>JACCLO010000008.1:0-2400000 GCA_029448655.1 Wolfiporia cocos | reverse complement strand
GGAGCATTGTGCGGACAATTCTACATGAAGGCTCAGCTATCCGTGAAGCGAGAAATGAGCAATGCGCATGCTCCTGTTCTCGGGCATTTTGGAGCCGCAGTCGCCGGACTGAGTAAGGGCTACAGCCGTTCAAGCTCGATCCGCTGTCCATATGTTTTGTCTCGCAGGATCAATCAGAGCCTTCGGGGTTCAAGACGCTTTCAGGAAGGAATCATACAAGAGAATCGATCGGTATTCTCGTGCTGGATTGACGCTGTACGACTTAAATAGGTGAGACAATTTCGGTGATCACGTATGGCGTTGCGATTTTGACACGGGATCTAGGTGGATCTCGGTCCGTGTTGATGCCCTTGGAGCTATCTTCACTGCCAGCCTTGCCGTATACCTTGTCTATAGATGCACATATGATGCTTCAAGTATCGGTTTCTCGCTGAACATGGCAGGTATGTATCGCATTTTTGTCCCACTGTGAATAATTTGACTTGATATCGACAGTGACATTTGGCGGGCTTATCATCTGGTGGGTCAGGGTTCTGAACGAGTTCGAGATCAGCGGTGAGCTTCATCGGACAGTTTGTGTTTGTAACATCGCTCAACTATCCTTGCAGGTAACAGGTGAGTTATGACATGCGCAGATGAACATCTAACAAGTGCGACCATATAGCCTGGAACGCATTCATCAATATCTTGTCATTGAGCACGAACCACAAGCCGCGGAATCTGGCATTCCTCCAGCGTATTGGCCTGCTAGCGGCAGCTTGACGGTAGAAAAGCTGTCGGCGAGATATTCTGAGGTTAGCAGCGATTCTGGGTGCAGATTTCTTTTCGTTCTTTAAACATAAGCTTAACAGGATGGTCCGCGCGTCCTGCATGAGATATCTTTCAAGATAGAATCCGGAGAGCGCGTAGGAATAGGTATGCTCTCCTAATGCTTCCATAGTGAACGCTTTGACATTCACTGTCTCTGAAAGTTGGTCGTACCGGGAGCGGCAAGGTATCATGACATTGCATCGCTGTGCAGGATGACGTGATACTGATTATAACGGGATATAGAGCTCGCTGACATTGGCCCTCCTGCGATGCATTCTGACAGAAGGAAATGTGTATTATGACGGTATCCCTACTAGCTCTCTGAATTTGGATGCACTCCGATCGAACATCACTATCATTCCTCAAATCGTGGGTATCATGATAAAGTACGATTCTGTTGGCTGACAGATAAATAGCCCGAATTACTCAGTGGCACTCTGCGGCAAAATCTTGATCCATTCTCACAATATGATGACTCCGTTCTCAATGACGCCCTGCGCGCAGCCGGGCTTTTCTCTGTACAGAGCGAAACAGATGAAGGGAGAATTACGCTGGACAGTCAGATAGCCAGCGGCGGTAGTAACTTGTCAGTTGGCCAACGTCAAATACTGGCCTTAGCGAGGGCGATCGTTCGTCAGAGCAAGCTATTGATTTTAGACGAAGGCGCGTCATTGATGATATCCTCATGAATCCTGGAGATCTCACATGGACGCCTCGTTTAGCTACTTCCGCTATTGGTGAGTGATATGCCATTACATCACTTCCAATTATTCGAGTTAACAATATCCGCAGATTACCAGACCGATGCCGTCATCCAGACATCGCTGCGGCGAGAGTTGAATAAAGATGTCACGGTGCTCACGATCGCCCATCGTCTTCAGACAATCATGGATGCAGACAAAATCGTAGGTAGCACCAACACCTCCAGAAGTACATGCATGCTCATCAACTATACCCACTAGATTGTGTTGGATGCCGGGAGAATAGTGAGTATCAAATCTGTCGATGCACAATTTGATTCATTTTGGTTTCTTGTAGGTTGAATTTGGGAAGCCCAGTGATTTGCTCATGAATAAAAATGGCTTGTTAGCTGCGCTAGTAGAGGAAAGCGCAGACAAGGAGCACCTCCATGCGCTTGCGAACGGAGCAGAATCGTCACGGACTGCATAGATCACGCGCTGTATCAATGTCTTAATGTCCATCATACGTTACAACGTGTGGTTGCAGCTTGAAAACCTGTGTACACATCGCCATGCATAACAAAGCCATGTGAACTTTATGTTCATGGGGATTTTCAGAACCGCCAAGACCACTTGTGTCGTTGACACGATATGGTCATGTGAGTGCTCGCATATATATCCGACCCAACCCTTTCTTCTTCCTGTACCACGCCGAAGCTCTCACCGGACTGAGATGATTAAACGACACGGTCGACGTACTATCGCTGGACCACTTCTGCACAATTTTGATGGCACGCGAATAAATAGAAAGCGCCAGCTCCGCTCATCTCCGGACAACTTCGGTTATGTAGTCTAGGATCCAATGCATAGTATTAAAAAACGACAATGCAGATAGAGTGAGCATCTTGAAACCGAGGGATAGGACCCCTAATGCACATTTTCGTCACAATTAGATGCCAGGCGTGCCGCCATCACGGCAATCGGCCGGCTTTGACGGGCACCTGACGCTAGAGCGCACGCTACTTGCTGGATCGGACTTTCAAAGCGTGATTTCCATGACAGGTAAGGCGCCCACAGTTTGTTACGCCTGCGCAAATGTATTTTGAATATCTTCGCAACGGCCTGATATTTGCTCCAGAAAACTTGGTAGCCATATCATCTCAATGTGTGCCATCCTTCTATTAGCGGCGCAAGAGTGTTCGAAGCATAGGATCGGATCAGATCTTACAAGTTGTGTCATACCCCGGTCCTCGGAGCTTCGAAAACACAACGATCAGAATTTTGCACAAAGACACAAGGCAGAGATCTGGATGAAACTATACAGCAGCATTAGTCTACATGTATCCTATACACATGATTTACTTTGTGATTTTTAAATATGATGGGGCCCCTGCAGAGTCATCGGCAAAATGCGAAGTCTCATATCTAGTCCGTTAGCTATTGTGAATATCAGCTCAATAGATATACGTAGATGCGAGCAGATACTTTGCGTGGGGAAATGGCAGGATCAATGAGGATCAAAATATAATTTGCAGGATCAACGAGGACCGAGATATTATTTAGAGGACTGAATGTGATTTGCAGGATCAATGAGGATGGATATATTATTTGCAGGACTAATGAGAATGGCAGTACCAATGGCAGTTACAAGACATGTGGCTTTGAGCAGTAATATCCACAGTCTCCCAGAGAGCATGTAAAACAGAAGCTCCTGGATTCATGTACAACAGCTCGGTTACAACTACCATAAGGACTGAATTGCTTTGAAGCAAGGAAGACATCTTTGGTAGCACCCCATCAAGTACAGGTGCCAGTACAGGACCGATTACTTCCTGCTAAAGTGCATGAAGCTGGGCATGTGTAGTGTGGGAGGTGTTTGGGTATCTGAGCATGATGCAGCTCCCATCCAATTTAGTAAGTCCCTTACTTGATCAGGAAATGCCTTTTGTCATACTTTGTAGTCTGTCATATTTTCGGTTGGCTCTTAAGTCTTGTCCATAGTACCATAAAGGCTGGCTTTCTGTCACAAATCGTTATTTTCCTTGTATTTACACCCACACGCCTCCACAATCATTAATCGTAGATTAGATAAGGGTTATCACTACTCAGTCAGGTGTATGTCACATAGTTAGCATTACATGTCATGGTAGTTACCTTCACTGTGCACAGGCTTGTGCTTTAGGGTAGACATATGTACTGCTCACTGTACATACTTATAGTGTAGGCTAAGGTCTTACAACCTCAGTCTGGTTATTCTCGATCTAGGGGTGCTCCCCCCCTCTCTACCATGTGTGCCTGCCAGACTGACAACTCCATACTTTAGACATGCTAGTCTGGGCATGAGGTGGCATAACCACACCTCTTTGGTGGTGTATAAGGGTTCCTGGCTATGCTGGTTGCATGTACGTAGTCCATGTCACTTTCAGCACTGTCAACATGCTCAATCTTCTCTCTCCTTCAGTCCATATGGTGTCCTCTTAAAGCTGATGTATTGACCACACTCTCTCCCTCGTCTCTCTTTCTCCTTCCCCTCTTGGCACCACACGTTGTGATCTTTACTTGCAGCACAGTTTGCTTGCTGTGCATGCAGTACTTCTATTTCATTCTCCCTCTGCATTCCCTACTGAGACATGATGAACTCTACTGTTGTTAGGTTTATGGGAATGCTTGCCCTCACTCCTGAATATCTGGTGCATTGACTGCCATCTTTTCATGCACGTATATGCACTTTTCCTAAAACAATAATTCTTAAGTATGCTGTAGGCTCCCCATGATTGCCATAACACCCCATACCCTCATATTGCCCATGGCCCTGCTCACTCCAGCACATGGTCTCGGTATGTGAGGTCACATGCTGACTAGTCTACCTCATTTCTCGTGCGCTTTTCATGAGATTTTTACAGTTGTGGTTGGGTCAAGCTCAAGCGTCAATCACTCATCACCACCATTGCTTCCTGGTAGTGCCAGTATGTACATTTAGTACTTGACCTTGATCAGCCATACACTAGCAACACTTCATATTACCCGCTATATTGGCCCCACTGGATCCCATTGTGCTAGCTCTTGTCACAGATTTGGGACATGCCACTATTTTTCCCGTATTTTTACCTATTTATCTGGTATTTCTACGACCTTGTAGACATTTACGCTGCTAAGCGCCCGTCTACACGTACACGCAACCAAACAACACGTACACAACGCGGTATACGTCCACTTGTCATAACAACACGTACATAACACGCTTGTACGCGTCAATGACTCAGCGGACTAACCTTCGGTGTCACGCGCTTTACTCATATCCCGGTACCGGGCTATGTCAGTACGATTGGATAAGCGGCCCGCTCGTTATCACATGCCAATGCCCTTACGATTACTCATATCCCGATGCCGGTATATAAGAATCACATGCATGGCTTACTAACGTAGCTACAGCCACTTCCACAACATGGACCTACGGTCCAAACAAACGATCTTACTGGTGCGGCCATTACCGGCGCACATGGTCTATTGTAGTTTACGACTTAACCATATTAGTTATGTCTGCGCACAGACCACCTTCATGTTTGGCTCCCTTACCGGTAACCAAACAAAGCATGTATATAAGTAGGGCTATCACTGCGGATAAGCCTTAGATTTGTTCTCTGCATTCGCACAGTTACATATCATCTCTGCTTGCGCCCACTAGCCTCCTCACCAACCTCCAGCAACTCCTTCAAGTCGCTTATTAGGTTACAGTGTGAGTCCCACAGTCTAGTCTGTGTCATAAGAACAAATCTCCCCCCTACCCCCACCCTTGCGCTTGCGCTTGGGTCTGGGTTTCTATCCTACAGGGGCTATTACTTGTTGCTGCGCACATCCCTTTCTGCCTGACAAGGCGATTGGGGTGATAGTTGAGATCTGGGGGATACATCGCCATCCTCGGCAGAGGATTGGCAACCAGGGAAGCCACACCGCCTTTTTAGGCAGGAGGCCTACCTAACCCGGACTCCAGGGTCAAGGAGACATGATCCTCGCTGACAAGCTTGGACCATGCGCGGTTAAGACCCGCCTGTGGAGAAAAGGGGACGGTCTGCCTGTGTGCGCCCAACCCCCTGTCATGGCAAGCGTTGTTCAGCGCCCCATCACTATCCACAGGGTCATCATTATGATGGCATGGGAATTTTCCAAAGCCGCCTCCCAGGCGTAAGGGACCTGCTTTGAACCCGTTATGGGAAAAGCAGTGAGGGGGGTGACGTAAAAAATCACCCTGCCATAGGTCACTCGCGGTAGCCAATAGCATAAGTCCTCCGGGCAGCTCGGCGTGCGAGCATGGGTCAAACGGATTTGGGGCCCCATTGGAAGAGAAGCGCGTGGCCCACTCCTTCGGGATGTGGAGCGCTGCTGTCTCGCGATCTTAGATCGACAGTGGTTTTTTAGCCCTGATGTGACACCCATGTGGCTATAGACGGCAACCTCATTGTTGAAGCATGGACAGGCTAAGGGATGTAAAATCCCAGCCACTTTCCGGCATCGTCCCTCCGGGGCGGTGTCGTGTATCCGAATCCCAATCATCTGACCCAGGAACCGGCCTGGCAGTCAGCAACTCTACCCCTGGAGTCGGCGCCTCTGACCGTTAGGGTCATGCGAATATCCGCGCCGTCTCGGCACAGGGTTTGCGCGCAACATAAGAGTAATTATGCCCCGTAGTACACCTTCTTTGCTCCTGAAAAGGAGTCCACTACCCTACCTTACATAATCCCTTCCATTCCTGTTCTTGGACGTATCACTGGGAAACTTCGTTTCTCATGAAGGCTGCACTTTCTAGAATCATGCCCCGCGTTACCCGTCGCACCCGTGGCTCTTCCACTGCCCCTTACGTCAAACCGGCGAAGCGGTCCCTTCTCAGCCGCATCGACACCGCCGACATTCCTCGGGCAGAGGACGTCACATACACTCTTCCTGTAAAGGAAGACTACACCGGGAAGCTCCACCTGTGGGAGATTCCCGTCCACATGCCAAAGCACATCGCTGAGGCTGGGAAACCCGCTCCTCGACCTCCCAAGCCAGTTCCGCTCGCCAAGCGCATCTGGACAGAGGAAGAGAAGCTAGCCGCTTCCATTACCGCCATGGAGAATCTCATCGAACTCCGCGAACTCAACAAGCTCAAGCTCGCCCGCGATAAGCTGAATAAGCGAATCGCCGCCAAACAAGCCGCCAAGGAAGCCAAGCAAGCAGCTTCTTCACTGGCCCTCCGTCTCTCCAGCCCGGCGGCCGGACCTTCCGTTCCGGCCAACCACAAGATCCTCGACCCTTCCCTCGTCTTCGGGAAGAAGAAGCCTCTCCAAGCATGCGACCAAGTTATTCCCATGCTAGAAGGCACTCTCACTCGTCTCACTCCTCTCGCCAACCATCCCCCTAATTACCCAGGCTTCCATATGGAAAACGACATGCGTTTCCATACTATGGTAGTAGAATTGGAGGACTTGGTGGATAACGTAAAGGATAGAGCGAGACGGGGGAGGATCACCAATAGAGACTGGAGAATTATGAAAAAGTACTGTAAACAGCTCGGCAGTATTTCCTTTTTGGATTGGCGTACGGACTTAGCTCGTATCATAGCAGAATGCGTAGCGCTACAAATTTCTTTTGCCTTCGGTGTAACACCACCTGACAAGGTGGCAGGGCCCTCAACTACTTCGGTAGAAGAGGATATACTCGCGATTGTATAGTAGAAATACTATCATCTTTTAACTCTGAAATAGAGTGCGAGTGTGATCTATAACGAAAGTTGCAGTTTTCAAAACCCAATCCCTTCTTAAGAATCTAAGACAATGAGTAACCGGAAACTAACATTCGTCACAAACAGATTCACAAAAAATGTCTTCCACCTCCTCCGTCAGCACTCCCCTCGCTCCCCGCAAGATGCACCTCCGCTCAGAAGGCCCGGTGACACCGGTAGCTGGTCCCTCGGGAACCCAGCAACTGGTGACGCTGGAGCACCTAAGCGAGGGAGAAGAAGAGGAAGAGGAAGAGGAAATGCCGGAGTTCGCTCCCCCGCAAAGGGAATCTCCGACCAACCCCATGGGTACACGCCCAGGCTCCCCCATTGCCGGATACCCACCGGCTCGTCGAACTCGCCCTATCGGGCCCGCCACCACCCTGGAAATGGAATTTTCGGGTCCGACACGACAGACCAATGTCGCTGTCGAGAACAACCTCAAGGCGTACCTTCCTGAGGAGGAACACCACAAGGTGGATGGGTCCATACATGGGCCAATCATCGATGCCGCCGTACAACGAAGTGCGGCCATAAGCCATGACACCACCGACACCCTAGGTCGAATGGTGCACGCCCGCCTGGAGCGTATCCATGAACGAATCGATTCCCTGGCTGGGCAATCCAGGGCAATCGAACAGAAGGCCCAAGACGAACTACACGAAGCGGTCAATTCGGTCCGGAACGAGGTATTGTCCACCATGGTGGACCTCGGCAAGGAACTCCGACAGGAGTACACTGCCAAGCTCTCCGAAATGGAGAAGCAGCTCCGAAAGGACTACCGATCCCGGCTGGACGACCTCGAGGATGCGTTCGCAGAACGCATGGAGAAGGTTGACGAGGAACTCCGGAGGATCCGCAAGAATCCCTCCGTTCCCAACCCTCCCGGCGTCCGCACGCCTCCGGAAGACCCGGTACCGGCCCCCGGTCATGCTCAAGCCAGAGCAGCCGAGGCCGCTGCCGCCGCTCAAGCTGCAGCTGCTGCTGCAGCAGCCGTCGCCCCGCAGATTCCAGGTCTGCCCCAAAACCTGAAAATCCCCCCCCCCCCCGAATTCTCTGGGTCATCTGGAAAGGTGACTGCACAGGAATGGGTGGAGAAGATGGGCCTGTACTTCGGTACGCTCAGGGTTTACGATGACCATGACCGTATCACCACGGCCCTCTTCCGCGTCACAGGGGACGCATACAAATTTTTCTCGCCTCTCATCAAGAAGGCAGGAAATGGTGAACCTCTCGGCACCTGGGAGGACTTCACCAAATCCGTAATGGTGCAATATGGGAAAATGACGGATAAGGAGATAGCCAAAAAGGAAATTCGCGGCTACTACGGCACGAAGGGCAAGGAACTGGCAGAATCGAACTATTTCAATTACTGCGAACGGTTCCGCACCCTCGGCCGACTCTCCGAAACCGCCAACGAGACTCTGGTGTGGGAATTCACCGAGACTCTCCCCGAAAAGGTTAAGGACACCTTAAACGTCCTCGGCAAGACTCCGTTCTTCAAGGCCCCGACCGACATCGAACCTCTGATCGACTTCGCCCTGGAAATGTACCAAACGTCATATCCGGACAAGATCAAGGGCTCGATCTTCGAGAAGGCCAGCAAGAAGGACTCGGCACCTGCCGAAAAGAAGGAGACGTCCTCCGCTTCTGCGAAGAAGTCGGAGAAGAAAAAGGACAAGGGAAAGGCGCCCGCCAAAGCCCCCGCCGACACCGCCAACGCCATCTGCACTTACTGCAAGCAGACGGGACACTACTTCAACAAGTGCCCTAAGCTTGCGGCAGACAAGGCCGCGGGAACGTTCGTGCCTGCCGCTCAGCGGGCCGAGCAACAAAGGGCGAAGGATGCAGCCGCCGCGTCTGGAAAGACCACGGCTGCTCCTTCGGGTAGTGGAAAGGGACAGGCTTCTGGCAAGAAGCCGTACTCGGCGCCCCCCGCGGATGGCAAGACGTATCGTGCCCGAACGATCTGGGAAGAAGTGACAGCTGACTCAAGCTCAGCAGGACCCTCGGCCCCCGCCACCACCGTCGCCAATGTCGGGACCATCTCGGTTCCCCTCGCCCCAACCACACGTCTCGAAGACGTTCTGTGAAGAACACACCAGCCCCGCAGCGGCTGGGAGTGTACAGCGCCCCGAAGAAGCGCACCTCTACGAAGAGGCTTCACAGAGACCCCTTATCTTGTGGGAAGATAGGGCGGTCGTACGTCACCCGGTATCCCATCTCGGTATATTCGGTAACTCGGCAATGGACTTTGCCCGGAGGACAAGGACACTAGCTACACGTGCCCCTCCTGTACAATACTTTTATCCTGACCCGCTCGCGCTGAAGTTTTTCACTTTGTATAATGTACATGGAAACGATTCTCGAGACGACAATAAATCGTTCTCTATCGAAGTGGAATTGTGGGTATATGGAAAGAAAGTCAACGCCATGGCATTAATCGACACCGGTGCATCAATAAGCGTCATAGATAAGAAACTCGTCCATGAGGAGAAGTTAGTCACTCAGAAACTACCTTCACCTCTCGAGATTCGCAACGCCGACGGTACCTCTAATACCGCCGGTAATATCAATATGGCAGTAAAAGCTTATATGGTGCACGAGGAACACAAGTCCACCGAATTCTTGTACGTAATGGACGTACAGAATGCGGATGTGATCCTCGGATATGACTGGTTCCTGAAACACAACCCGGACTTCAACTGGCCGGAAGGAACCTTCACATATCGGTGTACGGAAAAATGCAAACATGGCAAACGGGTTTCGATTTCTGAGGAAGAGGACGAAATCGAACCCCGCAACATCTATCAGATCATCAATGACTTTCCAATAGATTTTCTCGGCTTAGAGGAGCCGGAGAATCCCTTTGTCGCTTGGGTGAACACCCTTGACAAAGGAACGGAACTCCTTATCGATGCCATTCAGTCAATAACGGAGAAGTCGGATGATGAATTCCTGACAGATGCGGATCTCCAGAAATGGAAATCCTTGGTTCCGGAAGAATACCAGGAGTTTGGTCCCACGGTATTTTCTCAACGCACATCCGAAAGGATGCCCGAACGGAAACCATACGACCACGCCATCGACTTCCCCGATGACGCGGTACTACCGCCCCCGAGTAAGGCATACAAGATGTCTCCTCAGGAAGCGAACTCGCTAGATCAGTGGATTCAGGAAGAGTTACGGAAGGGCTACATCCGACACTCAAAATCCCCGATCGCGAGCCCGGTCTTCTTCGTCCCTAAAAAAGACGGCGGAGCCCGAATGGTAGTCGATTACCGAAAAGTAAACGACTTGACCATTAAAAACAGGTACCCTCTCCCACGCATAGACGAGCTTATCGATAAGCTTAGCCAGGCTTCGATATTTACGAAGCTCGACTTGCGTTGGGGTTACAACAACGTAAGAATCAAGGAGGGAGATGAATGGAAGACCGCATTCATTACGCCTAACGGCCTTTACGAAGCTGTAGTCATGTACTTCGGTTTTTGTAATGCACCCAGCACGTTCCAGCACATGATGAACGATATTCTAGGTGACCTTATCAGAGAAGGAAAGGTCATTGTCTACCTAGACGACATCCTTGTGTTCGGAGACGACCTGTTGGAACACCGTCGTATTGTCAAGCAAGTATTACAAATCTTGCAAGACAACGACTTGTTCGCGAAGCCTGAAAAGTGCTTCTTCGAACAAAGCAGTATTGAATACCTGGGAATGATCATTTCCAAAGGAAAAGTCGAAATGGACCCTAAGAAGGTAGCCGGTGTCATGGACTGGCCTACACCTGCCAAGGTAAAGGACGTCCAAGCCTTTGTTGGCTTCGCCAACTACTACCGTCGGTTCATTAAAGACTTCTCCAAAGTGGTTAAGCCGTTAACCGAACTGTCCAAGAAAAACACGCAATGGAACTGGGGACCCGAACAAGCAGAAGCCTTCCAAACTCTCAAGGAAGCTTTCACATCGGCTCCAATACTCCGGATCCCAGATCAGGAGTCCCCGTTCCGCGTGGAAGCGGATTCTTCCGATTACGCAACTGGTGCGGTGCTATCACAATACTCTTCGGAGGATAAGCTCTGGCACCCGGTAGCCTTTTACTCGAAATCTCTATCAGCACCCGAAAGGAACTATGAGATTTACGATAAGGAGTTGCTCGCAATCATCCGCGCTCTAGAGGAATGGAGACATTACCTCGAGGGACATCCACATAAATTCGAAGTATGGTCGGATCATCTCAATCTGACATATTTCAAATCGGCACAACGGCTAACCCGGAGACAGGCACGTTGGAGTCTTTACCTGACAAGGTTCAACTTCACCATGTGCCACAAACCCGGCAAAACAATGCTTACGGCTGATCCTCTGTCACGGAGGCCAGACCATGAAGAGGGGGTGGAACTCGACAATCGCGATCAAATTTTGCTGAAACCGGAATACTTTACGGTTAGGGCGCTAGAAGCGTCACAGCAGGAGATACAATCAGGCGACGAGGACCTTCTCCGACAAATCCGACAAGCCCTCATGGACGATCAAATTACCAAGGATTACCAGGAACTACTGAAAAGTGGTCCCAAGGAATTCGGTAAAGATCTCCAGGAATGGAACATGGAGGCCGGATTACTCCTCAGACGAGGAAAAGTGTACGTTCCAAAAGAGCCTAAGGAATTGCGCACGAAGATCCTGGAGTTACATCATGACCATGTGACGGCCGGACACTTCGGACGATGGAAGACCTATGAACTTCTGTCACGTAATTACTGGTGGCCTGGAATGACCACGATGGTAAAGCAATACGTGGAAGGTTGTGACACATGTCAACGCATGAAGAACCACAACCAGATCCCGTACGGACCCCTGCAACCGCTCCCAGTCCCGGAAGCACCTTGGGACACCGTCACAATTGACCTTATCGTCCACTTACCGCCCAGCGGCGAATTGAAACAATTCAATGCTATTATGGTAATAGTGGACCGGCTTACCAAGCGAGCACACTTCATTCCCACGTCAGACAAGATAACGGCAAAAGAATTAGCGAACCTCCTGTACCTTCGGATTTATCCGAACCACGGACTTCCGAAACAAATCATTTCGGATAGAGGCCCGCAATTCGCAGCCGCCTTATTCAAGGGATGGTGTGAGCAATTGGGAATCCAACGGTCAATGACAACCGCCTATCACCCGCAAGCGGATGGCCAGACGGAGAGAGTTAACCAGATCCTGGAACAATATCTTAGATGTTACATCGATGTTATTCAAAAGGATAACTGGTCATGGTTTCTCCCAACGGCTGAATTCGCGTACAACAACGCGGCTAGTGAGACAACAAAGAATAGCCCATTCTTTGTCGAACTAGGAAGGCACCCTAATGCAGGACCTACAAATTTACGTCCAACACCATACACGGACCTAAATGTCATTGCTTACGAACGATGGTCAGCACAAGAACAAGCTAAGGCAGCAATGAAATTGGCTGCTGAACGCTGGTCTTGGTACTACGATCAACATAAGCGCTCGGTGCCGTTTAAAGTCGGCGACAAAGTTCTCGTTGACGCCCGTAGCTGGCAAGACTCCGAAAGAAGTCTTAGCCCACGCTATTTGGGACCATTCAGGATAATTGAACAATTATCTCCGGTCACCTTTAGGGTACACATGGACGAGCAATACAGGGCTTACCACCCCGTATTTCACGCTTCCAAGTTGGTCATGTACAAGGACCCGGTGCATCAGAAAAAACCAGAGCCTCAACCAGAAATGGTCGACGGCGAGGAATTATGGGAAGTCGAGAAGATCTTAGATCATCGTCTCCGCGCAGGAAGAGTTGAATACAGAATCCGATGGAAGGGATTCGGTATCAATGACGACTCCTGGGTACGCGAAGCGGATCTCGACTCGGCATACGACATTTTGCAGGAATACAAGGCTTCACACCCTATTCCAATGCAGGATGTCCCCCTCAGGCGATCAGCTAGAAGGAAAGAAGCAGTTCATGTCTTCGACCCTGACAGCGACGACTGGGAAGCCGATGAATGCACGTGGCCAGACGACTGGCCACAGTATCGCGAAGAATTTGCGAAGGACCCTAAGCAGCGCATGATTAGACACCCCGACGGGGGATGGATGTCAGCGGACATTAACCAAAACGCAGACTTGAAAATCGTAGTCGGCGAAGGCGGCCGAATGCCGGAAAAAGGAACCAAGGACTCGGTTGGGTTTGACCTGTACACTGCAACAGGCGACGTTCTGCCAGCTCACGGGCAGACAGAATACAACACCAAACTGAAAATCCAGGTACCTTTCGGCACTTACGGACGTATCGCCCCCCGCTCTAGCCTCGCACGCAAAGGCATAGACGTAATGGGTGGCGTTATCGACCACGATTATCAAGGCGAAGTAATCATCATTCTCCGGAATCACTCCGACATATCTATCGATATTCGGGCCGGCGATAAGATTGCCCAGCTAATCTGCGAAGTTGCAAAGGACCCGCATATTACGCTACACGGAAAATCTTACTTTGAAAAGATTAAATCCGAGCGCGGTACTGGTGGATTCGGCTCCACAGGAAAGTAATCGTTCCATTAGGGACAATGAAACCTGAAGAGGGGGTAATGTCACAGATTTGGGACATGCCACTATTTTTCCCGTATTTTTACCTATTTATCTGGTATTTCTACGACCTTGTAGACATTTACGCTGCTAAGCGCCCGTCTACACGTACACGCAACCAAACAACACGTACACAACGCGGTATACGTCCACTTGTCATAACAACACGTACATAACACGCTTGTACGCGTCAATGACTCAGCGGACTAACCTTCGGTGTCACGCGCTTTACTCATATCCCGGTACCGGGCTATGTCAGTACGATTGGATAAGCGGCCCGCTCGTTATCACATGCCAATGCCCTTACGATTACTCATATCCCGATGCCGGTATATAAGAATCACATGCATGGCTTACTAACGTAGCTACAGCCACTTCCACAACATGGACCTACGGTCCAAACAAACGATCTTACTGGTGCGGCCATTACCGGCGCACATGGTCTATTGTAGTTTACGACTTAACCATATTAGTTATGTCTGCGCACAGACCACCTTCATGTTTGGCTCCCTTACCGGTAACCAAACAAAGCATGTATATAAGTAGGGCTATCACTGCGGATAAGCCTTAGATTTGTTCTCTGCATTCGCACAGTTACATATCATCTCTGCTTGCGCCCACTAGCCTCCTCACCAACCTCCAGCAACTCCTTCAAGTCGCTTATTAGGTTACAGTGTGAGTCCCACAGTCTAGTCTGTGTCAGCTCTTTGCATGTGCCAGGGGGGAGATATTTGCAGGGGAGGGGGGTGGGAGTGCACTTGGCAGTGATGAGCTTGGGTGCAGGGGTGTGGATGACCAAGATAGTGTGGATGCTGTCAACGCATAAGGCTGTACAATTTGACTGGTGGCTCTTCCTGTTAGTCACTCAGGCATGTTTCAATAAAATGTGAGTTTCAATTGGCATTATACTACTGGGTTTGAAATAACACAGTCCAACATAATATTAATGCTCCCAGAAATACCATCCTCCCAGCTGACCACCAGCTATTGTACGGTCCTCACAATTGCAAGGGCCTGGGTGCTGCATCCTTGCAAGAATGCATCCCCTGAGCGCTTGCTATTGCACGGACCTGCTACTATAAGGGGGTTATACATGAGTATACCAGTCTGCCTACATTTACAGGACCTGCTAGGTATATCTACATAGATATGAGTATATCTACGATCTCGCACTTCACTGATGGTTGATTGTGCAGAAGTGGTCCAGTGATAGTAGCACACAGTGGAAGCAAAAGGTACATTCACCAGTATGTATGCTCTACAATTGTGATGTATACAAAGGGACCATTTGCTCACTGCTTCTATCAAATGCAGTCTGATGGCAGTGCATCTTCCTCAACAGCACAGCTGAACATACACTCAGGCTGTTTTCAGTCCATGGCTTTACCTACTATTCTCATGATCTCTATTGACAAAGAAGAGCAGTTCGACAAAACATATTGGCAGCACTGCATAAAAACTCAGAGCTTAAAATTGCCACCAGCATTCCATCTGCATCCCAATTCCTCATTGAGGATCTGGCCCCATCTGCCATCCTTGTCACCCATTTCTTCACATATGGGCATGAGCCTTTTGTTCAACAGCTTATTGGATATGCTTGCTCTGGTGGCAGAGTAATCATGGGCTGTTAATTCAGTGGCACAACCAAGCCTGTTCAATTCAGAATTCTTTGCAAAGTGGGGTTTTGAGTGGGCTACTGCATTACTGCATGACATGTGCCTTGAATCCAAGAGGTGTCCCCTCCCTGCTCTGCCCAGAAAGATTATTCAGCTCCTACAGCATAAAGCCAGTGCACCTCAAAACTGTTGCCCTGAGCATGCAGTGTACATCCCTACCATGGAGTTGATGCTGGAGTTGCATGTCTTCCCCTCCATTTCAATTACAGGTTCCCAGCTTGACGAATACCCATAATATGAGCAGCAGTAGGCTTGGGGTACCTGGGCTATATTGGTGACATCAATGCAGAGGAGGAAAGTCTCAGGCTGGCAATTGCAATGTGTGGGGTATCTGTGTTGCCAGGCGACCTTGGGTCCACAGTAATTCCTATATCTACTTCTTGGAACCCATGTTGATATGCCATGACAGCCACTGGGCCAAGAAAGTGAGACTGGTAGGGCCAGATTGGTCTCCATCCCAGATGGTCAGAGCAGTGCCACATGAATGAGGCTGAGTGGACATTGAAAAAAAAAGTATGTCACTGCTCCAGAACATCTGGTAGATTTTGGTAGGGCAGGTGTGGGTAGCCCTATCTCATGACTACATCTCAGGCATCTAATGTGCTCTGTATGTCGTGGACATGCACTATGTGAATGTCAATTGTGCTTTTATATGGTCTCCTCTCACTGTATTATACCCGGAAGCACCCTCACAATGTGTCCTCACTATTTCCTTACAAGAAAATATCTGAATTTAATATTGATGACTTCACTGCTGTTCTTGAAGCAGCTCATACTAAGGCTACCATGGCACACCAGTACTCCTCCATCGCAACACATCAAAAAATCATCAGCAAGTTCAAACGTGTATTTAGTCCTGATAATCAACCATACAAATGGCAGCTAGATATTGCTGAGGTGCTTCTGCTCAGTCTTGACTGCATAGTAATTGCAGGAATGGGTGCTGGTGAAACCATGCCCTTTGGGCCATGTATTTATGGTGGATGAGGAGAGGAGGAGGATTGTGATCAGAATATCACCATTAAATGAACTAGAAAAGGATCAGGTAAGCCAGAGAGAAGGGGAAAAATGTGACTTTCACTGTAAAATTACATACAATCAGGCCAAATGCTTTAATGCAATGGGCCTATCTGCAACTCCCGTAAATGTGGAGATGTACAACTTTCACCCTGATTTCCACAAGGTTAGTCCTATCATATGTATATATGCAACTACATGTAAGTCCCAAGGTGTCTAAATAATTAGCAACTCAAAAAATGTCAGCACTGTTATGGTTATTTTATTTTTTCCAAATGCTCACAGAACTCACCATTGGGTGAATATGATACAGGAACCTGTTGCACAACCAACCCCCTGGCTACTCATGACTCTACTGGGTGAAACCCCATGTTACGGATCGAATATCCGTTCAGCTGAAATAACTATGATGAGTTACTCAGTGAGTCAAGTAGTGCACTACTTGTCAGACTCCGCAGAGTCAGAGCATCAATATACAAGCTGAGACTTAGTTGCTTAAGCTTTGAGAATGAGTATAAGATCCTTGTAATCCAACAGGGTTGAGCTGAGGAACTCGACTGGTATTTACATCGGATTATATACTACAACTTATCGAGTGGGGTCATAGTGTCCTTGGTACTGCTACCATTAAGTCTGTAAGGCTAGTGTGCTAAGTAGATGAATATGAAGTGTTGTGGTTGAGTGCAACACAAGCTGAAATGTAGAAGTCCTGTAGTTAGACACAGAACATTGGCTAGAACCTGATATGATGGAGAACTATGGGAATAGAGCTGTTATACATGAAACAAGGGTCTCCAGTTGAGCAAGGATCCCTAGAATAAATCATGTAGTGATGTGGTTGAATGCTAAGTCCTTTTGTACAGTGAGGCATCAAGAAAAACTATTGAGTGTACCTGTGTGGACCGTAACACATGGTACTGCTACCAATAGGTCCATAAGGGCTAGTATGATACTACAACAAGAAGACTGTTGCAGTTGAGCGCAACAGTGGCTGAAACATGTTTTGTACTGTAATTGAATATAGTTGTTAGCTAGAAGCCCTGATGCAAGGACAGAGGGTTGATACACCTGAAACGGGGCTGAGTTGAGCAGGACACTGAATATCTTGTGTGCTAGCAGGTGGTTGAATGCCGAGTCTCAATATACATTGAGTCCTATCACCTAGGGGAAAATTGAAACAGTACTTGACCGTACACCATGGTAACAAGCTGCTTAGATTATTGGCCTAGTCTAGAGCACCTGATGTTTACCTTGGAAAGGCAGGAGCAGCCTAACAGTTTATGGGGAACTGCCACTGCAATGGATTTCCAAGCCAGCTAGCTTGGCATGCAGCATGTGTATGCCAAGCTAGTTGGCTATATTTCATGTGAGGATTAGGTGGTTCACTTCAATTGAGAGTGATTAAGCGATTGCAAATGGAACTCAGACTAGTGTTGCAACAGTTCAGCTTGTTAGCTGTCAGCCAACCAGACCAAGCTGAACCGTAGCCTAGCCCATCCCAGCCAATAGTGATTGGTCAGTCCAGCTAATTGATCAGTCAGCTACAGCTACAGAGCTGCTCAAGCCATGACTACAACCCCAATATGGTAGGTGATTTCTGGAACATCTCCTACAACCTCAAAATATCCTTGAAACAACCACTAAAAAATGCTGGGGTTATGTTTATGATGTTTCTTTTACCATATTGATATAATAAGTATCACTACTGTGAAGCTAGATTCATGGTGAGTCAACAGGGATGTCATGATGTCACAACATGTTACATTTGTCACAAGCATTCTGTCATAAATGAGCTCCTTGTACCCCGAGCTCTGCCTCAGCTTTGGACTGGCAAATTAAGTCACCAAATCATCAGGTATCATGAAAGCCAACCACTCAGCCACTAAACACAAACAGGCACTCACTGATGACTAAGCTTTCTTGGCAAGGGCTGGTAGTAGTGCTGGGTCACTGACTAATCAGGTGGCAAGTGACATGAGGGATAAGTCACAAGGTAATGCAATGAGATTGAAGCTGAGGGAGGGATGCCCTACAGCAACATCTTATATATGTACATGGCAGCACTATGACCAAGCCTACCCTAATGTCCCTGGTCTGTGCACTGCCGGTAATGGCATGTGCAAAAGCTAACCAACTACAGGTGATAATGGAACAGCCAATAGCCTAAATGCCTACACCCATGTGATATGGCCAGGCAGTGCCCAAGCCTTCTCTGAGGTTCCATGAGATACCCAAGGGTTCTCCAATGTTCTACAGGATTCTGACCCAGGTGACACAGACTAGCTGTGGGACTCACTGCCTATAATCCTAAGGTGAGGGGATAAGGTGACAAGGGGGGAACCAGTCAAGTGGAGCAGGGTGAGAGGTACTTCTGCAGCGCAACGCCGAGAAGAATAGAACTAAGGTTATAGAGCATCTAGCTCCTACCTATATACATGAATATTATGGGTCATGTGCTACTATATAGTACATGCCCGAATGAGCGTGGTGGCTGTTGCCATAAGGGCGACAGCTAAGTCATAACTCTACCTACAATGACCGTGTAAGGCCAGTAATGGCCGAACCAATCATAAAGGGAGAGTGTGTCATGCCATCGAGGATGGACATGTGAATACAGATGCAGCCCGGGTATATAGAAGGCCAGCCAGACCGGTACCTTGAGGGACATTGGCCATTGGCCATGCCTCGTGAATGACTAAGGTGGAGTGCCGAGTCATTAGTGCCATCGGTTACAGCGAAGGGCTGGAGCCAGGACGTATGGCCGAGAGGCTGGGGTTATGGACTCGCCGGAAGGCTAGAGTCTGGGGCTTGGTATGTACCGAGCCTAGAGGGCGGTCTGCATGCGCCAGACCAATAGTGATAATACCTTGTTGTATTATTAGGCTATGGTGCCATAGTGATGTCGTATGGTGACGATGGTGATGTCATTATGATCTAGGATCTTATGACATAGTGGTCTGGCCTTGAGGGCTGGACCGGGTGACGTAGCAATTACGTAGCGAGTCTGGACTATGATCCAATACTGGGCCAGATGGCTTTGATGGTGATTGTTGCTATGCGGTCATTGTTACAGTTATTTGGATTTTTCGAACGCTGGCAGAACTTACCATTGGGTGAATACGGTACAGGGACTTGTTGTGCAACCAACCCCCCTGGCTACTTGTGACTATACTGGGCACATCCCCAGTTGTACTAGCGTATAGGGCACATTTTGACTCTGGCAGATCCAACTCTGCCTTCGTTTCATGTTTATCATTTGTTAGCTGATAGATGGCGTTCAACCACCATCTCCATTCCTATCTATCATTTCAGATATATCACTACATACTTATCAAACATTTTGTACTATAGTGTAGATAGTATCAGTGACATCTGGGACAGACTTAACCCCTAAAACCCAACGTAGTATATAAACTCATGTACTTATTGTCGAGGCTCTTCAGCTCGACCTTGTAGTATAAACAAGAAGTCTTATACTTGTTCTCAAACATAGGAAACTACACTCAGTATTCCTCGAGCTCTCGAACGACTAAGTCCTCAAAGTGCACATTGACTTCTCGGACTAAGGCAAGCCTTATATTCTATCAGGCTTGCGACTCAGATTATATCCTCTAACGCGTACTGGATATTGAGCAACTCCTAGAGTCTTTTTACTTAGAACCTGAAGGCATTTCAACAGATATATTTGCCTTGCACTCGTCCACAGGACTACGTGCAGAAGAACGATCTATATTCACGACCCAAATATACAAACGGGTATTCGACCCGTAACAGTCATAGCTGACATAGATGTCCTGACTAGTGTGTTATGCTGTGTCATGGTTGCTTAGTAGCATGAAAGCGCCTTATGTAAGCTATAAGGCCGGTTTAGGACCTTATCGTATGGCAATATGGGATAACCCATGGATAACTGGTAGTTAGACATAATAATTCCAGATAAATTGCTATAATATGCGGAAAATTGCTATAGTCCCAGATAAATCTGTGACACCAGGCCCAATGCCATATAAGGAAAACACGATCATGGGATAGTTGCTTATGTAAGTTATGGATTACATAAGCTGGTCTAGAGCCTTGACCAGTGCCTAACTATCACGTGATCTTCAAGGGTGCAAGAGTTCAAGTACAGCTAATGCCACTTGATATAAAATGGCAGAAAATCAGTAAAAACCTGAAAAAATGTGACATCAGGTATGCAAACTATCCATATCAGGAACTGGCTCAGCTGTAGCTGAACCATCACTGGACCGGACCACACATTAGCTGGGCGCCTATCCATGGGAACAAGCTGATGGGTAGCTGTGGCCACTGTAAGCCAAGCCAAGCCAAACCAAGCCATATTCGGACTGTCACAACACTAACTCAGATTAGTGTTGCTGTGGTTCGGCTTGGCTTGGCTTGGCTTGGATTTTGATGGCTTTGGACCTTGAGTGGCTTGGGTATCCATGGCTTGGCTTATACTGCATGTGGCTTGGCTTGGCTTGAGGCAGCTTCAGCTCAAGCTATGGCTCACAGTGTCTAACAGTGGGCTCACAGCATCTAACAGCGAGCTCAGTGACAGATTGAAATAGTGAATTGTACAGCACATGTATGGCCATTTGTACATACTGCTAAAGTCCTAGAAATTGTATAATACAAATATCTACAGTCCTGGACAGATTTAAGTAGATATACTGGCTGAATTGGTGAAGATCCTTGAAAATGATGGTGCATCCTCTGCAATCTGCATCCACTGCTCATTCTCCATCATTTCCAGCTCATGGTCCTTACTTAAGCCAAGGGTAAAGTCAAGAAGTGCACAGCACTTTTTTGCAGAGAACTTCAGCATCTGTAACACCTCCATCATTTCAGTGCTGAGATGATTTTGGTGAGAAGTAGTGGTCTCCTTGCTGGATGAGAATATACACTCACAGGGCACTGCAGAGGCTTGGATGGGTAGGATATCCATTGCAAGGGAGAATAATGTTGGATACAATTCTTGATTCACCTGAGAAAGTTGGAATACAATCAGTGGTATCTCTGTATCTACAGGCACTATTAAGCCAAGTCACTTACCATCCAAAAGTCCAGAGGGAGGGTCCAAAAACATGGATGAGTCATTTAGGTAGCACTCTACTTCAGCACTAAGACTCTGCCATGAAGCGGATGATGAAGCTAACAACCTAGGGCTTTCAAGAATGTCATTGGCCTAGTTCTGTGCTGGCACTATAAATTGTAATGTTGATGTGGTACCGATGCTTTGTTGCACACAATACAATCCTAGCTGTTGAGAGACATTAGCAAAGTAACTATAAGGCTCATAAATCCCCACTTCATACAAAAATAATTGCTTTGCATCAGTCAACTTGTCAGGCATTTGTCATGAATGCCACCACAGCTTGTACTTTAGATTGACAACTGGAAAGCTTGTGAAGTAAATAAATTGCCTGATGTTGACATCACTTACTGATTACAAGGGTATATGCATCTACATGGTTAGCACGCCAATGATAATCCGATAGTTTTGCAAGGCCTTGATCAACGATACAAGCTGTTGGTGGGTTGTGGACCTTGTGCTCCTGCCAACAACATATAAGAGCCTCAAAGGCCAGGATTGTGTCACATATTGTGGGTGTTCTTTCAGCTGCAAGCTTGTGCTGGAATGCATGTGGTATCTTCAATGTAAAAGGATAAGGCCATTAATTTCATGGCTCAACAATGATTGCCTCATTACCTCAAGAATTTTCCTGAGGTACTCGGGTGCGGTCTAATCTGCATCACTAAGCTGGTATTGTTTGAGGTCTGCATAAATCTTCATGATGTAGAAACTGATTGATAGCCTGTAAGGAATCTAGTGAACAATTACAAATGTGATTCAAAGTAAATGCAGCTCACCTCACAAAGCACCAATGCACACTCAATCATCAGCACTGTTGATGACCATCAAGTATCTACGTCACAAAGAAGCTGAAGATTCTGCTGCTTTAGTGCATAGACAACTTCAGGAAAGTACTGTCGGTGAAGCAATGATGCTCGACACTTGTGCACACAGTGTTAGAATTATGGTTGTGGTAATACACAAGTACAAATTCATTTGACTTACAACTCTGATGAGACTGTGCACAAGGGCAATCAGATCACAATCCAATGCCTCCAGAAAACTTGCTGAAGGGATTTCATATACTTGTGCTGGTGGAATGTATTTGGGGCCAACACACTTGCTATACTCAATCTTTGTGATGGCCTTGATAACTGCTTGGCATGCAAGATTCACAATATGTGGAAAGCACCTAGTTGGCTTTGATTAATCCTGTCACAGAGTGACTTTTCTTCTACTATTTTGTACATTTCTGTTTATCTTGGCAGCCTCCACTACCTATATACAATCTGTACTGTAAGTCTTGCCATAGGTCTATGCATATCACTTACCTTACACCTCGTGCTCTGACCTATGAGCACCGGCGGTAGCGCTAGCAGGGTCATCACATGATGCTGTGATCATTACCGGTCACTCATCACCTGGCTAGTTACATGCTGTAGTCACTGCATTACTTAGTTGCTGT
Organism: Wolfiporia cocos; assembly: GCA_029448655.1. Classification (NCBI taxonomy): domain Eukaryota; kingdom Fungi; phylum Basidiomycota; class Agaricomycetes; order Polyporales; family Phaeolaceae; genus Wolfiporia; species Wolfiporia cocos. The sequence continues at coordinate 2,376,914 of JACCLO010000008.1, read as the reverse complement.
AGCTAGCGCACAGACTCGGACTTTAGGGCTAGCATAGCACCTGCGTTCTCATGTATATAGCCTTGCTAGGCATGTAGCTTACACTCCATGCTTAGTATTCTTGATTTTGGGCCTTAGTGCCCCTTTCCTCAGGTCTCCCTGCATGCCACCAGCTGGGCTTTGCCCCCTTCTTGACTTCCTTGCCTGCATCATCAAGTCTCCACCGTTTACATTTGGTCCAATGGTCGGAGGATCTCCGTTTCTAGGTAGAATAAGAGGGTTTCCCAGTTCCCGGTCACACAGTCTTAGGACTGTGTCAAATCCCTCTATAGCTGTGACTGTGTTCAAGATTAGCTAATATGCTGTTGTGTCCGATCAAAGTCAATTCCACATGACTGCAGCTCTTTTTCAACATATTCCATGAAGGTGTCATTGTTTGAGGCATTGTTAAGGGTTATCCATGCAACATGGAAACATTAGCATGCAGATACAAACTAAGAGTTTCAATCAAACTCACCCTCGTGGCAATGCCAATCTGGTCAAGGATGTGAATAAATGCAGCTGTGAGATGCTCTCTAGTATGATGTCTAAGAACCCTCAAGAAGCTGATTAGCTCTGTGTGCAGCTCTAGCTTCTGCACTGAGGAACCTTGAGCACAGGGCACCTCACATATGCCAATCTATGTAGAACCTAGATAGCCTGTTAGCCTATCTCAGCCATAAGGATGGTATAACGACTTTATTGTAGTACCTAGATAGTCTGTTAGCCTATCTATGTATGATATATGTGAGTATATGTGGGGTAACAGTGTATCATAGAGGGGAAACATACCTCAGTTGTAAGGATGGTATAATGACTGAGGAAAGGAGAGAACGGAGAGAGAAAGAGGTATTTGAACATAGCTACACGTGACACTGACAGAGATTCAATGATGATAACATAACGTATATGGTAAACAGTGTGACATATACAGTAACAACAATCCAATGTGCAGTCACAGCCATGAATGGCATAAGATCTGGTGAGCTCCACATATCCATCATCATTGATATTTTACCTAATGCCGCCTATTTGTATTAAGCTGTCAGTATCAAGTAAGGCATTTACACACCTGAAGTGTTTCTTCAAGATTCTTAACATGATCATCCCATGACTCAAAGATACACTGCCATACTGAGGTGCAGTGAGGGATATCCTCATTTTTGAGTTCATCATGTAGCATTAAAGAAATGGAGCACAACTCGGGGCACTCAATTGCATTGATAGCCTTCATAAAAAGTCCCACAGATTAGTGAAACACATTAAGATTGGCTATACCACTGGGCATATGATCATCAGCAATAACCCACTGACAGATGGTGTCAAGAAAGGCCTCACTTGAGAATTGCTTCCATAGGATTGCACCTTGTCCCTGATCTTCAGCAGGGACTTCCTCATCAAGCTTCACTTCATAATCAAGTACAGCACTGTCACAGTTTTTGACATGTGTCCTTCCGGGGTCGAACCCTGGCATTCATGGTGCAGTAGTCACATGACTTGTTGCATGCATAGCATAGTGGACATGCATAGTACCTACATCAGTAGTGTTACGTGTCCTCATGTACATAAGCCTACTCAGTCTGAGGCATACACCTCAGACTTGATAATCTTGGCATTGGGCTAGTGTTACGGATATCGTGATTTTTTTGAACGCTGACAGAACCCACCATGGGGTATATACGATACAGGGACTTGTTGCACAACCAATCCCCCCTGGCTACTCGTGACTCGTACTGGGCGCATCCCCGGTTGTACTAGTATATGGGGCGAGTTTTACCTTTGGCAGATCCAACTCTGCCCCGTTTCATGTTTATCATTTACTAGCTGATAGATGGCGTTCAACCGCCATCATCATTCCTATCTATTGTTTCGGATATATCACTACATACCTATCAAACGTTTGGTACTATAGCGTAGATAGTAGCGGTGACATCTGGAACTAGTTTGACCCCGAAAACCCAACGTAGTATATAAACTCATGTATATACTGTCGAGACTCTTCAGCTCGACCTTGTTGTACAAACAAGAAGTCTTATACTCGTTCTCAAACGTAGGAAACTACGCTCAGTATTTCTCACTCGAGCAACCGAACGACTAAGTCCTCGAAGTGCACATTGACTTCTCGGACTTAGGCGAGTCTTATATTCTATTAGACTCGCACCTGAACAGATCATATCCTCTAACGCGTATTGGATATTCACCGATCCCCTAGGAATTACACCTAGGACTTGAAGGCATCTAAGGCATCTAACGAGTATTTGCCTTGCATATGGCAGCAAGCCTACGTGCAGAAGAACGATCTATATTCGCGACTCGAATATACGAACGGGTATTCGACCCGTAACAGCTAGTCCCTCTCTACTCTCTTTGCATGCTAGTCTGGGTGCTTCAAGAGCATTTCCTCTTAGGTCATCTCTTACCCAGTACCCCTTATCATGGGGCCGTAGTGCATAATGACAGTTTTGTGTCAAGCACGCTGTGCTTGCTTTGCAGTTATCTTGACTTTGCGCTGCTTACAAGCCATGATCCACTTGTCACAATGGTGATCAATCATATGCTTATGAAGCACTCCTGTTCCTGTGGAGGTTGCATACATGTATGCATGACATATGGAGGCACCTGTTATGGGTCATATACCCGTACATATATTCTGTCACGAATATAATCAGTTCTTCTGCATGTAACCAAATCAGCAAGTACAAGGCAAATCTGTCATGAATAAGCCTTCAGGCCCTGAGTCTATGACTCTAGGGGATTAGTCAATATCCAATACGTGTTAGAGGATATAATCTGTTCTGGAGCAAGCTTTTATAGAATATAGGACTTGCCTAAGTCCGAGAAATCAGTGTGCACTTCGAGGACTTAGTCATTTCGAGAGCTCAGTGAATACTGAGCATAGTTTCCTGTGTTTGAGAATGAGTATAAGACTTCTTGTTTGTACAACAAGGTCGAGCTGAAGAGCCTCAACTTAGTTACATGAGTTTATATACTACACTGGGTTTTAGGAGTCCTACCTGTCCCAGATGTCACTGCCACTATTTATGTCCTAGACTGAAATGTTTGATGAGTATGTAGTGAAATATCTGAAATGATAGATAGCAATGTTATGGTGGTTGAACGCCATCTGTCAATCGCAGAATGATAAATATGAAATGGTGGCAGAGTTGCATCTGCCCTAGGTAAATCAGGCCCTGTATGCTAGTACAACCAGGGTTATGCCCAGTGAGGTCACGAGTAGCCAGGGGTGTTGGTTGCGCAACAAGTCCCTGTATTGTATTCACCCCATGGTGAGTTCTGTGAGCATTCGAAAAATCAAAATAACCGTAACAGCACCTGCCTTGAGAGCATGACTATGGAGCTTATGAGCATATTCCTTGTGCAATGAAGAGATGTAGGATGAACAGGCAGTAGATGCAGCTCTGGGTGTTGCTCTTATCATTGAGCTTGTAGAAGGGCCAGATATTGTCAGCTTCCTTCCCATGCCAGCACTTTCTAGCACCCTGTATGTGAGAGATGGAGACATTACATGCAAGGTCATGTGGCATTGTAGAGGCAGTAGCCACTCAATGCGATGTTAATACAGCATCACTCACATTTGATGATGTGATAGACGTTATGCCAGAAGTATGAGACTGTAAAAAAAATATGTATAAGCATCACTACAGCTATAAAGGCCTTTGTACTCACTGAGATTGATATTTGAGGTTGAGTAGAAGGTGAAACTTCTTTCGTGGCTGGTGCTGTATGCACTGTGGATCCTATACCTTAAAAAAAGCAATCTGTTAGCACTAGAATCTTGGATTGTAAGCCCAGAGCTAGTCATAACTGGGATCACCTTGACAGTGCCACAATGCTTGGTGCCATGATGGAGTTGCTGGGTCTGAGGTACTCTCACTGGGGGCATTATCTGATGACTTTGTCGGAAACATGTTGGTATCATTTGAATAAGTGATCAAATGCAAACATAATGCATTGGTTGATAACATCGTGAGAAACACATGACCTCAGCTAACCATTGGCTGCGTAAAGATCCAGACACCGGGGGCGTTATCTAATGAAGATATTACATAAGCAATCAATGCATTAGGTTCGCATTTGATCACTTATTCAAATGATACCAGCATGTTTCTGACAAAGCCATTAGATAATGCCCCCGGTGTCTGTGCCTCAGCTGCAGAAATGTGATGGTGATGCTTGCGATTTTTCTGATTTGGGGGTGTAGGAGCATGATCTGCCAGAGAATGCCCAAGTAGTGAATAATGAGCATGCAGGAGACTATGAAAGAAAGGTTGGTATGCTACAAATTACCTTGAACAATGGAGGATCCATTCATAGGTATGCTTGGAATGGCCTGTCTTGTCCATTAGATGATGAATGGACTGTGGGGGTGGGGGTATTCAGAACATAGGAAGTGAGGTAAGTCTCCATGTTTCAATATTAAATCAATTGCTGGCTCACTTGCTTCTATATTAGGTGGAGAGCACTACCTAATTCATACCACACCTAATTGCCATGATTCACCAATCTGTTGGAAGTGCACATGTGTCGGGCACAGCGCATGGGTGTGATCTTGTCACCACAGTGTGGGAACAGTAGTTCCCCTGGTGGGATAGGGGCAGATGGGCCATATCCGGGTATGGTAGTGCCAGAATATGGTGTCACAGATAATGCTGTAGGCATATCACAGATGTTATGGAGCAATGAATAGGGCATATTACCTGGTAACTTGCATAGCAGGTTACACATAGATGCTTAGCATAGGAATATAAACTGCAGATATAGCTGGACCCTTGATAACAACCAAGCTGTTATTGTAGCCCTTTTGGGGGAGTGGCTATAGCGCCACTCATGAGCATGTTGCATTGGGTCCACGGCACGTCTTGTGATATATGGTACAATGGCCTGTTAGTATAAAGAGGTAGCAGTTGATGTACATACCACTACGCGTTTGTTACCAGAACTGTCACAAGAAAGTAAGTATCATCTCAATTCCTCGTATATATGCCAATCACATGGCTTTCCCCTACAATACAGGCCCAAGGGTGCCCCCTTAAAGCCCTTAAGGCTCATGCCACCCAGCTGTCATGGGCCAAAACTTCCTGGGATACTAACAATCCCAATCCAGTCCCAAGACTGCCAATGCCTAGCCAGGCCCAGATCATACCATAGAGAGACTAATAATGATGATCATCACGACTCACAGTCCTGATCCCACATGGCCACGATGATTGCTATGTATTGGATATCTTACTATGCTTCTATGTTTCAGAGTCTGGCTTAGACCCCGGCTTAGACCCCTAGTCTAGTCATGCCCCAGACTCCCTAATGGCCATTTATAGATATTTTATATAAACATGTACAAATAACCTAGGAGTATAATAGCAGGCTTCACTCAGCTGGTAACCCCAGTCTGAACTTGGCGTTCATCCACTTTGCTCCCCTCAGTTTTCTCTAAGGTTTTAGTGGCCTTGTCACCAGTGCTCACCATTACTGGTAGCGCTGGGCCTTAGGATCCATGCAGATAGGTAGCACCTGATCCATATGTGTTGGTACGTGACCATGTAGTGGCACGTTACCACGACTGGGCACCATTACTGGTGCCTGGTTATACCATATACCCTGCTATGCCCTTATGACTTAGCAGCATAGGCCTTAGCTATGCCAGTAGGGCTACACACAGGCCTCCACTTCAGGGTGGGCCCCTTCTCTGGTAGTTAGAGGGTCCCCCATGTATATAGTCTCAAACTGGGGACACTAGGTCCCCAGTTCTAAAACTCTCATTTGTAGCTATATGCTCCCTGGATCTCCTCCCTGTGTGTAGCCCCCCTGCTTCTTGGTTACCACCTTGAAAGGTTGCCTCTGCCCTCAATAGGGCATGCACTTGGGATCTGGCCCATGCGCAATAATGCATATGGGCTGGTTTAGGCTTGTATCACAGTTTGTGTCAGACTGACACCCAGACACAAGAGGAACTGAGGAGGATATACTTGATTAAAACCAAGCTGAGGATCAGACTTGGTGGGTTTCTACTATATATACATGAGTCTGTGTGTGTACCTATGTGTCTTGCATACCTGTAATGGTTTAGTGGTGTCTGGGTAGGGAAGTAGAGTTAATAGACTTCGTTAGACCTTTGTCAAGGGTTTCTGTGAGTTGTAGCATGTGTGATATGGCTGGGGATCTACAATGTGTGGTAACCATGAGTATCTACTGATCCCAATTGTGATTGAGTTAGAGTTGTATGAATGCTTCCTGGGATATATAGGTGGTTGTGATATTCTCAGGAATGCTTCTGTGAAATATAAACTAATGAAAGAAGCAAACTTAGTTTCTGTGTGGCTTTTGACCAAATATATCTCTGGTAGATCAGGAGCTTGTTAAACCTTATGTTCAAAATATCGCCTCGTGGTAGCCTTGTGGTACTGGGTTTATTAGAATGTTTCCTAGGGCTTCTGTGATGTTGTAATGGGTTTTTATTGAAAGGTCTTCTGTGTCTTTTGTGATAGTGGGATTTATTGGTTTATCTTTAATGCTGCTGTGATTTGCCATGTTATTGCTTTATGATTTTTGTTAGAGGGTTCAGATAGAACTGGGTTGTTATTGGATTGAACCATTTGAGATGTGGATTTGGTTTGGACTTTATCATGGCTGGTTCTTAAAATCCTGACAGTGTGTGAGTCTAATTCATCACACCGTAGTGGGGTCCCTGGCAGGCAGTAGGGTGTGGCCATTGTCTGGCACGACCCCAAATTTCTACACAATCAGCAAATGATGCATGTATTCAGATTGCATATTGCTGCTGTATATTCAGTGCACTGTCCTGAGTATATACAACAAACTTTGCTAGGGTTTAGCTCTTGTTGTAATGTGAAGATCTTCAACAGTACCCACCACATAGCTATCTACATGCTTTGCAGACTCTAGGGTCAAAGATATCATGTAGAGCCAGTTGAGATCACAGTCAACAGTGCAACATTCCATCGGTTAAGTACTCACTCCCATATCTTAGTTGATATTGCATCTCCCAGCATCACTAATACATATGCATGTGCTGATGGTAACTGCTCCTAGACAGCGACATCAAAGAGTGTATAGCATCGCACAGAATAGAGGTGTGCACTAAGGAATGCCCGATTTGGACTTGAGCCACAGCTTAGCATGAAGCCAAGCCAAGCCAAGCTACTAGAAGCCGAGCCATCACTGTTGTCAGAGCAATCAAAACATCGGTTCGATGAGCGTGTTTGTCCACAGGTGTGACAATGCCCATAGGGCAATCACGTGAGGTACAGTACATAAAATCGAGCTATTATATACGAGGAAGTGCCAACTGGCATTGGCGCTGGACCTTCACCTGAATGCATTCATGCTATAGTACCATGTTCGCAACTGACATTCATGATGACTATGGCAAGAGGGGTAGTAATTTTTTAAATCATATAGTGCTGTATCTATTAGACATAACAGTGTCACGTTGGATGTAACTGAAGGTCACAACCATGTTTTTTTTTAAATTGTAGCAATCCCAATGCCATGGAATGTGTAAGCGGAGTGTCCAAACTGACAAAGCAGTACGTACACTGAATATACTAGAAGCATAGCCACTTGACTGGTGCATCTGGTGAGGGAGGTGACAGCAGATCGAGGCAGGAGGGAACACGACAGTAGTGTGGAAATTCTGTGGCCGCAGGGCCGAATCTCCTTTGTAGGATAGTGAACGTAGGTGGGTTACAAACTGGTGGTGAACCACTCTGCTCGCGCCCAGCTTAAGTACACTACCAGCAGCACTAGCAACCCGCTAGCTTGCCCATCACCACGCCATCAGTCTGCCATCACCGCGCCATCCTGTGCCCTGGCAACGCCGCAGACCCCGAATTGCAACAAGTAGGGCATTGTATCTGAGCGACCTACGCATATCCGTATGCGTTGGTCTGCTCATTGCACCAGACAGTATGCGAAATGGGCAGTGATCTTTGCAGGGATGCTGGTGTGCAGCTGTGAATGGTGTCATGGCAGTGCACATCATGTTACAGTCTGTATAAATTCGTATACCTTTGATGCCTCACTGGAGAGGAGGACTTAGCGTTCAACCGCATCGTCATGCGGTTATTTCTAGGGTTCTCTGCTCAACCAGTGACCCTCGTTTCATGTACAACAGCCCTATGCCCATAGTCCTGTAGCGTATCAGGTTCTAGCAGATATCTGGTGTCTAACCACCGTGCTTCTGCGTTTCACCCACTGTTGCGTTCAACCGCAGCGTTTCAGCTTAGTTATTGTAGCGTACTAACCTTATGGACTTAATGGTAGCAGTACCAAGGACACTATGACCCCGGTTACAGAAACGTAGTATAGAGACTCTGCTGTAAATACTGGTCGAGTTCCTCAGCTTGACCTTGTTGAATTACAAGGATCCTATACTCGTTCTCAAAGGCTTGAGCAATTAAGCCTGCAGCTAGTATATCGACGCTCGACTCTGCTGAGTCCGACGAGTAGTGCGCTGCTCGATACGCTGAGTAACTCAACTTAGTTATTTCAGCTGAACGGATATTCGATCCGTAACACATCACTGCGGTGCCTACTGATACTATAGACTAAGTGCCAACGTGCCACGCACTAAATGATTAAATCTCCACCCTGGAGAAGGAATATACCATAAGCAAGCTTGATTGCTCTGAACGAGACAACATATGGGCATAGCAACATTTCTCAAAGAACAAAACGTGGTGATTATAAAATGCTATGTATGCACTCACTGGGAGTCAAACCACATGTGTATGGGCGTCTGTTAGTCGAAACTGGCTTCAATTTTGGGGAGACAAGTCAACCTTCTCCTTGTCAGTCGAAGGTAACCGTTTCCCCCTCATACCATATTTGGCTATGCAATACCCGACTCCCGACATGCGCGCGCGACATCCAGGCATGCGCAAGCTCAAGCGCTCATCCACAGCAAATCCATGTTCCAACAACTGTCAGCTCAGTGAGCCATAAATATGGCTTGGCTCGGCTTCGGTGAATGCGGCTCGGCTTGAGCCGTGGCTTAAGCCCGAGCCATGGCAACACTAACTCAGATGCACTCCGACCGCTCCTGCCGTTTCAGGCAGGTGTCTGAGGCGCCCAGTTGCTCACACACTTCGCCCTCTTGCTGCAGCTGCCACAGAGCCCTAAACTGTACACATTGATCGAACGTGTTGTCCAAGTGAACCAGGAGACAGCAGTAAGCTAATTGTCATATGTATGCATGTAATCCTCAAGTTTGAGGCAGAATGAGCATGCCGACTGAGTTATGGGAGGACAAAAATATCGACCCCAGCTCAGAGCAATCAGTATTCCGGTACGTCGAGTAGTACATGTGTTTGAGCCACCAAGGTAGCATCAGTCTGCATGGCATGAAATGGCCCTATGTACAGGCATTGCAGCCAGAGAATTGTGAGCGACCAGGCACCTCGGAGTGCGTCTGAGTTTCATTTTCGATCGCTCGATCGCTCCCGATTGAAGTGAACGAACTGAACGATAAGAATTGGACAGCCCTATTGGCCACCATTACGCTGCCTACAAGGTCCATCTGCCTTCTCGTGATCACTACTGCGAAGCATTTGATTCATCTTATACGCCATGCAATAATCCCCGAAAACGACTATCACAATCTTGGTGTTGATCATTTGGGAGCAGGCGACGATGCTATGGTGCGTCGATGACACTGTTTTACGCTCGCAGCCTGTAGAATTCGATCTTTGCACCTGTTGTATATGCCCGTCATATTAAGGCTGAATGAGTAGTTGCTGTAAAGTGTAGGTGCAACAGCGTACCGGGAAAGGCTCAATGATCCCCAAAAATGGCAGCTTTCGTCAATCTGGAGCCCGATGTGCAGTGAGAATCAACGTGTATGCCTCCTCAGTTGTCACTTGGCAAAGGTCAATGACTACCGTGCTCCATGGTTGATCTGAGCGTGTATGGATGGCACATGCTGGGCTCGTTCCTTTCATATTGACGTTCAATCTCAGTGCGCGCCGGTTCTTTTGATCGTGTGGCGTAATGCTCTGCGCACACCAAACAATCATTGATGTGCTAACGATACTAGTGGATCTGCGTGCCCATTGCCCTATGCGCTGTGGAGGTTGACTATAGCTGGTGTAGGTGTGTTCTGCGAACTGTTTTGGCGCTTCAAGTCCATCATTCGACTTCAATTGATCCTGTGCATAATACAATACGTTGATATATTGGGCATAGGATCAGTTACCAATAGGCATTTATAACTAGTAGCCTCGCACCAATCTATTTCCACCGGCACCAGAATTAACCCTCACGAGTGCCCGCAGTCGCCAGCTTGAATTGTCCCAACTACATTGCAAACATGAGTTTAGGCGCCGTTCACACTCTCTAACCAGCTCAGAGTATATCGTACCCTGAACCGAGTGCCAACAAGTCACATTACGAAGACAGCTGGAAGCACAGCAAGGATTCCCCCGGAGATAAGTGACCACATTGTAGACAGGACGGAAATCATCAAGCCTCTGCAGATCAAGCGCAATAGATTTGTGGAGCTTGTTCACGCTATTTAGCTGAGATCACTCTACGTTTTTGTTCTTCACCGTGAGCAAGAGAACAGTTGCAATTGGATCGGCCTTCTACTACACGCCATCGGCAAATTCAACGAACTTCGTAGTTATATGATTGATGTCAGCGGCCATTCGAAAACTACGACTTATGGATTTGAAGATGTGCCGTAGTGGAAAGGCAGCGTTGCCACCCTGTTGCCAAAATTCCTGACGCTGGTATTCTGCTGTCCGCAGCTTCTGAGACTCATTGGCGTTCTGATATATCGGCTAACCCGCTGTTCTCCTTCTACACAAAAGTCTGCACTCGTTTCCTAGTTCTGAGAGATGGACAAGATAGGGAGGCTGTCATCACAGTTGCAGATGCAAGAGCTTCCGAACGAAAAGCTGCAGGACAAGAGGATGGTCGCTGGTAATTAGCAAGTGACTCCACGGCGAGGACAAGACGCCTCTTCAAGCTGGACGACGATGCCGCTGAGACGAGGGACTTCAGTCAATTATCTTAATCTGCCAACTGCCCTTCACTTAAGAAATCGCAGTTGCAAGCTAGGTTTGCATGCAGATTAATCTGCTAACTGCGGCAGATTAATCTACTGTGACAATAAAATGGCACATCCCGGATTTGAACCAAGGACCTTAGCGCAGATGAGAATAACAGCATCGCAGCGTAATTAGCCGACTGAGCCATTGTGGCGACAGGTACCACTGACCAATTAAAATATATATAACGCAAATTTTACACACAATTTTCGCAAATCATCAAGGCAACTAACTGCTCCAACAAGCATACAGAAATCAATGATAGTGGTAGCTTGATTTACCATGCTTGACCTGGAGCAACTCACCATGGGAAAGCTGAATACACTGGAATCACAGGTCTTTAGAGGCAGATTCATTTGTATTTGTGTTATGGAAGATGTTAAACTGCGAAAATGAAGTTTACAAAATACTCTATATATTGCTTAAAATGGGACAGACACCAGTTGCACTGTAGCTCAGTTGGCTAATTATGCTGCAATGCTGTTATTCTCATCTGCGCTAAGGTCCTTGGTTCGAATCCGGGATGTGCCATTTTATTGTCACAGTAGATTAATCTGCCGCAGTTAGCAGATTAATCTGCGTGCAAACCTAGCTCGCAACTGCGATTTCTTAAGCGAAGGGCAGTTGGCAGATTAAGATAATTGACTGAAACTCTACCTGAGATCTAGCGAATAGCGATGTCACAGTAGGCGTGTACAATCATATCGCGGGGCATCAATACCATGGTCCACATAGTATGCGCATGGCAGATGCTGCGCAGGAACACGATCGTGAATCATATGCAAAGTCCCGTCCTCGGCACCGCTCACAAACGCTCAAACCCTTATCAATGCGAGTCACGAATCACGAGTCCAGGGTTCTGTCTATAATGAGCAGTGAGCTTGTGCACTCTTATGCAAACATATGAAATCTGAAAGCGATGGGTATAAGAGAAATGGGAGCCCCGCCGTGAAATCTGTTGCGAATATGTCAAGGCGAGGGAGATCCCAGGCCCCGATCAACGATCGGGCAAGCTAAGAATGGCGCATCGCAGCGGTTGACGTTGAGCGCTGATCTTGCATTTAATGTCCGGGCGCATTGATAGAGAGACCCGCTTGTCCTGCTCATTCGTCAGCGCATCGCATACACGTCCCTAGCATACGCGTTCAGCCCTATGCCCTGCTGGGCCTTTGCATTTATACCGACGCTTTAGTACTCGAAAGCTAGTGCACGTTAGCTCAGCTTATCACCAGACCGCTTGCACAATGGGTGCATTTCAGGTATACATAGGTATCGACCCAGCCACGCATCAGCCTGTGGTCTCGGCACCCAGTCCAAGGTGAATTCTTATTGTCAGGCAGGATAGACGCATATTTCTCAAGATCAATGCAGCGAATGGCAAGACAATCTGGCATCTCCAGCCTATGCCACAGCAGTCTCTGCAGTCACCTTTCTGATAGAGCTACTTTTAATACGACTCAGGACATCTCAGAAGCCGCACGTTACCGACGCCCAATCCATCGACTCGGAGAGCACTCATGATAGGCTCCAACTCACACAGTACATCCAGAATCAAGGTGGTCTAGTGTCTGTTGTTTACAAAATGGCTCGCTTTCTCTCCTGTTGCGCTCTCTTCTGTCTATCTGCTGTTTATCTCTTTGCGCCATATCCAAACCAACCAAGGTTTGACCCTACGGCAAAGTCATGGCTCGCAATCGGACAATGCACGGCATTCGTGAGCAGTACGAGTTATCTTATTCTGACCCCATTATTCATTCATCCAGGCATATTCATCCGTGCTTGCGCTAGTCACACTGGCCTCTGGATCCAAATTTAGCAAAGTCGCCTCTTGCCACCTGTCACTCCTCCTGCTCCTTACTTGGGCGGTGTATGTATACCGCGATGTGTGGCCGCTTGCCACATATACACACATGCCTGCGGACACGGCAGATGGCGCGCTGCTCTGGGTAAAGCTCGCGTTGCTCACCTTTGCAGCGGTAGTGATGCCGCTTTGCACGCCGCGCCAGTATGTCCCTCTGGACCCAGAGGTGAGTATCTGCCACCATGAACGCGCTCAGGATCTCTGTGTGTTAATTTTGCATTTCGCAGGAAAAGATGACTCCACACCCGACGCAAACCGCGTCCATACTCTCGAACATCTTGTATGCCTGGCTAGACGGCACAATCATAGAAGCGCAGCGCGTCAGCCACCTAGATTTCGACCATCTGCCGCCGCTTGCCGACAGAGACCATTCGAAGATCCTCGTGAAGCGGAGCTTCTCGGTATGTGTCTCACGTCCCGGGGAATGCAGCAGCTCACACAGCCGCACCGCAGCATCTCGATCCGTTCCAGACGAGGTCGCAAAGGCACATCTTCTGGGGTCTGATGCGTGTATTCCGTGCGTATACTTCACATAGTCCATTCTCAATGCTAGTACTGATAAATTCCCGAGCAGGGATGGAGTACACCGTGATCTGTCTCATGCTAATCATAAGGGTGCGTCGCCCGCCCCATCTGGCCAACCCTTCCCGCTATTGACAGCAAATAGACCATCGCGTTCCTCGCGAGCCCCGTCGGGGTCAACCGTCTCCTCAAGTACGTTGCTCATCCACCCATCTCTAAGTATTCCCCGCTCAGCTCCTTCCATCCCGCCCCAGCTATCTCGAACACGGCGGCGCGGGCATGACAGTCCGGTCCTGGGTGTGGATCGGCTTCCTCTTCCTCGGCCCCGTCCTCGGCTCGCTCGCGTTCCAGTGGTACCGCCGCACGACGGTGCGTCTCCTAGCCTCCCGCGCGTACATCCCGCTACCTGTCCTGACGCGCCCCGCACAGACACACGTGCTCGTGCAGACCAAGGCGATTATCACGCAGCTCGTGCTCGACCACGCGCTCCGGATCCGCGTCAAGTCCGACGCGGTGAGCGCCTCCCCGCCCGAGACGCCTGACAGCGCGTCCGCCGTTGAGGAGACGTCAGGTGCAGGCGCGGCAGACGGCGCAGGGGCAGGGACGCAGGCGGACGCGGGACACAACCTCGCGGGAAAGATCAACAATCTAGTGACGACGGACCTGGAGAACATTATCAACGGGCGCGACTTCCCCTACCTGTGTGAGCGCTGAGCCTGTTCGGCCCCGTGCGCCCGGTCGCTGATTGTGTGGCTCGATGACAGTCGTGGAGATCCCGCTGCAGCTCGTGCTGAGTACGTGCTTCTTGTACTCGTTACTGGGTTGGAGGTGCGTGTGTTGCATGGTTGGGGTCCGTGGATAAAGGGGGCTGATTAGATCGGACTGGATTTCTGTCAGCGCGCTCGCCGGGATGGCCGTCATGGGCGCGACGATGACCTTGCCGGGGTACATCGCCACATTCCTCCAGCGTACCCAGATTGAGAAAATGAAGAGGGTTCGTATGCCACATTTTGTATGCACTATGACCTGGCTGACGATGATGCTATACACTACAGACAGATGCGCGTGTACAGACCGTTACAGAGAGTATGTCTTCCTAGTTCCACCTCGACAGTGCACCAAGCTGAGAGGTTCGCAGATCTGGGCGTCATCCGCATGATCAAGTTCTTTGGCTGGGAGCCACGCGTTGCTGAGCAGCTCGCCGAGAAGCGTACGGAGGAGCTAGAATACCAGAAGAAGTTCAGGCTGCTCGAGCTCCTCAACAGATACATTACGTGAGTGCACTCTGTCTGTAGAGCGCGTCGCGCGCTGATGGACGCAGCCATCTGATACCGATCATGTCGATGGTTGTTACTTATGCGCTCTTTGTGAGTTTCATCTCCGTGATTGGAAAGGAGGGTCACTGATATGAGAATCATAGACGGCCGCGATGAAGGAACAGCTAACCGGTAGGACGTGTTGATCCTCGGTCTTCCGTTTAGCGCTAACGATCTGCTGTCAGCTTCAATCATATTCTCCTCCATTACTTGTGCGTGGCCGTCTGGCCAAGACTCTGTCGCTCGATGATTGATATCAGTTAGTGTTTGAATCACTCCGTTCAGAAATATTCCAAGTGTTTGGCTTGGTACCCTCAATCATTCAAGGTATGTCTGATAAACAGGTGCGGCTTCACACACATAGCTTATCGTTTCTCAGCCAAAGTATCCCTTGATCGTGTCAACGAATTCCTTTACAATGTTCGTACTCCACTCCAGCGTTGTAAACAAGTCGTGCCGCACTAACTTGTTCTAGACCGAGCTCCTGGACGCATACGCCGATGAACTGAACGGCACAGAGCCAAAGCCTCCCTCCGCATCCTCAGATATCATCGGATTCAAGGACGCCTCGTTCACCTGGGCCAACAACAACGACGAGACCTTGACGCCCCGGCGACGGAACTTCACCCTCAGGATCGAGGGAGAGCTCTTCTTCAAGCAGGGCTGTATCAACCTTGTCGTCGGCCCTACGGGGTCCGGCAAGACGTCACTGCTCATGGCCCTGCTCGGTTAGTCGACTCGTTGCCGCCTCGGGGTGGTAGTCTGGACTGAGCAACTGTCACTTCAGGCGAAATGCACTATTTGCCCGCCGGGCCTGATTCCTTCTACTACCTGTCGCGAAAGAATGGTGTCGCGTATGCGGCTCAGGAGTCGTGGGTCCAGAACGAGAGGATCAAGGTGGGCGACTACGCTTTAGTAGCAGATTGATGGCGTTTGACGAGGATCAATAGGATAATATCTTGCTCGGCGCACCGTATGACGCACAGCGGTATAACAAAGGTTTGCCTTTCTTTGTTGCACACTCGAATACTGGAATTTGACCACGTTCGATCAGTTATTGACCAGTGTGGCTTGCGACGGGACCTCGAGCTGCTAGATGCTGGTGATCAGACTGAAGTTGGTGAGAAGGGACTGACGCTCAGGTAAGACTCTCATTACCTTTGCGGTCCGGGGTCACTTACACCGGCCGTGCCGCTGTAGTGGTGGTCAAAAGGTATGAAGCCCGCGCTCCACTGTCGCGCCCAGAGTAAATTCGTGCGCAGGCTCGCATCACCCTGGCAAGAGCTGTCTATTCATCTGCCGAGATACTTCTCTTCGATGACGTCTTGGCTGCTCTCGACGTCCACACGGCGAAATGGGTGGTGGACCAATGTTTCAAGGGAGACCTCATTCGCGGGCGCACAGTCATCCTCGTCGTGAGTCGATATGATCAACGCCTGCATGACGTCGAGACACTGAGGGCATGGACAGACTCACAACGTGGCTCTCGCGAGCACTATCGCCGACTTTGTAGTGTCAATGGGCACGGATGGGCGCATCCATAGCCAAGGCTCGCTATCCAAGGCTCTGGGGGAAGACCATGAGCTGGCTGAAGAGTTTGCTGAGCAGAAGAAGGCGGAAGAAAAGGCTGAAGCGGATGTTGAGATCGATCAATCTGCGGACGAATCTGACCAAAAGAAAGCAATTGGAAAGCTCATTGTTGCTGAGGAAATTTCCGAAGGGCACATTGAATGGCCCTCGTGTGCGTACTCTATTTCTTCTGCACGAGCTGTTGGATTGACAAGTGTCCAGTCAAAATGTTCCTCAAGGGCATATGTGGTTCTCATCCAATCATCTTCGGATTCGTCTATGTCGTCTCTTATTTCGTCTGTGTGATTACCACTGTGATGCAGGTCTGGTTCCTGGGCGTTTGGGCGCGGCAGTACGAAAATCATCATAGTTCGGAAGTGGCAATCTGGTAGTAAGTGTTGCTCGTCGATCCATAGCGTCGTTGACACGCTGATGACTGGTAGTTACCTGACAGGATATACACTATTTCAGGTTCTGGCTGTCATGCTCTTCACTATATCGTATACCATGCATCTTTTTGGGACGCTCAGGGCAGCACGACAGATCCACGATGCGTTAATGGCTTCCATAATGAGCACAACTCTTCGGTATTTTCCTTCGTCTCAACTTGGGAAGTATGTTTCTGATTCGATGGCTAGCTGGTTGGACAAGACGCCTGCCTCTCGCATTGTCACCCGATGCACGCAAGATATTGCCACTGGCAAGCGCTGCTCGACGCTTTGCAGCATATATCAGCTGACGGTGTCGCAGTGGACGGCCCTATTGCCGAATATTCTCGCTGGTTCTTTGAGAACACAGTGTTGATAATTATCAAGCTTGGTGCTGTGGTCGTGATGTCGCCCATTTTCCTCGTCCCAGGGGCCGCTGTTGCTGTGCTAGGAGCATTGTGCGGACAGCTCTACATGAAGACCCAGCTATCCGTGAAGCGAGAAATGAGCAATGCGCATGCTCCTGTTCTCGGGCATTTTGGAGCCGCAGTTGCCGGACTGAGTAAGGGCTACAGCCGTTCAAGCTCGATCCGCTGTCCATATGTTTTGTCTCGTAGGATCAATCA
Source organism: Wolfiporia cocos (assembly GCA_029448655.1). Lineage (NCBI taxonomy): Eukaryota > Fungi > Basidiomycota > Agaricomycetes > Polyporales > Phaeolaceae > Wolfiporia > Wolfiporia cocos. The sequence goes on along the minus strand of JACCLO010000008.1, from coordinate 2,359,484 downwards.
GAGCCTTCGGGGTTCAAGACGCTTTCAGGAAGGAATCATACAAGAGAATCGATCGGTATACTCGTGCCGGAATGTCGCTGTACGACTTGAACAGGTGAGGCAACTGTAGTGTCATGTTATGGCATTGCGATTTCTGACTCACATTTAGGTGGATCTCGGTTCGTGTTGATGCATTCGGAGCAGTTTTTACAGCCAGCCTTGCCATATATCTCGTATATGGGCGCACATATGATGCCTCAAGCATTGGCTTCTCGCTGAATATGGCAGGTATGCATTGCGACACTATTTCATTGTGTGTTTGCTAAGTCGATATCGACCAGTGACATTTGGCGAGCTCATCATCTCGTGGATTAGAGTTCTTACCGAGTTTGAGATCAGCGGTGAGTACCATTGAGATATCACTGCCTCCGATAGCACTCACTTTCATGCAGGTAACAGGTGAGTTGTAGATGGAGCCCTGGATGAATATCCAGAATTAAAGGCGCCCAATGCAGCTTGGAGCGCATTCATCAATATCTCGTGATTGAACATGAACCTAAAGCCACCGAGTCAGCGTATTGGCCTGCTAGTGGCAGCTTGACGGCAGAAAAGCTGTCGGCGAGATATTCTGATGTTAGGAGCGATTCTGGGTGCAGATTTCTTTTCGTTCTTTAAACATAAGCTTAATAGGATGGTCCGCGCGTCCTGCATGAGATATCTTTCAAGATAGAATCCGGAGAGCGCGTAGGAATAGGTATGCTCTCCTAATGCTTCCATAGTGAACGCTTTGACATTCACTGTCTCTGAAAGTTGGTCGTACCGGGAGTGGCAAGGTATCATGACATTGCATCGCTGTGCAGGATGACGTGATACTGATTATAACGGGATATAGAGCTCGCTGACATTGGCCCTCCTGCGATGCGTTCTGACAGAAGGAAATGTGTATTATGACGGTATCCCTACTAGCTCTCTGAATTTGGATGCACTCCGATCGAACATCACTATCATTCCTCAAATCGTGGGTATCATGATAAAGTACGATTCTGTTGGCTGACAGATAAATAGCCCGAATTACTCAGTGGCACTCTGCGGCAAAATCTTGATCCATTCTCACAATATGATGACTCCGTTCTCAATGACGCCCTGCGCGCCGCCGGGCTTTTCTCTGTACAGAGAGAATCAGACGAAGGAAGAATTACGCTGGACAGTCAGATAGCCAGCGGCGGTAGTAACTTGTCAGTTGGCCAACGTCAAATATTGGCCTTAGCGAGGGCGATCGTTCGTCAGAGCAAGCTATTGATTTTAGACGAAGGCGCGTCATTGATGATATCCTCACGAATCCTGGAGATCTCACATGGACGCCTCGTTTAGCTACTTCCGCTATTGGTGAGTGATATGCCATTACATCACTTCCAATTATTCGAGTTAACAATATCCGCAGATTACCAGACCGATGCCGTCATCCAGACATCGCTGCGGCGAGAGTTGAATAAAGATGTCACGGTGCTCACGATCGCCCATCGTCTTCAGACAATCATGGATGCAGACAAAATCGTAGGTAGCACCAACACCTCCAGAAGTACATGCATGCTCATCATCCATACCCACTAGATTGTGTTGGATGCTGGGAGAATCGTGAGTATCAAATCCATCGATACACAATTTGACTCATTCTGGTTTTTTGTAGGTTGAATTTGGGAAGCCCAGTGATTTGCTCATGAATAAACATGGCCTGTTAGCTGCGCTAGTAGAGGAAAGCGCAGACAAGGAGCACCTCCATGCGCTTGCAAACGGCGCAGAATCATCACAGACTACATAGACCACGCGCCGTATCGTCGGTGTTAATGTGTAATGTCTCAATGTCCATCATACGTTACAATGTGTGGTTCAACCTGTGTACACATTGCCATACATAACAAAGTCGTGTGAACTCCACGTTCATGGGGATTTCCAAAACCACCAAGACCACTTATGATGCCAGGGTGAGTGAATGTAGAAGGCCGAGGGTGCAATCTAAGCTGTGCCCAGGATGTCTTGGACGTGCTTCAAGACCTATGGAATATATGAACGTTAAATCTAACAGACATAGACGGTTTGGTTAGTGCTACGAAATTTGCAGTGTATCATGTATACTGTAGTGTACCTCCGCCGCTAATCCGCAGAGTATCATAGAGCTTGTAGCATTTCCGCTCCCTTTCAGTGCATCACAGTCACAAACCTCAGTAAAATACTGTAGTTCATTCGAAGTATCTCATACCATGTAGGCTGTGTCGTAATCAAACGCATCATATGAGAGACGATGAACTAGGAGAGAACGTCCATAGTGGCATCGCGAGAAGACCGTGACCTGCACGTTGGAGCATCCAAAATCGTATATAGCGCGTCAAGCAACGGTCAAAGTCTTTGATTTTGGATGCTCCTTCGTACAAGCCTACCGCTGCTCCTACATAAACGCAAAGATATCGCTCGACTTGCCAGTGCAAGGCCATTTTACTGTAGGCAAAGCACCGTCATGTCCCAAACGGAAAGACACTCAAAAGCCATCACAGCGTTCCAAACGCTCTACAGCCCTATCACAGAATACCCTCTCCTCAAAGCCTCCAGCTGGGCACCACCAGCACTCGCAGGCGGGCATCGCGGGCGCTACCTCTGGACGGACGCCTTCGCCGTCCTCAACCTGGTAACCCTGGGCACGACCTCGTCGAACCCGGCGTACCTCACGTTTGCCGCGCGCCTGATCGACATGGTGCACTCCGTCCTCGGGCGCACGCGCGACAGCCGGGCACGCCTCCCAGGCGCAAGCGACGCGCATCCGCTCGCCGGCGGGCTGCGCATCGGGAAGGAGGCAGACGAGGACGACCCCAGCGGCGATGGCGACGGGCAGTACCACCTCTACCTCACCTTCTGGATGTTCGCGCTGAACCGCATGGCGCGCGGCGCTACGACGAGCTCGCGGTCGAGCTCGCGCGCGATTCACCCGCGGTTCGTGTACGACAGGGCGCGCGCACGCCTGTGGATGTACTGGAAGATGTCCGTCGATCTCGCGAGGCCGGCCGTGCGCAGGGAGGGGAACCTCGACCCGATCGATGGGTACGTCGTGTACAGTCTGCTTGACAGGGATGTGCAGGAGCGCGGCGTGCTCGCGCGCGAGATCGGCGAGTACAGGCAGATGCTCGAGGACAGGTGGCCGCGGTACGGACGACCCGCTCAACCTCGGCATGACCCTCTGGGCCGCGCACTGGTTCGACGGCGAGCAGGAATGGGCGACGCGCCTGACGCAGCGCGCTATCACCTGCCTTCGTGCGTACCCGCCCTCCTCCGCCCCGGGTACGCGGACACGATCCCGAACGCAGCTGATTCTGAGTGGGCAGGCGCACTCGTCGACGGCGGATACTTTGACGAGCCGACGACGTACCGGCTCGCGTTCCGCGAGGACGGTGCATGCAGTGCTACCTTGCGCAGCACCGCCCGCGGCTGCCTTCCCACGACATAGAGTTGTGGGAAAGGTGCAGACGGAGATGAAATGAGCGCGCAGGATGCGTCGCTCGTGCCAATAACGGTCATGGCCGCCAGCGCGGTCGTCCCTGGAGGTAGGTTGCTCGCCGTGTCGCGCCGCCCAGGATGATGCTCACGGTGTTCGGCCTTCGGCGAAGCGTTTGTCAGACTTCTCTGTGGAGGAGTAAACCATGGGAACCAGGCGTGATACGACCACATCGCTGTGCACGATTGCCTTATCAGGGCATAAGCGATCTCTTCGCCACTATATTCGATTTTCAAACTGTAAGGCACGATCTGTCAAGATGCCAATGATGCCCACGCTAGTGCGATATCGCGGCGAAAGTGTATCGTCGCCCGAAATGATGATGTCGGAAGTCGGGTTGGCGGAAATGGAAACTGAGACGTGCGAGTATTCGAGATTCGCCAGCACTACTGAGCAAGATATTGGATTGACGTCACGTTTCGTACGGATCGCACATTCCGCGGGATGTAGCAAGTACCGACGACAGCTTCAATATTTGATATCGTGAAAGTCGCGCTGCTTGCACGGTGCGGGTTGCAGTGTCTGACGCAGAGCATCAGGGCAGCCTAGTTACCGTAGATTTCCGGGAGGCTAGATGAGGATAGGCCTATGTGGGAGTAGTACGCAAGACCAATTCTAAGGCTACATTGGACGCTGAGACACCCAGCGGCAATGGGTCGGACTCTCGCAGTGACAGGCAAAGGTTCTTCTGCATGCCAGAGTGTCTTTGCACTACTGATTAATTGCACTGTGTTGCAGTCGGTTTTTCGACCCCTGTGGTTCAATGGTCCGAACAGAAACGCACCGACGCTGTGATGCTCTCCTCGTTCGATTTTCCGTAAGTGGTGCCGTGCTAGCGCGTGTGGTATCCACCAAAACGCAATCCCGGCTTCCGCCAGGCGCTTTCCGACCACGGAGTGTAAGGAGCAGAGCGGGAGCAAGCGCACTGCCAGGCGACCCTGCAGCGAGTCACGCAAACCCTCCGCTGGAGATCGGAGCCTTGCAAGCTGTGTAGAATCTCCCCCGGTTTGGGGTGGTAGATTGTTTCTGGTTCATGCAGCTCTGAGCTGCTGACGAATATGAGGATTGTGGCGAATTCTGGCAGCGTAGTGAGCAACCGTGTTCAAGGAATGGAGATCAACGCGATCTGACGAGATCTGATCGAGCGGCCTGCGCGGTCACATGATCATAGCTGTGTGGCTTGTGGCTGTTCGCACAATTGGGTCGCCAACATTCTCCGCGCACGCTCTCGTGACAGTGATCCCACTGCATGTGTTTACCCTCGCGAACTTGATCAATGACATATACTGCAGGACCTCTTTGCTGTGCTATAACCTGCTCAATCCGAACTCGGTGCCTTGCTTCGCGGAATTGACGCCGACGCACACGATTTGTCGCGCCGTCTAAGCGAACGCGATACCCTACGCAGGAGCATGTGTCATACAGAGCGCCCTCCGATCTTAATTGCCGCGAATACCCCAATTGCGCATCCGTAACACTTCGCGATGTGGTTTGTGCGCCGGGGCGTACAGCCCGCCTATCGCGATTTCAGTCGGTGAGATCCCGTGTGGAGATGTCTGCTAGAAACGCGGACGCATACTGAAACCGAACATGACACCGGCCTCTGTCCCTCTAGTCGTTTGCCGGCGCACCCTGTTGCGCCTCTTTCCTCTGGTGGCTTGCGGTGCATATATACCGCACCCATGGCCGCCGTTTTGCCACCAACGATTCAAGTCTCCTGTCTGATTCCACTCTTAAATTGATATCCTACTCGTCCAGTCTAATTCATCTTCACCCACACTACCGTAGCAACCTTCATTCATATTACATCCTCATGGCTCCCTTCAAAACTCATCTCACCGTCCTCGCCGACAGCGCTCGCAGATATCCCTCTCTCCCAGCATTCCGGACGCCTGTGATCGACAATGAGGCAGGTTCAGTACAAAAATGGAATGTAATCACCTACAGTCAATTCCAGCATGACGTCGAGCTCTACGCGAGACATTGGACGCGGACTTTGACCGCAACTGGCCTCCCGCGACGCTCGGTAGTGGGCCTCTGGTGAGCTTCGCGGCTATCCGGTCAAATACAACAGTGGCTGATATCCCCAATAGGCTGGGCGGCCTGACATACGCCGACCTCGCGCTCATATACGGCATCGCCCGCGCGGGCTACATCCCGCAGCTCTTCTCGCTCAAGCTCCCCAACCCGGCCATGATCTACGAGCTGCTTGCCAAGTCGCGTGCGCGCGCCCTCATCTACGACGCCGCGTACGCCCCGAGTCTCACGGGCTGCCCTGTTCCCGCACACGCGGTTGCAGACATCTGCGCTGACGCGCAAAACGTGCCGCTGCCCAGCCTCGCGGAGCTGAGCGCGGTGAAGGCCTCGGACACGGTCATGATCTTCCACACATCCGGCTCGACATCCGGCTCCCCGAAGCTGATCCCATGCAGCTACTCGTGGCTCGAGACGATCATCGCGAAGGCGGGCCAGGTCAGCGCGCCGATCCGCACCGCCGGCCAGGACGTGACCGTCTGGATGTACGTTCTACTCACCCATGCGACTGAAAGCCACACTAACGACACGCACCACAGGGGAAGCGTCTGCCACATCGGCCAGACGTTCATGCTCCTCGGCTCGCTGCAGCACGGCGCGTGCACGATCCAGCCGACACAGATCGCCTTCTCGCCCGCGGAGCTGCTCGACATGTGCGCGCGCTGCCGCCTGAACCGCCTGAACCAGTTCCCCGCGTTCCTGCACGTGCACCTCGCCGCCTCGCGCACGGACGCGGCGGTGCTCGCCGCGCTCCGCGGCCTCGACGAGATCCTGTACTCCGGCCAGCCCCTCCCCTCCGCAGACGAGGAGTGGATGTACGCGCACGACATGCAGGTCACGAACCTGTTCGGCAGCACCGAGTGCGGCGCGATGCTCCTCTCGCGCCGCGGCGGCGCCCGCCCGTGCCCGCCCCTGCGCCCGATGGACGGCGTCAAGTACGCGTTCCTCCCCGTCGCCGACGGCCCCTCCGCTCCGGCACGCGCGGACGCGTCCGGGTACCAAAACGCACACGCGCCGAGCGCGTTCCGCGAGCTCGTGATCCTCGCGGACTCGGGCGACTGCCCGGACGCGTCGCTGCGCGCGCCGGACGGGCACTACCACACGGGCGACCTGTTCGTCGAGGTCGCGCCCGGCGCGTGGGTCGCGCGCGGGCGGAACGACGACTGGATCAAGAGCGCGAGCGCGCTCCGGTGCGACACGCGCGCGATCGAGGAGAACGTGCGGGCGACGTGCGGCGCGCTGGTGAGCGAGTGTGTCGTCGTCGGCAGTGGGCGCCCGTCGCCTGCGCTCTTCGTCGAGGCGCGCGAGGGCGGCGGACAGGTCGATGCGGAGAAGCTGAAGAAGGAGATCATCAGGCGGACACGACACTTCCATGCGCGGAGGTACCTCCATGAGCGGATCACGAGCACGAAGGTCGTCGTCGTCGTGCCGGCAGGGACGCTTCCGCGGACGGCGACAAAAGGGAACATCCGGCGTAAGGCCGTAGAAGACATGTTCTCCTCCGAGTTGGATAGGATGTTTGCCGCATAAGCTGTTTTTCAGACAAGATTTTAACATTACTGTATAGACACACTCGCTAGTACAGTGTGCCAATCCTTTTCCCAAAAATTACCTACAGCTATATAATGTGCCTATAGTTATTGCCTATCTCATTATAATATTATCTACGCTCGTTGTATATTTGATCATGTTGACAAAACAGAGACGCAGACCTGTTGTCATCTCCAGCTTGCTAGGCTCAACGCGTTGAACTCATATGCTGATGCACGTTGCATCTCAAAGTGCACTCTGCAAGAGGAGGGGAGAAATAGAGAATAGATAAACGAGCAGAGAAACAGACATGAGATGTATGTACATCGATCTCGCACCCAGATCCGCCACGACAAGATGCCCATAATTACCAGGGTCCGACGTCTCCATGCAGGGTAACAATTGAACGGGTAACGATGTATGTGCCGTAAGATATAGTGTAGGTAGTTGCTGCAGAATAGTATGATAGACCGATTTTGCCACATTCACCCGCGTCAACCCACCATATGAAACATTTTGACCGTATCCTCTTCATCAGCTTCTACATCCCAAAAGATAACTCATGTCGAACGGTCGGCCGAGGGCATGTCGATGCCCAGCCCGATTCTTCCGGCACTTGCATCAGCATCCGGCACAGTCCGTCGCGCGGGGTCAGAGTCGGCTCGCTGCAATTGGGCAGGCGTGCTTTGCGGCGGCGAGCAATCCGCCGAGTACGCCCTTGGCTTGCCACTTCCGCTCTCCGGCACGGCCGCGCCGTCCCCATCCGCCACAGCAAGCGCGTCTATGCCGTTCGTGAGCTCCTGCAAGCCGGGCTCCGCGCGCTCGCGCTCGCCGTCCGTGTGCCACGACGTCGCCTGCGAGCTCGCCGGGCGCGGGCTCGCCTCCGCCTCCGTCCACGTGCCGGTGCCGGTGCCCGTCGTCGCCTCGCTGTTCGACGACTTTGAGCGCGGCTGCTCCGTGCGCGCGCGCTCGTCCACGTCCCCGCCGACGCTCGTGCCCTCCTGGCTGCCGTGGCTGTCGCCTCTCCGCAGCTCGTTGGCGAGCCCGCTCGGGCGCGTGGTACCCGTGCTCATCGGACCGCCCCCGCCTGACGGCACGACGGGGAAGTACCCCTCCTGCCCTGGCGCGGCTGCTTGCGCGTTTCCCTGCGCCATCGCCATCGACACCGGCACGGGCGGGAAGTATCCCTGCGACTCCTCGCTTGCGCGTGGCCAGTAGTACCCGCCAGGGCTGCCTGCGTGCACGGGCGCACCCACGGCGGGGTTGATCAGCGGGTTCACCGCGCCGCTGCCGGGGTGGCCCCAGAACGCTCCAGGGGACATCGTCACGCCCGGAGAGAACGGCGTGAACGGCGACATCGCATGTCCGTGCCCGTGCCCGTGCAGCATCGCGTAGGCATGCGACGGCGCAGGGCCATGCGTGGCGCTGGTGGGGTTGTTCGAGCTGCCGTCCGGTGCGGGAACAAGCGGCGACGGCTGCGGGAGGAAGGTGAAGCTCGGCATGCTGGGCGTGATGGGCGGGAGCCCGTGCGGGGTCATCGCTACACCCATGTTCATGCCCATGAGTGCGGGGTGGTGCATCGGGCTCTGCACGACAGGAGAGTAATACTGCGGCGAGAGCGCGTGTGAGGGCGGAACGGGGAACGCAGAGACGGCCGGGGGTGGTGGGATCGTGATTGGACCGGGGTGGGCGGGGTGGCTCTGGCTCTGTCCTGAGCCCGGCGTGTGGCTCTGGCTTTGACCCTGATTCGGGGTTTGGGTTTGGCCTTGGGTTTGATTCTGACTTTGGTTCGAGTCTTGGCTGTTCACCGACAAAGTCGGTGTGGTTGCAATTGGCGGGGGTCTAGGTTTTCCTCCCTTGGTTTCGTGCCGCGCCTGCGAGCCCATCCGTGACTGGTCCTGCATCACGGCCGCCTCGACCGCAGTCGCTCTCTGGTTGCCCTCATGCGCCTCCTCCGCGTGGTGTGCTGCATGCGAATGGTCAATAATCGAAGCGTATCTCCCCACGCTCGCAGGCGGATAGGGATCATACGGCGACGCGGGCGTCGAGTCAAGGAAGTCGAGCGGCCATGGCACGCTATACGGCTCGAACTGCGGGCGCTGCTGCTGCTGCTGCTGCTGAGCTTGTTGGTGCTGTACCTGCTGCGAGAGATACTCCGCATCATGTGGCGAGAGGCGGACGTCGTCATACACGCGGTGCTGGAACGCGTCCTGACTATGGCTCTGCTGGCGCTGCAACTCCAGCTGCTGCTGGAGCACCTGCTGCGCGAAGGACGTCGCGTGCGCGAGCGCGAGCGGGTGCGTCTGCGTGTACCCGTGATACGAGTGCTGGTGCGTCAGCCCGGGCCCTTGCGCGAACGAGAGCGCGGCGGGCGAGTGCGGCTGCGACGCAGGGTGCGGCGGCACCGCGAGCGCGGCGGTCGCCGACGGCGCGGAGAACTTGTCAAAGTGCACCTTGAGCGGGCGCCCGTTGTACTCGTACCTGCGCGCCAAGATTAGGGTTGAGCGTGCGCCCCGGGCCCGTCGGCGGGCGTGTGTACGCACCCGTTGAACATGCGCACCGCGCGCTCCGCGTCGGCCTCGTTCGAGAAGCTGACCGTGCCAAACCCGCGCGAGCGCCCGTCTGCGCCGAGCGCGACGTCCGCCCGCGCGACACCGCCTGCTTGGCGGAACAGGTCCTTCAGGTCCTGCCACTGGATGTGAAACGGGAGCTGCGACGCCGCGGTGGGTCAGCATTCGGCGAACCAAGAAAGGACCCCGGCGCGGGAATGAAACGAGGCTCGCGTCGCTCTCGCGAACCGAAGAAGCGAAACAGGCAGCCGACGCCACTGAGGGGAATCGGGATGCGCACGGAGACAATGCGATCAACCAAATGGGGGCATCCGCGCCCCAGATGCGCCACACGCGGTCAGATGACCGCGCCGCGTACGGGCACATGCACTACGCGCAGCCGCACGAGCAGGACAGAAATGGCAGCCGGAGACGTGCGCAATGCAACGGGTGCGTCGGCGAGACGCGCGGGGTGTAGAACGGCTGCGTAGAATATCATCATGTCGACAAACTTGTGGTTATATACCGATCATCGGTGCGACACCAGTCCCCCCCACGCACGGTGCGTGCTGCAGAGACCGTCACAAGGCCTACCAGACCCCTGAGGCTGCCAGACATGCTTGGTCATGAATCTTCCCGTTGCCGCCCTTTTGTGTCGCGAAGCGTACGATTTACGTACGCGTGAGTACGACAACAGTATTCGTCACGGCCATACCGCAGCAGCAACCTCTTGTCCATTCCTTATCCCTGCATGAACACCAGCTCGACAAGCCAGCATCATCATCGCTATCACCCATCGGTGGGTCATGATCTGGTGCGATCAGCCGTCTCGCAGCCATAGCCATGGATGGAAGACAAAGAGCAGACGAGCATGGAAGCGGGCACTTCCATGACAGAAGCCTCGAGCGCGTCATACTCGCCAGCCCTCCGCCTCCAAGAAACAGCCGGAACTCCTTTCCGGACCCATCTCGTCCTTGCACCCAAGGCCCACATCTGCCACAACCTCGCGCAGGCCACCCTCGACCTCATCCAACAACACGGCAACCTGCCGCTGTGCGCCGCCCAATCACCCCAACACCATCCCGAAAGCAACAGCGACCAAAAACGAAGCACTCACATTCCCCACAAACAAATTCCGACTCGGCGCCCCGCCGCCCGTGCTCCCAGCGGCGCCCGCGCCGGTGCCCGGCCGCGACGCGCCAGAGAGCGACGAGACGCCGGCGACGCCGCCAGTGCCAGAGAGCGACGATGAGCCAACAGCGCCGCCTGCAAGCGACGACCCGACAGCGCCTGCAGCCAACGACGAGCCGATGGGGAGCGGCGAGCCGAGCCCACTCCCCGCGAGCGACGCGCCAAGCGCCGACGTGCCCGTCCCGGGGCGCGAGAGCATAGCGGGCGCGAGCGGGTCCTCTCCGTCTGCCGCCGCGCCGCCAGTAGAGTGGACGCGTTTGCCGCGAGAGGACGCGGCGAGGAGCGAACGCATCCCGGGGGAACAGACACACACAACGCACAACGCACAACGCACAACGCAGCAGGTCAGCGGCCGGCCCATCCAGCGAGGGAGCAGAGGCAAGGGACGCACCTAGGCCTGACGCGCCGAACACGAACGGCGAGCCGACGCCGGAGCCGAGCCGGCTGAGCTGTGCGGGCGCGGGCGCGAACGCACCTGCGTGCGCAAACGCGATTCAGACACCGTGCAAAGTGCGGGGCGGGGGAGCAGGCGCGAGGGATGCACGGGCGTGCAAATGGCCGGAAGCACGAGGGGAGAGGGGGAATCGGTCAGCGATGGATGTGCGTGCGAGAGGAGAGGGGGCGACGTACCCAGCGGCGAGCCCGTGCCTGCTCCGTTGACATTCACGTTTGCGGTTGTGGTTGCGAGCGCGTCCTCGCCGAGACGGTCCTTGCGCACTTCGAGCACGCGGCCCTGCCAGCACCAGCCCTGAGAGAGAGAGAGTCGGTCAGCGTCCGCCTACGAGCTGCGTCCCTCCAACAGAGATAAAAGGACGTAATCCATCGAGTGCGAGTCACAGAGAGAGAGAGAGAGAGAGAGAGAGAGAGAGATTTGAAGGGAGCAGCTGCGGAGACGAGGTGGATGGACGGCAAGCGACGGCACGCGCAGCGTCCATCCTGCCCCGTCCCTTTATCCTCTGACTGCGCAGCATCCTGCGGCAGGAGCAGCCACCACCATCACTCCATCCCCCAAACCCACCCTCTCTCTCCCTCCCCCTCTCTCCCTCCAACCCTCCCGACCACCTCCAACCCAGCCTCTCCCATCCATTCCTGTCCATCCCAATCCCAATACCCCTTCCACCCACCCCTCCCCCACTACCCTCGCTAACTCGCACCATCCAAATCCGCCTCTCGCACCTTCCTCTCCCGTGCACCACCACAGCGCACCTGTACTCACCTGAAACATCCCCACCGCGCGCTCGCCCTCCTCCGCGCGCGCCATGAGCACCGTGCCGTGCCCACGCGAGCGCCCGTCCGGGCCCAGCGCGACGTCCGCGCGCAGCACCGCGCCCGCGCGCCGGAAGAGGTCCTTCAGGTCCTGCCACCGCACGCGGTACGGGAGCTGTCGGCCGCCGCGGCGGTTGGCGGTGAGAGTTGGGAGTTGGGAGTTGGGAGTTGGGATGGGACGGTGCGAGTCGGGACGGGTGAGGTGCAAAGGGCAGATGAGATCGACATGGCAGTAAGCGGTGGGCGGGGCGCAGCGCAACGCCGGAAGGTCGAGCGAGGCGATACGTGCAGGAGGCCGAGACGAGCGTCCGGTGTGCAGGCGTATGCGCATGTTACCAGCGGGCGAGGCCGGACGGGCCAGCGGAGAGAGGCGGCGGACGCGAGGGGTCGACGGTGGTCAAACGAGCGGGCAACGCAGGGCCGTCGAGAGCAGGTGGGCCGGTTATGCAACAGATGGCTCGTCAGCGGGCGAACATGCGCATACATGCAGAAATACGGGAGGGGCGGGCGGGCGGGCCAGCGGCGCAGTACGACGGCCGGCGCACGCTCGCGGCAGATACCTGACCGCCGCCTACCCGCCCCGCCCCCGGCCTCGCACGCACGAAGACAAAGTAGACACTCACGTTCCCGACGAAAAGCTGCATGCGCGTGTCGCGCGCGCCGGCGCCTGCGCCCGGCGAGGTGGCGGACGAGGCCATCGCCATCTGAATGACGGCCTCGATGTCATCGTTGCTCGGGGGCGTCGTCGTCGTCGTCGCGGGTGCGGACGCCGCGGCGGGCGGCGCCGCGGACAGCGGCGCGTGCGGGTGCGCGGGCGCGGGAAGCATGCTCGGGGACAGGGCGCCCGGCGGCAGCGCCGACGAGAGCGGATTCGACTGGAGCGCGGACGACGACAATGTGTGGGCCGTTAGCGAGCTTGGCGCGAGCGCGCCCGCGGTGGCGGCGGACACGAGGAGCGGGTTGGACGCGCCGGCGAGGTGGTTCGCGGGCGGGGCGAGGGCGGGGCGCGGAGAGAGGGGCGGGGCGAAGTGCGCGGGGCGGGGAGACGGGGCGGGGAAGGCGGGGGCAGGGGCGGAGGACGCGCGGGGGACGGCGGCGGACGTGTCGAGCTGCATCGTCGTCGTCATGAGCGGGGAGCGCAGGGCGGGGAGCGGGGAGGGCGGGCGGACGTGGACATGCATCGTCGCGCGACTGCTGCTGGCTGCAGGACGGCGGCGGAGTGAAGTCGAGGGAGCAGGCGCTGTGGCAGGTTGCCTGTCCCGGCTGCTCCACAGCCACGTGGGCTGATGTCATGGGCGCCTGCTGGGGGCGACGACGACGAGCTCTGCGCTCGTCTCGGTTGACGTCACGCGCGGCGCCGGCGAGGATGCTGCGCGGGGCGTCGACGGTGAGCATGGCGACCCGCGTGCGCCCGCCTGCTGCGCTGATCGACGGGGCTGTCCTCCGCAGCACTTGCGCATCCCACGGCGACGTCAGAGTCGACGTAACCCTTTCGCGCCCAATCGTGCGTCCGCCATTGCGCTCTGTTCCCAGGACACCCACTCCGCATTTCGCTATTTGCGAGCCACCCCAAACGCTGCAGCGCTCTTCTACACGATGCGCTGGACTGCTATTTCTCCCGAAGATCCTGCGTGCGCACTGCGCTCGTCGTCCACGGGTCTTTTATCTCATCATCAGTCTTGCGAATCGTCATCAAGCAGCAGCATCGTGCACCTCAGCTCCCACCATCCTCGGAACCGGCCAAGCCGTGGACCCGGCTCTCGCGCTCAGACCCACATGCGTTGGGCACACTCAGCGGACGCCGCCCCATCGATCGCGCTATGCAGGGCGCGCCCACCGAGCCCACAACGTCATCCATCCTCCTCGTACAGCACGATGAGGCTGGATGCCGCTATGCGCTCGTACTAGGACGCCCCTCTCTTCCGCGCGAGTTTGTGCTGCGAGACCCCGTACGTGGCGATCATGCCTACAGTCGTCAATCGCTCAATATTGTACTGTCTCGGGCTTCATGTAAAGTTCATTGTGTGCCAATCAGACTATACGAGGGCATCAGGCCCGACTTCCTCTGCAACCTGGCATTGGGAGTTGCGGTATCTCTCCGGCCAGTCTTGACAACGGTCCAACATCCTTATCAACTAGGCCTAATTAGGTATATCTCAACTGATCACTGCATCTCTTCGTCCTCGTCCTCGTCCTCGTCTTCCTCCTCTCCGTCTCCTTGCTGGCTCTCATCCGCGTCCTCCACATCCATCTTTGGCCGTGTTGGATCGTCCGATCATAATGGAAGCTCAGTAGAAGAGGCTTTAATGACATCCAACGGAGGCTCACAGCGACCCAAGTCAGGCCGATCAAAAAGGCGCATAACCTCCTCTCGAAGATGGCGTGCCATGACGGCTTTAGGGCGGGCCATTCTTCCTACATGAGACGCTATACTGCTGAGGCGACGAGTTGCAGAGGACATGGATGTCCTGGTGAGAGGATCTCTGCGGCGCGCGGTGGGCCGCTGTGGACGATCGCGAATCTGCTCACGCATGTCGCACCTCTCCTCGAGTGTCCGCGCGATCGCAACGCAGGCGCCATAAGCGCGCTGGGAGACATGTTGAGAATCGTGAGATACCTCATTATCTAACAGCAGCACACTAGCCAGAATTGATTGATATGTGAGTCATCTCTTTGAGAGATGAGTCTCATGAAGAGCGTGAATATTTGAATGGCTGGCTGTGTGGCTCAATTGGCTCATTGTGACATTGATCATGGACTGTCACGCTGTGCCAAGGAGTACCTCCTGCGATCTGCGATCTGCAACATTTCAAGATGCCTTGTATCGCAGCGGGAATCGGTGTGGCCCTGGCCTTTTACACGTGTTTGGCACACATGCGTACAGCGTCTGGTCTATGTCAGTAGGTGTGCTCTGGATTGACCCGCGCTCATATCCGAAGGAGGTCAAATATCATATCATTGAGGTCAACCAACTCGATCGCCCAACCCTCCTTGTCCTGCACAGTTCTACTGAGATGCAACCGCAGAACCTGGCCACCGATCTGCGTTCTACGTTCGCTGGTGGTATCTGTATTCTCGCAAATGCTTACAGTGGAGCTGTCATCACTCTCGATGGAAAGCAGACCGAAGCGTTCACACTCAGTTGTCGTCCCCCGGACACGGATGCACTGTCCTTAAAGCAGGTGTGCAGCGTGACGCACTGGATGGCTGTTGTCAGACTGGCGCTCATTGCTGGATACGCAGCTGTGGAAGTTCATTCCCAAGAGCAAGGGCTATGCGATCCAGAGCATGTGGCAGGCACCAAATGGTCCATTGTATCTCTCAGTGCGTAGTCTGGCGGACTACGAACAGATAGTGGCCACACAGTATCCTATGCTCTGGGATATCGAACGCATTCAGATGGACGACTGTGGTGAGACCATACGGTTAGTGAGGCCATACGCATGCGCAGAAACTGAGTACACGCTGCCTACTAGCATTGTTTGGCCTGCCACACGCCTTGTGCTATTCCATTCAAATTGGGGAAATGTGACGCCAGGAGTAGTAGGTTGCTCACAGCTTCAGAATGTTGTGACCTCGAGCCTCTGCTTATCTGCTCAAATTGACAGTTGCAAATCAGCACCCTCATTCCAGAGGGACATCCAGCTCAATCATGAAAAATTTTCTTTGCACCACCGACTGCGGAAACCACCCCAGTCACACAAGCAGATGCAGAAGCTGTACACCGTTCTCATGGTGCGCTGCAGCCGGTGGTCGCTGAATCGGTGCTAGTCACGGAAGATGGAGACTTCATTACCACCACGCGCACGGTTACGACGATCACGAGGAGGTTGCGTAACCTCCCAGACGCGGCAACATAGTGTATGAGCTAATGTACCTTATACAAGTAACACATCAACTTGCAGAAGGCTTCTATGCTGAACGATGCTTTGAATAGTCGAATTGAATATAGGAACTCAAGTGATTTTAACGAGATGGCGACGGTTGGATTGATCGGCGTGGTACCGAGATATCCGTGCATTACTATAGCCTCAGCGTTTGATCGCATACTTGAAGCGCGTCGGACAGTAACAGAGGTTGTAAGACTAAAGATATCGAACGCAGAAATGTCGAATGTTGTCGCCAGTGTGTCAGACGCAGGCTCCTCTGTACGATCTGCGTAGCGCCAGTGGGTATACGCTGCCGCAAGTTCTGGAAGTACCACACGCCAATTCTCGTCCATGTGTTGTATACGCTGGCGCCAGGTACGTGCGTCCTTTCTTCTACGAAAACTGCGCATATGATATTTAGCAGCAGCAGCTATAAAAGTGTCATACGACATACCTCGAATGTGTAATATCTCGTAGTGCGTGCATGAAATCTTCGTTCATACGCAGATCCTCAGGGATGGTTTCCCATTCATCGTCATCGTTGCCAACAGCCTCTGAGAACACCCCGGCTGGCTCGGCGTCTTCAACGTCCATGGGTACTAAGGCTCCAACCATATAATATACATGTACAGAAAATCAGTAAATATATGGTATATGGTATATACATGGTATATACATGGTATATACATGGTTTACATGGTTTTCAAATGGTTGATTCTTTAGACATCTCAGCATGGCCACTGCCTTGCCCATATGGCTATGGAGATTGTCTCCTCCTTCAATGACATGCTGCAGGTATCAGCACTTGGCTGATGCAAGGAATAAATTGGTGTTCAGTGTCCAACAGCCACACTAGTAGCTGGAATGGCTTAGGAATTGTGCACAATGTGTGAGATGATGGCATACTTTTATGCATGAGTCTAATGCATGATGCAATCACTATGTGGGATGATATATAACATAAACACAAATCTGATCTTACCTGCACCAAATGAGAGGGTAAACAGAGCATGTGACACAGACTATCCTGTGGGACTCACCAGACTAAGCCTTGAGGTAATAGGCGAGTTGGTAGAGGGGATAATCAAGCACAGCAGGGGTGAGAGGTGCTTCTACGGTGCAAGCCAAGAAGAATAGAACTAAGATATCAAGGCGTCTAGCCTTGGTCTCAAAATGTACAGGGTAAGGTGTCTACTACTAACTAGTTAGCCTGCCCTAAAGGAGTGTATGTGCGCCCTAACAGCATATACAGCTAAGTGCTACTCTACAATGGCCGTCCAAGGCCGGTAATGGCTGAGCCAATGGTAAATGAGAGAGCGGTGGTGCCACCTTCCAGTTAGGCATGTGAATACGGGCGCAGCCCGGGTATATGGTTGACCGGTGATCTGGTAAGGTGAGGGACTATGGCTATTCACCAGGCCCTTGATGACTCAGGCCGAGAAGGCCAAGTGTGATGTCATAAACCGGTGTTATGGACAGACCGGTGGTGATGTGGGAGCGAGGCCTCACAGCTAGCTCAGAGATTGGGCAACGCCGGCAATGGAAGCACGGAGGTTGTGTAGAGCCGGGACTAGAAGCCCGGAGGTTGCATGGGACCAGTGATGGAAGCATGGAGCTTAGGAAGTGCCAGTGATGCATGATGGTCGGTAGGCTTCTCAGCTTGATGGACTGAAGGGACACGGAGCTTAGTCAGCTGTTGTGCCATGTTGCCATTATTATGCGAGTGGTGCTCGCTGACGTAGAGAGCCTGGTCGACATGTGGACTCTAGACTCTATGACATATGATGACGTAGCTAGGCTGGGCCTTGCGGCTAGACTGGAGCTATAGGTCATGTGTAAGATAACGCCTATTCGGCGAAGGGTTTCCGTTAGATAACCTCGGCAGGTGCAGCATTGTGGGATAAGTCCCGGATAACTTCGTAGAGGCTGTAGAAAGGCCAGATAAAGTGCTATAAATGTGCAAAAAGATGCTATATGTCCCAGATCTGTGACAGCATGTGAATTATGACTTAACATCTTTGCATTTGCACAGCAGCCAACAGATTGTCCAAATCTCATATTGCTACTGCACCATACAATCTGCAAGACACATTATATGTATGTAGCTCAAGTACATATTCAAGACAACAATTGAGGATCTAATATGAATGCATTCACAACAACCATATACCATATAATATACCATGTATATACCATGTACTCGGCCATGTGTAAATACATGTATATAGTATATATATAAAACCATGTATACATGGTATATACATTATATGGTTGGAGCCTTAATGGGTACTTGATCGCCACGGATTTCGGCAAGGATGCCCAAAGATTGCCGGCTTAAGCCTGAGATCGTCATTATTACAAAATGCACTAGAATAGGTAATGCCCAACATACCTGCAGACCTCATCTCGTTCCTCTCCTTAACCTTCTGTCTCTCTAGAAAGAGGTCACGTTGTTTTAAGTTTTTGTCGGCTGAACTCCGATCCAACCCCTGGCCTACAGACGTGTGCGCGGTACGTGAGAGTCCTTTGGTACGCGCCATGTTGAATAGATGCAACTGAATAAAGCCGATTATGAGCTTGTATAGTGAGTCGAAGTAAGTTAGGCACAAGTATCGTCGAACGTCTCGGAAGACCTCAAGCTCGCCAGCTCACGTGATAGATCATCGGTCATGATCAGACACGCTTATACGTTCTCCAGTGGGTACCTGGCTAGCCATTTGTAAGTCGAATAAGAGTCATAATAAAACACAGGAGTGTTAAAATAAATGTAAAGCGAAGGAGGAGGGTTCTGAAAATACGAAGGAAATAAATCTGCAACCACGGAGGATGGGAATCATCATCAGACACAGGGGTGTGGAAATAAATCTGCAGCCGTGACTGCAGAGGCATAGCCACTAAGTCCCTACGGACTTGTCCATGCGCGCTCGCTCGGCTGGCAATGATGTCATGATCGAAGATCGAGAAGCCGGAGATAAGATGCGTCTGACCGAACGAATGTCAGTAAGCGCCAAGGTACAATTAGATAAGCATTCTAATCTAGAGATTCGGGCGCCAAACCCAATGTCATCCGCCCGCTGAGTGACGCATCCATCTCAATCACCGGGGCAACAAAAATTTAATATGACTCTACAAAGCTGTAAATACTATATTACATATGATACAAAAAGCGCGAGTCGAAAATTCGAAGAATGAGCCCACCATCGCCGCCGATGTGCGCGACAGCGTCGGCGCGGCGGCGTGATTAGATAAGCGCGCTGCTATCTGAAGGTCGAGGCGCGACAAGGCCGAGCGCTGAGCGTGGGATAACGTTCCGCGTTTGGAAGGTCAGACGCCCGCCGGATGTCATCCGTCGTCGGGCGGCGGCATCCATCCCACGCGTGGGAGCTACGGAAATATAGTTATTACCATTGAAATCGTAGGGCTACATTATTTAGGAAGCGTGAAAGAACGGCGTGATTACATAAAGAATTGAGCGCGCCGTCGCCGCCGTCGTGCGCGACAGCGGCGGCGAGGCGCTTGTCGGTGGCGCGGGGGCGGCGTGGGACGAGCGCGATAAGATAAGCGCGCCATTATCTGGCGCGACGAGACGTAGCGCCGATCGTGGGATAACTCTCCGTGTTTGGGAGGTCAGACGCCCGCCGGATGTCATCCGTCGTCGGGCGGCGGCATCCATCCCACGCGTGGGAGCTACGGAAATATTGTTATTACCATTGGAATCGTAGGGCTACGTTGTCTAGAAAGCGTGAAAGAACGGTGTGATTATGTAAAGAATTGAGCGCGCCGTCGCCGCCGTCGTGCGCGACAGCGGCGGCGGGGCGCTTGTCGGTGGCGTGGGGGCGGCAGGGCGCTGGTAGGTGGCGCGGGGAGTGAGGCGCTGGTGGGTGGCGCGGGGAGTGGGCGGGCACATTATCTTCACCCCAGAAGGGCAATCGACTGCGGTGCTACTGGTGGGGAGGGGCAACCATAGGGGAGCGGCAAATTCCGGGTGTCAGGCGTCAATCATACGCCACAGTACATGCCGGACAGCTCCCACTGCGGCACGAGCTTAGCGCGCAGAGCGCGACGGTATCAACGTAAAGGCTCTTCAGATAAAAACATTCATGCCTTGTGTCAGTGGGATGTATTGATCTTTACATTGAATACATCATTTTCTTGGGAACAGAATTTTGAAATAAAACCCGGATTGCACAATTCCGTACATCGAGCGTGTCACACCGCAAGTATGAGACAGTTTAACAAAAATGTGTTCCCAACGATTTCTACGGCAGAGTAAACAGAATCAATCTATATATTAGGTTTACACTGTAGGTCACCGTTGAAGGAGGAGATACCAGTCCATCAATGTGTGGGAGTATGATTCAGAATGCTTGCCAATCATGATGTGATACACAATAGGACCCTCAGGTTGTTCAGGTCAAAACTACACTAGCAAGATAGCACTCTGAGATTATCACCTGCCTGCAGAATGAATGTACTTGTGAAGTGCAGAATATTTATGTGCCGGTGGAATGAGTGCATCTGCTTTCCTAATTGGGATGTGAGCGCCACAGTCGCTCGCGTTCGATGGCGCATCACGTCGCATGTGATGGCAAGTCACGTCGTGTTTAGTATTTGATGGCATGTCGTGTATCATGGCGCATCATGTTGCATTTAGGACTGATGGGATGTGAACGTCGCCTGCTTCACGCATCGCTGCCTACTGCTTCAAATCTCATGCCCAAATCTTCGCGCTCTCGCCTCCAACGGGAGCGCACCTTGAATAATCTAAACCATATTAAACTGGCACAGTCTGGTTGTGAAAAGGAAAATGCTGATTTATCTATAGATAACAGAAGCCAACGACTGGACACTGGTTGTCAAACAGGGCTGGGAGACATTCCCCAGAAACTACAGCTCATGGATGAACGGGCTCGCACTTTGTCTCGCAAGCTTCATAACACACGTCGACGGGAATCTCGTGTCAATAGTGCTAGAGTCAAGCTACTAGCTGAGAATAAGAGACTTAACCAAGCCCACAAAGCTGAGATAGAGGTGGAGCTGAAGAAGCTGAAAAGCTTGCATGACAGGGAGAGAGTAGAGTGGGCAGAGGGACAGCAGACAATGCGAAAAAAGCTGAAACAATCAGAACAACACCAGATACAGTCAGAGGACACACTTCATGCTGATTGGATGCAGTCGGAAAATGCCATGAGGACAGAGATGGTGACTGTGTTGGAGACAAAGAACTCGGAGCTACAGGATGCTCAACAAGTGATTGTAGGGCTGGAGAAGGAGCAGGAGAGAACTCACAGTCACATATCCCAGCTGGTAGCCGGGAACTACAATTTGAAGCAGTGCAATACTACCCTCTCCAGGCGCATATCACGCATTCCAGCACAGAAGGCCACAGCCGCGAATAAAGCGATTAAGGAGGTGCTCAAAGCGGGTCAAGACAGTTCTGTTGGTCATGCAATTGAGCTCAAAGAATCCGGGATGATTCCAGATGAAACACGTGCTCTAGTCCGGGATCTGATAGGAAATGGAGTACCTGCTCATCAGGTGCAGGCAACAATTACTGCCGTTGTATCGGCTACAGGATCAAATGTGAATGGGAGTCTGAGTAAACGCTCCATAGGAAGGATCATGCTTGAGGGATATGTAGCATCCAAGATGCAGGTTGTGGAGGATGTATCAGAAGCCGAGGGTCAGCCTACTTCTTGGGACTGCAATAGTTGAGATAATGCTCACCAATTTGTGGTATTGTATAGGAATAACGATCAGTGGGGATGGAACTACTCACAAGCACATCAACTATGAATCACGTCACGTTTACCTCAACAGTGGTGATAAACACACCCGTCGGACACTGGGTGTTCACTCTGCACCTAACCACACCAGTGAGCAGCAGCTCAAGGGGTGGAGAGCATGCACAGCCGACTTATATGACACCTACAATGCCAGCCCAAGGGGTCAGCACAATCCAGCCAAAGTGCAGGAATTTGCAGCGAAGATCACCGGAGTCAATACAGATCATGCTGAGGATCAAAAGAAGTTCACACGCCTAGTCTGCGAAAAGTGGAAGAAGCAGTGCGCTGAGGAATTGCGTGGGGAGAGGGCATTAGCATTGATGACACAGGAGGAGCTCATACCTGTTCTATGGGAAGAAAGTACACGGACAATCAAGGCTGCTGGTGGCATGGAAAAATGGGACCAGCTGTCAGAAGATGAGCAGGATCAGCAACACCGTGGAACACTGGCTGCAGTGATAACACGATTGGGCAGGACAGTGTATGATTCACTGTCAGCTGATGAAAAGCACCATGCGGATTTATTTATCTGGGGGGGCTGCTGTATGCACAAGGAGCTGAATTCCGTTAAGGGTGGCAACACAAAAATGACCTCATTCTGGTCGAAAGCTAGACTCACCGGACCACTATTGCTGATGAACCGTGACAATGATGCTGCAGCTGCTATTGGGGGTACAGCTGTTAGATCCATGGCAGAGGAAGTGTCAGAAGGTGGTGGGGTGAAGACAACAAAATTGGCAGGTGCCATATTCCGACACAAGGATGACAAGAAGGGACAACAAGACACATACCGGATCTTTTTCGAGGCATCGTCCGCCATTGGAGCTATAGTGCATTTCCCTGATACCAGTAACACCCGCTATCAGTCACATTGCACCGCAGCAGAGGAACTTATAACACACTTGCCTCTATACATCGAATTCCTGGATGTGATCCGGGATAAGAAAGACAGACATGCACTGAATCACTTGGAAGCAAACCTGTACTGGGCACTCCACGACACTCCCACCATCACAGAGCTATGTGTGTTGGCACTGTACTCACAAGTGATTTGTCACCCATATTTGCGTCAGGTCCGCAGTCCTTACCAGGAACATTCAAATCTGTTAGAACTTGGACCCTTGCATGATTGTGTGAAGGCGCATTGCAAAAAAATCATTGACTGTCCAGCACTTCTGCTTGCCCCTGATGCATCCTATCATCAAGGAGCACTTGACGGGAACCTGTGGGAGAGGCCTGAATTATTCTATGCTGTTCACAGATTGCAGGAATCACTTCCTCACCTGGAGCCTGCAATGGTGGCATTTTTCGAAGGTGCCCTCACAATGTGGGAGCGTTTCAGTTCCGAGTTTGCGAAAGGTGGTCGAATTGACACCTCAACCGTTGTGGAGAAGCAGCGTGCGTGGATGCGAACTACAAATGATGATAACGAAGGGGCTTTGGGAGCTTACCGTGTAGGTGCACGGCGCGCACCAAGCATGACACTCCATCAGTACAATGCACGCATGATCTTCAAAAGAAATGCAACGGCGGCTTACGTGGAGGGCGTTTTGGATCCTAACGATCACCTGTTCTTGCGTCAGGAGGCACGAAGGATTGATGCAAGTGGACAGGAAAGGCAGAGGCGGTCAGAACAAGCACAGGAGGATGCCCGCACCATGACCCGGAGGCGAGAACTAAACAAGGCAGCAGAGACCAAGAAGGAGGCCCGGAGAACTCGACTAGCAGCATTGGAGGTAGTCATGAATCCAGCACAACTCACCACCAAGATGAATGTGGCACAGATCGATGCCCAAATTGAGTGGCACCGTCAGTATGATTCAGATAAGCTCATACCTCCTCAGAAGAATTTACGGCTCAAAATCAAGAAACTGGAAGCTCTCAAAGGAGCATTACATCGCTATATTAGAAAGCCAGAGCCTGAGTGCAATAAGACTAGCATATGTGTCTCAAGGGATGGGGCTGACTCAAGTTCCGAGAGTGAGATAGAACTTGATACTGTTGAAGAGGAGTCTGAGGTCAAAAAGAACTAATATAGATATCAAGGGCTCATCGTGCATTTTATCTTGAGCATCTACGTAGCTTACTATATAGCGGTACAGTGCCTCAAGCCTCAGGCTCGTGCGCTAATACCATCGTCGATAGCGCCACAATCGCAGTTTCGGTATCGAAATACTACATTGGGTAGGTAGTTTGGACTCCGACGTGATAAGCTCAGGACACATTTCTAAGCGGGGTTGCCCCTCCCCACTACTGGCAGTATGCGGGTAGGACGATAATTCAAGCTTACTAGCTTGGCGCACGCACGTGTATGGCAAGCTAATAAGCTTGGTAATACGTTTAGGTGCAACGGTCCAACATCCTTATCAACTAGGCCTAATTAGGTATATCTCAACTGATCACTGCATCTGTCCTCGTCCTCGTCTTCCTCCTCTCCGTCTCCTTGCTGGCTCTCATCCGCGTCCTCCACATCCATCTTTGGCCGTGTTAAATCGTCTGACCATAATGGAAGCTCAGTAGTTGTATGTAGAAGAGGCTTTACAGCGCACGTTGTAGGCACCGGGCATGGGAAATGGCACGGGGATGGTGGCACACACCCTACAGGCCAATAATGACAGCCAACGGAGGCTCATAGCGACCCAAGTGTCCCGCACCGTTGCATCGCAGCGGGAATCAGTGGCCCTGGCATCTTACACGTGTTCGGCACACGTACAACGTCTAGTCTATGTCAGTAGGTGTGGTCTGGACAATGATCCGCGCTCATATCCGAAGGAGGTTAAATATCATATCATTGAGGTCGATCAACTCGACCGCCCAACCCTCCCTGTCCTGCACAGTTCTACTGAGATGCATCCGCAGAACCTGGCCACCGATCTGCGTTCTACGGTCGCTGGTGGTATCTTTGCTCTCGTGAATGCTCAAGGTGGAACTGCCATCACTCTCGATGGAAGGCAGACCGAAGCGTTCACGCTCAGTTGTCGTCCCCTGGGCATGGTGGCACTGCCCTCACAGCAGGTGTGCAGCGTGGCACACTGGACGGCTGTTGTCAGACTGGCGCTCATTGCTGGATACGCAACAGTGGAAGTTCATTCCCAAGAGCAAGGGCTATGCGATCCAGAGCATGTGGCCGGCACCAAATGGCCCATTGTATCTCTCAGTGCGTAGTCTGGCGGAATGCGCACAGATAGTGGCGACACAGTATCCTATGCTCTGGGATATCGAACGCATCCGGATGGACGACTATAGTGAGGCCATACGGTTAGTGAGGCCATACGCATGCACAGAAACTGAGTACACGCTGCCTACCAGCATTGTTTGGCCTGCCACACGCCTTGTGTTCGTTCACTCAAATTGGGGAAATGTGACGCCAGGAGAAGTAGGTTGTTCACAGCTCCAGAATACTGCGACCTCAAGCCTCTGCTTATCTGCTTAAATTGACAGTTGCTAATCAACACCCTCAATTCAGAGGGACATCCAGGTCAATTGTGGAAGTTTGTACGCTTCACACCACCGACTACGGAAGCCACCCCAGTCACACAAGCAGATGCAGAAGCTATACACCGTTCTCATGGTGCGCTGCAGCCGATGGTCGCTGAATCGGTGCTAGTCACGGAAGATGGAGACTTCATCACCACCACGCGCACGGTTACGACGATCACGAGGAGGTTGCGTAACCTCCCAGACGCATATTCGCAATATACTGGGGATGACAACAGCACTGTGGCGGACGAGCAGTGAGAACATAATGTCTCTAGTGTTATTCAGAGGTCACATGCCGTCTACTAGTCCTGCATTTCTCTGCAGCATGCCGGCTGATGGACAGCACGAAACAAGCCCCGGAAACACTCTTGTAAGGTCATGTGAGCACATGAATCAACAACACAACACGGGGAAAGTGGGATGTGGCATCCGGCGCCTGATCGGACTAGCTTTTGAAACACCTCCGATCCTCTTTTTTCCCGAAAAATCTCGGTGATTGTGAAGGATCTCACTACAGCAACATAGTCATATGAAAGCTATCCTTACCCTCTCCAACAGTATATTGCACTATGTACTTCTGTGGGACCAATCTCTCGAAATAGATTTCGTATTGAGGGACAGTCGGCAATGTTCGGTCTGTTAGAGATGCAATACTCACAGTATCTGCTTGAAACTCTAGCAGTAGCTCTAATGTGCAAGAATTCCAAGGTGGAAATGTGGAAGCGGAGAGCAGAATTCAAATAACGAGGCCCTTTGTCTCATTGAGTGATGGTGTCTCATTCTCGTTGAGCGATTGATGACTGTACCTGTCACGGACTCTGCGATTTACCTTTGCAATCTAGGACATGCGGTGCATGCCCTCATGTGCACCATAGCGGAGTACTAAAGACTCAACGTTCACATCCAACCTGTAGAGCCATTGAGTACGTCCAAGACATCCTGCACGCAAACGCGATGTAAGCAACGGCCGATCGCCACCACTTCGACCACGGCACTCACCAGCGCGTCCTCGTCCCACGGCATCACCCCCTGCGCCAGCAGCTCCTCCACATCCTCCTCGCCCAACCCAAACATCCCATACGCACTCCGATCGCCGTCAAAGCCGAGCATCGGCGCATGCACGAGGTGCCCAAACCCGTCTTCCTCCCGGTCCTCATACCTCGGCAGCGCCCAGTCGTCCTCGCGCCAGTGCGCCGCGCAGAACGGCATGATCGCCATCACCGCCCCGCGCTCGCTCTCGCTCAGGTGCGACATCGCGCGGGCGTACGGGCGCCACTTGCGCACATCCCGCTTGTCCGCCCACCACCCGCGCCGCGGGAGGTACGTCCGGTCGTGCGCGTACCAGCACCGCGCGCCGTGCGCGCACGCGCCGAGCAGCCACAGCGCGCACACGTTCCGCCCGCTTCGCCAATCGACCCACACGTCAGTACCACGCCGCCCGACATGAAACAAGAGCGACACACAGCTCGTCCCGCACGCTGCGCGCGTCCGGCGCGTGCCGCCAGCGGCAGCCCGCGCCGTGCCTGCACCCGCCCGCGCGCGTGTTGAGGTACCTGCAGGGCGTCCCGTTGCCCTCGTTCCAGAACTCACTCGAGTCCGACTCGCTCGCGAACTCCTGCGGTGCGTCGTCCTCCGCGTAAGGCGTCTCCTCGACCCCGTGCACGTCGTCCTCGTGCGCCGCCATGCGCGACAGCATGCCGAGCGTCTCCCCGAGCGCGATCTGCGCCGTTGCGTTGCCCGGGTCGAGGCGCAGCACGCAGCGCAGGTCTGGGGTGTAAGTGGTGAGTGCTCGAGGGCCCGCGGTGGGACGAGGGGCGGACCTTCGACTGCTCCTAGGACGTCGTCGCAACCCCGGCGCGCGAGCGCACGGCGGTAGCGCGCCTTGAGGTTTTGGGGCTCGTACGCGAGCGCACGCGTCGCTGCGCTCTCGGCGAGCTCGAAGCTAAGCGTCGGTGCACATGGCAGTCAGCAGGCGGCACGCGCAGCACAGAGACGCACTCGTCAGTCTTCAGCAGCGCCGCGGCGAGGTTGGTGAGATACACGGGGCGCGGGCCGCCGATCAGCGCCGCCCTGCGGTACTTCCGCGCCGCCTGCAGGTACTCCTGCCTCTTGAACAGCGCGTTGCCCTGTACCCGCGTGAGGCGCACACGTCCGCGCGCAGCAGCCGCGCACCGCGCACCTCCTCCTTCAGCGTCTCAGCAGCCTCGCGCTTTTCCTTCGCCTTCGCCGCCCGCCTCTCCCTGCGCCCCTCCACCTCGTCCTCCCGCGCCCGCCTCCGCCTCTCCGTCCCCGGCTCGCCCGGCTCACCGGCCGCAGGCGCAGACCGCCCCGGCCGCCCGGGCTGCATCTCACGCGCCCCCCGGCCAAGGCCGCCCGCGCGCACGTCCACGCCGCACATCTCGAGCACGAGCCGCACACTCTCCGTATCCGCGTCGAGGCCGCCGACGTACCCGATGTACCCGGCGCCGACGCGTGCCCACGCCGCAGCGCAGCCTGAGTCCGGGCCGGCCGCGGCGTACACGGCGTGCGCGGGCGCGACGCCCGCCAGCGGCACGGCGAACGTGCTGTACGCGCGCGCGAGCGCAGCCGCACGCAGCGGCGCGGGCACGCCCGCTGGGTTCAGTACGAACGTCGTACGGGTGCGGTCCCCATCCTTGCGCGCCCATGCGAGGCCCCAGCGCTGGAAGAAGTCCCGGGGCGGGAGATCGATGGGGAAGTTGAAGCCGGCGACGACGCGCCCGCCCGCGCGTGTGTACTGCACGAGCTCGTCGAGGAGCGCGCCGTGCTGTGTGTGGGTGATGATGACCGCGGACGGCGGCGGGGTCATCGAGAGGAGGCGGGAGGCAGCGCTTGCTGTGGTTGCCTCTTGGAGGGTGGTGGCGTTCCGCAGGCATGTGTATAGTTGGGGGTGGTGGTCCTCGAACTCGTCGAGTTCACCGATTGAGAGTAGGAGGACAGTTGGCTTAGACGGGTTTGACTGGGACTGTATGCGGATAATTGGTGACTTCTGTGAGATGGATGGATGAGCTCAGATACAGCAACTCACCGGAATAGATGCATTAGCGTGATGTAGACTGTTCTCCTGAGCAGAGGCATTGTGGCCCTTTTTTCCAGTCCTGTTACGTTGCTTGGGCATACTTGTACGTGGCGTTGGAAGAAGGAGAACACGCACTGGCGCGTAGCGATTGCTATTGTTTCCGCATAAACCGATAGATATAACGCGATCACGTTCTTGACGCGTTCGTCACATGATCGTTGCAGGAGATGCTTTGTTCCGTCACGATGGACGTGTCGCTCGGCCTGAGTTCCCAGTACGGACGGCACTGCGACTGGTCGCAGGGATATTGAGTGACGTAGATGCATATTTGAACAGGCCACATCCTGTCAGGAATACTTTTCCCCCAACAATGAGAACTGAGTGTGGGCCGTTGACCTATTCCATATTTGTCTGCTTCGGTGTCTTTCGGCTATCGCTCCTGCGTTGATAGAATCAGAAGATGACGCAATTACGGCAATCACGTCAAATTTTTCTCTTCGCCGCGCGTATTATGCTTACATGCGTTCGTTATACTTGGCACTTAATTCGGAGAACCATCCTGAAAGCGGAATGCAGCAGAGAATATAGGATACATATACAAATGATTTATCAGAGACAATTACGGGAACCCCTCCCGACCAAAGTCGTTCACTGGCAACCTTCGCCGAAAGGGCGGTGGTAAGCTTCGTATTCTCATTCCTGGCACGTGACTATGCCATGCCCATACGCTGCGCCGTCTTTCTGTGGCTGTTCATGTCATGAGTAGAATAGCTATACAAGGTTAGACTGCTGGATGGATTACGCAGAATGACATGGTTCCGTGCAATGTCTGAGCAGTGGCAACCCGTGCAAGCAGTTGCGATAGACGGTGCCACTAACATAGGCTGCCAAGATCTTTAGCGAAATGGGCGCTTACTAAATGCGTACTTCTGAGCATCATGTGATTGATAAATATATATACGCCACAGCTACTCGTGTTCTTCGATGTTCCCCATCTACCTCCATGGCGTCGTCACCCGGCCTTGCAACAATGAACCCTGGCGGCATCAGGGTCGTTTTGAGTGCAATCCCGCGACATCTTGATCCCTGCCATCCTGTCCCCTTTGGCAATCCCGTCGCCATCCGCGAACGGCGCAGAGCCCGTCGTCCATCTCCTCTCTCGTACGAGATCAAGTTCACAGGGATTCCGCGCATGGCTACGGAACAACATCAGTTTCCATCGAATCCAAACTTACAATTCCTCCTTGCTACCATGCGTGGTCGAAAATTGTCTCGCGGTGTACAAATTGCGGATAGCCGCGAGCAGGTGTACAAGGATCGGCGCAGGATACCGCCACACATACGAAGGAAGGAGGGGCTGCTTTCTTGTGAGGCCCCGCAATTAGAGTCTACCAGCTTCGGTTCGAAGTTGTCTCAAAGAAAGCCCTCGGATTGTGCAGCGAGCCTTACAGAGGGTTCTGGAATTGCAATTGATGACGGAGGCAAATCTCAAAGGAGTACTGGAGAACCAGTACGGCTATCTGCTCCAACAATTGGCCAGAGTTCAAGCTCGATTGATACCTGTTTTGACGCCAGGCAGTCATGATTGGTGCGTACTACTTTCATCGTCAATCTTGCGCGCAGCTGATCGACACAGGTATGTAGCTTCAGTCAGATCTATTTCTATCCGTTACTGACACTTGCAAAGTCGAGAATTGATGATGGCTATACCTGTCTGCTGACGGGCTGTTACTCGTTCACGAGTTGTCACTTTTGCTGTGTCGAGCTGCACTAGAATCAGTAGACCGCGCCGGACATTCACAATACATATTTTTACACTGATGGAAAGATCCATCACAAGGATGGATCTCGCAGCGCGCAGCTGTTTTGACTCAAGTCCATTCTGTCACCACCAGTAGTGGCATCGATACCTGTGGCACAAGCGCTAACGCGACGCGTTGGTGACGATGTCACGTATTACAAAGTCAGCGTCACGTCACACTACTTAAAGTGCGGCGTCGAACGCTAGACGCATTCCGCACCTGCTCTTGACCACCACCCTATCCTAGCCTTTCCCTCGCTCACTTTCACTAAAATGGCCCCTAAGCCTTCGTCTACTGCCGGTAAGGCACCTGCATCGACCGCGTCCAAGGCTCCTGCAAAGACGACTTCGGAGGGCGCGAAGGCCGCTAAGAAGACCTCGAAGCCTGCGCCCGCCTCGGGGGACGACACCAAGAAGAAGCGGCGCAAGACGCGCAAGGAGACGTACTCGTCTTACATCTACAAGGGTGCGTGGTCATTCTCGCGCTGGGCGTGTGTCGCGCTGGAGTTGTGCTGACGATGCTCGGTGGGCAGTGCTCAAGCAGGTGCACCCAGATACGGGTATTTCCAACAAGGCGATGGCCATTTTGAACTCGTTCGTGAATGATATCTTTGAGCGCATTGCGACGGAGGCGTCCAGTACGTGGTTGCTCTTTGGGATGCGCCGCATTTGTCGCTGACGATAAGCATCGCGACCTCTAGAGCTTGCATCGTACTCGAAGAAGTCGACTATCTCGTCTCGCGAGATCCAAACCGCAGTGCGCCTCATCCTTCCAGGAGAATTGGCCAAGCATGCTATCTCCGAGGGCACCAAGTCTGTCACCAAGGTAAGGATGTTGTTCCCGCCACATGATCGGCTGACTAACGCACTCGTTCTCACAGTTCTCGAGCG
This sequence comes from Wolfiporia cocos, assembly GCA_029448655.1. Taxonomy (NCBI): domain Eukaryota; kingdom Fungi; phylum Basidiomycota; class Agaricomycetes; order Polyporales; family Phaeolaceae; genus Wolfiporia; species Wolfiporia cocos. The sequence goes on along the minus strand of JACCLO010000008.1, from coordinate 2,328,530 downwards.
CTGGAACGAAGTAGAGCGGAGTGTCCATCCCATGTTTGTGTTGGAGGTTGTCAGGTGGAGTCGCTATCCGTTTGTGTATCCTTGTGGCACTTGCCAACGTGTATTGTATATGTCTCTTTGTGATATCTTAGGATGTATTTCACCATATCAATTTGCCTTGCGCAGTACAGCCACCGGTTCGTATACGAGGGTAATACTGAAATTGTGGTCAACGCTAGGATTCCTGATTGCCATCCGCAGTATGCGAACTCACGCCACTTCATCGAATTATGCCCAGGATACAATTAAATAAACATTTCCATGTACGCCGTTAGGCTGTGTACCCACGGTGGTATGTCTCCAGATTGGACGGTATTAGTGAAAGAATGTGTGGCAGGTAATAAATATCTCGAGCCTGTGGATTCTCCCAGATCAAAGACGCATTCAAATTGCCGCTCGCTTATCCCGAGGACCTCCAAGATTTCCTCCTTCAATAAGTTATCGTGACGAAACTCGTCCCAAGGCCCAACTGCGTTACCTCAAAGCGGGACAGCAAAAGGCATGTCTCCACGCCCAATTGTTCCAGAGCACTGGCAGCTCTGGAGCCGAGAATCATTCGTCATCGAGCCTTCTGCGAGGCGTGCCTTATAGCCCATCAGTCGAGGCTTTGGTTGATGTACGAAACACGCACCTCGCTCGCTCGACTCTCCCTCGCCAGTGTGTGCCTTACCGAGCCGTACAGGTGTTGGTGGGGCGGCCATCAACTGCTCCTTGAGATATTGGATCCCGCCACTGAGTAAGCTAAATTCGTCGAAAATCCCGAACGGCGCTTCGCTGTCCTGGCTGATCCTCTCCTCGATTTCCTGGATATAGGCCCGAAGCTCCCTCCCAGCAACCGAATACAAGCATACTGCCTGGGACCAGACGGCACGCAGCTCGGCTATGACCCGCGAGACGTCGCCCAGGGTAACTTGTGAGTATTCCTCTGGAATAGGGTCAGCAGCACGACAATGGCCGCAGCCGTTGGGTGGCACATACCTGGGTACTCGCGCTCCATGCGCTCGCGGGATCGCTCGGCTCGAAGCAGGAAGGCTCTTCGCGTGATCTCAAGAGTAGGGCAGCACACCAGCGTCCTCAGCCACGCAAGCTCAGCGATTGCCTCGGTATGCGTTTGCTGTAGGAGGGCATGGTCGACCTGGTAGTGCTTAAGCTGCTTGAACAAGTCCTCCACAGCAGCTCGCAAGCGGCCTGAACCGTCTTCTCTCGATATAGCCATCTCGATGAGCGCTGTCAAGGTCCGAGTGAGGTGAGCCACCAGGCGTGCACGAGCGTGTTTGAGGTATTGATCTATCAGGCTCTGTAAGTTGACATTTCTGCGTCAAGGACAAGGACAATACCCGATGAATAGTCTCCTTCCACCCACGCCAACACACCAGTCCGTGAGCCATTGCCATCAGCCAGATCGAGATGCGGCTCAGCTGCAGTATCGTGGGCTTCTACAGCGCCCGATACTGGGCCGCCGCCGCTTCCTGTGGCACCAGACGGTGGACAGTCGTAGGTAATCTGAGGGTTGCTAGGGTGATCAGAGTGTGTGTCACTATTCCCTGGTGCGTCCGCAGCGCGATCCTCTCGCGCGGCAGCTGGTGGACACTGGCTCTTCTTCGACGCTCTGACCTGGAAATGCCGTGGGACGGCGCTGAGGACAATAGGCTGCTGACACGCTCGATCTTGACACATCTTCGACGGAGCTTATTGAGCTGTGCTCTACCGGGGCTGAGAGGGACGTGCGCTCGTGGAAGAGGGAGTTGAGCATTGGCTGGCCACTAACTCGTGCTTCTATAGCGTGCATGTGTGGCCCGCACGTGGCTTTGTAGCCCAGTGGCGCCCTGCTTGCTTAGGCGTTCGTGAGGTGGACTGACTGATCCTCAACTCGAGCTGCCACTCATCACGCGCACGTCTTGATGCTTTATCGAGCCTGGACTTGTCTGGCGGGGATGTGCGAACAGCCACTGGACAGTAGTGCTTTGCCAAGTGACTAAGCGCGGCGACCGCGCAGCCTCGAACCATAGTATCACGATCGTATAACGGTGAGCTCATGGGCTCCTGTATAACGCTGGCCACTCAATTTTACTAGGCTCCCGTACCTTCAACATGTAATAGACACAGTCCAACGCGCGCGAGTCCTTTTGGCCTCAGCAATCAGATAGAAAATGTGGAACATGTCTATTCGCATGTATACTGCAACTATATCTATAAATCTATCATGATCCAGTTGCTGGGATTGTCTTGCACGCTCTACGTGATGGATAAATAGCACGCCTGGATTTAGAAGTTACAGTGTGTTACGACAGAGGCGGGTAATAGGCTCACATGCTGTCCAGCAGTGTATCGGCTTAATTAAAACATCGGACTGTAATCATTTCGGCAATCGGCCCAGGTGGCTTCATGGCCACAGATTTGATCGCCTTCACCCGCGTGTGAGTAGGTGACAGTTGACTCCATAGCCGCAAGTTGACCATATCTCGAGTGATCCGCCGGACTTCCACGTCATCCAGATCAGAGGCTGATAAGGATTCCCGGAGCCTGCTTTGTCGTCTCCCTTGATGCAGGTCAGAGCGATGTGATGTTTCCGCTAGTCTTCAGCTCACCTTCCTGCTCCTGGCGAGTGTGCGACTGCTCGTCACTACACTCTGGATTGCTTAGATAGTACTCGAGGTGGTCGATATCGATTTTCAAATCGTTGAAATCGTCATGGATCGAAAAAACGTCTCCCCACATCTCTTCGTCTTGGCGGGCCACGTCTTGTATATAGTCATGCAGCTGCTGGCCTGCCAAAGCGCGCAAGCCAAGTGCCCGAAACCTGAGAGAGCGGACTTCTGCGTACACACGCTCTACATCTGCCTGTGTGATAGCATAGAAGTCTTCTGTTGGGCATGGCCTCAATACCAGTGGTGCTGCCATTCACTCCAAACTCACGCGGAGATTCGACCTTGAGTCGCTCATATCTCTCCTTTGCGCGCTCGTGATACGGTTCAAATTCGGCCTCGGATGCTGGACAATCCACGAGAACCTTTACCCACTCTGCTTCGGCAGAAGCATATGCAAAGGAAGAATGCAGGAAGGAGTAGTCAGGAGGAGTTTCCCTCCTCTCATCCAGCTTCTTAAGGTAATTGCTGAGTGGGTGTCCTTCGGTCTTCCTGTGCTCCTGAGCCTTGACTACGAGTGATTCCTGGGTTGCTTGCAGCTCGGCTGTTAGCCGAGATCGCGAGATTCTGAGATGTGCTGCTTCACGTTGGCGTCAATCAAGGTAGCTGCATGATGGGTGCAGGGACGTGTGCAATACCTGGAGAACTGCCTTTGGGATTCTCCTGGGGCTTCTGAGCGACTTGTTCTTGATCCGCGTTCTCTTCAGGGTCGAGCCACTCCTGCAGGATGTGGCAGGGAATAGCGCTCAGAACGCTTGAGCTCTGGCATGCCCGATCTTGGCACATCAGGAATGAGATAGCGTGTAAATGAAAGTGGGATTGAGAAGTTTGGGGGGTCAACAGAATGAGCGAGATGGAAGAGAAAGTCGACAACGAGGCGCCACTAAATCCGGCTCGGCTACACACCTGTGGCATACACGTGGCGCCGAGATCTGATAGCCTAACCATCGCTAATGACTTCGCGTACCGAGGGCCGACTATATGAACAAGGGACAAGCACTAACAACAGCTTGTTATAATCCATTGTATCAGTTGCTTGCCTCTCCACAGAGATTCATGCGTTTGCGCTGGCTCAACCCGTCATAGCAACGCTAGGAAGAGACTTGGGTACCTGTACAACGTTTCGGTGATGCTCGGACTCATGTCAGCGTGATTAGGTCCCCTTGACTCCATTCACGCCGTCGGCGGACTACCTTTTGTTAGCGATCAGTACATCAATCGAATTCTGGCTACCGAAAGTGAACAAGGCCGACCAACCTGAGGCAACATTCATTGTACCCATCAGCAACGCAGCCAGATGGAACCTTCATCACTGAAACGTGCCGACATTGAGGTGCTCACAAGGTGTCATTGTGGTCGGCCTTCATTCATACCATTCTCCATAGAATAAAATTGCCACCACGAGCATATTGATGGGGTTCTAGATCTCATGCAATTTGCAAGCACTTGCCAGCCGTGACAGCCGAAGCATAAGCGAACCCACATTGCCCATCAATTTGCCGCGGCGATAGTAGAAGCGTCATTTTTGACGACAGACATGAGGAAACCACGAGTAGGGACTAGTACTGAGCGCTGAGCTCCAGACTGTTATATAGAACTCAGTAAAGACGTCTGAGCCTAGACTGGAAACTTTGATTTCTGCCCATGCTTCTTGGTGATGCAGATCGATCGTTCCGAGCGTCATGGCAGGCGCCACACTCGAAACGCTCTTTATCTGAGTGATTGTTCAAGTAATTCAGCTTGTAGTGCTGCTTGTGGCTGGATGCCTGGAGAGCCGGAACACGCAGCAACACAATATATTTGTCAGACGGCAAATGATTCGGGTTGAGTGCCACATGTCGGAAAGGTCTGAATACACATTAATGGTCTGGAAATTCGCCTGCGCCTTCCTCCATCCTTTACCCCTAACGCCCGAGAGTCCAAGACTAACAATCTGGCCCTACATTGAGCTGCTAGACGCTCACACACGGCCCTCAGATGATGAGGCCACAGTTTGGTATGTAGTGGCACTCAGCTCGTTATCTGGTGCGCTCTTCGCAGACCTGCTGACTTAGTGCCATCAATTTGGCAAACTTCGCCCTGCATCTGATGGCCCTTCGTACGGCTAAAGGCGGCTTTCCTTGGAAAGCGGCGATGGTTAATAATGGCGATGGTGGATAGTGGCCATCGTGTTGTGGAATCATTGTTGCGGAACAGCTGATTATCAGATCACTGATAAGGAGCATCAACATCGCGTAAAAGGGATCCTTCTGGGCTATGGTGGCGAAGTTGGAGGTCGTAATATGTTACCGGCCAAGAACGGTCATCAAGTCAACCATCTTCATCACGGGGCGGAATCATCATCACTGCGGCTGATTCTATGCCACATCAGGCCTAGTGCTTGGCTGTGTATCAACGCAGTGTGGGACTTGTGGCCAGACTAACGTGAGAACAATCAAGGAGGATCGACCATTCTTCCTCGTCTTGCACGTTACGGCTTCACGCGAGCGCCAGGAACGAGGCCACAATGGCGTATCTCAGGATTATCTCACGGTTTAGGTGCTACCTATTAGTAACACCTTCAGCATGTGTATAAGCAAACTGTAAAGTGAAGGCTTTCCTGCTAAATCGATGTTGCACCACATTCTGAAGCAATCGAGACCTACAGGATCCGTCAACTCGCAGAGCAAATCATGCCCAGCCACAACCCGCAACTGGTGAGTACTTTCCAGTGTGCGACGACGCACTGAGTTACCGCGTTGGCGGAAAGTAGGCTCACTACATCCACGGACACAAACATGAGACGATGTTTCGATCAACATTACGGGTTACCCGAGTGTCGAAGTAAGTTACAGCTGTCAGTCAGTATACAACATCTGCAAGAGAGCGAACTGTGAAACGATTGTGGGATTTTATGATGATAATGAGTCTTGCGACATCTGTAATGATTTATGCGATCATATAGAGCATAAAGTTACTGGCTTTCCGATGATCAGAGTTCGCTGATGTACACTCGTAACGCGATGCTCGCACCTGATTATGTTTTTACAATTTTGGTATCTGTCAACGGGAGATGAACTAGTGGCCTGCCCTGCCACTTGCGCTCGCAGCAGTCATAGGAGAAGCAAATGCCCTTCCAAAACTGCCGCTGGCCCCCGATTGCATAGATGTATGGTGCAGGGCCCGAAGGAAGAAGGACTCGCTGCGCTTCCGCTTCTTCTCCTCTGCGTCCTTCTCAAGAGGCACGCCACTCCGCTTGCGTTTGACATACCGCACCTTGTCGCCAGATCGTGTAGCAATCTCTGAGTTTTTGTCGCAGGAGACATTGTGAGGTTGGATTGCGGACGACTGGGCCTCTTGTGCTGTGTCTATGTTGAGGTGAATACAGAATGAGAACGATAAATGATGCTTGATACCTTGCAAATGACCGGAGATTGGTTGATCGACGCGTTCATCATGTCCTTGACGAATACCTAATCTGCTACTCTGAACGGAGCGTGCGAGACCAATCTCAGCCTTCAGCCAAGCAATCTCTTTGGTCAAGCGATCGCAGTCGACACGCTCAGCACGCTGAGGACGAGGCGCGAGCTGTTCAGACGTTGGACATGCTTTGTGCCTAGTCGACGCGACTGATGTCCCTGAATCGGCACAGTAATTATCAGTGTGTGCAGCTTGAGACTTCACCTCTGTGGCGGTCATCGTCAACACGAAGGTGTATGTGTATGGTGATGCTCGAGTGAACGTACCCGACGTGCGATTGACACGTTTCTTGTTCTTTTTGAACTCGACATCATCGAGATACTTCAGCAATATTTCTGATGCGAATGGGCGCCATGAGACCGCCTCCGTCCTGAGAGTCAGCAGTTCGGACTTCATCTGCTGAACTTCTGCATTCAAGGAGGTAGCTGCAACATTGTCAGGCGTTGTGTACAGACACAATCAGAAAGAGGTCATACGTGGTGGTTCGCTCATGGGTTCCTCCCGCCCCTGCTTGACAGTGCTACCGTCATCCGTAGATGCCTTGCCCAATGCCGACCGCATCGCACGCAACCGCGCCCGCAGCAGTGCATGTTCCGTTTTGAGACGCTTGATATCGTTGCTCGTGGCATCGATATTCTGGTCTGAGTCACGGGTCAGACATCATCTAGTATACTCTCGCAGCAACCGTACCGGCATTTGATGCTCTTCGTGCTCGCCCGTTCGCACTGGATTGTGTCCCCGGGGCTGTCGCACGAATAGCCTGGACCTGAGCTCGCAGTGAAGCGGTCTCTTCCTTCAGGCGAGCGAGTTCCTTGACCTCTTCGTCGCGCAGAGCCGTGGCCTGTCGCTGAGCGCTATCAGCAGTGACGTGGGAGCGATGCTCTTGCGCCATTGTCATTCCAATCGATGGCCATCCGACCTGTTTCGCAAGTGGCGACGGATGGCGCTCTCGAGGCTGTGAGCAGCGCTGCGGTCTAATGAGACGGGCACATTTGTGAGGCAGAAGATATCTAGGAACGGCACTGAGCACTATAGGGGTCTCGCAGGAGCGGTCGATGCACATGTCAGCTATGGGTGATAATGGGATACCATGGTGGTAAATGGGACGAGCAGGGATATATACCAGTGCATGGAAGATCGAGATCCGAGGACAATGGGCGAATGCGCATTTGCAAATCAAGTGATAGTTACCATACCAAGAACGCCAGTGCCACACGCAACTGCCACCGCCCACGTGCCGGGAGGGGGCCTGAAGCGGCCGACTTTTCTGAGGGCGATGTGAGTTATGAACAGTTCCAGTAATTCCAGCCAAATCAATAAGTCAGGTATACAAATTACACACGAAAATGTCCCATTATGAGTCTGCGCGCTCTTTCCCCTTGGAGGTGCGCGGCATCTCCAGCACCAGGTTGGGAGAGCTGGACATCGCTGCACTCGTAAACGACGGAAGCTGCTTCGTGCCTCGAAGTCCTGATGGAGAAAGGGAGCTCGGCGTACGCGTGCTACGCGTGGGAGTATTCGGGAGGGAGCCGTGTGATGGAGACTTTGTGGGAGAAGACACAGTAGAGCGTGATTCTTCGCCAGACGCTGCTTCGGTGAGCAGGAATTCGACCCATAGACGTGAGAACGACTGTAGCAGCGAGGCCTTTGAATGAGCGATTTCACAGAGGCGGATATAACATACCTCTGTTTCATCTGTCTTGTCAAGCTCCATACCCTTGCTTCGGGTCGGTGAAGAGTTCGCCGATCTCCCGAAGAAACCTGAGACAGCGGACGCAGCCTGTGCTATAGCACCTTTTCGTTGTAGACCGGCACGTTCGCGCTCGTCGTCGGACCATGCTAGGATTGTTGACAAGAGCGATAGCATCTCATATCTCTTCGTGTCCCCACGAGGCGTAGTAAGGAATGACAGCAGCACATTAGTGACAAGCCGTCTATCAACGTTGGTATCTGAGGACGACTGCCGTAACCGTCGGAGGGCCTCCATAAGATGTTCGTTCATGATGACAGCTACAGTCGCAAGTTAATTGAGCATATTTCGCAAAACAAGATACCTACTTTCATGCCGCAGCTTGCCTATAAGCAGGGTCTTCTCCTTCACCTCCTTCTCGAGCTCCTGGACTCGCGTATTGCTGGTGGAAGACTCCTCCAGCTGTAACTCTGCATTAAGCGCGCGGTGTTTATATTCAGCCAAAGACTGAGTGACTGATTGGAGTTGAGACTCGTATTCCTTCGTGGCTTGCTGTAGATCATGGTCCTTTGCTGCCCAAGGGTCTAGTTCGGACACGTGGGAGGAGCATATACTAGGACTCACCAGATTGGAAGTCCTCTAGCACTGACTGCAGATTGCTACACTTCTCTCGTTCAACCTGCAACTCCGCCGCTGCCATTTCACGTCCCGTGCGCTCGACCTCGAGCTCTCGTCGCACATTGCTGAGCGCAGTCCGCGCTTCGTCAGCGGCTATATGCTCCTGTAGGGCTTTCTGCTCCCACTCGTCACGCTCGATACGGCACTGTTCTAGCTCCGCTTGCGTCTCGCGGAGCTCGCGCTCGCGCATGTATGACTCTTGAGCACTATCTTGCAGTGCGCGGCTGCGCATGGCCTCAAGATCGCGTGAAGCACGCTCCGCCTCCTCGTTCGATGTAACAAGCTCAGACTTGAGCGTTTCCACCGTAGAAAGAAGATCATCATTCTGTGCTGTTAGTTGGTGCACGAGTTGTTCTTGACGGTCGAGTTCTTCCTATGCATGCGCAGGTCGTAATTCGGTCACCGAGTGGATGGGAATGGGACGTACGGCATCCTGTTTGAGCTTATTGCCGAGCGTAGTACGCATGGCGGTCAGCTTCGCCATGAGATTGTGATACTGCGTTGCGAACGCATCCTTCTCCTTCTTGGTACGCTCCAGCTCGCGCTCGAGGCGTTGAACGGGATCGAGTCCCTCATCGTTGGAGTCGCCATTCGCAGATCCATTCACGCCGTTCAAGTTAGATAGAAGTAGTCTGTCTCCATCTAGTGAAGGTCGAGGGCTAAGTCCGTCGAGCAAGCTGGACATCGTGTGGTGGAATGATCAATACATTTCCGGAGGAATTGTGGCAACCAAGTCCGCATATCGGGAAGTACTAAGTGCTTAACGATTATATTTACTTCCGGTCCAACATGTCCGACCTTATATTTACAGATCTATCGGTGGCCACGAGGGCGCCACGGGCGATATTGGCGCTTGATCGCGACTAGCTTAATTACCTGTGGCTTCGCCACAATTTTGTACTTTAGGAGTTGTTTATCTCTGCCCGCTCAGCCACTCCTCCACCTCGCTGACGCTCGGCCTCGTCGTCGCTTCGCTTGTAACACCTTTGCAACCGGCATGCGCGCCTTGCAGGCGCTGGGCGTGGGAATCCACTGGCCAACTTCCCGGGTCGGTGGCGCGAGCCCTATGGGACGACGGACAGCACGTGGCACACGTGGAAAAGCACATGGCAGTTCCCACGCAATCCACGGCCCTTTAGTACTTAGATAGGCTTGTTCCTTCTCTGGATCATCCGACGCGTCTGCCGAACGGAGGTTGTAACCTCCGTAACCTCAACTGAAGACTATGAACATCCTCATGACCAAGGAGAATATTTAAAGACATGCTTGAGGCTCGCATCTATATTGGAATACAGCTGCAGTCACAACACATAGGTGCCCCACCACTGTATGACAAAACAGTTGAGCCAAGTCGGCGTCAGCAAAAGTTTGGGCCTGCATGTTGTTTACGCTGGTCATGAGGCTTTGCTAAGGCTCTCGCCAGTGATAACTCGCCTTTTTGGGGTAGTGATAATGACCGTGCACTAGTGCTAGTTTAGTATGCTATATACTCTAGAGACCCCGGTGGTGTTACTCGACGTTTCACCACGATTCACAACCTCTCGCAGCTGCAAGGGCACCTGTACACTCGCTTGTAACTGTCGCTTTGTAAATTGAAGCTGTAGAATTTGTACTCTGCAGCAGTTTACGACCATGCCTCTTGACCGCAGTGCGTTGCCAATACAAGCCTGCCACTTCTGTTCTGACATTACAGCTGGTAGGGGGCTCATTTGTATCTCAGGTTGAGCCTGTCTCTGGTCCATTTCCTCACCTGCCAGGTGCTGCTGCTGCACCCCCTGTTGACACAAAGGCTGGGAATGCCAGACGCAAGCAGACACTGTTAAATCTGCTTGAGGCCCTGGAGGAATTAGCCAGGGAAGATAGCACTCGCTCTGGTGAGTGCCTTGCAGATCTTTTTCATGTCGTAGCTACGAGTAATGTGACTTTATGTGCCACCAAACAAGCACCACCTACTCATGAAGGAGGCAAAGATGATCATGAGTTATGGTGGCTTATTGTGAGGGAAAGTCAATTGGTATGAACACGTCATGGATTGCAGCTTTTGTGAATGAACATCTTCAGCAAGTCGGTTTCGAGGCTTTTAAGAGATTCGAGAGGTACGTCATTGAGCGGTCTCCTTCCTCGAACACATGGTTTGTATAGTTATCAAATGCGCATGATCAACCTAGATCGTGAGGTGCGTAAGCTGGACATCGTTTAAAGCGAAACAACTGAATCACTTCAGTTACGAAACTTCACCAACGCAGCACGTCAGCTCGGAAGTTCAGTTGGCATTCTGTCCTCTGCTGTTCTGCTATGAGAGCAACTTGTACAGCTTCTTCATCTCTTCCGCGAGAACACTGAGGATCTGTTCCCACTCTATGTGCCCAAATCAGCATGTGAGCCAGTACCAGATGTTGACGAACCTGAGACTCTCAAGAAGAAGTGGCGCAAAGTGTTGCTACAAGGGGTTAATCCAGCAGTGTTGCAGGATCTCGATGTCGAGAGTTTTCCAGATCAGCTGCAAAGCTTTGCTCAGGATGTCACGACATTTCTAGACTGTCTTAACGAATTTCCAGAGTTCAACGATGAAGCGGTAAATGCATCGATTATGGCACTGGAGGGTGACCTGAAGGTGAGCCGCTGAGACGATCTATGATGACACATGATTTACCTTGACCATGCCAGTACTGGGCTTCATGTTTGAGAGCATATGAAGGTGGGTCTGTATGCTACATGCGCTTTATGCCTACTGACCAGATTGAAAGTGTTACAGTTCTACCAGGTACACTCGAATATTCTGTTTGACGCCTCACCGTGTATAAGGACTTAGCGTTCAACCGCTGTACCCAGCGCTCTATTTCTAGGGGGCCTCCGCTCAACCGTAGGCCCTGTTTCATGTATAACAACCCTATGCCCATTCTCTGCGTCCGCATCTCGTTCTAGCTGATATTCTGTGTCCAACCACAGTAGTTCCATGTTTCATCCCTTGTTGCGCTCAACCGCAACGCTTCTCCCTTATTACTTATATCGTTAGCCCGACGGACTTAATAGTAGTAGTACCAAAGACACTATGACCCCGATTAACGGATCGCAGTATATAACCTGATGTAAATATCGGTCGAGTTCCTCAGCTCGACCTTGTTGAATTCAAGGATCTTATACTCGTTCTCAAAGGCTTAAGCAATTAAGCCTGCAGCTTGTATATCGACGCTCTGACTCAGAGGAGTCTGACGAGTAGTGCGCTACTCGATACGCTGAGTAACTCGACTTAGTTATTTTGTGTTGAACGGATATTCGATCCGTAACAGAAGGTCGAGCTCTAACAAAGCTCACTCACCGAAGTGCAAGCCTATGCAACGATTCGACCCGGATCTCCCAACCAGGTTGATTGAAATACTCCCTGAAGCATACCGACGAATCTCTTACGAAGAGAAATACGAGTGGAGAGATCCCCCAGCAGGATTCTTCACGAAAGGAGGATACCTCACCACCCCGTCCCCAGACAGGCTTTCGCCCACTTGGGTACAGGTTCCCCCATCTTTGAACGATCCCTGGGATCAGACACGTGCCACGTTCGAGCAGTTTGGAACAGTCATTGATATTATGACACCGACGCTTACCATCCACCGAGCTGATGGACAACAACAGGGAGGACAGACGACGAACACCCCCTCTGCCGGAGGAACCATGGGTGTGGCAGGTACAGCCATGGGCGGCAGTACTATTCCAGGAAGCGCAGGCGCAAGCCAGGGCGCAGGGGGAATGGCCCCTAACCCTCCGCCGGCTAATAATCCGCTCCCTAGCCATCCTGTCGGAGAAAACCCCTCCGGAACAGGAATTCCTGGAGGAGGAGGCCTTCCTGGAGGGGGAGGTCCCCCAGGCGGCGCAGGGGGCGGAGGTCCCCCGGGCGGCGGCGGCAATCCAGCAGGCGGCGCAGGAGGCAATCCAGCAGGACCGCCAGGAGGTGGAGGCGGAGGCCCACCAGGAGGCGGAGGCCCACCAGGAGGAGGAGCCCCGCTAGGCTGGGGTGCTCAGGCCCCTCAGCCAGCCAGAGGAAATCGCATAAAGCTCGCCACCCCCGAACCGTTCAAAGGGGAACGAAAGAAGCTACAGAGCTTCAAGAATGACTGCAACACCTGGTTCACCATGTTCGCAGCAGACTATCAGTCCGACGACCAGAAGATCCTCTTCATCATGTCATACATCAAGGGAAGTGACTGGGTGAACCAATGGAAAGAAAACTACTACGCCAAATACACCGACCCGATCACCCGGGCGTTCGTGTTGCCCCCGCTGGCCCAGTTCAGCGCCGAATTCGATGCAGCCTTCGAACCGATTGAAGAAAAACAAAAAACCAACGACGATCTCTTTGATCTCAAACAAGACAAGAAGAGCATCGATGATTTCAATATCGAATTCGACAACCTTGTAGGAAAAACAGGGTTAGACCGTGTACACTGCGACCCTCTCTTCGTCACAGCACACAAGAGAGCTATTCGACCCACGCTGGTAACCCACATCATAAATATCGTTCCCCCCGTCGTCACCCTTACCGAATGGATGAAACAAGCATCCATCAACGAAAACAATTATAACACCTTCATCAAGGGACGAGGGAACGATAAGAAGAAGCCGCAATGGCGAGCCAAGGCTCAGAGTACCTCGACCACAGCAGCCCCGACTAAAGATCCGAACGCGATGGATATCGATCGGATGTCCACAGAAGAACGTCGCAGGCTCCAAACCGAAGGACGCTGCTTCAACTGCAAGGAGAAAGGCCATCTCTCCAGCAACTGCCCCAAACGAAAGAAGAAACCCACCACCAGGGGAAAAGCCTGGAAAGCCGAGGAAGACACCTCCACAACTCATATCAAGGAAGTCGAAGAAAACACAGATGATGAAGACAGCAATGGAGCGACCGCCATAGAAGAAGCGGTCAATGCAATCAGGGTTCTCAGGGTTAAGAACCCCTCATACCTCGCCCAAATTCTCGACGAGCAGGATTTCGAGTAGGGAGGAAGCGCACGGTCTTACCTCCCGAAAGTGCAGCCCATGTAATTACACCGTATGAACGCGACAGATCGCTATTCATCCCTATAACCCTGGAGCTGCAGAAACCCGTGACAGTAAATGCCCTCATCGACTCAGGAGCTATGTCCTCCCTCATCCACCCAAAACTCGTCATTCGACACAGGATCCTGACCCGACCAATCAAGAACCCCATCACCATTCGTAACGTTGATGGAACCATCAATAAAGATGGACAGATAGATCGAGAAGTAGTCCTCGCTATCAGATACGGAGGAAAGAAACGCAAGATCCACTTCCTCGTCGGAAACATCGGAAAGGAAGACATGATCCTTGGATATAATTGGCTAAAGAAGGAAGGACCCAAAATCGATTGGGCCAAGGGGAAGGTCGACGTCACCCCTAACGAAACCCCAGAAAAAAACCGAAGCGCAGACGTCACTCTTCGCCTCGATACGGTCGAAATGACCATTACACCCGAAGGAAAACTACCAACCCGCGGAACCGATGGAGCCATCGGCTATGACCTCTATGCCTCTAAACCAGAAGAGATAGCCCCCGGAGGATGGAAGGCAATCCCCACCAGAGTCCATATGAAAATCCCGAAGGGATCCTATGGAAGGATCGCCTCCCGATCAGGCCTCACTCTCAGGCACGGCCTGACAGTAGGAGGAGGCGTCATCGACCCCGACTACAGAGGAGAGGTCCAAGTCATACTATTCAACCAATCGACGACCACCCACCGCATCATTCCTGGAATGAGGATTGCACAGATTATATTCGAGCAAGCCATAACCCCCAATATAATTCAGGTCGAAGAACTCGACGAGACTAACCGAGGAGAGAAAGGCTTTGGCTCCACCGACAAAGAAGAAACACCAAAGGACCCTAGTTCAGAGGACCCCTCGAAGGAGCTACCCTCCGAAGAAGAACACCAACTCCTACGAAGGTTTATCAAAATGAAAAGGAAGTTGACTGCCCCGCGAACCGAAACCAAACACAGGTTCAGGAAAAGGATCGCACAACTCTCCTGCGTTCGAAAGGCTATGACCAAATCTCAAGAATTCGCGGGAATGACAGGAAAAAGCACTGACGAAACAATCCTCCCCGAGCACCTGAAGGACTTTGCGAAAGTCTTCAGCAAATTGGCAGCTGCCTCCTTCCCACCTTCGAGACCCTGGGACCATGCCATCGAACTAAAACCCGACTTCGTACCACGAGACTGCAAGGTTTATGCGCTGTCCCCCAGGGAACAGAAAGCCATGGACGAATTCTTAGAAGAAAATCTCGCAAAAGGTTTTATCCGACCATCGAAGTCTCCGATGGCCTCCCCCGCTTTCTTTGTCCCGAAAAAAGATGGAGGCCTGAGACCCTGCCAAGACTACAGGTATCTGAATGAGGGAACGATCAAGAACGCATATCCCTTACCCTTAATATCCGAACTTATCGAAAAACTGAAGGGGGCGAAAATTTTCACCAAAATGGACCTGCGAGCAGGGTACAATAATGTGCGGATCAAAGAAGGCGACCAATGGAAGGGTGCGTTCAAGACGAATGGAGGCCTCTACGAGCCCACTGTAATGTTCTTTGGGATGTGCAATTCACCCGCTACATTCCAATCCATGATGAACAAAATCCTCAAGGAAGAAATAGCAGAGGGATGGGTGGTGGTGTACATGGACGACATCCTCATCTTTTCCCCAGATCGGAATACGCACCAAGAGCGAGAACGACGGATTCTGCGGAAACTCGCCAACAACAAGTTGTTTGTGAAACCAGAGAAATGCGCTTTCGGAGTTGACAAGGTGGAATTCCTAGGGCTGGTAATCGCCCCAGGACACGTCCAGATGGACCCAGCCAAGCTCCAAGGAATTCGGAAGTGGCCCGCCCCACAGAATGTTAAGGGGGTCCGCTCCTTCCTAGGCTTCGCAAACTTCTACCGAAAATTCATCGATCATTACTCCACACATGCCCGACCACTCATCGACCTCACAAAGACTGCAACCGGGAATGGTTTCAAGTGGACTGATTGAGAAGAGAAGGCCTTCGAATTCTTGAAGGGCCAATTCGTAAAAGCCCCGGCCTTGTCACTCCCCGATAAAACGAAACCATTTATCCTCGAAACAGATGCATCCCAGTACGCCCTTGGGGCGGTACTCAAACAGAAAGATGACGAAGGGAATGAACGGCCAGTAGGCTACCTCTCTCAATTCCTAACCGCAGCTGAACGAAACTATGAAATCTACGATCGGGAACTTCTCGGAATAGTCCGCGCTCTTGAAGAATGGCGCCACCTTCTAGAAGGAGCACCACACCAGATTCTGATCAGAAGCGATCACCAGAACCTTACATATTGGCGAAGCGCTCAGAGATTGAATCGGCGACAGGCAAGATGGCACCTCCTGCTGTCCCAGTTCGACATCCGCCTACAGCACGTACCCAGAAAGAAATTAATAATGGCAGACACTCTCTCGCGTCTCCTGAACCTAGACGACTCGGAACATGACAACGAAAACATCCTCATGTTACCTGACGAACTGTTTGTCCACGCCATCGAGATACCGATCATCGATCGGATCAAGATCGCGAAGCCTTTCGACCCGATTGCGGAACAGGCTCTCCGCGCCCTGGAACAAGGAGAGACTGCCCCTTTGAGGACAGAAATGGAAGACTGGCATTTCAGCGAAGGAGTCCTCTTGTACAAAGGACGAATGTATGTTCCCAGAGACCCTGCCCTGAGAAGGGATGTGGTCTCTAGATATCACGATCCAATCGCAGCAGGTCACCCCGGAATCTGGGGAACGACGCTAAAAGTACAGGAACACTTCTGGTGGCCTGATCTCCGAAAAACGGTGGCAGAATACGTCAAAGGGTGCGCCATATGTCAGCAAATGAAACCCGACAGAAACCCGACGAAGCCGCCACTACAACCGATTCCGACAAAAAAGGATGCCCTCCCCTTTTCACAATGCTCAGTTGACTTCATCACGGACCTTCCCCCGGTAGGGAAGTATGACTCGATCATGGTCATCGTCAATCATGGGTCGTCCAAGGCGATATCGTTAACCCCATGCAGCAAGACCATCACCAGCGAAGGGGCAGCTGACATATTCCATCGGCAAATCTATTCGAAGTATGGACTCCCCCGAAAAATCATATCCGATCGAGGACCGCAATTCGCGTCCAAGCTCTTTCAAGGACTCTGTAAAGTCCTTGGAATCGAGTCCGCCCTCAGCACGGCCTATCACCCACAGACAGATGGACAGACAGAAAGAATGAACCAACAAATCGAAGTCTACCTGCGCATATACTGTATGAACGACCCAAGACTTTGGGCAACGCGATTAGCAGACGTAGAATTCGCTCACAACACACGAAGGACGGAGGGGCGGCCTGCCCCTACAGAAGTAATCATGGGATACATCCCGAGAGGATTACCAGACGAAGTTAAAACCACCCAGGTACCAGCAGCAGCTGACCGATTAAAAGCCGCACGAGAAGCAAGGGAAAAGGCAATTGCCGCTCATGAGCTAATGCAGAAGCGAATGGCAGGAAGGACCCTACAAGACCTCCCTAAATTCGACAAAGGGGACAAGGTCTGGCTCGATGCCAAGAACCTCCACCTCCCATACAAATCTCGGAAGCTCGCCCCCAAAAGGGAGGGACCATTCACTATCACTGAAAAGCTTGGGAATGTAACTTATCGACTAGCCCTACCACCGCGATGGAAGGTACATCCGGTCTTCCATGCAGCCCTACTGAAGCCGTTCAATGAGACAAGGGTGCACGGACCCAATCATATGAAGCCGCCCCCGGAATTAGTCGACGGGGAAGCAGAGTATGAAGTCGAAGCCATCCTGAACCAACGACAATACCGAGGAAAGAAGCAATACCTCGTCCACTGGAAAGGCTACCCATCGGCGGAAGACTCATGGGAAGGCGAAGCCAGTTTAAAGAATTCCCCGGATGTCCTCAGGGAGTTTAAAAGCAAGAGGACGAAGACCAAGGCCTGGCAGGTCGAAGAAATAGCATGTCGACGCCACTCCCTACAACTAGCCCGTCTGAGCGACCTACCGCCCCAACGATGCGGCGATCCCTCGCAGTCCGCATGGGGTACCAGACAGGCAGGTGTTACGGCTGCTCGGAGGATGCCCACGTCCGCATCAGGCATGCGCTCACCTGGCACAGGTCCGACATCCCCCCCGGAGGGCAGGCGACCCCCTGGACCGATCGATTTGAACTCGTACAGGAACTCACCGACATATTCGACCAGTACCAGGACGTCACAGAGAGGATCGTCCAACTCGAGCGCACAGCCCTCCTTCAGCGACAGAGGCTTGGGCGGTGCATCAGTCAGTGGATCGACCACCTCGGGGCGTCGACACCATCGCGAATCCGGCGAGCATTCGCAGAGGTCGAAGCGGGCCCGCCCCACTTACCACGAACGCGAAGCCCTGTCCCAGCCATGCCCCCCTGGTTACTCGACGACGGCGAGCTGGATCGAATCGCAGAACCATTCGATTTTATGGAATACAGTCATGTGGTACCTCGTGACGCTGCCGTACCGACCGCCCCCGCAGGACCTCGACCTCGAGAATCAGCGCGCCCTCCTCCGCATCCACGAGATGATGAACGACGCCCAGTTCGAGAGGGGTCGGGCGATGGTAGGGCTCCCCCCTCGCCGACCTCTGCAGCTGCTAGCGACGGAGTTAGCAACAGATCTCCATCAGTTGAGATCATTACCCGGGAGGAATGGGAGCGAGGGAGGGACGGATGGGACGAACCCCTTTACCAGCTGCCTACCTGGCTCCGACAGCGTCTCTGGGCCCACCATCACCACCAGCGGTACGAATCAGGAGAGTATCTTCGCTCCGTCCCCTCAGCCCGCTCACCACCTCGACCATCCGCCGAAGAGCCCTGTCGTCGATGTGGTAGCCCCTGGCATTGGGTCCTCGACTGTCCCGATTACAGATGCCCCACCTGCAGAGTCACGCAGCCAGGACATCGCGTCGGCGAGTGCGCCCTATATCAGGTATGGATCCCCCCTCCGACGCCTCCGCTCCCCGATACAGATGCGGGATACAATGACCCTGACCCGGAGGCCCTCTGAGTGGCCGTGAAGCTTGGATTTCATCGAGGGCGATGAAGGCTTGAGGGGGGGGTGATGTTACAGTTCTACCAGGTACACTCGAATATTCCGTTTGACGCCTCACCGTGTATAAGGACTTAGCGTTCAACCGCCGTACCCAGCGCTCTATTTCTAGGGGCCTCCATTCAACCGTAGGCCCTGTTTCATGTATAACAACCCTATGCCCACTCTCCGCGTTCGCATCGCGTTCTAGCTGATATTCTGTGTCTAACCACAGTAGTTCTACGTTTCATCTCTTGTTGTGCTCAACTGCAACACTTCTCCTTTATTACTTATGTCGTTAGCCTGACGGACTTAATAGTAGCAGTACCAAGGACACTATGACCCTGATTAACAAACCGCAGTATATAACCTGATGTAAATACTGGTCGAGTTCCTCAGCTCGACCTTGTTGAATTACAAGGATCTTATACTTGTTCTCAAAGGCTTAAGCAATTAAGCCTGCAGCTTGTATATCGACGCTCTGACTCTAAGGAGTCCGACGAGTAGTGCGCTACTCGATACACTGAGTAACTCGACTTGGTTATCTTGCGTTGAACGGATATTCGATCCATAACATAATTAGCCCACTGAGCCATAGTGATAACAGTTACATTTGACCAATCAAAATATATATAACACAAATTTTACACACAATTTCCGCAAATCATCAAGGCAACTAACTGCTACAACAAGCATAAAGAAATCAATGATAGTGGTAGCTTCTTTTACCATGCCTGACCTGGAGCAACTCACAATTGGGAAAGTTGAATACACTGGAATGTCTTTAGAGACAGATTCATTTGTATTTGTGTTATGGAAGATATTAAACTGTGAAAATGAAGTTTACAAAATACTCTATATATTTCCTAAAAGTGTGCAGACAGTAGTTGCACCATAGCTCAGTTGGCTAATGTATGCTGTGATGCTCTTGTTCTCATCTGTGCTAAGGTCCTTGGTTCGAATCCTGGATGTACCATTTTATTGTCACAGTAGATTAATCTGCCGCAGCTAGCAGATTAATCTGCATGCAAACCTAGCTCGCAACTGCGATTTCTTAAGCAAAAGGCAGTTGGCAGATTAAGATAATTGACTGAAGTCCCTCCTTCTCTATGGGGCTTGTTCTCTTTGCCTATTCATCAGGACAGGTAAGTACTCATAGTGTCAAAATCATAACTCCTTTTGGCCAAATGACTTGTCAGGATAAGGTCACACGGATGCTCACTTCAGTATTCTCCACCTCGAGCTGTGTCGGTCTAGCGGCAGTATCTGCATAATTCGTCTCCGAACGCTTGATCTATGATCGGCATAAGGGGCATAAATGGCTTGCAGATGCCATCTCAGAGACAAAAGTGCAAGTCTGCTCAATGTCTGGCATGCAATGGATTATGTATGAGCCACGAGCCATCGCATGGCGCATGTGGCATTGGCTACTGAAATCATGGGGTGCTATCTTTGCCCACCTCGAGGGCTTTTCGAGGGCCATGCGTAAGGCGCACGAGTACCATGATGTCCTCCGACAGAGAGAAAACTGAGGATGTCAGCAGCAAGGAAGCATCCTCTCCGCTTGGCTATTCAACGCCTATGATGCCTAGACAGACACATCACTGAATGGCATCTCTCGGATCGATGGGTGCCATACTATCTATGTATGACCCATCAACCCCGGAGAGGCCATTTGCAACTCTCAGCAATCCAACTACTCCAGAGAAGGAATCGAACCCCACCATACGTGATCGTTGGTGAGTGACTATTCGCAAGGCGGTGGCGATAAACAACGTTATGAAGACTTTTCTGCAAGGCCAAAATGCCAAAGGCACCGTGAGTAGTGGCAATATTTGAGACTCATCTGCAAAACTCGCCGGCAAGGAGCTTGCTACTGCGAAGGCCAATAGAATGGCCGCTGAGAAGGCCAATCTTGTTCCCCAGCTCAGGTCATTAGAGGCCGTGCAGGCTTTCACACCACATACTGCGCTCGTTAAACACTTGCATTTCTCACTGGATGGTGAATATATAGCTACCTCTGAGTATGGCACCCAGTAGCCTTGTGTGGCCTATTCTGATTCTGACGTTCATTCATCAGCTGGGATCACACGTCAAAACTATTTAGGGTCCGTGGAAGGGCGAGAATAATGTTCGGCACTTACCTCTACCTTGTGCTAATTTAGGAGTAGGCACCACTCGAACAATATTGTGTACTTGCGCATACCCAATGTTTCGTTAAACAAGTCGCCTGGTATCTACTTTTCATCTTATCTGTCATCTTTCACAATACTGAAACTGTGGTTTGTGAGGTCTCCCGGTGGTGATCATATTTTGACGAGGCAGACAAATACCATTGGAATATGGACCAAGGTTGGATTGATGCATTATCATTACTCTGCAATGCTGTGCAGTCATTGTTCTGACATGATCTCAACTTCCAGGATGGTGTGAAGCAGGCGGTAACTCAAGATGGTATGTGGAGGAATGATATTAGACATGAAGGAGTGTTATCCATTGCCTGGTGCTTCAATAATACAAGTAGGTGGCTTTTGTACTGCTATCACCCCTTATACTCACTATATGACATATAGCCTTCCTATCCGTTGAAGAAAGTAGTGTGCTCAAATTCGTAGGTGATGCATTGCTTCGTCCGTTTTCAGCAGAAATATAACTAGCCGTAGGATTTGACAGGTAAAGTACGTTGTGGGTTAGGGAAGGTCTCGGTACCTGAGTGTTTATTCACTTCATTGTTTCAGATATTGGAGAGATATCATTTTGATCGGGTAGCCCTGCATGATGTCGCGGTACATCACGATGGTGACTGCATGCTATGTGTTGGAGTTTTGCTGGCATCTCAAGATGGTCTACTTCCTCGACGGTCCCGTGCTGAGAAACAGATCATAGGCAAGTCACGTCGAATCCCTCTGTGCGGAATCACTAACTTCTCCTTGTCTTCTTGAAATTAAGTGTACAACCTTCAAAAGAAAGAAATTGAAAGGTAGGCTCAACTCTCAGATATCACTATTGTACGAGGTACCAACTTCGTATTAGTGAGCTACGAGGACAAAGTGAGCACAACCATCAGTGAAGTGCGAGACAGTAGATTTACTCGTATCTACATAGATATACCTAGCAGGTCCTGTAACTGTAGCCAGACCGATATACTCATGTATAACCCCCTTATAGTAGCAGGTCCTCGCAATAGCAAGCGCCCAGGGGACGGGTTCTTGCAAGGACCTCACCTGAGGGCCTTCGCGATTGCAAGGACCGTACATTTGCATTAGTGGTCGCCTGTGAAGATGCTGGTGGGCTAGTATTATATTGGACTATGTTGCTTCAGACCCATAGTATGATACTAATAGAAGTTCGCATTTCATTGAAACATGTATGAGTTCTAACAGGGAATCGCTGTCTTCGCCCTCACCATCCTCATCCCTGCCCTTTATCCCACTGCCAAACCCACCTCCACCTCCCTCCCGCCCCCGCCAACACCTCCTCCCACCAGTACATGCAAAGAGCACGCTGGAAGCTGGTGACCCGCCCTCATTGCTAGGTGCCGATAACTGCACAGTTGTTATGGTTATTTGATTTTTCAAACGCTGGCAGAACTCACTACTGGGCGAATACGATACAGGGACTTGTTGCGCAACCAACCCCCCTGGCTACTCATGACTCTACTGGGTGCATTCCTAGTTGTACTAGTGTATAGGGCACGTTTCACCTTTGGCAGATCCAACTCTGCCCCCATTTCACGTTTATCATTTACTAGCTGATAGATGGCGTTCAACTGCCATCATCATTCCTATCTATCGTCTCAGATATATCACTCCATACTTATCAAACGTTTGGTACTATAGCGTAGATAGTATCGGTGACATCTGGGACTGACTTGACCCCTAAAACCTAGCGTAGTATATAAACTCATGTACTTACTGTCGAGGCTCTTCAGCTCGACCTTGTTGTACAAACAAGAAGTCTTATACTCGTTCTCAAACGTAGGAAACTACACTCAGTATTTCTCGCTCGAGCAACCAAATGACTAAGTCCTCGGAGTGCACACTGACTTCTCAGACTTAGGCGAGTCTTATATTCTATCAGACTCGCACCTGAACAGATTATATCCTCTAATGCATATTGGATATTACACGATCTCCTAGGAACTACACCTAGGACTTGAAGGCATCTAACGAGTATTTGCCTTGCATACGGCGACGAGCCTACGTGCAGAAGAACGATCTATATTTGCGACTCGAATATACGAATGGGTATTTGACCCGTAACAGCAGTAGCATGCCAGTCCCGATATGGCATAGCTGAAACCCACAGTAGAGTGGTACGAATGCGTCCTAATTACCATAGCATGTATACAGTACCATGGGAGACGAAGCACCACTCCGTGTGTTTGGTATGCACTGGAAGCATTCATCAAGGGAGTCACTGTAAGTGAAGTCAGTTGCTCGGTGTGTGAATGCACTCTCGACACAGGAAGACTTCAACAGAGCAGGCATGGCAGGGCCTACAGCGAGGCTGGTATGGCAGGGAGTACAAAGTGCCATTAGTGCACAGCTGATTAGAACTTGAGGTCGAATACTAGATGTACATACCAGCACTGCAAGCAAGTCCATGTATGACCTCACGTAACGAGACTGCACTGACATTCAAAAATCACTGTTGGTGGGCAGGAAAAGCACATACATGCACAAAAAAGGGAGAAAATATGAGTCAACGCACCAGATATCTGAGAGTGAGGGCGAGAAGTGCCCAAGGGAATGGAGAAGCAGGTGCTGTCCAGCATTTTGTGCCTGTCATGGCAAGCATTCCCATGAGGTTACGGCAGTAGGGTTAATAGTAGCTTAGTAAGGCATGTAGAGGGAGAAAGGCAGAAAACGTACTGTGCGTGCGGTGAGCATGCAGGATCACAAGTTGTCACAAGCCAATTTCAAAGCCTAGTAGAACATCCTAGGTTGACACCCCATTCACGCCATACGCACGCTACAGCACTCTATCCGAGCCCAGCTGGAATCCTATGGCAACGCTAGTAGAAGCCCTCCGCTATACAGGACACTACGGGCACTAGCAGGTCACCAGCAGTCTAACCCTAAACTCAGTCCAAGTCCCGGCAGCAAGACATACGCTGCCTAGTCCCTAAACCCCGGAGTCACGAGCCGACCCCTAGAGCCCAACAGGCTACGATAGCACGACGGTACGCCTTGTACAACTAAAGGCTACCCATCGCACACTACGCTATACGCCGACTAGGGGCACGGTCTACACTCGCACGTGACCCAGAACATTAAACCCAACACCTCGCGTCTCCAACGCACGGACACTCGCCATTACTGGCATAGACATTATACTATACCCCTTACGCACCCTAATCTGCAAGTACAACAGGCAGGGATAATAACCCAAGGCTCTGCACGACTGAGAACCCTACCAGTCACAGAGCGCTACACCCCGATCGCAGCCGATCACGCTCGATCAACTCACACAATACCCGGCCCGTACTGGCCAACCCCGATCGCGGCAGACCACGCCCGATCACGGACTTAGAACCCCGCCATTACCGGCGCGCCTACAATCGACGAGAACCACCGATCAAACCCGACCGATTGGCTATTCCTTTGATCCGACCCTTATACGCTACGTCGCCATGGACATCCTCGCGTACCCCAGCGCTCCGATGCCATTACCGGCACATAGCTCATAGCCAGTTAGATTGTCACAGATATTGCCCCTCCCCTGGATCGAACCCAGGAAACCCCGGTTACCTATCACATGACCCGTATATAGCCGTAGCCTAGTGGATACGCGCATAACACCTACTCCCCTTAGGTCCTTAGTAGTTAGCGCATTACTTACGTAAGCACATCACCTGATAGAGCGTCGTCGTAGTTACGCTCGGGCCTCTTACTTTAGGGTAGCCATACTAGTGACTGCTGCAGCGCATGTACTTAAACTACTACGTCTGAGGTCTTACACCTCAGACTCTTCATCCTATCTATGGGGGCGTGTCCCCTCAGATTCAACGCTACTTCCTCTGCGTGCTAGTCTGGTGTCTCAAGCATTGCTTGTTACCTTGGGACGTCACATATTACCAGCGGTCCGACTTGGACGTTAGTACGTACGTCGTAAAATCTGTGACATAGATACCAGTACATAGAGGCCTCTGAGCCACCGTACACAAACATGTACAAATAGATTAGGAGTATATATGCCGGACAGTCTTGAGCGTAAACCTCAGACTTGTCTTGGCCTTTTGTGCCTTGAGATGCCCGGACCAGGAAGGCGCTTTCATGCGACCCACCTTCCCCCGGTGTGTGTCTTAAGGTTGCGCTTGTGTCACAAGTAAAGATCACAATGCATCGTACCGAGAGGGGAACGAGAGCAAGAGACAAGGGGGAGAGAGAGGCGGACGTATCAACTTGGGTATGTGCGGGTGACAGACTGCACCTGGGGTGTTGAGCGATGGGAGAACATCAAATGAATTGAGGAGAGAGAAGATTGAGCGCATCGACAGTGACAAGAGCTAGCCTTTATTGACAAGATTCAAGAGCCGACTGGAAATACGACAGACTACAAAGTATGACGAAAGGTGTTGCCCAATCAAGTAAGGGACTTACTCAATCGGATGGGAGCCGCGTCACACCCAGATGCCACACCCCTGCATGTGGATGCATTCTTGTTAATAAGTTTCTGTTTTGCGTGCTCTCTGAGGATCTGTGCTTAAACTGTGCCTCTTGTTGCTGCCACTGGTACTACTGTGCTCGTTAGTCCTGCCATGACTATATCCATCCTCTGTAATCCTGCAAATAGTAGATCCGTCCTCGTTGGTCCTGCAATTCACATGTCCGTCCTATTTGGTCCTCTTTGATCCTGCAAATAACATGTCGGTCCTCATTACATAATCCTGAAAATGGTATTTCAGTCCTCGTTGATCCTACAAATTATATTTCAGTCCTTGTTGATCCTGCCAGTACCCTGCACGTATTTACGTATATCTACCGAGCTGCTATTTACAATAGATAGCGGACTAGATATGAGGGTTCGCGTTTTGCCGATGCACTTCCTCCGATAGGGCGTCGTTAGGAACGACTGTCTTCCTAACCTCGGGCTGTGATTGAGTCATCTATAGTATAGTCTGTGGACGTGCGCAGCAACGAATACAAACCCAAGGCCTGGTAAGCCATCGTCCGATGTTAGTCACTTATTTTGAGTTCACAAAATGGGCACATCGTACAGCCACGCACAACGATGGCAACGCAAGCTATCGTCTCTTCTAGTCCTAAAGTTCTACGAGTGGCAGTTGTTGGCGTAGGACTTGTGGGAGGGGAATTCATCAACCAGCTTCTTAGTTTCCCCTCACCGAACCCATTCCGTCTCGTCGCTCTGACCTCGTCGAAAGCCACTCTATTCGCTCCGGATGGCCTGAGCATTACGCCATCAGGATGGAAGCAAGAGCTGGCGCGGTCGGGGCTTAAACCGGATCTGACCTTCCTCAGCAGAGAGCTCTCTGCACTAGTAAGGCCGGGTCAAGACGTCGTGCTTGTTGACAATACATCATCGAACGAGGTCGCCGCTCTCTACCCACAGTTTCTCAAATCCGGCGTCCATGTCATCACTCCGAACAAGAAAGCATTTTCTTCGAGTCTCTCCTTGTATGACAGCATTCTCTCTGCCAGTGTGGAAAGCGGCGCGCGGTTCCTTAACGAGGCTACAGTTGGCGCAGGACTGCCCATCATATCCACGCTGAAGGATCTTGTCGCCACGGGAGACAAGGTCTGCATTCTCGATTCGGATTGACTGTCGATGAATCGACCTTGCTGTAGGTCACGAAAATTGAAGGAGTGTTCTCTGGAACTATGAGTTACATCTTCAACGAGTTTTCTACCGCTCAATCAGGCGGCCCTGGCTTCTCCTCTGTCGTTCGTATTGCAAGAGAGAAAGGTTACACGGTGAGGCGCCTCCTTACATATACGAAAACGCAACTTATGTCCCACATCAGGAACCGCACCCTGGTGATGACCTGAATGGCGCTGATGTCGCGCGCAAGCTTGCGATATTGTCTCGCTACGTTCCCACCCTCCGAGCCGCGCTCAAGGATGGGTATCAATCCGTTAGCACCAAGTCGCTGGTCCCACCAGAGCTCGAGTCCGTTCAATCAGGCGACGAGTTCATCGAAAAACTCCCTGCCTTCGACGCCAAGTTTGAGCAGATGCGCGCCGAAGCTCTCAAAGAGAACAAGGTGCTGCGCTTTGTGGGAGTGATTGACGTGCAAAGCGGTGTCATCAAGGCAGATTTGGAGAAGTAGGCCTCGTTCTCTCCTGACAGCACATCGCAATCTGACATTGTTGACCTAGATACCCCGTGTCGCATCCGTTTGTCACTGCCCTTGGTGGATCGGACAACATTATAATGTTCCATACGGAGCGGTATGGCGCGAGGCCCTTAGTTGTTCAGGGAGCTGGAGCAGGCGCAGCGGTTACAGCTATGGGTGTAATGAGTGATCTTTTGAAGCTCGTGTGAGATGCTCTTGCGCATTGACTCGAGCAGTGAGTGCTATTGCATGCCATAGTTTTTCAAATCAAATTGACTAACTGCTTGATCAGGAACAGATATCAAAGCAATAATATCAGAAGAGATGGAGTGCGCAGAATATAGCTGATCTGTCGAACTGTATAACAGCAATCAACTGCAATCCAATGTACTACAGTTGACTATCTAGATATGCATTAGCTAGTAATGCATATGATCTCATAATGCATAGCCTGAGCCGGGGACCGATCTCGTCCCCAAGATGTTATGCATAAATTTCTGATATTGCATAACGCATGCCCGAAGTTGGGGTTATGCATTATTAGATTTGCTATATTTGGTAATTTAGTGCACGCATAGTATAGTGTGACTTCGTCAGCTCTCCCTGTAGACGACCGGAAGCGCAAACCGTGCCCTGCAAAGAAGCCCTATGCCCATCCTACTGCTGAGGAAAAGCCACCAGAAGCCATCAAAGAGCCTAGGTCTTCAGCAGTCAAGCCAACAAAATAAGCACGAAGCAATCTCACTCTTCATGACTGTTCTGTCCTCAGTTTGCAGAAGCTGAGGGTGTCTCGGTACTTGTTCTCCAGCAGCAGTTGCGGAAGCTACGAGACCATTTACATCACATTAACTTTAATCCACAAAAGCAGAGCACGCTAGATAGGTACTGGCAGGATAGCAGTAGTTCGGCAGACGTATAGTGGCACTCAATGCGATGTTGATGTGACAGAGCGTGACGTACCTGCGCGGGGAAGTCACATATGATCACAATGAGTCACACTATGTCACGGATCTGATCACGCATAACACCTCATAATCCGGGGACCAACGGTATGCATTACTAGATAGTCAACTGTACCTGTACCTGACTTGTGGCATTTATTGATAACCCGGTTATCTGTCCCTTGAATAATCGCCGTTTAAACGTTAAGTCTCAGCGTTCAGTCTCATAACGAATTTGATCATTCCGCCAAACGAGCTGTCCAACTGCACTGCTACCAACATTGATCGTCTCCGAACTGGTAATATAAAGCCTTGAAGTCTTCCTCGTCGCAACAGCCTTGTAGCTACATCCGGTCGTGAATGGCGACGCTCATCCGTACTCAGACGGCACCAACAGTCCCTACGTTAGAAGCGGCCGAAGTGACGCACCGTCAACTCTGGCCTAATCTTGACGCCAACATCCCAACGCCTTTCCCAAGCCAGGTCGAGCGAGAGCAACAGGAGCTACTTCAGGAGCTGGCAGCAGAGGAATTGTGCATTGATGACGCAGATGCGCTTCGTGGCGGCGTGTCCAGCGTTGGCGGGACGTTGGACACACAAGAGAGGGGCTCTGTGACTGGTACGCGATTTCAAGATGCGGGAGAAGAAATGATGTCGACGGCAGTGCAGTCTGTACTCGGCGAAGCCTGTCGAGCGAGTGCGATGTCGGTGAGTATAGACCCGATTACGATGTGTAGCTGTACTCCAATGTCCAACAGGCGGAGCTGGTGCCCTCCATTGCGCACGTCCAAAACTCGTGTTTAACAACGCTGAATGACCTGCTATCTACACCCTCTGACTGGAGACCTATCCTACCCGACCGGCGGCACTCCATGCCCCCAAGTTCCTCCCCCGCTCTTGCCCCACAACCCTCGACAGGTCTTCAGACACTAGTACACAACCTACGCACGCGACAGTCTACACTAGAGCCTGAATTCGCTGGGTCGTCTTCCTGGGACTTTGCAGACGAAGGAGCCCTTATTCGGGAGCTCCAAGCTCGTGTCGAACATCTGGCAGAGACGCATGCGCTGCCGCCACACGATATCACGCTTGTACGCACGCTAGTCTCACTTGTCAAACATTTCTATCGGCTTTCGGTCCTGCAGCCATCGACCGGTACGTCGACGGCTCCTCGTGTCGCGTCATGGGGATCATCCGCTCCTGGGAATACCTCCGACCCGTTTGCTGCCCTGCGACGACAGCTCAGTGACTTCCAGCTTGCTCGTGAGGACCTAGAGCTCACGAGCGCGAGCAGTGCGACATCTCCTGCTCTGCAGGTTGAGACGGCGTTGCTGTGGGTTCAGGTAGATGAAGAGCTAGAGCAGGTGCTGACACTATGTCGATCCCGCACTTACGAAGGCTCGGCTGCGCCAGATGCGGACCTGCTACCGCCGGAGTACGATACCGCATGGTACGACGCTCAGTTTGAAAGCGAGGGACTACCGCGGTACGAGCCTGGTTCATCAGCCCATGCACTCGAGAAGCTGGGCTCTCCTACTCTGTCTGCGAAGGGCAGAGATTTGTCCAGTCCCGTAGAGAGAGCTGCCCCGGGAGGCGCCCTCAGCGAAAAGATGCGCATGGATCTGGAAGCGGTCACTCTCGCCATCGATCGCTTGTACATTGTCGCTCCTCAGTTGCACGACCAGCGGGTAGAGCTGAAAAAGTCCAAACTTGAAGAGCTCGAGCAGGCTAGACTCGCCGGCTCGCCCTCGCGCTCAAACGTAAGGGAAGGGAAGCGGCGGGCGAAAGATGATGAGGTCGAGGAGCTCGAGCGGATGGTTGAACTCATCGGGCGCGCAACTGACCGAAGGATGTTGGACCAATCAGTGTCGCTTGACGGCGTTCTCAGGGCGAAGCTGGAGAGAGCAAGACAGCGGGATGTCGAAAAGGTGCGTAGATATGGTTCTTTTGTACTAGTCCACAATTGACGGTGCATTTCAGCGCGAGGCGTTTGTGGAACGGCTTGCGCGGCATTCGGATGCGCGCAGGTTGCATGCACAAGACGCTATCTTGACACCTCCGGGGAGCGCCCGAGACAAGGGCAAGGATCCCGATGCAATGCTCTCTCTCCCAGAGTTCATCCGCGAAGCGGTTCCTGAGCCAGTGCAGCTGAAGATGCAGATGGAGGATCCGAAGGCTCTGCTAAGTCTTCCCGAGTTCGTGAAGGAGCCAGTGCCGAAAGGACTGGCTCCGTCACCACGGCGCGCCCGGTCTGGATCTGCTTTGTCGCTCAGGAGCAGGAGCATCTCTGCACCACCGCTCGCCTGGCTGCTGTCAAGGCCCTCGTCACCTATTCCAGCCTCACCGACCGAAGCGCGAAAAATGCGATCATCGAAGACGCGTAGGATGGGCTCCTCGGTTGCCTCCATTCCGGCATTGCAGGGTAAGCTGTCTGTCAAAGGCTGTGTCGACTGTGCTTACACCTCTATGCAGCCAGCCTTGACGTGACATATGTAGCGGAGTTCCACGAGAGCCTTCAGCACGTCCTGGTATTCCTCACTGCTACTGGTATGACTCCTGGAGTAAATTTGGAGGCTGAAGTCGTCCCAGCGTCTGAGGTACCTGGCAAGACCAGTGACGACCGCGAATGTTTAGTCGTTAAATGTGGCACGAGCACTTCACCTTTCTTGCAGCTGCCAGCTCGTGTAGCCCCTGGGAAGAAGGAAGTCAAGGTAGACGGACAACATTTCCAGATTAAACTTGCCACGATCCCCGCCAGTGACGCGCAACAACCTGCATTTGCCCTCGTGGATGCTACCTACCTCAACACGGCCCTCCCTACAAGCTACATCTGCGCGTCATGTTCTCTTCCCCTCGTGCACTGTTCGCGTTTGCAGGACTATCGCGACCTGCCCTCGGAGCACTGGGCAGAGCTCGTCGATGCATGGATGTGCCATTCGGACCTGAAGCTGCACGAACATGTCACAAAACACACGAGCGAGGGATTCTGGCCGACCGAGACACATGCATTGGTGGGCGGCAGTTATATTCTTTTCGAACAGTCTGTCATGGCAAGGAATAACTTCGGAGTGGCGGACGAGGATAAGCTGTCGGAAGACAAGGTGAGTACGCTCCATGTGCAGCGTCTCTCATGAGCCCAGGAAATAAGGACGGAAAGAAGGCCGACATTGGATATCCACCAATGGCCGTTCGGGCTGCATATAGCCACTGTCCGTGCAAGGCGTCGAAGCCCTAGCTGGTTTTGGCGCAGAGTCGGGCACTGTGCTCGTGTGGTGCGGCGGCGATTTGGCTGATACAAAGCGTCCAAGATAAATGGCATCGCCTGCCAGTTACTTGCTAAACAACTCTCGTGTTGCTGAGGAACACGTCTCGGGAGCTACTTGCGAGAGCACATTCTCCCTTTTTTGTTTCTCTCTTTAAGACGAAGGAATTCCGAGCTGACATTCCACCGTAGCATCCTGATGACTGGCAGCGCGTGCGTTGTATATGTGGCGCTATAGTTGGTCGTCGCCGAGAGCACCAGCCTAAAGAGGGGCCGAGATACTGGGCATACAGACTGGCCAAGTATGCTATCCGCCCTGTAAGCCCCACAGCCGAGTGAGTCTCATCGCAGCAATGCCAGGATCTAGTCAATCTCATTAGCTGCCTATATCGCCAGACCGTGCCGGATTCCGCTGTCAGCGTTCATCGCGGAAGACATGAACGAGTTCGTCCACGCGCACGCGACATATAGATTCATCGTCATGGACGAGGAGGATGAGCGGCCGAGGATCCTGGTATGTATGCCACCGCTTCTGCTGCTCAAAGCCTCATCGCTTTGATGTGTTAGATCTGGCTTTTCAAGCCCAGCATGCGGATAGCATACACGACGCCCACGCAGTACGTCATTCCCAAGAGCGGATCTGTTCATGCGGCGAAGGTCCTCTACAAGATCATCGGGCCGCCTGCAGCGTACTCAGACCTACAAAGGTGCGATTTCTGTGTTGGTCCATCGTCTCGTGGAGACTCACCTTGTTGCTATAGTATCTCGAGCAAATACCCCGGGTTCCCACAGGCAGAACACCTCTACTACCCGCTCGACATCTGCAGGCGGCTCGCAGGTTTGCTCAAGGAGAGCAACACAGCATACCCCGAAGGCATGCGCACTATGACCGGCTTGGATGTCGGTTGGCTCCAGCGTTCCTAAGCCTCTTTTCCTCACGCCTCATCGATATGTTTCTCGCATTGTTGTTGTTTCTGCATCTGTGGCGTTGATATTTGCTGTGGCGCAGCTGCGGTGGAGAGCTTCACTCTTGTTCTATTGTCGTCTTGCATTGACTCACTGTACCGGACCCCACCATGGACTGTGGCATAGATTTCTCACATTTACACACCGATATCACTATATATACTGGATAGAGGTTCTCTAACCTTCATGTTCATGTAAATATGTACCATTCGTGACTAGGCACTTCGCAGCAGTGCTGCACCATCGGACGCACTTGCGTGGACGACGTCAAACGAATCAGAATCCTAATACAGCGTCCTCGAATGCCTCACAGCAGATCCCTTGTGGCACGACACCTCCTCCACTACTCCCAAGAGACTTCTTTAGTGCTCGTAACCAACTTTGATCAATCCTGTTCAAGTTCGAACTTGATGCTAGAGGAACGCTCGGATGCCGACTATGAGGAGGCGAAATAGAAGGTATAAAATAGGCTGAAAGTACAGTACAATAATACAACACGAAGACAAAACACCGCAGATCCCGTCTAAACCTCCTGGCTGTCCTTCTTGCCCTTTTGTGTCTTGGATGGCAAGAGCTATGACATCGAAAATGAGTTTGCAACGTTGTACATGCTGAAGCAGGCCACACACCTCAGGGTTGATAAATGGTACAACACCTCCTTGCGAGATGATCACGTCGCCGAGTAGCTTGTGCAGTCTGAACAAATCATCAGCAAACGAGCCATGCATGTTATTGGCGCCACTCACTCCTCGTCGTTCCGGATGGCGAGCTGCAGGTGACGGGGGATAATACGCTGCTTCTTGTTGTCGCGTGCCGCATTGCCCGCAAGCTCGAGAATCTCAGCAGCAAGGTATTCGAGAACGGCAGCGAGATATACTGCGAGCGATATCAAATCGCTATTCAGGATAATGGAGTAGTCGGATCTGCTTACCTGGCGCGCCAGCACCAACACGCTGGGCGTAGTTACCCTTCTTCAGCAGACGGTGGACACGACCGACGGGGAACTGAAGGCCAGCCTTCGCAGAGCGCGACTGCGACTTGCTTGTCGCATCGCCAGACGCCTTGCCAGACTTAGACTTTCCGCTAGTCTTTCCAGACATTGTTGATGTTGCGAGTATGGGTGGTAGGTGAGAGCGACAGGTGAGATAATGGAGGGCGAAGGCAGAGTTGGGGGGGCAGCGTCGCGCATGGTGCGAGGTATTTATGCAGAGCTGAGGTTCAGCCACCGACGCGACTGAGGCGCGGGGGGCCGCCGTCACGTGCTATTGTTTAGCACATTCAACAAAATAAGGTTCGAAGCGTCGACGCGTTGTGGCCAAACAAGCGCATCCAGCTTGTATAAATACAGTCGACGCTCTCCTTTGTGCTCATCCATACCTTTCGCTCCGTCCATTCAGCAAACTCGCGTCGCACCACCGCATACTCATCTGCAATGGCCCCTAAACCCGCTTCCACCGCTGGCAAGGCTCCTGCCTCCACTGCCTCCAAGGCACCCGCCAAGTCTACTGAGGGCACGAAGTCAGCAAAGAAGACTTCGAAGCCTGCGGCGGCCGCTGGAGACGACACCAAGAAGAAGAGGAGAAAGTCGCGCAAGGAGACGTACTCGTCTTACATTTACAAGGGTATGTCGCCAGCGATTCGCAGATAAAGCTATTCGCTAAACTGTGTACAGTCCTCAAGCAGGTCCACCCCGACACTGGTATTTCCAACAAGGCAATGGCCATCTTGAACTCGTTTGTCAACGACATCTTCGAGCGCATTGCGTCTGAGGCGTCGAGTGAGCTCACATTCTCATACTAATGTGATTTCCGCTGACAGCGACGCAGAGCTTGCTTCTTACTCCAAGAAGTCGACGATCTCCTCGCGGGAAATTCAAACCGCTGTCCGCCTTATTCTCCCAGGAGAGCTTGCCAAGCACGCTATCTCTGAGGGCACGAAGTCTGTCACGAAAGTGTGTATGCTTTTTCTATTCGTGTACTATTTGCTGATGAAACTGGATGTAGTTCTCCAGCGCAGGTACCAAGTAGGATGTCTCATTTCTTTCCGGTTGCTTTGTTGTACTGTAGCCTTGTATTTTCTATTTATCTTTACTCCTATGTCTCGTAATGGATGCGATAAAACCAAGCCGGCGCGTGAATCTCAAGGCTGCTCAATTTCTACCTTGCGCATGCGAGTTACTACTACTTGAGTTGGTGTGCGGGAATGGGTCGACCAGGGATGGATAAATCATTCTGAGGTGCGTATACCTGCTTGCCTCGTTTCATTTCGTACTGACATCTGCTCAGAGCCATCTTGGTAGATGTGCGTCTAATGTCAATGGTGCTCTGCTTTCCTGCACAGGTGTCTTGGACAGCATTGCAGCATGCCTAATTGCCGTCATCTTCTGCTTCTCCTCGCTATTGCCCTTATCTCCCATCGAGCGCACCACAGACACGGACAATGCCGCAATCTCTGGATGCAGAGGAATTGTCCGCGGAGGCAGCGCGAGTTTTCCGTCGAAGCAGTGCGTAGGATCCAGCCGGCCCAGGGACCGTATCCACTGGCCCACGGCAGCAAGTGACACGCGCACTTCCCAGGACCCGCCTTCCTTTATAGCTGGTCAGCTGAGTAAGTAGTTCAGTCGTTCTGAAAATTTACCGTGATCGTCTTGGCTAGAGCTGCGTTGATGCCAAAGGCGAGCAAGTATCCAGCGCCGTAGTCCAGCGCTTGCACGGGGAACGGCTTGGGCTTGAAATATACACTGCCTCCGACGGACTGGACGTATGCCTCGCCTTCAGCTACGTTGAACCCTGTCGCCGTCTGTACAAGGGAATCATACTACATTGCGATCAGCCACTTACGCTGTCCATTCGTTCCAGCCAACTCGAAAGGCTTACCCCTCGCCGGTCTTTCCATGGGCCCTCGAATCCATATGCGGTCAGGCTGGCATACACAATACCTGGACGTGCACGCGCAGCGTCCTCCGGTCCGAAGCCCTTCTCGCTCAAGCCCTCGGGACGATACGCCTGCAGGAAGATGTCGGCGTCCTTCACCAGTGTGGCCAGCGTCTCCCTGTCCGCTGCAGTGGTCAGATCGAGTTGCGTCGTGCGCTTGTTGCGCGAGGTGTCCGGATCCGTCAAGGGCAAAGCCGGGAGATTGGGCGATGTTACCAGCAGGACGTCGGCTCCGTGGGCTGCACGACGACGTTCTAACATTACAGCAGGTACTACAAGTGGGCATTTGCTCACCAGCAAGCGTCCGCCCACATGAAGGCCCAGCCAACACACGGGTCAGGTCCAGCACGCGTATGCCCTCCAGCGGCCTTGTGGGCGCACCGCGTACCTCCTTCTTTGGTGCGTCTGCGATCTTGATGAGCTGCAAGGGCGGCGTGCCAGCCAGTGCCTGTCCGTGCGGGTGCGCGTCCCACTCGGCGAACGAGCGTAACGCGGTCGCGACCATTTTGTGCGCGGATGCGGTCGTCTCGAGCCCAACGGCACTCCACTGTGACAGCGCGTCTGCGATTGCTTCGCGAGTAGGTGCGCATTGCAGGATGTCGAGGATGCCTTGGCGGTGACTGCCAGTGGTCCGCGGCGGTTGAGGTTGGTCAGCATTGGAGAAAAGGGGAGAAGACGCACTGCGGGAAGTTAGTGTGTAGGCGGACGTAGCCATCCTTCGTCTTATAGACACCCGCGAGCTCTTCGAAGAGCGCACCAGGCGGGAGCGCGTCGTCGATTGTGTAGAAGCTCTGACTCTCTGTGCGGCGGGTGCGTCAGCCAACTGCACTCCTTGACATGGACAGCGATTACTGACTGAACTCGAGCACGGCGTGCCGCGCGTCCACAAAGACATCCTGGTCTACTCCCGTTCTCAGTTTGTGGAAGTATGCCGCGGCGAGGCCGGAAAGGCCGATCGTGGTCTTGCAAGAATCTTGCAGCTGAATCCAACGAGCAAGTCAAGGATCCGGTGAAACTCACCTGTGCCACTGTTCCTAGCTTGAAAGAGGAATCCACTACCGGATCGGGGTTCTGGCTCAAATGCAGGCGGGAAAGGTATTCAGAAGGCAAATTCTGAGCCGCCCACAGCGACTCAGCAGCAGACAGTGATGAATCAGCCATGACGGCCCTCGACTCGTATTCCGCGTTCGTAGCTTGCGATGTGGAGGGTGCACTCCGAAGACAGCGCAATGCTCGCCGGCCTTATTCAAACTCGATGCACTCGGTCATGAGATTACTATCAGCAGCCTTGTGATTTCATTATCAATTCGTCGCAGAAATCACGACAACTCTGTCGGCCGCGGTGTCCCGTCCTCGCGCGACCTGTGTAGCAATCGTCTGAGTAGCCGCAACCAGCTTCTGTGCTTCTGTGATGATGTAAAAAGGCCTGTACAGCAGCTACTTACCTAACCTGGATCACAACAATGGTCCCTGATCGCGGGTAAGTCAATCCGTTTCACGGGGACAATTTCTGCCATGGGCGCTAAGTCCACGCTGTTCCTGGTAGCGCCACCATCATTATCTCCCGCCGCAACATTTGAACATTGCGCCCTTTCCGCTAAGACTCCGCCTCTGTTAATTTAGTTCAGAAGTCCAGTATATTACCGTTCCTTTACCCACTCGGCTCTAACTCCTCCCCCGCTTTGAGTTATGTTCCCATTTATAAATTACACCTTTGTATATGCTCTAGGCTTATGCTCAAATTCTTTCGTTAAGTTCTGACAAACGGTTCGTTGCCAGCAGTGAACACATATATCTGTGATTGCCTATTTTTAGATGAAATGCACTATGTTTCGAACAACTGTAGTCTACAGTTGATATAGAGTATGAATCTAATAGCTTCTAAATTTATTAAAGCCATTCTGAGTATATTTCCCTCCAAGATGTAGAGGATCGGAGTGAAATTGAGGCCGCCAGAAAGTAGGCGTGACAAATGAATGGCGCGACGCGGCGAGGAGTAGTTGAGACTCGGAGTTTCCAAATTGAGGTGTGGTCACGCTAGGTAAAGGTTTTCGTGACATTCTGTTACTTTGCTCGATACTCCACACGTTCACCCGCAATGCCTCAGATATATTGACTTCATACATTGGTTGATGTATCCCTCTCATTAGTTTGGAGGAAGCTGCGTTAGCCAATTGACGAGAAACCGAGTTCGAGGTAAAGGAGTGGTAGTACACTGTATTCGGTACAATCACAAGCTTAAGATGCCACCGAAGACCCGGCGTTTATTGCAAAAAGTACGCCCCGCGTATAGCTGCAATCAGCCGCTCTTCACTCTCGCGGAATATCATCGCAACATATGAACGACGCCCATATCCTGATCTGATGTTGCCGTTCCCGTACTAGCCTTGTACATATGATTTCTCGCCATGCAGATCAGTCGACGCACGACAAATGATCGCGTGCAAGAACCTATCTTCCCCTGGGCGCCGCTC
Organism: Wolfiporia cocos; assembly: GCA_029448655.1. Taxonomy (NCBI): domain Eukaryota; kingdom Fungi; phylum Basidiomycota; class Agaricomycetes; order Polyporales; family Phaeolaceae; genus Wolfiporia; species Wolfiporia cocos. Next base: position 2,291,003 of record JACCLO010000008.1, on the reverse strand, counting down.
ACCGGTATAAAGCGTAAGGCACGACACGATGTTTCTCTGGCCGTCGCGAGCGATACCCCACTTCTCCCTGCAGGTACTGGATAGTAGGTCTGTTCGATTTACCTCTCTTCACATGATACTAATAACTTGGCAGCCTCCATTGCTAATTTTCCTCTCTGGTCGCCTTCACGCATTAATTTACGTACACCAATTCGTCATGACCGCCATGTTGCTCGGCGTACTCCTCATGGCCTTGACATTCTGTAACGTCGCCCTCGCTGCTCCAATCGGGTCAGCTGCTCGTATTCTACCAGCACGCCATAGCCATCTCACTCATGCCCTGCTACAACAGTGCGCGCGGCATCTTTTCCAGCCACCACCCAAGGAAGACCTCGTAAGCCGTCCGGATCTATTTGCGGTACATAGACGCTTGACCATATGCATCACAGTCCTATCGACCTGGAATACTACAACTTTGGCTTTGGCACATCAGCCGACTTCCCGGGGTTGGGAGATGGTCCCTGGGCTAAGCGGGATTACCTTGATCGGAATTACATAGCCGATGACAATGGTTTAGACTGGGCGGGCGGGTGGCGCTACGATGTCTCGGCGGACTTTCCGATGATCGGACGCCCATTGCGCAAGCGCAGCCCCATCAACTGGGAAGCCTTCTTCACCCACGCCGGCTTTGGTACACTCGGGAGCTGGGATAAGGAGGCTACAGCTCTAAACACTAGAATCGACCGCCGCTCTGACTTGTCTACCTACCTGCGTTTGCGCTTCGGCCCGCAGCAACAGGAGGGAAGCAGACCGAGTCCTTTAACACTGTGAATGCGCGAAGCGTTTCCGCGAGGAGACATGAGTACAGCTCATTGCCCGACCTCAGCCGGGGAACAATAGGGATTCGGTGGCAGCTCGGAAGTCATACGTCTCCTGAGAAGAGATGGGACAACGGGCCGCTGAACGAAATCAACTGGGGGAGTGCCGGGGAGCAATGGGGAGTCGTGTCAACACCGTTGGAGTGGTTGTAACAGTGTGTACAGTAGGGACGTGAGAAGGACATGTTTTAAGATAGAGCGCGTCCACCCTCATCAAAGATGACATGAGTAGCTGGAGACAGCAACAGCGTGACATAAACTATTGCAGAACCATCTCCTCCTGCAACGAGCAGAAATTGAGAAATCTAAACCATGGAACTCTGCGCCTTGATGCTCTCCGCTTTTCCATGGTTTTTGACTCTCGATTTCGGGTTTGTTGTGAGAGGGGATAAAGTCGGGTAGTCGGTAAAGAATTCGCAGCATTAATGTACAGTTGACTATCTAGTAATGCATACCGTCGGTCCCCGGATTTTGCTATGCATTATGAGGTGTTATGCGCGATCAAATCCGTCACACAGTGTGACTTATTGTGATCATACGTGACCTCCCCGCACAGGTACGTCACGCTCTGTCACATCAACATCGCATTGAGTGCCACTATACGTTTGCCGAACTATTACCATGATCTAGACTATCCTGCCAGTACCTATCTAGCGTGCTCTGCTTTTGTGAATCAAAGTTAATGTGATGTAAATGAGCTCATAGCTTCCGCAACTGCTGCTGGAGAACAAGTATCGAGACACCCTCAGCTTCTGCAAACTGAGGACAGAGCAGTCATGAAGAGTGTGATTGCTTCGTGCATATTTTGGTGGCTTGACTGCTGAAGACCTAGGCTCTTTGGTAGCTTTCGGTAGCTTTTCCCTAGCAGTAGGATGGGCACAGGGCTTCTTTGCAGGGCGCGGTTTGCGCTTCCGGTCGTCTACAGGGAGAACTGACGGAGTCACACTACACTATGCATGCACTAAATTACCAAATATAGCCAATCTAATAATGCATAACCCCAACTTCGGGCATGCATTATGCAATATCAGAAATATATGCATAACACCTTGGGGACGATCTCGGTCCCCAGCTCAGGCTATGCATTATGAGATAATATGCATTACTAGCTAATGCATTACTAGATAGTCAACTGTATCTACATGTGCGTCAACTGTGCGCCGACGATATTCGTGCTCAGAGCATCGCCTGACCCGAGCTGTGCTATGCCGATTGGTGTGTGAGGCGGTTCAAACACACGGAACGTCTCCAATCCAGTTCATATATTTGTCATGAGGCGGCAAAGTCATTGTCAGTTTCTCGTGCCCTCAATTGTGCCTCTAAGGTTTGCAGGGTAAGACATCACTATGACTGAATCTCAATGGTGACTTGCCACTTAAAGTTCATTTTAGTATCTGCTCGATACCAAGTTGTTCTAGTAGTAATGTCCTGGGACCAACAGACATTAGGGCATGAACGCTGGAAAGCACCACCTGAGTGGACCTCGTTGAGCCCCGTCTTCACAGCCAATACGTCGACATCGCGAGTGCCCAAGGAGATATGGGAGAATATTATCGACTGAATGTGGGACGAACCAGCACCGGGCATGCGCGCTTGTGTGCAAGGCGTAGTTTTGCAGGAGCGAACTGCCGCTTATCAGAGGCCTCAGCAATAAAGGCGGGTTATGTGGACCAGACGACGTTCGTCTATGTGCAAAGTTTAAACAAGCATTCCACTCAAATTACCTGCATGGCTTCCGGGAGGGACTTCAGTCAATTATCTTAATCTGCCAACTGCCCTTCGCTTAAGAAATCGCAGTTGCGAGCTAGGTTTGCACGCAGTGTAATCTGCTAACTGCGGCAGATTAATCTACTGTGACAATAAAATGGTACATCCCGGATTCGAACCAAGGACCTTAACACAGATGAGAACAACAGCATCGCAGCATAATTAGCCAACTGAGCTACAGTGCAACTGGTGTTGCCCCCATTTTAAGCAATATATAGAGTATTTTGTAAACTTCATTTTCGCAGTTTAACATCTTCCATAACACAAATACAAATGAATCTGCCTCTAAAGACCTGTGATTCCAGTGTATTCAGCTTTCCCATGGTGAGTTGCTCCAGGTCAAGCATGGTAAATCAAGCTACCACTATCATTGATTTCTGTATGCTTGTTGTAGCAGTTAGTTGCCTTGATGATTTGCGAAAATTGTGTGTAAAATTTGCGTTATATATATTTTAATTGGTCAATGGTACCTGTTGCCGCAATGGCTCAGTCGGCTAATTACGCTGCGATGCTGTTATTCTCATCTGTGCTAAGGTTGTTGGTTCGAATCTGGGATGAACCATTTTATTGTCACAGTAGATTAATCTGCCGCAGTTAGCAGATTAATCTGCGTGCAAACCTAGCTCGCAACTGCGATTTCTTAAGCGAAGGGCAGTTGGCAGATTAAGATAATTGACTGAAACTCTACCTTCCGGTCGGATCAGTCAGTAAACATCAAAGGATACACTGCCGCGGGCCAAGGAAAACCGCCGTCGCATTTGGGGACATTCGCCACAATGCTAGCGGGGAGGTTGCAACACCTTAGTCGTCTTCACATCCAACATGGGGTTTGGATGATAGACAGTATACCCGACAACACCTTCCTACATTTGTGTCACGGGCAAAAGCTTTCCCTAATGACAATGAGCCTGATCCGGTCCCCCGAGTCCCCAAGCCCAGCCAGGCCTGGATCATACCTTGGAAGGAACCAGGCAACGCCTAGATCACGACGCACGGGTCCGTTCCCACACGGCCACGATGACCACTACGTATTTGATATACTACTACGCTTCCATGTTTCAGAGTCTGGCTTAGACCCCTACCCTAGTCCCGCACCAGACTCCCTAGTTACCATATATGGCCATTATAGTACAAACATGTACAAACAGCCTGACAGTATAATAGCAGGCCTTGTTCAGCTGGTAACCCCAGTCTGAACTTGGTGTTCATCCACTTCGCTCCCCTCAGTTCGCTCTAAGGTTTTAGTGGCCTTGTCAATTTGTCTACCTTCACATCAATCGCTGGGTTGGATCTCTTCGATGTCACACTTCTGTCCATGATGGTCTTTGGGGGTTTCATCTGTGCACTAACAGGCCTGCAGGACTTGGGATTGACAGATGTAGCATTTGCTGATGCACAGCCACCTCCGTCAGGTAGATGATGGTCATCCTCGCCTAAGCTAAGGTTTCTCGGACATTATACATGCATTGACCACGGCAAGGCTCACCATCAGCAAAACGCGAGATATCTTATCAGTGCTGGCGGCACTTGCCAATCGAGGGTGGAGCTTATCTGTGCAGGTAAGTGCTGATAAGATTGACACCAGAGTGGCGATCGTATGCCACTTTGAAGGCATCTTATAAGTGTTAGTCAAACTCAACGCATGGCTGGGAAACTATCTGCAAGACTGGAATATATCTGTGGCTTCATAGTCGAGCTGGGATCTATTTTGCAATAAGCGGCCGCAGCTTATCTACATAGATATGTCGTAAAACTTGTACCCTATGGCATGCGCCACACAACACAGCACGCACTGTAACAGCACGTTAAGATATGGATATGTCGCAACACAATGCTCACTATACTATCTATGGACTCATAGTTACGTTCACTTTAGTTTTTCTTACCTATCAAATATATCTTTTGCATTCTGCTGTGCGAGCTCTAGTGGCGGGGCTCCTTGCGAAGATGAGCCAGCACTGAGGAGATAGAGTACCTTTCCCTCAACACAGTGTGTTGGGCCTAAGTTTCGACTGGGAAAAACACAGGCAAGGGGCCAGGTCACACCCACCGTCTTCCCCAGATCGGGGATGGCTTCGACGTGGGTGAAGGGCCAGATTCTGTCCACATTTTGCTAGGCACAACCCAGGGGTAGGCGCAACCTGGGGAGAACGCGGGTTACTATGTGGGGATGACCCAGACCCTCTGGCCCTGCGATGAGACCCTTTTTTGGCTATATTGCACCCCAATCCGGTAAACGGAAATAGATTTTATACGCTACTCTTTCTGGGATATATACACGAAACCTTACAATACTACGGCACTACTGACATATTAGCCCTGCAGCGACATTCTCACCACCTGTATGCTCGTTATTACACACCGACCGTCCCGCATACGACACCTGAAGATCATTAGTAAGCTGGCGCATATATGGTTGTCGAATACAATGATCACTCGCACCTTCATATATGCACATCTTTGTGGATAGTGAATACATGCATATATCAGTAGATGATTGCACCGAAATAGCATGACATACCTGGACCTAGGAACCAGCCCTACTGTCGGCGTGTTCAGCCGACACTATCATGATCAGCGTACTGAAGGTCAACATAAAATTAGTCACAGCAGGAGGATAGTATCCTGTACATGCGCGGCGGAGCAAGGGCAGGGCAGAAGATGGTATTCAAGAGCAAGAAGTGATTCAAAGTCCAACAGATGCTTTGCGCTGTAATGTCCATACATCACAGACAACATCGAAGATGTCAGTCACACGTCACACGTCATGGTCCCCCTGTGTTGCAGCCCATTGAGACACAGGTGCAGACCTGGCCCTGCATCTCACCCAGAAAAAGAATGTAAGCTCATGTTGTACCTGGGCAAAACGTAGGTGCAGGACTGAAGGTTGCAGTGGCAATGGAACCTGGGTGAAATCTGGTAGCTCCACAGAGTTTCGCCTAAGTTGCGCTAGCTGAAATTTAGGCCCAACACGCACAGAACTTGTGATTCATGATTATGTGGAGTCGTTGTGCATTGATGATGTCATTTTGAGCCAGTGACGACATGAACTCGCAGCCACTAGATGCTTGTGGTAACTTCATTACCTAACTGAGTTATATCACCATTGCCTTCTCACTACTTTAGATTCTGTCATTTTTCAGTCGGCTCTTCAATGTGTCTCTCCTGCAGCTTATCTATTGGCTTGCGACGTATCTGACCCCTGCGCTTTTTCATTCCTAGCTTGACTCTAAGGATTGGCGAGGCGGTGGCACCATCCCCTCAACCCTCAAGAGGTATCATCTGTATGTGATCACTATATGTGTGGTTGCGTCGTTGAGCGCACCTCCACATACAGGTAAGGAGCTGACTGTCCCACCTGACGTGTGCTCACTGGACCTGCTGCAGGCTAGACTCATCATCTAAGGTACACGGTCACCGATAAATTGTGAGCTCTATTAGTCGTTTACTTATCAGTTTGACCATTCATTCATGTTCACTATATATACAGTGCTTTTTGTTGTTGCAGTCATCCATTTTTCCGGTTTCATTGAGCATCCTTACCGAGGCCTTGATTTCTCTGCCGGTGAGTGTCCAGAATATTTGCTTCATCTCAACTGTCAACAGATACGACCAGTGAGTTTGTTACGGATCGAATATCCATTCAACGCAAAATAACTAAGTCGAGTTACTCAGCGTATCGAGTAGCGCACTACTCGTCGGACTCCTCTGAGTCAGAGCGTCGATATACAAGCTGCAGGCTTGAGCAATCAAGCCTTTGAGAACGAGTATAAGATCCTTGAAGTCAACAAGGTCGAGCTGAGGAACTCGACCGATATTTACATCAGGTTATATACTGTGATCCGTTAATCGGGGTCATAGTGTCTTTGGTACTACTACTATTAAGTCCGTCGGGCTAACGATATAAGTAATAAAGGAGAAGTGTTGCGGTTGAGCGCAGCAAGAGATGAAACATGGAACCACTGTGGTTGGACACAGAATATCAGCTAGAACGAGATGCGGACACAGAGAGTGGGCATAGGGTTGTTATACATGAAACAGGGCCTACGGTTGAGCGGAGGCCCCCTAGAAATAGAGCGCTGGGTACAGCGGTTGAACGCTAAGTCCTTATACACGGTGAGGCGTCAAACGGAATATTCGAGTGTACCTGGTGGAACTGTAACATCACCCCCCCCTCAAGCCTTCATCGCCCTCGATGAAATCCAAGCTTCACGGCCACTCAGAGGGCCTCCGGGTCAGGATCATTGTATCCCGCATCTGTATCGGGGAACGGAGGCGTCGGAGGGGGGATCCATACCTGATATGAGGCGCACTCGCCGACGCGGTGTCCTGGCTGCGTGACTCTGCAGGTAGGGCATCTGTAATCGGGACAGTCGAGGACCCAATGCCAGGGGCTACCACATCGACGACAGGGCTCTTCGGCGGATGGTTGAGGTGGTGAGCGGGCTGAGGGGACGGCGCGAAGATACTCTCCTGATTCGTACCGCTGGTGGTGGTGGTGGGCCCAGAGACGCTGTCGGAGCCAGGTGGGCAGCTGGTAAAGGGATTCGTCCCATCCGTCCCTCCCTCGCTCCCACTCCTCCCGGGTAATGATCTCAACTGATGGAGATCTGTTGCTAACTCCGTCGCTAGCAGCTGCAGAGGTCGGCGAGGGGGGAGCCCTACCATCGCCCGACCCCTCTCGAACTGGGCGTCGTTCATCGTCTCGTGGATGCGGAGGAGGGCGCGCTGATTCTCGAGGTCGAGGTCCTGCGGGGGCGGTCTGTACAGCAGCGTCGCGAGGTACCACATGACTGTATTCCATAAAATCGAATGGTTCTGCGATTCGATCCAGCTCGCCGTCGTCGAGTAACCAGGGGGGCATGGCTGGGACAGGGCTTCGTGTTCGTGGCAAGTGGGGTGGGCCCGCTTCGACCTCTGCGAACGCTCGCCGGATTTGCGATGGTGTCGACGCCCCGAGGTGGTCGATCCACTGACCGATGCACCGCCCAAGCCTCTGTCGCTGAAGGAGGGCTGTGCGCTCGAGTTGGACGATTCTTTCCGTGACGTCCTGGTACTGGTCGAATATGTCGGTGAGTTCCTGTACGAGTTCAAATCGATCGGTCCAGGGGGTCGCCTGCCCTCCGGGGGGGATGTCGGACCTGTGCCAGGTGAGCGCATGTCTGATGCGGACGTGGGCATCCTCCAAGCAGCCGTAACACCTGCCTGTCTGGTACCCCATGCGGACTGCGAGGAATCGCCGCATCGTCGGGGTGGTAGGTCGCTCAGACGGGCTAGTTGTAGGGAGTGGCGTCGACATGCTATTTCTTCGACCTGCCGGGCCTTGGTCTTCGTCCTTTTGCTTTTAAACTCCCTGAGGACGTCCGGGGAATTCTTTAAACTGGCTTCGCCTTCCCATGAGTCTTCCGCCGATGGGTAGCCTTTCCAGTGGACGAGGTATTGCTTCTTCCCTCGGTATTGTCGTTGGTTCAGGATGGCTTCGACTTCATACTCTGCTTCCCCGTCGACTAATTCCGGGGGCGGCTTCATATGATTGGGTCCGTGCACCCTTGTCTCATTGAACGGCTTCAGTAGGGCTGCATGGAAGACCGGATGTACCTTCCATCGCGGTGGTAGGGCTAGTCGATAAGTTACATTCCCAAGCTTTTCAGTGATAGTGAATGGTCCCTCCCTTTTGGGGGCGAGCTTCCGAGATTTGTATGGGAGGTGGAGGTTCTTGGCATCGAGCCAGACCTTGTCCCCTTTGTCGAATTTAGGGAGGTCTCGTAGGGTCCTTCCTGCCATTCGCTTCTGCATTAGCTCATGAGCGGCAATTGCCTTTTCCCTTGCTTCTCGTGCGGCTTTTAGTCGGTCAGCTGCTGCTGGTACCTGGGTGGTTTTAACTTCGTCTGGTAATCCTCTCGGGATGTATCCCATGATTACTTCTGTAGGGGCAGGCCGCCCCTCCGTCCTTCGTGTGTTGTGAGCGAATTCTACGTCTGCTAATCGCGTCGCCCAAAGTCTTGGGTCGTTCATACAGTATATGCGCAGATAGACTTCGATTTGTTGGTTCATTCTTTCTGTCTGTCCGTCTGTCTGCGGGTGATAGGCCGTGCTGAGGGCGGACTCGATTCCAAGGACTTTACAGAGTCCTTGAAAGAGCTTGGACGCGAATTGCGGTCCCCGATCGGATATGATTTTTCGGGGGAGTCCGTACTTTGAATAGATTTGCCGATGGAATATGTCAGCTGCCCCTTCACTGGTGATGGTCTTGCTGCATGGGGTTAGCGATATCGCCTTGGACGACCCATGATCGACGATGACCATGATCGAGTCATACTTCCCTACCGGGGGAAGGTCCGTGATGAAGTCAACTGAGCATTGTGAAAAGGGGAGGGCATCCTTTTTTGTCGGAATCGGTTGTAGTGGCGGCTTCGTCGGGTTTCTGTCGGGTTTCATTTGCTGACATATGGCGCACCCTTTGACGTATTCTGCCACCGTTTTTCGGAGATCAGGCCACCAGAAGTGTTCCTGTACTTTTAGCGTCGTTCCCCAGATTCCGGGGTGACCTGCTGCGATTGGATCGTGATATCTAGAGACCACATCCCTTCTCAGGGCAGGGTCTCTGGGAACATACATTCGTCCTTTGTACAAGAGGACTCCTTCACTGGACTGCCAGTCTTCCATTGCTGTCCTCAAAGGGGCAGTCTCTCCTTGTTCCAGGGCGCGGAGAGCCTGTTCCGCGATCGGGTCAAAAGGCTTCACGATCTTGATCCAATCGATGATCGGTATCTCGATGGCGTGGACAAACAGTTCGTCAGGTAACATGAGGATGTTTTCGTTGTCATGTTCCGAGTCATTTAGGCTCAGGAGACGCGAGAGGGTGTCTGCCATTATTAATTTCTTTCCGGGTACGTGTTGTAGGCGGATGTCGAACTGGGACAGCAGGAGGTGCCATCTTGCCTGTCGCCGATTCAATCTCTGAGCGCTTCGCCAATATGTAAGGTTCTGGTGATCGCTTCTGATCAGAATCTGGTGGGGTGCTCCTTCTAGAAGGTGGCGCCATTCTTCAAGAGCGCGGACTATTCCGAGAAGTTCCCGATCGTAGATTTCATAGTTTCGTTCAGCTGCGGTTAGGGATTGAGAGAGGTAGCCTACTGGCCGTTCATTCCCTTCATCATCTTTCTGTTTGAGTACCGCCCCAAGGGCGTACTGGGATGCATCTGTTTCGAGGATAAATGGTTTCGTTTTGTCGGCGAGTGACAAGGCCGGGGCTTTTACGAATTGGCCCTTCAAGAATTCGAAGGCCTTCTCTTCTCGATCAGTCCACTTGAAACCATTCCCGGTCGCAGTCTTTGTGAGGTCGATGAGTGGTCGGGCATGTGTGGAGTAATGATCGATGAATTTTCGGTAGAAGTTTGCGAAGCCTAGGAAGGAGCGGACCCCCTTAACACTCCGTGGGGCAGGCCACTTCCAAATTCCTTGGAGCTTGGCTGGGTCCATCTGGACGTGTCCTGGGGCGATTACCAGCCCTAGGAATTCCACCTTGTCAACTCCGAAAGCGCATTTCTCTGGTTTCACAAACAACTTGTTGTCGGCGAGTTTCCGCAGAATTCGTCGTTCTCGCTCTTGGTGTGTATTCCGATCTGGGGAAAAGATGAGGATGTTGTCCATGTACACCACCAGCCATCCCTCTGCTATTTCTTCCTTGAGGATTCCGTTCATCATGGATTGGAACGTAGCGGGTGAATTGCACATTCCGAAGAACATTACAGTGGGCTCGTAGAGGCCTCCGTTCATCTTGAACGCACCCTTCCATTGGTCGCCTTCTTTGATCCGCACATTATTGTACCCTGCTCGCAGGTCCATTTTGGTGAAAATTTTCGCCCCCTTCAGCTTTTCGATAAGTTCAGATATTAAGGGTAAAGGATATGCGTTCTTGATCGTTCCCTCATTCAGATACCTGTAGTCTTGGCAAGGTCTCAGGCCTCCATCTTTTTTCGGGACAAAGAAAGCGGGGGAGGCCATCGGAGACTTCGATGGTCGGATAAAACCTTTTGCGAGATTTTCTTCTAAGAATTCGTCCATGGCTTTCTGTTCCCTGGGGGACAGCGCATAAACCTTGCAGTCTCGTGGTACGAAATCGGGTTTTAGTTCGATGGCATGGTCCCAGGGTCTCGAAGGTGGGAAGGAGGCGGCTGCCGATTTGCTGAAGACTTTCGCAAAGTCCTTCAGGTGCTCGGGGAGGATTGTTTTGTCAGTGCTTTTTCCTGTCATTCCCGCGAATTCTTGAGATTTGGTCATAGCCTTTCGAATGCAGGAGAGTTGTGCGATCCTTTTCCTGAACCTGCGTTTGGTCTCGGTTCGCGGGGCAGTCAGCTTCCTTTCCATTTTGATAAACCTTCGTAGGAGTTGGTGTTCTTCTTCGGAGGGTATGTTACGGATCGAATATCCGTTCAGCTGAGATGTTAAGTCGAGTTACTCAGCGTATCGAGTAGTGCACTACTCGTCGGACTCAGCAGAGTCGAGCGTCGATATACTGGCTGCAGACTTAATTGCTTAAGTCTTTTGAGAACGAGTATAGGATCCTTGTAATTCAACAAGGTCGAGCTGAGGAACTCGGCCAGTATTTACAACAGGGTCTTTATACTACGATTCTGTAATCGGGGTCATAGTGTCCTTGGTACTGCTACCACTAAGTCCATAAGGTTAGTACGCTACGATAACTAAGCCAAAACGCTGCGGTTGAGCGCAACAATGGGTGAAACGTAGAAGCTCTGTAGATATACAACAGATATCACCTAGAACCTGATACGCTATGAGACTAGGGGCGTAGGGTTGTTGTACATGAAACGAGGGTCGGTGGTTGAGCAGGGACCCTAAGAATAATCGGTCAATACAGCGGTTGAACGCTAAGTCCTCCTCTCCAGTGAGGCGTCAAAATATACGGATTCATACGGATTGTAACAGGGTAGCTCCTTCGAGGGGTCTTCTGAACTAGGGTCCTTTGGTGTTTCTTCTCTGTCGGTGGAGCCAAAGCCTTTCTCTCCTCGGTTAGTCTCGTCGAGCTCTTCGACCTGAATTATATCAGGGGTTATGGCTTGCTCGAATATAATCTGTGCAATCCTCATTCCAGGAATGATGCGGTGGGTGGTCGTCGATTGGTTGAATAGTATGACTTGGACCTCTCCTCTGTAGTCGGGGTCGATGACGCCTCCTCCTACTGTCAGGCCATGCCTGAGAGTGAGGCCTGATTGGGAGGCGATCCTTCCATAGGATCCCTTCGGGATTTTCATATGGACTCCGGTGGGGATTGCCTTCCATCCTCCGGGGGCTATCTCTTCTGGTTTAGAGGCATAGAGGTCGTAGCCGATGGCTCCATCGGTTCCGCAGGTTGGTAGTTTTCCTTCGGGTGTAATGGTCATTTCGACTGTATCGAGGCGAAGAGTGACGTCTGCGCTTCGGGTTTTTTCTGGGGTTTCATTAGGGGTGACGTCGACCTTTCCCTTGGCCCAATCGATTTTGGGTCCTTCCTTCTTTAACCAATTATATCCAAGGATCATGTCTTCCTTTCCGATGTTTCCGACGAGGAAGTGGATCTTGCGTTTCTTTCCTCTGTATCTGATAGCGAGGACTACTTCTCGATCTATCCGTCCATCTTTGTTGGTGGTTCCATCAACGTTACGAATGGTGATGGGGTTCTTGATTGGTTGGGTCAGGATCCTGTGTCGAATGACGAGTTTTGGGTGGATGAGGGAAGACATAGCTCCCGAGTCGATGAGGACATTCACTGTCACGGGTTTCTGCAGCTCCAGGGTTATAGGGATGAATAGCGACCTGTCGCGTTCATACGATGTAATTACATGGGCTACGCTTTCGGGAGGTAAGACCGTGCGCTTCCTCCCTACTCGAAATCCTGCTCGTCGAGAATTTGGGCGAGGTATGAGGGGTTCTTAACCTTGAGAACCCTGATTGCATTGACCGCTTCTTCTATGGCGGTCGCTCCGTCGCTGTCTTCATCATCTGTGTTTTCTTCGACTTCCTCGATATGAGCTGTGGAGGTGTCTTCCTCGGCTTTCCAGGCTTTTCCCCTGGTGGTGGGTTTCTTCTTTCGTTTGGGGCAGTTGCTGGAGAGATGGCCCTTCTCCTTGCAGTTGAAGCAGCGTCCTTCGGTTTGGAGCCTGCGATGTTCTTCTGTGGACATCCGATCGATATCCATCGTGTTCGGATCTTTAGTCGGGGCTGCTGTGGTCGAGGGGCTCTGGGCCTTGGCTCGCCATTGCGGCTTCTTCTTATCGTTCCCTCGTCCCTTGATGAAGGTGTTATAATTGTTTTCGTTGATGGATGCTTGTTTCATCCATTCGGTAAGGGTGACGACGGGGGGAACGATATTTATGATGTGGGTTACCAGCGTGGGTCGAATAGCTCTCTTGTGTGCTGTGACGAAGAGAGGGTCGCAGTGTACACGGTCTAACCCTGTTTTTCCTACAAGGTTGTCGAATTCGATATTGAAATCGTCGATGCTCTTCTTGTCTTGTTTGAGATCAAAGAGATCGTCGTTGGTTTTTTGTTTTTCTTCAATCGGTTCGAAGGCTGCATCGAATTCGGCGCTGAACTGGGCCAGCGGGGGCAACACGAACGCCCGGGTGATCGGGTCGGTGTATTTGGCGTAGTAGTTTTCTTTCCATTGGTTCACCCGGTCACTTCCCTTGATGTATGACATGATGAAGAGGATCTTCTGGTCGTCGGACTGATAGTCTGCTGCGAACATGGTGAACCAGGTGTTGCAGTCATTCTTGAAGCTCTGTAGCTTCTTTCGTTCCCCTTTGAACGGCTCGGGGGTGGCGAGCTTTATGCGATTTCCTCTGGCTGGCTGAGGGGCTTGAGCGCCCCAGCCTAGCGGGGCTCCTCCTCCTGGTGGGCTTCCGCCTCCTGGTGGGCCTCCGCCTCCACCTCCTGGCGGTCCTGCTGGATTGCCTCCTGCGCCGCCTGCTGGATTGCCGCCACCGCCTGGGGGACCCCCACCTCCTGCGCCGCCTGGGGGACCTCCCCCTCCAGGAAGGCCTCCTCCTCCAGGAATTCCTGTTCCGGAGGGGTTTGCTCCGACAGGATGGCTAGGGAGCGGATTATTAGCCGGCAGAGGGTTAGGGGCCATTCCCCCTGCGCCCTGGCTTGCGCCTGTGCTTCCTGGAATAGTACTGCCGCCCATGGCTGTACCTGCCACACCCATGGTTCCTCCGATGGAGGGGGTGTTCGTCGTCTGTCCTCCCTGTTGTTGTCCATCAGCTCGGTGGATGGTAAGCGTCGGTGTCATAATATCAATGACTGTTCCAAACCGCTCGAACACGGCGCGTGTCTGATCCCAAGGATCGTTCGAAGATGGGGGAACCTGTACCCAAGTGGGCGAAAGCCTGTCTGGGGACGGGATGGTGAGGTATCCTCCTTTCGTGAAGAATCCTGCTGGGGGATCTCTCCACTCGTATTTCTCTTCGTAAGAGATTCGTCGGTATGCTTCGGGGAGTATTTCAATCAACCTGGTCAGGAGATCCGGGTCGAATCATTGCATAGGCTTGCACTTCGGTGAGTGAGCTTTGTTAGAGCTCGACCTTCTGTTACGGATCGAATATCCGTTTAACGCAAAATAACTAAGTCGAGTTACTCAGCGTATCGAGTAGCGCACTACTCGTCGGACTCCTCTGAGTCAGAGCGTCGATATACAAGCTGCAGGCTTGAGCAATCAAGCCTTTGAGAACGAGTATAAGATCCTTGAAGTCAACAAGGTCGAGTTGAGGAACTCGACCGATATTTACATCAGGTTATATACTGTGATCCGTTAATCGGGGTCATAGTGTCTTTGGTACTATTACTATTAAGTCCGTCAGGCTAACGATATAAGTAATAAAGGAGAAGTGTTGCGGTTGAGCGCAACAAGAGATGAAACATGGAACCACTGTGGTTGGACACAGAATATCAGCTAGAATGAGATGCGGACACAGAGAGTGGGCATAGGGTTGTTATACATGAAACAGGGCCTACGGTTGAGCGGAGGCCCCCTGGAAATAGAGCGCTGGGTACAGCGGTTGAACGCTAAGTCCTCATACACGGTGAGGCGTCAAACGGAATATTCGAGTGTACCTGGTGGAACTGTAACAGAGTTCAGCAGGTCACACCAGCGCTACAAACCGACGAGGTGCACACACCACATTCCCACGTGCTAAGTATATGCACAAGGTGCGTACCCTTACACAATTTACCTTGGCACCGGCTCATCACTGCAAATTTCACCGTGTCGCTCACCTCAATGTAATTCTAACAGAATTTGCGTCTGCATGTCCGGCCACTGCTCTAGGATTAGTTTGAGAATTATGTCGCGCAGTAAGTGTTGACTTTTCCTGTGCGCATTCCGCAATGTCGCACTCACGTGCTCATCAATTCGCAGTGACTAGATTTCAGTACGTTGAGTACAAACAGCTGAGGTGCGTACAGGTACTTTTTCCACCTAAATACTAAACTACTCCTTACGCACGGACCACCGCCGTCACCGATCGCGCCAGGCACTGCCGATCACACCCCGAAACTTGCGGCGCCGCACACGCTACTTCAACAGTAAGTCTTGTGCAATCCTTTCCATTGAAGCAATGGTCTGATTACTCACAGGTGATGTGTTCACTTCGGCTCCCCAGCCAGGGACTTCCTGTCACATCTCTGATACGTGCGGCCAATCCTCAGATTTTCATGTACTAACCAGCCCTACATAGGAACTGTGCATTGTACTACATGTACCAGCCATACCAACTCTCTGACATGCACTGGCGCTGCCCTACTTCCATCCCCGAATACCTAGCATTCTTGCTCCTTCTGTGCCATTCGTAGTACTTCATTATGTAATCACACACACCAATTGAATTCTGATTTGATGTACCTCGAGTGCCCCAGATTTATCATCAGCCTGGGCAATTTGCCCCAATATAATATCTGAGCCAATACTGTCTGCCCCAGCAGGCCCAGAAACTGGTGGGTGATTGGCAACAACTCACCAGATGCCTCCTCAACTTTTCAAGTTATCACCAGATGCCACCCGCGACTTTGCAACAATTTACCAGATGCCCCGGTATTTTCCAAGATGTCAAAATACAAAACATATTTTATCAGCCTATACCAGTCTGACTACATTTACAAGACTGACGACGCTTATCTATGCTTATCTACTTTCTCGCATTTTGCTGATGACACAATCTTGTGAAGACGTGAGGCTGATACCTCTCTGATTGGTCACTCTCACAGATATGAGCATGCAGCAGATATTTCTGTCTGCACAGAGAACACTCCAGGTGTTCACAGCGGATCTATCCGCTTTGCTCTTTCTGGATGGAGCAATCACTCAAAACTTCAGTGGTATGTACTTTTTAATGTCCTATTGAAACTGATTGATCATGAGTGTGCAGAACTGAATCTCAATATCTCCCTCAATTACAGATGGAAGAGCTCTGTCACAAGCCAATTTCTTTCGCCTAGCCAACGACTAGTGACTAGAGCCTAAACCCTTATCTAAACGCGCACCTTGTTACGGATCGAATATCCGTTCAACACAAAATAACTAAGTCGAGTTACTCAGCGTATCGAGCAGCGCACTGCTCGTCAGACTCTTCAGAGTCAGAGCGTCGATATACAAGCTGCAGGCTTAATTGCTCAAGCCTTTGAGAACGAGTATAAGATCCTTGTAATTCAACAAGGTCGAGTTGAGGAACTCGACCGGTATTTACATCAGGTTATATACTACGGTCTGTTAATCGGGGTCATAGTGTCCTTGGTACTGCTACTATTAAGTCCGTCAGGCTAATGATATAAGTAATAAAGGAGAAGTGTTGCGGTTGAGCACAACAAGGGATGAAACATAAAACTACTGTTATTATACACAGAATATCAGCTAGAATGCGATGCGAATACAGAGAGTGGGCATAGGGTTGTTATACATGAAACAGGGCCTACGGTTGAACGGAGGCCCCTAGAAATAGAGCGCTGGGTACAGCGGTTGAACGCTAAGTCCTCATACACGGTGAGGCGTCAATCCAGAATATTCGAGTGTACCTGGTAAAATCGTAACACACCTATGCAGTCATGTGTCAAGACCCCCGGACACCCTATCACGTGTTGTCAGACCCCCGGACACTCTGTGCCGTGTACCTACACCCATCATAGGGTTACCTACATTAATACAGACTATCAGCTTACATAATAACTATACAGCAGCCAAACATGTACAAACAGTAGAATAGCATATATACTGGCCGGCGAGCAGGGTAGCAGCCCAGACTCGTCTTGGCCTTATATGCCTTGAGTAGCCTCAGATCAGGAATACACTTTCATGCAAGTAATATTCCCCTGAGTAGTTGCTTGAAGTGTTGCTTGTGTCATAAGACAAGTCTCCTCCCCGCTTAGTGGTTTTACCCTAAGCAACCCCGGCGCACTAGGGGCAAAGTGCACCACTTCTTCCATCCTTGTTAAACTTTGGTTCTCCAGACACGTGACTTGGTTTCATACCCACCACATCCCAGGGTTAAGGGATTTGAGTTCTGGGGGATTCACTGCGAACAGCGTGTAGGGGACCACTCCTACCGTTGCTTCAAAGCTACTGAGCCACCGTCATGCAACACAGCGTAAAGGCTTTGGGTTACAACCCCACCAGAGTAACTGTGTACCCGTCACATAATAATCAAAGGCAATAAGGGGCCCTCTGGCAGTGTACTGAAGCACTGGTCGTCTATTTACAGGCCTACTGCCCCGACGATATGCGCATTACAGCGCTCCCGTTACTACACAACCCAGCATGTAACCCGCAGCTGAAGAGGCAGGAAATCGCCTACATACTGTACCGGCACTTGCCGACCTACGGTAGAATTTTACACGCCCCATCACATAGGCAGATAGTTCCCGTGCCCCCGGTATCCCGAATTAGCTTCAGGGCTGGATGAGGTTTCGGAGGCTGAGTTTTCTAGCCGGCTTTGGGAAGAAAACCCCTTAGCGTTTCTTGGCACACCTCCGAAAAGAGGTGGACTCAGTTTGTAGTGGATCGAGATTTTATAGCTACCACCCCAATAGCCTCTAGAGGTCCCACAGTGGGCGGGTAGTGGTCTCAATCGCGACTACATCTTTCATACACATACCATTTTCATTACATATGAGACATGGCTCACTCCATCAACTTCATCCGCAACCCCCGACCGGAACAAGCCCCGGCCCCCGCATTTGCTCTCGGAAACCCGGCCCCCCCATCCAACACATTCAACCCCTTCGACGCCTTCATCGCTGATGTGGGACAGCTCTCGGTGGCAGATAGCATCCACACCCCGAGAGAATCCGAGGTCACACCCGTCGAAGAGCACAGGGTTGCCAGTTTGTCGTACCTCCCCTCAGTCCGCACCTTTGCCCCGAATCGTGAACCCGAGCACGAGCACATCCAGGAAGCCTTCGCCCTCACCCAGAACCAGTCAGCCACAATTCGGGGTGGAAGCCAGCTAGGACATATCGATTCCCTGCTGGCACTACAATGGGTGTTCCCGCCGAATCCCACTACGGCAGACTTCGGTGCTCGATGTCAGCAGGTAGCCCAGGCAATGGTCACGGTCGGCACATGGTCCCAAGAAATGGCAGCACGATTCCTACGGGAGGCACAATGGTTACAGGTGGATGCTCTCCAAGCCAGAGATGCAGCCTCACTCCACAGCCCAGCACCTCCTCCTGTACGGTCTAACGTCTCGGCCGTTGAAAGTCGGTTCCGACCGGTAGAAAACTGGGTCCAATCGGTACACATGCACTTGCCCCAGCAAACTCCTCTCGGTTCCTGACCACTCCTGACTCCCCCGGCCCAAGGAAACTCCCGACAGACGAACCCCTTCCTGCCTGGCTACACGCCCCCGGTCCCAACACCTCTGGTATCATTCGCAGCAAGGGTTCAGCAGGCCCCAGCACCTCCACCACCACAAGCACCGCGCATGAACACCTGGGGAGCCGCGCCTCTCCAGGGAACTCGCACGTCAATGTGGCGGCCCGAGAAACTGGTGTCCTCACAGTGGGACGCGTACTCTATGCTTCCCGAACCTCGCCCCAATCCCCAGTACAAGTCCAAGGTTAGGGAACCAGAACCCTTCACCAGCAGCGGATTCACTGACTGGTACATGCGGCTCAAACTGTACATCGACAACAACGCACCCCTCCTCTTCTCCGATTCAAAGAAGGTAGGGGTGGCGGTGTTCTTGATCCGCGGTCCAAAGGTCGACTCCTGGGTAACAGCGTTCATGAGGGAACACTACCTCGGAGGACAATGGCGTCTGAGCTGGCAGCAGTTCATCTGGGAACTGCACCAAAAGTTTGACGACCCGGACCTGGAGAAGAAGGCAGCGGTAGCGGCAGAGCGGCTCACAATGACGGCTGGAAAAGGCGAGAAGTACTTTCAGGAGCTAGAACGGCTCCTGGGAGAAGCCAAGTATGACCAGAATAACCAGGTGGTCCATAGCTGGGTCACCAGGGCCATCCCCAAGGACATCTACTCCTTGGTACATCAGGCATTTGTCGCCGCCACGGTCAACAACAAGTCACAACACGGGTACAACGTCCAGATTCTGGAGGACTACGAATCCTGGAAACAGGCCATCCTCCGAATGGACAACGCCATGTGACGACTCCATGATGAGGAAAAGCTGCGCAGCAACCGGGACACAAGGGGTACAGACAAGGGCAAGGAGCGTGCTAAGCCCGAGCACGCTCCCCGAGCGGAGCCAATGGCAGAAGAACGGGCAAACTTGCTCAAGAGAAAGTGCCACTCTTGCAGCAAGATGCAGGCTGAGGCACCTGGTAAGGGGTGCACCAAGACCTCCTAGCACCAACCAAACTGGCAGCAGAAGAGGGGGTACTGTCACAAGCCAATTTCTTTCACCTAGCCAACAACTAGTGACTAGAGCCTAAACCCTTATCTAAATGCACACCTATGCAGTCACGTGTCAAGACCCCGGACACCCTATCACGTGTTGTCAGACCCCTGGACACTCTGTGCCGTGTACCTACACCCATCATAGAGTTACCTACATTAATACGGACTATCAGCTTACATAATAACTATACAGCAGCCAAACATGTACAAACAGTAGAATAGCATATATACTGGCCGGCGAGCAGGGTAGCACCCCAGACTCGTCTTGGCCTTATACGCCTTGAGTAGCCTCAGATCAGGAATACACTTTCACGTGAGTAATATTCCCCTGAGTAGTTGCTTGAAGTGTTGCTTGTGTCAAGCTCAGTATGTACCTCTCTTTCGATCATGTTGAGAACGCCAAACAGCAGCCATGTAACTATGGCTGGATATCCTCCTTTGTATCTCATGTGTATCCAGCCACTCTCCACGCAGTTGCTGTCATATGGTTTCCAGGCGAGAATGGCGCATTTGAGCCATGTTCAAACCTTCATGAGGAAATCCGGAGAGTCTGCATGCAGTGTGCGCCGGTGGCCTGGATCACATTTTGTGACACAAGCACAATCTCAAGACACACACCGGGGGAAGGGGGGTCACGTGAAAGCGCCTTCCTGGTCCGGGCATCTCAAGGCTGCAAAGACCAAGACAAGTCTGAGGTTCGCTCAAGACTGTCTGGCGTTTATATAGTCCTACATATATTTGTACATGTTATGGCGCCTCAGCGCTGAGGTAATCTACGTGCTACGTGGTGGCCAGTAAGGACATCGGAGCACGAGCACTGGTACGGCTAGGGGAGCGCTGGAGGTCCATGGCAACGTAGCAGGATAGGCCCGATCGGTGGTTCTCGTTGATCGGGGGTTCGCCGGTAATGGTGGGGTTCTATGTCCGTGATCGGGGCGTCTGCTGTCCAAGGTTCCCAAGGACTGGTACTGAGGGGAAGGCACATGGTGGCCCAGGTTCCCACATGCTGGTACTAAAGGATGACGTCTGCCGGGACTTGTGGACTGGCCAGTACGGGCCGTGCGTGACGTAGGGTGATCGAGCGTGATCGGCTGCGATCGGTACGTAGAGTCCTGTGACTGCTAGGGTTCTCAGTCGTACAGGTGCTGCCCTGAGGTCGGTGTTCCTCGTAGACTAGGGTAGCTGGGGTTTAAGGCCTCCCATGGGCCTTAGTCCGTATGGTACATAGTCCGTGCCAGTAATGGTGTGAGTCCTTTGGTCGGTAATGACCGGGTGGCCGGTAATGGCGGTGGTTCATGGAGACGGGAGGCGTAGGGTTTGGTTGGTCGGGTGGACAGGGTCCTAGCCGTGAGTCTGGATGGTCGTGACCTGATGAGGTATGGTCCAGGTAGCAATGGGTTGGTCTGGTTAGGTGCTACTGGGCTCATCGTAGTTGGTCGGGGTCACGTGACTGCTAGTGGCTGTTGTTGTTGGACTGGACGTGGGGTCTGGGACTAGGGTTCTTAGGCGGGGCTGGTGATGCTGTTGGCTAGGGCCCGTAGTGGTATGTGCGTAGGGCTTGTATCTAGCTGAGGCATCGGGTTTCCAGCCTCGGGGGCGCTCTCGATGATCGGAAAAGGTACTGCGCTTAGAAGCTTGAAATTGGCGTGTGACATTTTGTGCAAAAAGAAATACATGGGATCGCCAACTTCGAAATTCATATTCTGCGCTTCGAGGCTTTCTCACGACGAGATCCAAAATCTGGAGGATGAGCTCTTCCCTACATGGTTCCCAAAACTCGATGCTCGAGGCAGGGTAAAGTAAGTTCCATAGTGTCAAAACTCTAAAGTTGATTCTCCTCAGATGCTCACCAATCCTGCGTGTCCGATTCAGATTACAAGACTGATGTAATTACAGTACCAGCCAGCGAGAACAGCACAGCATCTGGGATTTGAACTTTTACTTTTCGCTCACCAACCAAAATCCCTACAGTCCGCGTTTCCTATCGAGGATACCTCTGCCCATATGAGTACCGCTTTTGTCGCATGATCTGCCAAACTATGCTTTCATCTTAATTTCAACAACTATTTGTTACTGAATGGCCTGGATTCCAGATAAAGTCTTGTTCCATATGATGTCAAGATATTGCATTAGAGCAGTCGTTGAAGAGCGCAGACGAGAAAGAGCCAGCCTGAGAATCTGGAAACCCGCCTACCAAATGAAGGCCCCCACTACATGCCACTAGCGCTGGTTCAGGTTGCTCTGAACTCTGCCGATCGACTCTCCTCGAGATATGCCGGCATCGATCTTGCTTGGGCCCGAGGTCAAGAGCGTGGAACGCTGAGCGCTCAAAACTCAGATCTTGTTGCATCACGGTATGCCTTCGAATCGGTGAAGCAAGGTATAAGATACGAAGTAGAATGCCAACAGTGATCTGACTGCGGCTTGATTACTACATGGAAACAGATGGACTTGAGCTACGGTAACGACGATGAGCACAGCTATGATACCCCAATTAGTTCCCGGTGCGGTGCCACTAATCGGTTACAGGCTCTTTCATCTGGCATGAGAAAAACACAGCCCAGCAGGCGCCTCAACAGACGCTTTGCTTAAGAACCCTCGTCTCGTTTGGAATGCTATCTACAGCCTTGTGATTGACATTTCAGCTTCATCAGCATGCAAGACAGCTCTTTGCAAACACTTGGCCCTAGTCAGATACCCGCATGTACGTGAAGACCGATATGC
This sequence comes from Wolfiporia cocos, assembly GCA_029448655.1. NCBI lineage: Eukaryota > Fungi > Basidiomycota > Agaricomycetes > Polyporales > Phaeolaceae > Wolfiporia > Wolfiporia cocos. Next base: position 2,268,749 of record JACCLO010000008.1, on the reverse strand, counting down.
TCTTACTGGCCACATAATCTGATCACTCAACAGCAGCAGCTAGTGAACCAGGTGTGCACTTCATTCCGAGCTCAAATCAGTGAAATTATGCCAACAGCACGCCTATCTAGATAGCGGGTCGGAAAGCGGTATAGAATGTGAGTAGGCTGCAAGACAACTTTTATGACGATAACAAGAGGTCTGATTGCTCCCTATAGTTGACGACAACGACCTTGTGAACAACTATGCGGACGAAACAATACAGAAATTTGGCGCAGCAGCCTTCCACAAGTTCGAACGGTAAGCTTGGGCACTCGGTTTGCCATAGTGACAGTGGCTCAATACATTTACAGGCAAATCATAGATCTTGACCGAGAGGTATCATGATCGCTATCAACGTTGCTAACATGTCATCTCACTTGCTATCAGCTACGAAACTTCGCAAATGCCGGTCGTCAGCTAGGAAGCTCCGTCGATATCTTGTCATCGTCATTCCATATGCGTGAAGATCTAGCTCAGATTTTGTTCATGTTCCGCGAGAATGCTGCCGATCTTTTCCCTCGCAAGGTGTCCCGCAAACCATATGAAGCTCTCGTGAACCACAACAGTAGACGTAGTCGAAAGCACAGAAAAGGGCACAAGACCAGCGAGCAGGGGCTACATGACCGTGCTCTTCAGCCTAACAATTATCACCAGAAACTAGATATTGAATATTTTCCGCAGCAGTTCCTGGCATTTTCGAACGATATCTCCATTCTAATGAACGGCCTGGATGGCTTTCCCGAGTTCACAGATGAAGCGGTCAACAAGTCTATCACTGCTGTTCAGCATTTGAGGCATGATCTGAAGGTGACACTCGTACCGAAAACAAATAGTGATTTCTTCTCATCATGTCTTGTGCAGTTTTGGGCATCATGTTTGAGCCCATTTGAAGGTTTGCCACAGAATCACTGAGTATGCGCCGCGGCTGAAGTGGCGAGTATTCAGGACAATTGAGAAGCCCTGCCGTCAGAAAGTACCTGCAAGATCTCACATCAGATATCGGGGAGCAACTCGAGGATGTAACTGCGTCTCTTTCAGTGTTCATTGCCATTGGTGAGTCGTAATGATTTCCTACTACGGTGCCATCTTCCAATAAATGAAGGTATACCATCGATACGTTTCAGCCAACAACATGCCAGTCAGAAGCTGATGAATGTCAGCACAATGGCAACAATATTCACCGCCGTTGCTGCAACCACAATGCAGTTTTCGTACACGATGACAACGTCAGCGTTGGCTGACGCTGTGAATGCTCTCTGGTTCAGCGCACTTGTCTTCAGCATCGGTTCCGCAATCAATAGTCTACTAGGAGTTATCTGGACCCAAGCAGTCTAGTACGTAAAGTGCTTTGTGTTTATGTGTTACTCTTAAACAAATCACAGCCGATCCCCCCATCAGCAGGTTCCGTGGTGGGTATCAACATGGATCCAACGATCTCCACTTGTCTTCCTTGTGCTCTCCATCTCATGCTTCTCTTTGGGGCTTGTCTTTTTTGCTTACTCGTCCGGCCAGGTAGGCATCTTGAGTACTATTTCAATGCTCTTTTTGACGTGTAAGACAGAATATCGTGACATCTACGCTTACCACCATCTTTTCTGGGATAAGCTGCAGCGGTATTGTGGCTGTCTCTGCCTGGATTCTGCATGAGCGATGGAAGTTCAATTCACCAAGCAGTGAACATTGGCCAGTCACAGATTCCTCCAACATAACAAAATCATACAGAGATTTTGTCCTCAAGTGGATGAATCACTTGTGGCGTATGCCCATTACCTATGTTCTCGGCTGGGTCCGGAGGATTTGCCAGAAGCTAACATCAATGCTCTCCTCCATGCACAATTGGGACGACATCACTCAGAGTATCTCCATTGTTGAGACAAACAAATCAGTACTCTCCGAAGAGCGACATCGACCATCTGCGCCCGCTTACACACGCAATGATAATCCAAAGGCTCGTGCCCGTTTTAGGGCTGCTGGCCAGGCGGTAATTCTGCTGCGCTGGTGGGCACGCAGTAGCACTCTCGGCTCGATCAATCATGGTCGCTCTAGTGCGAAGGGCAATTTGCGAAGGTGGAGCATGTTGGAGCCCACATTGGATACCCCACGATTCCCCATTAAAGAGCCACAGCTGCAGACACTGAATGCCACGCATCAGATCGAGGATCATATGGCACTCGTGCGCCACTTGCAATTCTCACCTGATGGAAGGTTCTTGGTAACATCAAGGTATACATATACTCCTGTAAAATGTACCCTGCGTAGACTGATCGAGAAACGGACCAGTTGGGATAGAACATCTATGATTTATTGCATAGAGGTCTGAGATCCTCATCACATCATGTCTTCTGTAGACAGCTGATGAGAGTGTATCATCAGCCGCAGCCAACTCTGCATCGGACACTGGTAGAGCCTCATGGATTTTTCGGAGGAAAAGTGATATGGTAAAGAGAGTTTACAGTGGATTATTTATTGCTTTGGTTGACACTAGCGGTGAGGTCTCCAAGCGGAACAATGTTGCTGGCACAGCTCAGAAAGGGAGTCAAAGTGTGGACTCATGTAAGTGGTTAAGTTTGATCATGATGGTACTAGGTGCAGACCCCATCGAACCTGATGCACCTCTTCAGGATGGCGTTTGCATGAATACCATCTACCGTCATAAGGCCGTGCAGTCGATTGCTTGGCTTCCTGGTGGAGAAGGTATGCCTCTTCAAACACCAGACGATTTTAACCTCTGAGAGATCAAAAGGCTTCGTGTCTGTTGAGGGCTCCGATGTTGTTCAGTTGGTATGCAGACCCTTGATTTGGCTCCGCGCGCTCTCGCTGATGTAATAATGTAGGATCTGAATGGGAATGTGCGCTTTTGTGTTCTGGTTTGACCGGCATTAGCGAACCTGACAAACCTCGTCTTGTAGGTGATAGGCGATCCTCATACGTTCGGCCGTATGGGATTGCGTGATGTGGCTGTTACAGGAGACCGACTGCGTCTACTTTGTATCGGCTTGATGACTACTACTGCTGACAACCTATCTCCGCTCAAGTGTAGACCACAGCAGCAAATCATCGGTACCCGTTGTTCTCCTCCAAGCAGCTGACCACACTAATATACCACTCAGTATATGATCTTGAAAAGCGGATTGTTGAGAAGTACTAACTGTTGATTGATATTTAGCTTGTCAATGCTCAGATGAATTTTGTAGGCGCGTTCCTGTCCTCGACGAGATGTGTAGCATTACCATGGCACAGCGTGAGCCAGTTGAGGCTCTCATCAGCTATGGTAGCGAGGTGGGTCTCTCTTACGTTGTCTAGCCGTTATGCATTCGGGTGACACAGCATCCTACCAGGCTCCCCCTCAGTTGTGGAGGATGGAGATAGTGAGAGGCGCAGCTCGACTGGTACTTCAACACACTTACATGCCCGACAAACCTGCGGACTTCGCCGGGCCTGCCTGCTTCGGAGGCAGCGGCCAGCAACTGATCTTGTGTGCGGAGAAAAGTGCGTTTTCTGCTAAAGCTGAAGGCTCGGTGCAGATGAGCCAGTGACTGACCTGTATATAGCGGGCGTGGTACACATCTGGGATCGTCAAACGGGCGCGATTCTGCATCGAACTTCTCGCCAGTCGATGAAGGGCAAACTAACATGTATCGCGTCCAACCACAAGATCCATCCATGCATGTTCGCCACGGGGAGTCACGACGGCGTGGTGAACATCTGGACAAGTTCACCGGGGCCATCGTTCGTGCCCAGCCCCGCTCGCAGCATCCGGCGCCTGCCGAAAATATCACTTCCTGAAGACGGTTCATCAATAACACAACCTGGAGATGATGTATTCTCAGAAAGTCCCTCGGACATTGACTCGCCGACGCAAGCCAGAAGCTGGAGAGTGTGAGAACATATACAATACCAGTTCTGTACTCCAACATCGGTGTGAAGGAGCAGGATCATTACTGCTGCGAATACCCATAGTCGTGCGATACGCCTAGACTATCAGGGTTCTTGAATTAGTAGCCACAATACATTCCAACGTCAGTCAATGAGATATTTGCGCTTGAAGAACGCCCGTAAGTGGAAAATTTGCCATAGTCCCAAGCCAATCAAAGAAAAAATAGTGAACCATGCAAAGTTTTGGACGCGAATGTTCGTCGACACTGTGTCGCAAATGAGCAAACAGAGTTGGTAGGAATTGTGCGAGATAGCACAAATCTACTCACTGTTGGTTGATTGGAAGCGCTCTTCCCGTGTCTTGAGATAGTCCATCTCCTCCACGATTTCCTTGACAACACCCTCTAGCTTGCGCATTTCGGTCTCTAGTCCCGAAAGCGACTCTTGGTTGGCAATAGCACTACAGAGGCGATGAGCCAAAATAGCTGAAGGGGATAACATGCATACTTGTAATCCACGGCATCCGCTCCGATGTCAATGTCAAGGTCAATAACCCGTGAACGCGGCTTGGCTTCCACAGGACCGCCTGCTCCAGAGAACTTAAATGTTAGATGTATGCGAGATGCGAGATACTCAAGTACGTGCCTTGTGTGGAAGGCTCTATGTAGTTTCTGAAGCATACTCCAACATCCTCTTCCGAATGTGCTGTGACAGCGAACCTCTTCTCCCCGCTGATGTTCTTCTTGCTCAGATACACGTTCTTGTTGGGTCCAGAGTCCAGAATTTCAATGTCAATGCGTTGGTGATCCCCCGGACCAACATTGGCGGTCACAATTACTAATGCACCAGGATGTGCTGCATTCCATATGCATTTTGCGGCGGGAAATCGACTGGCTTGCAGTGCGAACTTGATGGCATGTGCTGGTTGGCAGAGAAACAGAATTGCTGTAAGCACAAGCCAAAACGACTCCAAGCTGCGCGACTGTCGGATGAAGCGAGCCAGCATGGCTAATGTATGGGATTACGCAGGTATTTCAAAAGCTAGTATATCGTTTCCTGCAAGTCTCGGGAGGTCGTGGCGGTGGGCACAACAGGCGCTGCCATTGACACGACTTCGTGTTTAGACTACCCGGGCGTCTGCTTTCGCTCTTACTTCATGTCCATGACCGCTCGCAATAGTAGTACTACTCTCGTAATGTCTACGTCAGCTACAAGAGTGGATCGCTCTGGCTTGGACGGCAACATGCACTCATGAGTTTATGCTCGCGATATTCAACGACCTCGCATCTCTCTAGTTCAAGCTATCCCAGTAAAGAATAAACTGTCTTTGTTTCTGCCTTGTGGCCTCCTGGGTTACTAGCCAGCTGCGTATACGCCTGGAACTATTCCATCGAAGTTCATATGCTTGACCGATTGTGGTGTACGGCAAGGTGTGTACGTCAAGGTGGAACGTGAGATTCTCCCGGAGTGCTCCCCTATGCACCACAATCAAATATTCACAAGTATGTAGGAAGGGGAAGGTAGAAGGTAAGGAGCATGTCACTTGCATACAAACATTGTGCATAAGTTTAATCTAGCACCATTTGGACCGCCTCAAGTGCTACGTGTCGGCTGTGCCGGCTGGAGTTTTATCCTGCATGCAAACCGTCTTTAGGCTGTGTCCGCGTCCATGGGGCACACCGTGCTCTCGTTCGGACTCATTGGATAGAAGCCACAATGCTCGATTGTGGCTTACCGACTGCGATATTTGCTGACGCCGGTGCTGAAAATTTGAAGATACTCGTCCCTTGCCAAAGGAGTTGGCTTTTCTTGACAGCGTCTGAACGTATTCGAGTCCCTGGCGTTCTAATGATAACTCTCTCCTCGCTATCGATGACGGAAGACCACTTCGGTGGCCAAATACCTCTTGGTCTCGTACCCAGACCTGTAAGACGACTCGCACCCCGCCACCGCAGTCGTCTGGGGCAGTTGAGCTGAGACACCCCGTGACATCAACGTTAACTTCGCGAAGCTGCCAAACGGGTTGCTTCCCGGCATGCGAGACCTCTTTCATTGTGAAAACGCATCGTATTGCGATCAGAAGTCTGTACTTCCATTTGCGAGGATCACATTGTAGCGCTCGAGAACCTAGGCCTGTTCTATTTGAACATGCGGTCATTTAACATGGGCCTTCAGCCCGTCTTTTGCACCGTTTTCCCAATCACCGCTCTTACCGCCATATATTGCCATGTCGAAAGGTGAGCTTCGCAGCAATCTCGCAACTGCCATTTCTCAGTGTATATTTGCTGCCACGACTACAAAGAACCTTTCATGATTCAAGACATACCTGGGAAGGGAAGGGGTATGATTGCTACGCGAAGTATCTCCAGCGGGGAGATGGTCCTCGCTGAAGCCCCTCTATTCATCCAAACGGGTCTTCCGACCAACGCCACAGTCCTTGCGTCCGTCTCTGCACTAAATAAGGCGCAACAAAGAGAGTTCTTCTCTCTCGCCAATTGCCATCGTGGTAAACTTCCTCCTGTACTGGGCATATTCCAAACCAACGCACTTCCCTGTGGGTTCAACGATCGAATATCAATGGCGGTTGCGACAGAAGGCGCAATTTTCCTTAAAGGATTCATGTTCAATTCATCTTGCCTCCCGAACGTGAACAATTATTGGGTAGAGTCGGAGGGCAAGATCACATTTCGTGCCATTAGGGATATATCAAGCGGAGAAGAGCTGTATATCTCATATTGTAGCTGCCTGGCTGATCGGGAGACTAGGCAAGTGGAACTCAAGAACAAATTCGGATTTGAGTGCAATTGCACGGCTTGTTCGTTGTCCGGCGAGGAGCGCAAGGCTAGTGATACGCGCCGTTCCTCTGTGGCAAAGTTGCATAGTGAAATAGGCGCATGCGGTGCTCAGCCGTCTCTGGGCTTGAGAAAGGTACATTCCTTCAATAGTGAACTGGGGTTCTCGACGACTCCTCCGTATAGGTCAAGCTTGCACTTCGATACCTCAACGAGGAGGGCCTCCTCGAGTCTCACGGCGACTCGTACTACTACGATGGATTTCAGTTCTGCACCTGTACGTCCACATTCTTGCATTGATAGCGCCAGCTAGCTGATAGCCCCTCAGCGTCCTCCGACATAGATAGTGCAAAGGCTTGGGCTAAGAAAGCGTGGGAGTTGGCGTGTAGAAACAAAGGACCAGACTCCGAAGAAGCGCGTCGCTTTAACGTCTTTGTCCAGAATCCCCGCGCACATCCATCCTTCGGCTTATTGACCAGGCAGAAGCTGTCGGGTCCTGAACTCTGAATGCCTTGGTAAGCTGTGGCGTCTATTGTTCAGAATAACTGTTGGTAGAAACTTACATGACCTGTCATTATGACTTACGCTATGACCATGAATCACAGTCTCGCTCTAATATTGGAGGATCCCAGATATTTCCGGTGAAGGGTCCGCCGCTTTAAGTGGCTTCGAACGAGTACGTCTGCTTCCTGAAGTTGCACAGTTCGGATACGTCGATTCCTCGCTCTGTATATCTACGTTACGCCAACTAGGTAGTTTACATTAGACTACGGCAGTTGACTGGATATATAGTGGCCATTTGATCCCAGATTGCGACAAGGAATACGGAACGTAAGCTAACGTTCTACTACACAAAGCGAGGCAGCAAGCGCTGATTCGGTGCCAGGCTCGTATACGAATATGTCCTTGGTTCGACACCATGCAGGCTACGCATTGCCATGTAGTTCTGATGATATGCATTGGTGATGCCGTGATGCATGTCATACTGAATTGTCAGGGCCAGATTGCAACTTTATGAAGTCTGACACTGGCACTCTAGAACCCCGTCTAATGGAAGATTCCCGCCTCGTTGTCGAACTCGAAGATGAGTTCCGGGGTCATCTGATAATCCCCTGTCGCCTATGAGCGTTGCTCATAGTCTGCGGCCTCATCTTCAAGCTTCAAGCCTCACGTCGACGAGCCTATCACCATGTCGAAAGGTGCGCCCCAAGTCATCCTGCAGCCCCGGCTGACTGAGCGCCTCCAGAGGTCGCATTCGCGATACAGGATATACCTGGCAAGGGCAAGGGTGTCATCGCGACACGAGACATTTCTGGCGGCGAGCTCATCCTAGACGAGGCCCCTCTGTTCACACAGAATAGTACCCCCACAAACGCCACGCTCCTTGCCGCCCTAAAGGGTCTCACCGATCCACAGCAAAGAGAGTTCTTCTCGCTTGCGAACTGTCACAGTAACAAGCATCCCCCAGCCCTGGGGACATGGCTTACCAACGCACTCCCCTGCGGCCAGAACGACACAGTGTCGGGACGCACGGCATCGAAGGGTGGCATTTTTCTCCAGGCATCGCGCTTTAACTCCTCTTGTCAACCGAACGTCAACAACCGCTGGGTTGAGCGCGATAACAAAATCACGATCCGCGCTGTGAGAAACATTGCGAAGGGAGAGGAGCTCTGTCTATGCTATATCGAGTCATGGGCAGATCGCGCGACGAGACAGCTTGAACTCAGGGAGCATTTTGGGTTCGACTGTCGCTGCGCGGTCTGCTCGTTGACCGGCAACGCGCTCAAGGCAAGTGACAGACGCCGATCTTCGCTCCCTGTGCTGTATCAAGAGATCGCCGCGTGCGGTAGCAACCCTGCTCTCGGAGTAAGGAAGGTAAGTCCCCCAATACTTGTGTACATGATTCATGATTGACCCTATGTTAATTTTGCGAACATCGGCAGATTAAGCTTGCCTTGAAAACGCTCAGTGAGGAAGGCATGTTGGACACTGGTGCATCGTCGTTCTATGATGATGCGTTTCAATTCTGCGTTTGTTGGTCTTCACGCCTCACTTGCACATATGCAACCCACTAATGGCGCCATGACAGTTGTCGCTGACGTCAAAAACGCGAAGGCATGGGCGGAGAAGGCGTTAGAATCGGTAACCCGGCTGAGAGGATCTGATAGTGAGGATGCACAGCAGATCGTAAAGCATCTGCGTGATCCACGCACGCACATGTTCTTCGGCGTCATGGGCAGGAAGACGCTTTCCGGCCCAGATTGAAGCAAGGTGCGCTGGCAGTCGCACTGTCATAGCTCGTTTGAATCGTCGCATACATACTATTGTCGGTGTCAGAAATGCAATTCAGATGTGTACTGATCATGTAACTTGTATCTCAATTTCTGAATCTCATTTTGGATGACTCTACATTGACTGTTGCTCGATCAGTCGCTACCACTCCCTCACCGACCCATCTGCTCCTGTCCAGACCGCGTTGATCCATGGTTTCTCGCTGCTATACTGCTCCGCATATTCGCGCACAAGCGCTTCGTTGATCTCGATGCCTAAGCCAGGCCCTGGATGCCCTACGATGAGTGGCACTTTATATACTGTAAACAGTATCGATGTACCCTGTAGAGCCTCAACGTAGCCTTCTTTGATCGCGAAGACAGTCGGGTCGACGAGATAGGTGAGGAGATCTGCCCCTTCATTGTAATGCATCTGCAGGAAGCCATCAGTCGGCAATCTTGCACGATATTGGCTGATCACGCACTTGCAGGCTCAGCTCTTGAATGAAGACTATGTGACAACCAATATCGCATCAGAACATCATCTCGTGCAAATGTCAATTGAACGTCTTCAAGCTCACAATTGGGCGCTGAGATATCCACCTGCATGCACGCGGCCAGCGCTATGGGGCCAAGGGGACAATGTGGAGCGAGGGCGACATCGTACGTCTCCACTAGTGAAGCTATGCGGTGCATCTCGCTGATTCCGCCGCAGTGTGCCACCTGGGTGCCGTGTAGGACATCGTCAGTGTTCAAAGAAAGACATCAGACCAAGCCCACGCACATCCGGCTGAGCTATGTCGATCGCTCGCGCTTCCAGGTATGGACGAAATTCGCTTCTTGAAAACAGCCGCTCACCGAGCGCGATCGGTGTCGATACTAGTCTCGATATATCCGCTATTTCTTGCGGCTGTGTTGGGAGCAGGGGCTCTGTGTAACATTCAAGATGGAGTTCAGCAGCTTCAGGTGCACAGAGGACCTACCCTCGATAAATAGTGGCTGCAATGGTTCTAGCAAGCGTGCGAGCTGCTTTGCCATGCCTTTATGGACCCGCCCGTGGAAGTCGATTCCTACATCCAGACCGATGGACTTTACGTCGGTGATGCGAGCAACCGTCTCCGCGAGCTGTGATGGTGAGTCAATCCAGTCAATTGCCTCTATGGTGCGCAAATTATACGTCAGAGTCGCTCCATGGACACAAGCAGCAAAAGGAGCTGTGTACCAACCCGTCCCATTCATCTTCACAGCGGTAAAGCCCTGCTGCTTGCGACTCTTCGCGCCCTCGATCACCGCGTGCGGCTTGTCGCCACCGATCCACCCATACACCTTGAGACGGTCGCGGACCTTTCCGCCGAGGAGCTGCCACACAGGCACGCCCAGCCGCTTTCCCTTGATGTCCCACAGCGCGATGTCCAGCCCGGACAATGCAGACTGACAACTTCTCAGAAACTATCTTGTACTGCCAATGTAAATGCGCTAACCATGAGAACCGGGCCGCCTCGATAGAAGCGCGAACGGTATGCGTGTTGCCATATGTCCTGGATCCTGTCCGCGTCCCACCCGATGAAGCGCCTGGCGAGGTCCTCGTATGCGCCTTCTACCGCCTCCGTGTGCCCTTCCAAGGTGCCTTCGCCCCAGCCGACAGTACTATCCGCTGTCTCAACACGGACAAAGAGCCAACGAGGAGGAACACGGAACGTCTGTGAATACAAGATCCTACATCAGCTTGATCTTACAACAAAGTGGCTTATATCCACTTCTATTTTGGTGATCGTAGACATTGCCGGCGACTGCAGTTGCTATGAACGTCACACACCGCTGTTGATGTTGCACGCCTTAAATACTCCCAATGTTTTGAACACACAGAAGCACTAGCTGGCCGGAGGAACAATCTTAGAATGGTCAGCTGCACCATAGACGTTGTGCTCGGCCCGTTATTCGCGTGAGCGAAAGTTGTATAGGAGTCCCGTGGACGCATCTAGAAACCTCGTATCGAGACCATGTTGACGCTTGTTCTTTAGGCCAGTGAAACCAGCACGTTGAGCTGCGGTGAACCGCCGAGGGGCGGACAATGATGCGTTTGGGCGCGTTGCTTGTTGTGCCGCACGCCACAACGCGTGTGCCACATTGCACCACGAGCGCCAGACCGGTAAAAGTGTGGCAAAAGATGTGATTAGGCCCATCATATACTCACCAGATGAACATTGTTGTCCCTGCACCTATAGGATGCGGCGTGCGCGCAACGCTTTTGTCAGAACATCCGCCCTGTATATTCCGCGATTGGGTGTCTTCCGGGGGACATGCCTACCAACTCCTGCCCACGGCCCTCCCTATCTCAATGCACTCGCCCACACTCACCCCACCCACCTCAGCGCCGACCACCTCCGCCTCCTCCCCCCACTCCCTCCTCACAGCCTCCCGCATCTCCCGCATGCGCGCCACATGCCCCACCCCCGGCGTCGGGATGCACCCCTCGTGCCGGTGCACCTCCGCGTAGAGCGGCTCGCCCAGCGCAGACACATCTGCGCCGAGGTGTCGCGCGAGCATACGATGGCAGCGTGCAACGAGCGCGCCGTCCGCGAGGCGGGCGCCGCGAGGGGGATACGGCCCGCCGAGCATCATCGTGACCTTTGCGAGCGGCGCACCCGGCGTGTCCTGTGCGCTCAGCGCGCACGAGTCGAACACGGTCCCCAGGACGCCGAGCGCGCTGTCCGTCTCGCCACCACGTTCTGTCTCTTCCTCGCGTTTTCCTGAAGGGAGTGGGTAGCCGCCGGGCGGACGCGGGGCGAGGTACCCGAAGCCAGGCGGATGCGCAGGTGCGCCGGGTGCGGAGGGAAGGATGAGATTCACGACGGTGACAGAGGAGGATGTGTTTGCTATGAGATGAGGAAGAGGCGGGAGTGCATGCGCGTCTGAGGGGGAACGATTGGTGCGATGCAGAATTCTGTGTAGAGCGTGGAGTGGGAGAGCAGAGACGAGGTGCGTGCAGGGAATGGTTCGCCCCGAGGCTGTCTCGACCTGCGCGTAGATCCAAGACTATAGGGATCGCGATGCAATGCAGAAGAGGAGGGACACACCTCAAAGCCGCGAATCTCTCCATCAGCCTTCCTCAGTGCAATGACCTCCTCGCCCATCAATACTTCCACATTTTGGTTGATGTCAAGCTCCCGCTTGACTGCTTCTACCAGCGTCTCCATCCCATCTCTGAACGAGTACACACTCACACCCTTCATAAGTCTTTGCACATCGTCAAGATCGTACCTCTCTATCCCCTCATCTCTCTTTGCTCGTATCGCACTCAACACGGCTCCGCGCACAACGCTGCCATATCCCCGCGCCTCGAGCGCAAGGAGAGACGGGAACGCCGTGCGTACGCTCAGCTCGCGCGCGTCTGCCGCATATATCCCGTGCACGAGCGCGCTCCCGAACGCACGCGCGAACTCTGCGCCAAAGCGGCGCGTCAGGAAGGCATCCACGCTCTCGTCATCGTGCTCTTTGCCCTTTAGGCTGGAGCTGCTTGCTTGGCCGGTCAGCATATATTCGCGCAGGTGATCCGGGTGGCGATATACCTGTTTGCGGGCGATTCGCGGGCGCGAACGCGTCTTTGAGCACAGCGGGTACGAGCGTGCGTGCGTGCGGGGATGTGAGCAGGTCGCGGAGCGAGGTGGGAACGCGCAATAGCCCGGGGATGCCCTCGATGTGCAGGAAGCGGTTGCGCGCGGCGGGTGCGGTGCGGGGCACGGTGATAATAGATGGGGATAAGCCGAGCAGGTTAACCTGCGGATCATTGTGTCATTGCTTTCGCGTATCACCGTCAATCTCGCCGGGCGGGTGGGGGGCAAAGGGCAGCGCCGTAGTCCGATGCGCCCACGAGGAATGATCATCGCCCATCTCCCTGGAGCTAATGGAAAACGGACGGCTCAGCTCACCAGTTCAAGCACTGCAAGACCGTTTGGCCGCAGAGTCCGCGGACCCGCCTCGAGCAGCACGCTCGCCTCACTCCCGTCCGCCATACGTATATTCACGCGCTTGCTGCGCACCCATCCGCCGAGCCTTTGCGACTTTTCCAGCAAGGTGATGCGCGCTCTGGGGAACCGCCGGGAGAGATGGAATGCGGACGAAAGGCCAGTAAGACCCCCTCCGAGGACAGCAATATGTTTCGAAGCCATCTCAAGTAATAGGACATAGCTGAGAGCTGTGGTACGACGAGTTCGGCCCGCGTCAACTCCGCGAGCCGCATTAGGATCACGTGAAAACGCGTCGCGGTTCGACCGACGGGTTCGGCTCGCAACGCGTACAAGTAAGTCGTACGACGCGCTCGGGTACAGCAACCCCTTGGGAAATTTCGTTCTCGTGATAAAAGGCCAGCGAGGTCGCTGCGGGTACTCGTTGCGTGTTTCCACTACCGCAGAAACCATGGCAGCACCGAAGAACGCGAAGAACGCGCCCAGGAAGGCAGAGGGCGGCGGCGTGGGCGTGTGGGCGACGAAGTGGGCGTTGCGCTCGGTGTTCCTCGGTGTCTTCCTCGCGGCGTGCAGCTGGCTTGACGCGATCAAGGTGCGTGGCCCCTCCTCCAGCCTGGGGTGACGCGCTAAATGTCCGCAGGACCGGTGGTACGTGTTCACGCCCGAGAGCTTGCACGAGCTCGCGCAAGCGGCGATCGCCGCCGCGCCGACGCCAGACGACACGACCGCGATGGTCTCGTACATCGTCGCGAACCTCACCGCGACGTACCCCTCCTCCGTCATCGCGCTGAACACGAACTCGTCCGAGTGGGTGCTCAGCAACGCGGGCGGCGCGATGGGCGCGATGTATATCATCCACGCGAGCGTCACCGAGTACCTCATCGTCTTCGGCACGCCGCTCGGGACGGAGGGCCACACCGGCCTGCACACCGCCGACGACTACTTCAACATCCTCGTCGGCGAGCAGTGGGCGTTCGCCCCGCCACAGCTCGAGATGGAGCGCTACGGCCCCGGCAGCGTGCACCACCTCCCGCGCGGGCATGTCAAGCAGTACAAGATGCACGAGGGGTGCTTTGCGCTCGAGTATGCACGAGGTACGTGATCGAGTCTGGGTTCTGGTGGTATGCAGTGGCTCACCTCTATCTCTGCTAGGCTGGATCCCTCTGATGCTTCCGTTTGGACTCGCGGACGTGCTCACGTCCACCCTTGACTACTGGTCGCTGTACCACACTGTCCGCGTGACCGCGCGCGAGATGTTCAGAAACCTGTTCATAGGCAAGATCTAGCGGTAGAATATACACCTGTACCTTGCATCAATGCGGGCTTCACGCTACGAGAGAGCAGCCGACGCCCACTCCCATTGCATCAGCTGATGGGCAAGCAGAAGCTGGCAGGGTCCTCTCATCAGCGCCGTTGTCCCACTTGATTGTCCGTTCGTTTACAAATAGAATTGACGTCATGCAGCGCAGCGCCCATATCACTTGGATTCGATGTTCTTCCCTCTTCGTCCGAGCCTTCATATACGCCCTCACTACCCACAGCACTTCGTATCTTCTAGTTTGATCTCTAGCAGTAGGTACTTTGCAAGGATGGCTCCCCCAGAGAAGAAGCAGCGCTCCGCGGGCTACACTCTCTACTACGTACGTCGCGCCTATCGATGGCGACCTTCCCGCTCACAACGCGCAGTGGCCAGGCATCCCCGGGCGCGGCGAGTACATCCGGCTCGCATTCGAGTATGCCGGCGAGCCGTACACGGAGATGCTCGACGCGAAGACGCTCGTGCCGACGCTGCAAGATCCCGCGCGGATCGGCGCGCCGCCGCACTTCGCGCCGCCCGCGCTCGAGCTGCCCTCCGGGCGCGTCATCTCGCAGACCGCGGCGATCCTGAACCACATCGCGCCCAAGTTCGGGCTCGCGGGGGCGCGGGGCAGTAAGCTGGCGGGCGTAGGGGCGAAGGAGCTCAGCGAGGAGGAGAGAGAGGCAGCCGAGGAGGAGCGGAGCACGGTCAACCAGCTGGTGCAGACGGCGTTGGATGTGAACAACGATGTGCGTGGCGGGGAGACGTGTGAGCGTATCACGCACTGACGGGATGGCCAGGCGCACGACACGCACCACCCGCTCGCGTCGTCCAAGTACTACGAGGAGCAGAAGGAGGCGGCGCTCGAGCGCGCGGCGGACTTCCGTGCGACCCGCATCCCGAAGTATTTCTCACACTTCGAAGCGGTCCTCACGAGCAACCCCGCCACGGCGAACGGGGCGCGGACGTACCTCGTCGGCAAGCAGACGACCACGGCTGATCTGGTCCTCTTCCACGTGCGTCTCAGCAAGCCAATGGTGTATCATACGCTGATGGGTGTGTGCGCTCACTAGGTCATCGACGGGCTGCTCTTCGCGTTTCCCAAGCGAATGGCGGCCGTGAAGAAGAGCGGCAAGTACGACAGCGTGTTTCAGCTGTACGAGCGCGTGCAGCAGGAGAAGGGAATCAAGGAATACATTGCGAGCGGGCGCAGCCAGGAGTTTAGCATGGGCATATTCCGGCACTACGAGGAGCTTGATGCAGACGAGTAGGATCAGGTCCGGAGCAGGAGGAAAGCAAAAGTGTGTCCGCAAAAAGGAGGAGACCTAGGAGGAGACAAGGTTTTCATTCCAGATGTGAAGATGTACGACATCCGGATGTTCTGCTAGGCTACCCTGAGGCCTCGAGGTTGAGGTACTGTGAAAGTGTGGCAGAAATCGAGACCAGTAACGTCAACAATGTTTTCCTTTAGACTTCAGCGGTGTTAGGTGCCTGCGGCAGAATTGTGGGGTAGGCACGAGGCCGATAAAGGAGCCGAGCCAGTTCCCTTTTGACGTGCTAATCAGTCGATCCGAACACAAGCGAGCTAAGCGAACCTAAGCGAACTCATGTAGTCCGTATGGCCACGTCGATCCATATCTAGTCGGCCAAGGAGTGGCCTACACTAACCTAACTCTTTCCTCCACCCGTCTCCTCTCCTGTTATACCCCCCGGACTGATACCCCTGCTCCGCAAGTGCTCTGCACGCAGCTCAGAGACAAGCCGCTATCACACCAGCTGCGCTGATACATCTACCCACCAACTTCACCCACACACCACAAAACGCGATGGCACCGCGAAACCGCAAGACGAACAAGGGGGACCTCTCGCCTGCGCGCTCGACGGAGCGACGGGCGACCGGGGCGATCGAGCAGAACGGGGGCAGCGAGAGCGAGTCTGCAATCCAGAGCGCGCTCCCGCCGATGGGCGACTACGAGCGCGAAGAGGTGAAGGTGAACACCGCGAGCGCAACGGAGATGAAGCACGCTTGCGACGATGCGCTCAAGCGGGTGAGTGCCGTGCCTCCCTTCCTCTGCGTGTCCGTTCAAGGTCCGCGCCCGCGCGCTCGTCTTGTTCTGCGCGGTCGTGTGCCCGTCGGCGCGCGCGGTCGTGTGCTGTTCGCGACGCCCCCGCGGGATGTCGTGCGTATATCACGCGCGGTGCATCGAACGTGCGTCAACGGGGGCCCTGTGACCTCGTATATGTTGTACACGGAGGCCGCTGCGAGCAAGTCGACGTGATCGCATTCATAGTTCAGAAATCATGAGTGAACGCGGACGCAGATCCGCCACATCGGTCAGATAGGCTTTCTCCTCCAATGCGTATTCCGCGTTGGCTCTCGTCTGCGATTCCGAATACACTAACTGCGGTGAAGTCATGGACTCAATACTGACGTGATATGCTGCAGTTCCTCTCGCGGCCGGAGCTGTTCAAGCAAATACACACACACACCGATGTGCGGCTCGCGCTGGGCTGGCTGAGTGTGTTTGTTGCGGCAGGCACCGGACTCTATGGCTGGAAAGTCGACTTTGAGCAGAGCAAACCCGTCGTGTGGGCAGGCGTCATCCTGTGCGTTGAATTCATGTACAATCGCTGCTAACGCTGATAACGTCCACGCCCCCCAGATACCTTGTCCTCACAACCCTTCAAACACTGTATGCATACTTCATTGAGGGCGATATCATCTTTGTCGGGAAGCGCAAGACGTTCGACAAGCGCGTGCGTTCCATAACCTTCCCATGATAACCACGCCCAATACTGACGAATTGCAAATACGCAGATTGTCACCGAGCGGATAACCGTCAACTCGACAAGCACGCCGTCGACGCCAACATCACCACCCGCGTACGCGCTCTCGGCGTCGTTCGTGCGCTCGACGTCTGGTGGAAAGTCGCTCCTCGGGCGCGCACGCGCGCGGAGCGAGCGTGGGTTCCACACATTCTTTGACGAGCATGGCATCATGGACCAGGAGGCGTTCGAGCACTGGGTCGGCGAGCTCGTTGCGCGGGTGATGGTAGGGAAGGGCGAGTGACCGGTGGCGTTGATCAGCGATGGTTGGGAAAGGCGCATAGCTCATCATTGCTGCATCGCCATGCCTGGAATCGCGTCCGGGGAGATAGGGAACTGGAGGGCATGGGTGCAGGGAGGGAATGCTTGGTTACGGATTATGAAAAATGATTCAATTTCGGAATCGCCTGTGTCTTTATGTTACTTGTTACCGTTACGAGTCCTTTTGTATCGATCGCTTTGTACGTCTAATCAGACTTGGGGCGGTGGTAATATAGTACGGAATGAAGTGCTTGTGCACTGTATGTCCTATGTCCTATCTCAGCGCTGTTGTCCCGAATACTCGTGTAATAATGACAATCACGCAGCTATCGCAAGGCTCGCAAGTAGTGTGTATGTCTGTGCTGCGAGAGCCAAGTTCCCGGGTCCGAGTCCGTGGGCACGCCACTACGTGCCACCTAGTAGTACTAAGTCCCGGAGTCACACAATCATACAAAACAGTGTCAACGCCTAGTCCGTGCGGGAGTCCCCCATCCCGAATCGGAGGCTTTCGAACGAGCCAAGCCCTCCTCCAAGCCTGAACCCACCGAATCCGCGCCTCTCGGAATTTGATTTCGGGGCGTCTGGTTCAGGCTCAGCGCTGCCTTCAGATGCAGTATTTGCGGCGGGCGCGGCGATGTCGCGGGCGAACAGCCCAGGCTCGCCACCGGAGGAGCGGCGGACGATGCCATCGCCAGAGGCACCGAAGTTCAGCTCTGAGAGGAGCGCGGTCATGTTGATGTCGTCGCGCTTGGTTGAACTGTGGCGCCATGCTCAGTCAGCGCAGACCTCTTAAGATGGAAAAGGAGACGTACGTCTTTTGTGGGGAGCGGAGGGATAGGTCGTGGCGGAGGCTGCTAGCAAGGTCAGCGAACGAGGTGTGGCACGGGAAGCGCCGGCGACTCACAATAGCGGCAGGGCAAGTGCGCTGTGCATGCACAGAAGCACCACGATGAAGAGGCTTGTGCTGGGGAACCACATTGTTGGGGTTATGTCGTATTCTATCCGATACTAAAGGCTATGTGGCGCAATTAGCTACTGGGTGGCAAGCCACCACCCGACTTCAGGACAGATGCTTACTATCCGGTACCTCTTGTGATCAAGGAGAGTAACAGAGAGCGGAATATCGCGCGGCGATGTGAGGCATCGTACTGGGGCCGTACGGTATATATGCCCTAGTGGGTGATCAACAAGATCTCCCGTTGTCGAACCACCTTCGATGCTTGTTGGAATGTGTTATTGGTGACCCCGCGGCGGCAGGTGAATGGAAGCAGAATGCACCTTTCATGCCATGAACTGAAGTGGTCCACGCCAAGACATACGGAGATGGTTGCACTGAAATCGCATGATCCTGAGAAACACATCAGGACGAGTTCTGCCAGTGTTTGGCAAGCGAAGATACTGCAACAATTTAGTACTACAGGCGGCAACGAACATCGCTGCCTACCGCTTTCGAGAAGTGGTTGCGCACCATTTGGCAGGATGCTAATCAGCATTCCAGTGTATGGGTGCTTTGTCTTCCTTCGTCTCCATGGTTGCGCCAGCGAGGCGCGGACCATCGAGACTCTCGACGACCGGGATACATCAGGTAGTGGTAATAGAACCTTATTCATCACACTGATCATCCTGTCGGCAGGAACCCGTACATCGATCCATCAGTTACAGACTGTTGTGCCGCCACACACCCACAGAGAGATGCAGCTGAATGCACGGATAGCACAGCGTATGCCATGCATCTCGCTCCGGAATAGTTCCGAGCTGAGTTCCTGCCGCTGAGAGCGGCACGGCCAAAATACTTGGTTCCTGGGCAGATCTTGAACGCCTCCCGGCGGCACGCAAAAGCGCGGACCTGCTTCCGTTCCGGTGTCAACGACGTGATATGCGGGGATGTCAACCCGGCACTTACGTCCAGAGCAGGCCCACCAAAGCCGGCGGTGATATACCTCAATCAACGTTTTCAAGACCCGTGCATGGTAACGTCTGATTAGTATTGGCAGCGGGTGGGATACCATATGTATGCTACGGCAAGCGACGAGCAATGATGATCTGGCGACGCCCCAACTCAGGTCTGCAATTTGTGCTTTGAGTGGCGACAGAGTTAAAAAGACGACTGTACAGCCGGCTATAGCAATTTTGAGCTGGTCTTGACAGATAGGTGCTGGTATCAGGTTGTCCGACCGACCAAGATTAGACTATGCGCGTATGCAAAGTAGACCTCGAAACCTTTTGCTGTGTACATACCGGCACACTAAGACAGAGATACTCACGCAGTACGCAATGCAGAGTTCGCGCTGTGTACCATGCGTCGCAGCGCCATAAGGAGGAAGGTCTTGGCCGGGTCGTACAAGTCGCCCGCATCCACAATCTCATTTACCGAAGAGATCCGGTACACGGGCGATGGGTCGAAAATGTATCAGACGACGCACTATAGTCAAGTCGATAGACTTACTATCCGATGCCTGGCAGGAGTGGCCGGCTAAGGAGTATAAGAATTGGACGACGATAGGGAATGTTGGAGCGGACCTTTGCCCAATTCGCATTGTCGAGGGCCTTCTTGCTCGACGGAGTTCAAGGTTCGATGGATTTCTGCGAATCCAGGACAAGCTGCTGCCGTGGAGGCGTTGGTTTTGAACAGCTTGTTCCACAATCTAGTTTTAGAGCTGAGGCAGCTGGTGTACAGCGTCCAGACAACGACAGCAATTATGAGAATATGATATGAGTACCCGTAAATCTGAGGAGAAGGACTTTCAGTGCATTCAATTCTACACTATGCTCGTACCGATATGTGGCCTCACTATCAGTGTGCGTGGCCGTATCGATCTCTGCTCAGTCTTACTACGCGCCTATCATTCCATAAGCTACCACTCAAGTTGGACAGATGAGCGAAAGAAAGAAACACACCCGTATTTCATCGACTCGTAAATGTTCCGCCAAACACCCAAGCAATAGCAATATCCGCAATCATTAATCATTTGCCCTACTGTGTGATACTCATGCAAGTATCTGGATACACTTCATAAAGTGTGGGCATAAGTACAGTAATGTTACAACAGGAAAGCGTGGCAGGTCATGATGTTCGTCATCCATCCCTGTGCTATGTTAGAATGATCACTAGAGCAACAAATGCTTTGCCGACTCACGTGTTCTCTAGGTCATCAGTCGTCCACGGCAGCTCCGTCAACCCAACAGCGAGCTCCCTATATCCCATGCCTAAATCACGTTCCATATAGCTGGCAAAGCATTCATCTCGTCCCTTGCCACGATCCTTCTTCTTCTCAACGCCTGTGACGTCTTGCCTTGTGTCAATATATGGATCAAGAGTACTCCTGGGCCGTCGCCACACTGGGCGGTCCGCAGAAGGCATGGAAATTAGGACAGCTACTTGCACAGCTCGCACTGGCGGCTTTGGGGGTACATCGGCACATGGTGCGTTAGGCCCCAGCAGTGCTTGTCGCCGACGCATCTCGCGCACCGCTAATAGCAGTGAGACAAATGGGATATAGTCCAGGATTCGTATTACGAGTGACCGCTGAGGTATCTGCTGTGTCGGAGGCACTGGGACGGACGACCACCGCGATACGGGCGGAAGTGGCGGTGACGGTGTGGGCTCTTCCTCCTTCTCACGGATATAAGTAGCTGAGAGCGGCTTGAGATAGAGGAGGAGCGTTCCCTTCCATAAGCGCTGTTGCCCGCTTGCTTATGGTGCGTAGCGTGCTCACCAGCATGCCCGCCCACATCTCCACAGCCCTCCCAAACTCCGCATGCGGGACGACATCCCAGAGACGCGGTGCGCGCGGACGACTTTGTTGCTGTTGGGCAGTACGCCCAAGGTTCCGTCGGAGCTCGGCGGTGAGGCGGCGCGAGCTGAAGCCGCAGCCGACGAAGAAGATGAAGACGGCGCAGAAGGTGATGAGGAAGCTGAATGGAAGCGTGCCTGTTTGGCCGAAGGACGCGTTTGTGTCGCTGCTGGACGAGGCGGACGGAGCACTGGAGCTGGACGAAGCGGTAGATGCGACGGAGGAAGATAAGGCCATGATTCCAACTCGTCACTCAGGCAATAGGCATGAAATGGGGCAAAGGCGTCCGTGCGCGCATGGGTGGGCACAGGTGGTGGTAAAGGCAGAGGGCAGTCGCGTGTGTGACTCAAGGAAGCGGGGCATGGTAGCTAATCAGAGTAGCTCGCAGGCGCTCCCACGGAGATGCGCAGAATGCACACAAATGACCTAACATGCATCATCTGGCGCTCCTCTCTCGGCAATCTGAGGGTCGCAGCGAACCCGACTAGTAATTCTGTGTGCCATCAGTGGTCTCGGAGTCGTCAGATGTAGCCATCAAAGGAGCGGTGTGCCGCACGAGACTCACCGCGACGGAGCTTGATAACACCCTCCGAGGTCGCATGATCTACGATCGACATAGTCAGCGACGCGCGTCTCGATCGTGACCGCGAGGACTGCGCTAATTCAAGCTGCCCAAGACCAAAGCCAAGTCAGAATCGCAGATCCATAGTATTGCAAATGTAGATCTCTCTGATGTGTCGCTCGACATACTCCAGACTGGCGGGGTAAGTCAGCCAAGACGTGACTACCCAGCCGAGACCGCCCTCGAAGACTTGATGGAAACAGCTTGAAAATGCATAAAACTCCTGTAAGATACACTGAGAGTACCAATTAGACAAGGCTTCTGCATGTATGTCCCAGCTCTCCCATAAAAAGCATAATCCTCGGTCATATTGCGGCACTCACGACATCAGTCCGGGCTACTGAGAACCATACGCGGAAGTTTGCCGGAGAACCTGTGAGTGCGTGGGTTGGCCCAGTACATCTTGAATGTGCGTGCCGCAGGACTACTGGGACCAGATGTAACGCATGATGCCTCCCAGGCCTTGCGTACCCATTGCTTCGCATTTGCGAAATCAGAGACCTGTTGAAAGATCGGATGTCCGGAAGACGCAATAATGTCACTGACCGACGTCACCTACCATAACACAAAATTGGAATGCATCGAAGCTGAATGAGGCTTCGTAATGCACGAGATCTTCTTCTTTGAGCAGACGGAGGGCAATCTTGATCTTGGAAATGTTCAGATAGCAGTTGACTATTGATGTGATTGAATCATACTCGCCTTCCTCATACCCAATGTCGGCTCATTCAGGCATGTAGCAGCCTCGTCATAAAGTCTACGTAGTGTCGCTCGTCGTCGATCACTTTCCGCCAGACATTCGCCTTCCGAAGTGCAGACAGAACAGATGCACGTGAAACCGAAATGCTGTTGTAACACGCCCCGACGCTCGTCCCTCGTAGCGAGCAGATCAATGTAGTTGACACACAGCTCTTCCCCCGGTGCAATCTGCCGCAGTGCGCGGAATACCATCACTTGCGCAGCAGGATCCCACACACGACTGACGTTCGGCGCACACGAGTGATTCACCTGAGCGGCAATGAGGAAAATCCCACGACGTCCATTGCTAGGGTTGGATGCAAGCGCATCGTCGCAAGGGAGAGAATTCGTCTCAAAAATGGCGAGCGCGGGCAGAAACTGTCCTCCCTTATGCGCGTTGGCGAGCGAGAAGTAGGTCTGCTGCTCCTCGCGTGTGCATACGGAAAGTGCGCACAGGATGCCGGAGTTCGTTCGTGCAGCATTTTGAGTGAAAAGAGGCCTTTCTGTCAAGAAGACGGCGCCTTTCGGAAGGGGGCGCGTGGCAACAACGCCGTTGCCCTTGCCCTGTACAGTAGTGATGCTGAAGGGGGGTTGGGCCTGGTGCTCGAGTTCGCTGTCTAGGAGGACGAGGAGAAGATAGGTCCTAGCAAGGCATAGTGAGGAAGAGCACCATACCGGTCTCTGCGTCAGGAATGGCGTTGCATGGTCCGGCCACGCGCAATGCACCAGGTACCACAGTGTCGACGCCGTCTGTAATAGCAAAACAAATTTAGTGCACTGATTGTGGGTTGTAGAAGAGAGGAACGCACTGTGTTCCATATGCATGCAAGCGGTGAAATGCGGGGTGAAAGGCAGATGATGTGAACACAGGCCCAATGTATGGGGTGAAATTCTCGAGGGCGCTGAGGGATCCATTAAGACAGCACCTCCGCGTGTTTGATATATAACGACGCCTGGCGGGCTGTAATTGGTAGCCTCTGGGCAGGATGAATATCACAATGATATCCGCTTTGCCCTCCCGTTAATTAAGAACATCTAGCCCCTCATTGATAAGCCAGATATCTAAGCTCCCAAGGGAACTGAAGTGATCCTCGCGGGCGATGAGGTTACGGGATACTACCTGTCTGATCGGTGGCTGTAGCGCGGAGCAGAACGACCAACGTCAGCGCCCAAGAATGTAGAGGTGCCGTATGATATAGGAACTTCAAATTCTTTCGAGGAGCAGTACGTCTGCACGTCGCTTCACCTGTATGTGTAAAGTGCCAGAGTCATAAATCTCTTCCATAAATTAGTGCGTGCATCGGACCATCGAGACTTGATGGATTGAACTGAATACCGAAGCGAGCAGGCTCTTTCATTGCCGCAGTTCGCTTTGCTTGGAGGAACTGAGGCCTGAGGGTCAACGCAATGGTGTGAGGATGAAGTCTCGATATCTAGTACATAGAACAAGTCAAGCTGTGAAGAAATGTATTGCATTATGCAGATCCCGTACAAACCCCTTCCCTTGAGATGAATGCCGCACCGTTAGTGAATGCGCAGCCGGAAGCACAATATGGCTTCTCGTTGACAGGAACACGGATTCAAGCCACCTACTGTCCGGCCTATTAGTGCGGGCGC
This sequence comes from Wolfiporia cocos, assembly GCA_029448655.1. Lineage (NCBI taxonomy): Eukaryota > Fungi > Basidiomycota > Agaricomycetes > Polyporales > Phaeolaceae > Wolfiporia > Wolfiporia cocos. The sequence goes on along the minus strand of JACCLO010000008.1, from coordinate 2,244,670 downwards.
ATGTAGTGGCCGAAAGCTGCAGCATTCACACTCGCGGCTAGCAGTGGCTCGGAGGCACTCTCGACATCTCGAAGATAATGTCATACTAACAGTCAGTAACCGCACAAAATATTATACTAATCAACTAGTCATATTGACATATCAAGCAGTAACTGAAATCAAATGTTTGTGAACCACTGCTCGCAGCCATCACATAGCCGGACAACTCTACTCGAGCAAAGGCTTTGGAATCGTCATGGCAGATGCAGGTAAGATGCTATCCAGCTATGTCATAGTGTAATGCTAAGATCTATTTGATTTCAATGTCCAGGTTTCTTCAAAGGCACTTCAGCCGACCAGGACCGCAGGTTCTCGGACAAGGAGCTGAAGCTCCTCAAGACGATGAAGTTCCCGCCCGAGTTTGACAAGAAGGTAGACTAGTTGAAGTCAGGGTCAAAGGCACAACGAGCTCAACGGAGGTTGCTAGGTTGATATGCGCAAAGTCAGCCTATCCGTCATCCGGCCCTGGGTGGTCAAGAAGATTGTTGAACTTGTCGGGTTTGAGGACGAAGTCGTTGTCGAATACGCTATGGGTCTCCTGGAAGACGATTCACAACCAGTGCGCTTTACTTCTTCAACGTAAAGTGCTTGGGTTAATTGTGGCACTTTCAGACTCCAGATCCCAGAAAAATGCAGATCAACCTGACTGGATTCCTGACGAATAATACCGCGGCATTCATGTCTGCCCTTTGGAAACTCCTGCTAGAAGCACAGGACTCCCCTGCCGGTGTCCCGCGCACGTTCGTCGAGGAGAAAAAGGAGGAAATGCGGCAAACCAAAATGGGCGACACCCGCGCGTTGGAGGAGAGAGACAGGCGTGCGCGTCTAGATGAGATTCGCGAGAGAGAATCGAGAGCAAACGGCAGAGGTCGTGGACGGGGCAGAGGACGGGGCAGAGGGGGGTTCGATGATGACCGCGGTGGCAGACCACGCGACAATGGGTGGGGTGCTCGTGGCGGGGTAAGTCCTCTAATCCAGTGTGTATGTTACAAGCTAAGTGCCGCTCATCATAGCGCCCTCCCCGCCGAAGAACACCGTCCCCATCTCCTCCTCCCCGCTCTCTTCCACCTCACCGCCGCCGCTCCGGCTCGCGCTCGCCCTCCTCAACTCCCCGCAGCCGCCGCTTCCGCTCTCCCTCCCGCACACCGCCCCCTCCTCGCCGCGGCGGCGCTGATCGCGACACGCCGCCACATCGCCGTCGCTCTCCGCTCCGCCGCTCGACCTCCCGCTCGCCGCCGCCCTCTCGCCGCCGCCGCCGCTCGCCCTCAATACCGCCACCGCCTCGTGATTTGGATCGGGTACGCCGCAAGGACTCGCGCAGCCCGCCTCCGCAGAGGCGCCGGGTCTCCCCAGGCCCTCGGTCGCGTTCACGCTCACGCAGCCCTCCTTCGTATCGCGGTGGATACGGTCGACGCAGGAGCTACAGCAGGAGCAGGAGCCGCTCGCTCACGCCTCCTCCAGGCCGCAGACGCAGACGGAGCCCTAGTAGATCCTTAGAGCGCCCACCTCCTCCGCGCAGGAGGGACCGCTCCACGGAACGGAGCGTGGATGTAGGTCGGGACTCGCCTAGAGGCAAGAGAAATGCAAGTCGAAGCCGAAGCAGGAGCAGGACGATCAGCAGCCGGAGTCGAAGTAGGAGTAGGACGCCTGACGAGGCCAAGCGAGGTAAATCGAATGCTGATAAGGCAGCCGAAATGGACATTGATCCAAAGTCGCCAAGCGGAAAAGGTAAGGAGATCGAAGGAGAGCTGAAGATCAAGGGACAGGCGGACGCGGAGAAGCGCAAGAGCAAATGGGGAGATGAGGAACGCGATCAGGCGAGTTACCTACGCTGCCAACTGCATCTTGAGCTGCTGACATTCAATTTGCAGCCTGTGCCCGACAGGTCGGAGCTGGAGCGGCGTGAGAGCGAGTTGAAGGAGAAGGCGTTGCGTAACAAAGTTGTCAGGACCCGGAAAGGCAGCGCGCCCCTTGGTGCCGGCAATTGAAAACTATCAGAAGACTACTGGCCGCCCTATATGTCCCCAATATGCAATGTGCTCGTATGCTCTCGTGAATTCGTCACCAATATTACATACTTACGTCTCGCATGCGACGTTACAATATCAGGCTCGCGGTGCGATGTCACAAAATACAAGTACTGCCGTGCGCGACGTGTTCCATGTCCCTTGTTTTTTGCGTGATTGATGTATATCTCCACCTTCGTGCCTATCTGATGTATGATTTTCAAATGCAAACCGACAGGTCGATGTTCATTCGACTCGAGCGAGTTCAAGTGAACAAGTGACAAGAAGCGAGGAAGCCTACGACTGCAACATACACATTCTCCGGTATTTGCTTCCAATCCATCTTATGCTGTTTCATTATTTAATCAGAGGCAATTGTGCTGGTACAAAATTGCTCTCGAATCCTTCCGATTGCTTTATTATCGCACAAGGATACTGAATGTCATGTGCTCCCACGGATATTTACGCCAATACACGTCAGGGTGAGTAGGACAATGTTCCTCGTACTACGTTTGGAGCACAAGATCGACAAGGCAATTCAATCAGTCTGACCTTCAGTCGTTTCGAGAACATCTCGCGGACAGGGTTGGTCAATGACATATACATAGCTGTCTGGGAATTGAGCTTAGATCATTCAAGCCTCCTGCTGCTTTCAAGGTACGCAGTCAAACTCGCTGGCTATGCCCGACGACCTGAAAACTGGATGTAATTCACTTCGTGGTTCCCGTGAAAGTCGACAATCAACTCGCCTCTTTGAAGGCACGCTCGGAAAGGCAAAGCTGATCCCCGTGTTGACAGCGATATCCGCTAGGTCGTACACCAGCAACTCCAAATCCGATCCGACCGATATCTGCAAGTGTCATGTCTCTGCAAATTCATGTGAAAGGTTTGGATAGGTGCCCGAACAATCTTTGACATACGGAGCAGGCCTAGCATAGACCGAAGATCCCGCGAGAAGGGCGAGGTATGTAGTCACTAGGGTAAAAACGAGCATTATTCACAATGAGATTTCAAGGCTGCATTATGGCTTATCAGATCCTGTGTAAGTGTCCAGGAAAGCCCAATGGCTGCTCACTATCCAGTACCCGCTGGTTGAAGGAATGGGCGACCCGGGCCGCGTCGAGCGATTGCGAGAAGGCGACAATGTCGATACCTCTTCTCCGGGCATTTTATTATGCTGGCTGGATCACCTTCTGATAGGGCAGTGAATGATGACCTGAAGATGGATGCTGGTAGGGACAAAGTTTTTCCACGTAGCGGCATTTGTGACATGACGGTAGACATATCATCGTTGTCGTCAGCCCAACACGTTCATCTGATAGCTGTAAGTTGTCGGGGTCTTTGTTGCTGTAGTGGTAGGTGCATATTGTTCACTGATTGCTGCTGCACGGTCGGCTACAGCTACGTGTCCATCCCGCTGGAAAGTCACACAGATCTTGCCGTGTTGCTGTTATTACTGAGTACCTCCAGTCACCTTCAATGAATAGGATTGGCGCGTGGTCCTTGAGAAAGCTAAAGCGCACAGTTGGATCCAGGTAACACCATATCAAGTTATACTAACCTCTCATGATGAGGGTCTTGAATTCCGGCGAGATGTATCCATTTTATGTGATCTGCGCAGCCTGATAATTTTTTTGCGCAGTAAGCCAGTCATTTTGTGCATCGAAGCACAGCCCTCAGGCCTTAGGACTCAATGCTACTGATCAGTAATGCATTAGTATCCCGTTTGTATCGTCTATCGGCTGCATGGTACGCTTTGCCTGCTATGGAATCCTCATTGCATACCGTTGTTGCTGCAAATGCAGCCATCATCAGTCAGCTTCACGTAGGTAGTATTCTCTGTCAGCTTTATTACTTCAAGTTTGTCAGCAGCGCCCTTCAAACCCGCCTACTGATACCTAGTCTTGCTAGGTAGGGTGGAATATGGACACAGCACGCAAATCAGCCTGCGACGCATGCTACAGCTTTCAACGTGCTTGCTCTACGGACTCCTGGCCAATCGATGCCCAATCTAGGTGCGATGACTCAGACACACTGATTGGGTCATCGAGTCCCATTACTTTCCATCTTGACATGACGGATTGATATGTGCATACCTCGCGCGTGCAACAGCCTGGCCCGTTCTAGCTGCTGTACCAAGAGGCATGTTCATTTCAGTATGATATATCGAAAGCCACGAGTCTCAAGTCTTTGCATACCTTGCCTCCTCCAGTTTGATAACATCTCGTTGTCCGCACTGTTTCCAAAGCGAATGTCTGGCATGATCTTGGACCAGTCTTGCCGGACACTGTTGAGGTGCCACAATTTATGATCCGCTGACGTATCAGTCGAGTTTCCAGGTCGCCTGTAAATGCAACGTGCATCAGTGCGAGAGCTCTTGATACAGGCATTATACGTAAGCACTCACAGTATGGGCACAGCCAAGACTTGAGGGTTTAAAGAAAACGTGATCAGAGCAAGGAGAACGAGGGACTTCATGCCAAACAGTAAGACCACAAGTGATCTCTTTGCGAGGTTCACAATGTATAGGCTTGCGAAAGTTGAGTTATCTTAGAGTCATTAAAGTTGACATATTAAGCACTTACTATCCAGTACCTCTGGCGAATACGAAGGATGCGCTTGGTGTGGCCACTGGCGACGAGATATCGCAAGCTCACGCATACCTCCCCTACTGCATTTTAACTGGATCCTCATAGTACACAATTTCGCCGTGCTGTGTTTGCTGATGTCTATCATGATCCTGTTACACAGGACAGACAGACAATTCGCACATATCCTCCGACGAGCTTTTGCTAGCGGTGTAACAGTGTCACTCCGGGTAAGTCATAACACACCCACGAGCAGCTCAGGCACGATCCACAATAGCTTCCAGCCGACTATAGCCGCGGTCAAAGTCAAATACCTCGACAGACATCTTGATGGTGGCTATGAAGTGGTCTAGCTGCGGCTATGCCACTTATTCTCACAACATACCGCATTGTTGCATTAACTTGCATATTTAGCTCGCGTAAGTGATTGTTCGAATCCGCACTCATCGAAGCTATCTGCAGTCACGGCTCAGTGGTCCAGCTGCAAGGTCAGAAAGCCATAATGTACGGCGCTGTGCCCTCTCGGGCTTGTCGGGTAACAACATAGGAATCCGGCCTTCCTATGCCGCTCTGTGTGTGGGTTCGACTGAAGCAATGTTGCATTGTGACGATATTCCATTGTCGCGTACATAGGCACAGAATGACCATTGGCACGGAACCAGCAATCGTTATCCATATCCACGAGCCATCTTGTGATTGACACATCTAGCAACACAGCTTGTATATGGTGGAAGCATCTTAGCGACAGCAAAACTGACATGAGACCATATGTCAATCATTCATAACATGATATAGCGTGGAAATGGCCTACTGCGTCCAATGAGACGAAGTTCATGCAAGTATGAGGCCTAAGTGTCGAACGGAACTGGACGTATATCGAGATCCATCCATACGGCGTAAAACATTGGCTACTGGACAAGCGCCCGATAGTATCAGTCTGCCATCATGATGCCAGAGTGCTGACAGCATGCGAAGATAGGGGAACAGGATGCACTCATATTCTCATGTTTGCGGCGCACAGAAAATGACCTGCCCTTTTTAACAAGTCTGTGCGAAGTATTACTCAGGAGAAATGGGATTTTGGGATGACTAGTAATGAACCGTAGAGGTCAGACATTATCCCTGCAGGCAATAGAGGGACAATCATCCTGAATATTCTTGGCCTCATTGGTTGGCTACAGTTAGTATCGGTGCCTTGCCAACCATTCGTCGGATATGACAAGGTCCAACATGAGAAACCTGTTGCTTATCTCATCCCAGCAGAGATTAATGTTGAACTCCAATGTGGTCAGTGCTTGCTCATATTCTTTTACTCTTGATAACATCTGAATTGGTCAATAAGACAGCCTGAGATCTCAGACGGAGTTTAACATATCTGCCGAGCATCAGAACATATGCTCGAGGAGCGAAATAATGGTGAATATAAACGGAAATATAGGCACTCGTTTCATTCAGGTGTAATCATACATACATTTCACATGTTCAACGATACGATCTTCGTCACTTGTACATCTTGAGCTCTGATGTCACAAAGGCAGAATATCAGGGATAGGGCCAACTGGGATAATCCTTGTTGGATTAATCTGCAAGAAAACATCATCAGCTCGGTAAGGGCCGCCAATCTGAGCACACCCACGAAAGGATGGGACCAATAATAGTGCGTCTTGATGTGCTCGAAGTTGCACGTTTCCTTGAACGCAGGCACGGTCCAATAGAGCTTGCGCAACCAGCGATGCAGCGCAGGGTACCCATCACGAATTGTGCGGAGGTTGCACTTGAAGTGCCCGACGTACACGGGGTCGAAGCGAACGATCGTGACGAACAGGCGTATATCTGCCTCTGTGAGCTGCCCGCCGATAAGGTATTCGTGTCCTTCGAGCATCTTCTCAAGCCGGTCGAGCGACGCGAAGAGGGGGCGGACCGCCGCCTCGTAGGCTCTCTGCGTGCGCGCGAAGCCGGACTTGTATACACCGTCTAGAAGAGACCGAGTTAGCGCAGCTGCGAACCACGCTGGAGAAGAACGCACTGTTGACAGTGTCGTAGACCCACTCGTTCACCTCATCGATCTGTGCGCGGAGGTTCTCTGGGTAGAAGTCGAGTGCGGCCTTGTCCGCGGGGAGGAGGTCGTTGAACGCTGAGTTGAACATGCGAATGATCTCCGAGCTCTCGTTGTTCACGATCGTTTGTGTGCGCTTGTCCCAGAGGACGGGGACAGTGAAGCGACCGTCATAGTCGGGAGCTATGCGCAGGTAGAGGTCCTTGATATGCGCCGCGCCATACAGGGGATCCTCTGTCGCGCCCGGGAACGCGTCCGTGCTCGCGAACGGCCAGCCCTGCTCGCCCATGTGCGGGGATACGACACTGACATCTGAGGTAAATGTCAGCATCGCAGAAAATGTGAATTGCAGTAGCACTCACCGATGAAGCCCTCAAGGCCTTTCAGCTTACGCATGATCAATGCGCGCGTAGCCCATGCTGTGAGACATTTGTTCAATTGACCGTTCTTGCAAGTTTAACAACTACTCACGGCACGCGTAGGAAACATATAGATGGTATCGTCCTAAACTAAGCTTGAGCTTGATATATATAGCAAAATGGTAAACGACGCACCTTTCTCGGGCGCGAACTGCCCGCCCTTCTCGATGAAGTTACGGAACGATGACGCCTTGCGCTTAAACGATCCGTCGTTGTCTGAGGTCATCTTGTTGATATCGCTCAAGTGCGATACATCCTTAGTACTCATAGTGCGGCTATATACGAGAGACAACCGGGGAAAACAAAAGGTCGCTCTTATGATGAGGCGGGGGCGGACGCGGTAAGATGCAAGACGAATGATTGATGCAGACATGGCTTCCCTCACCTAACTTTATAGTAGACAGCGGGCGACAACCGAGTTGCTTACAGACGGGGCCGGGTAAGACTGCTTACGGCCAAATGACGAACATTGGAAAGCGTCTACTCAATGTGGTGAGCGATTCTCCACGCTAACCGCCCGCTGGCTCGCCGACCACACAAGGATCTACATCGATATCGTCATTCGCTGATGGCAAGCTGTAGCAGTGAAACATGTAGATTGCTTAACAAGACCGTCCCAAAGAGTAGTGAGATTGTCCACCGTGCCAATTAACCATGATTGTGACTACTGTGTCCGTAGAATCCGTACCACCTTGTTTACCGACCTCACCTCAGGTGCCTGCCATGCCAATCATACCAACGTGATCGCGAATCTTGGCGATCTCAGACACACTTAGCGAGCCCTTGCTTGCGCAGAAGAAGTCCTCCCATGCCGTTGCGGCGTCGTTCGCGTGCGGGAACGAGGAGCTGGCAAGGCACATTAGGAGGCCTGGCTCGTCGTGGCACGGATGAACTACTCACTGTAGGAACTTGTACAGGTGCTCCCAGAATGCGGGCTGCGAGACGGTCGCGCGGTAAGACGTGTTTGGTGGCGACGCTGCGGGCGCCGCAGGGATGCTCGACGCGTCGAGGACGAGAGGAATGTCGACGAGCTTCTCACCCGGGGATGGAGAAATGGACGGCGACGGGGAGAGAACGACAGACGGGATGCGCGAGTGACCTGAACGCGTCTTTGACTGCGCCGGTTCGTGGAGCAGCACGATGTCGGCCGCAGTCTCCGCGGGCTTCTGCGGTGTCGGCGCCACGACTTCAGGTGCTGCGGATATCTTGGTAGGGTCCCAGTCAAAGCCAGGCTTGACCATCAGGTTCACGGTGTCGCCATCTTTGACGCTATACTCCTGCAAAAGCTTCCCGTCGGCGAGAGCCTTGCCCTTCAGGAGCAATCGCTGCACATCCGCAGGCGGAGCCCCTGGCTCATTCGCAAGCTGCCCCTTGATGTCAAGAATGGTGTCTGTGGGCTGAACAGAGAGAGAGTAGGCCTTAGGCGGCTTCGCAGACTTGAACGTGATGCTGATGGAGCCTATGACACCTAGTGAAAATGGTGAACCGACTGATGACTACGAACTGACCTGCGGGGGCCACTACCTGCGGCTTCCGTTCTGGAGGAGGTGGAACGTCGACCTAATGACAAAGTTTACATACAACTCCCAGTGATGCATCGTAGTTGAACGAACAGGTAGCACGGGTATCTTCTTTAGTGAGTTCTCGGGTGGCTGCTGGAAGTCGTCTGCGTACGTAACGGGATGCGAGGAGAGATTGTTTGCAAAAGATTTGACAAAGGCGAGCTCTGCTTGGTCTGCCATGGTAGGTTAAGAAAGAGAGATTGAGAGAATTGCGAAGTTATACGTATTGAATTGGCGAACGCGGTGCAGGCAGCACCAGCCACAATATGCGGGGTGTCACGACTGTTTGTCGTGACATTCGCTAATCGCCAACAGTCACAGAATAGTCACGGGTCTGATCTGGTTCCCAGATTATCGTACCGACTCGGAATCACATTGCGCACTTCCGTTTACTTGAGGTTAGAACACTTCGAGAATGGCGGTATGTTCATGATCATTTGTGTATGACATGCTTCAAATAATCTACCGCTCTAGTCTGGGTTCGGATTCCACGGAGGTAGGCGTTACCACTGAATACCATGCGGGAATAATACCACGAGGACCCCACTAGGTGTACCCCGTTGTTTCGCGTTCTGGCAGGAGTTCTCCAAGGTGCGTGCCTATGAATATATGTGCGGAATTATCAGACAATATTGTGGCTGTGGTGCAGTGTTACGCATCGTCGGACGTGCCTGGTCAATGTAAACCGCAGGCGGAAGATTACTTCGAGTGTTTGCACCATACCAATGAGGTTCGTCACGCATTTTGGGCTGTTCTGAGACATCCTCATTGTATCGATCGCATGCTAGATTGCTCGTGCGAAAGCTATCAAGGCAGAGTTCGTCCGTAAGGCTGAGCACCAGGTTCACGAGGGCCGGAAAGCAGCCGACATCCTCGCAGACGGTGTCATTGTCGGCGTCGGACTGATCCAGCGGAGTCAAGATGAGGCAGCGCAGAAGAAGTAGCTTTGCGCTGTGCTGTGCATTGTAAATGGGTTACCATGCTGTGTATGCTGGTGTGCATATGCAATCTCAAGGCGAGCCGGATCCTGACTGAGGTCGCTATCGGACTTGGGCGGTGCTACGATAATTTTGGTGGCATGTCTTTGATGCTAGACCAGCAGCTGTAGGATACGCTGTATATTCCATGATGGCAGAACTTGCTGCTAGCTAGGGTCAACGCTCTAAAGCTGTAAGTTCGCCGACAGCTCGAGCCGAGACATAGGTAGGCGACTGGACGAGGTCTGGTATGACACGATTTCCAAAATAGACACCCTATTCTAAACCCCGCGGCGCTCCGCCACATAACTTTCACTTCACAAGGCTCCTTGACAAGTCATCCCCAACTTTCCTGGCCATGGCGGTCAACGGTCTTGGTTCGCGTAGCTCTCCTATTGTTATCTCGGACGATGAAGATGCGGCCTACGTTGAACAGCAACTGGGCGTGTATGAAACAGGGTCAGCCTCCGGGACTGACCGGTTCGCCAGAGATGATTCAAATGACGAAGGCGACGGCAACTTGCCAGAGAGCTTAGCCATGAATCACAACGTAACCGGTACGTGACGGGCCACATATTGCGTTGGCATACAATGTACAATATTGAGGATCATAGACCCGGTTGCTGGCCAGAAACGCAAGCGCAACGACAGCCAGCCATCTCAGCCATTCCCATTCCAGGGCGAGAGCAAGACCGCTCGCAAGAAGAGGAGAAGGCGTGAAAGGGAGGCTCAGCTGGCGCAGGGGCTGCTACAAGTACCTCCCCCTGCTGTACCTCCTGCGCCGGCCATGCCGCCTGCTTACACCTCTGCTCCGCTGCCAGCCTCTGTCCCCGCGCCGCTCCAGCCGAAAAAGGCGCGTCGCAACAGGTATGCGGCGATGCCAGATCTTCCTACCCTGCACATCTCCCCCGAGATCCTCCCACCGGTGTCGTGGTCTCCCACGTCGCCCAACTTCGTCCCCACACTACCGCACGTACACGCGCTTCCCCGTAAGCCGTCGACGCTGACGACGTTCATGGGCGACGCACTCGTACACGAGCCGAAGTCCTCGCCGTCGGGTGCGCTTCCGCTGTCCTCGCGCCTATCTCATGCAGCCATATCCCGCCCTGCCCCAGACACCGCGGCTGTTTCGCCCGCACTTCCCGCACCTCCCGCAGTTTCGCCTCCCCCTCCTCCCATTGCCCCTCCTTTCTCAACCCAATCTCCCGCCGAGCAGTCTGCATCCAAGAAACCTATAGGTATGCATCTTGAAACCGATGCGTCTGGGTCGCACGGGCTTTATGCCTCCCCGCGCGAAATACACCCTACTCGTACGCTGGTGCTCGAGCACATCCCGAAGAAGTTCCGCAATTGGGCCTTCATAAACGATTGGGCCAAGAATCGGCGTTCGAGGTACATCCATTTCGACCCACGCACGGGGAAAGCAGCTATCGAGTTTCAGACTGCGGATAGTGCGTTAGAGGCATTCAACAGCCCGCGTCTCTCTAGCGAGGGCAAAGAGCACATCCGTGCGTACTGGTACAGGGGCTCTCCGGCTGGGAAACCACCACCGCCAGATCTAGAAGAGGGCGAGATTGCGGAAGGAGTAGCTGAGGAGCCGAGTATAGAACAGAAGGCGACCGGCAAGAAAAAGAAGAAGCAGAAGCAGAAGAAAAAGACGCAAGATGTAGAGCAGCAAGTATCCTCTGGTCAGGCAGAACTAGGGCCCTCGCGCCGTCAATTAGATCAGCAAGATGAAGAAGCACTGTGGGACTCCATCTTCAGGAAATCCCAGCCAGCTGCTCAGTCAGGCCCCAAGAATGTCTACTCGCACTCATATCGCTCGGCATCAAAGCCTGTTCCTTCCAATCAACAAGTTTCAGGATTGTCGACCGATCTGTCCACTCCTGCACATAGTTCTACTCCTGCACGGTCTATTCCACCCCACCTCAGGGGCCCGAAATTCCCGCAATTGCAAGATTCGTTGATGTCTACCATCTCTCCTTCGGCGCCGTCGCATGCCTTTCTTCCCCAGAATATCCCCGAGCCTTGGGGTACCCTACATCCAACAATCAGTCCAAACGCCACGGAGCCTCGTTTCAATATTGGCAAGTACTATGGATCCCTGAACAACATGCCGTATTCCCAGCAGCCACAGCTGTTTCAGCACTATGGCCTCTCACAAGTTGTCACTAATCCGTTCCCTCCGCTGCCGCCCCCACCTCCTCAGTTGCACGTACCGCCACCTCCACCTCCACCCGAGCCCAACCCTGAATTACATGTAGCCGAAGACCCCATTCCTGTTCCCGAGTTTGACGAAGAGCAGGCGATGGATCTAGAGTCTGATGCCGGAGACGGCGACGTGTACATGGTCATAGATTCAGGGCCGACAATGGCTGGGACAGACCCGTCACTGCCGGACAACATCAACGACGATATGGACGACGGCCACTCAATCGCGTCTTCTCGAGCCCAGTCACCAGTCCCGGCACCTGCGAAGAGGCCATATGAGCCTTACCAAACATCCTCAGACGATTCACCGATACCAGGTTTGTCAATGGGTGAAAGACCAGCCGCGACTCCCTCGCCTGTCCCACCGACGCCCGTAGAGGTCGTCGAGGAGGAGTCATCTCAGCCCCCTAGTTCAGACGAGCGCAAGGCGGTGTCCACGCTGAATCCGACGGTAGCGTGCTGGGTCCCGTTGAACCAGCGTCCAGACAAGCCAGCAGCGGGGACATCAGCTGAGCCTGTGGCAGTCGAGGAGATTTCTACACCTCAAGAGACGCGTACGGACCCGCCGAAGCTGTCTATTCAGCAGCCGGTGAGACAAGTGCGCGCTGTACCTCTACCGATGCCGTCGCCAACTATCGTTACGGTGCAGAAATTGGCCGCTCTTGCGTCTACTCCTGAGACAGGAGTAGACAGAGCGGTACCGGCCAGCAAGCGATCGCTACTGGAGAGACAACGCGAGCTCGAGGAGCGCATCGCTTACGTCAAGGAGGAGCTTGCGCGGCGTGGTGTCGCAGGCTCTATTAGTGCAGCTTCTGCGGAGACGACCAGCTCTTCGGTCGCAAGTGGCAGCGGATATGCCACACGCGGCAGCACTCCTAGTCAAGTTGCTGCTGATGGAGAGTCACGCCCTGCGATTGACACCGGCAAGAGACAGGTACCCACAATGGCGCCGCTGCAGATTCAGCCTTCTGATGCTCCTCTGGTACCGCCCTTGCCCACGCCTGCTCTTTCGGAGAGCACGTCGGCTACCGGGACGAACAAGAGCAGATCGACGTCGCCATCCCTCGAGGATGCAGTCACCCCAGAGAGTGGTGCGTCGACAGGGAAGAGTTTGAACGGTGCCACTATGAGTCTGGACGAACTGGCCATCTCCTTCATCACAGAGACGATTCAGACCGTCAATACCCCTCCTCCGCCAGCAGCGAAGCCTACTCCACCACCTGAGAAGATGAGCCAGGCAGCGGAGAAGATGTTGTTGGCGGCGAAACAAAAGCGCTTAGAGCAACATATTGCTGAGAGCAAGATGTTGATGGCGAAGCTCGGTACAGCGCGCTCGAAGGAGGAGAGAGAAAGCATATTGAGTACCCTCCGTGAGCGCAGACGGTGAGCGGTTCCCTCACTATCTGGGCGAGAGCTGGTATCAGGCTGAATGCGATACATGAACAGCGCGATGGAGGAGGACATGAAGGCCGATGCCGTGTCCGTAGTGCAGCCTACGTCTGCAATGTCCCCGACGCCACTGCCGGCCGCACCCGCGCCGCCTCCGTTCAGTCGGCCGCAGTCTGCCCAGTCGTGGAAGACACGATGGCCGGAGACGGCGCGAGAGGCGAATATCTTGATTATTAGCGACGATGAGGATGATGAGGACGACGAATGATGAAGTTGTAAACTGGTTAACGGGTGCGTGTGTTCTTTTGTTCCTTCATAGTTTGTACAGAACACAGGCGCCGCTGGATCCTCGATGTGTCAATTCTCGACGAATATTCGGAAGTACATACTTTCTTGTGTCATGTACGCCTAATCCAGCACTATACCTTCACAGGGCGGAACTGGTTGTTCTCGCCTCGGACCCCGTAAGGTGAGTATGATGCTGAAGATTTCAGGGTTGGCTTACGTTCCGTCGCAGGCTGTACGATCACCGAGGCACACTCTATGAGCCTATCGCCTCATTATACGACCTTGTCATTGCAGCGTCGCGCACTACGTATCGCATTTGGCTCGCTAGCGCTGCGTTCCGGACATCTCGCATCCCACGAGATGAACGGGCGAGCCGGCGTGTCCGCGAGCTGATTGAGCACGTCGGGTTATTCCCTCTGCGGCGACACATCAGTGCAAGTAGTACAGTTTTGTATGTTGTATCTTTCGTTCGCGGCTGTGAATGTCATTGTGGTTTCGGTCCGTATCCGCGCACAAGCGCTTGATTATGCAAGCTAAGCCAAAAGGAGATGGAGTGGTTTATCAATTCGGCAGCTTTGTCAGAAATTCGGCAGCACTTCGGTAAATACCACTTCCCAATGACGATGCTGGTGGTCGATCATGAGATTCGCCGTCGCATTGGTGGCTGCTGCACGACTTCGCGATGCATGCGGGAGCCCACGACTATGGGATAGCCCGATTGCCGTTAGTACGGCCTTGACGAAAAGTTCGTCCCATATGTTCATAGCACTACGCTTAGTGCTGACAGCATGACGCACACCGCCACTTTCTGCAGTGGATTGAACATGGCCGGACCTTCGAGACGTTTGCTATCGACAACGATGACCTACAAGGCCGCCCGTCACTGATGTTTATCGTGCGGCGTGCCGTGTCCCGACCGCCGGCCTGATAATTATATAAATCCAGGGGACTAGCAACATACTTCCCAAGTGAACTCTGAGAGCCGTATCCCTCTCCATCTTCTAACACAATGCCAGCATCAAAGTTCGTGAAGCTGAACACGGGGGCACTAATGCCCACCCTCGGTCTCGGTGCGCAATGTCTTCCTCGGCTGAGTGTATGAGATGCTGACCTTGGTCCCCTATAGGTACATGGAAGTCGGCTCCCGGTGCCGTCGAGAAGGCCGTGGAAGTCGCATTGAAAAATGGCTACCGACACATTGATACCGCGCAGGCATACGGTACGTTCCGCATGCGACGGCGATCATAGAGTATTCACTCAGTGGACTGCAGAGAACGAGAGAGAAGTCGGTCTCGGCATCAAGAACTCTGGAGTCCCCCGGGAGGAGATCTTCCTCACGACCAAGCTCAACAACAGCAGACACCGCGACCCCGAAGTGGCGCTCGAGGACTCGCTTGCTGCCCTCGACACGCCGTACCTCGACCTCTGTAGGCTCACATACTATGGTGTTGAAGCGGCCCTGACGTCGAATAGGGCTGATGCACTGGCCGTGCCCGATGAAGAGCGGCAGACCCGACCGGGAGGTGAACTGGCTCAACACGTGGAAGAAGATGGAGCAGATCTACAAGGCGCACCCGGAGAAGGTCCGCGCGATCGGCGTGTCGAACATCTCCATCAAGTACTTCCAGGAGCTCCTCGCCGTCGCCGAGGTCGTGCCCGCGGTCAACCAGATCGAGAGCCACCCGTACGTCGTGTCGCCACACGTCCGTCTCGCCAAGCGCTGACGACTCGGCGCGCAGCTCGCTCACCCAGGAGGAGCTCGTGCAGTTCTGCATCTCCAAGGGCATCTCGGTCACCGCGTACTCCCCGCTCGGCTCGGACAACGCGCCGCTCGCGCAGAACGCGGTCGTCCAGCAGATCGCCAAGGCGCACGGTGTGAACCCGACCACGATCCTCATCTCCTTCCACGCGAACCGCCCTGAGGTGACCGGTGCGTGCTCCTTTCGCTAACCTATCGATCGACGTCAAGGTCGACTGACCATCAATGTCATGGCCCGCAGTGATCCCCAAATCCGTGACGCCCGAGCGCATCATCTCGAACATGACGATCGTGGACCTCTCAGCCTCGGAGCTGCAGGAACTGAAGGAGATCGAGAAGACGAGCCCCTCGCGCGTGTGCAAGCCCTTCTGGACGGGCTACGGTGCCATCGGTTTCCCCGACTGCGAGTAAGCAGACCGTGAACGCGGAGCGATCTAGAAGAAGTGAAATGACAGTGTCCTCGTATATTTCGATCAGCCTTTGCAATTGTCATACAGCAGAACATTGTGATGTATACATGCGTTGTTAGCTTCTGCCTGTCAATAGTCAATCGTAGCACTGTTTTATGGCGAAGAGCAAGATCATCGGGGTATCATAAGATGTGCAGATCATCCATCTCCTTCTCCTTCCTGTTCCAACCTTCAAGAAACCGTGGTCCTCACTTCCACCATTCACCATAGCTTGCCGAACACGCTGCCCCTGCTCGTTGGGTTTCCCAGCAACACGCCCACACCCTCCTGGATTGCGACGCTGACGGGTCGGATGGGCGCAGAGTCGAACACATGCGGGCACGGCTGGTCCAGCGGCGCAGCAGTGAGGCGCGGAGTCTCCAGCTCGCGCTCGTACATCGACGGCTGCCGCGGAGAGCGACTCAGCGCCTCGTACTGAGGCGGATCGAACGTGCGCCGCGCGGCGCGCAATCGCGTCAGTATCTATAAATTCAACCCGATGGGCTTAGTGCGAGCGAAAGGAAGAGGAACACAGAGGGCAAACCTGTTCGTAGAGGGCAATCTCGCCGTCAAGGTGCTCCTTGGCGAGCGCCTCAAAGTCTTCGACTTTCTGCGTGTGGTATGTGTCCATCTCGGCCATCGTCGTATTCAACACGGTCTCGCAGCGCGCGGCCATCTCTTCGTCTTCCTGCACCATAGCACGTTGAGCGCCCCGGACAAACAGACGTGCAAATTGAGGACTAACCTGGCCCTGCCGCACTGCATCCTGGTACCGCGCCAACGTCGCCTTGTGCGTATCAATCACTGGCTAGTGATTTCGTTCATATATCAGCATGTGAAGAAATGGTGTTCTATTGTTCGCGTACTGCGTAGATCGTTGCCGGATGTGCGACGTTCTTTAGCGCCTCGTGCGTCGCAAGTTGCGTCTTCCTCGCCTGCAATCCACGATCAGCAAACGCACGTCTCAAGTGCGTACAGTGATAATCAGACTGACGTGGCTGTCATAGATGTCTGCGACATGCTGCAGCGTCTCCGCAGTCCTCTGCATCGCCTTCGATAACCTAAGGCAATCTGTCTGTCGGTCGACATCATGCAGTGGGGCTACGGGTGCCGCGCGTACCTTCGCAATCCTCCCGCCAACACCACGCACCGTCAGAGTTGACGTGCCCGCTCGATCTGGCATTCGCGCCGTCTTCCTCCTCTGGGTCGTCGCCCGCGGAGGGAGAGGCGGACGCGAGTGGCTTGCAGGTGATCAGCGACAGGAGGGAGTATGAGAGGAGCCGTTCTGCTTTGGACATCTCTGCAGGTGTATGATTTAACGTTGATTTGGTGGAACACGGACACTCAAAACACGTACCGACGCGTGCCTCGCGCACCTTTCCAAAGATGCCCCGGAGTCCCTGCACGCCGTTGCCCACCGCACGCGTGTGGCTCGTGAACCGCTCAATGGCTTCCTGTGCGTCGTCCGCATCGAGGTTGAACGCGGGGTGGTAGACGTGCGCGTAGAACGCCGGGCCCTTGGGCGGGAGCCCAAGGTAGTATGGCAGCTGCTTTTTCCATTCCTACGGAACCAAACCATGCGATCGTCAGCGATCGCAGCAGCGATGCATACCCAACATGCACGCTCACCGAGTCGCTTTCGCATCCCAGAAAGAACGTGAGCACCTCTGCATAACGCGCAACCGGATGGCGCACGATGCGGTTGATATATCGTTCAAGGTCGCCTCTGCGCGCCTCGACGAACGCGTCGTTGAACCGTCCCGCATACTGCTTCTCCGGTAGCGGCGGCAGCGCGATCCCAGGCAGCCGCCGCGAAAGCGCCGTGTGCAGTACGACAAAATGCGAGAACCGCCGCTGGACAGTGATGCTTGTCGGCTCGCCGTCCTCCTCCCCCGCCTCCTCTTGCTCGGTCTCCTCCACCTCGGCATCGAGGTGCGACGCGGACCGGAAGTGCGCGCGCACGGGCGCGTCGAAGATCGACGTAAGCGTGTACACCGTGAACGGGCCTGTCAGCCCCGAGCTGCGCTTCGACGGCGAGTGCACGAGCACGCGGAACGCGGGCAGCTTGCTCCGCCACGCGGGCCCCGCCTCGACGAAGTGCCTCTCCGCCTCGCCACCCGCGCGCCGGCCCCCGTCGTCCTCGCTCGCGTTCTCGCTGCGGTCCCGCGCGTGGCCCGGCGCCCCGACGGGCGGCGCGTCCGCCGCGGCGTCCTCGCCGCCCTGCAGGACCCACGCCTCCGCGCCGCTCGTGACGAAGCTGCTGAAGCGGTTGAGCGAGCGCCCGCCGAGGAGGCTGCGCCGGAAGCTCGGGAACCACTCGCCCGTCGACTGCGGCACGAGCGGCGGTAGCGTGGGCGAGCCGCGGGGCGTGATGGACGAGCCGGACGCCTCGCGTTTGCGGAAGTGGGAGGACGTGGGCAGCGCGAACCCCGGCAGGCGGGCGAAGTCCGACGTGAACTGTGCACCGCCCGCGTCGTCGTCAGCACGGAGTCGTCCGTCGCGCAGCGGCGTGCACGGCTTACGGTGTAGTATGTCTGGGGCAGCAGCCCGACTTCGCCCTCGTGCGCCTGCGCGTCGCGCTCATGCTCGCTGGGCCGGCACTTGACGACGCGCGCGAGGCTCCAGCCGTCGCCGACGTCCTCGCGGAGCACCTCGAGCTCGTCGCCCGCGTTGACGCACACGAGCTCGCGGAACTCGGGCTTGCCCTCGAACGCGTACAGCGCGCGCGCTGGGCGCCCCGGCCCGTACTCCTCTTCGCGCCCCGCGTCGCCGTCGAGCTCGTCGTCCGAGAGCGACCTTCCGTTCGCATCGTCCGCGTCGCTGTCCGCGATCGGTGCGAGTCCGAGGCCGGCATCGATAGGATTTAGGCTGCCGCGCGGGTCGGACGCGAGCGAGACGGTCCACGCGTTCGAGGTGTTGATGCCCGAGTCGAACTCGATGTCCACATGTGCGCGGGCCAATGTCTGTGGTGATGGAGAGAGAAACGCGGGCTTGGATGCTGATGTTGCCGCAGCATCAGACATATTTTGGGGAGAGAGGCTGCAGATCTGAAAGCATGATCAATCGCTGATAGCAAGTCCATATTGGTGCGAGTGGGTCGTATTGGCCTATACAGTATGGTGTACATTGTAACAGTCTAACATTGACAACAGTACGAACGGTCATGAGGTGCTCTACAGGCTATTATACAGCAGTACTCGCTACACCCCTTCTCGTCGATCATTCTCATCACGGTCATGAAGCACTCGTGTGCATCCCTAATCTTGAGCTGCAGCAGCCTCGAGTTCCTCCGGCGCGGAGACTGCAGGCAACTCTGTCAACCCAATACAATACTCCACGGTCTCTCCGGGAAACGGGCTCATGGAAGGCCCTGCCTTCTCCTTTGTGAAGCAGCTCCTCTCGCGGGAGGGCATGGCAATCGTGACCGCAATCTGTAACTTGCCTGGAGGCGAAGGAGTATGCGGATTTTCAGTCATGGCGACAGCTATAGACGCAGGCGCAGCGGAGTGCGGGCGATCAGCCCGCTGGAAATAACTGAAGCGGGGGCGTGAAGGCTGAGGAGGTAAGACCACGGGCGGAGGAGCGGGCGGCCAACTAGGGGGTGGAAGGTATCGCACCGCAAGAGGCTGCAAGACGAAAGCATAATCGGGCGTGGTCAACGAACAGGAAAAACGGACTAGATAGGTCAGCGACCCTTTGAGTAAGTAATCACTGTCCAAGACGTACCAGTATATCTGCCCACTTGTCAACACTCCACCCGCCGCCACCTCCCTTGTCACCATCGGGCGGTGGGAGGGAGTTGGGATCAATGTAGACATCCCACAACTTAGGCCTCTCTTTCTCCTGCGCGGGCTCGGGAGCGTGCAGGCGCCGGGGAGTGAGGTTGATGGTGGGGTAGATCCGGCGCAAAGCGAGCACGGAGAGAACAGCGCCGACAAAGAGCCCAGAGGCAAGGAATACAAGGATGAGAGGCGGGCCGTCGGACGAATGGATGACGGAGGAGGAGCCACTGTACGAGGTCTGGGGTATGTCTGACATGCTGGGGGCGTAAAGGTGGGCGCACCGCTCGAGGTGGAGCGTGTAAATGGCCAAGGGACAAGGGTCGCGTGCGGGCACGAGGGCGAGCTGGTGCGTGCGAGAGCGCAGTGAACGGGTGAGATGCGGGCGTGTGTCCACTTCTGGCCAGCGAAAGACCGAGGCGAGCCCGGTGCGGGGAACGCCTATATGGGTCCGCTTGTCGCCCCACAGACGCGATCATGTCATCGATGGGTGCACGCCGTCGAGGCTGAGCGTGATTCCGAGTCTCCAGCGCACATCACTCGCGCGGCTAGGATAGGCGTCGAACGTGGACGCGAAACCCCGCACCGACTAGAACTGTGATCCCCGGCCTTCCGTGGTGTTGTGACCCCCGCGGCCCGGCTTTTGCGAATTTCCCCAGGCTTCGGTGGATCGTCGCGGGGACGACTTGGCGTGCTCACAGCACGCGAGGGATGGGAAAAGACACCATGGAGGATGTGATAGGCAATTGCAGGTGCCCGGACGCCGTGCCCAACGTGGTATATGAACGGGGAACTCGCTGTGTGTGTCGACGATTACTGCATTATCGTGAACGACCAGAATTTTGCGTACCGCTACGTGACGATCTGCGCGCGTCGAACGCATGGTTGCTTGTAATGAGCTGCGTCGCCGCAAGCGAACATCTTGCAGAGCACGCTAGAGGGAGGAGGTGAGCACGGCAGGAGGTGTCATATAATGCGGAGTTGGTGGTGGCTTATCTGAGTTCAAATATTAGTAGTGCTTGGGCAGATCTCCGACATACTCCGCCTCTCAAAAGCAATCGGCTTCAAGCTTCATCACCTACACAGACCAAAGTCATGGTCCTGAGTCTAAGTTGTTTTCTTGCTGCGATGGCTCTACGGACTTTGATGCCCTCCGGGGGATTATGGGGCTGTTGAGCCTGAAGATGGCATGGCGTCGGGCTGGGGCACAAGACGGCTTGTGTCATCCGGCTGCACCCCAAGCAACACCATCACTACTACCCGCCGACGGCGGGCCTCGCATCTTCTAGACGAGCTATGTCAGAGAAGCTACCAATAAGTGCAGTTCTAAGCCTTCACAGGCTTTCACATGCAACCGTCCGAGGTTTGCTCGGACCTCCTTACTTCCTTTGGACAGCGATTGCAGAGGCCGTGGTAAGCCCCTCGCTATGGCTAGTCTGTACTGCTCACTAGATTTCTGCTTTCAAGTGCGCATATGGTCGCCCTGCAGTAGCCTGAAGCGCTGCGCAGGCTTTGAGACGCGTCGCGCCGTGAAACGCGGTCACATGCCGCGCCGCTCCGCTCCTCCTCCATTGGGCAATCATATCGCAACCCACGATATCTCTGATTATGCATCCGTTGACCCGTTGCTCCCCGACCTGCGCAGAGTTGTCAAGGGTGCTGAAACACTGGCACCACCGTGAGATCGTACGTGACTTCCCTGACAAGCCAATGACAAGCCCGTAGGCATTCCCCCCTAGTGCGCTCGCTAATCCGTGCCTTCCGTCGGGAAGGCGTACCACTTTTACTGCAGCACTCACTCTCGTGCTAGCCCAAACATTTGACAATGGAACATGGCCTGACCATGGTCTGACTCATGCTGTGATGCGATGCCTGTGATCCTCTGCGGATAAACCGGGATGGTCGACTCATAAACGGTGTGCGGCGTTGGCAGACGGCCGCTGAAGCTGCTCTTTGCCCGGAACGTGTCCTACCACAATCTGACTAGTCCACTCACGTCTTGTCACTGTTTGGGGTGGCTACTTAATTGATCCAACTTTCTCTCCATCCTGGGATCTTGATTAACTAAGGGATGAACGTCGTGAGAAGACAAGGTGCGTACTGCCTGCAGGGGCCTTTGCTGATCTGTCCTTCATCATCTATCGTGCAAGACGTTGGCTATGTCGCTGTGTCTCCAAGCGACGCGTATTATGCAGGCCGTCACTATCGATGGTTGCACTCTGGGCGGCGGCCGTCTGCTGGATGACATACCACACGTCGTTAGGGCTATGTTCTCGCTGACTGATTCTTTGAGTGCCATGCCTCTTAAGCACTCGTTCATTCAGCTGCAGTGGACATTCCGCGCTTGTGTACTAAGCTTATCCGCTCTACTTGCGAGACTCGAATCGTTTTCAGCGCTTCATCTCTAACTCGCCCCATCTCTAACTCGCCCCATTTTTCTGACATGACCATAGTACTAAACCCTGTGTGGGTCAACGGCGTCCAAAAGCTGAAGGTCGTACCACAACGTACGCAGATATATATCCACAACTCACGATTCCTTCCTTGAACTCATGCCGTCCCCATACGATACAGCACCTCCCAAGCCGCCACGCGGCTTGGCGCCGCCCGCGCTGGACGAGTCAATACATAAGTCTCGCAGCCTGCAACAGCTCCGATCGAAGGACAAGAGCCTTGAAAAGTATATCTACCTGACACAACTCAAGCATGCGGATCCACGCACGTTCTACAAACTATGCCTGGACAATATGTCCGTGAGTTTTGACATTTAAGTCCGGGATGCAACCAAGGGAGGCTGAGGTGCTGTAGGAAATTACGCCCCTTATCTATACTCCCACTGTTGGCGATGCATGTCTCAACTTCTCGCATATATATCGGAGGCCGGAAGGTCTGGTAAGTGAGATATGTTGTTGAATGGAAATGCGCCATTAACATCATCAACGCCAGTATGTCTCGATCAGAGACAAGGGGAACATCGCACAGGTCCTGCGGAATTGGCCGCGTATTGACGAGGCGAGAATCGCGGTGGTGACCGATGGTATTGTGTAATATTTCAGGATGCTGCAAGTATGCTCATTGATTGCAGGATCTCGGATTTTGGGCTTGGGCGATCTCGGCGTAAATGGCATGCCTATAGCCATCGGAAAGTTGTCACTTTATGTCGCAGGTGCAGGGTGTGTATCCACGGCAATCCCGAAGGTCTTCTACTCACATTGTTCACAGTATTCGACCCTCGTCGACAATCCCGATTTGCATCGATCTCGGCACGAATAACCAGCAATTCCTCGAAGACCCACTCTATCTTGGCCTCCGCCAGCGTCGAGTGTCCACGTCTGAGGCAGACGAGTTCATGGAAGAGTTGATGCACGCGATGTCCATCGTCTACCCGCGACTCCTCATTCAGTTCGAGGATTTCTCCACCGACAACGCTTTCGCGTACCTCTCGCGCTTCCGGAATCGCTACCCGCTTTTTAACGACGACATACAGGGCACTGGTGCGGTTGTGCTTTCTGGATTCTTGAATGCAGCGAAAATGGCCAGCGAGGCAAGTGGCAAGCCCCTGAAGGACCACCGGATCCTATTCTTGGGTGCAGGCTCGGCGGGAGTAGGCGTGGCGATGCAGCTGCAGAGTTTCTTCAAATTGCAGGGTCTGTCGACGGAAGAGGCCAGGCGCAGGATCTGGCTGGTCGACTCGCAGGGCCTCATCTTTGACAGCCGGGGGCCGATGGCGGAGCACAAGAAGTGTACGTTACCCATCGAGACGATCGTCCTCGTCCAATCTGCTGATGCTATTGCTTCGTGCAGATTTTTCGCGGCCCGACTACTCGGGCGCACCAATGACGGACCTGACGGAGATTATCAAATACGTTCAGCCCACCGCTTTGCTCGGGCTGTCCACAATCAAGGTTAGCGCGCCTTGATATCTCCGATCGTCTATCATCCCTGAACTCATCATTGTGCCAGGGTGCATTCAGTCAATCTGTCATTGAGACAATGTCCGCGCTCAACCCTCGTCCAATCATCTTCCCTCTCTCGAACCCTGTCCGCCTGTCGGAGTGCGAGTTTGATGAGGCTGTGGAGTGGTCCCGCGGAAAGGTGATCTTCGCGTCGGGCTCACCGTTTCCGGCGCAGGACTACAACGGCAAGACGCTCTACCCGGGGCAAGGTGCATATATTTGAAACATAACCTCGTCTGTTAGCTGACAGCTTGATGCATTATTCAGGGAACAACATGTATGTCTTCCCAGGTAAGTTCGGCACTGATCGCGGCCACCACGCTGTACTGATAATCACTCTCAGGGCTAGGGCTCGGCGCGATCTTGTCGCGCGCGTCCGCTGTGACGGACACCATGGTCGAAGCGTCGTCCCTCGGCCTCGCTGACTCGCTGACGGCCGAGGAGCGTGCGCAGGACCTTGCGTACCCGCGTGTCGAGCGGATTCGCGAAATTAGTGCGCAGATTGCGTGCCGCGTGATCCGCGCGGCTCAGCGAGCGGTATGTGCTCCATGACCCCGTGGCCGTCCTCTCGTGCTTACTATGTCCGCTTGCAGGGCGTCGATCGCACCACGGAGCTGAGGGACTTGTGGGACGACCAGCTGCTCGAGTTTGTGAAGGGCAAGATGTGGAAGCCGTGATGGATGTGTCTAGATAGAGGAATGCGGGTAGCCAATCTGTTGTAAAATCTGGGGTAACCTATACGTTGTGGAACCTATCTTGCTTTAGTTCTCTCTCGCTGATGTTGTTATTATTAAGTTCATGTATCATCATCATCATCACCAGCAACTCATCATAACACAGAACTCAGTCAAACGTGATTCATCGATTCGCGGCGCATGCATCACAATTTGTAGGAAAGCATCGCCACTGATGGATAGATCGGTCGCTGTAAAATTACAAGCGGTGTGGTGTAAGACGTATACCGTGAGATATTCTGTCGTGGCATCTGCGTCAGAGGAGGGAGATCCGCGGCTCAGCAGCTACCTTCGTGTTGATACTTTCCAACAGAAAATCAACGCAGAGGTCCCATCCATAGTGAGCGCAAATGCAATGATCTAGCAACCCCGTACAGTACGTCGTGAGAACGGTACAGAGATGTCTAGTACAGGACGCAGCAGAAGAACGATTCTTCGGCTGCATCCTGTACTTGATACAGGCTAACAAACAAATAGAAGTGGCTCGGTCGATGTATGTCACCGAGGTCATGGGTTCATCTCATCCCTGGCATGCCACGGCAAGTCTGCCACACCTAGGCATAGCTCTGCCTGCTTCCGACTCGCATCCCTTGCCCCCCTCTCCATTCGCGGGTGCGGTGACGGCATGGCAATGGCAACTGCGACGCGCAAGCGGCCCTCGGGTTCACACTGAGCGTCCTTCGCCGGAATGGAACCCTGCAACGTCGAGGAAGACGATGTGGTGATGACGCTAGCACGGCGGCTGCTTACTGGCGTGGCATCTTGTGGGAGCGACGCCTGCTCGCGCGCGTACTCCTCCTTGGTGATGTACTGCGCGGATAATGGCTGTGGCGCACGGTCAGCTGTTTGCACGCACGTCTCCGCGGCTGACTTACCAGAAGCTGCTGCCACTTCGCGTCGGCGGGGCCCGTGGCAGGTTTTGGCTCCAGCCGGACCTCGAGCAGTTGTGGCTTTTCAGCGACAGTCGGCAGAACGGGTGTGGCGCGGGCGTGGCGGCGGCGCATGACTCTGCACAGCCAGAAGCCGAGCAGGAAGAGTACGATGAGTGCGACGACGGCTACCACTACGGGTACAACGACGGCAGTGCGCGACTGGTGATCCGTGGATCCCGACGAAGGCGAAGGACTGGGGTGGTGGGTAGGAGGGGAATTGGTTCCGGGGTCGCCGCCTGTAACGAATGGGTCGCTCGCGATATCATGGTTCACGGACATGTCTTCCGTAAAGGTCTGTGCTCCCATTAATATATTGCGAATTAACCGAGGGTTCAGGGTATAGCTAACCTGATCAGTCGGTGGGACTTGTCGCCGAGAAGGCGGAACAGGAGATTTGGGGCTCAACGCGCCCATTTGGTTATAGGTGTATTCCATGATATGATAACGGTTGTGTGCTTCCAGTTCACTGCCGACATCGAGTACAGCTGATAGGGATTGTAGGGTAGAGGGTTGGGGAGGTATGGTGGCGGCTAGGATATCGTCGATGTGTAAAGGAGCAATTGTGGCGATAATTGCGGTTGCAGAGGGATATTCGCGGGGCGAAGCTGACGTAGTACGCCTGCTGCATCCTGCGGTACTTATACGCGAGAAGAGTCATGGACAGTGACGCGCGTCTTGTGGCTGAGACTCGAGGCAGAAGTCCACTGACGCAGCCTTGATGCTTCCTACCGACGTAATGGGTCCGATCATCCGCATCAGTATCGCCCTGACTGCTGCGATCTCGAGTCACCGAACATGCTCGATCCGAGTCATCGCGCCGGCTGCGCCTCCGCGCGCCTCCGGAGCCCTAGGGCATAGTTATAAACGCCCGCCTCGACGCGGACGATTCGCATAGTACAGCGCTGTGGCGATACTCTATGTACCACAGAACGCTCGTCAGAGTTTAGCGATGCACCTGCGTTGAGTACAGCATTCAATTGAATACTTGGATGGACGAGCTTCGCGGCTCCTATCCGGCGCAGCCTCTGCATTATCGCACCATTAGCCCCGGTGCCGTCGACTAGGGTGCGAAGTCGAGTCCAGTCATGAGCATTCGGATGGCGCTGCACGTGGGCCAAGGCCCCCTGGCTGCGAGCGCACGCGTGTCTGCGCCACAGCAGCGGCCAGCCACCCTTGTATTCTTGCAGGCTCGGCGACCGTGCTGTGCATGTGTCTGCGGTGGCGAGACAGAATCTGTCGCAGACACCGCAGAACTGGGGCGGTGGAACGTTCCTGCGACCCGAGAACGCGATTGGTTCGCCTTACCTTGGACCGCAGCTGTTCCTAGCCGTAAATCGCGCACGCTGGACGTGATTAACCGGGCGTGCGCAGGCCTGCAAGGGCGCGTGCACGGCACGAGTTCTCGAAGCGGCGCGAGTATCGTCAGGGGTGATGCTGTCAAGCCGGTCACAGTCCGCAGAAGTCGGGGTAAATCATACGTATGGTGGAGTCAGGATCTCGATTCTAGGTTCAACCGAGCGCGCAGGGGGACGGTCGATTTCGCTCTGGACGGCGGACCTAAACGGAATGGGTCCGGTGGGGGCTTACCATTGAATGCAAGAAGACGAGCCAACTCAATGGCCGTATTATGAGCGCGGACTGGCTTCGGAACGAAGGGTTTCAGCTTGAAAACCGTTGGGAACCCGAGTTCCACTGACTCATCAGATTCATGGGAGGTAATTGGGTATAGTACGTTAAACCACGTTGGCGCGAATAAGCACACGGCCGCAGGGACCATATCGTTATGAGCGGCCAGATTGGTGAGATAGCTAGTCGGCGATGTTTCCTTTAGTTGTTGGATCTGCAACGCTCAGGCTTACTTCTCCGCTTTGGGCAGCTTCTGTAAGGGTTGCAGATATCAGCTATAGAAACCGCACACCAAGAAGACTAGCCTTCAGAGGGTCCTTCTCACAGCAATTTGTCGTGAGCGGGAAGCCCAGACAGACCAACTCCTTTTGTTCGTGTTCGTTTCGTGAGTCACCCGCTTGCCATGCTGTCTATGCGCAAGCTGCCACACAACCGTAGCGTTCATACCCTGTCTTACAATAATAGTCAATATATTCGCGGGTATCCACATACAACTTGGAAAGCTAATAAAACATAATCGACAGAAACTATCCTCAGTTACACCTCACCACGAGGCGTCGTATGTCGGTGCAGCACGTTTGGCCTGTCGGACCTCCTGCATGAGCGCTGCAACGTGCCTGTCCAGTAAGGCAACATATGGCTTGAGAGAGGTCCGTTCCCAATCTGCCCAGACCACAAACCGTTAGCCGTACTTCATGCCATGGCTTGTCCGACATACCGGAATGATGTTCCCCGGTCCCTTCTTCTCCTCCGGCGTCTTCTCCTGCACCTGGTGCAACGGCGATCTCGTCGAGCTCCCGCAGCAGCAGACTCACGGTGGGCACGCGCTCGGGACGGAATGAGTCAATTGCGGCAGGGTCGACAGGCACGCACACGCGGCCTGTTTTCGGGTGCACGCAGAACGGCGCTTTGAGAAGGTGGTTTCTGTGCTTCGAGACCTCCGCGTCCAGGCGTGGGTAGGTGTACTGCAGGATGATGTCTTCCACCGCTGCTTGGAGGGCGTTCTACGAGGCACGCGCGTTGGAAAATCAAGACCGCAATCAGGCAAGGGCAGTGTCGGTGGGGGAGAAGAGGAGATACGCACCCGCTTTGCGGTGCCCTTGTCGAGCTTGCGCACCTCCTTCTTCAGGTCATCCCACTTGTCCTCGGACGAGCGCATCGGTTCAGATCCCCACTTAGCGGCGAGATACTCAGCGACTGCCTTATCTGGGATGAGCTGGATGAGCGCCTTCCAGCCCTCCTCTGACTCGAAACAATTCTGGTCTTCCAGGATCAAGTCGCCAAAGACAGTGGCTAGTGGGTCCAGCGCCGATCTGTCAATCGCAATAAAATTATGGTTCGGCGGATATCACGCAAGAGCACGCACTTTATAGACGGAGGCAGAGTGCGCGAGCCCTGCCGCACGTTGACCTTCTTGTGCATCTCCTTCCCGCCCTGTATGACCATGAGCCACCCGACAAGCGCGCGGCGCTGCTCGTCCGTGAGCTCCATCGCCTCGCGGTCGGATATCCATAGGTGTATCCCACGGCGCCCGGAGTACACCCACAGGAGGTGCTTGTACCCGAAGTTGTCGCGTATGGCGTGGTCGAGCACGCGCACGGCGGCGGCGATGAACGCCCAGCAGCGCCGGCAGATGTCCGCGCCGGCGCAGCACGTGCGGATCGCGTCGTAGTCCGTCATGTCGATGTCGAAGACGAGCTCGCGCAGCTGTGCCGTGAAGTTGGCGGGCCGGACGGTCTTTTTGTCGCGTGGCTGCGCGGGCGTCAAGGCGCGCTGGGAGCGGTGGGCGAACGGAACGTACCCTCGCGCTGTACACGGGCCCAATCTCGAATCGCGTGGGGTTGAGGGCGCAGACTTGCTTCTTCAGCTCATCTGCCCTCTCGAATGAGTTGTATCGCAGGTATACGTCGCCCTGGAGCGTGAACGCGAACTCGCGGTTGGTGAAGAGCTTCGTCGGTACGTGCTCGTGGTTTAGCCAGCTAAATATCGACTTGAACGGGTACAGACGTTTGTAGAAGGCAAGCATGATTTCCGCGGAGACAGGCTCCTGCTCGTTGATGGCCATGCTTGCAAGGCGAGAAGAAGTCGTGCGGTATGGCTGCGATGATGAGGAGGGCACACGCACAAACGCGTCGGTCACACCGTGACCAAGCGCGTAGAGATGTGACATGTCGCGTCGCGTCTGTCACAGATCGTCTGGGCAGCAGATAGACGCCCTAGACATGGCGGATCAAGGTAGCCTCGAGTCTCACGAGATGCACCATTCTCTGTCAACTCTCCTATGTATTCCCACCGTAATAGCTTACCAGATAATTAGCAAATGCTACAGTCACAACAGAGGCCCAGAACCCTGCCCTAAATGGGCCTCATGACTCCTCGTTGGTAGCGCTACAATTTTAACATTTATCATGGACACCCTGCCATGGTGGCTGAAACAACTATCCCTGAGTCACCTGTTTTATCGGCAGCTTTGAAATGCTACTGAGTTGGCGCATCTCTGCAATGGAGGGTTAAGACTCCTGGAGAACTGTTTATACTCTGGCCTCGGCGGTTACATCAACTGTACCTCTCATCGTCTAGTATAAGAGTGTGCATCGTACGTGTCTCTCGCACTCAATACGACCCAATACCAGCGACGATAATTGTCACTATATTTTTTTGCAATGCATGAAATCCTCGGCCACAGTTGCATCGCGGCGGGCGCTCCCGCTAGCGCCGGCGCCACGTCGTTATCGTCGAGGCGCATGTGGGATGCCCCCTTGATCGGTCACCACTTCTTTCTCGGTGCCTTACGCTGCTCTAGTGGTTTTTCAAATCTTCAAAAGCGCATAGAAGCGGGGGCGTTGAGGGTGCTCACTCAACTTCACGAGGGGAGAGATACTGGCGGTCTCGACAGGTATGTTCCCTTAAACGACGCAAGCGAACATCGCGATGCCCAACCATTGGCAGCTCCGTGATCGGGCTGCCTGACTGCGCTCGAGTCACTCTAGTTTCCGGAGCCGCCAACATCTCACTGATATTTTGCCCGTTGCGAACTCCAGGTTTACCTGCCTTGCACTCGACTGCCATGCCACAGTACCAGCTCGAGGTCGCAATCGCCCTCGCGGTGAGCGCAGGATGCAGCCTGCTCACCTTTCTGGCCATGCGGCCCAGAGAAGGCAAAATACAGCTGCCTGTTGATGACGACGACGTCTTGCAACGGGATCCTTTCAACGTCACAAAACCCGAGGACCTCATTGACGGTACCCCTGTAAACGAAGAGGCATTCTGGTTCAGAGTAGGTGCACAATTACAGTGCAAGCAACATTGCGCTGAGCTCGAATGCAGGCGCGGCTGAGGAAAATTGCCATCGCAGTCTTCCTGTCTGCGATCCTCGTCATCCAATGTGCTTGCCTCGGCTGGTCGCTAGTCGAGGAAGGCCAAAGTGACTTGGCGGTCCACATCATCCATATCGTCTTCGCGTTCTATGTTCTGTTGGTTGCCGCTCGTTCAGTGTCACAGCGCAACTCAGAGCATGAGACCTCCGTGGCCCACTTGTTCGCGCTGACGTCCGTAGCCTCCGGTTTTCTGTTCGCAACGGCGATCCTGCCTTCATCCAAGCTCTCAGACAGTGGGATCTACCTGTTCTCTACGGTTCCCCTTGGGCTCTACCTGTTCTCTACGGTTCCCCTTGGGCTCTGGTATGCTACTCTGGCGCTCTACATTCTCTCGCTGGTCATCGCCATCACGACACCCTGCGGCCCTGCACTGCACTACCCGCCCGAGCAGATCTACTCAGACAAGACGCTCGCGAAGGTGAGCGCGACATACGATGACAACGTCTGCGGAGTCACGGGCGCGTCCGTCTGGGACACCCTGCTGTTCTCGTACACCACGAAGGTAGTCATGCTCGGGAACACGTCCGAGAGCCTCGAGATCGCCGACCTGCCGATCGTGCCCGCGGACATGCGCGCAACGACCATATTCAATAACATGCGCGGTGCACTGCGCCGGTGGAAGCTGCAAATCGGGTCGTGGCGCCCGAAACCTGGTTCCGGATGGGAGCTGGGGTATAGGCTGATCCGCGTGAATGAGAAGCTGCTGCTGTTGGTGGTCGTGCTTGCGTCGATTGCGGCGGTACTGTTCTATGTACCGGCGTATTTCTTGCAAAGAGTCGTCAGGTATCTTGAGCTGGACCCCGAGCGGACCGATAGAGGCTGGGGCTGGGTGTACTGCGCGGGTCTATTCTTCAGCAATGCGATAATGCTCCTGAGTAGGTGACAATTGACCTGTTTTATATCTTCGACTCACTGTGCCACAGTAACCGGTCAACTATGGTCCCTCTCCACGACGACATTGCAGGTCAGCCTTCGTGTGCAACTCAACTCAATCCTCTTCGCGAAGACGCTCGTTAGGAAGGACGTCGCGTCCTCCGCCGGACCCGCTAAACCCGATGAGCAAAACGACAATGCAGAAAACGGTAGTGCCGAAGATGGCGCAAAAAAGAAGGATGCTGAAGAGAATGAATTCTCGAGCAAGGCACAGATCATGACGCTCATGACGACAGACGTGGACCGTGTCAGCGAGTTCGCGTGGCATTTGTTCACATTGATCGGTATGACACAGCTGGATATGACGCTGCCGCAAGTAACTGAATGATCACTGCAGATTCGCCTATTGAGCTGACCATCGGGACGATCTTCTTGTATCATCTGCTAGGTACGCTTTGTGATGCCGCTTTCCCGGTTCGTTCTGACGCGATGATTGTCCGTAGGGGTGTCGTGCTTCTTCGGACTGGCTGTAACGTGCCTCTTCTTGCCGTTGAACCACTACGCGGGCAAAGTCGTCGTTGGCGCGCAGGACAACCTCATGAAGGCCCGTGATGAGCGTGTTGGCCTGATGAATGAGGTATGCAACATGAGTTTGTTTATGATATGTTACGCTGATAATGTGGTCAGATCCTCGGCGGTATTCGTATGCTGAAGGTGTGTGTTATATGACCTTTGGTTTTGTCATCGGGATCATTGAATAACACGGCTTAGTTCATGGCTTGGGAACGCAGCTTTGAGGAGCGAGTGATGAAGATCAGAGTTAGGGAGCTTAAGTACCAGCGATTGAACTATCTCATTGAAGTTTTGTTCAATACTATATGGTTCGTCAATTGCACAGTTTCATTGACGGTTGCTGATGCTATTATCATACAGGAATGCGTCACCGATCTTCGTGACGCTGGTATCTTTCTGGCACTTTGCCGTTGTTCGCAAGCAGGTGTTGACACCCTCTACCGCATTCACAGCTGTGAGTCATAGCATAACAGCTTGTCTCGCTGTTCACTGACATATCTGCTGTAGATCACTGGTAAGTTGTTCGAAAATTGATGCAGAACGTGACGGTGACGCAATGGTAGTCTTCAACGAAATGAAGTTCGCCCTCAACGCCCTGCCAGAGACTTTCATCAACATGCTCCAGGTGCGCCACATTCTACTTGCATCAGCCACACAGCACAACTCACACCCTCCAGTCTCTTGTATCTCTCCGACGCATCGAGAAATACCTGCATGGCGCTGAAGTCGCGGCCGTAGAGCCCCTTGACGGGCAGGCGCACCCCATCACGCTACAGTCCGCCACGATCACCTGGCCGCAAGACCGTATCCGGGGCGCGAGCGCAGCGCCCTCCGCCGCTGCGACCCCCAAGCAGAAGTTCATCCTCATGGACCTCAGCCTCGACTTCCCGCTCGGTGAGCTCTCGCTCGTCTGCGGCAAGCTGGGCAGTGGAAAGTCGCTGTTGCTGTTGGGTACGTGACGTTCGTCGCGGAGAAGAGGTTGTGGGCTGATCAGAGTATGATAGCGCTGCTCGGTGAGGCGGATATCCTGGCGGGACAGGTGACGTGCCCGCGGTCGCCGCCGGATACGATCGCCGCGTTCACTGGGCAGGCTGTGTCGGACGAGGAGTGGGTTGTGCAGGGCGTTTGCGCGTATGTCCCCCAGGTATTTGCATTCTAGATCAGTACACCAGCTGGTGGCTTACCGTCGCCCCTAGAGCGCTTGGCTTCGGAATGCCTCTATCAAGGGTGCGTTTTACTACGTTTTGCTTTTGGCCATCGTTCCTGATGTGGTTGCAGACAACATCCTGTTCGATTTGCCATACGACGCAGAGCGGTACCAGAAAACGCTCGAGGTATAGTGGCTTTGTCGCGGTTCCGTTATCGTTGATTGATCGCTTTGATCGTAGGCATGCGCGCTCTTGAGCGATCTCAAGATCCTTGAGGATGGTGACCTGTCGGAAATCGGTGAACGAGGAGTGAGTATGACTGCTAGACTTTGTGAATCGCATTGCTTATTGCTCTCCAGGTCAATTTGTCTGGTGGGCAAAAAGCGAGAGGTATGTTTTCATTTCGATCAGATTTTCATGTCCCTCGGGCTTACTCTTCAATCATAGTATCGCTCGCTCGGGCGGTATATTCTCGTGCTTCTATACTTCTCTTGGACGATGTTCTCTCAGCGGGTAAACAAGCTTTCCGATAGCAATCTACTAGCACTAACACCAGCGAATCTTAGTGGACGCGCATACTGCTCATCATCTCTACTATCAGTGCCTAAAGGGTGACCTGATGCGCGGCCGGACAATCATCCTAGTCTCACACCATGTTCAATTATGCGCGCCCAGTGCCAGCTTCATCGTGGCCCTCGACAACGGTCGAGTCATCTTCCAAGGCGACAACGACAAATTCCGCTCCTCTGGTGTCCTCAGTACTCTCGTCCAATCGGGAGCGGCCGATGCCAGCGATGAGCAAGAAGAGACGGCCAAAACAGAAGTCGAGGACCTCGTGCTCGAGAAGGACACCGAAGGCTCAGCGGAGGCTACCTCGGAAACCACGTCAACTATTGTTAGTACCGAAGTGAAGGTCGAGCAGAAGAAGGCCCCGCGCAAACTCATCGAGGAAGAGAAGCGTGCGGTGGGGCGCATCAGCAAAGACATCTGGATGACCTACATCAATGCGTTTGGTGGATATGGCTACTGGGCGTTCTTCGCGTTTGCGTTGCTGCTTGCTGCCATGAGTCCTGTCGCAGAGAATGGATGGCTCCGGTAAGTTGGTCTCGGGCGACTGGTCGATGTTGTGGCATCTCATACGTTCCGATAGAATTTGGACAGGTTCGGCGTTGGAATCAACATCACCAAAGAGCCCAATCTTCTACATCTCCGTCTATGCAGCTGTGAGTCACTTCTTCGATGCTTGATGGCTGTGATATCCATGCTAACTATGTTGTGTAAGATCACCATGGCGGGTGAGACATTTACAGCTGCTGATATTTTTGTCGTAGCCTGACTGACCAACAATTTAGGTGTCGTCCTCTCCACCCTACGTTGGTTCGTTCTGTGTAAGTTACGTCAATCCTTCTAGCGGCAACTTCAGTGCTCATTGTTTCGCAAGATCGGGGAGGTATTCATGCGTCAACGGTTCTGTACCAAAGTAGGCATCCTCATTCTGCTCCTGGACTATTTATTTATGTAGCGTCAGGATTGTTGGAGGGTGTCTTGTTTGCGAACATTCGGTTCCATGATACTGTCTCTCGTGGGCGACTGCTCAACCGCTTCGGCAAAGATTTTGAAGGTCTGTTCACCAATCATTAGACCCAGCCGCATGATTCAATTTGGTTTTGTAGGTGTTGACAGCAACTTGCCGGACAACTTCGGTCGTAGTATGGTCTACGCGCTATCGGCCACCACGACGTTTATTACAATAACATACGTCGGTGGCTTGCCCTTCCTGCTGGCAGCTGTCATTTTCGGAGCACTCTATTATAGCGGTAAGTGACCATGAAATTGTCCGATAACAATGCCGTATTCATTTGATTGTGTCAATAGTTGGCAGAGTGGGTTTCCTCGTCTACTGCTTCTGCAGCCCCAGCATTCTGACATTCTGGTTCAGGTTTACGGTCAAACATCTCGGGACATGCGCAGGTTAGGTATGTATCTGAGATTTATTAACTGTTCGCCTCTCATATATTTTGCAGACTCTGTGACCCGCTCTCCCCTATATTCAATCTATGGGGAGACTATTGCTGGAGTGACAGTCCTCCGAGCCTTCGGTGCCTCCACTAAGTTCATGCGTGACATGCTTCGCTGCGTCGATACGGTGAGTACGGTTCGTAGCCCGTAGTGTGTATGACTTACGACGTACTGTCAGAACACGAACCCGTACTACTGGATGTGGGGCGGTACGTTTGTGTACATCGTGCAGATAAGTTCTGTGGCTAACAGCCTTTAGTGAACCGATGGCTTTCTGCCCGTTTCAACCTCTTGTCGAGTGCCGTCATCGGAGTCACTGCTTTCGTGGCCATCCTCACTCCTGGCATCACCGCTTCTCTGGCGGGCTTTGCGCTTGCCTTTGCTTCTACGATCATGAACGACGTACGTGATTCGATATTTCGACAGTTATGTGATCCAGAGACTGACTTGCGAGCACTGATGTAGCTGCTCTTCCTGGTATGTAATTGCCGAGAGCCAGCACGGTCTTGTATTTGTGCTAACTCTCAACTCAGGTTCGACGGTTTGTTGGTCTTGAGCAATCCATGGTATGTGACTTTCATATTTTCTGAGAGTAAACTCACGTTTTGGATTACTGTAGGTGGCTGTCGAACGCATTAAGGAGTTCTCAGAGCTGCCCCGTGAGCCTCCAGAATTCATCGAGCCGCGCCCGCCAGCGTCATGGCCTGAGAAGGGTCAAATCGAGTGTGAAAACCTTGTCATCCGCTATGCGGTACGCGTCTTGACTCTCGCATCTTATGATCATAAGAACTACAGACATCGCTGATTGTGATTACTTTCAGCCCGATCTACCTAATGTCTTGCATAACCTTTCATTCACGATCCACCCAGGAGAAAAGGTGGGCGTGCTCGGG
The DNA here is from genome assembly GCA_029448655.1 of Wolfiporia cocos. Taxonomy (NCBI): domain Eukaryota; kingdom Fungi; phylum Basidiomycota; class Agaricomycetes; order Polyporales; family Phaeolaceae; genus Wolfiporia; species Wolfiporia cocos. The sequence continues at coordinate 2,209,017 of JACCLO010000008.1, read as the reverse complement.
CGCACGGGCTCGGGAAAGAGCACACTCGCGTTGTCCTTCTTCCGCTTCGTCGAGCCTACAGAGGGTCGCATCTTGATCGATGGGCTCGATATCTCCCAGATGGGCCTGACGGATCTGCGGGGCAAGTTGACGATCATTCCGCGTACGTTTGACATTGTATTGGACATGCAGAAGCTGATGCAGACGCTCAGAGGATCCGACGATCCTGAGTGGGACGCTTCGATCGACTTTGGATGTCTTCAATGAGTACGAGGACGCTGAAATCGTACGTCAAGCTTCTCTGATAATGTATATATTCTCTCACGCCTTTCGTACGATCTCACAGTATGAGGCGCTCCGGCGTGTGCACCTCATACCTTCAGCTGATGAGCCTGCGGAAGATAGCGAGACCGTGAACGCAAATGTGTTCCGAAACCTCGACTCTTCTGTGTCTGAGGGTGGGGAGAATTTCTCCACTGGGTGCGTTCATAGCAGGCTATATACACTCGTACTGACGAGTCTTCTAGAGAGAAACAACTGTTATGTATGGCCCGCGCGATCCTGAAACGATCGAAAGTGCTGCTGATGGATGAGGTACGTTCATCATGTACATCCCCACACAAACTATGTTGACGTATTCCTTACAGGCGACCGCTAGGTGTGTCTGGCACCTTGCCTGAACAAATACCAGAGCTCATGCTTGTGTAGTGTTGATTATGCGACTGATGAATTGATCGGCAAAACGATCCGACAGTACGTCCTACAGAGCACGTCCAGCTAAATAGACGATTCTGACTGTTATACTACAGAGAATTCGCTGAAAGCACGATCTTGACGATCGCGCATCGGTTACGTACCGTCATTGACTATGACAGAGTAAGTTTTCTGCATACATTGTTAAAATCTGTTCACCCATATGCTTCCAGGTCATGTTACTGGACCAGGGACGCATTGCAGAGTTTGACAAGCCGGCAGCGCTCCTCGCGGACCCATCATCAAAGTTCTATGCCCTCTGCAAGGCCACAGGCAAGAATGAGTTCTCCATATTGAAGAAAATGGCCGGTGTGCAGTGATTGAGAGGGATGCGAAATCACTTAGGAGAGGCTTCCTCGGACAATGCAACTGCTAGTGTAGCCCCACCATGTATATAATTGACCGTAGACCAGTGGGTAGAAATCCGCGAGGCGGAGTCACTATATCACACATTTCGTGATCACGCACATAACACGAATACTCATACTGAAAGTCACTGCGCGCTATGACCCTCTAGACGCGCATGGCAGCCGAGCGATCTGTCATTGTCTGGTCAGCACTGTTAGTGGCGGCTCTCAGTCATAGTCCTACGGTCAGGTCGCTGCTACTGTACCAGATGCTCGGCTTTGGGATTATATCTCTTGCCCTGGCTGGCCCTACTCTAGCTGCCAATTTGCTAGGTGACCCTTGTGCCGCAATCGCGAACCAGACGTGGGTATCGCCTGCAGATGTGAGGGCATGCTTTATGTCCTTCCCAGTTGACGCAGAGTTAAAGAACAATGTACGTAATTTCAAACTCGAAACGCTTTATAACACGCATCGTCTTGTGGAATATTGGATGTAGAAATTGATCACAGAGCGGGCGTTGTATCTCCTATCTGTACTTTTGCTGACTCTAATTGACATTACATTCCCCGCTCAGATCGTTGAGGTCGTAAACAAGACCCTTGCGTTTCATACTTCTGTAAATTATCAGCGCCACGCACCTCCGCCCTTTTCAGACGATGTACACGCCGATGTATTGGGCGACTTGGCTGACATCTCAAGTCAAATACCGGAATTTCCCTCCGATTTCGATCTACATCTAGCCATCTCGCGCGCCTTGAAGCGGCTGAATGATGGACATTGCGCGTATATCAACTTATGCTATGACGGTAGGTGTGAACATACCTCAGGCTACATGACCTATCTACAACGGCAACTTGTCCTTGGCAGCGCTGTTCATAAGCTATCTTCCGACTCCTCTCGTTCTATTGACTGACCCTTCAGACGGATTGCAACATGTACATATAGCCCCGGAAGCATACACAGTTACGTCCGCCGAGTTTGGCGAGGACGCGATGCGTGTGTGGCAAGACGCACTCCCAGCCGGTCTGAAAGGCGGTCTAGAGTCGGTTAGTGCTCCAAATCAGGGCTTATTTGATCTAACATTAATCAATAGCTATCTGGTGCGGAGGTGCTTCTGATCAACGGTGAAGACCCATTTGTAGCTGTGGACGCGAACGCGCTGGTCACAGGGAAATTCCAAGGCCGCGGCACACGTCAGAACCTGTGCGTCGTCGGTCACTCTGTACGAAGAGCAAGAGGGTAACCAGTAGAATACGTTTCAGATTCTTCGCAAGCTATATGCGTACTGAAGATGGTTGGGCGTATCAGTTGGGAGACTTTGCACAGCAGACCTTGCCATTGATTGATGAAGTCACCATGGCGCTGCGTCCATCAGGACGCCAAGACATTGTCAATGTTACGGTACGTAGGCACATTTGAACAATATAGTCGTAATGAACGTCTTCTGGGTCTGCTGCATGGATATGATGCCTGTGAACGGAATGCTGACCTCCTTGGTGAATTGCGCTTTAGCTTCCGTATCGCTCACGTCTGCTAGACGTTGCAGAACCCTGGAACGACTCCACGACATTCCGCGCCGCCCATTGCGTCGCCAACGAACTCACCAACGGCGTCGACTTGTATGCTGGCCGCCCTCCTGCACCGGCATCTGCTGCACAGCGTCCTCTACAGGCTCCGCGTCATCCAACACGCAAGCACCTAATCAACGCACTGCTTGAGGACACCATGACACGCCAGAAGATGCAGGACATCGAGCTTCCCGTCGCTTTGACGCCGAAGAAGCCACTGAACGGGAGCGGGGGCGTGGCGCAGTTCTACATGCTAGACGTCAATGCGACTGACGATGCAGAGGAGAAGACGGGCGTGTTGATGCTAGGAAGCTTTGCGGCGAGTGATTTCGACGCCTTGCAGAAGAGCTTGTTAGTGGGTCTTCAGGGGCTGAAAGATGCGGGTGCAAAGAAGCTCGTCGTGGATGTGGTAAGCGCGATTTTACAGGAATTATTATGGCATATGCTGACGGATTGTTGAAAGACAAACAACGGAGGAGGTGAAGCGATTATGCTGTCACATGTGGCACAGTCCAGCTGACAGAGATAAAACAATTTCGCAAGGTTACATCTGCATAGCCCATGTGTGTTTGGCTTCATTTGAACATTTGATGCTGAGCCTAACATTTAAACGGCGTAGTGGCTACATCGCATCGTGCGTAATCTAGCTATATTATCAACATATGCATCAACGGAACCTATAGATCGCCGGGCCTAAATCAACTACCATCCCGCAAGCTGGACTGCAAACTGAGGCACGCGCAGGCCCTCTTGCGCGGCGTATCGTTCGTGCCATTGCACAGGGCGCGGATCCAGATAATAAGCTCCTATATAACCCTCTGAACTGGGCATTCGCAAATCACACGCCATTCCCTGCGCCGTACGATTGGCTGGGCAAGGTGGTAGATCGTACCGTCAACGGGCAAGGTGACGCGTTCAGCCAAGAGTAGGTTACAAATCCTATTGATTATGGCGATTGTATGATGACGTTGGGTGTAAAAGGCTAGGGGACGAGTGTCAGCCATTTGAAAGGGACCCTCCTGTCGAGGCGTTATTTGATCCGAGAAAGGTCGCAATAGTGAGCAACGGGAGGTCTGTCTTCCAAAATCAGCTGCAATTCGTCAAATCACTAAGCACTTTGTGTATGACGTGTGCAGATGTGCGAGCTCCTGTTCGCTTTTCAGCGTAGGCAATGTTCACTTATGGAGTAAATGTCGATTGAATCCCGAAATGTTATCTATCTAGATTACTATGGCCAAGGAAGAGGGCGCCACGACTGTGGTTGTCGGGGGCAAGAGTGACATCCAGCAACAATACTGCGGAGTGGTGGGAGGACAGTCCACTCATTTCACAGAGATTGACACGGAAATCAAGGTTAGGAGTCTGACCGTCAATGAAATCCACCATACTGACACGCTCAATTGTAATTCAGACAGCGCAGCTCAAGAATGATTCATTGGCGCCACCAGACTTGTACGTATTCATCAGGGTGCTGCTGTCACGATTGACATACAGTGCGTGGCGGAACATATAGCAAGACGAACAGTGTCGTGGGCATCACATGGAGGCTTGGGTTTGGCATCGAAGACCCTACCGGGCCCGAAGGTGAGCGTTGTCCAAGCAGTGGCCGCAAGGACTTATCCCTTTAGTGCATCTTGTCTAATACATTGCCACTATAGAATGGCAAGATCACCCCGCCGACATAAATCTCCCGCTAACGGCGGAGCTGTAAGTATATTCTTGCTTTCTAGAAGACGGTTCGCTGCGGAACCTCCGACTTCTCACTGGTGGGTTAAGTACTTACCGCGGTCTCACAGGGTGAATAATCCCGTGGCGATATGGGAACGCATAGCCAAGACCATCCTGTGAGCAAATCTCAGGCCTCTGGCATATCTAGTCGTACCACATTCTATACAATGCCTCATGCTGGTAATGTTCCAAAAGCCAAAGAAGTGGCGCCAGTAGTTTGCTATAGGCTTAACATTCGGTAGGTAAACCCCCCTGTAGATGAATTTGAATGCAAGAGGACGCAGCCTCGCATCCGATTCGAGTGAGACATGACGCATGACGACGTGTCCTTTCGAAATTCCGTTCGCCCTGGTGAGATACCAAAGGACTAGAACTGTCCTTTCTCGGAAGACTTTTCTCTTGATCCGTGGGTCCATCATCATCATAGCTCCATCGTGATCTCGGGAAGCCTCTTTTCTAGTCTCGCAGTCCTGAGATTTCGGTCCCAAAATATCACCCGTCAACCTAACCTGTACAAGTGTCACGCTCTACTGGCTCGATACTGCTCTCACCATCCACCTTCTAGTACTGAATTTCGCACGCGGAGACAGTTGGCGCTGGAGAAGCGTTCCACGGTGCGTCCATATCGAATTTGACGTTGCGAATGAAGAAGAGGATTACAGTCCGGCAGACAGATGCATGCGATGGTTTCGAGCTTGGGACGTTAGTCAATACCCTATTTATAATGAGCGTTTGGATGCATCCAAGGTCTAGGTTGAATCTCCTGTCCCCGCACAGCTCCAGGAGCCAGACATAGTAAATACGCCCACCGTACGTTTTCCCATTATTCTTGTCATACTTCTCGACTTGTCTTTGCTCATCGGTGTGCCCTTTCCATGTAGTTGAATTATAGCATGGATGTCAAGCAGATAGAAGCTCTTTCCTCGCTGATTACGACCTCTGTCGCTCAGTTGAAGGAACTTCAGGGGTCACTGAAGACCACTGAGCATTCGGCCTCCACTGCGAGAGCCGAGTTCTTAAAACCGTCCTTGCAGGTCGTAGCGGCGGCGTCTCAGCTGATTGCGTTAGTGCGCACTCCTGAGCGCTACCTCATGGACATGTCGACAGCCGTAAGTGAGCGGCATTAAGTTACAGGCGTAGATAACTAACTGCTTGTACAGCACCAATTGAGCTCTTCCCTTCGCGTAGTTGTTGAGACGAACGTTGTAGAGATCTTGAGGGAAAAGGGAAAGGGTCCGAAGAAAGCTCTTGACATCAGAGAGATTAGTGGATACAACCGCGTCAACCACCAGAAACTAGGTATCGAGATTCATACGACGTAGGATGGCTTCCGCTCACTGTAGACAGGACGTGTTATGCGCCTGCTCGCGACCCACCACATCTTCGAGGAGGTTTCTCCAAACGTTTTCGCCAACAACACCATCTCTTCTGCGATGGACACGGGAAAGTCACTAGCGGAGCTTGAAGCGAGTCCCGAAGAGAAGTATGATGGTAGCAACGGAATTGCTGCACTGGCCGGCCTCTTGTATGATTTCTTTGATCTATTACATGTCTCGACGATTCACTGAACGCTTTTCTCAAAGCTCCGATGAGACCATGCACAACTCGGTCTGCATTGCAGACATATTGAAGGCCCCAGAGACAACAAACTCCTTTTCGCCGTTCGATGCGCCATTCTCTTTGGCTTGGCCTGGCACGAGAAACATCAAGATGTATGACTGGCTCAGTCTTCCAGAGAACCGTCCTCGCTTGAAGCGATTCGGTATGGCAATGAATGGTATGAACAGCATGACTCCCTCGGATGCCATATTGCGCGGTAAGCAGCTTTTGCTATAACGTCCGAGCGGTAGTCTGACTGCGAATAGGTTTCAACTGGTCTAGTCTGCCTCAAGGCAGTATCGTGATAGATTGCGGTGGCGGTGTCGGCTCAGTTTCTCTGCCTATCGTTCAAACATGCCCGCATATTCACCTCATTGTCCAAGATACCGAGAGAGTCGTTGCGGAGGCACCGGCGGTACGCATGATGCTCTCGTCATACTAGCGAATGCCTGACAATGCCGTCTAGTTCTGGCAAGCTAACCAGCCGGAGGCTCTCGCCCAAGGGAGAGTTTCATTCCAGGGTAAAAAATTCCCCAATTTGTTCAGGTCAATGGATTGATGTCGTCATGCCAGCCCACGACTTCTTCCAGCCGCAGCCCGCCGTCAACAACAACGTTGCGGTCTTCCTCCTGCGAATGATCATGCACAACTGGCCCGACGCAGAATGTGTTCAGATCCTCAAGCGTGTACGAGAAAGCAGCAACAGGAACACTCGCATCGTAATTGTGGACAATATTATGCTGTATGCTTCGCGTGAGCAGACAATAGCCGGACAAGATACAGGTTCTCCGGATCCCGACGCCCTCGCGCCTGAACCGTTGCTGGCCAACTGGGGCGCCGCGAACTCCCTGTCCTACAAGCAAGATATCAACGTGCGTGGGAACCAGTTATTGAAGTGCATTTTGCTGATGTCCTCGTCTTCGCAGATGTTGAGTAACCACAACGCATGCGAGCGGACTGTACCAGAATTTGCAGCACTGTTGTCACAAGCAGGATTCCGCATCGTTGAGGTGCACCAAGCGCACCAGAGTTGGCTGCCGCAGATTGTGGCCGTCCCAGTCTAATTCTGTCCTGCGTGCGAGCTCTTTTCAGCGTGATGCTTCAACGGCATGAGATTTCGTGGACGGATTGCGACTGTCTTGGGTGTTTAGCGATCAAAATCAGATCATGTGTTCAACACACCCGCTTGTATCATATTCTGTAGATCATACGACCGCGACAAATACCACCTTGTGTGATACTCCACTCAAACATGCATTGTTCCGGCCTAGACTTTGATCCTCCTGCATGGTGGCGATATATAGTAGGTAGTGTGTCCCGTTCTCTGTGAAAATGTCCCAAAGGTGTACTCTTGGTCAGCAGACAAATCACGACCTATCCTTAGTGCCGTTTGCTGGGAACTATCAGATAGATAAAGCTAAAGTGTCTGCTGACGGGAAAGTCGAAGTCGGATTGGAAAGAGATTGCTCATGAATGATTGATGTATAATCCCTTACTTCCCAGCCGGAAAATCGTTGATCAGACTTGAGAGTACATATAACGCTGCAAGATCTATATGCTCGCGGGCGGTGTACGAAATGGCCGATTTGCAGACAATTGCTGAGACCTGGCTATCGGCGTTTGCGGTTGCGGCATTCTCAGTAGATGTTGCGGCCACAGTGGATACCTTTCTGCCTGATGGATGGCTTCGCGATGCCTTGGTATTCACCTGGAATACTCGCTCTCTCGAGGGCCATGAGAAGATCGCGGCTTACCTTCGAGATACCCTTCCGTCTGCGCACCTGTCCAATTTCAAGCTTGACTTGACACCTGGACTGCAGCCCGAGGTCGTTCTTGAATCTGGGGTAGGAGCGGCATTCACATTCGAAACACCGCGATGTCTGGGACGCGGATACGTGTACTTGCTAAAAGACGGCGTGTCTGCACGGTGGAAGGCATTATCCGTCTTCATGTCGGTTGCAGAAATCAAGGGTCACGAAGAGCGCGGATACGAGCTTGGTACTTACGGGGGGCACACCATCTCGTGGGAGGAAGTCAACGAAGCACGTAGATCAGAAATCGAGAGTGGTCCCTACGCTGTCATCAGTGAGTACACATACCTTCGTGCTGATAAGCTCTAACAGGCGCTCCAGTTGGTGCAGGTCAAACAGGCTTGCATATCGCGAGTCGGTTCCGGCAGATGGACATACCTTCGATAATCGTGGAAAAACACCAGACAGTGGGCGATCAGTGGCGGCAACGCTATCCTACCCTCTCCTTGCATACAACGAAGAACCACCACACGCGTGAGCGATGCAATCCTGCGTTTATGATATTGAAGTAAGCATATTCTCCATAGTTCTCTACCAGCCATACCCTCGGAATTGGCCCAAGTACACACCTCGCGATAAAGTCGCAGACTGGCTCAAGCAATACGCTGAGTCACAGGATTTAATAGTCTGGACGAACTCCTACATTCAACCCCAGCCTACCTATGACCTCGTGAAAAAGAGGTGGCGTATACTTGTCAACAGGAATGGGATCGAAGTCGAGCTTCATCCTGCGCATATCATTGTCGCGATAGGTACCCTGGGTGCCCCATGGATTCCGGATGTACCAGGAAGAGACGAATTCAAGGGAGATGTCCTGCATGCATGCAAGTATATGGGCGGGCATCCGTACGTTGGCCAAGACACGATTGTCGTCGGAGCAGGTAACACGGCGGCCGACATCTGCCAGGATCTATCATTCCAGGGCGCTCGTTCAGTGACAATGGTCCAACGTTCGTCGACCTGCATTGTGTCCTCCAAGACCATTGCCACTCAGATGGCCAGAGCGTTTCCTGATGACGTGCCGTATGACATATGCGACTTTAAATTCGCGGCTATGCCAATCAATTTGCAAAGGAGGCTAGCGCGCGCCCAAGAGAGCGTGATGTGGGAGCGCGAAAAGGAGCTCCACGACCAACTCAGGAAAGGTGGATTGAAGTTGAACATGGGAAGGGATGGGTCTGGCCAGCACTTCTTAATCTTCGAGCGTTCCGGAGGCATGTCCCGCATCACTTACAAACTTTATGATAAGACTGACCTTCACACTAGGCTTTTGTGTGTGCACGTTCCTTACCTAATTACTATGCGCAGCTTATGGCACAAGCAGGGATCGATGTGGGCTGCGGGCCCCTAATTGGAGCCGGTAAAGTTAAGGTCAAGCAAGGCGTGGAAATTAAGTGCTTCACGAAGAGCGGGGTTGTTTTCACCGATGACTCGGAGAAAGAAGCCGACCTAGTAGTCTTCGCGTATAGTCTCTTCCCAACTTTATTGTCGAACGTAGCCTGACGCGCAGCTTACGTAGGACTGGGTACATGGACCCTCGCCAGAGTTTGAAAGAAACCTTTGGTTCTAGACTGATGGAGCAAACGAGTCCTTTGTGGGGTTTAGATGAAGAAGGCGAGCTGAGAGGCGCATATAAGCCTACTGGACACCCTGGTGTGAGTACATACCCGACGAGCTTATCATGTCAATATTCAGGAGTACACAATAGCTTTGGTATGGTGCAGGTGATTTTGCCATCTCAAGACATTTGTCAAAACAATTGGTATGGACCGTCGTGATTTCTTAGTGCAAGCTGATAAGATAGCGGTTTTTTTACAGGCACTTCAGATAAAGGCGACGCAGCTTGGGATGATACCATAGTATTAGGAGTCACAGCTCGCGCTTGTGCAGATACGTAATTTTGTGCAAAGTGCAATCAAAGTGCGACGTCAAGACCGATGAATGATGCCGTGTGTCTGAGGTAAAACGTGTGACGCCCATGTAAAACTAGTGAGGACGAGCCTGCCCAGACCACTGTTTCTCTCGCCCACCCACTGGAGCGTACAGTTTTCGCCACTAAGTGCTCTTTATACCATTGTCAATGGGCGTGGCACCTTTCTGACGCGGCTATCGCGTGAGTTGTTCAAGGCCCAGTTCTGCGAAATTGCACACCCAGTCGAGTCCCCCAGCATGTTCGTAAAGTCGTAGCCAACATAGAGTGCCGACTTCTTGGCCAGTCAACAATACCACCGATGCAAGAGTTCTTCGTAGAGTTGAGCGCTTGTGCACTCACACATGTCCACTCTCACGTGACATTAACTCGAGTTCGAGTCCCGATCCGAACCTCTTCAATCCTTGAACAACGTCTCTCGGGCCTACTCGGGCTCCGCAAAAATCTGCAAGTATCATCCGCGTACAGATACTAAGTAACTGACAATGCCTACCGGGACTGGAACGCTAGTCACAGATATCTTCCTTGGTGCCTCGACGTCGTTAGGCCACAGCGGTGGCGTCCACGGTAAAGATCAACATGCATAATCTCTCGCCAATATGAAGGGAAAGGTCAAAGGTGGTCTCTTTTTCCCAGTGTGTAGCATATCTACTCATCGGATCGATGGCGACCGTCTGGAAGTGCGGCCATCCAGACCGCAATAAGCAAACACAATTTGCTGAGACCGCTATACAACATGACGCAAGGCATTCCACGACATCCATGTGATGCTTGACAAATGGCTCATTCAACGGCCTCTGATTTTACGTCTCCACAGGGTTACCATTACGTCTCGCCTAGACCCAATATGTCGCGTACAGAGGGCCTATAGAAGGCGTCCATCGATACCCTGAGCTATCGAAGCAATCACTGCACAAATTCAGGATATCTTCGGACCGCAATTCCGTCCTGATATATTCTATGTTGGATAGCTCCTGTATCTGCATCGTGAATGTGAGCAGTATGGGCTGCACAACCGACCACGTCTGGTGGATCCCGTGGTACGCGAGTATTCTGCATACAAATCTCGAGATTTGAAATCGAACGATCAAAAGAGTACCGGAATAGGCTCATGTGCGTTTTTTCCTGTTGATCACTAATGAAGTGAAGAGCCAGTGCTGCCTGGTGTGATTGACCGCATATGCGAACGCCAGTAAGCCTGTACGTGCACAGTATTCTTCATTTGAACCCTCCATATGTCTAATTCATCGGTTCTCACACTCTTTCCCGCTCAATGGTTTCAAAGTCAACTGCGGTCCGTCGACAGACGAATTCCTGAAACAATGGCGATGACTCGGGTAGATTGTCCTCACACGGCAGAGACATACCCGTGAATAGGAGAATGAAATTTGCCGTAGGTATTCGGCCTCCGCTTCTGGGTACTTTCCTCGTTGACTGTCATACAGGCTCACATGCTGGCAAACCCGACCGCATTACAAGCGCAACTTTGATTGACGATATGATTGCGAGTATATCTAAGTTTCACGTATCCATCTCGTCTCTCTGTCCACTATCGAAATACAATCGGGCCTCTGGCAGCTTCGATGAATTCGAGAGTGATATTGGCAGGTACGCAGACGCCGTGCCCACGCCGTTACTCACGCCGTAATGATTACAAGTGACTGATAGTCTTTTATCTATCCCCGGAGGTAGATTTCAACCGCTAGCTCGTGCGAGTGCCCCAGTTCTGAAGTCAGAAGATTGACTCGGTCGATGTCACTTGGCCGGGCGACCATCAAGAGCGCTCTAGCTATGCCGTCACAAGCTAGGATATCGGAGCGCATTAAACCGGTAAGAGTGCCGATTTTACAAATTTGAGAATCGGCCAATAGGACCGAAGGCTAAACTCAGCCTGACGAGCTGAATACACACTCTCGGCAGAGCGTTCCTTACAAGCCGCTTTCGCAAGAGCTTTGGAAACCACCCATAACTCAGCTTGTGTGTGTATCAACTTCCAAACAGACGTTTGAAGCGCCGCGCCATGCTCGCGTCCATGAACAGTGCGACTGCCAATATGACACTCATAGGTTGTGGAACTTTGCCTAAGCGATGCCGCCTAATTGTTAGCATATCCGCGTTCGGCTCCAGCTATTAATTGCAAGTCGCGAGGTAGCGCATGTACCGAGAGAATTGCTCTACCGAGCTGTCGGCTTGCGGCTATGTCCCGGTATAGTTGGTGATTTCAATTCCATCAAGACTTGTTATTGCGCTATCCGGAGTCAATGGTGTTAAACTCCTGCGCAATGCCATACCACAGCTTCAGAGCGCACCGGTCTCTGAACGTATTTGATTGTCTCCGGCGCCGAGGAGTTTTTCCCGAACAGCCCTTTCGAGCATGCAGACCGAGTGGTAGGGTCGGCTGACCGACCAAACTAGAAACCAACAGGTCTCGTGCTTGTGTGTACCGCTCGTTTGTACTCGCCTTACGTCAAGGTGAAGTGATATATTCTAACAAGTGGATCCTGAAATGACAAGCTCACGGTGAGCAATGGTCGATATCAAATTCACTCCAGTACCTCACGCCTCTTCCTCCCAAAGGACCTGCTTCTTCCTGGAAATCACCGACTCAGCGGCATAGGCAAATCGCGCTCCACCTTGCATCGGAACGCCAGGCCGATTTTCCGATCCCTTCATTGCAGTGCCGCCTGTGTACACTGTCTGTGAAGAAGAGCAGATTACCCGATGACATGACAAGGTGAGACAACTGCGATGGTCTCTCCGAAGTGGTCTTTACTATCACGTACCAATAACCTCCGTGAGTCATTCACCGCCAGTACTACATCACAACCGATCGGCTCATGGAATTGGTAATATCTGCATGTCTGCGAGAGAATAACATCCCAATACCGGACCTTAGCTTTCCTTTTGAGCGCAATTTGTCTTGGCGCTTCCTTGTGTCCTATCCGATCGTACGAATGCGCGATGTCCGTTCAATGGTGGATGCCACACCTTTGCCCGACCGTGCCGCACTGATCCCTGTGCGGTTTGTTACCCCCGGCCGATGTGGACCTCATCATTCGCCGTATCTCTTGTGAATATCGAGTGATGTCCTCTGCGGAAGATTTCACATGGACCCAATCATGGCTCCGGCAGATTCCTCTTCCTCTGGTGTGTCATCACCGGGCTCACCGAATATTGTATGATTTTTTTCGAACAACTGAAGAGGTCAGGTGCCCTTGTTTTGTCGCGCTAACACTTTCCGGGCCGGTTATCGGAAGGAGTGATTAACCTACTTCGTGGTGGTCGTTCAAGAAAGCGGTCGTTCGACTGCTTGTCAATCTAGCCTTTTTCCTGTGCTGCATTTTATCGGGAAAATAGCCTATATATACACCAATCCGACTACTTTAAAGGTTCTCCGCTGCACAGAGCCATAGAGGCTTCCGAATACATCCAGAGGCGTCCCTCCGGTCCTAGCAGCTTCTACTCCTAATACACAGGCGTCAAGCTATTTTCGACTCCGCCAGGTTGCGGCCAGATACTACCGATCAGTCCAGGATGTACGGCACGTCTCTCCGAACACACCACCCAGCATACGAGGCGAACGCCTGGTCCGGATCTTACTCCGTGTATCTGCCGGGGCCTGGACGGAGAGTGTGCTGTAGGCTTGCATCAGGCCACCCGTGCTTCCAGAGCTTGATACGCTCACTCTATTACAGCTCTCCATCACGGCTCTGCACAGTCGGCCCGAGCACCGTGCCCTGCTCGCTGCGTCATCCGATAGCGACGGCGCTACCCCGCGGCCAAGTCGCCGTCCTTCACATGCGCAGGGTGACGTGGAGGGCAGTGCCGTTTCCCCCGCGCGGCATACAGAACAGTTGCCCTAAGATATGTATTTTTGAGAAACGCTCTTCGGCCTGCTTTCCACTCATGTTGCGCCAAGGCTGCCATTGATGGGACGTATCCACGAAGTCAGCTACCCCAGAAACGCGATCCGATCTCGCACTCCCCCAATTCTCCGGCCTCAGCGTGTATAGGGCCCGTCAGATTCCAGGCAGCTTCCGAGCCTCGTTCGGACGCGGAGGATGAGCCAGGCACACCTCGCATCTGGCAATTCCCTCTCAGTGGCGTGGTCCGCGCGTGGCGTTAGCACGCCCAACTCCTTTAGCGAAATTATTGTTCCTTGCCCTGCGTTCAATGACGCGCAAGAAACGCCGCTACCGCAACTTGGCATCACTACTTCCTTTGGTGACCGCACACACCATTGGGCAACGCAGTCGCGCGTCCGGCGTTTTCCAAGTCTAACGACTTTCACGGACTCCAAGGTCAGACTAGTGAGCGTCGCGCGCCAAGTGTCAGAAAGGTGGATTGCTAGAACTATATCCGTAACTAATGAGCAAGTAGATTGTAGATGGTATACGGCATGAAGATTGCGAGCAGACGTGGAGTAGTCAGTAAGCGATGCGAGCATGCAGGCATCAGTGCGGGTACCCATAAAACACGTGGCGATGCGAGAAGTATAGATACAATATACATCACGGCAAAGTCAAGATCCATCCTCGTGGGACGGGAGCGCGAGAACGCAGACGCCGGCCGGGGCCCCGAGCCGGGGAGGAGTAGCTGCGCGAAGCCCATATAGCGGGGAGGGGTAAACCCGCGTGCGTTGCGGTGTTTTCTATGTCGTATACGAAGCCGGGCGGACATATAAGCGGCCGGCGCGGACGCGAGGCGATGTCCGCTACTGCCCACCGACCATGACTTTGAGGACCATGCGGCCGTCGTCATCGCGGCCGCGCGCCATGAGCTCGAACGCGCGCGCGCTCTCGCTCAGCGGGAAGCGGTGCGAGATGATCTTCTCGATGCCCGGGAGCCTGCCCGCGGCGAGGAGCGCGAGCGCGTCCGGGTACGTGTTTGCGTACCGGAACGAGCCGTGGACGTCGACCTCGCGCGTCGCCGCGGCTGAGAGCGGGAGCGTGACGTTGCGTGAGCCCATGCCGACGAGCATCACCGTGCCGCCGGTGATCGCAGCCTGCGGACGGGCAGGTCAGCGTCTGCGGCGCCGCAGCGGGCGGGCGGGCTGGCGACTTACGTGTATGGACATCTGGATGCACGGCTCTGCGCCGGTGCATTCGAAGACGACGTCGAAGCCGTCCGGCATGTCGAACTCGCTAAGAGCCGTGCTGATCGTCTCCTTGGCGCGGCGGAGCTGGTCGTCCGTCGTCTTCGCCTTGTCAGCCATCGGCAGGCAGTACACCTGCTGCGCAAAACCCTGCTCGAGCGCAAAGTCGAGCCGGGCTTTGTTGATGTCGATGGCGACGACGCGTGACGCGCCGTACGACTTCGCTAACGCACATGCGAGCAGGCCGATTGCGCCAACGCCGAAGACGAGGACAGTGGAGGAGGTGGATGGTGCAAGGCCTGCACGCCGCGCGGCATGCAAGAGCACGGAAAGTGGTTCGGCGAGCGCGGCTTGCTCAAATGAGCAGTTGTCGGGTAGTCTATTGTGAGCGTCGGTCACGTGATATTCCTCAGGAGGAACGTCGGACAACATACGGGTGAAGGACGTGCGCGGGGTGGTTCATGCGGTCCTGGAGTGTCCCGTCTGAGTGTGGGAATGTTTTCGCGCTGCTGCAGAAGCGCATGTTCTTGCAGAGGTTATACCGGCCCTTGGCACAAAAGCTGCAGTTGTTGCACATGATGCCGGCCTCAATCGCCACACGCTGTCCCGGGACGAGGTTCTTCACACCGGGGCCAACGGCAGTGACGATGCCGCCCGCTTCGTGACCAAGCACGAGCGGCTGCTGCACAACAAAATCGCCGTTTCGGCCATGCATGTAATAGTGTACTGTCCGGGGAGGGAGATAATATGTCAGACATGAAATTGCGGTGCGAACGGGGCGAAACGCATACAGTCGCTGCCGCAGAGACCTGTGGCGACCACGGCGACCTGCGCCTGGCCCTGCTGTGGTGGCCACAGGGTGCGCTCTTCGTAGCGGAGGTCCTTGGAGCCGTGCAGGACGACAGCGTGGTGGGTAGGGAGGGCGACAGGAGACATGGTGGGACGATAAATGGAGGGACGAGGAAGGCCTGGCGGGGCGGTGGAGATGGAGAAGACATACGGCTGGAATTTATATCGCTTGAGCTGGAGTCTCGTGAGGAGCGCGTTCTGAGCTGGACCGCGCACAGGGCTTTGGCCCGGACCGAGCGTCCGCAAGCACCACTTGCTGATCGACAGCGCCGTTAGGTAAGCGCGGCCAGAGTTTATGCCTTCAATTTGCGGGCACGAGACCAGGGAATCCGGGGCACCCACCGTGATCGGAAGAGCAAAAGAACTATCATGGTGTGTTTTGCCGCACAGATAGGGCAGGTCGCACCCAGAAGGAGGAGAGCGCAGGGCAGGAACGTGTGCAGCAGACCAGCGCTGCAGCCGCGGCACTCCACCTCGGATCCCCGGTGCGCCCTCCCGACCCGGGGAAGTTGCCGGTCGCGTCGCCGGTGTCGCGATTGCCTAAATCCGGCAGGTCGCCAGCGCGGCAGATGTTTGTCGGAAACGAAACGCGGCATTTGGGGCTCCGGTCCAAGCGGGCATCCTCCGCCTCGCTAATCAGGGCACATCCCAAACTCCGCACGCAGGGGATGAACAACCTGCCGAGTGCTCTGGTCATGCAGCTCGTATGACGATCACTTGCTGCTCGCACCTCCGATTTATAGCGTGCAGAACATGGCCCGGCCCACCGTCTGAGCCCTCCAGGAGTTGAGCATGGATCCTACGCCACAGCTGCCCTCGCTTGATTTATTCTCTCTCGCCGGCCATAATGCTCTCATCACAGGCGCCACACGCGGTGCGTCCATAGTGGCGTGCCCGACGTCGCGCAAATTGTAATACGCTATCACTCTCAGGTATCGGTGCCGCCTGTGCTATCGCGCTGGCAGAAGCCGGTGCCAACATCTGCCTCGTTCAGCGCCCGGGCACGACCAACAACTCCACCCGGGACGCGATCGCCACACTAGGGCGCACCGTCAAGGTCGTAGAATGCGACCTCTCCGACCTCGAAGCCGTCAAGTCGATCTTTCCTCAAGCGCTCGACGCGATGGGCGGGGAGATCCACGTCCTGGTTAACTGCGCGGGCATTCAGCGGAGATCCCCGGCTGTACAGTTCCCGGAGGGCGATTGGGACGACGTGCGTCTACATTCCCCTTTCTCCTACTTCGCGCGTTCTTTCATTTGCACTTGGCTCTGCGTCCGCCTCGGATCCGATTGGACTTGCGCACAAAGTTTTGGGTTGCTGTGACGTGCGGCCGCTTCTTTGCGTTGCAGCTGTTTGTGCGAGCCTTATCCTCCGGATCGTGCTCCATCTGACCAACAGCCGATGGTTGCCCGTGGATGATGCGTGGCCCGCCTGCATCATCTAAATTGAATGCATTATCTTAGGCTCGCATTTCTCCTGGCGCGCACCGGTGCACGGCGCGAACGCCTCCTCGTGCACCGAAGCCGCGCCGTCGCGCTGGGCATTTGCTCACGGTGGGGCTGATGGGAAGGCGGAGGGACATGTGAGCGTCCGCGTGTCACTCATGTATCCCATAAAAATTGCCCTAGTCCCTCGCTCGAATCGGACATTGCGGACCCCGCTGGCTGGCCGCGACGCGTATCTCGATGCGCTAATATCAGCTCTCCACGCCTTCACCGTGCACGCCCTAATGACTCTGCTTTTACGTCCACCGGGCACACTGCCCAGCACGCCCGCCGAGCGCCCTCTCGCCCTAACGTCCGCGCACAATGCCGGCCCCTATCCAGCTGCGCCCAGCGCAGGCGCGTCACCGGCTCGCCGCAGTCCGCCCGCGTCTTCGTGATCGCAGATCGCAGGGCGCAGCGCCACTGCGTCAGCGCGTGCGTCGCGGCAGCCCAATCGCGCGCGGTGCATTTCGCGCGTCCGCCGGCCGCGTTCCTGCGCCGTTCGCCGCGTTCGCGTTCGCGGCTTCGCGCCTGGCCGTGCCTCGTCCGCGTCTCGGCTGCCGTACCGCGCCGGCGCGCAGCTCCCTTGGAAGCTAACCTGACGTCACCGCGCTGTGTCAGTTCCCTCGCTAGGCCGGTATGGCGATCGTCGACGGCCCAAAGCATCCCTGCTCTGGGTGTGCTATCGTCGGCGGTGCTGGCAGGGACGTTAATTCAGGGTGGCCGTGTGTTCTGTTCTATCTCTCTCTGCCATTCGAGACTCTCAGGATGCGTGCCATGCGCGTACTGCGATTTGGACGTCGGGGTCCTATGTTCCTGCGTCGTTCCATGCAGACATGACGCTTCCTGCTTCGGGGCTGTCGCTCTGAATTATCGGCTGCCTTGCTCATATTGCGCCTCCCGGGTGCTGATGCTAAGCGATAATTGATTTGTAGGTTATTAATGTCAACCTGAAGTCCGTCTGGCTGCTGTCACAGGCTGCGGGCCAGCACATGGTCCCCCGTCGGCGAGGCAAGATCATCAACTTCTGCTCTCTCCTGACGTTCCAAGTATGCAGCGTGATGCAGCTCCTCCGCATCACATAATAACATGACGCCTCCGCTCCATTCTAGGGCGGCCTTACAGTCCCGGCATATGCGGCAGCGAAAGGCGCGCTCGGCCAGCTCACCAAGGCGCTCAGTAACGAGTGGAGCAAGGACAACGTCCAAGTGAACGGGATTTGCCCCGGCTACATCGCCACAGACATGTGAGTATTACCTGCCTGACTGGTACGGCACCAGGCCCGGTGGCGGATTTGCGCCTTCGCATTTGCGCCTTCGCGCTGCGCAGCCTGCTAGAACTTGATACTCCGTGCGTGGCACCACGGGGACCTGTCCGCTCCTCACGATCGCGTGTAGTCTCACCTCTGGTGGTGCGGAGATGGCTGCCATGTGCGGCTAGCGCGTCCGCTCCTCGCACGCTTCCACGACCCTTGATGCCACTGGCGCGGTTCGGCCTGTGGCGGGTGCTGACTCCCCTGCACAGGAACGAGAGGCTCCTGCAGGACCCTGTGCGCCTGCGCCAGATCTCGGAGCGCATCCCTGCGGGGCGGTGGGGCGAGCCCCGCGACTTTGCCGGCCCGGTCGTCTTCCTGGCGAGCAAGGCCAGCCAGTACATCTGCGGGGAGCTGCTCGTCGTCGATGGGGTGAGTGCGCGGATCGCTGAGCCCTGCGACGCGTCCGGCGCTGTGCGGGCCGCATTGCTGACTGCGCTGCCGGCAGGGCTGGATGGGGCGGTAGTGCGCCGCGGCGAGCCGCACGACGAGCTGATTGTCTTCGGATTCGGCGAAGGCGCAGGGAATCGCCGTGCAATCACCCGAGGTTGTGTCCCTGCCAGTTACGTGTATCTGCGTAGCGACGAGCGTGCCGGAACGCTTGATGTATCAATAAAGCACCATTCCCTGCGTGCGCTGCGCCGCCTGCCTGCAGTGCAGGAGCCTGCACACGCGCGCAGCCCGATCCGCCTTCGCGAGCGCCGCCACAGCCGGCCCAGATGCGTCCGAGCCGATAGTCACGTGCTACATGCTCGGAAGGTCGGTCCCGAGATACGGCTGACCCAGCCGGGAGATCCGTTTCCGATCAGACCTGGGCCCACAGATCGGTCCTCCGATCATTTTAGATCAGTGGCAGGGCACGTGGCGCGCGGGGAGGACGCGGCCCGGCACGACGAGCGCTCGGTTAGGCCGCTACGCCCAGGAGGATCGGAGGGCAAATTCAATGGACGTGCAGTACCGAGAGAAGAACGTGGCCAGCCCCGCTAGTATGCTTGTGAAACAGGGGAGTGATGAGGGCATCGCTGCTCCCCGGTCCGGTGCGCCTTCTCAGCTGTCGAGGTAACTGTGACACGGAGATGACGCCGGTGCTGTGCCTTTACATATTGAGCAGCGCATGCTGAGACCACGGCGCGGTGGAAGTCTCCGGTGTGTGAAATCGGAATGGAGTTAGGAGGCGTTAGAGATCGCCGTGCACGGGTACTCTGCCTTGCCACGCGTTTACAAACCGTTCACGCTGTGGCAGATAGTTGGTGATTTACGTCGGCTATACTGTAAAGCTACCCTGTGCATCGTGCAATCTGATCAAAGCAAGCCAAGCAGTAACGTAACTCATACCGCGTAGCGCGCGTTGTGGCACCTAATGCCAGCCCGAGCTCCCGTTCCCTATCCGAGAACGCCGCCACAAGGGCGAACCACCGGGGTCAGCCGTGCAGAACATTCCGTAATGTCTGCGCTCGCTGCCGTGTTCCGGGTTCTGGAGGAACGCATGCTCCGATCCACCCAGGTGCATGGACGGACGTTGGTCTGCACGAGACGAGTGCGGAAGTCGGCTCACGAGCCCACTTCGGAGGCCAGGCCGCGAATTATGGCTCGACGCTGAGTGCAGCTTCTGCACACGACAAATTTGCGGGCATGCACCAGTAAGGATATACGAGCCAGCCGTCCCGATAAGACTGGCCCGTTCTGCCTAGTAGGAGCCGAGGTCTTCTCGAGCAGGAGGATGTGCGGGAGAACGGCATCAGAATACAGTTAGGCGAAGCACCGTGCCGTTGGGCGCGTGCGCATCGTGGACCGACCAGTCGCGCGGGGTCCGGAACGATATGATGCCCAGTGGATGGTAGGAACAACATCATGCGCTAGCGACATGACCCTCTATCGTGACATGGTGGGTAATGAGTTTGCACCGCTAAGGCGCATGACAGATTACTTCTGCGACTCACATGGATAGTGTGTAAGATGAATCTATATTGATATCACCCGCGACGCGCTCCTGATCGTGATGGAACCGATGATTCCCGATGTCAACAGAAGAGTCACGTTGAGGATCGCGTCGGATCGTGAACGATTAGGTGGGTAGGACGCTCTCAGCTGTGGGGCGCGGTCGAGGAGGGCGCACAAGATCACAAATTCAGCCTTGTAAGGTTTAATGTTGCTCGTTGCGTCATCGCACGCACAGCAAGAGCCTCGGAGATATAGATATGATAGATGGCACGGACTAGAGAAGTCTCCAGCAGCAGGGGCCCAGCCAGACACCTGATCTCTGTGGGAACGCTGCAGGAACGCCATGGAAGATCAACCAGTAAGCACTTGCGAACCAACGCCTTCGGCATCTGAGAAACGCTCGCGGCACCTGAGAACGCTCGCGGCAGCGCGGGCGCGGGCGCAGAAGGAGTCGTGTAGGGATGCGAAGCTGCTCGACCGTAGAAACAGAACCCATCAGATACAGCCCTGTTGCCACTGTCTGGGATATCTCAGGGCATCAGAGCGGACGGACCGCGGAAACGGCTCAGCCTCACCTATCAGACTTCAGAAATGAATGTCAGCGAGGCTTCCTGTGCGAAGGCCGCACATACCAATTCAGTTGACACATTCACCACGGAGGCAGTATATGAGAAATTTGTCCACTAGCCCCTCTTCCGCGCGGAGAGCAACCAATGCGGCAGCGGAGGGGTATCGGATAGTACGATAGTCATTCAACACAAGTAATCGAGAGACTGGCGCTACGGGAGAAGAGGGGATGGTCCAGTAAGACGCGCAGAAAGCGCGCTCGGCGGTGCGAATCGCCGACATAGCTATCTCGCCGCAGCTGAGTCAGGGTAACGCCAGTAGGAGGCGGCGATATGGTAGGATGTCGGGCGCTGAGCGTAAGCGAGCGTGACAGGCCGTGTGTGCGGGAGGCGCCACATGGGAGGATGAGATTGGTTCAAGCAACAGATTCCGAGTGTCAGAAGCAGCTCACTGTTATAAACGAATTCCAACAGAAATTTGCAGCGCTTTGGTTCTGGTGAACATAGATTGAGTCCAGGTCATCGTCTGACCACATTCCACCGTGAGCTCCCACAGCAGCACTAGCGTGATCCACACTTTCGAATACGGATCTTGGTCTGCTGTGGCAAAGATTAAGATTATCATATTACGATCGCGACCACGCTCCACTGTTTGATGCCATTATGCATATAACCCACGGTACATGCGTCGCACGTATACCATGGAAATCTTGAAACTTCCTGGCACAATAGGCCAGAAACACATGAGCTTCTAGTCGAGATGAGGCAGCCGAATATTCACCTGGGTCTGGCTATGCGCATATAGCTACATAAACAATAACTCACGGCTCCGATAAACGTTCTACTTGGTTTCCCAAGACATTCAATGTATCACCGCTTTGCATCGCACTGCACTACAGGCTCCGAGAGTGTCTATGCTCTTCGTTTTCGCGACCACTTGTAACGAAATGCCCGACGCACGCTGGCGAATCCGCATATCGCGAGGATCCGGAGATAGCGCTTTGGTATTTTCCGCCCTAGTCCAGCAGAGACAATGCGGCGAAGACATCTTCAACGGTATCACTGTGCGCCTCTACGTCCTCCTCCGCGCCGTCCTCCGACTCAGTTGCTTTGTCATGACCATTAGGGGGAGATGACAGGCCCCGCCACATCTGCACTTTGTATAAAAGCACCTCGATATCATCGAGTTTTTGACATAGGTTCAACGCAGCTCGGAACTTCTTGAACCACGTTCTCCGGCCGCTGTTGTGTTTGCAATTGAGAAAATCAAAGACCGGAGATAAGCATATAGAAGCGAATCGGAACGAACCACCGATGGTCGACAAAATGCCTTATATGTGTCTGCACTGTCTGAATGGTGGCTGTCCCCGGATGTTGTCGGCAGAGATCTAGATACTCGAGAGATATGCCAACGGGATCAGGGACAGCGTTCGCGAAGAGGCTTTTTGCAGACACGAGATCAGGATCCACTGGCAATCAATGCTCCATAACGTTCTTGAGCTCACCAAGGATTTTCGAGAATGCTCTCGCCGACCATGATACCATCTGCACCCGTGAACGCACGATTGGCCTCCACGTCCTCCCATGTCCGCACGTTACCGTTGCTCACCACTGGGATCGACAGGTGAGACTTTAGCCTCTTGATCTGTTCTAAGTCGGCTAAACCCTGGCGGCGCCGGCGCGCGGAGACGTGGCGTGCGTGGAGGGTGATCCACGAGGCACCTGCGTGTTCGAGGCGTTGTGCAAATTCGAAGGTGGCGGGCGCCGGCTGACACAGACGGATTTTCGCGGACACAGGGACCGTAAGAGAATGCGACATCGCAGAGACTGATCATATGTCAGGTCGGGACTCGCTGAGTGAGAAATCCAGATCACCGACCAATGTCCTCGACGAGGGGCCAGTCTTTCTGTCCCAGTAAATATGCACCGATATGTGCGTCCCGGGCGGCTTCTTGAGGACAGCCGAGATTGAGATCTACTCAGCTTCGCCGTCTGAGGTTAGCTTGTGGAAATGACAAGATTTGCAGGCATCGCCGAACGTGAAGCTCGTGCCAGGACTCACCAATCGCGTCGCAGTGTCCCTGCACTTTGCGTCCAGCCTGGACAACAATGTCCGGATCATTGCCACACAGTTGCACCACGACAGGTCTATCATTGCAAGGCTCCCCCAGTCCCCGTAAGTGGAACTCAAGATAATCTTGATCACTTAGCAGCTTGTGGGGAAGTAACATCTGCGTGTAGACCAGACTAGCGTTGTAGCGACGAACTAGAAGACGGAACGGCAGATCGCTTTGCTTGATCATAGGCGCTG
Organism: Wolfiporia cocos; assembly: GCA_029448655.1. Lineage (NCBI taxonomy): Eukaryota > Fungi > Basidiomycota > Agaricomycetes > Polyporales > Phaeolaceae > Wolfiporia > Wolfiporia cocos. The sequence goes on along the minus strand of JACCLO010000008.1, from coordinate 2,185,742 downwards.
CAATTAAGGAGAGGTGATCTAGAACTGATGCTATTCGCGAAGACGACGCTGGTGCACAAGATTCAGTTCCAACGTCCATTCTCGAGAGTGATGTTGGTGTCTTTGAGTCTGATGTGAGTGCGCAGCTTCAGAAGTGAGTGACCTTGATTGAATGAAGAAGAGTGTTCAGCATTATAACACGGCTATGTGGAGTGGTTGATTTAGTTGCTCTCCAAGCCTTGACTGACCGCAAATGAGAATCAATCGCGTATAGAAAGCCTCGACAGCCCAGGTTCTATTCTTTGACAAGTCTGTGTGCTTGAGCAACTGAGGACCGAATGTCCAAGCCGAAGTTTTGTTGGTTCGCTTTGGCTTTGGATGGTGGATGAGAGAACCACTTTGACGCTCTGCGGAGCACTTCGTCCCGGTAGGCGCCCGTATGCGGGATAACGACTCTAATCTCCGGACAGAGCTCGGCACGCCGCCGAAAGCTCGTTTTGCATGTAGCCAGTACCAGTGCTGTGATTCTTACAAAGCTTAAAGGATGTATACGCTGACTAGTTACTTATTCAGTGTCAAAGCACGAGCTGCCACTGCCACTTGCTCACTATTGGTAACAGTACTATGCTGCTATGCGACGCTTTCGAATAAGTTTGAACGTCTTGAGCGATATATGACGGAGCCAGAGATTCACGCGTTGCGTACTCAGCGCGGCGCCAACAAAGATGATGTATCCATGTAACAGCTACTAACAAGTATTGGAGTGGAGAAGGAACATCTTGATGCTGCATCGGACTCTGTCCTTCAGCTGCTTGTCTAGGTCCTGAACGAAATTGAATCTCAATAATTTTGACTTGTGACCTGAATACTGTCATCAGTGGCCCACTTCCATCAGCTGGAGATAGGTCACTCGACGTTGCTACCAAAAAGTACTCCCCGGAGAAGACTAGTGCTTTATCGTGCGCGTTAGAAAACAACACAAATGGCATGGACACGTCATATCACATCGGTCGTCATTCACGCTGCATCAAGCACGAGGGGTTTCGGTGTAAGCTGATTCGCCGCGTACACACATATTGTCCTACCGCATACTGCGATGGACAATGTCACGTCTGTAATCCTGAACACAGAAGTCCGTCCGTGAGTGTATGTACCAAGCAGTGAAGTAACAATTACAGGTATGCTACAGGTATCCATAAACATTCGAGAGCGGAAAGCGGGAGAGGGCGTCAAGGTCATAGCGCTCAAAATACTGCGTCTGCGCGAGCGTGGCACGCCTGAACGCGAAATCTACTTGTCCGTTGTTGGTGAGGATTTTGGCTCGACAAGAGCGTAGTCCCCCCGCCACGGCAACTCAGCAACCGCTAGCGTATAGTCGAGTGCGACTGCGTCGGAATGGGGAGGTGTGGGCATAGCAATGACAACGGCAACTTGCAAGGCTCTAGGCGGAGGGGGGACAGCGGTTGGAGGTGGTGCATCTGGCACAGCCGGGCTGCGGTGGAGGAGACCGAATGGATCTAGGGGGATGTTGTGAAAGAGACGGCTTTCTGGGGGGTGGGTCAATGGAGTGTTGTTTACGCATTGCGATTGGTTCTCAGCATCGTCCTGCGGTATGCATCTGGCAGAGATCGGCTATTGCCATTATCAAGGAGGACATGTGCTTCTAAGCATTTGTTCGAGATTAATTAAACCGGTGAAGACCCACAGTAATATCCTTCCACGACATTCTATCTGAATTATCCGCAGCACACATATCCCATAGTAGCGGCGGCTTGCCGACGTCCTTCTTCTTCCTGCCAGACGCTCTGCTCGGTCCGATAGCATCCTGCAGGTCAATGGCCCAACCTGCAGATAGCGCCTCTGCGGGAGGCTCGCTCGCAAACCAGCGTCTGGGCCCGTAGTTGACCATGCGCCTGCGCAGGCCGAACATGGCAAGCATTCCCCCGACGAAGAGGCCGATTGCGAGGAACGCGAGGATGAGCGCCGGGGTGCCGTTCGCGGAGAAGAATCCGGTTGAGCTGTTGTTGTTGTTGCCGTTGACGGAGGTTGAGGTCGTGCCCGCCGCCGCTGAGGGCGTGAAGCTCGGCGTCGAGGAGGCCATCGTGAATGGATGGGTGCGACAAAGAGCCTGAGAGTCTTGTGGCGAGATCTTCGCATATAGACCGCTCAATCCCAATTTGGAAAGTGTCTTGGTTCAACTCAAACCACCACCACCTCGGCGCTCAGCCACAACGGCTCATCAGCTAACGGAGTGCTGCGCACTCTTTTATACTCTACTCCGGCTTTGCATAATATCTCTGATACATACTAAAGCCATGCTCTCGTATCAGCTGGTCGCTGCCGTGGCGCTGATCGCAGGCATAAACGCTCAGACGTACTCCGCGACGTATCTGCCATCGAACGCGCCAGACCACAGCCAAACGGGCCAGTATGGCACTAATCAATGCGGCACACAGTCTAGTCAAGACTCGCTATGTCAGAATGCATATTGTGAGCGCGATGGGCTAGTATCATCAATCACCCGTTTACCCTTGCTCCCAGTAAACTCGGTAGATGACTTCTGCCTCTTTGCGCCTCCGTATTCTGGATCGAATGCAACAATTGGGGACACTGAGCGCGTTGAAGTATCTTGGTGTCTGAAGGACGGCTACGGAACGCGTCTCATCCCCGATGGCAGCATAACTGGGGTACAATTTGTGCAAACACCAGACTACATTCAAGTCACTGGAGTTGGCGACATGACGAGGGTAAACGTTCCAGCAGGGGACTCAGGCGGGGAACTAGATCCACATGGCGCGGACGGCAACGGGAATCCTATTGGGGGACTTGTGTTCTCGAATGCTTTTGGACAGCTCCAGCAGCTTCATGAATGGACGGTGCGACATAGGAACTTCACTGACGTTGACTTAGACCCGGACTATGTTGACTCATCGAGCTTAGAACTTCATGTCAGACACGGAGTTTTGCTTCCGTGCATGCAAGCCGGGCCCTGATGCGACGACGTACTGTCAACATATCTACGACAAGATGGGGTGTGAATGGAATATGCCAGGGAGCTACTCCGCTGGTGTCTTCGAGCGCTGTATGGGCGACGATGGCGAGGTATGTTTACGATCAAGACATTGGCGCTCGCATCACAACCCATCTCATGGCACTTTTACAACTAGCCGATGGGTATCTACGGGACTTCCACATTCAAACAAGGCCAACTCACAACTCCGTCCGCACATCCAGTGCCACCTACGTCTTTGTGCACGACGGTCTCCACCATTGGCAATGGATTGCTCGTAAGGAGCATCTCCTCCACCAACGCAACCTCGGGCGCAAATGCTACGGCTCCGCCGACTTTGACACCTGTGACAAACTCTACAATGATGTCAGCAACGCCAGTGCGTGGAAGCTATCTTTTCCTGTTCTCGAGTAGGAGCGATTACCCTTATGGGCTGCGCCATCCGTTCGATAATTTCGTGATGCCTCGATCACTGACAATTTCCTCGCCTAGATTCCCACAATCAGCCGCCCAAGTATCCAGGCAAGCTCAAGTCCGACGGGTACGGGTGCCGCAAGAAGTGTCAATTTTGGTAGCCGATCGAGCGTGACGCCCGCGTTGAAAAACATGCTCGCTGCGACAACGGTCATTCTTGGCGTGCTCTTTCTCACTTAGTAGGCTCTGGTACTGGTCACCCCTTCACGTCAAGTGCGCTTTGGCTTAGCACATCCCATCTCGATGCTGGCACTGCAGCTGGGCTCTTGGTATCGACTCTTGGTCACTGGCTGGTCTTTTCGCTACGGTTTCCAACTTCATATTGATATGTCTTTGATGACGGACCTGGTGAATAATTCACACCATAGGCTGATGCATCTTAAGAAGATCCGCCGGATGGAATGTATCCTCAGTCTTGTAGCAATAATCATGTTGATATATAACAGTTCCGCTCTAATAATCCCCGCGCTCTTGCATCACAATCGAATGGTTGCTGACGGTGCTCTCTTGAGCGGATCGAATCCACTGATCAGCCGGCTTGATGGTCATGTGTTGCTATTATTCAAATATCTGATCTTGCGCCACCTCACACAGAATTGCGCCATATTATGTACCAATTGACCATGCGAATTGTTGTAGTTGAACATCGTATCCTATACATGCACACAAACTGGGGGAGGACAGCAATCCGACAAAACTCCAACTCCGACGACCAGGGCCACGCCACCAAGCGAATCCGTAAAGGCCCAAATCAATCCATCAATGCGGTTGTAGTGAGCTGTCAGGAGCAGCAACACAGCACGTATTCTGTCGCAGAAGTGAATTTGCCTTCAGAGAGGCAGGATATGAGGAATGGGGCCGACAGGGACAATTCTATGGGGATTCATCTATGACGGACACCGTCATCTCTGATTTCACAAGCCATTCTTTTACAGCCACATACCGACGGGCGCGACCAATAATAGCTCTCCTTGATATGATCGAAGTCGCACGTCTCATTGAAGGAAGGGTGCGTCCAGTACAATTTGCGCATCCATAAATTCAGCGCGGGATAATCTCCACGGATGGAACGTATGTTGCACTTGAAGATGCCATGGTACACCGGATCAAAGCGGATCTGTTCGATTGATTATTATGCAGAATATAGTAGGCGAGATATACGCTGCATACGAGTGTAACAAACAAGCGTACATCCGCTTCGGTGAGTTGGTCGCCGACGAGGAAGTCTTTGCCGGTGAGTATTTTCTCCAGCCGGTCTAGCGATGCGAACAAGGGCAGCACGGCGGCTTCATACGCTTGCTGCGTTGTCGCGAAACCAGCCCTGTAGACTCCATCTATAGGATCATCCACGGTCACTGGCAACGCATCATCAAGATCTGTAAGAGATACATACTGTTGACGGTGTCGTACACCCAATCATTGATCTCGTCAATCTCCTGCCGGAGCTTCTCGGGGTAAAAATCAAGCGCAGCTTTCTCTGCGGGCAAGAATTCATTGAAGGCACTGTTCAAGATCCGAATGATTTCGGAGCTCTCATTGTTCACGATAGTGTGCGTCTTTTTATCCCACAGTACCGGTACGGAGAAACGTCCGCCATAATCCGGATCCGCACGGAAGTACAGCTCCTTGACATGAGATGAATTGTAGAGTGGATCAGCCGTTGCTTTGGGAAATGGGTCCACAGTGGCAAAAGGCCAGCCATTTTCTCCCATCCGTGGGGAGACGATGCTGACATCTACACGAGAGGGCTTAGTAGGTACGTGTCGACAAATATTCAGAATTAATACCGATGATGTCTTCAAGGCCTTTGAGATGACGCATAATCAGCGTTCGCGTCGCCCATGCTACCCTTCGTTGAGCGTCAAATCACTGAAACGATGAAACGACTGCGTACGGCATGCATATGAGACATAAAGAAGATATCGGCCTTCATTGATTCCGTTTTATTAGATTACTCGACAACGTAATATACCAGATATGTGTGCGCTTGCCTTTCTCTGGCTCAAATCGCCCGCCTTTCTGGATGAAATCACGAAAACTCGATACCTTGCGCTTGAAGGAGCCATCTTGATCGTTGTTCTTTACTGTTTCCTGCACCATGTTCAGTACGTCGCCTGGAATTTGTCGAGGCTGTGGGCAGTGGCTCAAGTATGAGTTCCGGTGTGAGTGCCCCCGATTTTATATGCGATGAATTATAAGCCTTCGACAGGCCAGCCCTCGGGTTGCGCTCGGGAATGCATAAGCAGAGATGTGATTACTAACCACCGAGTGACGTCACTTCGCCTACTCCGTCCCTTTCAACGAGTCCTGTGTTCATATATACTACCAATTGATCTCAGTGATCGACGACGGTCTATCATCTACATATCCACTCGGATAATAAAAACAACAGCTCTCTCATTCCAGTGTGGGGACGCTAGAGCATTGTACTGCCTGCTCAGTATTCGATTCACGCAAATGCAGCATAAAGCGCGACATCAGAATGGATGCTAGACTGAGACTCGGCCTGTGTCAGTAAATGTATAATCAGAAGGGGAGGTGCGAGGAACGCACGCCGCAATATCAGCATTGTCAGTAGTGGTGTTGTTTGCCTGAGATGAAAGCAGTGTGAGGATATTCAGTTGCCGATTAGGGTGTCATACTGACTGCATCACTAGCCAGCAGTGTTATGCTGAGGATACCCACCGCTCTATGTTTTCGAGTCAGCATGAACATTCGTGTTAGTCACAGTAATTATGAGCACTGACACAAAATATATTGTCCCTATTTAGAGATCAGGATAAGAGAAGACAGAACTATTGAGATATCCACTCACCGTCCCTAAGTAGCATAGTAGCAATTCCGGGGTTGTACTGGATGCGCACAGCAACCATATGAATACTGTAGGTTTTCATCCAGGTCAAAATTAATGTAAGGACGTCCCCCGCAATGAATGTACACCGTGAGACGTATATCAAGACTGCGACAAATTGGCAATGTCAGGTTTTACTGCCGAGACTGACTGTACACTTGGCCGATACCTTTGCTTTAGCACAGAACGTGAGTGTGTAGTCAATCACTGCGAAAATGATGGAGGACTTCACGGTTGTGTAGGTGTTAATGCACTGTGTGGCTCACTTGCTGACACCTGCAGGACATTAGCTCAAGTGATCTATGCATTGAAGAATGTATCGACACCGACCAAGCTTATAATAGGGAGGACGAGATTGAAAGTCATAGTGAGAGCAAACAGACGCAAGTCGTTTCTCCATAGGGCACTGACCCTCGTGGATGCGATAACTTGGAGACATTTGTGAGCGCATTGAGGCTTCAACGTGCATATATAGCATACCTCCGACCATCAGCAGTCCTAGATCTGATATTCCCTCTTGTAAGTAAAGCAGCGTGCGACAATGTGCATAGCGAAGATCGTGTAATATGATCGTCGCTACTAGACGATTGGCCAGGCAAAGGTAACGGTTGACAAAAAATAGAGTAGAAGCCCAGCTCGGTTTACTTTTCCAGTAATGTTTGATCTCCACAGCAAACGTCAGCAAGAAATCGAATATCATGAGAGCTGGGAATAGTAGAAGGATCAATCTCAGGTAGAACCAGCTGCCAGTGAAGGGGCGCACTCACAAGTGATTGCGGAGGATATCGCGCTGACCAAATAGCCAATAAGGTATGAATGTGAATGGCTTCTCAACAAATCCACGGAACTTACTCTTCGATTCTGAGCCCCATGAATTACTTTGGCTGATCGCTGATTGGGCAAGGACTTCAGCATTTGAGTATATATGCACTTGCGCACTCTGTTTCACGTGAGAGCTAAGCGCTAAAGTTGCTTGCATCAAATTCGGATTACCATTGCAAATGTTTTGAGACATTGATAGGCGGAAATGAAATTGAGAGACATGTTTTGGCGAGAGATCATTAGATATAGTAAGAGCTTAGTTTCAGATGCGTGTGGCGATGAGATCTCAACGGGTTTTTTGAGCTAACAGAAGAAGACAGTTGTATATACACCATGCCCTCCAGTTGGTGTTAGATATGCATTGCCCAAATTAAGCAGTAACGGTCGCCCCAGGAGGTGCTCTGCGTGCGCGAGGAAAAGCAGTGGCAGTATACACTGATATTCTGGCTGATTCCTATGGTACCAGGGTACACATAATCGAGTCAACGAGCGGTGGGCGCGTGGCCAGTGCGGTACAACTTGACATCAGTGTGTGCGCTTACTGAGTACATTTCTCGGTCCGTGTTCTATCGTAAATTTGCCGCCGACGCCCATTATTGCAACAGAATGGAGTTTCATATCTGTATAGGCCGCGGTGATACTAATGATTGCGAAAGCTATCTCAGCATGGGCAAATCATAGCATGGGCAAATCATAATCGCGATCACGTGCGACTGAACACCCACCATGTAGTGGTGTTCAGTAGGACCACTCCGCTTCCACATGTTGCGCTGACGTGTAACAAAACTACGGCTGCAATAATGCGATGTAGCTTTACAAGTCACGCCCGGTGAAAACTACGGTCAAGCGCCGTCAGGCTGATCCACACTGAGCCGTGTCAAACAGCCAATCTCGATCATGTTCTTCCAGATGCACCTGCATCAGGTCAGCGTCACTCATGCTCTACCAGCCTTCTCTGAGAGCTTGACCATTGTGTTGATTATGTAGTTCCTCTCAGTCACACAAGATTCAGTGTGACGTAACATGAAAACTCTCTGCGGAGCACGGTTTTTCTCTGACCACCATCTCGTTTTCTCTTACCACCATCACATTGTTGCAGCCTTACAGTATGGGCTCTCTGCATCGGTATGTTTGAGTCTACTCATGGCAGAACATTAGCTAATATCAATGTAGCAGCACCACATACAGCTACTCCTACAGCAACAGCCATGGTCACCATATCTAATTCGTCTACAACAGCTGATAGCAGCCTTGCAGTTGCAGGAGCAGTGACTTGTCAGCATCTACATTGATGGACACCAGTGCTCCTGAGACAGTCATGCCAGCTGGTTGTTGGCGGAATAGCCGGAGGCATGTGGTTAAGCGAGCTGCACCGCCTGCCCTGATGTTGAGGGACTTCAGTGCCGGAGATGCATCTCTAGAGACACGGCAGATGCATCTGGGGCACTCTAAGCAATATTAACACCCAGGCGTGCTGTGTAGATGCATCTGAATAAAATAAGATGCACCTGCGCAAGAAATACATGCGCAGGGTTCAAACGCTTAACCCGGAATCAGCGAAGTCGTAACCTGTACCACTTCGCTAAATGGTCTTGGTATGCAGTCACATACTTGCCAATATGATCCCATTTAACACCCTTTCATCGCCGTAGCTTTTGATTGTCAAGTCACACCTTAGTGTGATGTTTCATATTGCCCTGTAGGTAATTTGTAACAGCTTCCTTGCCTCATTGCAGAGACATAAGGATTGTGGGATGCACCAACAAAGAGATACATTCTGAGCTCAAGGAACACCTGAGCTTACTGACATATGTTAAATTTTATTACAGCCCTTATGATATCAATTACTGACTATATATTTCTACAAGATCTTCCTTTCCAAAGCCGCTTTAGCTAAGTGGTTTCAGTCGCTGTTTCACAATGATCTCATGGTTGTTAGTTCGATTCCCAGTATACGATGCTTTATTTAGGTACTAACGGGCGCTTATATTGATGACTTAGAGTGCCCCAGATGCATCTGCGGTGTCTCTAAAGATGCATCTGTGGCACCGAAACTCTTGTGATGTTAGCGACGGAATAAAAGGGGGATGTACTGGTGTAGCATACCTTCGCTCGTTTGTACCTAAATCCCAAGTGGTAGTCAGTAATGGATGTGGCTGGCCGGACTTTGGCCGCCGTTTGTCAACACTGGTAACTCTATGTTGTGTTCCATTGATGGACAGGTCTCAACTAACACCAGACGAAGCTAAGGAAGTGCGTTCTTGCATTATGGTCACCTCATTACAAGCACTGACATGCATCATTAGAACTGGAAGATGAAAGCCAAGGGGCTTCCTGTATCGGTATGTGACCATCGACAGCTTTGCAATTGGATATCTCCACTAATTTCATTGTAGTGGCATTCGCAGGGAGACGCTGCTATCTTGGTATGTCCTTGGTCACCACATCTTCTACTGACAGTATATGTGCACCAGGAATTCGCACGCTGAAAATTGTGCTGCCCCCGCCTCGCAGACGGAGCCCATATGATAGCATGTACCGACATGGATTTGCCTGGTTCGAGTGCCCGTTCTGCATGCGGGTGCATATTGTTGCTCAATGTGATTCTGTCTGATCCTGCATGTGTATACCTAGATCTGATGCTCGCTTTTCCTGTCTGTGTATGTTTTAATGTGATCTTGCCTCTTTTTTACGTACAAATGTGCGTCTATGTATGATTCAGCATGTTCTGTATGTCAAGTTGGGGTAGTCCAGCTTATTTTATAATGGACTGAGTCGGATATACGGTGTCTATGGCAGCGCAGTATGGATGAGCGAGGCTATCAATGGATTAGTAAACATCGGCAGGTCACACTGAGACATGCAGAAACATTACATGGAACACTGTGACTTGGTCTGACTGACGAAATTGGAATGGTGCCATATTTCCTCACTCCGCCATGCCTAGCCACGTGCAGCCAAGATGTAGAGTGGTATGTTTCTATATGGACAGGCATGTAAGCACTTGATCGTAGCCTTCACTGGGAGTCATGACGGAAGTAATTCCTCCTTTTGGCAGCCAGCTATTGCACTGCGCGGACGCCATGACTCCAGCAACGCGCCATATGCACCTTGAAACCATGCGGACTTCTCTGATGAAACAATCATGAGACTAATGAATTCAGCATCGCGTTTGGACCCATGAACAGTGAGGAATGGTGGGAAAATGCATGAGAAACAGCAAAAATCTGAGCGACTATCATAAACGCAGAGGCTATTATCGTCTGGGAGGCGTACTATGACGTGATGACCTGGTGACACATTTTCTACGGTCATTTATCACCTCTAGAACAGTGCCTAGCATGATAATGTATCGCTCGCATCTACCAGTGAAAACTAACTCCTCGAAATTTGACTGCAATGTATAGCCGTAAGGAATTGTACAGACACCATGAGAGGTTAGATATTAGATCCAGTCCATAGTATTGCGCACATACAATCTATAGAGCTTATCAATACCTCACTTCTTTCGCTCAAATGTGAAGGATTATGCCAGCTGCAGTGCAGGAAGTCATATTCACCACAGCCTTGTGAGTGATCCTCTCAGACAGCCCACTGGTAGTTCTGTAGCAATCTAATTGTCCTACTTCATTGATTCCACAATGCTGATGCCGCAATTCATGCTGGGTGACCACAGTAAGACACTCAATCATCCCATACTATCAAAGGTCGAGGTTCTGACACCGGGGGCATTATCTAATGACTTTGTCGGAAACATGTTGGTATCATTTAAATAAGTGATCAGATGCAAACATAATGCATTGGTTGATAACATCGTAAGAAACACAGGACTTCAGCTGGCCATGGGCTGTGTAAAGATCCAGACACTGGGGGCATTATCTAATGAAGATATTATATAAGCAATCAAATGCATTATGTTCGCATTTGACCACAATTACAAACGATACCAACATGTTTCCGACAAAGTCATTAGTGATGCCCCCGGTGTGAGTAGCTGGTGATAGAGACTAGTCGCCATGCGAACGTCGCTAACATGATGTCGGATCGTCGCCTCGCCATTTCGCGCCAGGTTCACAATACCAACGCTGGACCCCTTCTGCACAATGGATTCTGCAGAGGTAACGACGCATCGAGAAATCATGAAGATATTTGTGGATATACTAGACATGTAGACGAAGTCTTCTGTATCATTTTCTTTCACATTCCTGACTTATGTCTATATGCAAAATCAATTGTGCAGAAGTGGTCCATTTTGCAGAAGGGGCCCGGCGTTAGTAGTACGATAGCTGTCGAATAGATTCTTAGTCGAAGATAGCAATATTACTGTGTGAAGCTAGAGACCCGGCACACGTGCAATGCAGAAACCGATCAGTGCTAAAACTGCAAACAACACCATAAACCCGGGACATTGGGACCTCGATCCGTCAATTGGACTTGGCGCGACCCACCACCACATCCTCAGCACGCCAGCAACCCCTCCGATGCTATGGTCTGCAGCTCTTCCCTCAGAGATAGCGCGCATGGCTACTATATACCACGCCATCTCGGCCCCTGCACCCAATAGTTTCGGAAATTCGAAGGGGGACAACTTGCACAACACAGTCAGCACTGATACGAGAATTCTTTCCACCCATAGGTAAAGATACTGAGAGAGTGACGTCGCTTCGATGTATTGCTGCGTCCTGGGTTCATCGAGGCCGAGTCCTGGAAAGGGTCGCAGCAAGAAGCTGTCGCATGTGCCCGTGCTCGTTCCCCGGAAGGAGTCTGATAGTCTCCGCGGGAGATCTGGACACAGGACAGAGAGCCTTCCAGCTCCTAGGAGATGTGCATGGCCATTTGACAGAGCTGAAGACAAGGAGGGGAGAGTCCTGAAGCCGCCGGTGAGCAGTATCAACGGCGAAGTCATCGTACGGTCAGCAGAATCTATAAGCCGTTCCGTATCAGATGGTGTACTCGAGAGTGCGTCCACTGCTTGCTGGGAAAATCGAGCGAAGAATGCTTGGCGAGGGGACCCCGTATGCTTCAGGAATTCTAGTCTGAACATTCAGGATGATTGTAGAAATGCTACCATGTCTTGTCTTACCCGGATTTTCGTAGTCCCCCCCGCTTATCTCGATAAAGTCCAGCATTTCCCAGGAAGCAATTTCCCGCACTTGACTCAAAGCGCGTATTTCGGATGTATCCGTTTTCCGACCCGAGGGAAATGTTGTCATGTAGTCTGCTGCGTTCAACTTTACACCCAAGACGAAAGCATGCGGCACGCGGTCTGATGCACGGATTGCAGACACTATGTGATGAAGCAGCCACAGCGGATGATCTCCCGCACCGTACTCGTCTGTGCGCAAATTTGTCTGGCAACGTCCATGTTCATCAACGTGGCGTATCTGCACATCAGAGTACGTACATTTGGAGACATAAATTGCGAGATCAGATCTATAATAAGATAGTCAGAGTTTTCATCTCGAGTCCTGGTCAATGACTACCTACATCCGTGCGCGGCATGCAGCTCCACACCGTCAAAGCCACTTTCCACGGCCAGATGGGTACCTCGAACAAAAGCCTCTACCACATGATCAATATCGTCCAGCTCCATGGGACGAGGTATTTGAAATAGAGCTGTATGAAACAAATATGAGAGGCCTGATGCGACAAACGACGCTTTGTCGGGCACTCTGCGGCCAATTGGCACGGCACTCGGGGCAAGTGGCGGCACAAAAGGCCAGCGCCCGCCGATAAGGTTAGCGGACTGTCTTCCTGGATGGTTCAATTGCATGATGGCCAGAGTTCGCTGCGGTTCGGCGGTCTCGTCAGAAGCGCGGGTGGCGGCCCTGTCTGATCTACCATGAATGCAGTCCGCTAGTCTTCCAAATCGGGTAATGGTTTCTGCCGTGATGATTTGGGGCACAACCATATCTCTGCCCAAAGTCAAATGGTCCATGGCAACCTGGACATTTCCTGTAATTATCATACCCCAGTGGCCCGAAGACCAACGCGAGTAAAGGCGTAGATGTGCGGAGTTTGGAGGACCGCCAAACAAGTTACTCATGTGCTCATACATTGCAACCTATTGGACATATTGTCTGACTTTTTGATCAACAGAAGCAGACCGGACAGCTGACCTTCACCAGTCTATTTGAAATTGTAAGGCCACAAGGAAGTTCAACTGGACTCAAGATCTTCCTGAACGTAGAGGCATCCATAGATTGAGCGGAATCCATTAATGATCGAGTGGTAGTTCCATGAAACGCTCTGGAGTCTGTCACAGGTTAGTTGCTTACAATCCTTTATATCTCATACCGGACCCACATGTAGGAAACACGACTCAAACGCACGTTACTGCTGGACTACTATTTGAGATATTGTATAATTCTATACAGTATAAGAGCATGTGTAAGACATTCGTCTTCAGAGAGGATAACATACCTCTATGTAGACGTTGTTCAACGTGCTCAACGTGCTCAACAGCTAACCAGCTCCCCGTACTTCCATGATGCGCGCCATAACGCGCGGGTGTGAAGTTACGTGACTGTCACTGTCACGCGTTATTCCATCATAGATTGAGTTTCACTTCCTCGATTGCTGTGATCGTGCACGTCCATTAGCCCATCAGCCCATCAGCGAGGAGATATGGCGAAGAAGAAATCCGGCAAAGATAATACAAAAGCTACTGCGAAAGCTGCAAAGAAAGATAAAGCAGCGCAAAAAGTTGAGCGGAAGGAAAAGAAGAAAGCCACCAAGTCTAAGGAGGAGGAAGATGATGAAGACCTCGAGAGTATCCTCGACAAGGTATGCGCTCGAGACATACTTCGCGACATTATGTTTGGTAGCTTTAACTCACAAACCGACACACTGAATTAGTAGATTAAAAGAGAGTGGGAGGAGGCCCATCGAGTGACCGAGGAGCTCGTGGAAGGCCCCCCTAGTCGCAGAGCCAACGCTACGTTTACCTCTTGCCCCAGTGGGAACTACCTATGGTGCATAGGCGGAGAATTCTTTAGTAATGATGGTAAAGCTGTAAGCTTTCGTTTATTTTGCACAGGAATGCTAGGATTTCACGCCTAGCACACAGTACTTCTATAACGATGTCTTCAGATATTCGCCAGAAAAAGTGTGTCGTTCTTCTATAATTTTTGATCGTGGAGTTAATTCTCCCACAGGACGAGTGGCGGAAATTTGTGTCACCGACTTGTCCGGGTCCGCGCTCTGCTCATGCCGTAGTCGCTTCTCCAGCCGGCGGCGGCAAACTCTATCTATTTGGTGAGTGTATACGGATTGAATTATTGACTCTGAGAAAACTTGACGGATGTCATGCAGGCGGAGAATTCTCGTCTCTATACCAGAACAGCTTCCACCACTATCGTGATCTCTGGTGCTTTGATATCACTACGCATTCCTGGGATCGCATAGAAACCAAAGTGAAGCCTACGGCGCGATCAGGACATAGGTACATATCTTCACGTCGAGGCCTCGAATAATCCCCTCATCTTCAATTCACAGAATGGCTATGTGGAAGCACTTTGTAGTACTGTTCGGCGGATTCTATGATCCGGGCCTGAAGAGTGCGTGCAGCGTATGATGGAAGCCTTATATAGGCTGATGCGACTTTATCGGGAAGCACATTATCTCAATGATCTCTGGTTGTTCGACACTCAGGAATACAAGTGGCGCCAAGTTGAGATGAAGGATGCGGAACGCAAGCCATCGTGAGCTGATATCAATGCCATCCCGGATCAAGAGACCACGACTGATTTTCATACAGTCCACGCAGTGGATTCTCATTCTTACCTACTGCAGATGGCATACTTCTCCACGGTTAGTTGATCGGTGCAATGCCGTGTTCACTCTGCGCACTCCTGCATTGCGGACAGCGTGTCTGACCACTAAACGACGCGCAGGTGGTTATTGCAAAGAATACAAAAAGGGCAGCCGTCCTGTGGGTGTGATGCTGGACGATACTTGGTTTCTCAGGTACGTGGCCTCATTCCATAAAATCATGAAGAGCGTATTTAAAAACTCCTTCCAGGATGACGGTTAATGAGGCCAAGGACGGAAAGGCATCATCAGAGCCTCTCACAGTCAAGTGGGAACGTCGGAAGCGACCCTCTACCGCATTTGCCCCATCTATACGATCAGGGTGTACCATGTCTCTATGGTCGGCGAAGAATATGGGAATCCTATTCGGGGGTGTCACGGACGAGGACACTAATGAAGAGACACTGGAGAGCACCTTCCATAATGACCTGTATGTCCCCTGTGGACACACTTTTTTCGAGATCACTGCTGATCCGTTTCCAGATACGGATACCAAATTGCTGGAAATGGCCGCTGGATTTCCATGATGCTGAAGCAGGCGAAGAAGAAGGCGGGCGGTGAGAAGAAGCAAAAGGCTGCAGTGGCGCCTATTCGTGCGCCATCCGAAGATGAAATGGATGACGATGCAAGTGATGCAGAACGTAGCAGTGATGATCAGGTGATACGCGCAGATCAATATGTCAACGTACCTGCTGACTGATTGGTATAGGACGCGAGAAAAGCGGTGAAGCAGCAAGCAGCTCCGAAGGCTCCTGCCGCAGAGGAGGAGGTCGATCCAGATGACCCTGAGCTCACAAAACCAGTGCCGCGCTACAATGCTATGCTTGCTGTGCTTCGCAACACTCTATACATGTACGCTTCAAATCTTCTGGATCAATCGCAATTACTTATAAGCAATCCTGTCCCACATAGATACGGCGGAATTTTCGAGCGTGGGTCAAGAGAATACACCTTGGACGACTTCTATGCACTGCAGCTCGACAAAATGGAGCGTTATACATGCTTGAAGCACAGCGGAATCACCATCACGGAGGGAAGTGACGAGAGTAGTGACGAGGGCGATGATGAAGATGACAGTGATGATGAGGATGGCGAAGACGGAGACGGAGATGAAACGCCTCCTACTCCATCCGTGCAAGACGATACAGCAGTTCGCATTCAGGAGGACGACAAGGACGAGGAAGCAGGGGAGGACACTGAAACCGAAAAGGACATGACCCAGGCGGGAAAGGCAAGGGCGACAGCGTTGATAATCGTTGGGCTACGCTGATGAACTTCCCAGGATGTGCTGAGCTCGAAAGCCACTGCATTTATGGGAGTGGCGAAGGACAGCACGCGCTCAGCCGAAGACGTTATCAGTACGCCATTACCAGGTGAAACCCTGGCAATGTTCTATGCACGATCACGTACGCATAATGTATGACTCGGCTATCCACCGTGTTGCTTATCATACTCAACTTCCAGGCGAATACTGGACTCAGAAGGCCCACGGAGGAAGTGGAAACCGCGGTAAGGAGCTTCGCAGAGACGCGTTTGCGTTGGCTAAAGAAAAATACGGTGGGCTTTTCCCGGTTCTCCCACTCAACTCACTTGCATATTGCTGGTTCAACAGCTACGTATAAGCCGATACTGCAGGAGGTCGAGAAAGTCCTTGCAGAGGCCGGGTTGGATGAGGAGGAGATACGTAAAGGTGCGGCCGCAGGAGGCAGTGATTCCGGCAGCCAAAGCAGAAACCGCCGATAGCATCTGCCAGGGATATCAGCTAGGTCTTATATCCTGAGGTGCGATGACATATTCAGTGGATGCAAACATTCCACATCGGAGTATGAGAACAGTCATAACGTTGTTTTCATACCTCGGAAATTACATATGTTAACGCTCTCATTTGTGTCCAAGTTAGTCTACGATAATGCTCCTCTAGCCGACTAGCTAGCGCTGCACAGCCTGGTTCGCGTGGCGCTCCATATCAGCGTTAAAACCTCTATTGCGCGTTGTCATATGCGCATCGTGTTCGTGGTAGCTGCACTTGAGCACACATGGACAAGGAAATAGACGCGGTCGGTAGGTTGCGATGCAACCGTGAGCTTTCGTCTATCTGCTAGAGTGGTGAGCCTGCTGCAAGAGATACGCGCGGAACGGATTATATGTAATGCAAAGTTATCAAGAAGACGATCGCGAGCACTACGCTTCATATGTGCAAACTCGGGCTTGGATTTGTAATCTGTCAGTTAACGCTAACGCGAACGCTTTAACGAGCGCCCAAAATGATGTAGACGCCCAATGAAATTCTAATCCGAGTCATATGTAGGCTTGAATGTATACTCTTCACACTGTTTCCTCTGGATGAACTCGGAGACAGAACAGGAGTCGGCAACCTTTAAGTTCGTTTCAAGCCTGCAACAGTAGTATGTCGACTGGTGCTTGTGTTATTCGCAACTCGCCATTCACCAAATTCATGGTAGTCAGCAATATTAATCACAACATAGCCCAACACGAGCTACAAATCGCAACGCGCACCCAATAGTGTAGTGAAACGCCAAGAGGCCCCGAATAGGCTTGGGAAGGATCAGGACAATTTGGGCACAAGCTACTATGGAGAAGCAGAGACTCCCTGCCGAGCTCTCGGACCACATCATGCAACTTCTATCGGACGATACGCAGGCCCTGAAAAACTGTTCTCTCACCTGCAATCGGTGGCGATTTTTCGCGTACAGGTACCTGCTACGCTTCATCCACATCACCAGTGCTTCCCAATATCGGGACTTCGAACAGCTGCTCGCCCGCCACCCGCAACTTGCAGGGTGCGTGCAGCGATTCGCGCTCACCAAGGCAGGAGATAAGGGTACACTCCCGCTCATGGTCAGGGCAAATAGCATGGATCGCACCTGGCCGCGCCTGGTCGGACAGCTGCACGGTGTCACGGAGCTCGTGATTACGCGCTGGAACGCGACGCGCGCCCGCCCCGATATCCTGCGCGACATGCACACCTTCTTCCCAAGTGTCACTACGGTGCGCGTTGCAGACAGCGCCTTCTCCGGTTATGAGCTCCTCCGGCTTCTTGCTGCGTGCCCGCGCCTCTGCAATCTGTATCTGCGCTACGTGGAGTGCGGGGAAATGAAGCTTTTGCAGGACGATCAGGCAGCCTTGGGTGCCTTACCTCCCGGGATTGTTCGCGCTGCGGCTGATGAAACACTTTCAATCGAGAAAATCTCTCTACGCAATCTTAACTCAATCACCTCGAGTAATGCCGGGGAATTGTGTGGATGGTTGGCGAGGGGACCGTTCAAGGTCCGTCTCCGTGCGCTCGAGCTTGAAGGTCATACCACCTGGAGTATCCTCGACGCCCTATCAGCCCTACGCCAATCAATACGGACACTGGAACACCTGGTGCTATCACTGGTTATATGCAGAGTGTCTCTGACTGCCTCTTTGCAAACCTTCGCACAGTTCTGGATCCAAGATATATGTCGCGATCCACATTCCAGTAGGCTGTCCGTCCTGCATCTGAAGTCCACATTCTTGGGCGATGGTGTATGGAATTGTGCGTCATCGTTGCGCTGGATGACTGCGATCTTGAACCCCGTGATAGGGTTCGACAGGATTCCTCCCCTGAAACACCTCGTAATCAGCATACGGCTGCTTGAAATCTTACACTATGACCGGACTATAATCAAATTTCAAGAGCTGGCACGACTGGAGTCGATCTTTAAACAGCTGGCGGTTAGACTGCCGGGCCTCGGGATCAGGCTAAATCTGTTCGATGAGACGCGGAGCAGCGCCGAATGGGAACATCTGGTGATCTCGGTGTTCGACTATTTCTACTTTCAACGAGGGCTGGGCAATTTTGAATGCGAGTTTGTGGTCGCGGGTGGGCACGAGTGGCATTCTGACAGGCCTTTCGGCGGCTCGCTGAAAGCCGATTGCGTACGCCCGTTAGAATAATAGCATAAACTAGTAGGTGGCCGAGCCTGGACATCACATCTGCAGAGAACGGTTACGTTGCACTGATTTGCGCGAGTATATACAGAGCTAGGCAGCAGGTTGTTCTGTATTAACATCAGAATCGGTCCAAAAGCAGCCGTTGGACTTTGATGAGGCACTAGATGGTGGCAATGCTACTGGGTGGGCACGCAATGAATCATCTCAATCTATGTCACACCGTGTGAGGCACGAGATGTAGCTTAGGGCGTGGGTCTGACGTGTCAATGCTTCAGGTCGCTAATGTATCATGGCCAGAAAATAGACTGTGCGAATCAGAATAAGATCAACAGGAGTCCTAGGGTGCAGCCAGCGACACGCATCAGGACATATCAAGTCGACGCAGAAATGCTGTATCAGTAGTCTGTGGCCGTGTTGTTCAGCCAACTCTTCCCTTTGATGAATGGTCACTGCGGGGAGAATACATGATGTGACGTAGTTGCAATGCCCTTGTGCTGTCAGCCTGTGTGACCGATACTCAGCATATACAACCACGAGAGATTGTCTGTCTGCGTGCACGTAAGGATGTGAGTTGGTTCTATTTGAGTCATAAATTTTATACAGCCCAACGTCCATGGCGCGCAAGCATCAACCTGCGAGTGTCATTTTTCGCTCCACGACCAGCGCAGACAAAAGTATATGGTCAAAGTATCGGTGCCCGTCCGGAAAGACCGTGAGAGTGGCATCGGGAAGTGGCGGCGATGCGTCGAGGGGAGGCGGGACGAAGGATGCAAGTTGCTGAGAGGCGGCGTCCGAACACTGCATCACCAAATGGTGGCGGCTATGGTTCAGATTGATACCAGAGAATAGAACGTCAATACGTACGATGCATATGGGAGAACCGTCATCCAATTTCGTGCGGCAGTCCCATCGCAGTTCTATGTTATAGTAGCGCCACGCAAATTCTCGCTGGCATAGTCCGCTCATGAGAGACGTCTTTATTTTTAGGCATATGCTTACCGGCGATTTCGGGTTACTGATCAAGATGCTCACTAGACGCGTCGTATGCTCACCGATTGTGATGATTGCACGACTATGCGTGACCCCGAGCCTGGTCGACGATGCACATCACGATGAGGGATGTCATATCATAACACTCAACTCACTCGAATTCACCAACGAGCTCTCCCTGAGCATCCGAGCCTCTGTGCACCGATGTCACGTATGACAGAGGAGTGAACGGATTCAAGTTCAGCTTCACAGAGATGAAGTAAATCGCTCCCCGGCCTGGGTCGATCGCGCGTGGTGGGAGGAGGAGCATCGACTTGTTGTTCCATGACGCGAATTGGTAGATCAGCGGTTGCGACGGTCGTTCAACGTGCACGTATCTGCCATACGTTATAATGGTCATACATTAGTTGGAATTGTGTCTGAACTTACCGCGGGGGGCGAGAGAGGGTAGGAGCACGGTCCAGAGGGCTTGGATGTGCTATCTGGGATACACGGCTTTCACCTTGTGGGTATGGAGGGCTTGGAGGTGCTATCTGGGATACATAGCTTGCAGCGCGTGAGTGAGTACCAATGACTTGAGACAACTCGCTCACTCAGGCAGGGTTCCTTGGTCGTCGCTGAAGGGATCTGTCGGTGTGGGTCATGCGCAGGCATGAAGGGCAGCTATGGAACCTACCAGAGTTCTCTCTGGATTGAGCATACATGCTAGCAAAACCTGCGAGAGGTGCGCCGATTACCCGAGCATCACGGAAACGCGGAAGAACAGCCACCGCGTCGGGTTGACGCGTCGAGTTGGCGTCGCGTCGCGCCCAGTCATATGAGCGTTACAGGGTGACAGATGTCACTCGCACGCACGCGGACCAAGGCTCGCGCTCAACTTGATGCAGTTTCATGTTCAACGTTCAACGTTTACGCGAACATTCTCGCTTTCAAGTCTCTCCGTAAGATAGAAGTGCTGCTTGCTCCCCGAAAGACAGCAAACACCGAAAATAAAACTTTATTTGAGCTTTAACGTTACGTGGTAAGCCTATGTGCTTCGCATTGCGGCGTTGTGTCCAATCATGGGTTGTGTTGATACCGAAGCCACTTAGCTCACGCGCGACTGAATCCGACTATTACAATATAGGGTCAGTTCATGAACAAGACGTCATTGTCTACTGGATCGTTCTGGTAAGTGATTGTATTGAGCTACTCATAGTTGTGGTTAGTAGACGCTGGTATTGATTGGCTCCTTTCATGCGACGTATTCAGCATACTTTTCTCCTTGTCACGTATAAGCTGAGACACTGGACTACACCCAAATACCCGTCAATCAGGCGTGCTTTGCAGCTACTGGGACAAGTTCCTTTGCCACCGTGATACCTATCCCCACAAAATGCTTGTACACATTGAACCACCTATCTCACCCTCTACTGCGCATGCTATCGCACTGTACTGTGCTGGCTCATATGTCGGATCTCTATATCTTTCTCGAAACGCACGGCTCTCGTTCAAGAGAGAGTCTGCACCCAATCTGCGCGATGGCCAGCAGCGTGCGAAGGAGCATGACGAGCGCTGGCGAGATGACCCAGATGTCATTCGTGCGCGATTTATAGCCGCGGGCACAAGCACGCTGTCGAGCTGCGGCGTGCTACTCGGCCTGATATGGCGACCGCTGGGTTGGCATACACATGTACGTGTCATTGTATTCTCATATTTCGGTACGTACCTAGTAGGCTACGTCACGTCACAAACAATGTAGACTTGTAGCTGTGAACAAGCCAATTTCTCACCTAAAGCTGGTCGGATGCATTGTGACCGCTGCTCACTCATCAATCGTGCCAGGGGTTTGGAGCCGCCATAGAAAATACCCTACACCGCCTAGGCTTGACGCTTCCTTCGTCAATATCTGAAATCATCCTTCCCTGTCTGGTCACTCCTGTTCTGTTTCTTGGGCCAATCTACGCACAATATCTCGCCGGTGCTCTCCCAGGGCAACGTCATTGGAGCTGGCACTGGAGTGTCCGTCCTCTTATTTGGACGTGGCAAGGCTGGCGCAATATTTTGTTTGTGGGTGACTAACACTATCGATCACTTACTGAGGCTGAATGAGCCTTAGGGACCAATTACGGAGGAGATCGTGTTTCGGGCGTGCACAATTGCAGTCTATCACGCTGCAGGAGCATCCACGACCAAGATGATCTTTTTGACGCCTCTGATCTTCGGCCTCGGTTCGTCAGACATTTGACTTGCGCCTCCGCGCTGACATGCGAACGACACAGCACATGCACACCACGCATGGGAGATCTTCAACCGCTACGGAAGAACGGCAGCCGCCGCGAAGCGTGCACTCCTCACAATCAGTATGTCATTCTATGCCACCGACGATTGATCGGGCCGGCGGCTCAACGCATCTACAGCTATCCAGCTATCATATACTTCCCTCTTTGGGTTCCACGCAGCCTTCCTCTTCCTGCGTACTGGGTCCCTCCTCGCCCCTATCACCGCGCACATGTTCTGCAACCTAATGGGGCTTCCACAAATCGATGCGCAGATCGCTGCTTTCCCGCACCGGCGCCGAGGTGAGCTGTGCCGACTGCCTCGATCGTGCACAGTTGCTGATGAGCGATCGACGACAGCGATCCAGTTTGCGTATATATCGGGCATCCTGGGGTACGTGTATACCATGCGGCACTGGACGCTCGTGAAGGATTCTTTCTATTGGCCAACGGCGGGTGCGCAGAGGTTCTATTGATACCTCCGTGCCAGTGGTGCGCCGCCATGGTGTCTTGAATTTTTCCGATAGACGTTGGCATACATTCTTTATACCGCACAGGGTCATTGTTACTGCTGTACTTGCCCAGTGACGACTTGTCACGAGTCGTCTAGGTCTAGAACTCTTGACTGGTAGGGTAGCTTTTCATGAGGACAGGCACTGAAGTACTGAAGATTCAGATTCATACTGGCATTGGTGTGTGGGTCTAACTTGATACAGCGCAACAAGCCTAATGCCGATAGCGGAGAGGTGATGTTGAGTACCTTGCTTGTCGTTGCAATTATAAGTCGTCAATGAAATCTCAAGACCCATGCACTGTTCATATGTAGCTGTTGCTGTTTGCGCAACAACTTTCAGCGCTTGAGACGGGCGCTCGCTAGTTATCAAATCTCCGATTTGAGATCTCCGCGGCGACTCGTTCGATCGCCCGTGTCGGCTCAGTTGTGCCTCGGTCTCGGTCGACACACAACCGTTCTGGTCATTGACGCCACATCAACATTCCGAGAAAGGATTGATGTACATTCTGTACTATCAGCAAAATTCCCCACAGACCGGCTGCCATGTGGTATTCACTCGCATCATCGGTCAGGACAGAGCCCCCTCCTCCCACCTTGTCCAAGCTACTCGCAGATAGAGATGCAGTGAAGCGCAGGTACCCTCTCACCGCCTCCAATCGCATTCGCGTGTCCCGAGCAATACCGTGATTTTACCGCGCTCTCGGAATACTCCAGCATGACACACCTTTGGCATCCCTCTACCGCCTCTACGAATTCTTTGTAATTGACTGGACCACTCAACTCCGCAATGAGCTGGAGTATTTCTGCAGAGAGCATCATGATTGGCTTGTTTCTGCCATCCCAGACCCAGCCGATCCAGACCCCGTTCGGTACGCCATCCTGGCCGCGCTTACGACCCTCATGTGCGAGGCATTCAACCGACGCGTCGATCTGGGCCTCCCGAGGGATGCGCCTCCTATCATCGAGGACTTCGAGGCCTTGAAGGCACAGCCCAAGATTTATGAACAGCCTCCGAAATGGACTGAAGATGTCTCCCCCCTCCCGGAAACTGTCTATATACCAGATGCCAATGGTCAAATATTGGAGGAGCATGACAGTAAAGCAAGCAAAGAGTTTAAAAAGTGGAATATCGTTGTCTGTATGCCTCATTTACATTTTGTATGATGTTGTCTTCGATACGATATGAAGAAGACCTGAGAATCTTGTATAACACCCGTCGTAGTTTACAGTAGCATTCTGGTGTCGGCAGTACAGTTTGGCAGACCGGACGTTCCCAACGCTATCATAGTAAGATAACCTGCATAACACTGCCCATATGGGACCCTGTCTTACTTTTGTACTCATTCGCAAGCCCATTAACCAGTTCAATCAAAGGTACAGTGAACTTGTACTTCTGCACCAATTCGGCCAGCTCCCTCCCAGTGGTGACAGGAAGTTGTTTCCGCTGCTGGATCAATTTTGTAAGATATGCCACAGCATCAGTCATGGACTTGTCTTCAATCGGTACCCGTCAGATCCACTTGTCGTTCAGTTGTTTTCACTGGACGCTTACCAGACTCCAAACTTGTTGTTCACTCAATTCACTATCAGAGTCTCAGAGAGAACGCAATGTAGCTGCACGCTGAAAAAAAAGCCTTCTAGACGTATGGTTCGCGCGGAGCTTGCTTGCGGAGCTAAATATGAGGCGCGCAGCAATGCTTATACGACAATCAAATGGAGGCGTTACTCGACCGACAACCACTTGGGAGAGCTTTTTGACACCACCTAAATCATTTGTCGCTCGTTATCTCCTGCCAGGAAGCTCTACAGGGCATTCATGAGCTCGAGAGTGCCGTCGAAGTCGTCTGCATTTCTGACACACACAGCGCTCACCATGCCCTACCTGGCTTGCACCCAGGAGACGTGCTGATCCATGCGGGAGATTTGACAAACTCCGGAACGGTCGAAGAACTGCACGACGCCCTCACGTGGCTCGAGTCTCATCCGCATCCTCACAAAATCTTCGTAGCAGGGAACCATGACAGGGGTCTTGCGGGTCCTGACATACGCTCCTTTGTTCTCTCTGCTCATCCATCTCCAACATATTTAGAAAACAATTGCACCACACTGAATGTACGAGGCAGACGACTCGTTGTCTACGGTAGCCCTCAAACTCCTCGTCATGGATCCTTCTCTTTCCAGTACCCTCGAGTTACACCTTCGGAAGCAGAGGCATCGCAGGTCCGGTCGAAGATTCCTGCAATCACCGACATCCTTGTCACCCATGGCCCCCCTGCTCACCACCTTGATTTGAATCAGACCGGCTGTAATGCGCTGTTACAGGCTATTTGGAGAATCCGACCCAAGTTACACGTTTTCGGTCATATACACGGCGCGCGAGGTGTCGAATACCTACAGTGGACCGAAGCGCAGCGACTGTGTGAAAGAATCTGCTCTGGTCTAGGAGGATGGCTAGACCTTCTACGGTTGCCAGTCAAAACGTGCAAGGCGATGATATGGCGCAAATCGACCGAAGACGACAGACTTCTTGTAAATGCATCTGCTCTTGGCGGTGCCAGAGATGAGCTACGTAGAGACGCGATTGTAGTGAATATTTGAGCAGGAGAGGGAGCAACCTCGGTAAATTCCGTGCGAGTTCTAGTACATCGTATGCTTTGTACAAAGCCGACTGACTCATTTGCTCATTAGATCTGTATCTGTCGGATTACGACAAAGAACTCCACCCTTGTAGATGCAGGACGATGTTCTGGATGCAAGGCGTTTCTCCGTGGTGGACGAGAGACGCATGTCACAAGGAGTTATACGAATTTTCATTACCTAATAAAGCGGAGGATGCAAGACTCCTACCTCTCTGCTATGCTTCTGTGTCTTTCACCCAAGCTTTCCCAGATAATGCTCGCACTTGTCTTCAAATTACTATACGCTAGTTCAGCTTATAAAATCTACTTTCTTCAACTGGAACGATCTAAAACGGGGTGATGCTCTACTCCTGTTACGCATCTTCCTAGCTGCTAGAGGTTATGTTCCTTATTCATGATCATACTATACCTCGCCCATCTGGATTTCTAGAAACCTTTTTCCCGCAGGTGCTCGACGATCCGGTCATAGCTTGCCTTTGCAGAGCGCGCCCACCGCCTCGGCACCTCAGGGTCGTCGCGGGACATATCCGCTTCGTAAAATACCTATTCGCGCATTCAGTATCGTCCCCAGCTGCGTCATACACCGATAATACGCACCTCGAACGACCAAGGGCCCCGCCACCCGGCTCGCAGTACCGCCTCGCACACATCGACCACGGGCAGGTACCCACCGTACGAACGCGCCTCGTCTCCCTCACGGCTCTCTATCTCGTCCTGGAACGGTAGCGGGCGCCATGCGTTCGACCATGCATACAGCGGGGAAATACCCTGCTTCTTCGCGCTCGCCTTGAGGTCGTCCGGACGGTGGCGGCGCGCGCCGTCGGAGATCTGGAAGTAGAATATCTTGCTGGGTGGAATCATTTTGGAGAGGGCAGAAAGCGAAGCGGAGAGTGATTTCTGTGCGGCACCGCCAGAAGGATGCTGGAGGAGCCCATCCGCGGACGTGGGGTCGGCATAGGCGCGGGCTGTGTAGTGTTTGCGGCGATCAGTCTTGGCTGTGAGTGCACGGTGGCGGGCGCGTACCGCAAATCTGGAACGTATCGAGGCATAGCCCGAAGTTCGGTCGGTCAACACGCTTGCACACTTCCCAGGTATGCTCCCATGTGTTTCTGCATGTAAGGTATGTATTCGATTGTCGTGAGGTACTGGGAACGGAGCACTCACACATGACTCCCCCAGGCCCACATCTCATATGCGCTAGCGTACAGCCATTGAACTCGGCATGCTGTGGTCGGACGCGGGGCTGCAACTCACATTTGGATTGGAGGATCTTGAGCTGCAGCTTCGTCCGCGAGCTGCCGCAAGTCGCGCGCAATCACGTCGTAGTCCGAGCTCGATGATGGATCATCAGACGAGCCAACTTGCAGCATCTGACAATCTAAGGCCTGGAATGACCATGAGATATCATCCTGGATGTGAATGTGCTCTACATTCTGACCTTCAGGACCCTGAACCATGCCGCGGCCCTCTCGAACCCTTCCGCTCTCTTCCTGGCACTTTCGTAACCTTCGAACTCGGAGAACCTGCGTCATTATCGTCAACAATATCCCATCATCTCGATGAGATAACATACGGATGAACAACCAGGACCTTCAGACCCAGTTCACTGCAGAGCGACTTGATCTTCCCTGCGGCTTCCAGCAGCTTTTCAAGGTCGCCGTTGCCGCTGTTATCAAGTTTCTTGTATCCCTCGGGGAATTCTTGTTTAGCGTATTCTTCGAGGTCTGGAAATCCGACTTCAACCTGCGGGAATCCGGCTTCCGCGATAGCGCGGAGCTTGAGAGGCAAGGTGTGGGACGGATGCATCCCCGCCGAGTCCGAAGAGTAGGCAAGCGATGTGCTGATGCTAGGCATTCTTTAACTTCAATCAGTGCGACTAGCTGAATGGTGGAAGTGAAAGTGGAACATGTGGCTGAAATGGCTAGCCAGGCGCGCCGCTGCATACGAGACATGCTGGCGTGACGTCATGATGGCGTAGGTCCATCATAAGCTACAGCAACATCTGTTGTCGGCTTCAATTGCATGTATTCTACTGCATGAAGAACATACGAGACTAGACGCCGGAGGCAAATACCATTTCATTATGTACTGGATTGGAGGGTGCGACCCGGTGCAACGCGCGACGCGTCCGGGCGCGCCGGATTGTTACATCACGTGATCGCGTTGAGAGTGGATTGGCGATTCTAGGATAGTATCTCAGGTCCGTTATAAGTATTGACCGGAGTCTTTCATTGTAAACAGAATGACAAGCAAATGGTCAATGCAATACTGGACATTGTGTTGCATCCCAATGAACCACTTGGGCGCTGGATTTACCAGGGATGTGTGGAATGCAGGAATTCGATGTATATAGTGTCGCTGCCTGCGCCCTCGGCGGGCGCGTTCGCCACTTTGATATACAGTCGAATCAGCATATTATATGCCGTGATGTAACTGGAAGCTATGCCTGGAATCATAGGCTATCATTGCCAGTATACATGCCCAGAGACTTCATGGCGCCGTACTCGTCCATACGCGAGCACAATCACAAAGAGATAGCCTGACATCTGCGCGTCTACGCATATACCGATAGCTCACAGTTCAGGCAACCCGTGCCGCGGGGTTTCAGCTTGTTTCAACTCATCGGGTCAATCTAGCGATTCGCCGAGATGTCATCCTCATCCTTGATTAACAAGTTTCGTACGCGAAACCTGCCCCGGGCAACCAGCTTTTCTGGGTATGATGCTCAGAATGGATATAGGATATCTTCTACGTTGGATTTGGAGAAAAAATCTGAGAAACAGCCGAGAGGTAGTGCTTCGCCAACAAAACCGTTGACCACTGAGCGGTGTTCGATAGCAGATTGTGATGCGGTGGAGTGAAAGAGAACTCAGATGGAAGGAAATTGCTACCTAAAGGGAAAACAGTCTGTGTTGTGCGAAGAAGGAATGGATATCAATCGAGCATATCAAGCCGTCGTAGCATTGCCTCAAAGGCATCTGCGTTAGGTGGGCTCACAATCCGATCACGTTGCTGCTGTCTCATGCAACAGAATGACGTGGCATAGTGAGCATCAGATCCACAGTAGGAGCACCGATGGCGTTCCAAATGGCAGCGTTTGTCTGAGCAGCGCTCTCCCCGCAAGTTCCATTCAATGCAGAACTCTTGCCGATCACTGATGATAGTGAGGCACCTTCCGGACCAAGTGCATAGGATCATCGCGTGGGCAGCTGCGATCTTGCAATGCTGTGGTGACTTCCTCCCGCAAGACCTGTAGTTGTATGGACTGAAGGCGATTGACGTACCCGACAGAGCCGGGGATGAAGTTGGCCGGGTCGTCCATATATGAGCGGCGGAGCTCAATGTCGAACCTCAGGATGGCCTTAAATTCCTGTGCAAAGTCCGGCAACAGTAGAAATGATCCTTGAAACGTTGAACAATCTCTGGGTCAGCTATGTGCTCGTAGACTTTGAGCATGTTTCCCCATGCTTCGTTAAAATTCGCAGCTGACAGAGAATCCTCGGCAGGCCAATAGCTGAGATCGAGCATTTCCTTCTTCGAGCCGTCAGGCAGATGAGTCTTCATGACTGCATAATTACTATGGATGTGTCGGATTGCCTCTGAAGTCGTCAGAGTGAGGGGTATATGCGTCCTGTTTCTGCCGAGGTCGAGCACTACCTGTGGAATCTCAAGCGCTACAGGCGGAATCCCGAGGCCTTTCCCGCGGAACAAGTCCGACGCGCGTTCGTTTGAGATTGATAGGGGCTTCTTCGATGTGTCAGCCACAGCCAATGCAGTGGTCACCGCAGGATGCGCAGAAGCTTTCGCCTTGGTTAACGCCCGCAGTAGCACGCTCTTGGATTTTGGCGAGAGCTGGCCTAAAGCGTGCACGAGCGCTTCGTCTTCCGTTGTTTCAACGGTAGGCTCTTCAGTTGGTTGTTTGGTTGCTAGACGCCCGGGCTCGTTAGAACTCGGTTATGCCAGATTGTGTACCCGTGTATTGAGACTTCATGTCATCCAGATCAGTGACGTCGTCTTGACTCTTGTAGTCGAACTGCGACACGCTGCCCATATCGGAAGTTCCCGCGGTCGAGGAGAACGATGCGCGCCGGCGCAGTCTGTCAGATTGCGAGTAGGCCATGCCGCTGATAGGATGGTCGGAAGGCCCGACGACGCTGCCAATCACACTCGCGGTGTCGGTACCCCCGGTCCCAACGTCCTGAGAGATAATGGAACTCGCATAGCCGTAGGTGCTGCGCTTTGCGCCATTATGACGTTCCATACCCGGTCCGAACGGCCCACTAGCGGCGAACACGGGCAGACCAGATGAATCGATCGCCTGGGAGCGTAAAGATTGAACGTCAGAAGGAATGTATCCGAGAGCATCGTGGGTGCGATAGAAACTAGCGTCAAAACGGCTGGGTGTGCCGGATCGGCGACCTGGGGAGAGCCATCATGTTACATAAGGTCTCATACACTGCGATTTAGACATACAGTTGACTATCTAGTAATGCATTAGCTAGTAATGCATATGATCTCATAATGCATAGCCTGAGCCGGGGACCGATCTCGTCCCCAAGATGTTATGCATAAATTTCTGATATTGCATAACGCATGCCCGAAGTTGGGGTTATGCATTATTAGATTTGCTATATTTGGTAATTTAGTGCACGCATAGTATAGTGTGACTTCGTCAGCTCTCCCTGTAGACGACCGGAAGCGCAAACCGTGCCCTGCAAAGAAGCCCTATGCCCATCCTACTGCTGAGGAAAAGCCACCAGAAGCCATCAAAGAGCCTAGGTCTTCAGCAGTCAAGCCAACAAAATAAGCACGAAGCAATCTCACTCTTCATGACTGTTCTGTCCTCAGTTTGCAGAAGCTGAGGGTGTCTCGGTACTTGTTCTCCAGCAGCAGTTGCGGAAGCTACGAGACCATTTACATCACATTAACTTTGATCCACAAAAGCAGAGCACGCTAGATAGGTACTGGCAGGATAGCAGTAGTTCGGCAGACGTATAGTGGCACTCAATGCGATGTTGATGTGACAGAGCGTGAC
The DNA here is from genome assembly GCA_029448655.1 of Wolfiporia cocos. Taxonomy (NCBI): domain Eukaryota; kingdom Fungi; phylum Basidiomycota; class Agaricomycetes; order Polyporales; family Phaeolaceae; genus Wolfiporia; species Wolfiporia cocos. Next base: position 2,155,419 of record JACCLO010000008.1, on the reverse strand, counting down.
GTACCTGCGCGGGGAAGTCACATATGATCACAATGAGTCACTATGTCACGGATCTGATCACGCATAACACCTCATAATGCATAGCAAAATCCGGGGACCAACGGTATGCATTACTAGATAGTCAACTGTACCATCACCTGTCATTCCGCTTCCCAAATAGTCACGCGCGCTAGTCTCGTGCCGACGGAACTGATCCATCGCCTTGACCAGCGTGCGCCGGGGCTTGCTAAATTGGATCATGCTGGGCTGCAGGTTGCTCAGTGGGCCCTCGACAAGGCAATTCTTCTCCTTGAAGTGGGTCAGGAGATAATGCCACAGCGGATGCTGTTCTACGGGTCAATGCCTGCGACACGTTACGCACGCCGCGCACTTGCCTTGCTCAGCACCTTGGGGTTCCCCAGGATGACCACGCCGTACTTCGCACGCGTCAGCGCGACGTTCAGACGTCTGGGATCATTCAAGTAACCGATGCCTTGATGCTCGTTGCTCCGCACGCAGCTCAGGATGATGTAGTCCTTTTCACGTCCCTGGAACGCATGGACGCCGGCCACTTCAATCTCCTTGTACGAATCATTCTTGAGCGAGCCGTTGAACTGCATGTAGCTAACGATGTACGACCGCTGACCCTCGTACGGGGTGGTGATGCCAATTTGGCTCGGCATAACGCCAGACTTTAAGAATTTGGTAACGATCTTCTCGACATTGGACGCCTCGGTCCTGTTACGCGAAGCATCATTCAACAGACTAAGTTATGTCAGAGTGTAGAGAGCGCACCTATTGATAAAGGACGTTCCACTCGAAGAGATCTCTTCCTGGCCTAGGTTCTGATAGAAGAACATGGGGGTATCAGGAACGGGCCAGGGGAAATCAACGTTCATCCTAAAACGCTCGGGAGCGGTAACTCCGTTCTGTAGCGTCCCTTCGTAGAACATGTTTGACGGGAATTCGGACAAGCACGGGTGCATACGGTATTGCACCTGCAAGCGGATGGGGCGATTTCCAAGCACGACAAGGCGCTCGAAAAGCGACTGCGTGAGACCAGCGCGCGCGGCCTTCTTGTTCATGATAACGGGACCAAGTTGCTGTTCGAGGAGAGATCAGTGAGCTATTGGGAGGTAAGGTGGGAATGCGCAGTGCAGACCTGATGGTCGCCAACAAGGACCACCTGCTTACAGCCGAGGACAAGCGGAATCATACATTCTATGGAAGGGAACGCGGTCAGTGTGACCAGATTGCTCAGGTAGACTGAATGATGACATACCTGGCTCTGTCGCCTGGGTGGCTTCGTCGATGAGGACCGTGCGGAATTTCAGCTTGCTGAGTCGCGGGTCTCCGGCACCAATGCAAGTGCAGCAGACGACATCAGCGGCACCCAAGATCTCATTCTCGCACTGCCTTATGAGCGTCTTGTACTTCCTCTCGTCGTTCGAACTCAGCTCTCCTTGCTCGTTCTTCAGCTCGATGAGCTTTTGTAGCTCGACGTGCGCGCTGTCGTTCGCCACTTGCTGGTGCAGTGTCAAGAACGACATCGAAGAGTCGAGCGCCTCGCGCGACTTGGCCATCAGACGAACGACCCTAAGGCCAGTCGCATAAATTTTCTCAGTAAGCTGATCGACCGCGACGTTCGAAGGCGCGCAGACGAGAACCTGGCCAGGGTTCATTTTCGCGAGATGGTAAACGATCGAGGCCGACGTCACAGTCTTGCCGGTTCCCGGGGGACCCTGAATTAGACTGATGGGCTTCTGAAGCACGCTTTTCACAGCGTACATCTGCGAATGGTTCAGCTCAGGCAAACCAGGTGCGGAGAAGCGCTTCGGCATCTGCGTGAGCAACACCTGGGGCTCAAGCTCGTGGCCTAGAAGTTTGTGATACTGTGATACAGATTGAGTTGAGATGAGGCGGGATGGAAATGACAAAGTGAAGACGCACGATGTAACCGCTGATGCTCTTCTCGTCAACGGCGAACGTCTTCATGGCCAGCTGCATCCTATCGAAGCTTGTTGACCGCCACACGAGGTCGACGGTGTAGCTGTGAGCAACGTCAATTGGGGCGCCCTCGGACCTACGGAGTTCCAAACCGATCTCTTCGGAGACATCTAGGGCAGACTCAGTGAATATGCGGCGTACAATGAGGCTGATGATGCTCACTGTCCGGAACTTTAATGACATGCCCGTCACTTTCCCAGGACTTGCGCCGCATGCCGGAATACTTGAGCCTAAGTTCATCCCCGATTGCGAGTCGGACCTCGCCGCTCTCGAGCTGAGGGAGACAAAACCATGCCACGCGCTTCTGATTGAGACCGAAGTCCCACCGCACGGAGACGTCTGTCTGTGTCTGTGATTCCTTCAGTCTCTTGTCATAGTCCGCCTCAATCTTCACGAGTGGTCCGAAAATATTCTGATACTGGTATGCGTCTTCGTAGCGCACAAGGATCGGCTGAGGCTCGTCGTCCACCCCGGGCTTCTCTAAATCCTCAAGTGTGGCGTTAGCGTTGTCGCGCCACAAGTCCTCGAGACGAGTGATCTGCTGGAACGAAATTTGGCGCGAACGCAGCTGCTCGGTCTCGCTCGGCGGCTTGACGAGCCAGGACAGAAACGAGCGGTCGTCGATAAGAGGCGCCCACAAGGCTGCGTTCCACGAGATGTCTTTGGATATGGTAGCACAGGGTTGACTAATGAGCTCTCGGGATCAGGAAACACACTAGACAGCACGCACAGATAGCAGCACGCACCGGCACAGCAGCACGACGACGGTGTCGCTTTTGGCGGGGATAAACCCGAGCATAAACACGTTCTTGCTCCCGCAGTTGTAGCACTCGGGGATGGTCTCGCCGAGCGGACTCTCGCTGTGCAAGATCACCTCCTTGTGCTTCGTGCGAACGAGGTGGTTCACGATGTGCGACGCGGACGTGTTCCCGCGCGAGTTGCAGAACCACTTGGAGCAGATGAGGCACTTTACGACCGATGCGGGCAAGTAGATGCCGCAGTAGCTGCGACGCATGAGGCTCGACACGCACATGGGCCGACGCGGGCTGCTTACTCACCTGCAGGCGTGCGGGGGCAGGTCGATCTGCCCTTCGTCCTGCAGATCGTCGAGGCCTGCGTCGAAGTCGTCCTCGATGCCGGCCCTGGCGGCGGCGTGTGCATGTCCGCTGTGCCCGCGACCGTTCGGCGAGGACACGAAAGAACGGTCGTCGGAGGGAGGCAGGCTCTCGAGGTCCGGAACATGACTCTGGCTCGTGGTGTTCGCGGTGTAGATCGAGGAGGTGTCGTCGACGATGCCGATGCCGCCGTAGGAGGACGCGGAGTCGAACTGGAAGTTTTCAAAGGAATCCATGCTTGTATGCGAAGTCCAGGACAGAGAATAGGGAGCTCTTTGAGTCAGTGCGGTTGCCGTTCGACGCTTAGTAGGCAACGCCGGCCGCCACGCACATGGCAAGTCTCACATGATCTCGATCCATATCTGAATCAAGCACCTGCAATCTATCTTCCAAACCAACGGCCGTCCAGAGCCAGAGGTCATCGTCAACATACGGTAGCCCGCCTTCGCTCGCGCGCACTGCCTCACCCCAACTCTAATTTGCGGACGGCTATGCATACTCCAAGGGAAAGATGGAGGAAGCGTTCCGAAGTGGCCTCATGGACAGGCCTGCGGTAAAGCCCGCTGAGAAGCTCAGCCACAATGCTAAGCAGGAGGATTTAGACCTGCTCGTGCCCCTTTGCTCATGCGCGGTTCTGCTAGCATAGCTCATCGCATACACGCAGGTACATGAATTGGATGTCACTCGCCTTGGTAACGCGTGATTGGTCGTGCCGTTTTCGCCACCGTTGTGAATGCACTGTTCTTCGACACCGGTTCCCGTATGTTCGAGATGTATTCGGGCGAGCCGGGCTTATATGTGTTGTCTGCAAGTTGGTCGGTCGCTGCGTCGACGTAAACTTCTGTTTGTATCATGCCCTGCTCCAGCCCTCCCGAGTTGTGTCCCACCGTCACCGGCGCCGAGAGGATCTCCGCTTGGCAAGATGGAAGTTGGCGATGCCCTTGTTGCCCTCTTTCCTCTCCCCGCTCTGCACCAGCCCGTTCCAGTCGACTGGGTAGCGGCTCGCGCGGCCGCGCTTTGTGAGGCTGCTGGTCATGCCCGCGAAGCTGGCGACGCTGTCCTCCACGCTGAACCCGTCGCGCCTATCATGCTGGTGGAGGATGTGCCCCGGGCGGCCCTTGTTGGTGAGCGCGACCTGGAGCGTGCCTGTGCGCGTGTACGTGAGGCCGCCGAAGCGCTGCGGCTGCTGCTCGATGACGCGCAAACCGGGCGCGTTGTACTTCCCGTACGCCTTGCTCTCGAGGAACTCGCGGAACTCCTCGCCCGCGCTCTGCGAGCGCTCCCACATCGACTCGGACGAGCCCGCCTTTCCCTCCTGCTGCAGCCATGCGCGGAACGCAGGCCGCAGCGCGCGCACCTCCTCCAGGTACCGCGCGAACTGCTTATCCGACACCGCGTGCACGTTCGGGACCGCCATGCTCCGCCGCTCCAGGTCGTCCTTCGCCCCCAGGTCGTCCCGCTGCGAGTCCTGCGTCGCCGCCCCGAACTCAGAGTCGATGTCCCACTGAATGGCGGCGAGCGGGCCCAGCTTCTCCCCCCACGGCCCGACCTCGGGCACGTCTGGCGCGACGCCGACTTCCTCCCACATCCTGATCCAATTGTGCTGCTGTTCCGCGCGCCCCTCACTCCGTCTGCTGCTGCCGCGAGTCGATAGCCTTGACAGTGACGGCTGCATTCCGCCTGTGGAGAGGCAGGGGGCGCTTCAAGCCCCAGTTTCCTCGGTGCGCGTGTCCGCCGTACGAGACATAGGTCTGAGCGATGTTTGGGTCAAACGAAGCAAGCTTTGACTGCCGCAGAAGGGCAGCAAAGCGCGATGGCGGAGGAACAGGCGAGGTCATGGCGGACCAGCATCGAGTGAGCACAGAAAGACAGACGAGCGCCTGAACTTGAGGCGGCACCTCGGCAGTTGCCGGAACGTATATGAAGAGACGCTGCGCCACGGACAATCCTCGTGACCGCGAAGCGGGCTGCGTCTAGTAACCACCCATACCCTGAAATACATGCCAATAGATCAAAGACCATCTTCATTGGGCTATCTATGATTTTGGCAACGAAACATTTCAATCGTCTGCTGGAGGCTCCCCAGGTGCTCACCCAATAAATCTGGAACAAATCTGGAATCTTAGCGTGGCCTGCATTTGTTCATCTACAGAAGCTATTGGAAAGAAACTAGAGGTGTGGGCCTGTACACAACATAACACATCCCGTCAAATCTACATTGGAAATGATGATGTTGAAAATCCGCAGGACGGCGACATGTTCTCATGCCACAGACCCAGGCCTAGTCTCCCGGACTGTATCGGATGCAAGAAAGTCTGAATGCTTAGGAGAGGCGCGACAAGCCGAATTATGCAACCAAGCTCCCTTCTCTGTGAGAGCTCTACCCGAGTAGGTGAGCCACATCCTGTGTAGAAAGCCGCCGAGCGGCAAACTCAGGGTAAGCGCTTTCCACAGCGCTGCGGAGAAGAGAAGTCGTCCTGTGACCGTTGCGCCATGAGGGACGAAGCCTAAAGGCAGCTCTCGCATAGGTATCCACGATGCCCCAGTCGCACGGCATGACTGCGTCAATATCGACCTTCATTGATTACGAGTGAATGACGAAGCGTGAGGTACGAGACGAGGCTGGTCCGAGGGTCTAATTTGTAGATATCCGTCCCTCAAGTGCCCAGACATCCTAGCGTGTGAACGACCGACGAAAACCTCTCTCAGGGCCATTTTGCGGGCCTTCGGGATGCACTGCGGAGATTCAGTGCGATGGCCTTCTGTGTCATAATTCGCAGCGGATAAGACTGTCACGCATGCGATGGAGCATCGCTCTCAATTGATGAGCAGGGTGCACACAGCGCGGAGAAGACAGCTAAGCATATCCATTTGCCGTTAGACATGTTGCTGAGTGATAGCTGTTTCCAGAGTCAGTTGCGAGAGCCCCATGAGCATGAATAGACTCGTGCGGAGTAAGGGCGGGAATTCACAATATACCCGGGGAAAGGCATGCGCTACATGGAGGTCAGGCTGCGTACGAGTCATGCCGAACTCCCATTGGCGGTAAGTTATCCAGGACAACAGGCTGTTCACGAGATGAAAAAGACGCCACATGAGGCGCCCATTCCAGTGCGCCATTGACCTAATCTGGTGCATATCGCGGGCGTCTTGCCGCAACTTTGATGTCATGCGATGAAAGTCATTCAAAGACCTGCGAGAGCTCGTCCATGCGTGCACTCGAGCCCGGTTTACTCTCGGCACTTCATCTGTGCGTCACAACGCATTGCGCCACTTTGATGCCGGCGGTAACGTGACGGGACGATATACGGTCCGCGACCTCATGAACTTAAGCTGAAGGCGCAAAATGATCAGGCGATGCCGTTCATGGGGCGATAACAGGATGCGGCACCAGCGCCACAAGGATGCGTTCTTTGCGTTCGCCAAGCGCGAGTTTTGACGCACAGGCGTTCTCGAGGAGAAGAGTAAGCACTACGAGGCGCACGCATCTTTGTGGCTCATAAATATAAGAGCATTGGGTGGCAACACAACGCCTGTCAAGAGAAGGAGCAGTGCTTCACGATACTGGGTGATAAACATTAGTTGGTGAGCGATCATCAGGAAATCGATGTCGTGCCACATTAAATATGCCACATCTGACCGAATTACGATAGCCGCTATGTCGGGGCTCAAATAGTCCGGGAAACCAGGATCTGTGACAGAGCCTAAAACAACCTTTTTAGGCTGGAATATAGCTTCGAACAGCCTCACCCTCAACACGTTGCTTACCACGGTCATCTAGAGCCCTTCGGGACCTGTATCATTACAACAGGTCCCCGAAGCCATTCATGATATGATATATGTCTTCCGCAGCGGCTGTTTTCCGTCTATGCCGATTACCATGTCGGGACTGTCCCTGGCTCCAGAAGTCATCATGGACCTGTCCCTGTGAATCGGCGTACAGCTCGAGCTGACATGATTTATTTATATGGGCACTGCCGCTCACGACAGCCTCTTCTCCTCTCCCCCGACTGCTCCTCCAGACTGAAAGTCCTCTAAATTTCTCTGGCCCTTGCAGCATCCAGCTGTCGCCACAGTCCATTATGACGGAATACACCGCTTCTTCGGAGGCCATACGCGAGTACATGTCAGCCCGCGAGCGTACTGCGCTATGGGTAAAAACGCATTCTAAAGACGGTGGAATCCTGACTTTCCTCCCTCCTTCCGCGCCACCATCTGCGATTAGCAAGCCTGACGCACCTAGCTATGGGCCAAGTGATTCAGATGAGGAGAGCAGCCACTCACTACCCCCGCGCATGGTCCTACGATTCAATGACGGCCGGCCGGACATTCCCATGACGACAGACCATATACCGACCAGTACGCGTTCGGGTCGGCGGTCAAGCTCAAGAAAAGATATGCCACATAGTAATTCTTCCCCAAGGCAAATCCCTACGCACTCACGGTCAAAGTCGGGCTCGCATATCCCGGAGGGAGCTTACAAGCCCAAGTCTCCACAAGCAGTGCGTCGCCACGCACAAACGTTGTCGTATGCTACAGAGGAACATACCCCGGTGCAACACCCTGAATCCCCTTCTCGTTCGCAATCGCCTGAGAGCATCGTGATTTTACCTTCTCTCCAGGCAGCAGATGCGCCACTCCCTCCCACAAAACCGGCCGTCAACGCCTCTCATCGCTCTGAATTGTCGCAGACTCACTCACGATCTGCATCGGCCCAGGCCGCATTAGCAGCTGTGAACGCAACTGTGTCATCGGGGAGTCGTCCTCTTGCACAACCCCAACAGTACAACGGAGTGCCACAGGCACACTCGCATCAATCTTCCCACCGAAGCATCGCTGCTCCGTCTCCGAGGCGCGCGTTTGACCCTTCGCAAATTTCAGTACCATCCAGCTCGCCACCAATCGCGTACTCGCACTCTCATCCCCTTCCTAGCACCGTGTACCCCGGCTACGCGCCGCCCCATCCGTCTTCGTCTCGGTCACAGACTCAACTGCCATACTCGTATTCTCCCCCGGCGATAATCTATGCCCCTTCTTCCAAACACTCGAGATCCCACTACACGCCCCCAGCAATTGTATACTCTCCCAGAAGCCATCACACACATCAGCGCAGTGCGTCGTCGCATGCGGCGCCCTCTATCACGTACAGCCACTCCGCGCCACTTCCTCAGCCCCCATATCAATCATACTCCGGGTCTGCACAATACTACCCTGCACACGGGTCATCACATCGCTCGGGCTCAGCCGTTCCGCAGGAGCCTTATGACATGAGACATAGACAGTATGATGGCAGCCACAGCCGCGCAGGGAGCTCGGCACGCGTCCGAACGCCGGCGCAGCCCATCAACTACGCACCGCCCGATGTCCCACCACGCAGCCCATCGCCTGCGGAGAGCGATCGCGACAGCCGCGCCTCGGGCAGCACGTACTACGTCCTCCCCACCGCCGGCCAGAAAGTCAAGCTCGTGGTGAGTGTCATCGCATGTTTTAGCTCCGCACCCTTCGTAGCGCCCGTTATGACCAATGCTCGCATTCATTTCCATTCCGTCCGCCGGCGCGCCGCTCTGTTCTCACGTCTGCATCTTGCTTGGTCACAGGTGCCGAACTCTGGCTCGATCTACACCGCAACGTCCACGACCAAGTCGGCGCACTCGCCGCGCTCCGCGCACTCGGGGTCGAAGAAGCCGTTCTTCCAGCGCATCTTCAGCATTCCAAAATTTTCAGCCTCGGCGGCGAGCGCGAACTCGAGGGGGAGCCAGGGTAAGGCACTGCACGGGAGGTCTACTGCGGAGAAGCCTCATCCCCGAGGAAGGGTGGGCGTCGCTCAACGGTGAGGTCCGCGTGTGGCGCCTGTGATGGTGGCGCAACCGGGTTGGACGGTGTGTTGTAATGTGTCAACCTGACTTGATGACCGCGCGCACTGGCGCCAGCATTAGCTTGCCTGGGGATGTGACCTCACAGCAATAAAAGTGAAGCTTTGGAAAATGATCGCGAGAAGAGTGACTGTTGACTGGATTTAGGATACGCTGATCCTCTGTTTCGCCCGGGTCCGGGCTAGAGATGCTGGATGGTTGGGGACGATTGATCATGACATGGCTTCCTGACAATCAGCTGAGACCCTACAAATGCGCTGAAGAAGTCTCGGCCGTGTATTGTAATTTATCTCTCGCATTGGCGCGTCCCTCGGCTTACAGACGATGCATCGCGGATTCGCCACCTTGTGCCGGGTGTTCGCTGGGTTTTAGAGTGGACGAACCATGTTAATATGATGTACGAGGCAAATGGAAGCAGCCTGGGTTGACCCGCGAACAGTTGAACCTCCGTTGAGCACCAAGAAAGGAAGATCTGCAGGGATGCTGCATGTCATATCCGTTGTGTCCGCCACACTCATGCATAGAATAGCTCAACGGCCGTTTGGTCATTGGACGATACGAGAACGTAATTGCATGCGCATGCGGCACCGAGAGCTGAAAGGAAGATTGCGGTATATACTATCAGATCGTCCGTATATCGGCGGAGGCGATGCAAGAAATATGGATATTCTGAATAGCATTTTGGTCAACGTCTTGGGCGAATTGATGCAAGGCATAGCTAGATATGACTGACGTACCTAAAGTCTCAGATTATTCACTCGTCCCACCGCATTGCAGAGGGTACCCAATACGAAACGCCATATTCCTCATCCTGATCATCCAGCCAACACAATCCATCTCGGAGCAGCATGTTCTCCAGTGCAGCTCGCGCACGCTCAAGGGTCCAGCCTCCCCGCTTTACGAGCAGCTCATCCGATACCCGGCCACCCTCATCTTGGGCGACCGCAAGCACAACAGCCTGATCTGCGTCTAGCTCCTTCGGCACGCTTCTTACCATCTTCTTGCCACCCACATCAATGACCTCGTAGCCCGCGCCCAGCGGCTTGAGCGTCTTGATACTCCGTATGAGATCGTCCTCGGTTATGGCGCCGCCGCTCACGCCCCGGAGCTTACTGACGAGCCGGACGAGCTCGCCCATGTCGATGAGGCCGCCATTCCGCTCGCGCGTGCTGACGCATACGTCGACAATCTGGACGCTGAGCTCGTACTGCCAGTCGCCAAGGTTGAGCATCTCCGCCCACCAGCCGCCCTTGCGCGGGCCGGCCAGCGGGTCGACGCCGATGGACGTGCACATGCGCTGGAACGCATGGCGGAACTGGGGGTCGCTCCGGATCGAGTCACGGTGGGTGCTGGCGAAGTGCGAGAGCGCGCTGCGGAACTGTGCGAGCTGTGAGTGGAGGAGGTCGACCTGCCCTTGAGAAATCTCGGTGGAGAGCTCTGCGAAGGAGCGTTCGTGTAACTTCTGGCGGTCAAAGGCCGCGAGCCCGACCCCTCCCAGGCGATTCATTGTCAATCTATTGATATAGTACTGCCCGTGAGGCCCTCAGATAAATCAATCAATCGCTGCTGCAGTACAGCGCGTACCAGTTGTATTCATGAAGAGATATAGTCGTTGACGGTCGGGCCTAGTGCAAGATCTAATATATCTAATCTGGACGTGCACCTGCCTTGTCACGTGCGCGACGCGACACGGTCACAGCGGCCAACCGGAAGTTGGGCCACAGCTCTCTACGCGTCTCCGGGCAGTGCTCTGTTCCATCTCCTTTACGATAATGGACGGCTCAAGACCAGGGGAATCAGGCGTACTCGCCTGGTGCGACAGCATTCGGTCCGAAATGGCTCGAGACTCTGGACGGCAGCTGCTGGAGCAGCAGGTTCAAAGTACCCTTGACTTCCTCGACGACTATCTCGAGAATGTTCTGGCCGGGCCGAGGAAAGAGTCAGTGCTGCATTGTTGCACGATATAAGCCTTACACATGGAAAATCTAGAACTGTCACAGACCTGCTCAAAACTCCGGGACGAAGGAAGAATGTGCCTGTGCGCGGAAAGGCCACCGTCGCAAAAGGGAAAGTTCTGAGTTCTTTGTCATTTGAGGTATGTGTCATTGTATACTGTCGATGATTGTTATGGACCTGCGCCGCTAGGCAAGTAACTCCGAGCAAGAGAACCACCTGCCGGTCAATAGCTTCCAGAAAGCTCTGCTACGCGCGAAGGAGGCTGGTGGGGATATCTCATCCGTCTCTATCCCCCCTATCACGCGTTCAGGTCCGCATTCAAATGAAATGAAACATGTCCCTCCTCCTCCAAGCACTGAAGTCGACAATATCGGCGCGGAGCAGGAGATTGCTGAAGCCGATGCCATAGAACGGGGCTTACTCCCACCATCTGTGCCTCCCACAACAGACGAAGAGCGCTCTACCTCTGCCACAGCAGACGTGCCCCCTTCTCCGCCTCACGAAGTCATGCACGAACTTTCGGTTATTGCTGAGGATGACGAAACCGCAGACCTCAGCCGCACGTCCATCGCACGTCCTTCGCTCGATAATGCGGCGACTTCGCGATCACAGACGATACAAAAGTATGACGACGCTCCAAGCAAGACTAGACCCACAGACGAACTCCAGCAGGACGATACGACCTCCACTTTGACAACAGCCACCACGGACACGTTCCACACCGTCCCCCTCGACTCGCCGCATCCCCCTCAGAAGCTCGACGAACCGCGAGACATCCCACAGACCGAGCCCATCGTGCCAACTCCTGCTCTGAACCCCAAATCCGGCCTCCCGAACCTCGGCCTCACCGCGCCGTCCCCCGTGTCCTTGTACAAGCGCGAGCACTCTGTAGGCACTGTCCCAAGCGCGAACGCGAACGTGGGCGCGAACGCTCCAACGGGTAAGCGCAGCTCGTGGCTCGTGAAGGCACGAGAGGTGCGTGCGCTTGGAGGCGTGAAGCGCACCGCGTCTACGGGGCAGCTCACCAGCACTGGAAGTGGTGCATCCGTGCCTAGCGTTGTGGGGGTGAAGAGACGGAGTGAGGATATCTCCGACACGCCTGCGAGCGTGAGCGACGTATCGGCTCCTGGGTCGTTGGCCGTGCGCGGGCGCGAGGAGAGCGGGGAGCGTTTGCTCAAGCTCGCACGGCCTGAGGAGGTTATGAAGGAGGAGCCGAGGAAGAGCGAGGACAAAGGCAAGCAGAAGGCGGCTGAGGAGGCAGTCACGCACAACGAGACGGAGGGTCAGCCACCGCAAAGAGCGGTCGAGGTTTCGTCCGCCCGCAGCGACCACGAGCACAAACGGCCCGAACCACAGCCCATCTCAATGCCGTCACCACCCCGGCCGCCGCCGATGGTGCTCGCTCCTGCTCCCAAACCTGCGGAGGATTTCGTTGTACCGCTGCGCACGGATGACGAGGACGAGGTGCTTGACCGCCTCAAGAAGACAATGGCGCGCATGAACAAGAGCATGGGCAAGTCGCTAGGAGGGAATGCTGCTGCCGCACTCGCGGAGGCCAGAGCGGCCGCGGAAGCGAGAGTAGCGGAGAGGAACAAGGGTGACGAGGAGGAGGCGGTTGTGTCGGCTGAGGAGGAAGTGGTATTGGCCCCGTTAGTGTCTGATCCACCGCCCAAGCCTACACCCACTGTGAAAGCCGAGGTGACGGTGCCTGTTTCTGCACCGGGGACGGCTACATCAAGAGACTCAGAGAGAAGACTCAGCGTATCCGACCTGGTGAGCTCGTCCGAAGAGTCGCATCATCCGCGAACATCCTCGCCGCTTACGACTCAAGTATTCAAACCTCCTCCTCCCGGCTTTACCGCGCTCCCTGCGACGACCACTAGTGCTCCAGACGTCAGCTCGTCTACAACACCACCGAATTCCCCGCCCCCTTCACTCCAGTTGCCTATCTCCAAGCCTCCTGTCCTCGATGCGCCGATCTTCACCAAGCCTCCGCCGTCATTTGGTCCGCCTCTTGCGCCCGTGACCACCCAGCCTGGCCGAACGAATGCACCGGCAGGGCCAGGCAAGGACTACGCCTTCAAACTGCCTACGACGAACCCCTTTTCTCTTCCGACAGCGCCCAAGCTGGACATCCCTCCTCTACCCTCGCTCCCAAGCCAAAATACACAGCTCTCCACGCAATCAAGCAAGGAGAACCTCTTCTCTGACGTCGTTTTCAACCGAGAGGACGACATCCCCGCGTGGATGCCCAAGACGCAGGACACGGACCACCACCTGCAGGGCGGCTCTTCGCAGGCTGAGGGCGACGCGCAGGACGACATGGGTGATGACGACGACAGCTGGCACGTCGACGAGAAGTTCCGCTCGAACCAGATGTGGACGCCGTTCGGATTCGCGACGGAGAGGGACGAGACGTGGAGCACGCTGCCGAGCAGCACGAGCCAGAAGGGCGGCGACACCGCATTCTTGACGTTGCAGTCAAACTTCACGACCGCGAATTTCACGAAGCCGCTCGCCCCGCCGCAGGAGGAGGACACTATAGAAGATCGGGCGCCCGAGAGCGTGCCAGGGGCTTTCAACTTCGCTGCTCCTGCTCCTACTGAAGCAGAGCCTGAGGACAAGCCCGAGGATGACATTGCAGATGTCGCGATGGACATTGAGAACTTCCAGGAGAGCGAGTCTGAGGGTGTCCCGCCTAATAGTGAGCCTGCTGTGAATGTCAAGAAGGTGCGTAAAGAATTTTATATAGCATTTTACGGGAAGGTGAACGATCACCGGTTGACGCGACTGTAGTCAAAGGGAGGGGTGGAGCGGACAAGGAGTCAATCGCAGCAGTCAACTGCTTCCTCGTCTTCGGCGTCACAGTCTCAGGGGGGGCTTTTGGGTCAAGCATCCAAGTTGGTCACCAGCGTGTTTAATGGAGCCAAGAAGACCAAATTGGAGCCTGTCAAGAGTCTCCAGCTAGCGGCGCAAGCTAAAGAGAGGGTCAGTAGCGCTATGCATTCCAGAGCGGCTCCGCTGATGTTCTCTCGACCCATAGCAACAAGAAGAGATCGAGAAGAAGGCACAACGGTTGAAAGAGATGGAGAACCGCCGTCAGCTTGCTCAGCAACGCAAAGCTGAGGACGATAAGGCGCGTGCTCTTGAAGAAGAGAAGAGAATCAAGGATGAGATGGAGAGGCGCAAGCGGGAACGCGAAGAGCTCACTGACAAGCGACCCCTCAAGGGCGTCTTCAAGAAGGTAAATGCGCTTAGCTCGAAATTTTGATTACTCCGTACTCACTGGGGCTCTGTAGGGAGACGAAGACAACACGAAGAAACGCAAAATTGAACCGGAGAAAAAGCTCGAGACAAATAAACCCCCATCGAAGGACAAAAAGCCCACCATCCCAGCACCGCGCATTCCTCCGAAGGCTGGCCCGAGCACTGCTTCCGGCTCAGCGGTCAAGACCGGTGGACCATTGAAGTCAGCACTAAAACAATCTGGCCCTTCGCTCGCTGTCAAACCGGGGCCTAGCACCGATCCGAAGGCGTCCAAGGTCGCCAAACCCACTGGTCCGCCGAGCGCAGTGAAGCCAACAATCAAGGGCAAGGACGGGGCACCCACACCAGCCAACGACAACGAGCCACCCGCACGTGCCGCCGCCGCCGCCGCGCACCGCAGGCGGGCAGAGGCGCAGCTTCCGGCGGAGAGCGAGATGATCGAGCTGCCGGACATCCGGAGCGAGTATTCTGACTCAGGCGACGAGGACCGCAAGGGTGACTTCGAGCGGCCGGACTGGGCGCAGTCGCCCGAGCTTCGGCAGGCGCTGCAGCAGCAGAGCACGATGAACCCGGACGATATCTTCGGACGCATCGGGCCGCTGAGGATGGAGGAGATGTTTAGGACCCGCCAGAGCCGATTTAGGGCGCGGACGAGCTCCGCTAACTGGACGGGTACGGATCAACTCACGATGGAGGAGGAGAAGGAATATGAACGAAGGATGGGCTACAGAAGGACATGAGCCTCTTGGAGGCAGTCCTCTGCAAGCCATTATGCAGATTATGATCGTAGGTACTTAGCGCATGCTCATTCATCACGGACTCGTTTGCACGGACCTACTCTCATACAACCATTCATGACGTTGACGGTAGAGAACTGCCGCTTATGTCCTAGCCAAGATCTCATAGTATGAATATGCTACTGCAAACACGACGAATCAGGTATCAACCGCCTGACTTTGCCTTCTTCATCTCTCGATACAGCTTCACGGCCCTCACCCGCTCCTCTTCGAGCATAGCCTTTTGAGCCATCGATAGCGCCCCTTGCTTCAAGGTCGCCTTTTCTCTGTCTTGCTTCGCGGCATTTTCAGCGCGGGCTTTGGCTCCCCGAGGTAATTTCTTCAGCTCTGGAGGTGCCTGCACGATGTCGTTCAGACGTCTTGGTACGGATGTGGACAGACTCTCAAAGTCCTGTTTCTGGCTGCGTCCTGCCGCTTCCGCCCTCGCCTCAGGAGCAGATTCCATTGATGTAGGCTTTCCGTGTCTGCTACCGTCTGCTTTCGACTGGGTGGCTGATGTGGCGTCTTTCTTCGCCTTTTTCTCGGCCTTGGCGGATTCCTCTTCTTTCTGAGCTTTTCGCACTACTGCGGATGAATGCTTCACCGCATCGTGTACAGCTGGCCGCATAGAGTCCTCTACACGCCTACAGCATACATGATTAGTCAGGTAGTTTCCAAAGCATTGCATATCAATCGCGTACCTATTGAAATGCGCCATAGATTCTCCGGGCTGAATCGTTGTGACTACTTTCGTCGCCCCGTCCCTCGCATCGCTGCCATCTTTCCTCCTGCGCTTGTGAGAGGACTTAGAATCTCCTGCATCTTCGGAAGCTTTGCGTTTCTGCTTCGCGCGATATTCCTGTTGGATCTTTGCTGCGTTCAGGATCCGTGCAGCACCCTTGGGTATCTCCTCATGCTCGATGGCATGCTTGCCGCCAGCCGGTGGGAGGTCGAGTCCCCTACATTCCGCTACATCCTCAGTCAGTTTGTAAGGAGAAGGGGTGATGAAGTCTACGCACGATGCGAGGCGTTGCTTCTCGCGAACGATGCGCTTTGCTCGTTTATGAGGCATGGCACGTTTAGCGGTGGCTTTCACTGCTCAGGCATCCGCCGCTAGCGCCCATAACTCCAGCCAGATGATCGATCAAATAATAGTGCCACGCTTGGAGATACCGGCGGTCATTAACACAATCCAGCGAGGTCCCTAGATATTGCGGGCTTTATTCACCGGGTCATTGTCTCATCGGAACCCTTCTGACCGCTGCAGCACTTGATGAAGATGAAGCTTGTCATGATCACGAGAGATCGTCCCATGTCCTAATGGAGAACTCCAATGTATTCGACACGGGTACGTGCACTGCAAGCAGTTTGACGTACGACGTTCATCCTCCTCCCGAAAGGAGCTGCGATGACCTTGTCGTAATCTCACCCACCTCATGGTGTCGCCGTACTTACTAGTACATATGAGGACCTTGGAGCCACTGCTAGACCATAGAAGTGTAAGTGCAGTGCGAAAGGATATTGCTCATCAGGTCTTATTGCCCACCTCAAAAGGGGATATTAACTTCACTTTATAGTTGCTCTCAGCTCGGATAACCACTATGCAGCCACTGTCTACTTTTGCTAAGACGCTAACAACGTGCCAGATCGCAGCGTCTCGGACGACTACTACATGTTTCAAGTGACCTCGTACGCTCCGACGGGAGGCACTGCTCTCACGGTTGCACAACTCTCGGAGACTAGCATGCTTGTGATGCTCGCCTGCAAATCCGACTGTGTCGACGCATATCTCATTGCCGGACTGCTCATACGCAGCAATCTTGAGTCTGTTCAATGGTTAGTGTGTATTTGAGGTATGAGTTACAGTACGCAGACAACCACCTGCAAGTTATCTTGGCAATCAGATCTGTCATGGAAGAGTTTCAACTTCTATTCCTCTCGCTGACACCGGCGAACATGGGGCGTCGAGCGACAACCTCAATTGAAATAGTCGTGGGTATTGCGGTTGCCCCCTTGATCACTTCAGGTACGATGTCAGCTTCCATAGTATACCGTGGGTGATACAGTTCACTTATTGCTCAACTGAGTTTTTAAGTAAGCCACTACACTATCCTCCGGTTGTTGGAAAACGTCTCATAGAACAAACGAGGTATTTGGCACTAATTATGCAACTGCGTGCTACTAATAAAGTGATAGGTTGCTACTGTGTTAACCTCCCCAAAGATGTTATCGTGCTGCAATCGTTTGGCCAAAGATGAGCTACATCATAGTACTGGGTGACGTAGGCTAGTATGGCTATGTCATATACATCTTGTGGCTCTCCTCGGTTAGCGATTTCGGGACGCTGTTCTCACACTCAAAACGCTGAGCTTCCACATCACATTTAAGGATCTTCCTCAAGAGCCTCTCTCTCTCTTCGGCGTAGTCTGCTGTCTATTGTTGAGGCCTTGACATAGCTGCAAACGATTGCGAAACTACTCTATTGACTCAAATCTTGCCTCAGCGGCTGCGCAGACAATCACATTGGGGAATAGTGTCATGCAGCCAATCCCGGAACATGATGATCAGGTATGCATTTGATCGCCTGAGAAGAGGCAAATTGCTCACTGAAGGACCCCACTTGCCAGGTCATAGAAGCTGACTTACTGGAGGCATCGGAGGATCCCACTCGCCAGACGCTGGGAGCTACAAAAGTCTGGGTACGTCAACCTTCTCGTTCCAACACAGCCACTAAGCGCTCCCTCGTGGTAGCCTAATGCAGGACTTGGTAACACAACGTGGAAGGCAATTATTAAACGAGCAGCAAAGGAGGAGAAGGACTTCATCACTGCTGGGAATATCAATATGGATTCACTATTACTCTTTGTAAGTTTAATTCCACTTCTCTTTGTTCCAAGACCCGCTTAAGCTGTCCTGCCGATAGGCGACCCTGTTCTCGGCGGTGGTGACTGCCTTCGTAGTCGAATCCTACAAGAACCTGCAGCCCGACTCGGGTGATGATGCCGTGCAAGTCTTGCAGGCCATTTACTCAACTCTACAAACGAATGGTAGCATTGAAAGTGGAGGTAGCGCATTGCTTCCGTCATCGGGATTCACACCGACCTCATCGGCTATACGCGTCAATGCATTCTGGTTCGCAAGTCTGGTCATCAGCATTTCAACCTCATTTCTTGCCATTCTGGCGAAGCAGTGGCTCGCCAGTATGAAGGAGGACTATTCACCTATCCTCGAGATGCGCGGCCGGCAATATCAATTTCGCTACGACCAGCTTAGAAGGTGGAAAATTCCACGCATCCTCTCCTCTCTCCCGATCCTACTCCACATCTCACTAATGCTGTTCTTTGCGGGACTCATTGAGTTTCTCTGGCCAATCAACAAAACCGTTGCCATTGTATCCGCGAGCCTTGCATGCGCCACCGTGCTATTCTACATTGTGACTCACGTGTTGTCACTACTCGTACCCGCCTCTCCATTCCGCACCTCCCTTACGACCGTCGTACTCTCGGGAGTAGACTGGGTAACTGCAGAGTTCATCCCAGATTGGAAGGCTTTCAGACAAGTTATAAATGAGTCGGACCCTTCGAGAGACCGTTCTGCGGGCTCGGCAGCTCTTTTGCAGACGAGAAGACCCATTTTCCTTGCGTCAGCTAAGACATACATCATGAAAATCAAAAATCACATCGTGTCTGCAAGAAACCGCTGCGCCACTTTCACGATGGAGCACCCACCTTTCAGACAGATCAACGAACACCTTATGGTAGCGAAGAGGCGGTTTGTCGAGATTGATGCTCAATTCATGGAAGCCAGAATCGTACACAAGCGTCACTGGTCACAAACACGCACCCGCCAGTTCTTGACAACGCGTTTTCGTGAAGCAACGTATATTTTCAATAATTCGGAGGAAATGGATGCACGCGCCCTCGCTCGCGTAATTGCCGGCGTACGGCTTGCCGACGAAAATGCTTCAGAGCTTGCAGAACAGGTCTACCGCTTTTCAGGGCTAATCGCGCAGAGGCACTTCGTATACGAGGACGGAATCATTGACCTCCTTGCAACGGAGCTGCACTCGATCTCCTCAGATAGCCGTTCATGGCCAGCCACCCGCGAGAGCAATAAGGTGGAAGCAGCTTTCCAATCGGGAAAGCTTGCACAATTGCTCACGGAAACGACCGAGAACAGCAGGCACTCTGTTGCCAAGTGGTTTGATGGAAACCCAGTGTACTATGACCTCGAGGCCCCGATGCATGCTGATGGAATCAGCCCTCTGTGCAGATCTGGGCTATGCACGAAGAATGGAGCTTTGATCGAGACAGGAGACATCGTCCATGACGCCAATAGGCTGCGACTGCAATATATGGCGTCTTCTAAATGGTGGTACTGCCGTGATATTCGTGGATCAGTCGAGGCGTTCTACGATCGCCTGTCAAAAGCGCAAGCACTGTCGTACTTGACGGAAGACACGGATCTCGTTGCTGTGGCCCATTCAGCCATCTTTGTTGCATCACGCTCGGTACTTATGGATCGGCCAGTGGATATAGAGCTTCCGGGAGCGAAGCAAAAGATTAAAGTAGCGCCTGAGAACAGAGACATACTCCAGGCGAGGCATATCGCCCGAGCATTGGACGCTCTCGCGTCTATAGTGCTCCATGGAAGCCGTCCAGGTCCTTCGTTATACCGCCAAATCTGCTACGGGATCTGGATTTGTTTCGACAAATTCCCCACTGAAGGCTTACTGATTCCATGGCTGAACGACTTGCACAATCTGCCAGAAACTCTGGCAGAATTTATGTTCTCAGAGCACCCGTCCCCGTCGCATGCCGTCCTCGCTGTCACGGAGTCACTTTTATACACATCTCAAGGGATTAACTTCGCCAAAAATAGGGACTTGTTGCAACTGGCGGGCTTACTCGTGGGGCGGTTCCCCTTATTCCTCAGGGAATATCTGGAACACCTGCAGGACGAAAGTTATTTCGGTCAGCTGTTTCAAGTCGGTCGGCTTCTAATAGGTCGCCCCTCGGTGCTGCGCATTTTGCAGCGGGTTGTCAGGATTACCGGCCATCTTGCATTCTCCCACGCGTCTGATATTCCGATAGGCACAGTGACCACCACGGATATTGTGGGAGATACGCTCAAGCTCTTGCAGTGCGCATACGACCATATTGATGAGATGGCCCCGGACGAGAGAACGGACATCCTATGCGTCGTATATGGCGCCACTTGCGAAATCGCTGTTCTGCAGTGTCGAGATATGGCACCATCGAAGTATCCTCCTATCCCGTATCGTCCTGCACTGTCATTCAGCGCCCTCAGGAGCTTCGATTACAATAGCACTAGTCCTCAAGATGTGACAGATGCCATCATCTCTGCCCTGGAAACAGCTACAGAGTTTAACGTGCAACCACCAAAAAGCCTGCAGGTGGTGTTGTCTCTGATTGCGCGGTTGTCTGAAAATGTGAACACTGTCATTGGGTTCAACGTCTCAGTACTTAATCGCCTGCGCGCATGCACAAGGACGGTAGATCTGCTAAAGTCGTTGCAAGAGGCGGGAAAATACTTCGGCGATACAAGGAGGGCTCTGGAAGTTATAGAGTCTGATTGGCCAAGACCTGACGCCTGATGCAGGACGAGCATCATTAGTATTTGTGGAAGGCCTTGGTCCGGCGCAATCCATCATGGTCTGTAGACATTGCTCACTCTGGGGGTAAAGCCTGCTGATTCGATTTCTCCAGAACTCGCGCACGTCCATGTCTATAGGGCGAAGTAGGCTGCAATCATACGTGACGGGTACATGTTCATACTCTCCGTTCTTGCTTCCCAACGATATTGTCGAAGTTGAGATTGCAATACTGCTGTGCATTCAGGCATTAGCATGTCGGATAAGATTCTGCATGGGAACGCTATATTCCTGCTGTTCTGCGTCTGCACTGGACATGGGTCGACGAGAATTAACGTGTCGGGCCGCTGAAGCCACCAAAAGAAAAAGATATGCATGGTGTCCAGCCATAGTACACTCATATATACTGCATCGTGCTGCCTGCCTGCACACGCATACAAAAGCGTCGCGCTCAAGGTGACCGCTGCAGGTTACATAATGACTGAAGTCCATCTGGGCGACGCAGCCCGGTGCGTCCGGCATTGTCCATGTCTAACGTCCTTCACGGACTCCGGGTTCACACTAGTGCGAACTCGACATAGCAAAGAACATGACATGCTGTATTGCAAATGAGAACGATAAGCATGACGGAACATCATGCAGCACGGTCATGCTTCAAGCTTCAAAGCTTCATGCTCAAGTCTCAACTCATGCTCTTGTGTTGCGTTTGCATTCACGTTACCTAATTATACATCACCCTCAATTGGCATACAAAGTCATGTCCGCACAGCAGTCCAATCTCACTTAGCCTTTTCATCTCCCAACACTCACCCCTTCCACTTCCTGACCTCGAACCTCCTGCACTGCTGGACAGTTCTCTCCGAAACCGTAACATTCAGATCCCCTTGCCTATGACACCTTCATGCCCTTGATCACATCGAGGTTTTCCGGACGAGGGAGTTCGGTGAGCAAACTGCGGGATTGGAGCAGATTGGCGTAGACATGTTGGCTCCTGACGACGTTGTAGACGACCCGAGGGCAGCCGTGAATATACAGGCTATAACGGAAGTGGGCAGGCGCGACACGAGGAGACTCAGGACTTTTCTCCCTGCCAATGGTCACTGTTGAAGGAGTGGAATGGGCGGCCAATGAAAGAGGAGAGGATGGGTCCGGGGAAAGTGGTGCTTGTGTCGCTTACCGTCCCTCTTTCTCGTTCTCCATCGGAGGCCCCGACGTTCTCATGTGTCTGTATAGGCTGGATGTCGAGGTCCATGACGATAGCGATGTATGGCCGCCGTTCAGTGCGAGCGCTGCCTTCAGGGAAGAAATGGACGGCAGCTTCGTCGATGGCGACATGATACTCGATTCCACGCGATTCTTGACCTAAATGAGCAGGGCGGTCATGCGCTCCTCACAAACCGTCGCAGTCGAGTTTTCGTTATCGAGGAAAATCGGGATGATAATATCAATCACCGGCTGTTGCGGGCAGCACTAGAACGCCATCCCGCGGAGCATGGCCAGGAAGGCAGCGGCGCTGGTCGAGACCGAATCATCACCGGCGCGACCAAAGTGCGTGAAGCGGACCTTTGCATACTTGAATGCGTCCTCCATCGACTCCCTTAGCATGTTGTCGGGCTTCATGGTCTTGATTCTCTCCCACTGTTCTTCCCCAAGAAGAGCTATCAGGAAGTCCTTCACAAGCACAGCCCGGCTGTAGTTAACGGTTTTCTTCCACCACACGGACACACCTTCGGGCCTAACTTGAGAGTACACCTGAGCTTTGTGTTGGAATAAACCAGCAGGGGCATACCACTACTCCACCGTGGAGTAGTGGTATGCCCCTGCTGGTTTATTCCAACATAAATATAGTCGAAGGCTATATTTACCCACAAGTTATGCAGTAGCCACGTGAGTGGGTAGCGGCGTTGGGCCGTACTGGTTTTACCAATATTACAACCCGGAGGATGACCTGTGAGGTTTTATGTAAGAGCATTACAACCCGGAGGATGACCTGTGAGGTTTTATGACCACATGGGGGATTGAACCCTCGACCTCTGCCCCATAACCTTCGACTATATTTATGCCAACACTTTGTAATCGAGCAACCAACTTTCCACGATCGCACTTGGATATCAGATCACTGTCCGTGTATTTCTGCAGCATCTGCGCGATGGTATCGTCATCATTATTCTGTTCCTCCCGGATTGTGGCCATAATGCGCGCAGCGGCTTCTGCAAGGAGGTTCGGACGGATATGCCGAATAGGAGTACTCTCGGTGGGCAGGAATGGATACGGCAGTTCGCATATGCCTCTCAATGAGACGTTGCTGCACAATGTCCGCGTATTGATGGCGCCCGAAATCCAGCATGATGCGCACGTCTAGAACAGCAAGCTACTGGAGTTCGCGCGAAGACAGGGCCAATGGCGATGGTTGTCGGAAGGAAGGGGGAGCAAGCGAGCTCCTGCAAAGCAGCTTCTCGCGCGCAAAGTCCACGATCCCTGCCCGGATGCTGTTATTGCCAGACTTATACCGCGTCCAGAACTTGAACAACAAATGTTTCGTGAGAAACCGACTTATCAAAGAACAAAGGAAGTGGATATCAGATAGCGTACAGCGGACGACCAAAGTTGGACTGGAACTCTGGAGTGCTCAATGCGTCACGGTTCACAGTATACTGATCCTCAGATCCCGGATGGCAGTCGAAGGTGTAAGGGGGTTATATGGCCTCAGCTTGGGCACGATCCGACGGCATCTTCTCATGAGTTGGAGCATATTTCTCCAGAAGGAAGGACGTCTACAGAAAAAGTCCAATGATCTTCGACAACTTGAGGGCGTCGAAGGCGCTGAAGAGACCATCGTAGTATGTGCTGGCGTCAGTGGCTTTGCACTCGAACAAAATGTGGCTCTCATCAAAATAGAGAACAATTACGTCGTCCGCCCCCTCCAAGGGATGTCCGATGGCTTGCTGCAATTGCTGAATAGGCCGTTTCACTGCCTCCGACGCACAATCGCGAAAATGTTTCTAATACGGCACATCAGTCATGACAGGTTGCTCTGAGCTACTTCGTCCAACTCACTCCCCTGGCCATCAAATGCTCCATCAAATGCTCCTCACGAGATTTCTGAGCACGGGATACATCAGCATCAAAATCGTGTATGTGACCTAGATATGGTGATGAGACTGACCGGTGGACTTGTCGGGAATAGGCCCTTGGTATCGGATGTCTGGCAATGGGTCAGTCATTGGTCATTCGGAGTGGAGGTGTATACGTTGCGTGTACCTCGGGTTGAGGTGGAGACCCCCGGGTAGTGGGTTTTTCCAATAGAGCGATCTACAGTCCGAGCGAATGTTAGCGTCCAACAGGAAACGCACAAAAGGCCCGATGCGTACCTCTTTCTGTATGCGCTCTCGAGTCTTGTCAAGTACATCCTTCAAAATAGCGGATACTCCCCCGACCGCGAGCCGGTACAAGGATGCACGCTTGCCGTCTCTCTCGAGATGATCACGCCAATCAGAAGGCGACACTCGTGGAAAATCGCCCCGAATACGGTTGACCTCCTTTGCAACAACGCTGAACAAGGAGGCAAAGAAAACGAGATATTCAGCAACGACATGATTGCGCCTAGGGCGCTCAGTTGCGATGCCGGAGGTGAGATGCTCCCGGATGGCTTCATCGGATGCGGGGTAGGTCGCTATACGAAATCGGGAATGGATGAACGACGATTGCCAATAGCACATCGAGAATTATCGCGCACCGTCATTTACCCCAGTTGGTGTAAGCCTGAACGGTAGCGTGAAAATGGATTCAGCCATCTCGTCTACCATCCGGGATTTGCCTGTACCGGAATTTTGAATGATCGGCATGGTGTTGGAGTAGGCCACAGAGTTGTTGAGCGAAATGCGCTAGACCGTCTCGATGAGGCGCGCAGCGCCAATGCCGACATAATCAGTCCTCCAAGCTTTCCTGGTCGCTGAGGGAATGTTGAGCTGTGCATATTGATAATGTATACAAGATAAGTAGAGTACCCTCTCCTGTCAAGACAATGCGGTCAATGATGTTTATGGTGGTCAAATGACGTTGATAGCTCACTAGAGTCTTCCGAGATCCACGACGTCCTGGGGGCTGGATGTTGGAGAAGAGAATGAACATAGATCATTGACAGGCAAAGGAGAGTAGAAAGCCTAGCACTTACGTTCCACCCATGACTCGAGAATGAGCCTGACAATGCTGCCAGACTGGACGAGAGCAATCAATGTGGCATCGTCGCAGAGGACGCGCTCGCCCGCTCCCCACCAATATCGTGGAGCCTTCCAAAACTGGTCACGGGTTTTCGCTGGTGAAATTGAGGATCCCTCGGACTGCTTTGGCGGCGCGCCCCAGATTGTCAGGAAATAAAATGGGAGATG
The DNA here is from genome assembly GCA_029448655.1 of Wolfiporia cocos. Lineage (NCBI taxonomy): Eukaryota > Fungi > Basidiomycota > Agaricomycetes > Polyporales > Phaeolaceae > Wolfiporia > Wolfiporia cocos. The sequence continues at coordinate 2,130,444 of JACCLO010000008.1, read as the reverse complement.
CCTGAATGACAGTAGCAGCACACTGGAACGCTATTCTGACATGTTCGGACTTGGAGTGGTTCAACCATGCTTGTATGTCACTCGTAATCGTGTGCATTTGAGGGTCTAATCTCAAACCTTGCGAACGCTGTTACAGTCTAGCTGTGTCTGGACGCATAACAGCGGTGGGTCTGGACGATCTGACCATGGGTACTAGAACGAGTTCATTCTTATAATCCTCCGAAATGAGGGGCTCAGAGTCGAGCTTTTGTCGTTTGGTTGCACGAGGAAATTCACGGGAAAGGGCCCGCTCGTGAGGCTACGCGCTCCCTTTCGGACTCCAGGGACTTCGTCTGGATGGGTTACAAACGCACGGCGTAGGTACGCACAATCTATGCTAACGGTGACTCATCTGCCCGTACTGCCCCCCCGATTATCAGCCCCCCGACTCCCGCCGCGCCCGCCATTTCCGCCTTGGCGCACTATTGACTCCGATCGATGTGATGTGCGACTCCGATCGCACCATCGCGCGCCGAGCGCGTCGACTTCCAACAGAAATGCAGAAGGTGAGGGCTCGTGTGAACATCGCTGGGACATGGCGGGTAGTCGTATGCCGACTTCGGAGAGCCCGTACGGAGATGATGGGAGTGACAAGTTCAAGTTGCGTTGTGGCGCGGCCGAGATGCTTACGTAATCCCGACTTGTACTTGTGGTGAGGCGTTGAATCAGTTCCAATATGCACGGTCAGGGCAGGCAGAATTTCACAACAATAATAGGTAACTACGCTGAGTTCATCAATCCATCGTTGCCTCAACGAGAGGTTACTGTTACTTGCTGCGGGCTCATGTAATGTGCCACACTGGCGCTCAAAGTCTCGATCAACTAGGGCTGGTCTGAGTTTCCTGTTATGGGCGCTCAATAGAGTGGATGGATAGAATTGAGCAGCCCTACCACTACACGAGTGAGATATCTCGGAGCCCATACTCAGATGGCATCCTGCTCAGAACTACTCACGCGTACTCTCAGATCAAGCGGCTTAAGTAGCGTGTCCTCACATACAGTTTTGTGCGACTGACCATGAAACCGATTCCAGCACTCATTCTAGCTCTGCTGAAAATTTCTCCCGACTGCCTGCTCATTGCGCGTCTCAAGCGACTGCTCCTAAAGATCTCGCTCGGTACATGCTCTCAGAAAACCACCCACCCCTTGCACATACTGTCCTCGCCGTCTTTGAGTCCCTGCTTTATGCTCAAGATGATGCATCGACGATGAATGGGACTGGCTTGGAGATGCTGACAGATGTGCTCACGGATCAGCCACATCCAATCCCTCAATATTTTTATGGATCACATGCACAAGAATCGTCACACTGCTCAAGATCTCAATAGACTTCATTTAGTGCTCCTTCGACATTGCGTACTATTGTGCAACACATTGTCAGAATCTCAGGCCCATCGACGTTTTCAGCTCCAAGGACAATTGAGCAAAACCTGTCTACTGTCAATATCACTTTGAAACCCTTAATATTTTGGACTACGTCTGTATATAAAATGCCTACTGATGAACGCGTAGACTTACTACGTGTTGTATACGGCGCTGCATGCGTGATTGCTATCCTCCAATACAGGGATGCCGCCCCACCACAATATCCTCCCACATCATATTTCCCTAGCTCACTGGCTTATGAAAACTTTGTCTACAACAGCTCTACTCCCGGATTTGCTCTCCAGGTAGCTGCGAAGCAGGCTGCACCAGCGAAAACCGGGCTTCGATCGATATTTCTCATTATTGAGCGACTGCCTGAGAAAACCGACTTAGATACGGTCAATGATTTTAAGGAGTCGCTGATGAGGAACCTTCGCGAGCCGGAGTTTGGTTGTGATAGCGTATCATTGGATAGGATACAGGAGGTTAGAAATACTCCCGCTCCATAAGAACCGCGCTCGATGATTTCAGGTCTAAATAGGTCTGATGATTTTCAGATGCCAGCTCCCGCCCCAAGTACTACTCCGAGGAAAGTGGCCAGGAAGGTATGTATATTCGAGTCTAAGTACATTCTAGTATGCACTAAGAAGAGAGTTGTCCTCTGGATGGGGCAGACACATTCCAGGCACCCAGAGCTTCGTGCAATGTGGTGAGTGCCCAATATGTATGTCCGCATCATGTCCTGCAGTTCTCATTCATTTGATTGCTTGTACAGCACTAATCTATGTGTGATCACTTTGCGCATTGTATTATTATAATTCGGACAGGTAATGCCCTTTTCTTATACATTTTCGGGGGATGTAGGAGTAGTCAATAGCTGAGGAATGCGCATCTGAAGAGTAGTTGTAAGACCAGTTAGCAAGCAATGAAGCGGACAGAGAAATATCGCAGCGTCCGCACGAACGCAGATTCGATCGTTTGAGTGCCTTCCCGTACGCACGCCGCATTGATCGAGATTATTTTAACAGAGCATTCGGCCAAATGATCTGGTCCCTTGTTTATACGCAAAGCCTTCCTGTCTGTGGTGCTTTATAGTAGTTAAACATGGTTGAGCATTCCGAAGGGACAATTCTTACTGACTAGATGACGCATGATTGATGTCATGCGTCACGTTCAGCTCGAATATCTCTGTATTCACGGCTTGCATTCCTGTGCATATCGCACGTCAACGTCCAGAGGTGCCATTACGTTGACGGTTGTGGTCCACAGTTTGACAATCAACAAGACGCATGCAGTTAATACCACAGGGGATGCGCTACAATACACCGGTGTATCTGAAGCTATGGTGTGCGTAGACAGTCTGCGGTCATCTATACAGTAGATGCTATCGGTCGGGATATGCCCTGGATTGGTGAAAGTGATGTTCTATGACGGAATGACGAAGCTGAAGCTCAGAGTGCGGCGTGGCGCTCGCGCCACTGACAGTAATGACAGTGCGGTCATCAGAATTGGCTCGTCGGGTGCCGTCTCAGTCGGCGTGGTGGAGGTGGGTGAGATCGTGGTAGCGGTGGTCCGCCCCTCGCCGCGGATGCACCTCGACTAGCGGTTGGGCTAATTGACGCAAAGATCCGTTTGAATAGCGGCGTTCCGCTCCGTTTTGTCGGACTCCGCGAGCTGCTGCTATACGATTCGGAGCGCGAGATCTGCGAGTGTGGATGCGAGTGCGAGTGCGCCCGCGAATGCAAGTATCCCCCATCACCCGGCTACATCGCGATCAGCCGTCAGCACCCCATCCATCCAGATGGAGGCAGTACAATTCCACTCACGATCACCTCGATCGGCCCGCGATGTGGTGGAACGATTACATACGTCTCGCCCCTGCGCGGCGGGGGAAGGATGATCTCCTTCCGCATCGGGTCATACTGATACTGCCGGTACACAGCCACGTGTCCTGGAGGCGCTGCCGGCAGAGCGTGCGGATGGGGCGCCACGGGCGTCGCCGGCACGGGCACTGGCACGGGCAGTGCGTGCGCGTGCGGTAGCGTGCGTGAGCGCGAAGCCAGCGGACGGGGACGAGGCGGATTGGCAACAGCAGAGGGAACCGCACCCGTGGCTCGGCGCACAACGGACGGGCTGGGCGCAGGGCCTGGCGGAGGTACCGCGATCGGCTGCGGCGCGGGTGGCGGGCGCTGCGTCGCAGACTTGGGTGGCGAGGAGTGCAGTGGGCTCGAGCGCAGTGGGCTCGAGCGCAGTGGGCTTGAGCGTGCTGGCTCGGGCTCGGGAATGCGCAGACGCTCGAGGGGCGGAGGCGGGACGCGGCGCGGGGAGTGGGGCACCCGGATGGGGTCTTTGTAGTGTGGCGCGTGCGACGCCTGGTCGGACACCCAGTTCATGACCCGCGTCTGCGTCGCGAGGTGTTTCTCGTATGCCTCGGGGGAGAAGTCGTACTCGGTCATCGTCAGAGCTCAGGAGACAAAGGGATGACAATGCAAAGCGGTGGGGCGGGCTGCAGGTATTTATGCTCGGTCCTCTAGACTAAGCGAAGCGCCGTGTGGCTGAGGGTGCACAGAACGCGATCAGATTTGAAGAAGCGGTGCGATTGATTAAAATATGACTGATTGTACGAGGGAGTGCAGAAAGATTGACATAAGCATGGGCCTGGCTTGAGGTATATAACGTGCGCCGTTATGTACCGAGACCGCGAGGAGGCCCGAAAAGATGACCGTCTGCCTCAAGGCCACCACCGTGTGCTAATCCATTCAGACTACCCCATTTAGGCAGGTGGCCACTAGAATCACGTGCAGAAGACACGTCTCGAGTCGTTCTTTATTCACTCCTCCACCTCCCTCATTACCTTCGGAACTCACGCCCAGCGCAGTTAGAGGGTTATCAGTGGTACATGGCTCCCTGGGACCACCTGCTCCGCCCACCCTCGTGCATATCTACCTATTAGCGTCTTGCTCAGGTGGCTCGAACTCGAGGGTTTTCTTCCGGTACACATATCGCTCTTCTTCAGGATATACCGAAGTCGATGCTTCCTCGCTTATGCCATATACGCCGCTCACACTAGCGGCTCTTCCTGACGCGCACTGTGGTAAATCTATGATATTGTGAACCCTTGGCACATACACGTCCTCATCCTCCACCTCCAGTGGCATTCATTTCTCTCTGATAATGAGCTCCTATCGCGCCCGAACTCGTCTTTCTGATGTCATCATGGGCGCCCGCGAGCTACTCCTTCCCACCAAGCGCTTGCTACATCCCATCTCTCGGCCGCTTCTCCAGCCCATCTTCCCATCGATCTGGCCGAGGCAGCGCAAACACAACCTTGCCAGATGAGAAGATGCAGGTCCCTCTGCCCACTATGCGCCAGCTGACGGCATCGTGGCGCAGGGACGTGGCCTAATGGGAGTGGATATGGTCACAAGGCCTGTCTCTGCAGGCGACGACGCCCGAGGACGTAAACACTGCTCTGGGACCGCGCCTTCTCGCTGACAGTCTGCGTGCGAGGGCTGGGCTGGGGCCCGAACGCTGTGACGTCGGCCACGCTGCCCCGCGTGCACTGCCGGGCGCACGCAGCCTAGCGCGGCCGCTGCGTTGCGGACGTAATCGGCATCTGGGCAGCGCTGCGGTAATACTCCCGTGTGCGCACGGCACATCTTACCTTTCTAGCCCGTCCTGTCAGAGTGGTACGTACGAGTTCCGAGAAGCTACCGTTGCAGCTTCCACATTATATCTTTATCGGCCGTCCTGCGTGGGCCTGACAACTGAGTCCGCAGCACGAGTACAACAGGACACATTATAGGTGCTACGAAGCCACTCGCGCTTAAGTAGCCGAATCCTGCCACAACAAGCATATTCTCGAGATCCTGGCTATCTTTGCTGCTTTGAACCTTCTAAACTGGGCTTATTGTGTCTCTCAATAGCATATCTGCGCTTCCTGCCTTTTTGTTGAGTTTAAACTTAGATTGCGGATGCCTGTATAGCTCGCCTGGTTCTCACACGAATTTCCTCGGATGCATAACCTTGGCTGAACACAGTGTTCGCCGCTGTTGCTCGTAGGAAGCCCATCCATTTCATACCGGAAGGATCATCACCATCATCCCTTCCCGCCTCGCACAATGGACAGCATGTGGGATCGAATCATTCAAGACCGTCAACAGCTCCATCTGCTCTGGTCTGCCCATTGAAAGCGAAATGAACGCCAATCGTGTGCGTGGTGCCGCCTCGGCGCCTGGCCCGTTCGCTTTGCTCCGGAGATGAACGGGAGGTTCTTGCGCAGGTCCCGATTCCGGTGCCCACTACCCGAGCCACTGGAAGTTCGGTGGACCTGTAGCTTGCCGAACGTACGCCTTGGGGCATGATCAGTGTGCGGGCGCAGCCGTGGTCGGGACGTGGCGACACACCGCGAACGCGTCGCAACGCGTCACCCGCGGTGTGGCGATGCCGTCGATGCACGCATTCTCCTATGCTCAAGTACTCGCCTGCACCTCAAGCGCTCGACGCGCGCCTCGCCTGCGAGCTCGTGTGTTGCGCGCTGCCTCCTAGCGTGGCCGGCGCGCGGTGCGCGTGGGTCTGATCTGTTGCGCTGGCGAATGCTATCGAGTAAGTGTTAATGTATCAGATACTAGAGGCCGGTGTTCCATCCTAGATCAGAATAGGCTGCTGCGGAGGCATGCGGCGGCGCGCACAATTCGTGTTGGCCTAGATTTCCGGTGACGTGCGCAGCCTGTGCATTCAGTCGTGTCCGTCTCATCTCACCAACTTCCTACGTGTGCCTCGCACCGCCTCTAACGTGGGATGCACGCGGCCACAGGGCCTTGCGTGTTGCTTTGATAACGCACGGCGAGCAGTCATACATTGATCAGTTGATGCTCACGAGACCGCATATTACGTACGTGCAGGGACTTCTGTGTTGGCCCACCAGAATGAGATCATCTTGTGTGGCCAGGGCGTCCGACGATCAGAGCGATCATATCGCGAGCCACACAGAGCGCCATGAACGCCTCATTCTCTTTATATGCGAAATCCCGGGACGCCGTCCTCGTAATTCCGAGTATTACTGATGCTCAGGATGTGGGGTCATCCAATCCTTGTACGGTCCGCCCACGCTGGACTGATAGCGAGAATGACGGAAATGCTCTCTGCGTCTTCTCAATTTCCGACAAAGGACCGCCTGTGCGGCTTAATTGTCAGGACTTCACGCTCCCCGCGTCATAACCCACCTAATTTGTGATTTACCCCGCCAGCGGAAGTCACCAGGAGACGCCGAAGCCAGAAGGTGTGGGACTCGCCTCTTGGCTGTTGCGTACGCCGTTAGTACGCCAGTGCGCATGTGCGATCAGTTGATTAGTCGCGATGATCTGTGATCTGTCCCGTCGCGCTCAGAACTCTGTCGGGGTCAAATTCTGTGTCGCCGGTGCTCTCGAAAAGTGAGGTAGCTAGGCAGTCGGCTTCAATGGCTATTGTACTATCAATTCTGTCTCAGTTCTGTTGTTGTCGCACTCGCGCCAGGCCCGGACTCGCCATAATGCACCGCGCAGTCTACGCCAGAAGCATTTCCCAAAAAGCACGCCACGGGCCTCCACTTGCACACAGCTGCAATCTCACAAATCATCTCGATTTTCGAACCACGCGCCATGCAATGTCTCGCCATGGCTCACAGAGGCGGTCCCCTGTACATTCAGCATGAATACTTTACAGGTATAACACAACACCAGATTGCGAGCATGCTGCGAGCTTTTGTCATCTTCAGAGGCGCGAGGAAGGTGCATCTAGACCGCAGAATCGGTCATCTCAACGACTATGCAGCCGGTGCCTGTTGATTTTCTGATGTTGTACTCAATCGGGTCTGGGTCGCGACGCGCGATACGCGCCGTCCGCCCGGACATTTCGCTGATGCGCCCTATGCCTTTTTTGTACTTGGAATGGAGAGCAGCTGCATGGTGCTTGTTGGGCAATGCGCAGCAAGAACGGATCAAAACTCAGGCTGATCGGAGTAGCGGCATCGAAAACTGCGGGCTCGCACGCTTCATCCACGCGATCTGTGCATAACCCTCCGTTTCATTGGACCGGATGTCGTAAATCCACCGTACCCCGGCATTGTTTGATCAAAGTTGGGCGACGTGGCGGGACCGAAGCTACGTTGATCCTAGCAAGTGCGACGAATACCAAATGCTGTATCTCGGGAATCGACATCTCCCAAACGTATGTACTGCAAAATTATCTCCTAGGCTGGCCGTCCTATTTCAAGCTGGCTGTTCCGGAAATCAGTGTGAAAAGGTGCTACCTGTTTTCATCGTAAGTTATTCTGCCTGAAATCGTTAGTGAACCACTCCATAGTCGTCCTGTAAACCTGGATACACAGCTACTAGAGCGAGCTCTACTGTATCGTGCAAGTCCGTCACTTCCCGCAATGAACATAGCAGCTCGGCCACGCGATGCTCCGGTCGTCGAAGATGTACGAGAATGGATGAATTTAGATCATCAGCACTCGGACTGATCCCTTGTCGGCTCAACATGTTCATGATCGTCAATACCAGGCGTAGCGCGACTGGAACATCTGCTGCGTTGGAACCCATTTGCAATGCGACGATGAAGTGCTCTGCGAGTCGTCTCGCAGAAACACCGCAAGGTCCTGAGGTATTGCTATCTGCATCTGGTGGTAGAGATTCTTGCACTCCGTCCTCTATTGTAACGCTCCCTGCCGACAAAGCAGGTGGACTTGGACCTCCGTACAGAGCAGTCTTCGCATTGCTTGCAAGCGCCTTTTCGGAAGGTTGCATCTGCCAGATGGCAACTTTGCATGCGCATTGGTAACACGTACGTAAGATACTGTCCCTGTCATCTGAGGGTATTTCCGCGATCCTGCCACATGCAGTAGATAGGATCCGGTGCATCTCCATCGCGATGACCTCCTTACGCGCGCCAAAACAGGTGCTCTCTCTCTGTGAAGAGCTAGAGAGCAGATTCGTAACGCCGATTATTCTGCGGAGTTGGCACAAACGTGTGATGATCGGAGCCTGCAGGGTGAATTCAAATGTCCTGAGATAATCCGGGTACCGCTCTACTAGCGCTTTAACAAGCAATGCGCCATCCTTATACTCGGGTGTACGTCTGTCAACGGTTACTGCATTGGAACGCAGCAACATCTCCATAGTGGCGAGGACGACGTCCGGTAGCGACGGAGTTGAGGACAACATGAATTCCGCGAGAGGAGTTGCCAAATTTTGCAGGTTCCGGACTCGAGCCATGAGAAGGCCTCTGGTATGAAAACGATCAGGCACGGCACATAGCCATACGCCATAGCAGATCTGGCGTTGTACAGCGAGTCCCATGTCATGCCTCTTTACTACTATTGTTGCGAGGGTATCTAACGCACGAGCGTTGAGTTTGGCTTTAACCTTCTCCTCATCAGCGTTAGACTTGACCACCGCAGTCTCGCGCATTGCGGTGAGAACAACCGTATGCACCACAGAGATGAGCTGCTCGTCGGATAGTGTGGATAGCTCGTGACCAGCTTGTACGCGCGAGTAGAATGCGTCCACGGACCGCTGCAACCCACTATAATCACTCTTCTTGGAAGAGGCCACGAGATGTAACCTCAGCATATTGGCGAAGAACTCTAGATCTTCTGCATCATCCAGGGCGCGGTCTCCAGAGCAAAGTCCTGAGCTGTGGAGAGAGGCCACGCCATCATCATATCCAAGCACCTCTATGTCATGATGCAGAGGTATCTTATCGTACAGCCTCATGGAATGAGGGTCGTTCTCCTCCGTTTCTGTGAGGAGCTGAGCAAGAGTGCGTGATTGGTCGATGATGGCAATCTGGGTCTCGTGAGGGAGTGTGCTGAGTTTTCCGGTGTAGAGAGCGTGGAGGTGCCGTGCCAGGAATTCGACAGTCCCGGCCTCGGAGAGAATGTTTCTATGAGTAAGTAGAGGAGCGAAGTGGGAAAGTTGGTGTGCAAGGACACGATAGCCCTCTTCCGAAGAGGGGAATTCTGCGATCATCCGAGCTAGAGCTCGTGCGTCGATCTCCTCGGGATCGTCCCGTATGTAATGCTCTTCCCAATATCTGGAGGTTAGATACAGGATGAAACCGCGAAACCAGGTGCTCTTGAGTGCCCTCCTTGTCCTCGCGAAGCTATACTGGCGGATAAACACCATCACTGGTGTCCACCACGAATCATCCGGTGCGTGCCAGGGTCCCCTAGCCCACATCAGCAGGCCATATGTTTTGAGCCTGAAAAGTATAAAGACGGCAGTTACATCTGCAAAGAGCTCTCTCACAATCCCGCTAAAGCTGTAACGGATGATTGAGGTGACCGAGGTCTCGAACGGACAAGTTGGCCAGATTAAGGAGAGGGCGAGAGTTGAGATGTAGAAAAGCAAAGCGACGGATACGAGGCTGAGAGCGACGAAGGCGACTATATCGTTAATGGTCCATAAGAATTCCACAAGGCCAGCGAAAAAGAGAAGGAGAGAGACGTGAAGGAGGACCGGTAATGAGGACAATATGGCGTCCAACTTCCACCTTCTGAGGTTGTCATAGCGGAACTGTTGCTGTCGTCCCCTATCTTCGAGACCTGGAGCAAAATCTTGACTGATACTGAATAGCCACTGCTTGGCGAGAATGGCAAGGAAAGCGCTTGCTACACTTATGACCAGGCTCGCAAACCAGAATGAATTGAGAATGATTGCAGACCGAGTTGGTCTGTATTGCATGGAGGTTGGCGTAGCAGGCGAATTGAGCGCAGAACTGTTCTGAAGCGTTGTTAATATTTGCTGAAGAAGAATTGGCGTAGCATCGCCATTATCTTCAAGAAGAGTTCGGTACGACTCGATGACGAATGCTGTCAGAACAGCAGAGAAAAGGGTTGCCTACAGCGTAATACGAAATGAGTATCGCCTGACACCGTCTTATTGAAGACCTCCCACTAACGAAAATTAACAATGTATCCATCTCCATATTGCGCGCTTTGATGAACTCATCGTCTTTGCTGGCCGCTTGCTGAACATACAGTGTCCATGTTTCGAGAGTGATCCCGCGCTGAACGGTGGTCAGTGCCAATGCTAGCATTAACTGTTGTGTTGCGGACCTTCTGATCATTTCCTGAGGCTGGTTGCTGTGTGTCCTCCGCAGTATATCCCAGGGATTGCGCAAGTGATGGCATTATGAGAGCTGCTTCCTAGGTGCGACGATGTGAGTTGGCTTTCGGATCCTTCTTGATTAAATTCCGGCTAAAATAACGAGGATGAAGTGCTACGGGCTCGAGGGTAGCAAAGGCGCGGAACGTATAGCTAAGCCTCGAGGCTTTATAGTCAAGCAAGCTGGTCGGTTCCGTAACATGTCTGCACAGCGCGCACAGATCATATCAGAAAGCAACGTGTGACATGCGCTTGGTAAATTGTGTTCAGTCTTGGGATATTGGCTTTGATGGCGATGATCCGTGCGGTCTGAGCGGCTGGCACATCTGTCGGACATGAGGCGCATCGCATTGCTTACGTCGGACATGAGGCGCATCGCATTGCTTACAGTAGAACACCTTGTGAGATGAAGGCATCGTTGATATGACACAGGCAAGTGCTACTTATCGTCTGCGCTCATGGAGCATTTGACATGCAATTAGAGTCACAGTCGACTCCAGACTCACCACAATCAATATAGCAAGATGTGTCAGCGGGTACCTGGACGCTTCAACACCAATCCTTACACGGTTTTCATTTTTCTATTTTCCCAAACCATGTCAACGTCAACGTTTGGGCGCCACAGATCTAATCCAACGATAATTGCATATCTTCCATGACTGAGAGGACATGTCGCACATCCGTTCTAAGCTGGATTCGGATATTAGTTGTAAGGTAATCCCAAGCTCACCACATGAATTCAGAGACCACCGGCCTCCATGACATCCCTAATATGAAGGCCAACGCGTCCGAAACATATGGGGGGTTTTGTCGAATGCTACATGTCATATTTCCATTTTGTCATCATCCGCCTCGCTTTCAGTATTAGATACCACCTTCTCCTCCTTATCCTCCGATAACTCGGACCGAGGCTTTTCGACAATGCTTCTCGCTACCAAGGATTTGTCCACGCTGGTGATACTCCCCTTCAGAGCACCCCATACATCTCGCGCACCCTGCTCAGCAAGGTTTCGTGCACGGCCCAGTTCCGCTTCATCGAAAGCTGTGGTTGTTGTGTAATTTGTCCAAAGGAGAGAACACGGTGGGACATCGGGCACGTCCGAACTGAATGGCAGCGAGGAAGAGAACAAAAAAGCAAAGCAGCCGCTTCCAAGAAGATCAGAGAACTCCTCCTCGGCAGGATCCAAGAGTAAGGTGTCTCCGCGGCGGCCTACCGCGACGGCGCATACTACGCCGCGCATAGGGACCGATGCAGCGTTGAGAAGAGCGGCACAGCTCGCGTTTATGAGGGCGGCGATGAGGGTCGAGCGCCAGCTTCCGGCCCTTCCGCCATTGCTGCATATTGCCTGGGCTACCAGCTGAACGAGAGAGCGCGGATGGTGTGCTAGGAATAGAGCTGGGGTGAGGAGCGCTTTCAGCGTGGCTGCGAGTGCCTTGGCGTCCGTCCCAGGAAGCGATGCGAGCGGGCGTACGTGTACATCTAATGTAGCTTGTGATGGCTGCTCCAGCGCTGCCCGCACTTCTATAGGGCCAGAAATGGACGTGAGAGCTTTCGTTTCGCCTATCCACGGTAGCATAGTCGCAATCAGGGTTGAGCGCGCACGTATTTCACCAGCTAATGGGTACACGCACCGAAACCGAAACGCGCGGAGCCATCTACTCTATCAAGACCCTCGTATACTATTGTGAGCGGTCTAAGCTCGTTTGCAGCCCGCCCGTCTGGTCGTAGCGCGGTCGACATTGCAAGGCCAATGATAGCAAGCTGCAATTCAAGCTGCAATTCCTTACTTTGAGAAGCAGCGAGATGATCACGTGATCCTCACTATTCAGAGGGCGCCTCCTCACTCCCCATTGTCCAGTTGCACCCATTGTTCTCCTTTGCCTTAAATCCTCATTAGCCACCTCCTGCACTTCCGTTCATCATACATACAGATGGCTGTGTCTCATGCTAAATGACAGAATACTTGCAAAGCCGGAACTCCTATCGTAGGAATAGACACAGCGCTTTCTATCCAGGAATGTAGAAATGTCAAATACCGCCCAGCCCGTACGCGTGATGGGTTGCTCTCCATTCCTCGTCATGACGGAGCATAATGTACGCACCATTACGCTCCGTTGATGGCCTTTAAGATAACAAGTTCTTTGTCACAGTTGATAGAGACTCTGTAGACACCCAAAAGCCTTTGTCTATCCTAAGCATCGATTCATACCACTCAGAATGCCTTCGCTTTAACATCTTGTCTCCAAAGGCATTTTCCAATAATTGAGAGATTTCGTTTCTGCCATGGAAAGTCCAGCAGGAACGACAAATGTTCCTTTCTGATTGCCTCATGAAGTCCTAGCTAGTCAAAGTGCGTATCGAAAATCTGTATTTGAGCTCACGCTCACATTAGTAAACCCCTGCAATATTGTCATAGCGCCTGTTTGCTCACGCTGTAGGCATCGCCTTCTTCATTACATGCGATATGAAAATGTCGCCAAGAAGTCGTGTATCAAAGTACATCGGTGCGTATCAATGCCTTAATACAAGATGCGCGCATACCTGACGACATTGATCAGTTTTAACCGAGGTCCTTCTTCCAAGACATCCCCTTGTGCGCGCCGCGCTCAAGACCATCCATGCCACAGACCCTACCCTCCTAGCTCGCGGGACATCTATTCTTTGAATGACACTAGAGCAACGGTGGCAAAGCTTCTCTGTGGCATGCTGGGGAACGCTGTGGTCGCTCCCCCTAATCTCCGAACCCATCTCGTCCAATAAAACGACGAAGCCCGACGACCACGTGACCCCGACGGCCCATCTATGATGTGTCAAGGATGATGTGGACATTGTAGGGCGATGCCACCTCGTTGCACCGGCTGGGACACATGGTGCCTGAGTATGGCACAGGGGCGCGTGGAGACGACACCCAGGGCTGCCTATAAGATGACACGGCCCCTTCCTCCTCGGACGGTAACACATCCCAAATGGCCCGAACAGCCTCGTGGGTTCAATGCGCCTTCTGTCTACAGCAAAGTCATTGACCCATTGCTCTGGATCGAGGTCTCGTCCTCTGCTACTAAAGCACAAGCACTCCAGTTGGCAGCTCATAGTCAAATTATACCTCCTTGCAACTGATGGTCAATCTGGTCCGTGGCGATAAAGTCTGCTGCTGCGTCTGGCTTATTCTTAACCTCTACAAGGCTCATTTGACTTTGTGCGGACCACTGAGGAGTATGCAACTCTTAAAGCTCCGCATACTGCTGTCGGGCATATATGCTGAATCAAGACCAGGGAAAACCTCGGCATCCATTGGCGTATGTTAGACTATGTCCTATTCCTGTTTTGCTGACTCGGCTGATAGCATACGAACACGAGTTGATTTGCTGCCTCGACCATCACCAGAATGGCAACGCCATCCCAGGGGTTGGGGTTCCTGTAATCAGTGCGTGTTATACGAAATGAGTGCTCAGGACCCGCAGCTGCCTCGTTCTCTGCCTCGTTGACTGTGGCGTCACGGAACAGCGCCTATATGAATGTTAACACACCCACCGACTCTAACCGCCTCTGGGTTCCTTGTCTCCCTGCTCCTTTGCTTCTCAGTGAATGTCGAATGCTGGACTATAAACCAACAAGTCTTGCAACAACTTGCATTAGCAGTCCTCTGCGTACTTGGCCACGACTCTATGGAACAGCGATGGGAGACAGACTACCGCAGCGCATATTAGTTTCGGAACTCGTGTGTTCTAGGCCACTCCTTGCTGAAGCCAACGATTGCTCTGTCATGAACCATTACGCCATGCTGACTTCGACGTGGCATTGGACTCTCAAGCTATACCAACTAACTGAACACAATCTTACTTAACTCGCATCCACAGGCTTACAATCTGTGAAAGCCACACTAGCCGCTCTCCCGCCAATAAATTGTATTCAGGTCAGCTGGTGCGTGTAGAGCGGCTCTTGTTGCGAGGTGATGCGCCACCGCTCGTCGCCCTATTCCTTACGAGGTTGTACCCGACATAGTTGTCGCCAAGGGTCCCTACGGTGTGTCGTATATAATATGTTTTGCGACACACATTCCTCCTGCAGGTGCTGAGACCGCCCATCTCCAGGAGAGTAGAAAACGAGCTTGCCTGTCCTCGCGCGATCGAAACACGCATGTGAATGTGTATGACATATCCCCTGGAATACTCCTACCTATTTGCTTCTTTTACTTCTCGACCGGAACTGTTACCCTGCAGTACCTCCGATAGGTCTTCGTGACTTCTGCTTCCCCAACTCCAGCTTTTCTCAGCTCTCACAGGTCCTTGATTGCCGCCACTGTACAGACGAACCTGGCTCATCTGTGAAATCTTCTTGTGCTCCACGATGATCGTGAGTACCTTTGCTCATCAGACTTTGTGGGCCCTACGGCGCCCGTTCTACGTTTCATTGGCATGACAATCTACAGAATCCGTTGAATCTTCGATGTTCGCCCATCCGGCTGGCGCCACGTCTACGACACATTCTCTGACCAATCATCGTTATGCGTTCCCCACACCGATGATCCTGGCTCATTTCCGTTCACGCCATCTGGGGAAGTGGAAGTGTGGTGCCGTCATCAGCTTGTACTGGTCGACCCGATAGTTCCGCCTACTGTTGATCGTCCCATCATTCGCGTCGCATACTACTAGTTCTCCGCCGATGCCGTATCTGCGGCTGTCGAGGTTCCTCTCCGTCGGCTATATGCCTACCTACCGCCAGAAGTACCCGGGTCTTTGACATCGCTCGCTCCGGCATTGATGCTCGCTCGGAGGCACTCACCGGAATACCTGATCTATTTCTACGATGCCTAACGGCCGTGCTCATGTTTCACCTGGTGCTTCGAGACTGTAGCGCCCTCTATAGTCAATAGAGCCAATCAAGGATTGCGCGCTGCGCGCGGTTTCCGCTTTGGGATTCGTGCCCCATGCCATCTAGCTCTATTCAGTTCGCTCCGCGGAGTTCTGAGCATACCCACATCCGCGTGTACCAAGTCGTTACGATAGTGAGACCTTGTAATTCCCTTGCGACGAGGAAGGATACTGTCATGAGGTGAGCCCTTCTGACAGCTCCGTAGGCTGACATAACATTCAACTCTAATCCTATAGCACAGGGTCGATATATCCGGTGACAACCAAGCCGTCGGTTCCGTTTGGTTCCGAGGGTTAACCTGAAGATTCCCTGGGGGCCCTTGATATCGGTGTGTTCGGCCACGGTATTCTATTGGAGGCCACATGGTGTCCTTACGGAATGGGCCCCCGCCTACCACGGAAGCTCCTTAGCCCAAAATCATCTGAACAAATTCCACAGATGGATTCCTTCTAGCGTACAGATAATCGAAAATAACCTATGTGAGTGTTTGCGCATAGTCTTTGGAAAGTAGGAGCAATAATACCATAACCATAACACCATAGAGGTTGAAGTATGCTACACTGGTGATGGCCATGGCCGAAGATAGAGATACAGGAAGCCCGGCAATGCTGATCAAAGCATCGTCGTAGTAGTGAGACGCTCAACGATAGGGTAGAGTAGTACAGTGAAGGTTAGACAAACGATGGTAGGTCCCTGACATCTTACATCCCGTAGGTAGGCATCGGCGCCAAGAAGGACGACGAGAAGTCACCCTCCAGGCAGCCCAGCGCTGACCTGTCATACAATGGACAATATTCCTGCTTAGAATGCCCGGCATCCGGAGCGCCGAACTGCATGTCAAGACAAGCCATTCCAGGGAATTCCTGTGGCGCACTGTGGAACTGGGTGCCGTGGGGAGAGAAGAAGTCAAATGGCTCTGGCGCGTACGCAGTCAGGTCACCGTGATCCATGATGAGCGGCTGCTGACATCCGTCCTGGTTGGCTGGATAAGATAATGGAGTACTCGGCATGCTGGATAAGGGCGACAAAGATGACGGTGATGGGGTTCCCGTCAGGTGCTCTAGGAACGTGTCGATGTGGAGAGAAGGCGGGCGGAACGCGTCCTCCTGCAGGGTGTAAGGAATTTGGGGTATAGGCGCGAAAATGTCCAGATGAGCCTCGCAGCTCGCTACGAGGGGGTCGCACGACTGGGTAGGCATGGCCGTGCAGCCGGAGAAAGAGAAGTCGTTGGAAATCTGCCAAAATAACGTCAGTGCACGGTAGACCTGATCAACTCAGATCACTCACGAGTGAAGGATTTGATGCAGGGAGCGGATATCCATCTGCTGGTGAAATGAAGGACGGGGAATAGTACTCGCTGCCAGCGTCGAATTCGCTCTTGGGAGATAGCGAACAGGGCGAAGAGGAAGCCGTAGGCGCGCTCGCAGCCTCTGGCTGGGTGCTCGACGCGCGGACCTTCTTGTTCGAAGAGACCGGGGTATTTGAGGCGAGGAAGGTCGTAGGCTCGGTGTCCGGAATGGGCGCAGAGGAGGATCGACGGTAGGTGCGTGCAGTGATCGGCTCTTCGAAGCGAGTCACGATCTCAGGGACATGGTGACGGTCGAACTCAGCGATGGCTGCGTCGAGCTGTGCGCCCTTGAGACCCTCGACAAGAAGCTCTGCGATCTTGGCGCAGCGCTTCTCGTCCTTTGGACCCACTTCCCTCACCTTTCGTTTCTCTGTAGGCACCTTTTCCTTCGTATGCAGAGGCCGGAACGAATACTCGGGCCACTTTCGCTTATGCTCCTCGAGAGCAACCCTCGCCTTCGCATACCAGATCTGCCTCTCCTCATGCGGAAGGTTCTGCCAGGTCAGTCCGATGATCTTCGACAGCGTACTGTGGTTGGTCTCAACATCGGGAGAGACATGCTGACTTTTGATGAACGACGATCGGAAGAGAATGAATGCGTTGGGGGGGCGTGGGATATGATTCTCCGGCTTCTTCTTCGAATGAGTGGAACGGCGATTAGCTGGTGGCGCATCGGGAGACGACGGGAATAGTGCAGATTCCGCGACCGAGTCCACTGGGGACGGCGGGTCGTTGAAGGTCCCTGGGGTTACGTTGGGTGCGAATGCAATGGTGTGCGGCGTCGACGCATCGATCGGTGTCGTCCATGTGAGTTGGACACCTACGAGCGCAAGACAAGCAGAGCTCAGCCACAATCGACGCTGAGATACGAGGGCTATCACCGTACCGTCGCTCGTAGCACGCTTCGTTCTTCGGGACCGGTCTGCGGGCATGTTACGATGAACGCGGAAGACTTGTACCGACACAGAGCAAACGCAGATGAGGATCACTCGGCCACAGAATTGACGGAGAGTCTGGCAGGGAGGTATCGCAAAAAGAACCAGCGGGGGATTACATACATCTTATACTCGCGTTCCTAACTGCGTGGTGAGAATTCGCAGACTCCGATACTCTAGATATTCGATACACGAGGGAGCTCAAATCGGCAATTTCCTATAAATCTCGGTTAGCACGGCTGCCGGCTCGGCTAGCTTCAATCAGAGAAGTTCGGCACCAGAGCAAGGGACATGAGAGGACGGCCCTCTTTCCGTATCGTGGGAAATGGGAATATAATTGCTACTGGCGACCTCTGCATGATCTCCGCGTTCAAGTAATCTGATGGACCAAAATCGGCCCACGGACTAGGCCCGTCAAAATACGGTGCAATACCGGCGTAATATAGATGCATAGCATGCATTGCGCACTCGCGCAGCATACGAGCTGGCGAAGCAACGGACCGCGTATAGAAGCCCTGACATCTACATGGCAGACTCAAGGAATTGAATGATCAGAATGGTCCCGCGGGACCCCAGCTGATTTCTGACTGCCAAGTACGGCAAGTCTTGTTCGCGTTCGCGGATGCATTCCGCGCTAGCTAGCAGCAATACTGACCTAGCCATGACGATGGTCGCTAGCGTTGCCTGAGCTCATGGGTCGATGACGAAGACGACGACGTCAAGAACTAGCTGAAGACGTTCGACAAAGTCGCCAACCGCTGCGATCGAGGCACGGAAACTAACGCCAGCGCCACCATCAATGTCACACTTCGGGCGGGCACCGCGCCCTCGTCATATTGCAAAAGCCAGATTCGCTGATCGTCGGACAACAATTACTCAACATGGCTAGTTCCGCCCAATTCGACGGCAGGTCGTCATGGCCGGCCCTAAGGGGTTTTCACAGGATCTGGCTCGGCGGTGGCATCGCGCTCAAGATCTGTTTCCGTCAGGGCTGTACGGGCTTGCCATACTCAGGTAAATACAGCTCACAGAGAACATCTTTCCTTAGGCTTCAGGAAGAGAAGGTGATCTGCAAGAGATTGCGCCGCAGTAGAATGCATGTGGGTACACGAAGGCCCGCGGAATAACGAGCGTAGCGCACAGCGGGTATCATTGAAATAGGTAGACGCTATCCCATCAGGACGTGCTAAGACGCTGTGAGTCTCTGCCGTCAACAAGGGACGAGAAGACCCAACCCTGCGTTCTCTATCGCACTCGCTACATGTCACTGCCACGGCACTGCGATGAGCTAGCAACGGGGACTAGTGGCGCTCCTTGTGTCGACGCGGAGCTGGATGCGCGAGCCTGGCCGCCTCTTCGACATGCATTTCCAACGCGCGCTCCAGTGTGATCCGTTGTCGCGCGGACAGCAGCAAGGGCTCGGGACATGTGCACCATGGAAACGCTTGCTCCTGTGCAACGGCTTGAGTGAGATTGGGATTCAAGGTCGACTGAGTACGCGGGAGAAGTGCGATTCCCAACTGTGCGCGCGGGAGCACATGCCGGACTCGCGGCTAACCCCACGCCACAATTCGGATCTTCGATGGGCGTTATCGTGCTTGTGCGAGACATATGAGTGTACAAAGCCCGTATCGTCAGATATGGTCCGCTATCCCGTTCTTCAATGCCACGTTTGCGCAAGGAATACGCGTGCAGTCAGAGTTGGCTATACACCGGCGGGTTTGCGTACGGCGTGCTTATCAGACCGGGGGAGTAATGACGCGCTTGTGAATGCATCCAGGCTGCCGTATCCCCGTCCCAGCTGGACGCGTAAAAGGATCAGAAGATGGTCAAGTCTGGACGCCTATGTCGGAGTTCGCTCACGTATCTCACTCTATACCGGCTTGCTATACAGCCGCCAGGCGTGCCCGGCAGATGCTTGGACAGCAAGCACAGAAGTGACTTGGCAGGAAGACCGATAGCAACCTTGTTTTCTCCTACCTCTAGGCTCGCAACATGTGCATACCAGACGCAGTGGACCACCCTGCAACGTGGTGATAGCGCACGTGCTCAGAAATCACAGTGTAACTTGCCCTTTCAGTGAAAGAAAGCCCGGTTTTTGTTTTGAGAACCGCATCAAGACTAGACAGCACGCCGCAGTATGGAGCATAGATGATTGGGTTAGCCGGGGCGAGGCCAGCGAAATAACGAGGGGGGAGAATCAAAGGGCCGATTGCGCCCCGCCTGAACTCGGTCAGACGGGGCGATATCCGCGAGCGCATGCAGTGCTGCTACGGAAATGACCTTGACGATTGGTAGGCTTCCACAATGAGGGGATGGGTAGGGCGCGCCCATGGCAGATTGCATGTGCATGCTCCGGCGAAGTGCAGTTGGGAGGACCGGACTTCCTTGAGCCATACCTTCACAATACAGCGCACCGTAGAGCCGCATGCATTGAGTTCTTGGAGCAGCGGATGCATGCTGCCAGGAGTGGTATTAGGCTTCGCCGCCTTCTGTGATAGTCCAGCGACACCGCCCATTTCACCGAGTGCCTGATTTCGAACAACGCTATGCATGTGCCATCAATCTGCATCCGCCTGCGGTGGTGCAGGCGGGGCGCCCTGGGACGCCTCATGGCCTGCTGGTAAATGGTGCATTAAGCTGAAGTCGGGTCCTCGGCCAATATCAAGGTCATTAATGACGCGTACGGAACTGCACCAGATGCATTCTAGTAGTGGGGCTAATTGCGGAACAAAGGCCTCAGATCAATCTATAGCATCAGCTGTCATTAAGTAGCGTTCGCACCATTCCTGGAGCCGTTAGAATCCGGAGGCTGACCGTGTCATTCGATTTATTATCGTTTGAAACAAGGTAATCGTTCTGTAGCTCGCGCACCAGTGTATGCACGCCAGGCAACCGCGCAAACGATGAACTGTTTCAATGCGGCGATGATCAGAAGGGTTGCCACCGGCGTGCACGGGCCCTAACCGCGGCTCGAGTCATTCAACGAGGTTTCACGTTGTCGGTAGCAGGCACCCAGTATCGTTCGTGCCGAGACATGAGCGGTGATGGTTGACCGGGTTGGGAGGTCGAAGGCGCTGCGTACCGTAGTGCCATTGCACGCACGCCATCTCCAACTTGCCTGCTGGCAAACATGTTGTCGATGACCGACGCTCTCGGCCTCCGGCTGGGACCGGGCCGCGACCAATCCGGTCAGCAATCAAGCGCGCGTAGTCACGGTCACGAGCGTCACTCTCACTCAGCGCTCTCGAGCTCGCACCCATGACCCATGGTTGCGAGACCACTTTGTAATGTTAATTCCGAGTCTGCTCTAATTCCGAGTCTGCTCTATATGATTGTATATCAATAGACCACAAACGAAGCGAAATCTGACTACATGATCATTTTAACAGCTATTTCATGCAAGGAACCCGACTTGACGCCAGTACTTCACCCATAATCTTGCGTCTTTGTCGCCCAGAGGCAAAAGCTCTGCGAGCGTTCGGCTAACGCTTTGCGCTTGGGCCGTCTGGAAAACTGGAAGACCCCCGACCTCAAACTCGCCGACCTGCGCCTCACGAGCCTCCTTCTCCAACACAGCCAGGCTTCGGAAGTACTCTAGCAGTTTAATCCCCGGCTACATGGAACGCTGGTGAGCAATTGCGCTTCTTCACGAGACATTGAACTTACAATAGTCTCTAGGTCCTGGGCAGATGCGTCACTTGCTGCATCCTCCAGCTGTTTCACCCATTCCCCGAGAGGAATAAGCTCTACTTTTCTACCCAGCTCCTCATTGACGGCACTTGCCACTGCGCGCCACACTACAGGCCGCGGATGTACAACGTTGATGAGATTGGGTACTCCAGAGCCCAGCATTACGTCTACAGTCGCTCCCGCTACGGAGTCCATTGGGAGCCACGAGACAACCTATACAACGAATGACCCCGTCAGCGGAGTCCATGTTACAGTGCACCAGAAGAATAGACGCACCCCATCCAGCTCAGGCAGGGCTCCCAAGGCGACACTCGATTTGATGATGCTCGGTACCCAGTCAGTCGCGTTCCACGCACCGCTTGTTGACGAGCCAGAGATCTGCCCAATCCGCAATGAGGTCGTCCGCAAACCAGCGTCGTATGCCTTGGCGAGGACCTGTGATTTCCATCATGTTCATTATGGCTCCGTGAACTGTGGCGCACACATACTTCCTCGACCACGTACTTCGACATCCCGTACCCAGAGGTCTTGGCCGCCATAGCGGGGTTATGAAGAGGAGTCTCTGGGACTGGACCGCGCCCATTAGCTGCACGCCAGCCAGCGGCAATGGAGACGGACGAGGTGAACACATAGTGTGCGCTAGGTGCTAGAGAGAGGAGCCGGACTGCAGCGGCTATGTGTGTCTCGAACGAGGCCAACGCCAGATTGAAGTCTACCCTCCATGCGTTGTGCACGATGTGGGTCACCGATGCCGTGGCCTATACGAGCCGTCAGTTACTTTCCTCAACCTGCGAGTGCAGCCACAAACTTCGTCCAAGACCTGTTTATCCAAACCGAAGTCCTCGCGGCTCAGGTCGCCAGAAAGGAGGACCAGCTTGGGGTCGTCCAACAGTGCGGCAGGGAGCTCAGCATTTTCGAACGCACCGCGCTGGCGCTCCGTGACCTTCGACCCGCGGTTCAACGCATAAACACACTTTACGCGTTCATCTGCGAGCAGCACCGCCAGGATATGCGCCCCTAGACTGCCGGTCGTGCCAGTAAGGATAATGACGGCGCCCTCGTCTTTCCAGCTCCTAAACGCCTCTGGCTTAGCGGGCAGTCTCGCTGCATATTTGGCCACCATGGCGTCGATTTCAACGGTGGGAGAATGCATCGATGACGACGATCGCGCGTCTGAATGAGCGACGAGGGCCTCTACGGCGGCTGCGAGCGCAACGAGCGTCGGGTGCTGAAAGATGAAGTTCTGGCTCACGCGGGTTGCGGAGTCGTTGATCGCGGGATCGGTCGATTCCCGCAGGGCACCAATGATGCGGTTTCGCAAGAAGGTCGCGCTCAGACTGGAAGAGTTGAGCGTTATCATAATCTCCATGAGGAAGGGCATGCCCACCTGTCGAAGCCTTGGTCAAACAGATCGTGATCAACCGTCGGGCTTTTCTCGTCGTCGATGACGGCGGCGTGCTCTAGCAGCCATGCCTGGATGTCGCTTGCCCTCCAGGACGGCGGAGGCGCAACACCATGTGAGTCTCTGCTTTCTTCGATTGTTTTATACCTGTTCATAGCAAATTAGCGCTATGAGACGGTTCTTAGCCTGCGCAACATACAGCTGTTCGATATCCTGCTGATATAGCTCCAGCGTCTTTTTCCGTTGGATAGTCCCTTTAGCAGCGCGAATGAACGGGCGTTCAGGGTCCGCCACCAGGATCATCTCCTTGAAGATGCGCGAGAAGGCAGGTGCGAGGTGGTTAGCCTCTTCGACATTTTGCCTGAATCGAGCTGAACAGCATGTTTAGAACGATGGGGATGGAAACCTACCAAATCGCATTCCGGAACTTCACAACCGTAGCCTCGTCTCCCCTTGCTACTTCGTGGCCTTCCTTCGGCTCAACGAGAATGCCTACCTGCTGGTAACCGCGGCCAAACATCACAGCGCCCGCAACCCATGGATGCGCGCCAATGTGATTCTCCTGAGGGATTGGTACCGTCTTCTCACCTGGATAGAAATTAATAGCCTCCCTCGAAACATTCCAGGGGCGACGCACCTGATCCAAGTACAATGACATCGTCGGCACGCCCGACACTTCATATCTGACGTCAGACTTCATTTGCCAGTCATATCGGCTGCGACGTACATTCGCCAGAGACCGGGCTTGGTCGGATGTGGTTCCCAGAGGTCGGATGTGGCATAGCCACGCTCCCCATTTGGCAAATTCTCGACGCAAGGCTGGTGCGTCTCGCACGTCTGCTCGTACATGCGGGCGATACCTCAGCATACTTCGGACGGCTACGTCGTGACATTCTGGCACGCACCAACAACTGCAGCTCGAATGTTCCGTCCCCTTGAGGCACCCAGCGAGGCGTGCACTCCCTGGGAAGCTGCATCCATTCCCAGTCGGCGCGGGTCTTGCCAATAGCGCTCGGCTCCTCGACGCCGTCGTCGAACACGCATGTCAATGTGCCAAACTCTGTTGCACCGTAGCACGCGAACAGGCGCACGCCTTTTGCAACAAGCTTCTCGCCGTTCGCTCTGGAGAGCGGACCGCCGGCGAATATCTAGGGCGGTGAGCGATAAGCGACTAGCTCCCGTGGTCAGCGCAATGTGGAGTAAATACTGACAAGAGCCTGGAGAGACGCGAGGTATTTCGCGTCATCCTCGTTCTGCGCCCACGCCTGGAGGAAACAGTACGTCCAGCGATCACAAGCACGCTATACAACGAGAACCTACCTCGACGAAAGCAGGGACGCCCTCGATAGCCGTGCAGCCCGTCTTGCGCGCCGTCTCAATCGTGTTCTGTGGGGTCGGCACGACCGGGGGCGCCGACGCAATCGCGCGCGGGGGGAACAGCGACGTCGGCCGACCGGACAGCAGCGGCGCGTACAGCTGCGAGCAGAGCCCCATTACGTGGAACGGCGGCAGCGCCATGCACCCCCACCGTAACGCCTTCCTGCGCGACTCCGCGAGAATGGGCAGCTTGCACCAGTGCAGGATCGTCGTGTGCGTATGCGGGATAGGCTTCGGAAAGCCGGTGGAGCCCGAGGAGTGCAGATAGAGCACGACGTCCGATGGCGACGCGGCGTGCGGCGGAGGCGGATAGGGGCCCGCGGCGGCGTGCGGTGGATCGAAGGAGGGCGCGAGAGTCGGGAAGACGTCCGTGAGCACGGGAAGGTCGTCGACGTGCATGTTAAATTCGCTCGGCAGGCTCTCCCGGACCGCATCGGTGAGCGGTGCGAAGGTGGGCTGCGAGACGATGCGGTGGCAGTTCGTGCGCTCCATCAGGCTCGCTATCGCAGGCGCGGGATTACGGGGGGACATCGGGAAGGGGACGAGCCCCGCGCGGATCAGACCCGCGACGAGCGCATGGTAGAGCAGGGTGTCGCAGTTCACGACGATGGCAACGACGGCGCCCTCCTCTCCCTTTCGCCCTGGTCTGAAGGAGTGCGCGACGCGGTGGGTTGCCTGAGCGAAGTCGAGGAACGATACGCTTCCGAGCGTGTCAGAAGACAAGTCCGGGAATGGGAAGACAAAGAACGGAGAGGCGGGATTGTGCTCGGCATGGAAGTCGACAAGCCCAGGGATGAGAGAGAGCGAACCATCGAGGGGCGGGAGCATGGGCGGCGCAGATGCAGACATCTCTAACAGAAGCTGAACCGGAGTGGACTCTGATCAATGAGATGGAGTACGTGGGCGCTGAGAACGAAGTCTACTTAAATAGCATCTCGAGCTATCCCACGACACGTGAAGCATCCGTTGGTGTATGGCATGCCGGTACGCTGCGGGTCAGTGTCCCCATGATTCCGAAAGCAGGTAGGTGATCCTCAGTATCGAGTGTGGCGTACTGGATTCCTGAGAAGTGGGCGGCCGAGCTCGGCATCTGTTAGCCGACCCAATTGGAAACCGCGGTGATCTTGGAGCGTTCTTTCCGTCATCCTGGCAAAAAGCTGTTCATCGGTTCTCTCCAGCGATCGAAATGGGATGATGGTCGATCGCGTTCCCGCAGAGTCTCGCATCTCCAGCTTGGACGCAGGCGCACGTTACAGTGAGTCGTCCATACGTCGACGGGACTCGCGCAGAACATCCTTGCTCAAAGTCTAGAGTTGTAGACACGCCAGCGACATCATCTTGGGGTTCGCAGTCACGATGCCCGACGCAGGCTTCTGCCAAGGGATTGCGATCGTCAGGGAGTTGGTATTATGCAGCAAACTCCGCGCCCGCGTAAAGCCCGAGCGACTTATCTTGCTGCGTAGCCCGTCTATCGCTGACGTGTCGCGCGAAGAACGATTGAACCCACGGCAATCGATTCTTTTGCTTTCCGGGTGGCGGTTCTCATGATTTTGATTTTGACTTCGGCAATGTGGCTTGTCAAGGTCCACCACCAGCTCTCACGTCCGGAAGGAACCGCTACAAGTGAGAGGTTGAAGACTGATCCTCCTGACTTGACGGCCAGGTGGCGAAAAGAACAGATTTGCATGGACGTCGAAATAATGGACGAGTCTTTCGTTTCGTGCCTACTGCGCATTTGAGCCGGCAGATTCCATCCAGCGTTGCCCGCCAGGCTTTCCTGTAGCCGTCACGAGCTGAGCATGTCCGGTATTGCTCATACCGACACTGCCGGACGGTGCAAGGCCCAGAATAACCCGATGACAATTACCAAATGGTTACTACCTTGTGATTACGATGCGGCAGCAACACAACGCTTACACTCCACTTGAATAATCTCACTTGCATTGCATTGACCAGACCTCATTGCTCTCCTAAATAACACCATCTCCTGACATACGAGGGCGCATACTTTCGCGTCTCATCAGAATAATAGATGCTGAACACATATAAATAGGTCAGAGCTGGTGGCAATGGGCGGGCGATGCATCTGACGATTGCTTGAGGCGTTCATTTTGGATTATGAATGCAAGAATACTCTTCAGACCTGACCTTCTCCGATTGTGAAAAAACCATCAGATTGAATGCATACGAAGCGCATCTAGTTATCGAACCACAAAAGGACAGAAATGGTTGGACAAATACTCAGCGTGGATGGCGTCCACGCCTCAATGTGGCTTGCTAGTCACTGTTCGTGCTATTTGCCCCGCGTGCCACACTATTGTTGTAATCGGCCACAGCGACGTATAGGGGATCTGCATCGAGATCTGTGCACATATGGGTCCGAGCTACATGACATGACAGGGGCTCCGCTCAGACAGCGATGAAATCTGCGACGGCGATCACTAGCACGAATTGATCGCTGGCACCGATCCGCTCAGCCGCTCAGCCACCGGATCTTGTGGCGCACTATGTGACAGGGGCCACTAGGTCACGTCGGCCAAGTCAAACGAAAGCCATGAGGATAAGCAGCAGCAAGTAAGACAACAGCGCGAAACCACAATGCAAGAATACGGCCGTGCCCGCGACACGACACGACACATCCACCAGACGGCGCCCTACGAGTCGACCTTCATCACGCTCGGACCCTCCTCGGACACCGTCGTATCTCCTTCCTGCTCCTGAGTCGGCAGGCGCGCGCGAATACCGTTGGGCGCGGGGCCTGGGGCCACAGGGGCCGTGCCTTCGGGCATCTGAAGCTGGAGCGGCTGCATCGGCACCGACGGGAGGACGCGTGAGCCTGGCGTCGGCGACACCGACGTGGAACGCGCCTGGCGCAGCGAGCGCGCAGACGGATTGAAGTGTCCGCACTTCGGGCAGACATATTCTATACGTAGCAGGAGACGGACAGCCGTACTATGAGCACCTACGTCATGGACGCGCAAGGAAGAGAGCTCACGAGCGTCCTCCCACTGGCTCTCCTTCACGAGGCCGTTGTGGGCAAAGCATTTCTGACAGATGAGCGCATAGCGGGACGCTGCAGTGCTCACTGATGCGCCGTCTTCGTCCCCGAGAATCGCGTCAGCCAGCTTGTCATACCACTGCTTGCGCGGGGCCGGCTGTGGCCGAGGGGGTGGCGCTGCAGGGATGTCAGCGCTCACAACACTAGACGATAGCACCACACTCACGAGATAAGTGTTGTTGCAAACTCGGCGAAAGTGGTACGGGCGCAGAGTTTGGTGTTTCCAGCAAGTTTTGTGGTGGGGCATGCTGTAGCTGTGGTGGGGCACGCTGCAGCTGCGGTGTGGCTGGCAACCCAGGTGGTGGGTTCCGCCTTCGGAGGGACGGCTCTGGGTTTACTGGACTGGTCGCGTCGCCATAACGCTCTAGGAGATTACGCGTGGAGTAATAGTTTGTCTTCTTCTTGATCTCTTCTATCTTCTCGCGCTGTTGTTTGCGCAAGGTTACGAGAGACTTTTCTGAAGTGCACAACGGTCGCAGTCAGCACCATAGTCAGCGTCAGCAAAAGCCAGCAGCTCCGTGGGTGGACGCCTTCGACCACAGCGTGCGTGTAATCATCGAAAATGCAGTACTGGTCGATCACTCCTTAGCGAACCACCCCCCGCCTTGTGCCGAGTCGCTACACGGTAGCATAAAGCATAAAGCCATAGCACGTGGCCACGCCTATACACGTCCCCGCGAAGCTTCCAGCAAGCAGAAGATGCCACGTACCTTCCGCGTCTGCCGTGCGCGCGTACCAAATCTGTACAATGCGGCGCACGAACAGGATCCTGCGACGTACGTATTAGCCGAGCCCATGCCGCGCCCACGCCCACACACGCACACAATCGGGCCCGCGTACACGGGCAGCGCCTTGACCGCGCGCTCGAACGCGCTGTTCTGCGTGTGCCCGCTGATGTTCGGGAGGAGCTCCTCATACCAGAGCGCGCTCCACGCGCCCCAGAACGCGAGCGCGTACACGGAGAACAGGAGCGTCGCGCGCCGCTCGCGCAGGCGGATCTCGGACAGGAGCGTCTGCCGCTTCTGGATGTCGAGCGCGAGCGAGGCGAGGATCTGCTCGTAGTCGTCGGGCTGGCCCTGCCAGGAAGAGCGAGTCCTTCACCTGTCTGGTCAGCGGTGGCAGAGGAGGAAGAGGAGCATACCTTTTTGAACCACCCAAATAGAGACACCATCGTTGTGAGCGGGAGTGGATTAGGAGAAAAGGGTCAACATGGAATCTAGAGAGGAGACGTTAAGCTGGACAAGCTGGTGACGCACTCCAGCCACGCCGCCTTATTACCGTGGGAGCCTGCACGTGGGGGAGATACTGTAGCAGGTGCCAGCATTGCTCGATCAGCGATCGATGATTAACTTGTCTCCGAGCTTCAAGGGAGGACACTGATTTCTTTAGCCCTTCATCGCATGAAGTCAACGTAATATGTCTTTGGTACCAACGAAAGGATTCGTGTAACCAAGATGACACTTCCAGCCAGCGACGACCAGATTCGTCTGGATGGCTCAGTGTGTGATGGCATCTGGTTTCATTCCAATCAGTGTGACCGGTTCCTCGCTTCGCGCGCGATGGCATAATGCAGGACCAAAACATGATTCCGCACATCAAACACTCCGGCGTTGTGGATTTGTCACGGTCATTGCCTACATGTGGTATGAATAGCTTTCTACTCAGCGCCGTGGCTCAGGTGATCGTGGTGGACTGATGCGCCTAATATTGCGTCCTATGGCAATTCTAGACTTAACTCCGAAGTATGTGGCTATGTGATCCCGGAATGCTCAACCAGCACGTAGAACTCTACATAGCCGGAATCCTCACTTAGCGCTACTGAGCAGTTCACATCAACCTTCCTCGTCTGATTCTGTGATTTCGGAGAGGTTCATATACAATACGCAGCTGTGGCAAGGCTCGGAGGTGGAAAGCCACCGATTGGGTGGTGTTAGCTAGCTCCTTGATCATTCCTTGCCTTGGTCATGACATGTCTTAGTCCAAACACCGTATAGCTTCAACACATCATCCTCGAAGCGACTCATCATCCTCGAAGCGGAGACACCAATGTTCTGATTTCCATAGATACCTACGCAGCGGTCACTTGAGCGGAGTGCCACAGGTTCGTGCTTCATGTCTTTGAGACTATTCCGGTAATTTACTTGTCTCGGTAGTCAGAATTAGTAAACTATTGGCCGGCCCTGATCTGCCACATGATACCAGAACGACTTTCATCAAACCTTGGCGCTATACTCTCCGCGCGGGAGCTTATTGATTAAATGATGAACTGTCATGTCAGCAGATAGGCCCTCCCAACGTATAAAGTGCGCGGAGTCCTCGTACTCATTGCCATAACCCTCGGTTTCGACCTCTTTCCTCTATCCTTCAATTCCGTCACAATCTAATGTCTCTACTCAAAGCACCCCTTCTCTTTCTCGCCGCATTCAGCGCACATATAGCATTGACCCCGCCCATGCCCCCGCCCAACCCGAACGAAATCCGGAAGGACGTTTCAGCGGGCGAGAAGATATTTGGCAGCATCATCCGGTCCATTACAGGCCTTACCAAGGTGCGTTACATCCTTGCACACTGCCACAGGCATCCAACAGCGCGCGTACAGCTTGTAATCTGGGCCGGAGCACTCTGCGAGATCGCCGTCATCCTCGCACATGAGTACACAGACTCCCTCGCATCCCACGCCACTCTCACGTACCTCATCTGGTCCCCAGCATCCTCTGTTGACCGCATTTCCATTAACCCAATTTTCCTGCTGGGCTGGCTGGCCGCCATTCTAAGTGGCTACTTCAGGGTACAATGTTTCCGCGCCCTCGGCCGCCTCTTCACCTATGAGATCACCATTCGCGACAGTCACCAGCTGATCACCCACGGCCCGTACTCCGTCGTCCGCCACCCCGCCTACACCAGCCTCATGCTCGGCTTCATTGGCATCGCAGTGTCCCACGGATGCCACGGCTCGTGGTTCCGCGAGTGCGGGTTCGCTGACACACTGACGGGGAAGCTCGTGGGATACGGGTACCTGCTGTCCATGGTGTATGGCATTGTGAGCATGACGCTGCGGACCCCGCAGGAGGATCAGCTTTTGAGAAAGGAGTTTGGGGACCAGTGGGTCAACTGGGCACAGCGTGTTCCTTACAAGCTGGTTCCGTACGTTTACTAATCGCGGCCCTGGCACGCATTGTGGCAGGCTCAGGTGCAGGTGCCGATTACGGCTGTGTTTGTATGAATTTGACGAGGATCGCCCCGACATTCTAGTAGCTGCCTGTGTAGGACATATGTAATGCGTAATGCGGAGATTAACGTACTACGGGAAGCTGGAACGAGAAGCACAGAGCGTCGTAATTCGTGCAGTTTCGAATATAATTATCTTCACTTCTCCCGGTACAAGGGCCATTGCAACGCGCATATGCACTACAATTTAGATGCACCTTCGTATTTCAATGATTCATGGAGTAACTCTTTGTGGCATAAGTCATTGTCCAGTATGATATGCGCTTTTATGAGCTTCCGCGGGATGCTGCTTTCTTCATGAAGCAAGCCATAAGGTTGCTACGCACCTGACCCCAAGGGCATGCGAATCATATAAGGTTTCGAATGCAGGAGTCTTTCGCGTAATGAATACAGAAGCCCACACTAAGGTCTTGAACCGCACAATTTATAGTAGTCGGGTCTAATAGCTGTTCGTGCGGGAGGAATAATATCCTGAAAGGCATGCTCCCGCGTAGCTGAGCGGTCGTGCATACTTCGCTACTCTCACGCTAACCGGGAAGACCTCAAGCCAAGAGCACAAACACGTCATGCCTAGCCAGGTGAACGTGGCTCGGCAGGGACGTAGGATATGTGAAAGGCACTTCCTAGACACAGTGGCAAGTAAAACCTCGTATTGTCGTTGAACCGACTCTTTCGCATCTGTGGTAACCAAACGGAATTTCAATATGGGCCATGGGTCATCAACATCGGTCAAGCTGTCTAGCGACAGCCCTCCCAGTCTCAGCAAATCAGATTCCTGCATAAAATTCCACTGTGAACGCTCGCATTAGCACACGTATGACCGACCGGCAATAGTGGGCAGTCCCCTTCACTCTACTAGTACTACGTGTCTCGCCAGAGTAGACGAAAAGTAAGACCCGGTAGTCTGGCGCAAATCTCCCAGACTGTGGGACTTTGAAGTGAAGTGCTGACTGAGCCGCTAACATGACCATGAGCCTCACAGCCCCTGCACAAGTTAGGACCAAAGCGGGTATCGGGTAGTCCTCACTACTCCTGTTACCAGACGGCGGTGAGTACTACGATACGGAGCCATCTGAAAGAACTGTTAGTGGAAGCATTAGAGTGATGTTTGAAACTTCGCACATACCGTGGCTCGTCTATACGCGCGCACATACAATTTGAGACCGGTTCTGCCTATTTCAGCCTGAGATGTATACGGTCTCGTTACTCACAATGACAAGTCTGGTACATTTAATGAGCAGTTTGTCAGTAAATTCAGCTGTAAAAGCGTTGATGTTAGCTGTGTGAGAGCAAAACCTCCTCCCGGGTGATATTACCGTCACGTCCACTGAGACAGATGCGTAGAGCTCATGATCAGCGCGGCTGAACGCGCGGTCTCGTGACCTTCCCGACTAGGCATGTTCGGAGTTTGAACAGGTACCGTCCACGTACTGCTTTCCTTACAGCTGCCACTGCACAGTAGTGGCTAACCCCACCCCCCCTCGGCTCCTATAGCTTATGCAGTGCAACATGGCGACTAAACGAAAGCTCACTGGCGCCTCGTTCATGAGAACGAGAATGCGCTTCACGTGATCCCTCTGAGGCGGTTCGCTCAGCGCTGCCTGTGCGCCCATCACCACCGCATCCGGATGTTTCTTGATAGTCACTGCGCGACATTCCACCAGAACGCCTGATCTTCGTCTCTCCTATGTTCCTCAAGCTGCTCGCCCATTCCAGATCAACCTGGTGGCGTCACGATCTCTTTTATGTTGCTGTCCAAGCCGGTGCAGAGGTGGCAGTGGCACCGAATACAAGCCGAAGATCATGTTCACCCCTCCTAACGTGGATTGCCGCCGCGACTTGCCTCGTGCTTGATAACCATCATCACCGGTAGACCAGTGCACAGTGTGTTCTCCCACCACCAACGACCGCAGCGATGATAGACTACAATGATATGCCGCCACTGGTAGATGCACCACACTCTGATTCAGAGCCTGGCGCTTCTCCTCGCCCCACGTTCACCGGCACCCCTTATACGCAGCCCTCTGTGGTACCACCTATGCCCGGCGCGCCCTGGCCGATGCCGAATGCGGACCCACCTGCAACACCGCAATGGGCCGCCCAGCAAACGCCAGCGAACATAGGATGGCCTCCAGCTTCTCCCTGGGGCCTCCAGACGACAAATGGTATGCTCAATGCACCATGGAGTCCGGCAGCACAAAGTGGCGGCGATAGTTGGCCCTCATCCCCTGACACTGATGTTCGTCAAGCACCGAGCTACTTCACCTTGGGGCGAGGGGGAAACGGTTGGCCCAGTGGACAGATGACGATGCGCTCTGTGACCCCCTTCTCGGCGGGCACATTCAGCCCCGGGTCCTCCAACACTGCTGTGTCGCGCTCTCGCTCGGTGCGCTCAATGAGCGGAGAGCTTTCTAAGCGGCCGCCACGAGAGTGGCGCGCAGACTTCAGCATGTCCAAATCCGTTGGCCTAGGTGCATCAATAGGTTCGTTCTTTACCAAAGCCCGCTCTGCATCAATACCAAGCAGCAGTACGTTACAACGTGATATTGTGGTCTCTGGGTAACAACTCACCTGATCTAGTCCTTGATTCGCCCAGGGCGCCAAAGTTGCACCTGTATCTACGTTATACTGCGTCAAATCCCCCTATCACATTCGACCTGCGTCTAAACCCATCAACGTTGCGTTTTCGAGACCTCGATAGGCCGATCAACCCTTGGGATTTGACACGGTTTGCATGCGAGCCTCCGCTCCCCCAAATGCGCCTGTATCATGCGAATTACCCGTGGTACATCGACGCAGAGAGCTCGAATCCGGCAGGCGTGACGTTGAACGACTTGATCAACGCCATCTGGCTGTCTATGATGACGCCCATCTCTCACGAGGATTACTACAATAACGAGATGAATCAGGACACGCGCGATCGAATCGCGTCGGCGTGGCAGACTCGGTGTCCAGACAAGGAAGAGTTGGAGAAGGGTGTGCGGCGCGTAGACTTTCTGATGGATCGAGTAGTGTTTGAGGGGCTGGCAAAGGGGAGAGGTGGGATGTGGGAGCTGAAGACAAAGGTCAGGAAGCCGTGAATGTTTGTTCAATTCTTCTATTTGCTCCCTGCTACCTCCAAGTCAGTCCGATCTTTCCCTGGGTGATCTTTGTATTGATATCTCTACTTCTTTGAGATGCAGAGGGTCTTTATGTGTGACAGCACTTACCGTACGGACAATAACATACCTATAATGACATGACTAAATTGATAACACGGTCCACCATTGGATATTGAGCCTTTTGCGCTGTGGCGGCGATTGTGGCACGGTGACCTTTATAAATCTGCATTCTGAAGAGCTAGCAATACACACAGCAGCCAAGTAAATAATGTACTAGTAATTTAGACAATTCAAGGTGATACCAGGATACAGGTAAGAATCGAACTAGACATAAATATCGCTCACAAAGCGGTCTTTCTGTGCATTGGTGGGTGCAGGTTACGCTGATCTTCAGTGTCTGGCATCTGCACCCATTCCAGCAGCCATTCCAGTAGCCAAGGCTTGGCCCATCTGAGCACCGATGCCATCCGTAGGAACGAAGATCGCCTTCGGCCCGAATGCCTTGACGCGAGACACCTCAGTCCGCCTCAGCTCCATCTCTCGCGCGAATTGATCGCGGATCTCCGCGTCTGCTGCTGCTCGAATTCTCACCGCCTCCGCTTCTGCTTGCGCTGCAAGCCGTGTGGCCTGCGCTTGAGCCTCTGCCTCGATCTGCAGTTTCTGCGCCTGCGCTCTGGCTGCTGCGACAATGCTGTACGCTTCAACATCAGACATCGTCTGGAAAGAACGTCGACATCAGCATGGCGAGACTATGAACTGAAAATGACTTACATTCTGCGATTGCGCTTTGATGCGGGCCACTGATAGAGCACCCTCCTCTTGCTTTATCTTGTTGCTGTTCTCGCGATCGACATTCTGTACGGGCAGCAGCGCGTCAATTCGCTTTCCATCCATACTAAGAGCTCCACCTACGGCAGCCTCGACTTGTGCTTGTAATGCTCTTGTCGTTAGCTTGTCCATTGTTAGGGCGATATCGCCTATTAACCCCAATGAATACGATATAAAGAACAAGATACTATATTTGCATACCCTTGAATTGCCTGTCAATTACAGCTGCAGGATGACGTTCGTGAGTATAGGTACCAACTGCGTAATCTCGATATCATACCAAGGTCTTTGAGAACAATGCCGTAATCCAAGGCAGCCTCTTGAAGATCATCCATTGCTCGCGTCCTCAGAGCATCCAAGAAGGCTGAGTTAGCATCGGTCCCATCGTCCAGATTGTCCGGACCCAAAGAGCGCTGCTTGACCATTGCGCTGTAATCCACTGTGAGGATATGTCACGATTAGAGTACAATGTCCGACAAAATAAAGGAAGTCAAACGTGCAGTGTGCGACTATTTGAGTAAGTATCGACTGTGTCTTGTCTCTGTGGATTGTATGAGCTGCAGGGAATGCATAATTTCGATGAGGTGTACGTACCGTAGCGCTTCATATGGTGAATTATAGCCGTGGGTTGTGAGCTGCAGATTCTCAGTAGGTATACAAGTGACACCTCGGTGGATTTGCTGCAGCCTCACCTTCAGCGGCTCTGTCAGCTGCCTGAATACGTCTCAGCTTGCAGTACGCTTCGAATGTATGACGATACTCACCATTTCAAATAGATGGTGAGGCTGACAGGAACCTGATCCCTCGTGAAGCTGATAGGGGACATCATAATTCATACAATAGATTGAGCTCATGATACGAACTCACATATCCTTCGTAGGCATTTCCACTTGGTTCTCTCCAAGGGTGAATAATCCACGCAGCGTCACGTTGGGATTTATGATATAATGTTGCCCGGCAGGTAAGAGTTCGAGGTCATCCCCTCGTTGCAAGATAGCGCAGTTGCTTGCGGGAATGTTCAAGCTGATGGACTATGCTTAGTAAACTCGGTAAGGAGGCTATCGAAAAGTGCCGACAAGAGTGCAACGACGTATTCCTTCTCGGCTCCTCTGCCCGCGCTGCTCCTCATGGTGACTTCATACATTCTGTACAGCAGGTTAGCCTTGGTCATGAACCGATGTACCTTACACGCACGATCCTAAAACAGATTTGGTGTGGTGATCCTTAATCTCATTCGGGAGGTGAGTTTGATCCACGATCGACAAGACTGTATAGGCCCCTTCGATGGCGTATGCAACGAAGCCAGAGTTCTTGATGACGAAAATTTGATTCTATACACAAGGCATGACATTCGTCAGAGCATTCCCTTTATGTGAAACTGAAACTACTCGCCTGTGGATCTGATACAACAGCAGCCTGTCAAGCTCTATGCATAAGACACGAGCTCCACGGATTATAAAATATACGTACTTGGTTCTGGGAAACCTGTACCACGGTTAGACCCTGGAATTCTATCACTGCGTCTGATACTAAACACAGAAGCGCCTCAACATTCCGGAATTTTCAGGGTGGTATAATGGACGTACAGCCCTTCGTGCCACACCATTTGCGAGCCCACCAATTGCGGAGTGGCGCCCCCGGATATCGACCGGGACGGGTGAGAATCTTCGGCAAGCCACCATGATTGATCAAACCAAGTCGCCCAGGGGTAACTTCCCTGCCGATCCAGTCTGTGGGTGGCTATCAATTGCTCGGATCAGTTTCCTGTCATCATTGAAGGTAGGCAGAAATTACCTTTCTAGACAAGATGTTTTCTCGTCCAGACTATGAGATGGAGATAGAAAGTTGAGTCAGAAGGAAAATGAAAGTGCAATATAACTTACGTTCTTCAGTTGAGTGTCGAGCTTCTGCAGCGCCGCAATCAAGCCGTCTTTGCCAATGGGCACAAAAAATGGACGATCGCTCATGGCATACTCTACCCTACCAAGAGTACCGGTAGGGACATGGCTCATAGCTCTGGGATCCTCAGGCACTGGGGACATCTTGTCGTCGAAATCACGGTCGATAGGGGCCTTGGAATACTTGGCACGTCCAATGATCAACGATGAGGGAGCTCCCACCACGGTGTCGCTGTCGGCAATGCTTGTTGTGTCTCTGATCATGTTGAGGACGAGGGTAGGGTAATGGAGCCTCGAAGCACTTCATTCCCGTTGTTTATATAGGTCTCCGTAGAAGCGAGCTGGATGTCACGAGCCGCCACCTGTATCGTCAGGCGGTCAAAGCGGTGATATCTGCGCAGCAATACAGCTGGACATCGAGATGTGTCTGGTCGCCACGCATCAATGCATCACACGTCAAGGCGCATCCAGGAATGCGGTTGCTTGGCCCATTCTTGATTTCTGACTAGACATTGTGTGTGGCAGCGCCCAGCGCCCGAAATGGCAACCGCCACCTGCCATCTCCGCGACGCATCAACTCCTGTGTTGCAACACCAGTACAACGCTGTAATGCACGTCCGCATACCAGCTCATCTGCAAGGTTATTAGTCTCACGTCGGCACGCAGCCACGACGTGTTCGCCGAAGGCTTGAGGCAAATACGCCAGCCCTCAGCGATGCTAGCCTCCGTAATCGTCCGGACAGCCGCGGTACTACCTATCGCAGACATTGGGCTCCCAAGCGGGGCTTATACCTGCGCTTGCGCAGCACCGCAGCACAGCCTGACCGACAGTGCGCATGCTGCTCGATAATAGACTCCACAGGGCCGAGCAGACAGTGCACGCCCCGACACCAGCGCGCGCCAGCGGCCTAGATCTGTCACGCTAACCGCCGAGCAGCTGTTCCTTCCGAATGACTCTGAGTCTATGAGAGTCAGAGAGGCAATTGAATGACAGCTGGGCGGCGGCGGAGCCACATCTCGCTATATGCGCAGTTGGATATCACAGCGTTACAGAGTCCGGGAGCGACAGGAAGCTTAAGAGGAAGGGCCATAACGAAGCCACAATAGCCACACCCAGCCACTAGTGTGATTTTGCTCCCTGAAGCTCTGCACAAACGGTGCATAATTGAAGGCTGGAAAGCAAAAAACAAGGTTAGAATGGCATGGCCTCTGGAAGGACATAGATGAGCGGCGTGCCGGAAGCACGTAGGTTCTGGAGCTGAGGTGGTCAAACTGGCAGTGTGCCTGCATTCCAGGCGAGATCAGAATTATCGCAGCCACGCTCCTGCATACTAGAGTACGACGTGCGAAACCATGTCAGGGGCTGTAGCTGTTGCGAATAGACCGGTAACATGAGACATTCCTTGCAAGCCGACAACCCTGTACCGAGCGGTATGAAACATTTCAGCGAACGTTCACATTGACAGAGTGGTTTATCCAGCCACAAAGAACAGAGCGGGCGTGAAGCGCACAGGTACTGAACAGGGAAGAGATGGCAGTGGGTACACATCAGCCACACCTAGCCATCGTAGCGCTG
This sequence comes from Wolfiporia cocos, assembly GCA_029448655.1. Classification (NCBI taxonomy): domain Eukaryota; kingdom Fungi; phylum Basidiomycota; class Agaricomycetes; order Polyporales; family Phaeolaceae; genus Wolfiporia; species Wolfiporia cocos. Next base: position 2,092,577 of record JACCLO010000008.1, on the reverse strand, counting down.
CGTGGGAGTGAGAAAGTTGCATTCAAGTAAGAGTTGCCTTGGAAAGCGCGAACACACAGACTCTGGGCCTGAGCTGGTACGTACCAGTCCTCTGACTATCAGGATACGATGTGGGAAGCTTGGACGGAGAGCCTGTGCAGCCGTTGCGAGCAGACCGGTAGCGCGAGCTGATTCCCGCGCGTCGACAGACTCGAACCAAGGATGCAGAAAAGCAAGCGAGCAAAGGATCACATATACACAGGCAGGGCCGCGGCGGCAGGGGTCGCCGGCCACGGCGCGCAATAGAATACAACATAAGTACGCCCCGTCCATCTCATCTAGCCGCGCCCATCCCTCGCTCACGGCCAGTTGTCGAAGCCGAGGTCGATGCCCCACGTCCCCATAAATCTGGAAGGAGGGCCGCGTCAGCGCCCGCCACGGCACACATACACACACACAGATACGCACCGCTTCTGCTTTCCGGACGCCGCGACGCCGTCGAGGAGCGCGATGTCCTCCTTCGTCAGCGTCTTCGCCGCCGCGAGCGCGCCCGTGTAGTTGTCCGCAATGCGCGCGGGCGTCACCGACTTTGGCAGCACGACGATGTCTTTCGCCGCTGCACACGCGAACCACACCGCCATCAGCACCCGCCACTTCACACGAACGAAGCAAGAGGACACACCGAGGTAGCCGATGAGCACGTCCGCGGTCTGCAGCCCGTGCTTGGCGGCGATGGCCCGCGCGGTCTCGTCCTCGAGGAGCGGCGAGCCCGAGGAGCCGAGCGGCGAGTACGCCTGCGTGACGATCCCCTTCGAGCGCAGGTACGCGAGCAGCTTGTGCTGCGGGTTGTACAGGTGCACCTCGAGCTGCACGCGGGGGCGTCAGTCCAGCTCGCGGGGCGCACGTGCGGGCCGGCTCACCTGGTTGATCGCGGGCGCGATCTCCGCGTACGGCAGGATCTCCTGCTCGAGCAGGCGCTCAGAGAAGTTGGACACGCCGATCGCGCGCACTTTCCCTAAGGAGAGGGTGGGCGTGAGTGGTAGCCCGGCGGGGACGGGGGCGGGGGTAGGGGACGCGCACCTTTTTTGAGGACAGCCTCCATCTGTGACCATGTATCCCGCAGCTTCCAGTCGTGCATGATGTCGCGCGAGCCGTCGGCGAGGGTGGGGATGTGCGGGTGGTTGCCGCATGGGTTCAGGTGGACCGGCCAGTGGACGAGGTACACTGGATAGATCGGACGTCAGCACGATTCTGGGGGAGTGATAGTGATTTTGGGGCACGCACGGTCGAGGTAGTCCGTGCCGAAGTTGGCGAGGGACTCGTCGAGCGCGGCCTCGACCCGGTGGTGGTGAGTCGACCACAGCTTGCTGGTGAGCTGCTGCACTTAGTTGGCTGCACGGTGGGTAAGTGAGATGGACGACGCACGAAGATCTCTGACCGCGGGACACCGGACCTGCGCATGGCCTCGCCGACCTCCTTCTCGTTTTCGTATTTCCTGGACTTTGATGTCAGATGTTGACCATCCTTGGGTATGCAGGACATACCATGCGCAATCGATATGTCTGTATCCAGCCTCCTTGATTGCAAACTCGACGGCATCTGTCACCTGCGAAACTGGCGACTTGTAGGTCCCTGTGACATTCCGGTCATAAGTGACTGCCTGCACCCCAATGCCTGGTGAACGCACCAAGACCGAGGATGGGGATCTCTACGCCGTTGTTGAGCTTGATGCTTGGGCAGGCCATGATCGATGTGCAGGTGGTGATGAGCGAGTTATCGAGCTCGACGAGGTCTTATATTCAGCCATGTATCGGACGGGCAGGACCCCCATCATGCCCGTTATCAAAATTGCGTATGGGGGACTGTCGGCTGTGGAGATTTTCTGCGCAATCACTTCCGCGGAGCGCTTTGCGAGCGTGCAAACGTAAGGACGTCTGGAAGAACCTCTCGCGAGCTCGTCGCGCGGGAGGGAAGACTGTCTGTGGCGTTCAGAATCAGCCTTAGACGGCTCATATCGCTGGATATCGCACCCGAATTCGAAATCACCGTCATCGACACGAAGAAACGGGATTCGACCGGCCGTTATTCCACTGCGATTTCGTTTATGGCAACCCCGTAGGAGGAGGTGTAAGTGCCCCACTTTGGTAAGCGACGGTATGCGCTCGCGGATCCCAGATTTAGTCCGCGCAAATCCCTCCCGCGAGCTCGGTGTCTTGGTCTGAGACCAGTCCCTGACGGCCATTTTCGCAAGCTGGACCCACATGGACCGCGGTGGACAATTGCTAGGCACACGCGCAAGACTATCCCGGCCATTGTGTGCGGTATAGCTGCAGTGTTCTCAAGCAGTAGCCCGCCGACGATTACGGCAGCGCCGACGCGCTGCAGGAAGATCCACTGCTCCGAAAAATCGACTAGGCAGCGGCAAGCGTCTGCACAAGCTGCAGTGCTGCAGCCGATCACGTTCCAGGAACGCGAGCGTCCGCGAACCGTAGTAAGCATCCAAACTCGCGAGACTGTGGAGCGAAGCCGTCGGCCACAATTTGGGGGTCCTTCTTGGCGGCGCGATCCCCGGCGCCTACCCGATGCGAGAATGCTCTCCCTCCGTCCCTATGATGTCATCCATCGGCAAAAATAACATTACTGCCTGTTATGGAGCACAACGCTCGCTTTCATACGACGGTGCTTCGCATTTGGCAATGCACTCATCGGCCTCGGCTAATCAAAGTGAGACAACGGCACAGCGGCATTGTGCATTGCTGTAGGCCTACTATTGGGGATCAGTTCAAGTCGTGCAGATACTAGACTAGAGATGCTAGCTACCAATTGCAAAAGACCAAAGGACAGCGATCATGTACATTACATACTGTGGTGACGCGTCACAAGTCCCTCAAAGATGCTGTTTCATATTCGTGGTTAATGGAAGAAGTGTTTCGCAAAAAGGTGTCACGCCACTTTTTGCCGTCACATAGGCGCTAGTATCCTTGTCACAGATTGCACGGGCTTGGCTGTTATAGGAAATCATGTCACTCCCTTCCGTGACATTCATTTTAGCAACTGCTCAAGTGACACATGCCAGAAGTAGGGTACAACATTCTGTGACACAACAATTCCGGCAGCGCCAGAGGCAACATTGGTTTACCAACTTTTTCAAGGGTCTGTGACGCGCTCCAAGTTGCTACGTATATACACCTTGCTACGTCGTCCCCGGTTCAACCGCTGTAGCTGCCCTAAATGCCGGAAACACATGGTGCGGGCCATTTCGTGCGAGGGGCCTGCGATGCCATCGCGTGGCCGCTAGATAGATCGGGCGCCACTGCCCTTTCGGGGCGCGCCCGCCGCACTCCATCCCATCGCGCCCTCCACGCGACGCGTGCAGGACGCATGCGCTGCGCTGTGCATCGCGTGAAGTATGCGCGCCGCGCACCGCGTACGTGCCGAACGCGTCTTGCGGGGCGTCGCTACACGCCCTATGGACGGACAGGGCGGAGCGACTGGGCATACGCGGGCATGCGCGTTGGGAGGGTTGCGCGGGATATAGTATTACACGGGACACGCGCGTCGCAAACGCCGTCGGGTGCGCGCGTTGCGGCAGGACGTATGTGCCGCTCGAGGGCGTGCACGGCGTCGCATGCACACATTGGGTCAGCGACGTCCTCCGTGGAGCGTCGCGCGTCGCGAGTGGCGTGCGCCTCGCGGCGGGGTGCGGCGCAGTCATGCGCGTCCCGCTCTTGATCTTCGTCAATGTGCGCTCCGCCGCCGCTATCGCTGGAGGTCGCGGAGATGCGGCAGTCGCTCATGGAGGCGAAGCCCGCGTCTCACTCTCGCACACCCTGCGCCGCGCTCGTCAGAGCGGGAGAAGTCGCGCGCGCTCGAGACCGTGCCCCAAGTGTAGATTGAGGGCAGCAGTGGAGTCGCAAAGAAGCGCAATCCGCTTACACCGGCACTGGACAAAGCACTGGGGAACGATACGGAACTGTGTGTCTTATCTGAGTCCCCTGGACCCAAGACACCGCGACCACATGCTGACAGGACGATGCGGCCTCCCTTTGAGGTCACTGGAAGTGAGTGGGAGGAAGACTTTGCTCACGCCTTTCATGGCCTCTATCGGCTCATGTACGTATGCGTGATCCAATATATCTTCGAAGCTGGTGCAGTAGCCAGTTACCTGCTATGCACAATATGGTCGAGAACGGTGGTATATTCGTGAATGGGTGGGCTACGTGACATGGACCTGCATTCACGGCCCTGGGAGAATGATGCCAGGCGTTTACGACTCAGACCCTCAATCTCAATCCAGTCCATAGTGAGTTTAGACAGAGTCAACCCAGTGGCACCTATGTATATGTGTATTGTGAGTGAGCACGAGCCAGGTGTTGGCGCTGAAGAGTAAGTTCGAAATAGAAGCGGACGAGACAAGAGGGGGACAACCGGTGGATGGGTTCCGGTTGCCTGTCAAAGGCATACCATCCAGGCATGTGTGGAGTAGATAGAATCGCATTGGCAGCAATAGCCAGAGAGTCTATTACAGAGGTCTTCGACGTTGTACCACGACCACGGGATGCACTAATGGCATTGTGAGTAATGTTGCTCCACACCCCTGTATACCAGGACATGTGAGGAAACATGGAAAGGGTCAGTCGCGAGGCCTGTAGTAGACCGACTGAAAGCGTGACACGGACCTTAGCTGACGACGCTGCACCAGGCGCTTCGGAGCATTCTGGTGAATTTAGTTCACGTTGACAGGAGCGGGCGTATACCGCCGCGATGAATAAGGGCTGGTACGAAGCACACAGGCCAGGAGAGGAAACTGGGACTCAAGGAACGGTGGGTTGCAACGAAACCACAACTGCCACAAACGCCACAGCTGCCACCACCGCCACAATTAGCCACTAGTAGCGCTGCGTGAGAGTCAGCTATGCAGTCGAAGACAGGAAGATTGATGTAAAGGTAAGATTTCCTGAAAGGACACAGGCGAGCCGTAAGCACTAAGATCTTGAATTTGCGGTACATACCAGTCCTGGGACTGCCTTCAAGGCCGAGAATAGTGTCCACCAGGATACGGTGTGAGCAACATGCGGACATTCGTCGCAAGCCTATGTAGCCATTGCGAGTAGACCAACAGCATGAAACGTTGCTCGCAAACCGATGAGCTCTGGGCGGGGTATTGCCAAGCGATTTACGAAGATCAACATTGATACGTTACACCGTCAAGACATCGCCATGTCAAGATGCACCATAGAATACAACATAAGTACGCCACTTCTATTCCATGCAGCCACGATCATTTGTTCAGGGCCAGTTCTCGAAGCCGAGGTCAACACCCCACGGTGGCATGATCAGCCTGAGAACAGCGTTCAGTGCATCAACTATACAAATGCAGTACGGGACACGCACCGCTTCTGCTTTCCAGAGACAGCAACACCATCGAGGAGCTCGACATCCTCCTTCGTCAGCTTCGACGCCGCCGCAAGCGCGCCCGCGTAGTTGCTCGCAATGCGCGCAGGCGTGACCGACTTCGGCAGCGTAACAATGTCCTTCGCCACTGCGTCCAGCCATGAGCGCCCAGTCGAGTCGACGCCACGCGAGAGCAAGGCAGATGCAACGCACCGAGGTAGCCGAGGATCACGTCCGCGGGCTGCAGCCCGTGCTTGGCCGCGACCGCCGCGGCGGTCTCGTCCGCGAGGAGCGGGGAGCCGGTCGAGCCGAGGGGCGAGTACGCCTGCGGGACGATCCCCTTCGAGCGGAGGTACGCGAGCAGCTTGTGCTGCGGGTTGTACAGATGGATCTCGAGCTGCGCGCCGCGGCGTCAGGATCGCGGACTGTATATCGGACACGTGTAGGACCCGGGCTCACTTGGTCGACGGCAGGCACGATCTCGGCGTACGGCAGGATCTCCTGCTCCAGGACGCGCTCGGAGAAGTTGGACACACCGATCGCGCGGACTTTGCCTGGGAAGATGTGAGGGGCGGTTTGGGGAAGGAGTGTGATCGACGCACCTTTCTTGAGGACGGCCTCCATCTGCGCCCACGTGTCCTTCAGTTTCCAGTCGCGCAGGATGTCGCGGGAGCCATCGGGAAGAGTGGGAAGTCTCGGGTGGTTGCCGTTCGGGTTCAGGTGGATCGGCCAGTGGATGAGGTACACTAACGTTTTCCGACGGTTACGTCGATAAGTAAGAAGTGCAGGGACACTCACGATCCAGATAGTCTGTGCCGAGGTTCGCGAGAGTATCATCGAGTGCGGCTTCAACCTGGTTGTGCTGCGTACACCACAGCTTGCTGGTGATCTGCTTAAGTTAGCTAACGGTGGCGGGCACGAGCTGAGAGACACACGAAGATCGAGGAACGAGGAACGCCAGACCTGCGGATACCTTCACCGACCTCCTTCTCGTTGCCGTACATCCTGCATTCCAATGTCAGATATTGAACATCTCGTACGTATGGGGCATACCATGCGCAGTCGATGTGTCTGTATCCTGCTTCCTTGATCGCATACTCAACGGCATTCGTGACCTGTTCAGGAGGCGACTGCCAGGTTCCTGTTGATCGTCGCATTGGATCGCCTCCTACACCTCAATGCTCGATGAACGTACCGAGTCCGAGGACGGGGATCTCTACGCCGTTGTTCAGCTTGATGCTTGGGCCGGCCATGGTCGATGCGCAGCTGGTGTGAGCGGGTCGTCGACCTCAGAGAGATCTTATATTCGGCCATGCGCCGGACCGGGCCCCTATCGTGCCTGTTCAGTGTTATCGGTATGGGGCGCCGTCGGGCGGGATGTCGAGACGATCCGCGGCGTGCACTTGCGAGTGCAAGACGCAAGATCACCTGGCAGAATCTCATCGGGCCGGAGGGGCCGGTGGTCGAAGCGCCAGTGCGTGTAATGCGACGGAACTCAAATGGCTATTTCCTTGCAACAACCTTGTCCTAGCTTGAGAGAGAAAGAGGATTCAGATGCCCTGATTAGGTCAGGAACATACGCGCAGAGAATCCAGACGGCCGTTCCGGTAAGCTGGACCCACAAGGACCGCCGTGGACAACTATTAGCACACACGCAAGCCTCCACAGACGGTTGGTGGTGTACACCTGAGGTGCTCTCATCACTATCTGGGCAGTAGCTTGCTCGTACTATTCGCTAGCACCACAGGATCTACTTTGATCTGCTCCTAGCAATAAACGCCTGTGCAACTGCACTGTCCGCAGCCGATCAGCATTCTGGAAAGAGAACGAGTGACCGAGAACGTGCTCGGTAACTTGCAAGGTTCAAATCCTAATTTCTCTGCGCAACTGCGAGCTCCGTCCTCGCCTCTAGCTCCCACTCATCAGCATGGATTTGGACGATTTTGACCAAGTCGCAGAGGAGACAGTCGACTCTTCCGACTCACTGTCGGGTAGAGACTCCTCTGCTGCAGCAGCACTGGAGGAGATTGATCTCCAATGGTATACGTTAATAAACCGACGAAGTAGATGGATGGACCTTATTGGTGACTACGCGGGTAGTGAGCTGTTCGTGCTCGATGGTGACGTTCTTGTGCCTTTCGCGATCTTGAATGTTATCTCTAATGGCGCGGCATTCAGGTGACGCCGTGGTACAACAGGTTCTAGATGATCCACTTTTGGCTTTGGGTCGCCCGGACGGTATGTTATCTCGCTCGTTCATCACTTGCTGGACAATCCCCGAGTCCTCACGTTGACAATCCTAGACCCAAGATTCCAGTTGTTACACGCAAAATTCATCCTAGAAAGCATCATAGATGACTTCCAAACACGTTCCGCAAATTTTGAGGTTGTGTTCTGGCAAGGTAACATAGTCATGCCTTCTTAGTTGACCTCGTGGAATCCTCATAATACGTATTAGCGAACCGTCACCTCACTCTGCGCACTGGGAGCTCAAATTTCGTGGTCTCATCTCGCTCGCTGTGTCGCACTGTGCTATTACATCACCTCCAGCTCCTCGATGTCAAAATACACAAATTCAAAAATCTGCTTGATCCTGAATGGATCAAGTACTCGTCGTTGATGAAGGTATGCCTATCGGTGGTGTCCGAAGCCTCGGTAACTGATCCGTGATGACAGCCCATGTTTGTGATGACCAACGATGGTGGCGTTATCGCGGACGACAATGGCCCGCTCGCAGCGGAGCGGATTCTGACACAGCGTGTCTTTCTCTTTGACCTCCTCTCGCATGGAATCTCAGTGTCGCTGCTACGGGGTGCCGAGTGCCGAAATTCGAAGGTCGGTTCGCTTCACTGTTACTTCTACATCCTTGTCGATTGACGCTGCTATAGATAATGTCATTTGTCTACGAGCAAAGACTCGATCACCGCGCACGCGAGAAGCAAAACAGGTGGGTGTGGGACGCAAACAGTGCAGCGATCGAAGCTCTGGAAGCTCTCGAGCATCGAATGCGGGATACCGCTCCGGCGCCGTCTCTGGATTCCGCTGCAAAACAGACTCTGCACTCTCCTTCCGACCTTGATTCTCTCGTCAAGGGCTACATCCAATGCATGCTCCACGAACAAGACCGAACCCAGTACGCACATGAATTGACATTTGTCTTTGTTGCCCATCTTCTTGTCTTGCCGACATTATCTGTGCGGGATCGCGCGAGGAAGCTCGAAAATGTCCATCCTCAGCTGCTGCAAATACTTGTCGACCGGCATCTGCCCCACTCGTTCTGCGTCCTTGAACGTATCATACAAAATCATGCCATCGATCTAGATGGAAGCGTCTTCGTCGCCGTGCTCAATATACTCATGACACATCCTAATGAGTCCCTGACGGAAATGCTCGGCGTCGAGATCGGGTCACAACTCCACGCGCTGTGGTCGTCTCTCGATCTCGAACCCGTTAACTTCGTGTCGCTACACTCGCAGTACCCCTCGCCGTCCCTGTCCCAGGCCGTCGGCGCGCCCGCAAGGACCCCCGCGGGCCTGCTGCCCTTCTCCCACCCCCTCTTCGACAACCACCTCGCGCCGGTCCAAGTGGACGTCGAAGCGGAGGACAGCGTGGCGTCGTACCACCTGAATTTCAACACCATTTTCAACGACGTCTATCACTGGCACAACAACCAGCGTGGCATCTTGCCGCCGCATCTCGGGGGCGAGGACGCACAGCCGCTCGATGCGCGGGCACGAGCACGCAAGCTCCGCAGCGATCAACGCTTCATGGTCACAATGGAGCGGCAGGCGCAGACGCTCACGGGTGCTGCTGGGATACCATTAGAGCGAATAGTGATACTGCCCGTTGGATCGCGTCCTGCACGGCAGGAGCGTCCCGCTCGTCCTGCTCAGGTTTGTTCTAGTTCGATGATTTGTCGGTTTTCTGACACGAGTGCAGATTGCACCGGCGCCCAAAGAGCAGAAAAAGTCAGCTAAGGCGGGAAAGAAGGGAAAGCCGGAACAGCTGTCCTCTGCTGAGAAGATACGTCGCGCGAACGTGGCTCAGAAGCAGGGCAAGGAGGACGAATCTAATCTCTCGTGGTGGAAGGATCAGCTGCGCGAAGCCGCGCAAGTTTCAACGAACCAACAGATCACGCTCGTGGATAATCTGCTGCGCAACAAGCGCACAAAAGACGGTTGGCTCGCCATCGAAGCGCGGTTATACCGACTGAACCTCGAGTTCACAAAATGGGTCGAGAACTCTGAGCGTGAAAGCGCTCAAGTCCGGGACCATGCAGTTGTGCAAATTCTGCGGATGGTCAAGGACATATACCAACAGAAGTCTTTGTTCCCTGCCGCCGTTGAGGCTCTCGATACAGCGCTCACCGTTGTCGGCCTTTCTTCCATAATCCCAGATCTGAAGGCATCTATTCCTACCGAGCTGGACGCAGACAGGGCGCTGAGCTTTAAGTTCATCAAGCTCATCAAATCGAAGACGAAGTCTGCAGTGCACAAATTTATGCACATTACCGAAGATCCGATCGTTTGGCAGCTCCGCATGTTTGGTGAATTCATGGATAGGAGCATGGACAGTGCGAGCGACCCTCGCGTGCCCTTCAAGCCGGATGCATGGCAGCGCCAGGTGCTAGATTGCTTGGACGATAACCAGTCTGTACTGGCAGTTGGTAGGCCTCTCCAGCGTTGACTAGTGCCTACGAGTCTTCACTTATGTCTATTGTGCGCTCTAGCTCCCACTAGCGCTGGCAAGACATTCATCTCGTACTATGCTATGGAGCAAGTGCTTAGATCATCTGATGACGGCATACTGGTTTATGTCGCGCCGACCAAGGCTCTTGTTAGTCAAATCGCAGCCGAGGTGTATGCACGTTATAGGAAGGACCTCAATGGCCGTGAGTTGCCGTTCGGCCGCTAACACCTTCATGATCTCACCTTTGTCAAATCGCAGGAAGCTGCTGGGCGATTCATACGAGGGATTACCGTATTCACAACCCGCAGAACTGCCAGATCTTAGTGACAGTTCCTGAAATGCTTGCAATAATGCTGCTATCACCGCCATTGGCGAGGGTATGGACGCCAAGGATCAAACGGTAAACATCAACGTACTATTTGCACTTCATACCCACGCTGACAATCAGTCTGCAGTATCATCCTTGATGAGATCCATACGATCGGGCAGGAGGAGGGAGGTGCCGTCTGGGAGCAAATCATTCTCCTTGCACCATGCCCTATCATGTAGGCTCTCTCGCAGGTAGCGCGTGCAATAGCCATGCTCATTGCTCATTTACAGAGGTCTATCTGCTACGATTGGCCACCCCCACAAGTTTAATGAATGGCTCCGATCAGTGCAAGAAGCTCATGGTTATAAACATACGTTCATTCAGCACCCTCACCGATATTCTCATTTGCGCAAGTTCACATACCATCTTCAGCAAGCTCCGGCTACACGTTTCAATGGTCTAGACACATACAAGCCCACTAACCGCACCAGATTTTTGCATCCAGTTTCTCTGCTGGCATTCGGAGTACATGAGCTTCCTCCGGACTTCTCGCTTGAGGCTAGGGACTGTCTCACACTGTATCAGGCATTCCAGTCATACTCCGAGAGGCTCCCACCGGACTTCGATCTACAAGCTCTCGAGCCCTCACGATTCTTTGCTGAATCATCTCCACATTTGCTACGACAGAAGGACATCTTGCTTTACGAAGGCGCATTGAAAGCGAGACTTTCGCGGCTCATCGAGATCTCTGATCCTCAGGACCCAGAATCCGCTCTCGGCCACATCGTGTCCCAACTAACAGATCCCATGGTCCGCAACGCAAAGCCTCATGTTGTCCCTCCATCGGACGTATTTCTCGATAATTTCGTGTATTTTGCATCTGATTTACACGCAAACGGCGATCTGGTAGGCCGCTAATTCCTGAAAAATCGATAATTCTCTGATGATGTCTGCTCCTTCAGCCGGCGATCTTCTTCAATTTTGATCGGAAGGCCTGCGAGCGAATGGCCCAGTGCCTACTAAACGCTTTGGAAGATCGTGAAGAGAAATGGCGTGAAACAAGCCCCGACTGGAAGCACAAAATTCGACAGTGGGAAGCGTGGAAAGCGCAGGCGCGGGCTCGTGAGCGTCAAGCTGAAAGGCAAGCCCGTCAGAAGAAGGATGCGGACGATTCCAGCCCGACAGAGACACAGTCGTCGTGGGAGAGCACGTTTGATCCTTCACAACCGTCCTCACAATTCTCGTATGCTGGAATGTCCACGGCATACACAGCATCAGATGTGGAAGACGAGATCCGGCGGCTCTCTCGCTGGTCGACAGCGCCGGATTGGGCTTTGCGCGCCCTGCAACGAGGTATAGGGGTTCATCATGCCGGCATGAACAAGAGATACCGGTCCCTCGTAGAGAGGTTGGTCTTCGAGTTCGAATGCGCAGCGTGATAGGAGCTCATATACCTATAGTCTGTATCGCGTTGGATATCTGAGAGTAGTCATTGCTACCGGTATGTTCGATGGTGGACTGTCATCCGCTCGATCTGATACCGTCACAATCTACAGGAACCTTGGCTTTGGGTATCAATGCTCCCACCAGAACGTCTGTGTTCTGTGGGGACTCGCCATTTTTGACTGCTCTCATGGTGCGCCTTTAACCTTCGCTAAATAAAGCTAAAATAATGTTATATGCGTACAGTACCGACAATGCGCTGGACGTGGTGAGTGTGGCTGATACCCTCGCAGCCAATCTGGTATACTCACCACATTCTCACAGCGGGCAGACGTGGATTCGATTTATTGGGCAAAGTGATCTTTTACGGCATAGCCATCGACCGGTATCAGCGGTTGGTGCTATCAAAACTCCCGTCTCTGGGCGGAAACTTCCCATTGACCTCAACAATGGTTCTGCGGCTGCTCAACTTATTGCAAGGATCCGAGAACAGCCCGTATGCGGTCAGCGCGGTCAAGAGTCTTCTGTCATTACCTCACATCAGCTTCGTGTCCGACACCGGCAAGGAGCAGGTTAGTCATTTTGTACGATTCAGCATCGACTACCTTCGCCGTTCTGGGATTCTGGATGCTCAAGGAAATCCGATCAATCTCTTTGGAGTCGCTGCGCACCTCTACTACACGGAACCAAGCAACTTGGCGCTGGTTGCTCTATTACGCAACGGAGCGATCCATGACATCTGTGCTCAAAAAGACACATTCAAGGCGTGCAGGGACTTCATGCTGCTGATGTCTCATCTATTCGGTCGTAAATACTTGCCAAGAACCTATGTGACCGACCAGAATCTGCAACGCATGATCAAAAAATCGCCGTCTATAGTGCTGCTTCCAGCCTTACCTATGACGGCGAAGAAAGTCCTCCAAAAACACGATCGCGAAATTCGACACGTATTTGCCGCATATGCATGGGCGTACGCAGAACGACACAGGGACAGTCTCTCATCGGAGGATCATCTCCCCCTCAGCCAGACAACGTCCAGCGAGGACACTGCAGTTTCTAATAGCCAAATCCACGAACATCTTCGCCGCACCGCTATGCACACCGTCGTCCGCTCACCATTTGTGGCCAATTCCGGTCATGCCGACGAGTTCCAGTCAATCGAAGAGCTTTGCCGCTCATCTCGCCGCGGACTGAGGATGTCCCAATACAACATCCCATCGATGCTGCGATTCACGGAAGAGACGGGTGGCGAAGATCATTCATTCGCCCTGAACGCCTACCTGCTCGATTTCTACATGCATGGACAGACTGCCGCACTGAAGGCGGCGAACGGTATCAGGGACAACGACGTATGGTACCTGCTCGAAGACTTCATGCTGACTCTGAAGACCGTCCGAGCTGGCCTCAACCAGCTCCTGCTGAAGGCCTCTGATGCTAAGACCAACGGTGATGACGATGAGCTGGACGTCGACAGTGGATATGGGACAGCCGTGGATGTTGCGGAGATGGATCCGGAGGAGGATAACGCCACTCAGATGGAGGCTCTGAAACGACCGCCCGGAGTTTCTGACTCAGATTGGCGGGTGTTCGAGATCGTCCATAGTGTGACGAACGAGTTTGAGATCAAGTTTAAGGCAATGTGGGCTTGATTTTGCTTACTATGGACTTTGCCATCCACAAGGACCATCGCGATATATAGTTGGATCTCGATAGACGACTGTACATTTCTAGGAGCTTGGTCTCTGAATGAGGACGCCTTGATCCTAGGCAGATCTGAGTTTCCAGCGAGAGATTAAGCAATAATTATGTAGATACAGTCAGAAGATGTAGGGAACCATTATGTACGGCACTCGCTTCGCCCACTCGTCCCATTCCTCACCGAACTGCTTTTGCAACATCGCATCCTCACGTGGCGTACGGAGAACTAAGCTCGTAATTCCGTATACGACCATCAGCACGTACAGCACGGAGGCTGCTTTCCCGGCTGCAGTATCCAGAATGCCGCACTCGCGGAGCCACGAGCCCTGGCTCCCGTAGGAGATGCCCATCCCCACGCAGCAGGCGATGCCGCTCGTGTAGCTGGGGTGGCGTACCCAGGAGTACGGCCCGCTCGTGACGAGCTTGTGCCCGTCCCGGATGGAGATCTCGTATGTGAAGAACCGCCCCAGCGTGCGGTAGCAGTTGTAGCGGATGAAGCCGCCGATTGCGGCGAGGCCCGCACCGACGAGGAACCAGGGCGAGGGCTCGATGCGGTTGGCGAGGGAAACGGGCCCACGGATGAGCGAGTGCAAGATCTGCTGTGATAGTGGGTGGGAGGGGTATTTGTGGGCGATGATGACAGCGATCTCAAGGAGACCCCCAGAGCAGATGAGAAGCTGAGGGGACACAGAAGTGATTAGAGACTATGGTTTCAGGGCGGGAGAAATCAACGAACCTTCAGTCCCCCGGTGTACACTCGAGCAATGGCGGAGAAAATCCGCTCGTACGTTCCGACATCCTTGGGGCGTTCGGATGGCGGCACCTTTGGTTGAGGAGGGGTCAATGTAGCGTAGGTACCCAGAGTGCCAGCACAGAGAAGGGGAACTTTGATGAGAGACATCGACATCTCGGCGGGTCAGCGGTGTAGTCGGTGTACGTGTCACTGGGCTGGTGTGAGTGTTGTGTTGTGTTGGGAACTACGGACGGTTTTACTTATATCGGTGCTTCGGCGATGACGGTCTTATCAAGCGTTGGCCTTTGATGGACCGGACCCAGGCATACGCCAACTGATCTTATAATTACGGGTATCAAGGTGGGCCGAGCTGCGTGCAGGGCGCAGTCGAAGATTTACAATGAAATCTCCATTCTTTCCTGTTCCAAGAGGTCATCTAGATTGAACAAACGAGATCTGCTGCCCTGCACCTCTTCAAATACATAAAATTGGCATGACGTCGTACCTGTGGCTGAACCACACGGCAGTCCCTCGATAGGACAGCTACGTGACCAGGCTAATAGTCTTTCCGGGGACGAGCCAGCAGCCTAAGGGGCGAGAAGCCAGGATCACTATGGGAATCACGAGTGAACGAGTGAAGACGAAATCAAGGGCTGACACGTGCAGCCAGAGCATGCAATGTCCAGAACCACTCCGATCGAGTCGCCTGAAAATAAACCGGGAATGTCATATTTTGGGCAGCTGACCCTATACATCATTTTTCTTGCCAATCACTGCGGTGCCGCCCGGATGGCCGGCTCCCATGGCTAATGATGGGGTATGACCTTGTACGACCTGTCTGTAGGCTATCCTGAATGAAGCTTGCCCGCGGCCAAGAATATAACCTAGATATCTGTCCACGTACGTCTTTCTAATTGCAGAGTTGTCTGTCTCGTCTGGGTTCAGTCGCAACTTTGCGAATGATATTACGAGGTCTGGGTTTGCGTGATGAGCCTCTTCAGAGGACTCGCATCAAAATTACCGATCCCCCTTCCGCCGGATGCCTACTTGTCATGGTGTGCAGACGGCCAAGATCTAACCGTGAAACCAGGCTGTCGTGCAGATTTGAACGTTCAACACTGCATGACAATGTGGATATAGGCTAAAACTCCTTTTGATAGTTGGTGTGCGACGGCCGTGTCTCAACGCCGACTAGGAGCGGCTGAGCCTTGGCAGAAGGTGTCATGTTCATGAGGTGAAGCCGAGGCGGTATGTAGCAGTTTCTGGAGGCGGCGATACTGGATAGAAGCACAGCTGATTTTACAGCATGAGGTGGCGGCAAGGCCGCCGCTGAGAGATCTGGGGCGCAACAGGCTTGGGAGCACCACAAAGCTCCGGCTTGCCTTCAGAGTCATGCTCCGTAATCTTCTGCCACAAGGGTCTGATTGGTTGGGATGCGACCATCACGAGCTGCTCTATGAAGAGACCGGACTGGGGAAAAGGAAAAGTCCGGCCGATTCCATTATCTTTGTAACGCTTATGCGGACTGATCACACGTAATGCATGCTTAAAGCACACCGGGCATCGACATCGCGTTAGCGCACATCAGGACATGCTACCGGTGCTCACATGAACGATCGCGCAAAAGTTAGGTTGCGGATTCGCCCGAAAGCCGCAATCAGAAGTGTATCGTGATGCCAACTTGACGCTCCGAAGAGAAGTTGCCCAGAAGCAGCGCTCAGCGTTACGTAAGTGAGAAGCTCCTTCGGTGATTCGATCAATTACCGCAACAATCCAAACGTGCTCGCACTGAGCAAATCATGCTGAGTATGGGTGTTCCTTCGCATAGGACGTGAGGTTGCAATGCGTCGTATGTCTAAGGCGAAAGCGCTGAGTAGCGAACGGGCATGAATCTGATAGCTGCATGGCTTTCAAGCGACCTGCTTGGGCCAGGTCAAGGACTGGCTTGTCGTCGTTGATGCTTGATGGCCAGTGGCACCAACGTGTCGGAGAACAGCCGAAAATTCTCGATGCGGTAGCAACCGAGAGCTTGCACCACGGATCAACGAGATAGGTCATAATCGCACCTTGCATGAAAGATCGTCGGACGCACTTCGAACGCAACTTGGATCGACTCTCTGATTGCTACACCATAAGTCACATGAATGCATTGCGAGCGTAGGAAAACATGACAGGTAGGTAGATGAACCATGAGAATCGACCGCATACAAGAGTCCCAGCAGCGGGTATTTTACGCAGTGACCCTAAAATCTTCTCGTCAGAAATTGCGCCAGCCTTTGGCGATCTCAGACTTACTTCTTGTGTGATGCCTTGGCGGCCGCCACTTTCTCCTTCTTCTCCGCAACGCGCTTCTGAAGGAGGATACTGAGGCAAACAAGTAAGAGGGGGCGCAGACATCGGGGGGTGATATACGCACTCATACTCCGCCTTCTGCTCCTTCTGGCGCTCGATCCGGCGGCGCTTAAGAGAGCGAAGGTGACGGCGGCGCTGGAGACGGAGGGGGGTGACTAGTCGCTGGATCTTGGGACTGTATGACGTGCATAGCCATGAGGAGGATCCTTCCATGAGAGACAGCTCGAGTACTCACGCCTTAGTGTAAGGCTTCGCATTTTCCTTCTTCTGGCTCTTCACCTCCCGCCTGATGACGTACTTCCTAACGTCGTCCTCCTTGGAGAGGTTGAAGAATTTCCGGATCTTGGTCGCACGCTTGGGACCGAGACGCTTGGGGAGGACCTCGTCGGTGAGGCCAGGGATCTCGTTCTCGCCCTGCTTGATGATGACAAGCGAGAGAACGGCAATGTCGGGGCCGACGATGCAGCCGCGCACGGACTTGCGCTTGCGCTCACCGGTGCGGCGGGGGCGGTAGCATGAGTGACCCTCCGAGAGAAGGAGGCGGACACGGTGCGGGACAAGGACACCCTGCTTCATGGGGAAACCCTGCTTGTCGTTGCCACCGGTGATGCGGAAGATGTAGCCCTGCCACTCGTCGCCAAGCGCATCGCCAGGGACTTCCTGGGACATCTTCTTCTCATAGAAGATACGGCTGCAGGTACGCGTAAGTCAGAGCGTGTCCCGGCAGGCGAGACGCGCACGCCATACTATTTCCTCTCATCGTCGAAGTCGATAGTCTTTTGTTGCCCCGTTGCGGGGTCTGCAGGGGAGCACCACATCAGAGGTCGTCGCGAGCAGGAGCCGATCATACGCACTGGCGATGTTGAGCTTCATGCTGAGCGAGACGGCAGGGAGTCAGACTGGCAGCAAGCAGAGATTCAGAAGCAGGATTGCACCTTCAGGTGAAGGGCCTTTCTCCGTCGACGGTCACGACGGCGATAGTCTTGCGCGCAATGTCGGTATAGGTCACGCCCTGGCAAACGTGCCGGGTGGCGGTGTGGCAACAAGGTTTGTTACTGTATAGTTCCTCAGCCACCGCGCTCCGGCACGTGCGCTCTTTCCCCGATATCGCGCTCACCGGCACAGACGACGACCACGCCTCAAGACCTCCCCACAAAATCTGTGCGTACTGTGCCAGGCGTCTGCGAGGGGGAAATGCTGACTCTACGATTCCAGAGTCACCATGGGTCGTATGCACGCTCCCGGAAAGGGCATTTGTATGTCTTGCATTCCTAAGCCGTGAGCAGCGATACTCAGCCGGTGGCTAGCGTCCTCTGCCCTCCCCTACCGTCGCGCTCCTCCTTCCTGGCTCAAGACCTCCCCTGAGGACGTCGTCGAGCACATCACCAAGCTCGCCCGCAAGGGTCTTACGCCCTCCCAGATTGGTGTTACCCTCCGTGACTCGTACGGTATCCCCCAAGTGCGGTTCGTCACTGGTAACAAGATCCTTCGTGTCTTGAAGTCCCATGGTGCGCAAGTCTCTGTCGTTGCAGCTGATTACAGGAATGTATATGCAAACGCGCTTGTGTCTCTGTAGGCCTCGCACCCCAGATCCCGGAGGACCTCTGGCATCTCGTGAAAAAGGCGGTCGCCGTCCGCAAGCACCTCGAGACCAACCGCAAGGACAAGGACTCCAAGTTCCGCCTTATCCTGATCGAGTCCCGCATCCACCGTCTTGCGCGCTACTACAAGACGAAGCAGCAGATCCCGCCAACGTTCAAGTACGACTCGGCGACCGCCTCCACCCTCATCGCATGAGCGGGTCCGTGTACTGATTAGGCTGGGAGCGGGGAGGGCCGGTGTGACCTGTGGAGGACGTGCGGTCTGTGCGATAGGGTATTTCGCCTCTTTATATGACGCTTTGCAATGCAACATTAGGTGACGCACCCGTCCTCCTGTCCTTCACTCGGTCCATCATCCGCTCAGGCTCTGCAGGGATATACTGTGCCTGGCACCCCGGGAAGTCTATCGCTGGATTCAGAGAGACATTGCCGCGTTTTAAGGTGCCCACCTTTCTATCGCGGTGAGCTCTGTCAGCAGTCACTGCTTTGGCTTCAGTGAATTGCTCTCCTGCGGGCCAGCCAGTGTTGCGCGCGTTATGTGCAACCCAGTCCCGTTACGTCCAATCCTTGCGAGCATCTGCTACGCATTCTGTGAGCCTCCGTAAGAACTGCACTTGTTTCTGCATTTTGTGATCGTGTGGTACGTTCGTGATGAGCTACAACATCCCTCTGTCTCGGCAACACCAAATCCTGCATCCGCACGAAATCATGGTACGTTTCTGTCGCAGGCGACAATTGATCATATAGCCCTGTCCACGGACGAGGTACAGTTAAGTAATACCACGCTACTATGTAGCATCCTCCCCGCAGCGCTTCAGACAGTCTCCCGCCCTCCGAGATGCCGAGCGAGACTGTCCCGCGAAGCATGCTCGGCTACCGGACGATTCACGAAGGTGAATAGTTCGCAAATAGTCCTCTCTGATTGGCTGGTCCGTGTTCGTGCGTGGCTGATGCATCTCGATTGCTAACCGTACCTCTGCCCCCGCTTGCTATGTGCGCGCAATTTCGCTCGGACGCAATCATGATCGGTATGACGCAGGGATGGCACGATCACAAGCCCGCGATGGATCGTTGCTGATGCGCTACTTCGACAGACCTGTGCGGTGGGCCCGCCTTCGACAGGGAGAAGCGGGTGGAGCTCAACTGCAAGGCGCTCGATAGTGCGATTAGTTTGGGTGCGCCACTTTGCTTGTGCGCGGCATGGTGGATACACGACGTGGCGGCAGTGACGCCCTCCGTGAGACGCCCGAGAGCGTCACCACCAACACCAACGGCCAGAGTCCCGAGGAATGCAAGCAGAGAATTTAAAAAAGAGTATCCCCGCCTTCCCTCCTTGCTGGATGCGATGCGAGCGAACTGACGCTGGCGCGAATGCGTCACGCAGACATCGGGTCGGACCTTGCGTTCAACGAGTTGCACCACTACTTCCACGTGTACGGCATCCCCATTGTCGTTCGGTACTTGTCTCTATGCACTCGACTGCAGCAGTACGTTGATTATATGCTCAGCGGCGTAGCCGCGCTTATTCACGATGTACTTCATGATCGTACTGACTATGGGGACGCTCAGAGAATCGGCATCGCCGTGAACTCCGTGAGATAACTTGAGTAAAAGATCTATTTTCGGTACCCAGCCAGGTGCGCATCCCCTCCCGACTTCCTCCCGCTGTATGCCCATTGACTGACATAGCACGCACGCAGCGAATATGGTACAGTAAGGCGCAGGTGATCCAGCTGAACGACGCGCTGTCGGGACTCATCGGTATTCTACTTTGGGCGCGGCGTAGCCTTCATATCCACCGCGCGGCACGCAGACGTGCCATTGGTGAAGGGTAACGAAAGCGTCCTCGCAGTGTAATGTGCACGAGAGCACCACGCACATCCAGCCGGTGTCGTGCTGCGCGTCATGCGCCGTGTCGTACACGGCGAGTTGAGTGTGCAAGAAGCGCACGCTCGGCCGGGCCGGAGCCGCGGGCACTTTGAATTAGGCGGCGATGTCGAACAGAGCGGTGAATCCGTCTGCCACGAGCACCGCTGCTCGAAAGGGACGACTGTCTGCGCCGCAGATGACAAACATAACGACGTGATTTGCGACGTGGAGTCTGAGTGTGTTATACAAATCAATAGGTAAAGGCGAGGTGACGCTGCGAAACTGTCCTAAAGATGCGTGTGTATCATCATCATAGGTAAGCTGCAATGTTGGACATCTATCCGCAGAGCAAGAACACACACTGACAATCCCATCCATATACGTGTCAAGCAAGAAGACCATTATTAATCCCCAAGCCCGCAACCAAGGCGCTAAGCGGGTGCACCCGACGCAGCTGCGCCAGAATGAGTGCTCCAAGGAGCGCGATAATAGTCCCTGCATCGTATGCATCTCGCGCGGCCTTCACAAGCTCGACGAATAGCGCCAGTTCTTCTGCCCACAGCTCACGGGGCATGCACCAGAAGGCGCTGAAGCTGAACACGACGAACAACGCCTGCTTCATCAAGGTGGGTTCTTCGTCCTCCGTGACAGCGTTATGAGTCAACGTCAAGGCGTCGTTCGCAAACTGGTTGGCCTGTGCGTAGAAGCATTCAGCAACTGCTCACACTGACATGCTCTAGGATTCACTTACGAGGTTAATATCTTCCATAGTGGCTTTATGTTATCAACGAGGTTGTGAGAGATTGTGCAGAGCCTGAGCTACCGACTGGTCCAGGAGCCCTTATATCGGGGCGCGATCGTCGAAATTTACGCATCCTTCCCGCTGGCTGGATGACACGACGGACATCAAGACCCAGCGAGTAGCCGCAGCATTGCATCTGAAGAGTACGGATATTCCTGTTATTTACCCGTAATTTACACCTTAGCACTGGGCCTTCGGGCTTGCTGCATTGTGGCAGCGATGACAAGGAGCGCTTTGTCAACGTGTTCGCTCGGGCAACTGGAGGTAACCTGTTCGATTCGACTGTAATTTACTGCTCAGCGCTCAGGTCCAGTGTACATTGTAATTTACAGGGATCACGCAGCGATGTTGTGTACGGGAGCTCTTGCCTTTGATGGGAATGATGGAAATAGAACGTTCTGACGCAACGCGGATTTCAAGCTACCAGGACAGCGGCGAGACCCAGTGCCACATGTACCGATTCAGAATGCGCAGATCACGAAATTACACGCAAGCAATCGTAACAATATGGTGCGCGAAAGAGCCGGAGCGGTAGCTGGTACGCCAGATCAACGCACTAGTAGTGGCGGAGCAGCGCGACGACTTCACAGTCGCCGAGCAAGCCTCCGCAGTTACAGCTCCCACGTTGGTCAGGGCGTGTCAGGGTCCGCAAGCTGGCCGTAATTTACAGTAGCTCGTTGCACAGGCCTCGCGCTCCGAGACCAAGCGAAGTCGTAAATTACACTCAATTCCGTTCCATCGGTGCGTCGCCGAGGTGCGCCAGTGCAATAATTTGTTTTGGGCTTGCTTGTGCGGCTCCAAACATAGACGCTCATTCAGCGTCAAGATAGTAGACCGCTGCTACGACAGCGGAAGGCGTTAGAAAATGAGAGCTCTGGCTGGCTGGCATCTATCATGATCGAAGATTCTCAAAACCGGCCGACCGAAGTCGTAAATTTCAGCTTGTCTAACGACTGAATCCACTAGGAGAGTATCATCGATTAGAAAGCCTGTAAATTTCGATAGATCCCGCACGTCAATTTGACTCCAATCACATACTGCAGAAGGCGCCGAAGCTGAATACGACGAAAAGCGCCGTTCTATCAACGTTGGTCCTTTGTCCTGTCCCTTGTCCTCCATCATGGCGTAAACAGCTAACGCGAAGACAATGGCGGCGAACTCATTGGCTTGATGCGCGGAGCCGTTCCGTAACTCCCACCGAGATTTACTTATGTCACCCGCCATATAACATGTTTGTGTGATCAATGAGGTTATGGAGCTGAAGGAGGGGTTGGTACTGGTGAGATGCCTTATTTGGAGATGTCAGCGACGCTGAACGACAGGAATTGTAAAGAGCCTGAGCTGCTAGCTAGCCTCGGAACTTGTGGTTTTCGACATTTACACCTCTTCATGCTGGCCGATCAACTGCGGCAGGCAGTGTGTGTAGCATGTGCACTGCATATGAGGCGCCGCGGCGCAGATGCAATCACCTCTAGTTTACTCGTAACTTATACCTTTGCTGTATCATGGTTATTGTGCGGAACGGTACGTCAGCGCGCTAGCCCGAACAGCTGACGGTGGCTCACATGTCCATGTCATGAGGGGAAGGCGTCTGTTTGACCGTAACTTACAACAGCTGGTTAATCCACTGCCGCAGATCTTGCCGATGGACTTCGGCAGCACATTCTGTTCTGGGGTGCGGGTAATCTGGCGGTGACCCTGTAATTTACCCGTAATTTACACTGAAGTTGAATTCTGGGGCGCGAAGCAAGGAGTCAAGGTTATGATCGGATCTCGACCGGGAATCGTAAATTCCAGCTTGACTCATATCTATCAGTCAATCGAAGTCGTAAATTACGGTAAAGTACAATTTGGCCCAGTCATGTTATTTGCGGCAGACTACAGCCTTTTCAGGCCTACAGCCTCAGGACCCATTCGGCGTGCCTCCGAGTATGCCATGCTATATATATCAGTACTTACTGTCGCCTTCTCCGCACTTCCGAGCGCTCTCACGGCTGCCAGTGCCTTTAGGGTTGGCCCACTCCCATATAATTCCCCCCGGTAGCAACTTCGATCGCATAGGGCCTGCGCATAGTATATGTTCCAGCTGCAACACTAGGTTCCTCCCTAGAGAGCCTATCACCTCCGGCTACAGATCTCTCTTCTTCCGGACCTATGGCTTCGTATGGGTTCCCTCCTACAATGGCCCCGTATGTGTTACCTGTTAGTGAACCATTACTATCTGCTGCAATCGTTTCTATATTAATCTAATCCGAATCATTGCTACCAGCCCGTTGAGGTGCATGTGACGTCGGGGCTGTCGTCTGGGCAAAGGCAGGGGCACGGCAACGACAACTACAATTGGCACGACCCTGCGTATGTCTCAGAATCTGAAGATGCCAACACGCGAACCAGTGGACCGAAGATGCTCCCTCTTCTGCGCGAGATATCCCGGCCATGCCGTTTTAGGAAAAACGGCGCTCAGAAGCGTGTTCGATGCCTGGCCAGCAAGGACTGTAGGGCAGCCTGGGCTTGGCCACGGAATCGTTCACGCATCCTAGAACATGCTGCTGTATGCGCGTATCTTCCAGCAGACCTCAAGCAGCGGGCATTGAAGGAGCTATCATCTATGGAAGCCAAGCACCAAGTTCGAAAGGCCCCGAAGAAACGCGGGGTCAAACGGCGGCGCGACACTGGAGTGGACGACGACTCAGAAGGTGCTCGCATAGATCAAGAGAGGGCCCGAGCGCTCCCCGCCGGTATTGCCAATCCATCATCTGATTTCAGACCATCTCCTGTAGAATTTTCCACGGTCCATGACCAAGGCGCGCGCTACTCGAGAAAAAGGGGGCACGATGGCGGAGGAACAGAGTCTTCGTCGCAGGACGTTTGTGCCACGACACTCCCAACATCTGGTTTGCTATCGGAGTCCGTGATGGGGTCACACTATGCGCCAGGCAGTAGTCGCCCCGCAGAAAATCCGCTTGATGCGGCAACTCAGGTAATCTCCATTCAAGCTGAGTGAGCGCATAGGCTCAACTTACTGGATTCTGCAGATCGTTGGGCCCAGTGTAGCGCCACTGGGCGAGACACAAGGCAGTCGGAGTACGGTCCGCAGCGAGCCAACATCTATAATGGATTTGCCAGAGTGTGGCCATGGAATGGAAGTTGCTTTAGAGATGACAGTTAAGATCGCTGGATTTTTCCCTGTAGGTGTCGCTTTCTGTTGATGGTATTGGTCGATGATATGCCAACTTACCCGATTATCTGTGACGCGTAGGTTATCGATGGTATCAGGACGATCCTTGCGCTGGTGGATGAATCGGAGGACACCCTGGAACGGTTCAATATTACATGTCGGAAGCGTAGAATCTACCATAAACTGCGAAGCATTGACGAGACACGATGCAGCACGTGGGTCTTGGCTGCCGAGTCTGTACTCCGCTGTTTGCCTGCATATCGTGACCTCGCGACAGATCGGTTTCTTCCGCGGGACAAATCTAAAGTAAGCTGCATTTACTGAGTATTTGGAGTGTAGAGGTTTGCTGAAAAGGTGTCGGATCTAGTTGAAAGTTTGGCTGCGAAAGCATTGCTGGCCATCCAGTCCCCGATTTGAAAGCGAGCTCGAGACATTCCTCGCTGTGACTCTACCATATGCAATGTCAATGGATCGCTTAGCTTCGACTCAGCCAACCCCACAGGATGTCGTTAGATCGTGGCTGGAAGTCCAGGAGAAAATTTATCAAGCACTCAATGATGAGGAATTGCTATGGCCTGACATGGCGACAAAGGAAGAAGTTCACGACATATTATCCAATAAGCACTTCACGGAGTTGTTTTACGATGACGAGGGGGATGCACAAACTGCAGGTCAGTATGTTGATCCAGGTAAGCCTTCATGGTTGTCTTTCGGGCACGATGTTTACCGATGGATGCCTGTTAGACAACCGCAACGTCAGGATGTACCGTCCAGTGTTTTTCAATCGTCGCAAAGAATTCGGCCACATGGCATGTGAATGCTTCAGCGAACGGCCTACGCTTCCTACATTGGCGCAGTGGCGCACTGAAACATATTTGCTAAGCATCCTCCATCGGTATTACCTACATGACCGCACCAGCAATAATAGCCGTGACATCATGCAAGATAGAGATGTGCTTTTGTCATCGCTGGCCGCGGATGTGGCACGGCAGCAGCTTCGAGCCGAATTGGAAGCGTTCGCAAGGCGGGACCATCCCTTCAATCGGAGATATGATTCCAGGAAGGGGGAACGGGAATGGTGGCTCCACGTTCAGAAGAAAGACGGCTCACGGGTGATCGGAGTGAGTGCAGACGCTACTGGCTATAATACTGCATGTTGATGCAAAACGTAGGCACTAGTCTTAAAAATGTACGATCTAGAAGTATTCGACATAACGGCCTTATCGGAATCAGGTGATGCCGATTTATCATTTGATATCAGACCATTCTCTGCAAAACATCCCACAGTCCATGAACATGGCGCGCACTACTCGGGAACTGCTCAAGATGGAAGGGGACACGATGGCGGAGGAATAAAGTCTTGGTTGCAGGACGCTCGTACCACGACACTCCAACCATCTGATCTGCTATCGTCCATGACGGGGTCACAAGATACACCAGGCAGTAGTCGCGCCACAGAAACTCCGTTTGATGCGTCAAATCAGGTAATCTCCATTCGTGTCGAGTGAGCGCGTAGGCTCAGCTTGCTGGATTCTGCAGACCATTGGGCCCAGTGTAGCGCCTCTGTGCGAGACGCAATGCAGTCGGAGTACGGTCCGCAGGGAGCCAAGGTCTATGATGGACATGCCAGAGTGTGGCTATGGAATGGAAATTGCTTTAGAGATGACAGTTAAGATCGCTGGATTTTTCCCTGTAGGTGTCGCTTTCTGTTGATGGTATTGGTCGATGATATGCCAACTTACCCGATTATCTGTGACGCGTAGGTTATCGATGGTATCAGGACGATCCTTGCGCTGGTGGATGAATCGGAGGACACCCTGGAACGGTTCAATATTACATGTCGGAAGCGTAGAATCTACCATAAACTGCGAAGCATTGACGAGACACGATGCAGCACGTGGGTCTTGGCTGCCGAGTCTGTACTCCGCTGTTTGCCTGCATATCGTGACCTCGCGACAGATCGGTTTCCTGCGTGGGACCAATCTAAAGTAAGCTGGATTTACTGAGCATTTGAGGTACAGAGGTTTGCTGAAAATGTGTCGGATCTAGTCCAAACTTTGGATGCGAAAGCATTGCTGGCCATCCAGTCCCCGATTTGAAGCCGAGCTCGAGACATTCCTTGCTGTGGCTCTACCATATGCAATGTCAATTGATCGCTTAGCTTCGACTCAGCCAACCCCACAGGATGTCGTTAGATCATGGCTGGAAGTCCAGGAGGAAATTTATCAAGCACTCAATGATGACGAGTTGCTATGGCCTGACATGGCAACAAAGGAAGAGGTTCACAGCATATTATCCCATAAGCACTTCACGGAGTTGTTTTACGATCGCCCAGAGGATGTACACACTGTATACACGTATCTTGATCCAAGTAAGCCTTCATAGTCGTCTTTCGGGCACGATGTTCACCGATGGATGCCTTTTAGACAACCGCAAGGCCAGGATGTACCATACAGTGTTTTTCAACAATTTCAACTATTGCAACGAATTCGGCCAAATGGCAGGTGAATTCCTCGAGGAAACGACTGCGCGTCTTAGGCTTCCTACATTGGCGCGGTGGCGCATCGAAACAAAATTGCTAAGCATCCTCCAAAGGGATTACCTATATGACTTCACCAGCGATGATAGCCATGACATCATACAATATAAAAATCCGCTTTGGTCATCGCTGGCCGCGGATGTGGCACGGCAGCAGCTTCGAGCCGAATTGAAAGCGTTCGCAAGGGGGGAACGTCCCTTCAATCGGAGATATGATTCCAGGAAGGGAGAACAGGAATGGTGGCTCCACGTTCAGAAGAAAGACGGCGCACGGGTCCTCGGAGTGAGTGCAGATGCTACTGTCTATAATACCGCATGTTGATGCAAGACGTAGGCACTAATCTTATTATATTTTAATCCAGACGACGGTGACATAACGACCTCGTCGGAATCAGAGGACAAAGAGCCCACCGTGTGACCAACTGGCTCCCAAGATCTCGGGTTAATTGGTACGGGCAGTACTTCCTTAGAGCGAGTGTTCCGGACCCTCAGCTAATCAGGATGGCCTCTAGAGGATTAAATCCGTTAATTACTCCCGTGGATCCCAATCTCTGACATTAGCTTTGAGAGATTGAGGCAAAAGACGACGTTATCATAATTCATTCGTGACACAATGGACAAGGCTGATGACATTAGTGGTAGCGACGACGTTGATGAGGATGATAGCGAAGGTCAGGACGAACATAGAAGCTATGTCTGGGAGCGCAGAGGCGATTGGAATGGACGCAGTGTGTTCGAGTCCTCGAGAGCGGTTTCGATAGTTTGTCATGCTAGCAGGGGATAACTTATGAATGCTTGTGTAATAAGGTCTGCTGCTTCTGTGGTTCAAACATGCAACGCCTCATTGAGAATGTGAGGCGTGAATAGTGTAGCCCCATAATATCTGCTCCCCTTGGACCCTCCGCCGCGAACGTACGCCACCATACCAGCATCGTGATATCCCGTCTGCACGCGACCGAGCCCCTCATCTCGCCACGCCGCTCATCGCTCCATCGCCCCAGCCTCATTCAACGACGCGGCCCAGCCGAGCCGCAGGCTGCGCCAGTCAGGTACACGATGCCTGCACGGACACGGCCGCGCGCTACTTGGGCGAGGCCAGGTGCTGTCCGACCGTGACATCATATGCGCTCGTGCTCGACGCACGCAAGACTCCTGGCGGGCTTGGCGCGATGGGCGGAATGGACGTCTAGCGGGCGGAGGTGGCGGGGCTCGATCTCTTCGCCTCTTCGTCTGCCGCTCGGGCGGAGGCGGACGGGCCGCCTGAGCCATGAAGGAGCAACGGGAGGAATGGACGGAGGAGAGTACGGGCATGGATGCGAGGGGGAGAAGAAGGATGGGGAAGGGAGGAAGCAAGAGACCAAGGCGATACAGGTGGTGCGTAAGTGTTGTAGTTGCGCTATACAAACGGGCGGCCCGCGGTTGGAGATGCGGCGGTGCAGTGGGTAGTCAGGCGCGGGTGTGATGTGCGGCCTTGGGCTCGCACTTCCCAGCGACAGGCAAGCGCGCCCCGTCGAAAAGACGCGCGTGGGCTGCATCCGATCGAGCTGGTATGATTCGGACCAGCAGCGGGGCCGATCATGCATCAATAAACTATACGCCATCGACAAGCGTGATGGTGATGGAGTGGCTCGTGCCTCGAGGCGCGTGCCACAACTGGCGCGGGCGGCGGTGTGGCGCGCGCCGACTGTGGGGTACGCTAAAGCTACTGTATGGCAAGCTCTCTATGTGCACACGCCGCGGTGCGCACCAGGGCTCGGGGCGATGCACTGGTCTGTACGCTGTGCCCGCCTCGTGCATCCGCGACGCACCCGCGCTCACGTTTAGTCTTCACGATCACTGGCGCAGACAAAGGTGGGGAGCCTCATCAATTCGAGCACCGCGGCACCATTCACTCGCCCTCCCTCGCCGGATTGCTGTGCGCACGTCGTCGGCCCGCGCAGGGCAGCCGCCCGGACGGACTCCCACCGCGCCGCACAGTGCGGGCAGCCGACTGGTGCCCTGGCCACGCTGGACGTGCTTCCCTGCCGGCGCCTGCGCATCTGCCGCACCATCCCACCACAGACGCGCCACGCTGCGGCCGCTGCGTAATCGTGGTCCGTCCATCGTTCCTGCCAGATGCGCGGCGAGATGCTTCCGCGACGCGCTGCGAGCCTGGGCCCGCGCGCGCGGGCTGTGCTGTGCGCCGCGGCGGTCGCGAGGAGCCGCAGCGCGCGACGAGGGCGAGGAAGTTGCCCCGCGTGGGGACACAAGCTCGGTGCCATATTGGGGACAAGGAGGTGCGCCCTTTGGGAAGGTGCGGCGAAGATCGCTCCTCTGGGACCGCGGACACCCCTGCGTGGCACGTGAGCGCATGGGCGACCATGCTGCTGCCGTGGTCGCCATGCACGCGCGATGCACAGGAGCAATATTAAATTCCAACATGATATCAGAACGCCAGGCAGTCTGACGCGCGCGAAGCGCACCCGCGGCGCCGACCGACGACGCACCCCGCGCTCGCAGCACTTGTACTACTCACCACAGCCCGGTACACGAGCTACGACTGCACGGCCTCCGCGAGCGACCATCGTCCAACTCCGCTCAGCCGCGCGCAGCTAGTCCCTCGCCCCGTCTCTCGCAGCTGCCTGGGGTTTAATCCAGGGAGCTGCCGGCATCGTCCCCAGCTGAAACACCTTCCGCCAGTCGCCGCTGCTGGGCATTCCTCACGGCGCCGAATCCGGCTAGCCCCATCAACGCTGCATCAACGCCGAACCGCAGGCAGGCCAAGTGATGCCGCGCGGTGCCCGGGGGCCGTCGCAGGCCTGGGACGCAGGGACGCATCCGCACGCTCTGATAGCGATCCTATAAAGCGCGATCCCTGCCGCCCGTTCCCACTCGTCCTCCCTCCCCTCCTTGCCATTGTCCCCCATCCGGACACGCCCGCCGCCATTGTCTTTTTCCCCCCGCGGCGACGGACATCGCCCATCGCTAGATCTCGCATCCAGAACGCAGACAAGCACGCGCACGCACGCACCCACAACACTAGACTGCATCAGCTGCCGACCGCCGATCTCGCAATTACAACCATGCCCGCGACCCGCCAGCCTCGCGGCCTCGCCCACCGCCATAGGGACTCCCAGGCGTTCGCCGATCTCGGTACGCGCCCCGCCCGCATGGCAACGCGCACGACGCTCACCGCTCACTCCCCCGCAGGCAACCTCCCGCCGCCCGTGTCGCCCAGCAAGCCCGCCGAGCAGTCGCCCGCGGCAGAGGCCGCGCAGGCGTTGGCGGGCGTGACCTTCGCCCCGAACGTGACGCCGTCGTCGTACGTCGACCCCGCGGACGCGTCCGCGGAGCCGCTCGCCGAGCCCGTGCCGCCGCCGAGCCTGCGCCTCCCGCCGGACGCGGAGAGCCCGGGCGAGCGCGGCGCGAGCAAGGCGCGCAAGACCAAGGCGCACCCCGCGGGGCACATCCCGCGCCCGCCGAACGCGTTCATGCTCTTCCGCCAGTACTTCCTCAGCCACAAGCACACGCCCGGCGCGATCGACTCGCACAACAACACGCGCCTCTCGCGGCTCATCGGTGCGTCCCGCGCGTCTGTCGCGCGCGCGCGCGAGGCTGACTCCGCGCGCTGCAGGCCTCGAGTGGCGCATGCTCCCCGCCCTCGAGCGCGAGTTCTTCTTCAAAAAGGCCGCGATCAAGAAGGCGGAGCACAAGCAGATGTACCCCGACTACCGCTACCGCCCCGTGCACAAGAAGCCGCGCAAGCCCAAGCGCGCGCCCGGCGCCGACGCCCCCGCGCGCCCCGTGCCGCTCTCCGACGAGGAGGACGACTTCTTCGGCGACGACGACCAGTTCGCCGCGGACGCCGCGCTCCTCCGCGCCTCCGCCGCGCCGTCGCCCGCCTCCTCCTCCGCGGGTCCGGGCTTCGCGCCGCACGCAAACCCGAACGCGCCGCTCCAGCCGCCCCCGCTCTACGCGCAGCGCCGGCGCTCGTCGCTCCCGCCCCCGTCGATCCTGCACCACGCGTCCGCGGGCCTCGGCGCCAACTTTGGCGGCGCGGGCATCAACATCCCGCGCCTCCCGTCGTTCCTCGTGCCGCCCGCCGGCGCGCGCGCGCCCTCGCCCGTGGGCAGCATCGCGCGCAGTGCACACGGCGCGCAGATCCGCCGCACGTCGAGCGCGATGGGCTGGCTCGAGAGCGTCCGCCAGGCGCAGGAGTGGGCCGTGCACCGCGACCTCGGCTTCGGCGCGCAGGCCGACCTCGCGTTCTGGCCGCAGGGCGGCGGCGTCTTCGCCGCGCAGCAGCACCAGCACCAGCAGCACCCGCAGGAGTCGTTCTTCGCGCAGCAGCAGGGCGCGCAGTCCGCATTCGTGAGTCCATGCCCGCCGGGTAGTGCGCGCCGACGGCCGCTGACGCCCGCGCAGGACTTCTCCAGCTACACGCTCGCGCAGCCCGCGCCGGGCGCCGCCCAGGGCCCGTACCAGGAGGTCTCCCCGCTCGACGACCCGCGCCTCGCGCAGGACCCGTTCGCGCCGCAGCCGAGCCCGCCCGCGCCGGCGTCCGCGTACGCGTTCCCGCCGCACGACCCGCTCGCGCCGCCCGCGTGGCTCGCGCCGCAGCCGTCGCCCCCGCCTGCGTCCGCGTCGCCCGCGTCCGCGTCGTCCGCCACGTCCGAGTTCGTGCTCGCCGCGCCGCGCCCGCAGGCCGCGCTCGGCGCGTGGCGCCCCGAGCTGAACACGTACTTTGACGCGGGCGCGCCCCCGCCCGACGCCCCGCTCGAGGGCGCCGGCGACGCGTACTTCCGTTCGGCCGCCGTGGCGCAGGCGCCCCCGCCCGCCTCTGCGAACCGCTCGCCGTACGCGTACGCGCACGAGGTGTACGTACAGGGCCAGGAGCAGGCGTATGCGCCCGGCCAGGAGCCGGCGTACGTGCCCGCGGCGTACGGCGACGCGCAGGCGCCGGTGTTCAACGAGAACGTGTTCGGCGGCGCGTGCGACGCGCTGCTGCCGGGCGCGGAGGCGGGCGCGTTCGCGCAGGGCCCGCTGCTCGGGTACGCGCTCGCGGAGGAGTTCCCGCTGTTCGAGGCCGCGGACCGGTACGAGTGGGCGGACCGCCAGATGCGCCGCTCGAGCCTGCGCGGGTCGTTCAGCGGGCCTGCGACGCACTAGGCGCCCGCGCGCCGCGCGGTTGTGTGGTCTGCCTGTGGGCGGACACAAGATACGTTCAAGATCCAGATACCTCGACGTCGACGGCGACGCAGCTTCCGTTCTCGCTTTCGCACCATACGCTTAATCCCCGCACTCACAAAAGCACACACACATCTCCATATCACGACATCCCAAGGATCCTTTGTAGCCCTAGCCCGCGCCCCGCGCCGATTCCCCCGTCCGTTCGCATGTTCCGTGTAGCATATATAACCGGGCGCCCCGCCCGATACAAGTTGGTTTTCTCGTGTTGATCCGTCGCAGTCACGTACGTATGCGTTCCCGTTCGTGTTAATAACGTTGTCGTGTCCCCGGCATGCGCCGCGTGCGCTCCCGCTGCTGTATCCTGTATCTCAGTACGCTCTCGAACAATGTCATAGACTGTTACCCGTTCGCGACGGTATGCGGCGCCGAAGGACGGTCGCGGGGAAGGGTGGTGGCGCCCGAGGGTGACCCAGGGGGGCTGAAACGCGACCACGTTGCTGTCTCGCTGGTAAGCATCAGCAGGGTTGCACGGCCTACGATGCTAGTCGGATCGGAGAGGCAGCCTGTGTGGGAGTGAAAATGAGGATGAGACACGCCGGCAAACGGGTCGGTCGATCAGGACGGGAAATGTGGTGCGACACACGTAGATGCAGATGAGGCCGAGATGGGATTGTTGCTGATGCAGATGTGAGGGCCGCGGCGCGTGGCTAGTACTCGAGCTTCAGCCCGGGGAGATGGCTATCGTTCGCTATCGAGGCCTTCGGGTGGTATAGCACAGGAACATCACATTAGGCGGTGTGATTCAAGGAGGAAGACTTGCCTGAAACGGTAGGAGAGTTACTGAAAAGAGCTGTGGCTACGTCATCGCTGATATGCAGTATCCAGATTGCGCTCGTCTGGATTCCTATAGATGTCATGTCGTTCTATAGCTCGCGGGCTGAGTGAGTTGGCAGGGAAGAGCACGGCGGGTAATGACAGAAGCCCATCAAAGGAGCTTCAGACGA
The DNA here is from genome assembly GCA_029448655.1 of Wolfiporia cocos. NCBI lineage: Eukaryota > Fungi > Basidiomycota > Agaricomycetes > Polyporales > Phaeolaceae > Wolfiporia > Wolfiporia cocos. Next base: position 2,059,818 of record JACCLO010000008.1, on the reverse strand, counting down.
TACTCCAGTCTGAGTCAAGACGAGCGAGCGAGACGATATCATCCTATAACGAATGATATTCTGCGAGATGTCGCCCCTTGAGATAATATTGACATGTAGTCTGCGTGCCGTGACTCCATCCCAGATCATTATATCGCGCTACAAGAGTGCGTCATATACATCAAGACCACGCGATGGCGCTACAGCACTTACATATTCGCTGCTCCCGCTACCGCACTATATCATGTAAGGACTGTATTTATATTCTGTCAGTCATCCTAATAATTGATCCTGTTGATGATTCCATGTGGATCACTCGCGATACACAAGAGTTTGACTTGAGAACGCGCGCTTAGGTCCACGGCAGACGACATTGTATCAAAGCTTGTTGCTTCGTCGTCAGACATCCCGACGGCAATTGATCCATGTATCCTGTGATGATCGCTGCATGGCGCAGACCAAGTACTGTCGTCCGCGCCAGTGATCGTGAAGACTGGATGTGAGCGCGGGTGCGTCGCGAATGCACGAGGCGGGCACAGCGTATAGACCAGTGCATCGCCCCGAGCCCTGGTGCGCACCCGTGGCGTGTGCACATAGAGAGCTTGCCATACAGTACCTTTAGCGTACCCCACAGTCGGCGCGCGCCACACCGCCGCCCGCGCCAGTTGTGGCGCGCGCCTCGAGGCACGAGCCACTCCATCACCATCGCGCTTGTCGATGTCGATGTCATATAGTTCACTGATGTGGCATGATCGGCCCCGCCGCTGGTCCGTCCCGCCGAGTCATACCATCTCGATCGGATGCAGCCCACGCGCATCTTTCCGACGGGGCGCGCTTGCCTGTCGCTGGGAAGTGCGAGCCCAAGGCCGCGCAGGACACCCGCACCTGACTAGCGATTGTTGACTGCACAGCCGCGTCCCCGGCCATTGCATCGCACCACCTGTATTCCCCACCTTCGCCTTCGTCTCTTGCTTCCTCCCTTCTCCTCCCCCTCGCATCCTTGCCCGCACTCTCCTCCGTCCACTCCCCCAGTTGCTCCTTCATGGCTCAGGCGGCCCGTCCACCTCAGCGCGAGCGGCAGACAAAGAAGCGATGCGACCAAGCCCCGCCACCTCCGCCCGCCAGACGTCCATTACACCCATCGCGCCAAGCCCACCAGGGGTCTTGCGTGCGTCGAGCGCGAGCGCATGTGCTGTCACGGTCGGACAGCGCCCGGCCTCGCCCAAGTGGCGCCCGGCCGTGTCCGTGCAGGCATCGTGTGCTTGACCAGCGCAGTCTGCGAGAGGGGCGGCTCGGCTGGGCCGCGTCGTTGGATGAGGCTAGATCGATGGAGCGATGAGCGGCGCGGCGCAGCGAGGTGAGGGGCTCGTGCCCATCCGTCGGTGGCAGCGGTCTCGTGCGTAGCCCTCTGCGGTATCCAGGCGGGATGTCGTGATGCTGGCTTGGTGGCGCGCGTTCGCGTTCGCGGCGGAGGGTCACAACATTCATGATTCACGTCAATAAGGTGGTTGCATATTTGATCTACGGACGTAGCAGACCTCGTTACATGAGTAAACCAAGCATTCATGAGTTATCCTCTGCTAGTATAACAAGCTATCGAAACGGCTCTCGAGGACCTGAACACACTGCATCCATTCCGATCGCCTTTGCGCTCCCAGACGCAGCTTCTATGTTAGTCTTGACCTTCGCTATCACCCTCATCTACGTTGTCGCTATCACTAGTGTCACCAACCTTGTCTTGTCAATTGTGTCACGACTGAATCATGATAACGCCGTCCTTTCCCTCAATCTCTCAAAGCTAATGTCAGAGATTGGGATCCACGGGAGCGATTAACGGGTGTAATCCTCTAGAGGCCATCCTGATTAGCTGAGGGTCCGGAACACTCGCTGAGGAAACACTACCCGTACCAATCAACCCGAGATCTTGGGAGCCAATTGGTCACACGGTGGGCTCTTCGTCCTCTGATTCCGATGAGGTCGTTATGTCACCGTCGTCTAGATCCAAAAATGATAAGACTAGTCCCTACGTCTTGCATCGACGTGCAGTATTATAGCCAGTAGCATCTGCACTCACTCCGAGGACGCGTGCGCCGTCTTCTTTTTGAACGTGAAGCCACCATCTCATTTCTTCCCCCCTGATATTACATCTCCGATTGAAGGGACGGTCCCGCCTTGCGTACGCTTTCAATTCAGCCCGAAGCTGCTGCCGTGCCACATCCGCGGCCAGCGATGACAAAAGCGCATTTCTATCTTTCATGATATCATGGCTATTATTGCTGGTGAAGTCATGTAGGTAATCCCTATGGAGGATGCTTAGCAATTTTGTTTCGGTGCGCCACCGCGCCAATGTAGGAAGCCTAAGACGCGTAGTCGGTTCCTCGAGGAATTTATCTGCCATTCGGCCGAATTCGTTGTGATAGTTGAAAAACACTGGACGGTACATCCTGGCCTTGCGGTTTTCTAAAAGGCATCCATCGGTGAACATCGTGCCCGAAAGACGACTATGAAGGCTTACTTGGATCAAGATACATGTCTATAGTGCTTCTATCCCCTTGGTAATCGTAAAATAACTCCGTGAAGTGCTTATGGGATAATATGTCGTGAACTTCTTCCTTTGTTGCCATGTCAGGCTATGACAACTCCTCATCATTGAGTGCTTGATAAACTTCCTCCTGGACTTCCAGCCATGATCTAACGACATCCTGTGGGGTTGGCTCGGTCGAAGCAAAGTGATCAATCGATGTTGCATATGGTAGAGCCACAGCGAGGAATGTCTCGAGCTCGGCTTCAAATCGGGGGTTGGATGGCCAGCAATGCTTTCGCATCCAAAGTTTGAACTAGATCCGACACATTTTCAGCAAACCTCTGTACCCAAATGCTCAACTTACTTTATAATAGTCCCTCGCAGGAAACCGATCTGTCGCGAGGTCACGATATGCAGGCAAACAGTCGAGTACAGACTCGGCAGCGCGGACCCACGTGCTGCATCGTGTCTCGTCAATCCTTTGCAGCTCAAGGAGGATTCTATGCTTCCGATATGCAATATTGAACTGTTCCAGGATATCCTCCGATTCATTCACCAGCGCAAGGATCGTCCTGATACCGTCGATAACCTGCGCGTCACAGATAATCGGGTAAGTTGGCATATCATCGACCACTAGCATCAACAGGGAGCGACACCCACAGGAGAAAATCCGGCGATCTTAACTGTCATTTCTAAAGCAATCTCCGTTCCATAACCACGCTCTGGCATGTCCATTATAGACCTTGGCTTGCTGAAAAGCATACTTCGACCGCCTTGTGTCTCGCTCAGTGGCGCTACACTGGGCCCAACGGTCTGCAGAATCGAATAAGTTGAACCTCTGCGCTCACTCGACTCGAATGGAAATCGATTTTTCGCATCAAGTGAATTTTCTGCGGCGCGACTACTGCCTGGCGCATCCTGTGACCTCATCATGGACGATGGCAGATCTCGCGGTGGGAGTGTCGTGATACGAACGTCCTGTGACCAAGACTCTGTTCTTCCGCGATCGTGCCCCCTTCCATATTGAACAGTTCTCGAGCAGTGCGCACCTCGGTCATGGACCGTGGAAGATTCTACAGGAAATATCCTGCTACCAAATGATGGATTGGCAACACCGACGGGGAGCTCTCGAGCCCTCTTGCGACCTGTGAGAGTATCTCTTGAGTCGTCCATCTCAGCGTTGCGCGGTCTTTTGACGCTGTGGTCCCTTGGATCATTTGGAGCTTTTCGCTTGGCTTTCATATATGATAGCTCCTCTGATGCCCTCTGCTTGAGGTCTGGCGGAAGAAAATCGCATCCAGCAGCATGTTCTAGGATGCGTGAACGATTCCGTGGCCAAGCCCAGGTTGCCCTACAGTCCTTGCTGGCCAAGCATCGGACACGCTTCCTAGCGCCGTTTTCCGCAGAACGGCATGGGCGGGATGTCCCGAGCAGAAGCGTGAGTATCTTCGGTCCACTGGCTCGCGTGTTGGTCTCTTCAGACTCTGAGACATACGCAGGATCGTGCCAATTGCCGTTGCCGTGCCCCTGCCCTGCCCAGACGACAATCGCTCCGTCACATGCACCTCAACGGGCTGGTAGCAAATATTCGGATTAGATAATCATAACTGTTGCAGCAGATGGTAATGGTTTACTAACAGGTAACCCATGAGGGGCCACTGTAGGAGAGAACCCATACGAAGCCATTGCCCTTGTAGGCCCTGAAGAAGAGAGATCTGTAGCCAGAGGCGATAGGCTCTGAATCTCTAGGGAGGGGCCTAGTATTGCAGCTGGAATATATACTATGCGCCGGTCCTATGCGATCGAAGTTGCTACTGTCAATGGGGGGAATTATATGGGAGTGGGCCTACCCTAAAGGCGCTGGCGGCTGTGAGGACGCTGAGGAGGGCGACAGTAAGTACTGATATATATAGCACGGCATACTCTGGGGCACGCTGAATGGGTCCTGAGGCTGTAGGCCTGATCAAGGGCAGCATCAGGGCGAGGCTGTGGTCTGCCGTCAATAACATGACTGGGACAAACTGTACTTTACCGTAATTTACGGCTTCATTTGACTGATAGATATAGGTCGAGATCCGATCATAACACGTATCTCGACTCCTTGCTTCGCAGGGATTTATGCCCCGGATTCAACCTCAGTATAAATCACGGGTAGATTACAGGGTCGCCGCCAGATTACCCGCATCCTAGAATGTGCTGCCGAAGTCCACAGGTATCGCTTGGCAAGATCTGCGGCAGTGGAAACCTAGCTGTTGTAAGTTACGGTCGAACAGACGCCTTCCCCTCATGACATGGGCATGTGAGCCACTGTCAGCTCGGGCTAACGCGCCGCGCTGACCTACCGTTCCGCACGATCCCCCGCAGGGGGCAATACCAAACACGACCCACTGGCTCACCAGTATCTCATATCGGAGGGCGATTGCTGATGAACGAACGTGATCGAATACAACGCAAGCATATGATTTATATGAGGGTCCATAACATAGTCTCACGATTGACGTGCATGGCGGAAATGACAAGTGCCCATAAAGGTCCATGCGAGCAGATACTTCACTCTTCTGGGTCTGTATGATCCTCCTTTTGATTCTTCTTTCCAGGACCTCAGAGCACGAGCAAATACCACAGCATCCACAGCAGGGACACCACACCCATGGCGGGCACGCGATCCATCGGTCGCGCGCCACTAATAAGGGGGACCGCCTCCCCAATCGTATCGTTCACACACCCGAGGAACGTCGCGTTCACCCACCGGGGCAGGGGCACGCTCGCGTTCGTCGCCGCGGCGCTGTACGCGTAAGTGTCGTTGTACCCGTCGAGGGTGAGCACGACGCTGCTCGCGCGGTAGTACTGCACCGCCTGGCCCGGCTGCGGGTCCGTGAGCGCGCCGTTGTACGGCATCGGCGCCTTCGACGATGACGCGCCGAGCGAGCAGTTCGCGGAGAGGGAGGAGATGAGCGAGGCGACCGTGCTGTTGTCCGAGATCACGTGGAGCGTCGTGTTGCCGCTGCTTGCGGTGAACGTCGCCTCGGCGAGGGGCCCGCCGGGGCGGCTGGTGTTGTCTGGTTTGCCGTACTGTGATGTAAGGAGGGGGGAGGGGGGGGATTGTTAGCGGACAATTGGTAAGGGAGTGGATATGGCCCGCACCTCTGGGTCCTCAAGATATGGCGGCCACAGGATGGGACCCGGAATCCACACAATTGGCCAGTACACAAACGGGAAGTCACGGTCCACAACCCCGCGTCCAGTGTTTCCAGGATAGCCACTGCCGTATACACTAAAGAAGAAACATGTATTAGCACATCTCAGCGAGGCGCATACAGTCAACTCACTTGGTTCCAAATACCTGTGCTCTCGTGCTCCCGCCCGACTGGCGGCCAGCAAAGGGCTGACCCGCGGGGATAATGATGACGCGCCCCCCGCCGCTCCCGTACGCAGTGGCCGTCGAGCGTCCGCTCGTCTGGCCGGACACCGACACTGCCTTTGTCTTGCTGCTGCTGCTGCTGCCTGAGCCGCTGCTCTTCGAGCCGCTGCTCTTAGAGCCGCTGCTGCTGCTGCTGCTCCCTTTGCCTTTGCTGTCACTGCTGCTGCTGCCGTGGCTAGTTTCGTGGCCCTCACCTTCGCCACTCGAGTGGCCGCCACCGTGACCGCCGCCGCCGCCGCCTCCCTTCCTACGCTCGAGCTGCCGACCAGGCTCGTCTGAATCCGGGTCGTAGCTGCGTGGGGGCATGATGGAAGATGACGATGACGTGGGAAGTCGAACAGAGGGACGCAGAATAAGCACGGGGTTGGCGCGTGCTACAGCCGTTGGGATGTGCGGTGGGGGAGCGTCGATCGTTTGACAGGCTGCCTTCTTATAGCGGATCAGGCAGTCGAGCTACTTGCCACAGAGTGGTACCTGCTTCTTACACGTGGGTGAATTGTGTAGCGTGCCGCGACGGATTGTTATATGGGTCCAAGCGTTCGTGATAATAATGATGCAAGCTTTGATGGCTGGCTTGGGTAATGCATCTGTCGGAGTTACCGGCCAATTCGACGTGGGGGGGGGGCGGTGGTAAGACCTGTTGCCGAGGTCACTGCGTTAGACTGCTAGTGCGTGCAAGCAGTACAATTTTGTACAGCGAGGATCCTGTGTAAGAATATCACTGAGCATGGCCCACATATATACTAACCTGAAGCTGAAGCCGAGGCGCGCTAGTAAGGCTGTGTACAAATGATTAGGCGCCGAGATGTACAAGTCTACGTGGGACCATAAATGTCAGAACTTAGTGATAACACAAAGGTATACGTGTCGTCGTGTTTCAACACGAATGATAGCCAAAACGGCCCTGGATATACGCGAGAGCTGGAAAGATACCGAACGTGAGAGCGGTCAGGAGCTCCACGGGCCCCGGCCTCGCGTCGACTATTGGAACGAGGCCATCGCACTAGGTTAGAGTTATTGGGGGACTCTATCAGGACGAAGCATGTACGCACGCCAGTACAGATCCCGGATAATGGTACGTCCCTCATTTACACAGGCCGCCTTCTAATTGGGCAATAAGATGGCACTGTGGCCAATACTGCCACGGCGCACCGATGTAACTGTATCCACAGGGTTACCCTGAGGGCTGAAACGTTAGATCCTGTACACTCGGCCTGACCTCGGACGCGTTCATTCGGGCGCGGTCCTCGGAGACAGGAAGTAGTAGACGTGGGTATATGGGTGTCCATTTTGCGTGATGACGCCAATATTGCTATCAGCCAAATACGACGGACATTCGGAAGTCAAACATCTGACTCGCTTCGCTGGACCGTGCACCTGGGCGGCAAACACCTCCGGGAGCGCCAGTCGCGTCAAGCCAATCAATTCCATTCCGCATCGCCTTCAGCCGAGGGAATTCACCGCAATATGGGGGTGTATTCATAATGCAGAAACATGCAGGGCGTTGAGAATGTACGCAGGAATTCAGACATCGGAATCGAGCTTGCCGGAAAACCGAATACCGCCCTTGTCCACGACGGGTCGGACTAGGGTACACAGGATAGGAGCGGATAACTTACCTTGCACACGATCAGGACGGTGTATATTCGCGCAAGGGCGCGTCCCAGACAAATGTCACGTCTTCGGATATCCGGGCTCGCGCGAGCAAGAGACAGACGCCGCGCCACGCCTCGTCGAGGACACGCGCACCTCGATCGCGGAGCGGATGTACGCCTTCTCACGCACATTTGGGCTGGCCTCAAAATGCAGGCTGGATATCCGCTTGCCCGCGGATATGCGCCACACGGAACTCTCCCGGCCGGCCACAGCGCGCGGCGCGAACACCACGATTGCATCTCACGGAAATCAGGACCAGGTACAGGGTGCAATTCCAAACGGCGAATCGTCATTCCATCCGCGCCCAACTACTCTTCTATTGATCATCGATCGCTGCTGAGCAGCCGGGAGAGTACTCCGAAGGCGAAGACGTGATGCACTGTGGCGGGATCGCATCCACTCGTGGCCAAATCGTCAGCTGCGAGGTGTTCGCACGATGCGTTCAACAGCACCGGCTGGGATGCGTCATCGCATCGCGGCGTGACGCTGTAGCAACTGTCCGCGTCAAAAGGCAAAGACCCAACGAACCTCCTAGGAACAATCAGCGCCACGGGCGCTGTAGACCATGAGGCCTGATGCACTGACCGCAGCGACGTGGAGGCGGCCTGACGACAGGACAACAGACCAAGAAAGGCATAGGCTCGCGGGCTTGTGGCGGCCTCGAGCCACGAATACCTTCCAATTTATTTTGGGCGCGTTCCCGGGACGGGGCGTAGATACGGAGACAAAACGAAAGTTTCTCCCACTGGTCATGGTAGCTCAGGCCGGGATGGTTGGTGCCTGAAGGCCTAATGTGCGCATGCCGAGCGGCCGCCGCCATGGTCAGCTGGCACACACAGCCCTGGCGTCTGCCGCGCGCGGAGAAGCCGACGGCAGACGCCAGCGGGCGGTGACCTGGGCGGCGAGGACGTGTTCCTGGTGCACGGTACAAGGACGAAATGCAGTGCGGGGATCTTGTGACGTATACGGACACGATCGCGATTGTCGGTATGACGCCAGCGATGCAGCCGGATCAGTGTTCGGGGCGTATTCGTGTCTGTAGATGGCAGCCATGACTCGGTAGGGGCGCTGCACAGGACACGCCTCGCGCAACTCTGCGAGGAGGCATCGCACTGTCGGAGTTCCCGACGCGCTAGCGCGCGGGCGCTGCACGGCACATCGCCACCGTATGGCGGGTGTGCGTTCTCAGTGAATGCTGGTTGACGTGCACACTGAGTGATGGGGAATATCCTGGCAGAAATAGATATCCATGTGTGGCACGAGCAAACACGCTACTGAGAACTCACAAGATATGGTCCAGGCCTCAGGCAGAAAGATCAATGGTACAAGGAGAAGTTCGACGGTCCTAGTTCGCTGCACACTGATGTCGAATGCGAGCCCGGATATACAGACGTAACTTTTTCAAATTGTCGGGCCATCGCAGTTGTATCCACTGACCGCACTGCCGGCATATCGGCGCTCGGGTATCTGGCCCATCCGTCCCGCGAAAGGTGAGTGTATGCGATCGCAGAAGCGATATCCGAAGGCGTACCTAACGCAGTGGAGAAACGCACCGTAACGTCAGGATTTCTCACAAACCCGGTGCTATCATCCAACAAGCCATTACTGGAGCTATCGGTTTCCTCTATGTACATGCTCTATCGAATCTGTTTTTTCTCTATGGTCTGGGTAACGGGGCACGCGTTCACGCCTTGCCCAGCGCGAGGGCCTCCTTCACGGTCAGCTGGCCGTCCACGACGCGGCGCACGACGCCGAGCGCGCGGCCGAAGTCCTCGAACAGGATGTGCGGGATGCCTTCGGCCTTGCAGTACGCTGCAAGGTCGTTCTCGCCATCGCCCTTCTGCTTCACGAAGAGCACGTCCGCGTGCCGCGCGGCGGACATGTCCGACACGCCGTCTCCAAAGAAGAAGATCGTCGGCGGGCTCGGCAGCGCGCGGTACGGCAGAATGGCCTGCGACTTGTCGTGGCCAAATCCGCTGCGCGTGCACGTCGCGTCAGAGCGAGCTCGGCAAGAGCGGGTAAGAGAGACGTACCTGGACGGATGCCGGTACTGGATGTCCCACTTGCCATCGGGGTGGACCTTCACCTCGTTCGACACGATCTCGATCTTCGCCGCATCCTCATCGCCGATGAGGTTGGACAATACAGCGCGGATCAGGGGGTCCATACCGCTGCACATGCAGTCAACGCGCTGCTACGGTCGAGAATAGAGACAGCAACGCACCTCGAGATGATAACGACAGGGATGTCAGTCGTCTGACAGTACCTGTAGAACTCCTTGAACCCAGGATCGAGCTTGATATCTAATCCGGCGCAACCGCATGAGCGCACTCGCATCGCATCGAGAGGGGGGGACATACTCTTCCTGAGCTCCTCCTTGCACTCCTCGAAGCCGTGTCCGTTCGCGACGACGCTCTCGAGCATCTCGCGGAAGGAGTCGCTGCCGGCACGTCAAGCCTCAGCAACATGTTACACGACAGCGCGAAGCAACACGCACCGGAAGGTGGTCTCGCCCGCCAGAATCTTGAAGTTGAGAACCCTCCGCTGCTCCCTACCAAAGCCCAGTTCATCGGTCAGGTCTGTCGCGCCGCCACATCAATACCGAGGCCATGATACACATCGCGGACCAAACCCACAGTCATTCGAATCCCGCGTCGTGATCGTGCCATCCCTGTATCATACCGATCGTATACGTCAGCCACCGGGGTGCCTCGCCGCGCATAAAGACGGACCAACCAGTCGGAGAGGACCACAAACTTCTTGTCTTTGTGGATCGGGGGGTAAGGGAGAGTGCTCTCTGGGGCAGAATCGCTCGACATCTTGGCGTACGTGGGATGGAGGACTGTCTGAGGCGGGTCCTGGGTGGTGGTGGTATGCGACCAAGCCGTGCGCCGAGGTTTAAAAATGCGATCGATTGTCACAGGCGGCAAAGCATTGCATACTCATCAGTTCATGCGAGTGCGCGCATGCGGGATACGGCGTCGCTGGGGACGGAGTGACGTCGAGGGTTTCGATGAACGTGCTACATGAAGTTTGAGTGCAAACGGAAGCGATACAATCTTATGGGGACCCCGGAAGTACGTGTATGTAAGCTCTATTTGATTTGATTGCAGGCGACAAAGCGCGCCACAGTACACACAAAGCCCCTAAAATGCCTCTACATGCGCTCCAATGGCTTCAAGCTCAAGAGCCGCATCGCCGCGCCGAGCACGTCGCGCGCACAAAGGTACATCCACATGCGGGCGCGCGCCTTCGCGGTGTCGGGCTCGCCCTTGACGATGACCGTCTCCCACGCGCTCGAGATTGCATGGCTGAGGCGGAACGCGAATGTGACGACGCCGCTCGGCTCGTGCGTACGCAGCGCGGTCTTGACGACGTCGGGGTACGACCCGAGCAAAAAGATGATATCGCGCGATTGCGGCTCCGTCAGCAGCGCGGTGTCGATCTCGGCCGGCGGCGGGAGCGGTAGCAGCTCGGGGTTCTTGCGTGAGATCGACGAGATACGCACGTGTGCGTACTGCAGGTACGGGCCAGTGTCGCCCTCGAAGGAGAGCATGCGGTCCCAGTTGAAGTTGTAGTTGTTGATCCTGAGTAGGGCGGTATGTCAGAAGAGTAGCAAGGCGCGAGAAGGAAGACGCACCGCTTGGCGGCCATGTCCTGGATCTTGACGCCAGTGATGCCGATCTCCTGCGCGACCTCCTCCGGGTCCTCGATGTTCTTGTACTTCTCCTCGTTCTTGCGCATCTGCTCGTGCATGACGGAACCTGCCTCGCGGATGATCTGCTCGAGGAAGACGACGGTGCCCTTGCGCGTGCTCATGCCGTGCACGAGCCCGTAGTTGACGTGCTCAAGGCGGTCCGCCCACGGGAACTCCATCAGCTTGAGCACCTTGAAGAACTGCGCGAGGTGCAGGTCTTGCTGCGACGACACCACGTAGATCATCTTATCAAACTGGTACTTCTCGTACCGCTCGATCGCTCCGCCGATATCGCGCGTGAGGTAGATGGACGTCCCGTCTGTGCATGCGTCAGCACGCGCATCACAAAGGCGTTCGGTGCATACCCTTTTTGCGCACGACGGCCTTGCCGAGCTTGAATTTCTCGAGATTGACGAGTTTCGCGCCTTCGTGGTCGTCGATCAGGCCCATCTCGTTCAGCCGGTTCAGCGCGAGATCCTGGGACGCCTTGCCGACCATGCTCTCGCCGGTGTACACGTCGAAGTGTACGTTCAGCCGCGCGTACTCCTCCTCGTACTTGCGCACGGAGAGCTCGCGCCACACACGCCAGTTCGCGAGCGCGGACTCGTCGCCGTCCTCCATGCGCTTGAAGAACGCGGCCGCCTCCGTCTTCACGTTCGGGTCCTTTTCCGCATCCGCATTGATCTTGACGTAGACATCGAACAGGTGCTTGATCGGGTCCTTCTCCAGCTGCTCCTGCGAGCCGTACTTCTCGAAGCCGACGGCGATGAGACCGAACTGCGGTGACCAGACATTAGCAATCATACTCCACTTTCAAATCATGCTTCGCAGTACCTGAGTGCCCCAGTCTCCGAGATAGTTCATCGAGATGACCTCCCAGCCACACGCCTTGTACAGATTCGCGAGGAAGGCGCCGATAATCGTACTTCGAAGATGACCGACATGGAAAGACTTGGCAATATTGGGCGAAGAGTATTCAATGATGACACGTTTGCCCTTGCCAGAGGTGTTGATACCATACTCGGGCTGGGTGGACGGAGCGGCGTAGGTAAGTGCGTGGACCTGGTCCAGCACGAGGCGGTTGAGGGTCTGCGTGCAGACGGTAAAGTGCAGGAATGCTTTGTCGTGCACGACGCTCTCGACCCATTCGTCTTTTTGGAACTAGGATTGAAAGACGTGTTAGCAATCGTTCGGCACACCCTAACCCTAACCCTAAAGCAATGCCAAAAGATGTAGATTGTGGGCCCTCCAACGCTGAAATGACCATCGTAACATCCGAGGCAGCTATCGAGGTAAGTCTTGGGGAGCCATAACGGGGTCCCCAGCCTTGGGCACAGATCGGCCATTATGAAGCACACTGCCTCAGCAGTTTCTAGCACCATTCTGTTCTCGGACACGCTGAATGCTCGATCGGATGCCTGCACATTGGTCCTTGACTTTGCAGAAAGCATTCCCAAATGGCCATGCAAGCTATACAGCCATAACTCTGGCACTAGTCGAATCAGAGGACTCAAAAGGTGGGACTCACTTTGCTCAATACTTTCGCCGCCAACTCGTCCACCTTGCCGGGAAGCCTAAATCGCGGAAGCGCGATAGTGAAGTCCACGCCCTTCTTTCCGTAATCAACGCCTTGGTAGACCTGCTCGGTAGTCAAAGGCGAAAGCGCGTCCGCAACGCGCTGGGCGATCGCTGCGCGGAAAGCATCGAGGACACATCGCTCAGGGTCCGTACCCAGGATGCTTGGGATGGGCGGAAGGGACGAGGGGAGCGAGAACGGCGAACTCGGTGCCTCGCTAGGCGTTGGTGTCCTGATCGTGGACATTTTGCGGAATCGGAGGATAGGACGAGGGGGCTGTCGGTATGGTACAGTAACTGGTACAGATATATGTGCAGTTAAGCTACGGAACCTGAAGAGCAGAGCCACTGTTAGGTCCTTCCTCCGGAGGTCACGCAAGTCAAGCAGAGATCAGGCAATAAATGTTCGCGGTTTCTGCACACGGTCAGTTCGAAAGTTAGATCGAGTCACGAGAAGAGCGAGATTGCGATCAGTTGTTGCACTCCTAGCCAAGTATGGAAACTCTTCAAGTATGCAGAGACCAACATCACTTTTTGAACTTCGTTGCATAGGTTCTGGTCGCATAGACACCTAGAACTATATTTGATTTGATGTATACTGAGTTGCGGTCAGAATGAACATACAAGCAACTTGGCGGCAAGGGTAATAGTAGTATAAGGATGCGCTGAGCTATAAAGCGCTCGGCCTTACTTTAGGACATACTGATGAACACTAGCGCCGCAACGGATCACCATGATTTTTGGAAAAAGTTGTTCCATCTACCTAAGAAAAGTGCAGTGATGTCATTTAAAAACTCATCCCGATGAACCCATGTCGTATGCATTGAGGCCATGATACCTAGCCTAAACAGGGGTGCTGTAATATATCTCGAGCTTAGACTTCGTTGCTATACACCAAATGGAACGGCCTCTTCATGTTATGTTTAAGAGAGCTTTGTGTCTACTGACGCGTAGCATTGCAACCGGCATCTATAGGTCACATTTTTGTAAGCAGCAAGCTAACTGCACATGTGGTATGCAAACGGTGATCCTAGAAAAATCTCAGGGGCTTGATTGGGACATCGGCCATTTACACAGAGACCACATCTACATGTACGCTTTGCATGTCACTTTCTTTCTCTTTCTCCTCGGATTCTGTTCCCACAGAAGCAAACTCCTCTGCTTCAGCAGACAGGTCAACTTCTTCGAACGTGCGTGATGCGCCTCTGGCAGGGAATATCAGGTTCAAGATCCAGTATACTAACGCGGAGACTCCGTATCCCGTGAAGAACGAGAGCTCGTAAATGTGCGTTGCGGCAAGCGGAACAACTCGGCCAGCTAGACTCCCGTCAAATAAACTGATGGGTTATATGAGGGCGCGGGACGCACTGGCTCCGGCAAAGCCAACGACGTTGACCAAGAATCCTGCGATATAACTTCCGTATGCCCTAAACGAGATTTGGATCAATCGTCGACGCACATTCATGCAATGATTCTTGAGGCAACACGTGCCTCAAATTGACGCCATACGTGTACCGGTACCAGCCATCCTTGTCCGTGCTGTATAGGTCACTGACACGATAATGGCCTTTGTGAACGAGCCAATAGTCCGCAGCCTAAGCAATATAAAACAATTAGATCAATATGTTCAGACGTCAAGCTCACCATAACGCCAGCAAATGAGCTTAAGAACACGGCGTACGCTGACAGGTACGTGGTGAATTTGCTACTCGTGCTGAGCAGATTCCATGGACACATGCAAAAGCCGACAATCGCCGCTATGTATCCACCGCGCCTGATGTTCTGAGCGCAGCAATGAACTACGGCGGACGAGGACAGTGTATCGCAGACGCACGATATAACGCGGCAACAACGCGGTGAGGTCACAGCCGGCGCTGATCGAGTTCGCAGATACATTCGTGCTTTATCTCGAGATTCAGCATCAAAATGCTGGGTATGATTAGCCAGCTGGGTACTCACCCAATCTATTATCGTAGACCGCAGAGCAATGTGACACCGTCAGATGCTACTTGAATGTGTCTAGAAGAGGATCGCACCGTGGCTATAATGAATGCCGCGGCAATGAACCAAATCTCATTATCGAAACAGTGAGATGAGGCTTCTATTCACGCAGGAATGACGGGAGACTCACTCCAAATCGTGTCGCATGGCTCGGCGAGTCGTCCAGAAACATGCCCATCAGGTCAATTGGCGACCAAATGGCCCGGCCGTAGATCGCCTGAGAGGAAGAGCTAACAATAATGCCCAAGAAGCTCACGATGCAGAAGCTCAGCGGAAGGGCAACCAATTGCGGGATGACAACGTCGGACGGCCTGTGAGCGCGCGACGCGAAGTCAGGTGCGTTGCTAAGCAGCATATGCACATCGTTGAACTGAGGCATCGACCGGATGAGCAAAGAAACCCATACGTCACAAGTGTCACCATGGTGTTGAAGCAGGACATGATACTGGATACCATTGCCCAGCCTAGCTGAGAACCGTGAATGGTGCCAGGCTGATGCACAATGGGTCCGACTCCGTGCGCTTTGACGATGCACCAAACCATAAAAACCACTCCGGCAATGGGTGTGATGATCGCCTTAAAAGTAAAGAAATGGCGTCTATGGCAGCCGGTCAGTCAGCTTGTGAATTTTACAACCTCTGTAAATCCCACCAACATTTTATGCACTGGAGGCCAGATAGCGGGAAGTGAAATGAGAGAGAAGAGGAAGAAGCACATGAAGTCCCGCGTATTGGTCCCGGAAGACGCTGGCATTGAGTTGGCTGATAACTCAATGAGCTCCTGTAACAATCACCTAGGAATCAGCGCACGGATGTTATTTACACTTGGCCACATGGCCCTCAGCATCACAAGCACACAGTCGCCTCCCCAGCTAGCCTGCACACCATACCAGATGCTATGTGTTCAAGTGGTATTCCGTTATTCGATGTTCAGCAAGATTTAACCATTAGAACATACCAGGCCATTGCTGCGCGATTGAGCACACACCAGAGACTTCCCCAAATGCCGAAGCTGGCACGGGCAACTACGGGGAAAGTGATGTGAAACACAGCTCCAGGACGCGAGTTCAGCACAATGAAGGGGCTAATAGCAAGGTATGCCACCCAAACACATATGAATGCTTGCCACCAGGAGAGACCTAGCTGGATCATAGACGATGTAACCATCCATCTATTCACGAACGTCAGCGTTACAATATTATATCGGCTGATATCATACGTATTGATGGTGAAACCATTGGATATCCATCTGCATGTACAGTCAAATATGTCAGAAACACACAGTGAGCTATGCACTAACAGATTGCAGTAGTCTATGGCTTTCCATGTGCGTTTCTCAACGGGAACAGGGCGTAAATCATCGTTCTGCAAAGAACACTGTTACAGGATCTGAGGGCGAGATCCATCTGCAAACGTACAGTCAAGAAGGACTGAGTATAGGTCAAGTCTTCATCATGATCAACCTGCACGACGTGCAACACGCGAGTGAGCAGACTCCTCACGGCTTCGGGCATGATCAGCTCGCAGGTCGAGGGTAGAGCTGCACAGCGGTGATATTGTCCATCCTCCACCTAATGAGATACTGGAGCGCTCTTCTGTCAACGAGATAGAAGTCGTGCTCTCCACCAGGGAAGCTGTCGAAGTAATTTGACGCTCAGATTTAGCTCCAGCAGCAGGAGCAACCAATAACAGAATCCGCGATAAGGCGATACACATAGAGTTCACTTCGCGGCATTCCAGGCTTCTGAAGCAAGGTATCTGACACTGGTCAGCTGCGAGAGAAGACATATCTACGGCTTGCGATACGTTATGGTTATAGCCTCAGGTAGGAGGCGGTCGCCATACAAGTATTCCCGTACCGGGGGTTGATTGAGGCTTGGGGGCACGTAAGAACTGAGCGATGCGCATAGAAATCCTATGCAACGGGTCTTCAACGAAGCAGTGATGAACGAATAGACCATAACGCAGTCACGCGGGATGATGACTGTTTGACGAGCACCGCTTGCGTCAGAGGTGTATCGAGCCGGTGCCAGTCTGAGGCCTTCAAATAAGAGCAGATCTAAGTCACGGATTTGAGAGGCAGCAGGCCAGGGTAACGAACTGTGGACTCAAAACGATCTGGCACGCGAATTTCAGTCGAACAGGCGTATTGTAGGTCGCTTGGCAATCACCTTGTACATAGTGTTATGACTACGCACCGCCTCATTTCTTCCTATTCTGCGGAAGAACGAGTGACCGAATGACATCGGGTCCAGAGTGAGTGGTTGATAAGCTCAGCAAATGGAAGGTGACTGAGGTAGCAGTGAACACGAGAGAGTAGAAGTAATCCATGTGCTTGTTTTGTTAATATTGAGAGTTATCAGCAGACATGAAACGTCCGGCTTGTTGTATCTATCGCGCCCACTCGCGCTGGAGACAGTAACAGTGGTATATCCATTTGACGCAGACAGATCAGTTCCAGCTGACAATATATGCACGGTAATTTAGGTGAAGAACAACGACAGCCTCCAGCAAGTGAGAGAGGGCAATTTGCAGGTGAGCCGATTGAACGCCCGGCGAGGGCGGTGAGGAAAATGTGATGGGTGCACGAGAGCAGCGGGGGAGGGTGCATATTGCAAACTTTAACGCGCGTGTTATCCTTATGTGCGCACGCAGCAGACAAAACATGGCAGGCGGGAATGAGCTGGCACTGTGCCTTGAGGACACTCGGACGACGGACGTCGACAGGAAGACTCCTTTAGCGCTTGGCGGCGGTGGAAGCGCTGGTGTGACGAACGAGCGTCAAACGAGGTTATGTAGAAAACGACGAATGTGCCCCTGCAAACCGCGTCGACATAGACAGCATTAGAAGCGAGGACCCTACTGAGTCTATAACACCAACGATTGTGTCCAGCAGCCCGTCTCCGTGCTCGGGCTCTCTGTGTTCGACGATCGTGACCCTCGTCATTGAAACATATCGGAGGCCGTTGACTGCCTGGAACTATTGTATACAGGTAAATCCTCCAGTTCTAGTTCCCGCGGTCCGTTTGTGCATCAATTGACGATTGTATACTCAGCAACTGTTGAGAAATTGTGGGACAAGGAGGAGGATCATGGCGGAATCCCCAGTCGCTGTTGATTGCACATATCCTCTACTCACAGATTATCCCGGACAACAACAGGACAAAGAGCTCGTTGGACAGGTGTGGACTCGAGTGCCCGCGGAGATATGGGAGCGGATCATTGATTGCCTATACAACGAGCCTCGGGCCTTGCGAGCATGCGAGATAGTCTGCAAATTGTGGCAAATCAGAAGCCGCTTTCACTTATCCCGCTTCGAAACGTTGACTGGGCTGGGCAGCGCACATGCCGTCTACCAGATGGCGATGTGGACCCGTGAGGTGCCAAGGTATAGGGCCAAGGTATCGCAAATGAGCATCTTCGCTGACGTCAAGGACCTTGCACACGTGGGTGCATTTGCCGCGATGCTCGTAGATATTCTACCACATCTCACTAAGCTGACCTTGGAACACGGAGAGTGGCCGAGATGGGTTCCGTGTTCAGTGTTTCAACATCTGACAACATATACGACTATCACTCACCTCGACCTTGTTAATATCACCTTTCCGTCAATCACCACCTTCGGTCGCCTCGTCTGTGCGCTCAAAGGCCTTCAAAGCCTCTCGACAACGGAATGGGACAGCATCAAGTTCACTGATGCGTCATTACCCAAACCATTGAAAAGGCGATGGGTCCCTTCTCCGAGTCTGAGTCAAATACAGGTTAACAGGGCCAAGCGTGCGCGCTGCTGCGAAGTGGACTTCCTTCGAGCTTTGGCCTCGACATTCCCTACCACATCCTGCCGACATCTCATACTGTCGGCCGTGTCGTCTACATGTATCCAAAGCTTAGTTCTCCAGTCCCTTTTGAAGGCAGTAGGCCCCATGCTTCGCTCTTTCACAATTGGGATACCCGACTTCGGGTTCAACTATCCGACAGGACCTGAGACTTACGGGTTTGTGAGGGCTATCGAGCCTTTAGAGGCTGCGGACCGTCCAGCGCTGATCGGTATGAATCAATCCATCACTGTTATGCAATGATGCCTAGTCATTCACGATATCATGCAGACAGAGCCCTTAATTTGTCGAAGAATACGGGTCTCGAGAAGTTACGAATACGTATACCAAGACTGTCGATAACACCCGGGCCCGGAAGATATCGTTTCGACTGGGTGTCCCACCTCCTGTCTCATGTTGCACCTAGCTCCCTTCAAGAAGTTTCGCTCGAGCTTGTCAGATTCACCCTACCTGAAACGGAGAGTTTGCTCATATCCTGCCTCCTTGAAGACTGCTGTGCAATTGACAGCATATTTTCCCATCCGACATTCTCCCGGCTTCAATATATCTATTTCAATCTTCCTGGCGTATGGTTCAGTAGCGAAGAGAGGGACAGAGCGCTCCGGACTATGTGGCATGACTTGGCATCGCGCTGGTGGCCAACGCTGCTGCGTCGAGGTATGCTACTGTGCGTGTTACGTGTCGTCGCCTTAGTGAGAGTCTACCTAGTCTAATGCTGCTGTTCAGGCTGCGACTGAAACCCGCCAATGACAAGAGGGAATGGGTAGAAATGGATTGGTCGGATGCGTTGGTAGTGACCTTGAGTTAATGAGGGCCTGGCACGAATGTCTTCGCAGAACTTCCATCACTCGCTGTCAGTTGTTCAGCACGGGTTGCTCACCAATAGATGTCATCACGAATCTCCTGTATCATGATTGTGATTAATGAAGGCAGTTTCTGCCTCATGCATACATCCTCTCAACAATGTTTTAGAGACCTCAGAGAGAGAGAGCTCTACCGCGGGCGAGCGTCTGCTACTGATTGGCGTCGCCCGAAATTGTTACCCTTTTCTAGATTCCATCAAGAACGATGATCGGACGTATATCTCGCAAAACAGCCTGGATGGTAGCGGCAACGAATAGTGCTATCAGTAAGGGCGCGATATTGTGTCTCACCGTATGATAGTGTGCTGAGTATCAGATGTCGCAACTTTTCGTTTTACCTCGGAGACTGGAGCTCACGCAAATGTTACAGGCAGCGACTCAGCCACAGTGCATGTAAGCCGGGGAAACATAGACGGAGATTATCAGTCATTCATAGAGAAGTTACATTGATATCCACGCTAAGTGCCTCTTTTTCTTTTTCCTTCCCCTCGGCCACAGAGTCAGACTCATCTGTTTCATCTGAAAGGTCGATTTCTTTAAATGTGAGCGATGCGCCTTTGGCGGGGGATATCTGATTCAGCGTCCAGTATACCAACGCAGAGACGCCAAAACCGGTAAAGAATGATAGCTGGTAAATGTGCGTTGCGGGAAGTGGCACGACGCGGCCAGCTGAAGACATGTTAATGATTTCGTTGGACAGCGCGAAGGGATGGTGTTACGCACTGGCTCCGGCGAAACCAACAACATTGATGAGGACCCCTGCAATATAACCTCCGTATGCTCTGTGTGCGATTGATCAGTTCTTGATACACAACACATGAAGAGCAGCACGTGCCTCAAGTTGACGCCATAAGTATACTGGTACCAGCCAGTCTTGTCTACACTATAAAGATCGCGGACACGATAGTGGCCCCTGTGGATGAGCCAATAGTCCGTAACCTAGATTATTCAGTAGTAGATCAATCAGTAAGATCAGAAGTGAGCTCACCATGACACCAGCAAATGAGCTGAGAAACACGCAGTATGCCGACAGGTACGTGGTGAAATTGCTGCTCGTGCCAAGTAATTTCCACGGACATATGCAAAATCCAACGATCGCAGCGATATATCCACCACGACGTATGTTCTGGATTAGATCGATACTATTATCACATGAGAATAGCGGGTAGTAATAGGCGCACGATGAAGCGCGGGAATAGTGCGGTGAGGTCGCACCCGGCGCTGATAGTATTTGCAGATATGTTCGTGCTTCAGCACAGTACTATTGAGTACTAGTTGCAAATTACCAGCTCGGTACTCACCCGATCTGTTAGCACGGGCCACAGATTGATGGGATGTCATATAGTAGCAGTGTTTGGCTGCATATGAGAAAATCGCACCTGTGCTATGATGAATGCTGTGGCGATGAACCAAACCTTACCGTCGATATGATGAAATGATTCTATGATCACGCGGAAAATGAAATAGTACTTGCCCCAAACCGTGCCGCATGGGTGGGAGAGTCGTCCAGAAACATCCCCAGAAGGTCAATGGGTGACCATATAGCTCGACCATAAATAGCCTGCGAGGAGGAGCTGACGATTATACCCAAGAAGCTCACAATGCCGTAGCTGATGGGGATGGTAACCAACTGCGGTACGACAGCGTCGGATGGTTTGCGAGCGCGCGACGCGAAGTCGGGGGCATTGCTGTCCCATGTACATGTCAACTATCAGTGGTGAAATGAACCGACAAACAGTGAGTCGTACGTTAACAGCGTCACAATAGTGCTTAAACAAGACATGACGCTCGTCATCATTGCCCAACAAAGCTCGGGACCATGCATACTGCCGGGCTGGTGTACGATTGGTCCGACTCCATGTGCCTTCACGATGCACCAGATGAAGAATGCGACTGCCGCAATTGGCACGACAATCGCTTTGATAACAAATAGGTGGCGTCTGTAGCAGTCGATCAGTATATCGCCGGATCTTCAATTCATAAATAAGCCCCTCCAACATTTTATGAATTGGCGGCCATATGGCGGGAAGTGAGATGAGCCAGAAGAGGAAAAAGCACACGAAGTCCCGCGTTGTGGTTCCTGAGGACGCTGACATTGAGTTGGCTACATATTTCAGTAAGCTCCCCGGACTATATCACACCGTTAATGTCACAGTAGAACACAGTAGAACATACGTATGTTGTTCACATTAGGCCAAATAGCTCTCAATGACACGAGGATACAGTCGCCCCCGAAATTAGCTTGCACACCATACAGGATACTTCATGTTGTGAACGTTTGAGAATGCATTCGGATGAGGGTATGAGGTGCTGGGACGTACCAAGCCATCGCCGTACGATTGAGAATACACCACATGCTTCCCCAGATGCCGAAGCTGGCACGAGCGACTATGG
The DNA here is from genome assembly GCA_029448655.1 of Wolfiporia cocos. Lineage (NCBI taxonomy): Eukaryota > Fungi > Basidiomycota > Agaricomycetes > Polyporales > Phaeolaceae > Wolfiporia > Wolfiporia cocos. The sequence continues at coordinate 2,037,873 of JACCLO010000008.1, read as the reverse complement.
GAAAGGTGATATGGAAGATAGCTCCTGGACGTGCATTCAGCACAATGAAGGGCGCGACGACGCCATACGCCACCCAGACGCATATCCACGCTTGCCACCAGGAGAGACCCCGCTGGATCATAGACGATGTCACCATCCAGCTGCATATTCATGAATGTCAGTGCCACAATCCACGCTGAGCATATACACACGTGTTAATGTTGAAACCATCAGTCAACCACCTTCAACAGGAGTCATGAGCCGTCAGAAATTCACAATGGTTGATGTACCAACAGAGCACAGTAGTTTTTGGATTTCCATGTGCGTTTCTCAGAAGGAACAGGCCTCAAATCACCGTTCTGGCACCAAGATCTGTGTGGATTTCAAACTTAGAATTCATTATCAAACATACCGTCAAGAAAGAGTGAGTGAGTGTCAAGTCTTCATCATGGTGCACCTCTACCGCTTGTAACAAGCGACTGACAAATCTTTTTGCAGGTTGAGACATTACTATCTTGCAGATAGCAGGAGAAAGAAGAGCTGCGCAGCGGCAACATCGTATCTCTTCGGTGCCAGGGACACAATGAGATAGAAGTGGAAGTTGTGCACTAGTCCAAGTATTTAGCGCTCTTGTGTGTATTGAAGCTCCAGCGACGGAGACAATAGCAGACATCGTGATAATTGAGTCCACGATAAGACTGACACCAGATGGGTCACGGTTCAACCTGCACGGCGTTCCGCGCTGACAGCGGTCAACCGTGGAAATGAGCTTGCGATGCCAAGGACAGACGGTAATCGTGAATTTATGCAGGTTACGGAATCGACGTTTGTGGTGCAAACTCCCGACGAATAACACACAACAGCAGAGAGAGCGCGAGAGTTCAGCTGCAATTCGCGGCACATATCTAGGAGGGACATCGAAAACCATAAGTACTATCATCTCGGATGCTAACCACATGCCAGTGCATTGTCGACTTCTATCAACGGCGCAGCAATTTTGGTGACTTTGAATTCATGTCAATTCGTCAGCGTGTTAACTCCTTTGCCAATTCTAAACTGAATCAACTCCGTGATGCGAACCATATTCTCAGCTGCAGCACCCGAGGAGGCACGGATCTCGATTGCCAGGGTTGTTGCACCCCGGGCCCAGGATCTAATCTCAGCGGCCAAAGAAGCATCATCGAGGGTTCATCAAATAGAGTTGGACATGCCGAGAAGCCAAGAGAGCATTAGTACATCAATACTTACGTCGGCGAGTTAGCCTGGAGGGAGATTGTACCATTAGCGCTCGCTGTTGGCCGGTTGTTCTGAAAATGCGCCGCACCGCCCTCCATTTTTGGAAGGCGTTCAAGAACAATCAGCCCGGCGCATGAAAGTCGCTGCCTGCCGGAACCTTATATGCATCATCGAAGGCTGCAGCAATGAAGGGTGCTACACATACCCACGCAATATCATAATTTTTACAGAAATACAAGAACATGACACTTTCGAAAAGAGGTCATTCATTTTCAAGCGAGAATATAAATAACACAACATCATTTTGCAATTAATACGAGGTACATGAATATCAGTACAATTTCTGTATTCCGAGCGAGAATGAAAAGGCGGTACAATAGAAGATGGCACGTAGTAACGAGTCCGTGGCAAGGAGGGCACGGAGATAGCAATGGATCAATCTATAAGTTATTACAAGCCATGCCGAATGGGCGATCTAACGTTTGCCAGTATCGGGAACCAATTAGTTTCAAGGTCGAGAAATACCCCACGACGAATGGAAGCATGACCGAAAAAACAAAGACAACCAATATCGCCTCTTAACACGGGCTTTTGAAGCTGTTCACCACTCGATCACCTCCGGGAAGAACTTCGCAATCAAGCCCTGGTAGTACGGCTTGAGCTTCTCAGGGTTCACTGGTTCGTCGCTCTTGCTGTACAAATCGTACGGGTTGAACGCTCGCACAGCTGTTAGCGCGCGCTCGTCGGCCGCATTCGCCAGGTGCGCATACGCGCCCTCCCTATGCCACCTGCGCAGACGCACGTTGTCAGTTGACCATCAAGCACCGGTAGCACGTCACGTACGGGTAGAAGCTGTGGTACCGGATCATGTAGAGCGCGTCCTCAGGGAGGCTACTTTGGTTCTTGAGGACATGATACAGGTACTGGAGTTACGTGGGTGTGTCAGCGGGCAATTAGGTGGCACATTGCATCAATACCTCATCATGGCCCCATGACAGCATCACATTCTCGAGGCCACAGTGTGGTGAATAGACTCCATATTCGGTGGAGTAGACAGCGTCGTGCAAGTCTGGGTTGCCCGAGAACGTCTCGGGGTAAATGATCTTGTCCGAGAATTTGCATCCGACTACAAAAGTGTCCTATTTCAATAAGGATCTGTAAGCACGCGGTCTACATTGGCGATCATGCATAGCAACGCACGCCGACGACATCCCATTGGCCCCTGTAGCAGGAGACGATGATCAGCGCAGCTCAAAGGATCCTGAACCATCCGACGCACTCTGACCCGAACAGGTACAGCAACTTGCCGAGGTCATGCACGAGACCCGTGACCTGAGCAATATCACACTCAGCAACAATACAATTTTAAGAGAAGGGAAGACGCCGTGACTTGCCTGCATCCACTCTGGCTTCCCATCCCGGCGGATGGCCTCGGCGGTCTGCAGGAGATGTTCGATCTGGGTAAGGCTCGTCTGTGGCATCTATCAGCTTCTGTACTGATGATAAGAAAAAAGACCGTACGTCTGGATCCGAGTCGTCCACAAGTGTGTTGAGTTTTTCCATAGCTTCCCAGATGCCTGTTGTGATTGACGCGCTAGTTCGCACTACGGCCGTGACGTCCGAAAGCGAGCGAGCTCACCCATACGAGCGCGCACCGTCTTCTTGAAATCTTGGCGTACGCGCAAGTTGAACTCCACGGTTTGCTTCTCTGTACCAAGTCCGGTGTTTAATTGGGTACGCCAACAGCCTTGAGGCAGACATACCGTGCTGTTCGCGGTAGAACGACTTGACGCGATCGCATGCCTCCTCGTATTGGCGGAAAGCAGCTTTGTTCTTTTCGTTGTCGAACTTGGACGAGGCATCCCAGGCCGTGCCTGACGCCACTCCCTTGAGCTTGTTTACTGTGGACAATGAGCGAATTGTCCTTGAACACAACCTGGGAAATGCATTCGTACCTTCATCGACAGCGTCAGAGATCGCCTCGAAGACGTTGGCGTTGGCGAAGTGCATGTTGCGTTGGAAGGCAGCAAGGACTGAGGAGAGATGAGAGGGGGCAGTGGCGGTGGAAGGTAGCGAACGCACGAGCTTTAATACTGTGATCAGCAGTGCATACTTCCATTGTGGGCATTAATTTAGATTTTGGTTGTCAGGGATGATTAATTATGTCAGACTCCGGCGCATCGAGATAGCGTCGACAAGTCACAGGGGAGGAGTTGGGGAGAGGTATGTAGGCTAAGCCTCCGTATTGCGAATGCTCTCGGATTGTCGCTGTGTCTCGATCCATCAACTGCGCCTGCGTGAGAATCGGCGTCTCGCTTTGGAAGGGCGATCTGCCGGTCGTCGGAGCGCAGCCACGATTAGATAAGATCACGCTTGTGATTTAATATCGATTCCTTTGTTCCGCTTCTCCAACGCGGACCTCGAGCTGAGGGCCATTTGCGGAGCACAGATGCGTTGAGGGTACATCCTGTTACATGGTGGATGGATTAATATGCCTTATGATCGTAGTCCACTGACCGAACGTTCGTCAAGTCACGCCACCGACGAGCCCGAGACCTTTGGTGAGTCACAGAGGGAGAGTCGTGACATGCGGTACGAAAGGCGTCTGCGTCAATAAAATTGTGTGTTGCGACGCGTTGTAACGATATAGTCCGATTACTTGAGCCAGCGGCCAAGTTTTTCTAAACTGAACCTGCAACTTGGCGTAAATCGCGCCTCAAGACGCGGTGCGGTCGCGATCGCGTCGCGAAGCGCGTGACAGGCGTCTGATCACGTGCAGCGACGCGCAGGCGGCGGGCTCAGAGTTGCTTGTCCCCTGCGGTGTACAAACTCGACATGGCTTCCAGACGAAACCACGCGACGAATGACTATGAGCTACACTACGCATCCTTGAAGAAGTCACTGGAGGAGCAGTATCCCGACCGCCATGACTCTCATGTTTCTCGCCGTCGCATGCCCGTCGTACCCGATATGCGGTTCGAGCAGGGCTTCTTACGGAGTATCAGACCATATCTGCGCATTGAGAGAGCTGCACTCGGGAGAGCTGGGGAACTGAAAGGCGCGCCTTCTGAAGTTGGCGAAGGGCGAGGTACAGATACATCGGCTGTATCACTTCCTCGCGAGATGATTCAGGTACAATGGGGGAGGGTAATGTGGATTACGGCAAGAGACCAGATAATCAGCCCTCTCATTCAGGGAGTCTTGCGGTATGCTTCCATGCTCATTAGGACAAGTGATAATTACTCATACCTGACATCCAGAGGCGTCGCCGGTGTGTTCCTGGTCCCACTTCTCCCAGAGTTGGAAGCAAGACTCCGCGTTTGGTGGGCCAGGGGTGCAGCACACCCCGGCAGGCCTCTCAACGAGGGGCACGGTGTAGGAGTGCTGCGAAGTTGGGCTGCGGGCCTCACGGCAGGCAGCGTCGGCAGTATGGCAGTCGCCAAATAGCGCGCCGCCATCAAACACGCTCTCCCATAGCTGTCGCCGTCGGACGGACTATGTAGCGTATGTTTAGTAGTACAGTTACAAATCGACACCCATTCATCGCCCCACGGATCAGCCCACGAACAAGGGCGCACGCCACCGCGCGTGTTCAGGGCCGATGTGAATCTCAATCTGCGCCTGCGCCCACGCCCGCCACGGTTTCCCCCCGCCCAGCATGCACTTCTACCCACTCGTTTACCCACATGTACCGCGAGAAAGCAACGTACAACCAGCGGAACCACACGAGCTGTGAGCGGTGCTGCATCATCGCGCGCAGCGCCGTTTGATACTCCCCTGCGCCCGACACAGCGACGGGCACACGCCGGACGCCCAGGTTCGTGCGTGCCGATTGTTGGCCGGCAGGGTCCCGCGGCGTCGATGTCGAATGCGCCGTGATGGCATCGGACGCCGCGGCGCCACGCTGCGCTCGCCCAGAACCCCAGGCGAACAGCCTTTGCGCTCTCGTTCTCAGGACTAGGGGCGCGATAGGACCGGTGTACTTCTGCAGGAGCGTCGCGGAGACGAGTGTGAACAGACGAGGAAGGGGCGTGTTCGATCCGTTATCTGATGAGAGAGACCCAATGAGACGTGCGGCTCCCAGTGGGAGAGAGATGTGATTTGGGTGACCAGAGATGCCGTATTGATCAAACGTTAGGATCTGTCCGTTCATTAAGCGAGGCACAGAAGAAGAGTCGTGCGACCATACTGTTGTGATCTCGTTTTCGAGAACGTATGGCCGTAGGACTTCTGAAATTATTTCGGGATCCCAGCGCGCTGTAATGTTATCTTGCAGGTCCCTGGAATTCAAATATGTCAGAATTGTATAACGCCGCTGACCTGCCAAAATAGATCAAGCATAGATAGGGATACAGACGACGAAATCGCCGTCAATGCCATAAAACACGGATGAATGTCGATTTGATAGAGAAACTAGATGGCGTCATAGTCCAGCGGTAGCGCGGGCCGCTAAACACCCCGAACGAGGGAAACTAGCTGTCAGATTGTTGATGAAGCCATACTCTCGACGCCTTATCAGGATAGTTGGAACCTCGAGAGTGTGTTCATGCTCGGCCACCTGCCTCGTCCGCATCTGCATCAGACGTCAAATCTGACTTTGCAGTGCGCCGTTCTCGGGAGGAATTACTCAGCGACGAATAGCAGAAGGTGGACGAGTAAACAAGCTTCCTCGTGGATCATTACGTGGAGTGCAGCTCTCCGATCGGAAAGTAAGCCCCTACGTCTGTGGCGTCGCCCTCTGAGCTCTTGGCTGATGCTGTGTGTGCGCCTACGCGCGCAACCTGTTAACATACGGCGTGCTCACCATGAATAGCTGTCGAATCCCTCCGATGAGGAAATTGGGATCCGGCGGTGCCACTGCAGCTCAGTTAAGCCCTGTGATCCCGAGATATGTCCCTAGGTCCGCTGTCGGCTTGGCCATATCCAGCATTCCGGACGGCACAACATCCCTCCTCGCCATCAACATTCGACAGATGGGGCGGATTCGCGAATCCGCTGTCTGATACGGCAGCACCGAGTACATTCATCAGAAGCGATCAAGCTTAAATCACTCTGCTCACACTACCAAGAGATGGTCAGCCGCTGTGATGAAACATCGCAGTGGGAAGAAATGACGCATCCGTGAGGTAGATTGACGCAGCGAATCCCAGGAAGCGTTTTGAGAAAACTGGGTAACACGAACTCACAGGCGCAGAAATGAAAATACATACGGTCTGTCTTCGACCCATCTACGGTCTGGCTCTATACCCAGCACATCGAGGCTTCGTTCTAATTCAAGGCGGCGTGTTCCACCCAACCCATCCGCATTACCCACGGAGAGACATAGCGAGAAGACATTCGCGGCCGGCTGCGCTGTTTCAGCATGTGCACGCAATGCGAGCAGGGTCGGTGCAAAGAACATGCACTCGTCGTCCGGGTGTGCAGTCAGAAGCAAGACATTAGGACCTCCATTCGTCCCTGATTGTGATTCGCCAGAACAGCCGCCCAGTAGAATGTCGAGGTTCAGCCACAGCGGCCGCAATAGAAGCACCGAGCACGCAGACAATACAAGAACGATCCATGAGAACGAAAGTATCTGATTCAAGCTGTAAACGAAGGCGGTGTGCGCTGTCTCGGCCCTCGTCATGGCAGTATCGATGAAGGCGCACACTCACGTCGTCGTCAAGCTGCTCGCGCACGTGTGGGCGCTGATCGGGGTCGGGCAGTTGATGGCGATCGAGGTTACATTGCTGAACGCACAGCCACCCACTGGGATTACGCTAGCGTTGTCTCAGAGCTCCTATACTATAGTAAGCTGGCTCGGAGGTCACGGTGCACTCCTTTGACGGCCGTGCCATACATTTCTTAGACTGCAGCGCAACATTAGAGTTTGCACCATTGCATTGTCACATGAACATGCGACCTCGCACCCAGATGAAATATGTATGGCCGCGCTACCGCTAAGTCGAGAATTTGTTGACTTTTCCGGCGCGCGTTCCGCGTTGTCGCACTCACGCGCTTGTCAATTCGCAGTGACCAGATTCCGGTACGTTCAGTACAAACGGCCGAGGTGCGTACATGTCCTTTTTTCACCTAAACACTAAACCACTCCTTACGCACGGACCACCGCCGTCACACCGATCGTGCCAGGCACCGCCGATCGCACCCCGAAACCCGCAACCAGCGGCGCCGCGCGCGCTACTTCCACAGGATTGGACGCTGTGAAGCATACGTAGTCTGACCGCATCGCGCTCCTCGTCGAGCTAACCCAGGAACCGTTGGAGCCAAGGCCAAGAGCGTAATACAGGGGAAGTCAGACCTTGCCGAAATGAATTGGCCACGCACAAACTTGGGACATGACACAGCCGCCAGACTATTCGTCAAGAGTGTATAAAGGAGCAGATTCATTCAACATTATCCTCTGGTTCTCAGTTCTTTTCACATTCTTCGCGCCTATTGTCTTCTGCCAACTTACATCATGGTCGCTATATCGCACCTGCTGAGTACACTGCTCGCCGCCACCACGAATTCTGCACGAAACAGCGATTTGCAGGGTCGATCCTCGACTGCCGATTGCAGCATCACTAGCTTCAAGCCCTCATTCCCTTCCAATCAGACACAGCTCGTCATCCCAACTGACATTGAGCCCCGATTCATCGGCCTCGGATTCGGCGTACAGAATTACACATGCTCTTCAAGTAATACTTATACGTTAGTTACCTTATTTTATAATATAGAAATCTAGATCACGAATATTTTCCCGTGCAGGAGCTTGGGCGCCTTTGCCGAACTGATAGATGTGTCCTGCTATGTGAACGAGAGCTGGTTTGGCGGAGTCCAGAACTATGCCTACAACGTATGGTCCAACCTCTCCGAAGTGGTATCCATCGCAGAGGTTATCGACTACATCCACTCTGTCAACCCGCCGCAGAATCTCGCGCAGCACTACTTTGTCCCAAACCCTGTCGGAACGGGCCTTAGCCCGAAATGGGACTTCACGTCTTCCGGTGAATTCAATGGGAACCCGAACGCATATGTCATTGGGAGGGTGAATGGTACACTACCTTCACCGGATGATGCGACGAAGGATGTGACGTGGCTCGAAGTACTGAAAGTTCAGGGCGATATTGCGGATGAGGTGTTCAGGTTTGACACGGTTGGTGGGCAGCCGCCTTCCTCCGTAGGTGCCCAGCTTTCGTCCTTCAATTGCACATTTTGATGTGAATTCCTACAGTGCACTTACGGGAGCAGTGCTAATATCTCGGTGGATTATGTCTCGAAATACAGTAAGCCCATGACGATTGTCTTCGTTCGTTCACGAACTCACGCGATCGTTAGTCTTCTATGGGGGCTCGATTAATTGATGGCATGACTGCTCTTAGTCTACTATTAACACCTAGCCTCTTGTGTAGCACCTGTAGTATTTCAAGTAGTCACTTTCTCCCGAAGCATTGACGAAGGGGATATATCCGCGAGAATTTGATTATTACCGTAACCGTGGGCATTTACATTGCAAATATGGACCACTCCTACGGGGAATGAACATGTGATACGCTCGCGAGCCACTTGATGGAGGGCAGCATAACGAATGCAGAGACCGAACTTACTGATTGCGGCAACTGCCCGCGCGCTTCTTGCTCATTGATAGAAGAACAACAGAGCAGCCTGCATGTGAAAGTGTAACAAGACCAAGCGAGCGTGCGGACTGCATCAAATTACGGATAGTTAATCAATTACCATTTGTCATGTATCTGGATCTTGCATACCAGGTGCACGTCGTTGGGTCTAGGCAGTACACCGGTGGCAGTGTACTGGCTCGAGTCAAGATTCACATGGATGCAAATTGTGGATATGCATGCCAGTGCAACGTGCTACAATAATTGAAACACATCTATGCCGTAGCATCATGGGCACCCTTTCTGCGAGAGAGGGCTTGACTCGGAAGGGGTCCCCCGTGACTAACGTAACAGAGCTTAGAGAAGAGCTCTGGGAAATCATGTGTAAGTTGTGAGGTGGTTTCTCTGCGCACAATTGACCACGAGTATCATTAGTGGTGATGCGAGGGGAGAGGAGACCGTAGCGCGTGACATTTTGTTCTCGTGATCGTGACATGACGCGTCCCGCTCGTGTCACGCGTCTTCTCCCTTCCCTCACTGTCCGCGGGTTGGTCTGCCTTTCACAGCTCCCAGTCACCCAGTGCTGACACCGGTGCCTGCATCATGTCTGAGCTTGTTTCCCCTCGCGTGAATGCTGCTAGAATTGGAGACTATATCGGCCGCACCGTGAGGTTGACTGGCAAAATTGTCAAGGTCATTATGGCTCGGTCGCGTCCCATCCTGCGCTCACATCATCTGCATTCATTCTTAGACCGAACACGATACTCTGATACTACAGGCGTCGGATGGTGGAGAAGTACAAGTGAGATTGCTCAGGGTGAGTGGCCCCTGCTCGTGATCCACCTGGATGCTGAAGCATGCGGCGACTCTCTCAGGATGCCGACGTGGGCAGCCCATATATCGAGGTCATTGGAAGCGTCCTAGATGCATCGACACTCAAAATGCAAGCATTCATCAATCTTGGTGAGAATCTCGGTGAGTGTGACCGGATCAGCCATGGGGACTCTGAATGCTCAGCGCCCTGCAGACATGAAGCTGGTTAACGATGTCGTTGAGCTGTGGCATGATCCCAGGTTCTCCAAGATGTTCCTTTGACTTATCTGCCACTTGCGTGCTCGACCGCCCTGCACATACAACTGCTCACTGTATTTCACTGGTTGCTCGGATCATTTCCTCAGACATGTATTTCCTCTAACCCACTGTACTCTCAAGTTCCAATATGGCACCTGCTGGCATTTGCGGCATCGTTGGCTGTGAAGCAGAATAATGAAGATCCCCAATTAATAAAGTCATATTGTGCGGCAAGAACAAGACCACAACGCCACATATCGAAGTCTCATTAGTGAATTTCGGAGACTGACATTGTCACGTGATACATTGAGTTGATTCTTTGTTTGGCTCCCATTCAATTGGAATTGGGCCACAAGCCACTATCGCTTGTTTCTTGTTCACATCTCTTGCTCGTAGCTCGTCGACAGACACCCCAAACAGTCAAATGGCACGCTTCAAGGCCTACTCGACAGACAGCGAGGATGAATCTGACAATACATATTCGAGCTCAGAGGATGGCGAGGCGCAGAAACCGAGACAAGAAAGCGGCGATAGATCAGATTCGGACGCTTCGGTAGTTGAAGCACACCTCTTACCCCCTCGACGGCGCGGCACCTCCAGTATGAATGTCGACGACGACGGAGATGAATCTGACGATAGTAACGCAGAACGTGATAAGGAGAGGAAGGTGCCAACACCTGCCACCGAGACTAAGCCACGCTCCAAACGCACCGTCCAGCTGTCTGATCCAGCTGTTCTATCGCCCAAGCCTGCGAGCCGCACAGCACGAAAAGACCCTTCCGTAATCCCTCGGGCGCGCGAAGCGGGGGTGGACGCGCAGACGATGCACGTGAAGCAGGCTGCGCTATTCAAGGTGCCTGCCGAGAGCGCGACGCTCAAGGGGATATTGAAAGCTCCCGAGAAGCGGCAGAAGGGACATGCAGCGGGCATAAATGAGCGGAAACACGCGAGAGACTCTGATGGAGAGCCTCACGGCGGGGCGCGGCAGGTACGTGCTATACGTCATGGTATTTGGCCGAGGGGCTGAGATGCTATACAGCGCGCGTCGTTTGAAGAAGACATTGAGCCCGCGCCGTATACGCCCTCACGAAAGTATGCGCGTGTGGATATTCTCACGTCCAATGTAAGCGGGAGCGAGGGCGCGTACGTGGATGCAGGTCTAGCGCTGGGTCGGTCTTTCAGACCCGGTTGGGGACCTGGTGGGCTGCTTGTTCACGTTGGCGCTCTATGTGGCCCTTCAGATTCCCCGTACGTCTCAACGTCAGTTTCGTTCGCTCAAACCTCACGTGTTCTGAGTACAGAAAGACAACGGCGAACACCTCCATCGTCTTCAAGCGCGCAATCCCTCTAACGGCGAATGACGTCTCAAAGACTGCCCCACGACTCCTCAGCTACCAGCTTGAGCAGACAAAAATTAATCCCGACGCAGAGGGCGTGCCGCTCGCCACCCCTTCTGACAAGCTCACCTTCACTTCATTTGCAACACAGTATCCGGCGACCGAGCGCTCGTTCGAGGCGTGCCTCTTTCGTCTCGGCCGCGCACTCTTCGACCCAGTTGAGCTGCGCTTCCCCGATGCGGAGGATGCGAAGGTGCGGGAAGGTGTGCTATCCTTGCGTCGTAAAGCCGCGCTATCCAAGTGGCTGCAAGAGACTATCCAATCGACCGTCGATGCGGAGCTGCGTGAAAATCCCGACGCGCATTGGGCCGCAACGGTGTTCACGCTGCTAACGGGGAATCAGGTTGAGCGCGCGTGCGAGGTCGCTTTGGACAAGGGCAACCCTCGGCTCGCGTCGATCATTGCACAGGTTCCGGGCGACGCGAGCTTCCGCAGGAATATGTTGCGGCAGGTGAGGATATGGCAAGAACAGAAGGTTGATGTACACATATGCGAAGAGACAAGAAAGGTATACGCGCTCGCTGCGGGCATTGTGGACGTCCTCGAGGGCTCGAAGGGCACGGGTATTGAGCAGTGCCCTGACATCAATATCGCGAAGGGGCTCAGCTGGAAGCGTGCGTTTGGGCTGCAGCTGTGGTACGGCAAGCCAATGGATGCAACGGTCGCGGATACATTCAAGGCGTTCGAAGCGAGCTGGAAGAAACTCTCGTCCGGCGTGACCCCGCCGCGGCCGTGGTACGCCGAGCAGGCATCCATGCAGTCTTCAGCGCGGCCCGATAGTGCGACAGATGCGATGTACTCCTTCTTGAAGCTCTACGCGGATCCAGAGCTTTCGCTATCGGACGTCCTCCAGCCGCTTTCATTCAGTCCTTGTGCATCTGACTACCGGCTTCCTTGGCATCTGTATATACTCTTTGCGAGGTGCCTTCGTGTTCGTGATCTTGCTGATCACGAAAAGGCCCCGGATGTTCCTTTGCTGGGTTATGAGGTTGAGCCTAGCAATCAGGCTGGACCGGGTGGTGAGGCTGCGCCTACTGCCGCGGGTACCTCCCTCGGCGAGGGTGCACAGGACAGTGCGGGTGCGTCAAGCACTCAGGGTGCATCCAGGAATCAAGGACACAGCCCGAGTGCCGACCTCTTGGCAAATAGCTATGCTCTTCAACTTGAACAAGCAGGAATGATCCAGGAGGCGGCGTTTGTACTGCTGCATATTGGGGGGTCTGCGGGGTGCGTACACGAGGGGATTTCCGATGCGGATACTGATCGCGAGCCATTGCACCAGGAGGAAGAAGGCGATCAAGGACCTTCTAGGGCGAAATGCCACGAAGCTCGACGATTGGAATATTCGTGGACTTGTGGGTAGCCTAAAGATACCCATGACCTGGATCAACGAGGCCCAGGTGCGCCCTTCCTCAATTTTTGTGTTCCGCTCGGGCACCTCGTTAACTCTGCTGTCATTGTGTGCATTTGTAGGGTGAACATGCGCTCAGCAAGGGCGAAGTGTTCGCGGCTTACGAGCTGTTCCTCAAGGCAGGGTTGTATGCTGACGCCCACCAGCTTGCCGTATCCCAATTGGCGCCCGATGCAGTGATTCGCGAAGATCCGAATCTGCTCCGTGATCTCTTCGACAAAATCAAAGGCCATCCCGTGCTCGGGTGGCAGTTGGGCGGGAAGGTATGTGACTCACACCACATGTACCGCCTGGTCTCACCGCCAGCGCAGGTGTTCCTCGATTACGTGGATGCCATGGCGCGGCTCCATGAGCTGCAGAAGCGCTCGGCAGCCGCGGGCGGGCGTCTGCAGAGGGCGGAGTCGTCGGAGCTCGAGCAGCTAGCGCGCAGTGTACCGAAGTTGATTGGCGTCTTGCCGAGTGTCCTGCGCGACCAATCTGACCCTCGACATCGTGTCGCCCTCGAGCAAATGACCCTGAAGCTTACCACTCAGATGGAACGCGTGCGGCCTCTTACGATTGTGGGTCCAGCCTCATGCCTCTCCCTTCCCGCGAAGCCCAGCTGACCCAATCTTGATCAGTATCAATCACAGATGCGGCCATCGTCGATGAGTGAAGGGGAAAAACTGCAGAATATCCGAACAGCAGCGCTCGAGAAATTCTCAAAGATGATCGAGTCTGCGTAGTTTGTGTATAGACGCTCGGGTGCGTTCTCAGCTGTAGTATTACGAGCAGCTCAGAGCTCAGCTTTGGCTGCCCTGCCGATATATTTAAGCCGGTATCTCATCACATACCCATTCCCAATGCGGATGTTCGCGTTCAATGGAAAACATTCATACCTCCCACAATCACTCATGTCGTCATGACCGATCGCTTGAAGCCTCGAACAGCAGTGTCGCGTGCGAGAACGGTTTCTGCGACAGGAACATGGCGTTCTAGAAGAACAGAGTCGTATGTAAAGTAGGGGCGAGCCACCTACAGCGAGTGATCAGTGGTTATTTTGGGTCGAATGCTCCGCTTAAACCCGGACCCTGACCTATAACAACGCAAGGAGCACGGATCATGCAACTTGTCCTTCACGCTAGTCATCGATGAGGCTTCAGCATGTCTGCTCGCTGTGCTTCTGACCTCCTTCAGCACGGATATCAGGAACGCGAATCGTGCGCGCTCGTGTGGGCTGCTTTTCGGAGCTCAAGGAGGAATCACGGTCGCTATGATGGCGTCAAGCATCCCGGTCGTTACAGTGGTTCCAATACCGATAAATACGTATGGAATGCATTACGCAAGATACATTAATACATGGTACGCAGTGTGAAGGTTCAAAGAAACATTGACATATACGTGAGGATGATTAGCGAGCAAGCGTTGGAGGGAGATGCTTGCAGGAGTGTCCTGCTCAATCGACGTTGTGACCGCATGTGAACATGACCGTTGCGACGATGGCCGCCTCGAGCAGACCGAGCTGCATGGCCTCGGGGGTCATCTCGAGCATGACCATTCTCTGTCCCCTCGCAATCCGGGCAAGTACAGTGGGGGCGGTCGACTGGACCTTGTAAAGCTAATACCACCAGTGAGCCTGATGTTCTCGCAGATACTGAGCTCGGGTGCTTACACAGACGAAGTTGTCAATTGGAGACCATGCATACTGGATGGCACCGATTTGCATGATGCGTTTACTACAGGAATCGTCCAGTGAAGTCAGCGACCACGCTCTTGCCGAGAGGCAGCATGTGAAAAGTGATCGAACCTTTGGTCGGACGATAGGCAGAGCCAGTCGCGAACGCGCTGCTTAGACGCAATCCCCCGGATCTCCACTGTGGCGTTTGGCTGCCAATTGACAGTGGCAACGTTCCTGCTCTCATTGTCCTTCCACATCGTCGAGGAGGGCGCGGTGGGGTCGGTCACGATCTTGTAGGCGGCCCGACCCTGCGGCCCGAGAATCGTACAGTTGAGTATGGTCGTATTGAAGTTCGTAAATTGGAAAGTGACACTGTTCGGTTGCATAGACCTTGGGATAGTGTTGGTAATGGGGAGAGAAGGAAGGGCACCGAAGATAGAGGGTGCGACCCCAGACCCGGACCCCCAGCCGCCTTGATTAAACGGATTCATAGTGAAAGAATTAGTGTTCACTTAGAAGGTACACCGAGAAGGCTCTATGAAGCTCGTGTGGGTCGATGGTGTGTGTTCCATCGCGGAAGGCTTATTATATCTGCAGGCTCTGAAGTTGGCGATGGGTGACTTGTGTGGGCGTTCGTGCACACAACTCGAAACGAACCGGTGCCGGGTGTGCAGAATATGACCGCTAACAGCAAGACGTGCATGAGGGTTGGTAGATGTCTCACAAACGATTGTGTGTAATTCGGAAGGTGCGCGGTCGTCTCGGACAGTTTCAAGGTAATCGCCAGATCTCGATCCATGATCTTGTTCTGCGAACGCCGCCGGTCATCTCCCTAAACTGCGCCGAGATGTCATTCCGGTCCCATATATGGGAGGTCCGGCCGAGATCTCAGCTGCACTACGGCAGAGCACGTGCCTGAGCAGCTGGCGCACCGTCGGCTATCGGCCGATCTCCGCTCACCCGAAATATACAAATTTACAGCGCACGATTACGTTTACGGGAAGATCTGACCCGTTTCTTTAAACCCGACTGAGGTGAGTTGTGAACGACGATAGATACAGACGCCAGTATCACAATCGTCTATCTCATCGCCAACGGTTAGATGTCTCAGGCAGCTTTACGCAAATCCATCATCATTACTCACAACTCCGACAATACTGCAATCATTTCGCCAGGAGGTACTGAAGAGGAAGTTGTTGTACTATTTCAAACAGCACCTCAGGGGTTCAATGCACCCATCAAAGTATTAGCTCACGAACGGAGCGGGCGACAGCGCTGTCGCTCATGGTTGCGTTTCGCCACTATCTCGCAGTGTTGCAACCTTGAGACCGGCCGCCACGCAGCACCCTACAAGCGTTAGCGCAAGCCAAAACCTGTTCAGGGATATGTCAAATCCTCGGTGTCATTATACTGACCGAGGGATCTAACTTCCCGTACTTCCCGTCTATGACGGGGCATATACATAAAGCCCGTGCTTTGCTTCATAGACATACATAGACCAAAATAATCCTATTTCTCCGCAAAATAGAGGACAGGTGGCGGCTCTGAGGATTTCCTTTCACGTTTTGGCCATATGGACAAGCAAGCAAGCTTTGAATACATACACTTTCAATAGATGACGTATTCGCATGGCCCTTGGCCGATGACTCCGAGATCTTTGCTCGCGGACAGCAGATGTACACAGCATGAGCGGGTTTAACAGTCGTCGCGGGAGGGAGACTCGGTCGAACCGGATGGCGCTAGTTATGCACGCCTTATCCGCTCGTTTAACACGCTGCATGCGACGCGTCAATTCGGGGAGCGGGACGCTGGAGTTAGGCTTAGATGCGCTACTAATAACAGACAGCCGCCAAAGGGTAGTACATTCCGAAGGTATATCGGTGCGCCCAAGGTGAGCAGTAAGTAGCCGGGGGAGGCGGCCGGAGGAGGCGACTTCACGCCCTAAATGCAAATGCAACTACACCATATGCGCCTTGCCAGCGCGCCGCAGCAGCCTGGGTCCTGTCAATATTTGTAGGATCAGTATGTTACAGGACCAATGTCGAGCGGTTTCTCGATTAGTCTACATGTCGTCGCCTCATGGACGAGAAATTACAATGCAAATGGTGGGTGGCCGATGATGCAGTGGAGTAGAGATGACAGCTAGAGACAATATCACACGGAGAGGTATGAATCCAGGGCTTTCGGTGCTGTGCTAAAAGACGCAGATCCAGGACGTGCTGTCGCATGGTTCGTCAGAGTGACTCTACATAATTGTATCACTATGTCGACTAATGTGCGTCTTGACTCTGTTCGTCATAGAAGCATCAGTAGCGGCATAACGCGGTTGATGGCTGAGACTTTGCTGTACAATCTCGACAAATTGTGACTCACTGCGCAATCATACTGGCGTCCGCGGCAGCTCGAAGAGTATATTTGAGTTGAAAAACAGTATCTGACGCGGTGTTACCGCTGCATTACGTGGTGCAGCACATGGCGGCATGACCAATAAGCTCGGTGAAGAGGCACTCAACCTGCACTGTGAAACGATATCCCGAGAGCAGACCGATATTTCAGCAGTAATTGGATTCGAATTGCGCCAGCACCGCTAATGCGCCGTGTCAGACACGATCAAATGATACTTCTGAGGTCTGCTGACGGTGTCCACGACCCACCATCGACCGTACAAATGAACACGTAGTAGATCGAGCGTCTCATTCACAACGCTGTTCTCGCACCTATATCGACTCCGTGAGTGCATGGTGACGTGCTTGACGATGAGTGGACTAATTCGAGAAATATGTCGCGCTTGTATCGCCAACACTCTATATCCAGCACGCTAGATATCATATCCCAGGCCTACGAACAACGATACCGACTCAGCAATGTCTTCTAATAGCTGTGGTCTACCTACAAATCTGTTGAATCCAGGGACGAACGCGCTTCTCAGTGCGTTGAACGCGCAAGAAGCACTCGGAGGAAACTATAATTCCTGCGCGACTATCGTGCAGCAACGACACTGCTGCTGTGCACAGGAGATACAGTGAGCTCCATCCTGACTTGAAGGAGCATCGGAAAG
The DNA here is from genome assembly GCA_029448655.1 of Wolfiporia cocos. Classification (NCBI taxonomy): domain Eukaryota; kingdom Fungi; phylum Basidiomycota; class Agaricomycetes; order Polyporales; family Phaeolaceae; genus Wolfiporia; species Wolfiporia cocos. Next base: position 2,020,469 of record JACCLO010000008.1, on the reverse strand, counting down.
GAGGCTGAATTGGCAGTACCGCCTCGTCCGCCCCACACCGCTTTGGCGCCCCTTCTGGCACTAAAGTTCGTGCCGCTGTTGCAATCGAACGCGTTCCGGTGAATCGATCGACCATCGCCGGATGGCGATGCAGCATAGTAATCACCATGCGCGTAGGACATTGCGGCAGCCGTAGGCGAGCAAGCGGTCGCGACGCCGTGCTCCGCCGCCACTATAGCGAGGTGCCCATATATCGACATGGACGGGCGCGCTTGATTATATAGCACGGGGTTTATCGGAGGACACGGGATCATGATGTCTTAGTAGGACGGACATCTGATGGCAATGTGCGCCGCAGGATAGCAACAGATCAATGATCGGAACATCTGCGATTTTGACCATTATATTGGTGCCATTACCCGGTGTAAAGGAGACGGTTACAGCAGCGCCTCGTGCACGGTACTGAAATATCCCCTCTACGGCATTGCACCGGTCTCGCCATGGACGTAGAGAAGTCTGTGTGGACCTGACGGCAACCGAGATCGCATCTCAGCCCGCGAATGAATAAACGAGCACGTGAACAAAGGCCAAATGTGCAACCAAGGTGTTCGTGAAATCTCGGTCGATGGGTGCCTGTGGGCGACCATACAGTCTGGTAGGCGATCAGCTACTGCATGCGCGGCAGCCGCGCAACATTTGTAAGGGAGCAAACAACACCAACGGGAATACTCTGCTTCCGTGCGGACCCGTAGCTGAGCGTACTGCGGCATTCGGACACAGGCTGGAGTCAGGACCTAGGTAAACAATCGAGCTCGGCTATGTACGGGCTTGTCAACAAGCGAGCCTACTACCATGATTACAAGAGCAGGCATCATGTAGCACCTCTGAAACTGTACCTTCGCCGCGAACACGATCGTGATCCGCTTCCCGAGTCGGCGTGTTCGAGCCTCTTTCTGAACCGTCGATTCGTCTGGCTACTGTCTGCATGAATGAGGAAGTATCACATTATCGGTACTTCACCGATCCAGATCAAAATACGCAAACAGCGTGGCCTTCTGGATGATCATTATCCAATGGTATGAGCTCGATGGAAGGGAGGAAGGGCCCACCGACCGCTGTTGCGGACTTCGTCGAACTCGTACAGGCACAGCAACTCTTAGCATCACCATGACGCTTGACACCCTACGAACCTGCAGTCAAGTTACTGTGAATAGAGCCACGGTGGATCCTTAGGTATATGGCACGATGCAACGGTCCATCCGGACTCTGATCAATTCCCGATGACGCGCGAAGGTGGCCGAAAGCCGCGCCGCCGAGTTTACAGAGCCGCTCGGATCTCATTGCCCGACGCCATGATTATTCGAACTGTTTGCTGACATCTTCTCTGTCACAGTGACATAAGCCCTAGTAACAAGTGGGAGGTCTGGCCGGCCCGCCATTGGACTTACTGAATACGCCGGGAGGTTAGGCGGACGAAATCCCAGGGATTCGGCGCACAAAGGTAGCGGAGCTGTACGTCTCCTGAACACTCTGTGCCTGCAAGTCGGGTGATATGCCACCGTATTCTCAGCGCACAACGGTCGTTTCGGCTCTGACATCTAGCCACGTAGTCGTCTGACGTTCTGCAGAGCTATCGGATGTGTCTGTGCTTTGTAAAATGAGATTACGGGGGCCGGACATAGCAAACGTTCGTACTCCGTTCATCTCCGCGTTTCAGACATCGTGGGGAGCCGGGGATGTTGGGAAGCCGATACAATCTCCGTCCAACTAGTGCAACAGGTCTGGGAGCCACAAATCCTGACGCTCTCTGCGCGAGCGATGAAGTAGTTGTCACTAGATGTATACTGTTGAATCGGCTGCTAGTTTGCGGGCGCGTCCTGACATAGTGAAACGGGGTAACTTCATGCTATCCTGCTTCGTTTACACGTAAACCGGGATTTGAACAGGAGAGCTCAGAAATTGAAAAAGCTACCGGTTGACGGAGCCGCTCGTCATGACGAAATCAGTATCGTCGAGCGATAACACACTTGCTATGTTGAGGCTGAAGCAGAATGGAGAAGTGCTTGCACTGGGAATATGGGGCTCAACAGTGATGTTTCGGTTTCGTAGTCAGGCCTGATTGTCAGCCATTGTCAATGCAAAAAAAATCAAAGAAGCTCGGCTACGGGTAACCTCCATGCGCGATCCGCATCTACGATAGCGACAACTTTCCGCAAAGCAACGTCTGCGTGAGAGATTGTTGCACGCTCCTACAGTGTTCGCGATGTGAGCACGAAAGAATACCGGCAGGTTGAAGTCGGAGAGAAACATAAATTGATCCGGATCGGATCAGTTCACAGAAGCACTCGTCGGTCTCATGTAGTGTCACGAGGGTCTGTCGCTAGGCCTGTGCAACAGCACTAATGACACTAGAGTACCACCCCTGCACTCGGACAACCAGTCGCCTATCGGCATGTGTCCCCTGCCGCCAAGTTCCCCCTTCTCACGGTCACGTGCATTGCCTGTCGACAGCACAGTACGCCGGCTCGCGCTAGTGCAAGTCGTGCCTCTTTGCTACGAGTTATACCCAAACCCTTGCTATTTGGCTAGATTCAAGGCCTTGTCGTGATTACATTTTGCTTAGGAAGCCATAGGAGCGCTGTCAAACTCATCAACCTTGGTTTGTCACGCGATAGCCGTAGAGTCGCTCCTGGCGGACAACTTCACGGAGCAGGACCTGGTTCAAACTAGTAGTTCTAACCTGTCAACGTTCAATATCCACCATCATGAGCTCCAGCAAACTCAACATCGAAGGCATCATGCTATTTGAACAGCCCTTCGCACGGGTTGGTACCAGCGAACCTGCTATGAGATGATTATCGCTGAACTGGAGTGCGTGAAAGGTACCGTGCGAGAACTACAGAAAGGTATTCCGCACGTCGCAGAAGAATATTGAGCGCGATCTCGGCACTGTACAGGCTGCTGCAAGTGATCTTGCGAAACGGGGGATCCTCAGCTCGTCCGGGGGTGAAGATGACGCCATCACCGCGGTGGACGGAATGATTTTGCGCGTTGAGAATCTGAAGCGCAAGGTAAGCGGCGAGAACATCCTGAAGCCCGATTGCCGCTGTTACTGACGGCCAGGTAGCTCACAGATCTCAATGTGTCCGCGGGACAGCCGACGCTGGCTGTAATGCGCGAGCGGCTGGTGCATTTGTCCGCAGTGGAGAATATGCAATCTACCCGGGATCCTGATTTTGCGCGCTGGGCAGACACACGTCTTGACCGCTGGCTTGTTGACTGGGCGTTGCGCCACGGACGGGAGCGCACAGCCCGCATGATTACGCACGAACGCGGTGTTGAGGTACATTTCTTCATTCCTTCAGCGTGGTCATAGATATGTTAGCTAGTGACCGTTGCTTATGAATATTTTGCGTTGCACGCAGCGATTGGTGGACATAGAGCTGTTCTCCGACATTCGTAGGATCGAGGAAGCGCTGAAGAGGCAGAGCTGTAGTGAAGCCCTAGCTTGGTGCAGCGAGAACAAAATCGCTTTACGCAAGCTCAAGGCAAGTCGTTCTTGATTATCTTGGCGAATGGTCGCTGAGTCTTACAACCTCAGAACACGCTAGAATTCGAGCTAAGACTACAGGAATACATCGAATTGGCTAGGGCACGGAGGAATCTGGATGCCATTGCATATGCAAAGAAACATCTGCTTTCATGGCAAGACACTCATCTGGCGCAAATCCGCCAGGCAACTGCTCTTCTCGCCTTTTCTCCTACCACGAATTGCGCTCCATACAAGGTTTGGTAGCCACTCACTGTTCGAGCGCTAAATCATGCATTGACGCCAAATTAGCGACTGTACAATCCAGAACGCTGGGATGATCTGATTAAAGCATTCCGCCTTGCGATCTACAATCTGAACACCTTGCCGACTGAGCCGTTACTTCATCTCGCGATGTACGCAGGCCTCGCGTCGCTGAAGCTTCCTGCATGCTATGACAAGGACACAAAGAACATAGACTGTCCCGCTTGTGACGCCAGCCTCGGAAAGCTCGCGGAAGAAGTCCCATTCAGCCATCACGTCAACTCGACCATCGTCTGCAGGATCAGTGGGAAGATCATGGACGAAGACAACGCGCCGATGGCATTCCCTACCAACGGAGAGGTGTACTCCAAGGAGGTGTGTGATCATCGAGCTGCGTGCATCACAACCACAGAGTGGCTGATCGACTTATGTAGGCGTTAGAGGAGATGGCAGCTAAGAATGATGGCTACGTGATCTGTCCACGCAGTGGGGAGAAATGCAAATACACATCCTTGAGAAGAGTGTATATATCATAATTTCTCTTGTACTATGCTCTGTACATTGTAGGTGACCATCACATGTATTCTATCTGGACTCTCGCACGTTGTACTCACAATCCTAGCTTTGCAATTCGCCCTCGGAACACACTTCCTTCTGGCAGCGATCAGGATGCTTGCGGGATGCCGCATAAAACCGCTATCGCACGGGTCCTTATCTCGGCTCCATGCTTTGATGGATCATGATGGCCCTCCACAGTTTGCCATAGGTAGCTTCGCGTAGCTGCACCCTAGCGCTGGGCTATCAGACGAAGCACTTTTAGAGTTGCTATCGCACTGACAGGAGAGCGCCATGGTGGCTCATATAGAGGGGGTCGCCGGCATCATATCTCCTCGTGCCGCGGCCCCCTTCTGCGGAGATCACTGACTATGACCAAGTCCGGGACGATCTCACTTGGCGGCCTTCTGCGCCGTTTAGAAGTGCACCACGATGAGGGCCTGTCGTACAAGCAGTCGTTTCTCACTGTGCGTTTATTTCATCATCGAAACCGCTCATCCTGATTATCGATATAGAACGACGATCTCCGTCCTGTTCCGTCCGAGAATCGTACCTGGAGAGCCAGAAATTTCTACGCTTTGTGAGTTTCAGCTTACCACAGCATGAGATCGGAGATCATCTCTAAAATCAAAAATCCTGAATTAGCTGGATAGCCGATAGTTTCAACATAAACACGTTAGTGGGATATGCTGCCTGATTATCACGAGTCTTGCCTGACCTGGAAGAAGGTGGATGATCGCTTCGTCGATGATCCAATTGGGTCTCTCATGGTGGCAAGCGTGGATCTGTGTCTGGATAGGCTACGCAGTCATTGTGCCTTTCCTCGTCTTGAACGCCCGGCCCGGAGCAGTCTTCCACATCACCTTCCCTGTAGTTGCGCGCACCAGTTTCGGGATATGGGGCAGCTTATGGTGTGTTTTCAATCGGGCGGCGATGGCCTGGTACGGAGACATTCGAAACATTGCATTTCCAGTCATTCACTTCGTTGCTTTGCAGCATCTGGTACGGAGTGCAGGCCAGTATAGGCGGCTCCTGTGTTCTGGTGATGCTGAGGGCCATGTGGCCAAGCGTGAATAATATACGTGAGTGGACATTAATCATCGTGTTCTAAAAGTGCTTAAGTCAGCTTTTAGCGAACTCGATGCCCGCTTCCTCGGGCACGAACACTAGAGATTTCATGTGCTTCTTCCTGTTCTGGCTTATCTCTTTACCCGCAATATGGATGCCATTGCATAAAGTGTAAGTCGTCCCGCAGGACTGTGGGACGCATGACTCTGAAAGCCACTATAGACGGCATCTGTTCACCGTAAAGTCCATCATTGTTCCAATAGCCGGAATCACATTCTTCATTTGGTGCATAGTCAAGGCTCACGGCGTCGGTCCCATTGTGCATCAACCTGCTACCGCGCATGGCTCCACTCTGGGCTGGTCGATGGTCTCGAGTATTATGTCATGCATAAGCAACATGGCTACGCTTGTGACGTATGTCGAACATGCCGTTTACAACCTAGATGCATATTGATCATGTATACCAGTAATGCGCCGGACTTCGCGTCGCGCGCGCACAAGCCATCGGATGCGGTATACCCACAGCTGCTGTCGGTTCCCATCACCTACGGCATCGTAAGCTTCCTGGGTATTATCGTCAGTTCGTCGTCAGAGGCGATCTACGGCCAAGCTATCTGGTCGCCAGTTGACTTGCTTAGTATGTTCTTGGACGATTCACCATCCCATGCGACTCGTTTTGGGGTGCGTCCAGATCCGCGCATGTCGTTCATATTCACATACTATGCGCTGTAGGTATGGTTTATCGCCGCAGCATTTATCATTGCCCAGGTATGTGCTCTGCCGGCTCGCCATTGGGGGGTTTTGTTGATAGAATTTGGCTGTCTGTCGTCAGATTGGGTACGCAGCTTGATTGTCTTTGCCGTTCGCAATGCTGACTTCTCGTAGCACGAATATCTCAGCCAATTCAATCAGTGCGGGTTGTGATCTTACGGCATTGTTCCCTCGATTCATCGTACGTCTTCTACCTAGTCTCATTAGTGGGCTGACAATAAAGCAATGCAGAATATACGCCGCGGCGGCTATGTTGCCGCAATCGTCGGCCTCTGCATGTGTCCATGGAACTTGCTCAAGAGCAGTAACAATTTCACTACCTATCTTTCTGCATATTCTGTCTTCCTGAGCTCAATTGCCGGCGTAATGGTGGGTCGTCTTACGCTCTCCATCTACAGAAGCCAAAATGAAGGCATGGCAGGTCACCGACTACTATCTCATACACCGCGGTCATTATCATATCAAAGATCTATACAGCGTGGAGAGAAATGCATGGTACACGTATACCTACGGGATCAACTTCAGGTACCAGCCTGATGTACTTGAAGGTGAATCGACCTGATCTCCTCGCAGAGCTTACGCCGCATACATCGCCGGCATACTCATCAATGTCGTCGGATTCGCGGGAGCTAGTATGTCATTTGATTTAAGCTCTAATACTTGACAGCTCATCGCACATGAATACAGCCGGCCGTGCAGTGCCATTATCCGCAACACGGATTTACGAATTGTCATTCTTCACCGGGTTCGGTGTGTCGGCCATTGTCTACTGGACACTCAATCAGGCTTTCCCTATACGTGGCACCTACCGTGATTTCGAGGAGATTGATGTGTCCGCTAGCTATGGAGCTCCTCGCCACGAATCAGTAGAGAAAACGCCTGACGAGAAGGACGAAAAAGGGAGTGCGGAAAGCGTACAGGTCGGCGAGGTTACGGTGTAGATGACTTACACGGACAAAACGATGCGGCTGATGCCACCTCAATAATACGACACGATGTCGTATTTTGCTACTTATGAGATGCTTGTCGCGAGAACCGGAGGCTGTGGTGTATGTTTAGATGCTATGAGCTAGGAAACCATCAAACGACTCCTTCACTGTGTCCCCGAGTCGGGTACTGTGATAGGCAGCTGCTCGTATGGGTACATATGCATATGTGAAACAGAGGATATGCTGACCGCTCGAGTGAACCTGTGAGTCTTTGTGATACTGACGATTGAGCAGTTTCTCGATATTAGTATCTCCCTTACTATTGTTGTACAAATGCCGCTCTACGAGATTCACGGTCGCTCCCATATCCGTCCACGCGTCAGGAAACCACCCCCCCTCACGCAGTCTCATCCACCCCGACATCCGGCCTCCGCTTCCCCTTCGTGTCCTCTGCATAATTCTCGTAGAAGTTGAGCTCATCCGCCCCCGCACCGGTCGTGCCGCTGCGCCCGGGACCGTCCCAGAAGTGGTAGGCCTGGCTGTATACGCCATACGACGTCGGCACGACCTCGAGCAGATCTCCACGCGCGACCTCGATCGCGGGGATCTCGCTCGCGGGCAGCCCGATTAAATATGCCAGGATGCAGCGGATGACGGATGCGTGCCCGATGATGAGCAGGTCCTCCTGCTGCCGCTCAAGCTCGATGAGCGTCGGCTCGAGGCGCACTACATAAGCAGGTGAGTGCCACAAGCCGGTGAACTGAGAGAAGGCGGACGGGTGCGCACCGCAGAGGTCGTGGTAGCTCTCCGCACGCGGCGCGCGGTATGCGTACGGGTCGCGCACGAAGCGCTCCCATTCGTCGGGGTAATACTTGCGCACCTCGTCCGGCGTGAGCCCGTCCCAGACGCCGGGGTTGATCTCGGACATTTGCGGCCGCTCGATGACCTTCACGCGAGACGGCGGGGACTTATCATTCGACGTGTGAGAGAGGAACGGCCACGCGGTGTGGTGCGAGCGGCGGCGCGCGGACGTCCAGATCTATGCTGCGTGAGTGAGGCGGCCGCATGTGGGCCGGTTAGGGTGCTCACGATTAGCCGACGCGTGGTGGGGTCAATGCCGCGCTGTTCGAGAGACTTTGCGCGTCGTTCAAGGACAAATTCCTTCAGCCTTTCGGAGTAGTCCCAGCCTGCAGGTGACAGGTCCGAGTCCGCTTTGTAGGAGTGCTCGATGAGTGATTGTCCCGACTGGGATGCAGACTCTGTAAGATACAGGAATAACGCACGGGCAGGATGAGACTTACTCGAGCGAAATATATAGTCCGGAATTTGTTATGGATATTCATTAGGAAAAAGACGATCCGTGACTGTGACCCACATTTTAAAGCAGGCAGTAAGAAGAAAGCGGTTCAAACGGACCTGTAGATAGCCTCTGATATTCTGAATATAGTATTGAGCCTATTCATCTCGTATAGAGGTTGGATCTCCTACATTGACCATGATTTGCTCGCCGACCTGAGGAATCATCTATGATACGCACAATCACGGGTGCGCATAACACTTACGTTCTTGATGCGGATGAAAGGATATGTTGTCTCTTCTACTGGCTGATAATGAGTCTCATGGTCTCGGATACGGCGGTAGTAGTCTTCCACCGCCTGGTCTGGATCCCAACCACGATACTAAGATGCCGCATTAAGCGTGCCTTTAATGCTCAAAGTAGCCAGGAGAAACATACGTCAGGGGACGAGATCTTGACACTCCTGATGTTTGCCAAGATCATTTCTTCGTCATCGCACTGAGATTCTACGACAGCTTGAGCTGAGCGACAGCCTCAAATGCCACAACGTGGGCAGACCTAGCATTATAACGTGTATTCCGGCCTTCTTGAAGCGTTCAGCAATACTCTGGCGGCGCTCAACGGTACCGTTGTTCGCGTCGTAGATCAGAACCTGCCCCTTGTTGTTGAAGAAGTCCCAGATGAGCTGTTCGCAGCCATCCGAGACCTTCTGGCGGAGGGCCACAGTCTCCGGGCTCTTCTCCCCTGCACGACGGTCAAGCCAGGCTCAATGCAAATAATCATGACGGCTACCTAAGCTGAAGTAGTCTGCCGGGACGTTCTGGGTGCCGCCGAGCACCCTGCGGCGGTAATCACCCAGAGAGACCACGGTAGTCTTCACACCGGTCCATCGCAAGTAACGCTCCAAAGCGCGTGAGATGTGTGTCTTGCCCCTCGCTGGCAGCCCTACGGTTAGCACGAGAATCTTTCCGGCATGGAAAAGCAGCCCCGAGTCTGTAGTGTATAGCGGGGCAACCATGGTGGCGGTCGAGGTCAAGGGCGCGACGCGTGCAGCGATCGGTAGTCGGGATCTAATCTAACCGCTCGTTCGTACGCTGCGACTGGAAGATTCACATGTCTAAAACAGTGCGAACTCGAGGAACTACAGATGTAAGTCGGATTTCAGACATACGAACGACTCACCGTACGTGTGGTGGCACGGCAATGAGCTTTCCATCGCTCTCGTCTATGGCCACACGCCTGTTCATTGACAATGCAAACCCGGCAATCATGCCAGGTAGCTCTGAGGTAGATTCAGACGGTGTAGTTGATCGCCTCAGGACACGCTCGACATAAGCGATAAGCAGGAGGTGGGTTGCAATAACCTGTGTTGTGACTACCGCTTGGTTTAAATCCCCTCCACAGTGAATCGTGCGGCCCGAGAGCGGCCAGCTCCTAGGCATCGGCGCATACTGCCAGTATTTCACAGACCTTGATATTCCCTCCGCGAGTGGGATGCATAAATTCTTGGGCTGGTGGCGGACAAGGCGCCTCCTTGCACCATTACTGCTTCTTCGCTTCCCTTCCATGATGTCCTTGAGCCATCGACCAGCGCGCACCCCGTCTCTCCTGACGATGTCTGCCTCCAGAACAAGCGGAATGCGAGCGTCAACTCACTACGCCCAGAGTACCCGGACTGGCCTGCGTAGCACATGTTTAGATCCGCGCTGGAGAACGACACGTCCGCGTCTTCGCTCGACCTCCCTTCCACGATCGCGACGAGCGACCGCATTCACTGCTAGTTGGGACTCCCGCGCATCCGGACAATATCCGCCAGCTGGCGGAGGAGAGGTTACTGAACTTCCTGTATTATCTTCAATTGGGGAACATAAGGTCTGACCAGGCACGAGCACAGTGCATGTGTCCAGCATCTCCACCTCGGCAGAGTACCGGGGAAGACGGAGGACGTCTAGGCACTGACACCGTACACTACTACGCTGAATCACTCGGAGGGCGCAGAGGGACGCCTTCATGCGCAACAGCAGGATCCAATTTGCCGCACTGTGCTACTCGTCCTCCCTGCAGAGCTGGAATAACGGCTCTACGGGGTTCCTTAATCCGCGGATCCAGTGCGATTACGGATTTCATTATGAGCCCGCAGATACTGCGTTACGCAGTGCCTATCCGTACCTAAATTGGCTTCGTAATCGTTTTGATCCTGTGCATTACTCATTGTGTGGTAGGACTGCCCTATTACGGCGCTTTCTTTCCGCCTCGCTGAGGAGAACGCGCGCGTCAAGCTCCACGCGTCATACGATGCATCCACCGCCGCCGGGTATCCGTCCCCGCGCGTACCAGCGTGCGACAGATCTCGGTGCGCTCGTCGGGCCTCCCATGGCGACGCACTTTTTTTTTGAAACCGTGTTGCATCACTATTTGATCTCGGCGGGCCTCGGCGTTTCGAATGCGCTCGTGTTCCTTGTAGTGTTCCGGTTGAAGGATCTGGACAGTTAGTAACCACACCTGTGTTGGATTCACATGTGTCGTTCCAGCCTGCCATTACATTGTGCGTTCTGTGTTCTCGTATGCGCTCGCTCGTCCACACTTTGCTTCTAAGCCTTTCTGACTCATAGGGCGGCAGTAATGCCGTAGTTCGGCAATACGTTGTGACTCACGTAAGGATCTACATCTTGCTGGAAATAGAAGGCATGCGTAGTCCACAGCTGAGACCAGCGGCGGGCAGCGTTGGACCGACGGATCAATGAAACTCGGATGACATGAATCTATCAAAAGTATTGTACAATGCAAAAAATCTATCCTCTACATCCTCTATTCTATGCAACGACGAAAGGTACACGGAGAAACACAGAGCAAGATACCGATCCAAGCGAGCCACTCATTCAATACGGCGGTGTTTAGGGACGATCGTCCAGATGAGGATCATCGTGGAGATCATCGACACAATGCTGCGGCAATTCATATCAGCGAGGCGAGCACTGATGTAATGCGCTACTCACAAGGGTTGGAGGGCTGAAATACCGAACTTGGACGAGAGAATACCGGTGATGAATGGTAATACGGCAGAGCCCGCCTGGCCGACGCCGCTGATGTAGCCGAGACATCCGGTCAAGATCCACTTCGGGAGAATGGATGTGGAGTGGTTCATGAGGATCGGGTAAATGGGGCCCAACAAGAGGCCAATGAATGCTACCGCAACTGCGTTTTGAACCAACGAAGGTACGACCCAGACCGTGATCTCAAGGCTGAGTATGGAGTGTCAGATGCAGCACGTCAAGCGGCCGTTCTTCGTACTTACATAATGACGATGAACGCATAAATAACAATGACCCATCGTTCGCCGATCTGCATAATGCGGATTAGTCCGGTAGATAGTTCAAGGTGAGCGTGGCATACCTTGCGGTTCAACCACATCAAGGTGAGACGACCGAGCATCAGTCCTGCAGGATCAACGTCACATCGTATCGATGAGCATCCTGCGCAACGTGGACGTACCACCGAAGAAACCAGAGGAGATATAGCCGGCACTTGCGCCACCTCCCCGCTTCTCCTCGATAAACGTCACGATCCAGCCTGCAAATAAGTCCAGATCTATCACACAGCAATATTCACAGCCAAGCTCACCTCCTATGGAGACTTCCACACCGACGTAGATGAGGGAAAATATGGCCAAGAAATGTACTTCCTTGAGCCGCATGATCTGGTGGTATAGGTTCTCGCTCTCGCCCGCCTCGCGTGCAGCCTGCCCGGCATCGGCCATGACAGCTTCCACAATCTCAGCATATGTTAGATGAAGAACAAGAGTAACCATTCACCATCCAGATCTCTTAGTCGGAACACCACAAGCAGCAGAATCGTGTTAGACACAGCGATGCCCGCAGAGATCATATAATGGTACGACCAGTGAACCGCGGTGGAGAAGTATGTCGCCACCAGGGGCGCGACGAGGGCACCGAGACCTAAGCCACACTCGTACAGATGAGGACCGGTGCAGGTATGCTCTACATGTCGAGCGGGACGTACCGTATGACGCGTGGAGGAACCCGAACTTGACGCGTGAGTTTTGCTGGTTCCCAACGAACCCGTTTGCTTGTGCGTTCTGCAGAGATATGCCGTAACCTGCGAAGATGAACGCCACACACATCACGGGGAATGGGCCGCCAGGGGCCATCATGGCGTAGCCGACTAGCTGAATGAGAGCGCCTGGTCTCCCAAATTGGTCTCGCAATCAACCAAGAGTATTATGTTGCTCACCGAACACAACGACCTAATAGATAGCATTTTCAGTACAGGCACCGGGAATAACGCATATGCTCGCACCTTGCCAAACCCGAACCTATGATCAAGCCACACGTTCATCACAGCGCCGCTGAGGAATCCCTGCCGTGCTGATCAGGGGCCGAGAGCATGCGTCAAGAAGAGCAGTCCTACCACACAATTTGTCACGAACAAAATCGAGACAATGGCAAAGCCAATCTAAATGCAGCTAAGCACAGCATGACGGATTGTCTAAAACAGAACGGCACACCTTGTAATTGCGCTGAATCCGCGGGATGAGCGGTCCAGTCGTGCCATCATTCCAACCCTCCAGGAAGAACGAATAGCACAGAGCGAAGAACTGGATTCTGCTATTACGGACAAAGGCAGCCCTTTGTGCCGGTGTTAATGCTGGAGCGCTCGAGCCCTCAGCGTAACTCAGCCGCGACGGCGTCGGTGCTTCGACGTCATCAGTCTTTCCGAGAGTCACAATACTCGCAGCCGCGGTAGAAATGCCGGACGCATGCACCGTGCTCGGGCCTGCGCTGTTGTCTTCGACGATTGAGGAAAGTACTGGGAGCTCAATGGCCTCCCCACCCGTCGGATGGCTCGAGGACATCGTACGCACGCGTGGAAGCTCTGACCGGCGGCGTATACGGTCACTGATCGCGATCATTGAAGGGAGGTCGAGTGAGGACGTGGAGGCGGAGGCCTCGTCCTCCAGCGCAGATCCGAGCATGCGCGACGGAGGCCTGTCTGAATACTCCGCACGCAATGCGTTAATGATTGCAGTCCGCTTGTCAAGGCTGCTGGCATCATCGGGTAAGGAAGGGAGCACGCCGGTCGATGGCTCTGAGAAGGACATGACGCGGGGGGAGCGGATACCAGTCGTGATACAACAGGGGCTCTTTATCCGTTGTCAGTGTCTGAAAAATTTCCACCGCGCACGGACGGAATCTCAGAGTCTGGATGCGAACACTACATAATATCAGCCGGTTATGACTCCGAGTTGTCAGTGCCTAGAAGTAAACTGCTGACCCCAGCTGGCTGCGGGGCCCCGGGCCGTACGACTGGATATAGGAGGGCACGACGAGAGTCAAGCGGGGTCATAAAACAAATTGTTGCGTCAAAGGGCCTTGTCGGTCGGGTTCTGCGACTCTAATGGCGAGCGCGTTAGTAAAACGAGTCCGAAAGCTTCGTGTCCGACGATCAGCTGTTCAGAGATACCATTTATATACCCTGAACCGGGATTCGCCCACGGAAATGATGACCGGGGGCTGCATTGAATTGATGTGTACCGAGACGAGGTGATGGAGAGCTCAGAATATCAACGTGTGATTTCGAAGGCTTGCCGTACAAGCTCGGGATTCCTGCCACACTACCCGCCCGCTTGAGATTCCAGACGAGTTCCTTCGTGATGTATGCCACAACACAACACTGATCAGCCATTCATCTCTTCATAAAGAGGAGGCTACCATGTTGATGAGATGTGCACGGAGAACGAAACCTCCAGATTCGAGTCTTACCCGTAGATCGCTCTCGGGTCACGTGGTGTGATTCCGTACGGCATGGGCGCTTGCTCGCCGCACGCAGCCATCCGCCCGCTTCGCCTTCCTTCACCCTAATCCACTCTACGCACAGCCGTCCTCATGCAGGCCAACTCCCCCGCCTCGCGGTTGAATACGTACCATGGTCCCAAGCGACAGATGCTGGGGAACCAGGCGGGTCGTACGCCACCCGCCTGGCGCGCGAACGGCGGACCAGCGCCACAAGGCAGGCGAGCGGGCCCATCAAACGCGCCGGAGAAGGGCAGCAAGATCCTGCTCAGCTACCTGCCCCCTGACGTGGGCGAAAGCGAGGTTGAGGTGCGCGCGTGCTCTTCACTATGCGCGCAGGCGATCCTAGCTCATCCCGCCACCGCAGATTCTGTTCACGAAAACCGTGGGCCCAGTGAAGGACTCGTTCATCGTGTACAACTCGCAGGGGCGCTCAAAAGGCATGGCGGTGGTGACGTTCCACCGCGCGGCGGACGCGGCGATCGCGCGCTCGAAGTACCACGGCAAGGTCATTGACGGCAGTGAGTGCGCACCCTTCGTGGACTCCCGTGTCGCGGAGATCGCTATCCATCACCTGTCTGTGTGTGACAGAACGCGCAATCCAGATTGAAATTGTCGTAAACGAAAACATGACTCGGCCAGCTGCGCCGGCGCCGCAAGCACAGCCTACGCTTCTCTCGCGCATTGGCCCAACCACCCAGCCCGGGACGCAAGCGAGCCCTACTGGCAATGCGCAACCGACGTGAGGAGGCATTATTTGACTCGATTATATACTTATTATATTCGATATGCAGACAACAAAGGAAACAGAAATTTGTCGCGAATGGAAACCCGCCACAATTCCAGAAGCGCATTCAGCCACAAGCTCAGGCTCAGGCACTCCCAGTTGCTGTTCCTCCCGCAAGGAACGTCAACGCACGCATACGCCAGAAAAAGGGCCCGCGGCGTCTCAAGAAAAGAGTCGTGACTGTTGCGGACCTCGACAAGGAGATGGATGAGTACCGCGCGAGCGTGGAGACATAGGACGCCCCATGGGGATTGGCCTGTGCTAGAGGAACATCTTCCTTTCCATCTACAAGTGATACAAGTACGAGATTCGTCGGTCGATCATGGGCTCTAATTGTTCCCCGAGGTGCTTTGTGCGCGCTGTCATTGCTCCTACCCTGTAATGTTCGATGCTATCGGTGTAATATACGGTAATTTTACAAATAGCGGTTACAATGCTCGGGCCATTCTTGTGACTATTTTCCAAGAAACTCCCGCATGAGCACATGAATGTCCCCGCCCTCTCGTAATACTCATTGTTGCGCCGTCTTTCGCACCGCGGCGGCCATATTCACCGTCAACTGCCACCAGATGGCAAGAGTGAGGCCTATAGTCCCGTGGAGCGTGCCCCAGACGACTTCAGGCGTTGCGCGGTATCTACCGTCGGGTCAGAATCTTTGAACTCCTGAGATACATCTGAATGCAACACACGATTCCGCCAGAGCACCGAACGAATGCGGGATAAACCGAGGAGCGTTAAACAGGATCGTCGAGCAGGTGACATGGTAGAAGCAGAGCGCCATTCCCAGCGCACGCTTTCCTGGCAAGAACTCTGGTTACAGTACATTTTATTACTCTGCAGTTTGATAAACAAAGTCGGGGGACACAGAGACGCACCAGGAAGCGGGAATACGAGCAGCGCTGCAAGACATAGTCCCGCCACAAGAGCAGAGTACATCTGACGCGGCAGCATGATCAGTAGCGCGGCCAGTCTATGATGCAATTGTGCTCACCTTGATGAAGACAAGCGTGGTGTTTGTGAGCTGTATGAACGGCAAGCTCATAGGAGACAATAGTCCCTGAACGGCTACCGGCACCTCCAATGCAATGTGCAAGAGGAAGACGACTGAGCTGACGGTTCATCGGCTGGAATGTGAGATGAAGGCGCGAAGTACACTGGATATCATGGACGTACAGGGGGTGGCGGCCATTTGGCGCGACTTGCGACATTCTGCTGGATCACAGTACCCCTGCAAGCTTTGGCCCCGGGCTCGTCAATGGTCAATGGCAGCACCAAAGGCACACTCACGCGACGTGGGTATGGTGGTAGCTATAGAGGACTGAATAGCGAACTTGGTTATCAGCCGCATGCTGATAACCACGTGCAAGCGGTGATTCGTATGGGAGCGTGCCTGTAACAGCTGTCAGATTGGAGATACGATCGTTCGGGCATCTAGATTCGGGTATGATAATATTCCCTCTCCCTCCACGGGGAGCAACCTCTACCAAGACTACAAATACATATATCACCAGAGAAAGCCCATAATCATTAGTCTATGCCAACCCAAACCCGATTTTGCGACCGTCAGCAGGCGCTATGCCTCGCCATCCTCCTCGCCATCCTCCTCGGCGAGCGTGTCCGCGAAATGCGACTGTGCACGGGCAAGCAAGCCTCCGCCGGCTGCCTCGCCCGCGTCAAGGTCTCTCTCAAGGTCGAGCTCCTCATCGGTCCGTGCATCTTCCGGGTCGACCAGGAGTCTAAGCCGTGCGACCTCCCTGCGCAATTTACTGATCTCGTCGTCACGTCGTTCCACACGGCCCTTGAGCAGCTTGATATATTCGTTGCCGCAGCGCAGAAGCTGCAGCTTGCTGACGCCCCGGTTCGGGCCCTCTACGTTGCCCTTTGGCGGACCGCGGGGCGGCATGGCCCCTGGGAGTATGGGTTCGTCAGGGTATCCTTCCTCGGATGGCAGCGGAATTGGCGGCAGGAGAACTCGGAGGTCGTCAAAAGATGTCTTCAGCGAATCTCGTCGCTTCTGCTCCGCAGCCTTATGCGACGACTTGCGGAACTGTACGACAGGCTGCGCGAACCCGCTGGGCGATGAGCTGGGACCTATTGCGGTAGCATTACCCGCTAATGCCCGCGAGTTAGAATTTTCTGGTTGTCATTCCAAGATAAGACGCTACAAACCTGGTCGAATCGGCTTCAAGCTCGGGCTAACGAGCGGCACATTGGAAGCCTTGTCAGCCGCGCGCGAGCTCTTTGACGGGTCTCCTGCGGCCGTTGCCTTTGCGGCTGATTTGCCTTTCTCTACCGTCCCGACCTTCTTCTGAGTAACACCAGTGCTCGTGGACGGTATCGGGGGCGACAGACTACTACTGGTGCCGAGCCTGCCCAGATTCATGATACTGGCAGGCGTCACCGGTGCAATAGGCGTATGTCCAAAATTGGCAGTAGACAACGAGGTCATGGACGCAGCGGTCAAAGGCGCAGACGCAGAGACAGACGGTGGAAGCTGTGCGGGAGGCGGCATGGGAGGGAGCTCGATGGGCGACGGCGTGTCGTTGGGAACATCTCCCCGGCTCGCTCCATCGCCGCTGATCGAAGTGAAGTGTCCAATAGCGGGAAACAGCGGCGTCGAGTTGGCCGACCGGGTCCCTCGGGCAGGGGCTTTCTTGGATGTGGTCAACGCTTTTGTGGTCGAGGACTGCCGCTTTCGCGGAGGCTTTACGGGAGCGATAGACTCGTCGCCGCTAGACGATGCATTTCGCCGCTTGGTGCCAACGGTGGGGGCCGGCTGATTGCTGCGGCTGCTGGGGCACGGCGCCTGCTGCACGTTGTTGTATGCACCCAGCCACGGGCTCGTCAAGGGAGTGATGTCACTGAAATCCATTTCCGCAGATGGAGACATAGCCATAGACCCGTTAGTCTGGAAGACAAGATTCGCTGGAGCAGAATGCGGGGCTTGGGGTATCATCTGCTGCGATATGAATTCGTGTAGGGCATGATTTTGCACGGGGCCACCTCCCGACGACGTGCCACCCATCTGCATGCCGCTGTTTCGCAGTATCATCGGCGGGACGTAGTCAGGGCTCGGTTGCGCGCGCAGCTCCGCAGACGAGGCTGAGGAAGGGGTATGAGACGCGGAGCTTCGTGGCTGAATCGGCATACCTGGTGTGGGCAGGCCAAATTGCTGCTGTTGCTCCCTCTGTCGATCCGTCGCCATCGGCAGCGCCGCAAATGCATTCTGGCCGCTAAGAAGCTCAAGCTGAGCGGACAGCAGTCAGCACTCAGAGTCGCGCGTACCTCCCCAGCGCGAAGGCGACATCGGCTGCGCCTCTCGCGAGGCGGCCGGACGGTGAACGCTCTAACGGCGCCTCCCCCGCGCCCTACAAAAGTAGCGACTACTCACCTGCTGCTGGAAGATGTGGTTCTGGAGCTGTTGCAGCTGTTGCAGCTGGCTGAGCCTCATCTGCTGCTCCAGGAGAAGCTGGGAAGTCGTTTGGGGCTGGGAAGGGAGCCCGTGTGATACCGTGCCGTCTTGCCCGTTCATGAGATTCTGGAAAGCGTCCATGCCGATCTGCATACTCGCCAGAGGCAGCTGAGAGTGGTAGTTCATAGATATCTGAGGACCAGAGGAGTGGGACTGGAAAAATTGAGCATCCCTGAGGGCGGTGTGGAACAAGGACTGTATGAAGTCCTTCTGGTGCTGGTTCTGCGCGCTCGGGTCTGGATTCATGGTCGCAGAAAGGGATGCATGTGCACAAGAAGCGCGGCATCAAACCGCGAGCGGTGATTGACGATACATTACCAATATGCTCCTTATCTTTCAGTCCCGTTTAGCTCAGTTGGTAGAGCGCGTCACTAGTAATGACGAGGTCAGTCGTTCGAGTCGGCTAATGGGAATATTTTTGGTCTTTTTACATCTAAACTCAGATATCAGAGCATCACCTTGTTTTTCTTCCGAAACACGCGAAAGGCGCAAGTGTCGATGTAATGATCGTACGACCGAGACTCGGCACGTATTTTTGTGTCGAATCAAGATCTCATTTCTCCGGCTCAGAACCCTAAGGCAACGGCACATGCTTTGGGCATGGCTTAAAGTCATTGATTAGGTGCTAATTGGAGTCGTCATGCAGTGCAAACCTACGGGAACGTTGTCAGACACCGAATTTACGTATACACACTCTTGGCCAGTGGGACTGAAGTGGCATCTATCTAATGCATGCTGAATGCGAGGTATGACACATGTATGGAGCCTGCGTCTCTTTGAGGAACTCTGCTTTCTGAAGCCTCTCAAACACGAGTACCCGCCTCACGGAATCAAATGAGCAGCTATTAACAGGAATCTAGCCGCAGCCCTGCTGCGAGGCTGTGTTCATAGCTATCACCGCCACGATGGTCAGTGCATTTGTCGCGTATAATCCGCATGTCCTCATTGATCACATCCATAACCGGTGTTGAGTATTTGCGGTGTTTCTCAGGAGCGCGAGAACGTACACACTGCGCAATACGGCCAGGCCCGTGAAATCTGCCTGAAACGTTTGCCCGTTGAAATTTGCCTAGGGGCTATAGCTTGGATAGCTGCTCCGAGCCGGAGGCGAACAAACGTTAGATGGCAATGTCATGTCGGCTACCCGTATTCGTACCTTCACATTTGATCTCGGGTCCGCAATTATCACACCCAGATCACTGCGAGAGGCCACATGAACAGAGGTGGACGGATAGTGCGTTGAGAAGCCCAGGGCTACCGATAAATCAGACCATCTGCGAACCGACCAATCGCACCGATACAGTCGGACTGAAGTAGAGAGGCTCTTCGACCGATGCTTGACACCGTGGGATCGCCACACCGGAAGCGTATTTCGACTACTTTGTTGCCCAGCGGTAGACACGCACATGCGGGAAACGTAGATGACATCCTTTGACAGGGATCGGGATCAAAAGCGGTTTGCTGAACAGAAGCGCGATAGACATAGATCAAAGCTTAACCCTAGCACGGGTCACCGTTCCTGCCAGGTGACAAGCACAGTATCCAGGCCTGGTCATCGACAACCAAGACGGTGACCCGACCCGTCCCTCAGCCGCGCGGGACGACAAGGTAGGCGGGGACGCCGCCAGTCTAATTGCCAATGTACCATTCAACATCGTATCGTACGTCTATGCTTGGCCTTCTTGCTTGCAGGAAAATTGACGGATTCTGGGACACCATCGGTACTTACTGAACCCCCGTGCATCTGCGCTGACATAGTACCAAAGTCTCGGTCGGCGACTAAAACGGTTTATTGCAAAGTCAGCCTCATACAGTGAGATGGCGCACATTGGACCACTCGGCGTTGAATAGTATATTTGCATGAGTAGTGCCTATGTCTGCGCTCTTGTTTTGAGAGCCAATGTCAGCAGTGAGGATAGAGACCGCCAAGTCGCACCTGCCGCCTTGGTCACAGAACCAGTACCGGAACAAGCCGACTATCGGGATGATTTTGACAGAAAAAGGGCAATCAATGTAATCCATTTCCAATGATTAGATGTCATGAGACTGCGAGTAGCGCAGACACATCTTAGCTGCCCAGAGACATATGCCCAAGCGCCATAATGACAGAGGCCATTGCCAAGAGGAGCACCAAGTTCCGGAAGAATCGACGACTACACGCATGGATTCTGCGTGCCGAGAGGCGCCACAGATGTGCTTCTGTGGCCCCGTGCTGCGTTTCTCCGCTTGTGATCGGCGATGTGTACACCCGACGGGAGTACAGCTGATGGCCGTGTAGCAGCATCAGAGAACGCATTGAATCAACCCTTTCGTCACTTACGCAATGACCAGGAGGCATCAGGTTGGCATGCAGAACAATAGGTACATGGTGGTTATTGTCGCACTGTCGAAGAACGGAGACGAGTGTGCCGCGTATCCGCCCACCGTTATTTACAATAAGATATATATTGTAGACGCCTGAACATGACGCGCGTGCTGTTGGCCACACTGCGGTTTCGATCCAGGTTATACGGCGTGAACAACCGACCTGATTCCCGCAAAAACGTCATATTGATGGATTGCTGACCAAAGTCATCGAGTATTCAGCATCAGTGAGAACGACCTGATGAATGAGATGCTGGAGCATTCAAGCTGATATAGCTATGTACCTGAAATTGGATGAGCCGTGTGATGCCGCATATATATCAAAGTCAATAGGCGAGTGCACCACAACACCAGAATCAAGGAAGACTTGACTTGGACAGATCCTGACGATATTCTCGGTGGCATAAATACGCAGATGTTTGATGGACAAATCACGAAGGCAGCAGATCACTGTCATGAATTTGCACGATGCCTAGATAGTCAGCGACCTCACAATAAATTGCAAATTGCAGGTCCGTAGAACCTTGCCGTTTGGCGGTATTAGTGCGGTCTGCTGGGAAATGGGAGGCATAAACGTTAATTGGCACGTCGCATTTGGCG
This sequence comes from Wolfiporia cocos, assembly GCA_029448655.1. Lineage (NCBI taxonomy): Eukaryota > Fungi > Basidiomycota > Agaricomycetes > Polyporales > Phaeolaceae > Wolfiporia > Wolfiporia cocos. The sequence continues at coordinate 1,999,044 of JACCLO010000008.1, read as the reverse complement.
ATAAGAGAATGGCGATCCCACTTCCAGCACAATACCCTGCAAATGCCTGCTCGCATACCGTCAGTGCTTTCTTGTGGGTCCCAGCCGATGAATAGACATCGCGATTGTGAGATCCAGGGAATGTGCCAGAACGCACTGTAATTACCTGTCTCAACCGTGTGGGAAGGATCGACACATCGGCTAGGCGGGTAACAGATAGCTAAATTACCAAGATTCAATGTACTCTTCCACCGCAGCACTATCGCAATCACGGCGAGCTGAGAGAATGTGGTAGGCTATAAGTCATGCCATAGACGGCCTGATGGTACTATTGCTTACTCCTTTTGGAATCCGTGGACCTTCTCGTACCTCATTTGGAGCTGAGATTGACGGGGAGGCGAATCCGAAAACCTTGTCCACTCATAGCTTATTCAACCGAGGGTTGCGACTGTTATGTCTCGCACGCACTGACCTTGTCTCAAGGATTATGCGTTGCACATTCACCAGTAGTGAGCTTATCTGTACCATGCTTCGGTGTCACTGCGACACTATGCGCAGGCAGCATCAGAGCAACGCATATCGCGATCTGGCGGGGCTGGCTGTCATGGGTAAAACATGACCCGGATTCGGGACCAGGAAGCAGGAGATCCGGATAACAGAGGCCTTGCCTCAGAAGCAACACACAGCATTTTCCAAACCGGATAAAGCCGACAACACAAGGGGACACGCAACCGTGGCTTCTGTGGCAGCGAGGACCCTCGGGGTCTACACCAGAGCATGCGCAACACGAGGTTAGCCACGCCTTCCTGATGGAAACCTAGTGCTGGACAATGGATGTGTCATAGAACCTGGCTCGTAAAGCGTGCTCGCCTTATTGGATCTTCTCAACAGCTCTTCCTTGGGCGGGTATTCGTGCGTGAGTCATGTGCCCCTGCAGACGGGGTCCCACACTGGAGCCCACGGGCGCTGCGGGCAGGGCTATGGATCTCTATCTGTTTGTCTGGACATGGACTGGCTTTGTTGCCAACGAAGCTTTGCGATTGTCATCATTTAGTCTATAGCTGCTGTCAGTAGTCTACATTCTTGCCATGGGAAGAAGCATGGTCGGCAGCTGACCCCAGATACTGGTCGGCATCAGTTAGGCACAAGGACTGGAGTCGAGCGGGGCGGGACCTCGTTGTGAGGAGTAAATCCGGCTCCGAAAACAGAAAGTGGCACGTTCGCTGACTTGAATGGAGTCGAAATAGAAACCAGAATAAGTGACGAAGATTGGGATACCGTCGGATTCCCAGGCGTTCCGTTCTGGCCCTCTTCGGCCGCACTGGGCCTTGGTGGCCTGATATAGGCCACGATGATCAGCGAGGCCGCCAGTGGCCGTGAGGAAGGCGGTCGTGGGGAACATACGAACGTCCATCAAAGATTGAACAGATATGAATTCGCCGCTGCCTATAAGGCTAGTGCGGAGTGAGGTGTCTGCGAGGGCAACCGATGGCTCGTGCCGCGTGTAGATTCGGTCGTGAAACTTAAGAAGTCTTGCGGCACCAGATGTCGGCAAAGCACACCATTGGCTTGTGAGAATAGGTTTGAAATAACTGGACCGCTGATGGTGGCGCTTGCTGCTGATTGAACTAGGCTGCGATGGGGACGCGCCAGACAATGGGGTATATTGGCCACTGCCGATGGGGGCGGGTGACAATGGGAGCCGGACCATCCATTATCTTCCTGCTTATGCTTCTAAGGCATGATCATGATGTGTGATGCATTGTTCGTCAGATTGCGCGGAATATTCTGGTGGAGTCTACATCTCTTGGGACCTAAATGTAATTGGAATTTCTGGTGTGCAAATATCAGGCAGGAATGGAGCAGGCACCGCTGGCTAGACGGGGGCGAGTGGCCAGTCTCGGTATGTGCGCGGCCGAGCGAGTGGAGATTGAAATCAGATTGTGGGAGCAGTCTTCGTGTGGAAGCAGATAGAACGGAAGGGGTTCTTAGCTGCTTATATAATAGTTTATCCAATTGGAGCCGCCGCATGGTGCCGTAACAGAATACAACAACCTATAAATGCCTTTACCACGCTCCATGGTGCGTCCTTCCCCTGCCCTCATCTCTGCCATTCGCTAGTGTGGCCGGAACCATGTCCTACTCCGTCGCTACTCTCCCGCCCACCAAAAGGCGACGCACGGCTACCTCGGTATTTGCTGGTGACTTTGACCCGCGTCCCGCGCGCGACGCGCTCACCAGCCTGCTCAATGGCGTGCCTGCTTACCCCAAAGCCGAGGCACTGGATGAAGAATTGAGGAGAGACCGCAAGCGGACTGAAAGGGAGAAGCAGGAGAGGGCGATAGAGAAGGATAAACGCACTAAGCCCGGCCCAAAGCCAAAGCCTGCGCCTCCAGTCGCCTCCAGTTCAACCGCAGTCGCGCCTGCGCTAGCCAAACGTCCGCCTAACGTGAAGCCTGCCGCTTCGTCCTTCTGGCAGGCACGTCCTACCATCCACATCGCCACCGTCCAGCGGTCCGTCTCTGTCACCCCGCCACCCATGGCATCGTCGCCGCCCACTACACCGGGTCCATCCATCTCGTCTGGCACGTCAGCCACGTCGTCGAAGCGGCCACACACACCCTATGACGATGAGGACCTGGACATTCGGCATCACAGCACTGACTCCTCTACACCGCCGCCAGCACCGCAGCGGCCAGCGAAGAAGAAGCGGACCGCGGTGCGCAAGGGCTGGAAGGGTTGGGTTGAGGGTTCACCGCCACCGTCCGAGAAACTCATCAACCTCGACGTGGTCACTGTCCTGCAGGAGAGGAAAACACGCAGCGGCAAGAGCTTTGATGCGATTGGCGTCGGCAAGGAGACTTGGGTCTGAGCTCGGTAAGCCACGCCCTTTGATTTTACGGTGCAATCGTCCTCATACCCCACCACAGCGATAACGGGCGGTGCCCGCTTTTACTGACCTATGAATTCCTTGGTTATGCATGACTCGCGGTGTCTGGTCTGTTTCGCTTTCTCTGTGTTATCTACTGGATGTGCTTCAAGTGGTGAACCGTTTATTGCGCTGTACCGGGTGTTGAGACGTTCGCTATCGTAATGGTCCTGATCCCGCATGTCATTCCCTTTGTTTCCGTCGGGTATCCAACATCTCAGTCTCGGGTTTTTTTACATGCACAGCATCTTGTAAATATATGTGACGAACAAAGAAGCAAATGATTAGTTATCAGAGACGGGTGTCGCTTGACACACAAAGGCCCACATGATGCCGGACACGCCATCCACAGTGGCCACAGAGTGCAACCCCGGCTTGATGGACATCGGCGACAAAAATTCGCGTGAGATTTCGGTGTTGCTTCCCGACGCCGGCGTTTATGGCCGCCCGCTTGCCTTTAAGCGTGCGGCGATCACACACTTGCCGACAACAGGCGGGCGGCATCCTGCAGATCTGTTTCCGCGAACTCCAGCGCCATTGTTCAATCGTCAGTGAGTAGCGCTCGCGCCTTTTCCAGTGCACAAGTGCTGTATCAGGAAAACTTCTCAGGTCTACTGATCAAGCTCGAGAAGCCGCGGCTGTAGTAAGCGCCCAAACCACCGCCGAAGTCGCGCCTTGGTCAATCATATCATCTTGCTCTCGCGACTCATCGCCACAACTTGGGCCGCAGGTGAGGCCTGGAAATACACAGGCCACAGCTTGCTTCCTGAAATCTGATCAGTAGATTCACGCCAACCGCGCGATGCTGACGCACATCCCCTTTCCGGTGTTGCCCGCGCCCCCGTCATGGTATCCTGGACACATGGTTCAGTTTCAGAGGCAGCTCCCGAGCGTGCTGAGCAGTACAGACATTGTACTTGAGCTTCGGGACGCGCGACTGCCCCTCACCAGCATCAACCGGAATTTTGAAGGTGCGTGTGATTTTGCGCGAGAGTTAATGAGTGTTTGCGTCCCCAACGAGACTGTATCGGTACTCTTCCCGGAGAACTTGGGTCGCTTGGTTGCTCTGTACTGCAGAAACTCAGCGACCCGCTACACGCTGCGCTGGCACAATTCTAGAGCGCTTGGGCCTATGTGAGACGTGGCCGTTCTGGCCCAATTTCAATATACGAGAATGAATTCCAAAAAGCCCATGCCCCCGATTCAATTGTTCCAGCTGAGCATTTACCACACCAAAGCGTCTCCTCATTGTACTGGAATGAGCTTTGTCCTACGTAACGGCTCATGGTTGAGTTTTTTCATTAATTCCTGACATCGAACCCTACAGGTGCCCTCAGGAGGTGGCGCAACGAACGCGGATATATCGATTCCCCTGTCGCAGTACATGACGTAAAGACACGGGCTGATCATTTACATCGGCCACCTACGAACAATGGTCGCCTATGTGAACGTATCGTGGTCTTCAACAAGCGGGACCTGGTTCCTGAATGGGGCGTCGAGGTAAGTGGCTGTATTGTGTCTTTATGTTACAGCCTCGGCATACAGCTCTCAGTAGCCCTTCAGCAAAGCAATGGCCTCAAGATACCCGGGCCAAAGAGTCTTTTTTGCTTCCTGGAGTCGAGGGCGTGACATTAAGACTCTCAGTGACATGATCATCAGTAAGTAGAAATATTGGTTCAAAGATGTAATATTATCAATTTATCGGGACTATGACATTATTAGACATCGCGAAAACCAATACACACATGCCAGAGACGAACGTCCTAGTCGTGGGCATGCCCAACGTCGGGAAGTCTACATTGTTGAACGCCCTCCGGAAAACAGGAGTTGCAGGTTGTAAGCTCGAATCATATGGCTATATCAAGTTTCACAATTACGATGTACTGACGCTGTGCGACGGCCTCATCAGCCGTGCCGAAAGCGTTGCGTACATCCGCTCAACCAGGTCACACGCGGGTGCTCTCCACACGCCTGAAAATATCCGAAAGCCCACTTGTTTACTCATACGACTCCCCGGGAGTGATGCTACCGTTCTTAGGGAACGGAGACCGCGGCGCAGAACGAGGCATCAAGCTGGCGCTCATAGGTTAGTTAGACGCTCATTGTCATCCGACCGGACATGGGCCACAGGCTGACATGACCGGTTTGTTTCACAAAATAGCTGGAATTAAGGAAGGCCTCTACGATATTGAGTACATGACCGCGTACTTAATATACCGACTCAACGTGTTGGACCCCGTAGGCGAGTCTCCCCGCGGATCCCGCGTGCCGTGTCACAAACGAGCGCTGACAATTGACCGTGTGGAATCGTAGCCCCTGCATACTTACAGGTCCTCCCGCCATCCACGCCGCCCATGGTTGACGTGAATGAGTTCCTTGATCTGCTTGCGCGCAAGTTGTGCATGATGAAGCGGGGTGGTATTCCTGACCAGGCCCGTGCGGCTGTGTGGTTCATCAGGTGGTGGCGCGAAGAAGGCGGGATCGTCGCAGCTTCGGCGCCGGTGCTCCATGCAGGTAGAGGAACGCACCGGCGCGGGTGGGGCTTTGACCTCGAGTGGTCTGTTGATGCCGCAGAAGCGCAGGCGTCACGCTACGACGAGGCGCTCATACAGCAGAAGATGGAGGCATGCATCGATGCGTTCGAGACATCGGCGCTAGAGGAGGAGCGCGAAGGCGGCGGCGTGAGCTTGACTCAGGAAAAAAAGCGTCAGCGGGAAGAGCTCCTCGCGAAGCGTGCAGCACGCGTCAAAGCAAGGCTCGCAGCGCGACGAGGCGGTAATTAGTTAGCGAGCCAATGTCCTCGTCTATCGACTGCGGTCTCAATGTCATTCCTCAGCCGCGTCGATCGTTATTACCCGCAATTTGTTGCGCGTTGGACGGACCCGTGATTTATTGCATAGCTACTTTTCACATTCATTTCGCGGCGGCTAACACGTGGCAAGCGATACGCATACCCCGGCTTTCTTCCGCGGCTCCTAGGTATCTAGCTAGATAACTACGTGAATTTCCGTGTACAAAGCGTAAGGAGTCGTCGCGAAGATTATTTGTGGCTGCACCTTGAGGCAGTGAATCACGCGATCTCATGCATGGGAATCCGAGCATCACGGCGGCTGATACGCGAGGGCTGAATAGCATCATTGAAATGTAGACATGATCCCATTCCCTGGCTCCTAAAGACCGCCGAGCGCTCGTGTAATTATTCGTCAGTCAGAAGCTGCGCCGTGAGATGGCGTCAAACCTTACAAAGCGGATATGGTCATTTGCATTTCGCTGACCACGGATCCTGCATTCTACGGCTCTATCCGTGATAACGAGTGTGCCGCACCCCACATTTTGCTTTGCTGTGAGAATCTCTTGCGAAGTGATGTCGATGAGCGCTGAGCCTGCACTGAATTACAGTGGGACAAATGTGACGGTCAGAAAAGAGAGAAAGCTTGGCACGTCATCTTAGCGGATATATAAATAATTAGTTCGTTGCTACAACTACACGACAGGCTGACTGTTGTACAAGATACACTGTAACATGGAACAAGAAATCAGAAATCCAGGTAGTCCCTACTATCAGACCAAGCCACTCCGGACGTTGTGGTACCATATGCGTCCTCAGTTACGCCACCGTCCACATCCTTGAACGTGAACTCTCGCTTAAATTTGGTCTCCAGCGATGACAGGGTGCCGATGAGCTTGGTGCAGGCTTGTTCCAGGATAGCGGTGGGAGTGATCGAGCCATCTGTCTGAATCTTGATCAAGAAATATGGCTGCAGTGGATGTGGCACTTTGTAGCCAGCGAACAGAATCTGAGGCATAGAAAGCAGCTGACTGAATTGATTTCCATAAGCAGCGCGTCTCGCCGTGCACAGAAGTTTCACTCACGCGCGGATCATGTTGCCCAGGGTATGATCCTGTTTCACCACCTTAATTGTGGCTGCGTTGGGTATCTTCGTGTCTTCGATGATCTCGACTCTGCGCATGCGCAGACCAACGTAAGGCCGCGCTCCACAGTAAGGCAGCAAGATCACGCACGGCTTTTCGCCCTCCTCCAGGACGAACAGCTCATATCGAGCCGGTGCATTCATTGTAAGTTACAACAGCGTCTAACAAACAGGATCTCTATCGGGACACCAACGGGTAAGTTGCTGCAATGTGCAGCCCTCCAATATCGCCATGATCTCACCTCAAGACCGATATTTCACCTAGACAAGTAACAGAGCATCAGTACTGCAGACATTACGCAGAGACCAGAACGCGGGAGCTCAGGGCATTATTTGTGATCATTAGAGTTCATTGACAATAAATAACAGCATCATCGGCAGAGTACAAGTGGAACTGCATGTACTCACTGTGTGCTCTTAGCACCCACGCGTATCGTTGAGCTGTTCTGGAGGGTATTCGTGGAACGGAACAAAGAAATTTGAAGCTCGTTGAGTGCCACATACCAAGCACGAACAAATATATTGCCACCGCCCAATCCGGCTGGTCAGTACAGGCCGATCGTCCGTGTATCCTCAAATTACGCCGCCTCAAGGTCAGTATGCTGCTCCTTTTCGCTCTGAGAGCCGTCGGAATGAAATATACGCATCGAGAGCTCTCGATCGCATGTCTCAACATGGAGAAATGCGGCCTCTGCGATATTGGATGCATGGTGCTCGGTTTGGATGATGCTCACTCTTGGTTTCGCGACAGAAAATGCCTACACGGTTTTCGAACACTCGCAAGCACCGCGGCCACGTCTCCGCCGGTCACGGACGTGTAGGCAAGCACCGTAAGCACCCCGGTGGTCGTGGTCTTGCTGGTGGTCAGCACCACCACCGGTGCGTACTCTAAACACTTGTACATCGCTCACTAGACAAGCGGTTCGTTGATGCCTAGTACCAACTTCGACAAGTACCACCCTGGTTACTTCGGTAAGGTTGGTATGCGCCACTTCCATCTTACGCGCAATCTCCGCTGGCGCCCAACCATCAACATTGACAAGCTCTGGACGCTTGTCCCTGCGGAGGAGAAGGAGGGGCTGACGGAGAACTCGGACGTCGTCCCCGTGATTGACATCCTCCGTCACGGGTACGCGAAGGTTTTGGGCAATGGAAAGTGAGCACCATAATTTCAGACGATGTCGAAAATGTCCTAACTCCAGTGGAAGGCTTCCTAAGCTCCCCTTCATTGTGAAGGCCCGCTTTGTGTCGGCGAAGGCAGAGTGCGTTCCCGTGATTCAACATTCCTCATTGTCCTCTTACAACTGGCTACAGGCGGAAAATCAAGGAGGCTGGTGGTGTCGTCAAGCTTATTGCGTAGTTTATTTTGCTCTCCTTGTTCTCTCCCCTCGGCTTTGCATCGCACCCACTACATGCGCCTATGACTGTTGCGAGGCACCTCATGCAATTCATGCTGTACCATCTGCCACCTCCCATGATAGGTTCGGCTGTGCTGGCGACATATCACGTCGAACGGATGGAACGCTATCGGCTGTGCTATTTGCTCTACAATACTACCGCAATTGGCCGCTCCGTATGCAGCAAAATGCCACCTCCATCTGAGCTTGTATAATCACTCGTGACAATGTTACTGCTGGCTGGCACACATGCTGTGGACTATCAAATCGGATAACTGACCGGCGTAGCAACTGTTTACAGGGAGAGCTCTGCCAACACCAACGTTCTGAATATCATAATGAAACACATGGATACAGGGTTCGAATAAAGAGCGATGAACGGGATAGTACACGGGTAAGCTAGCGATTCAAGTAAGAATGATCCGAAGACAGCAGTACAGATGGAAGATGAGCGGCACAAGGTGCACTGAATAGGGAGAGGTACAACGGGACCCGTGAATGCGCACCTCGTTGTCAAGGGTACAGCTGCTATGTTAGACAGCGGAAGTCGCAACCTGGCCTCTCTCGACATCGGGCGGCGGGGCACCAGTTCGCCCAAAACGCAGGAACCCGGGGCGGGTCATGGAAGCCAGGCTACCACGCAGCGTGGGAGTGGTGGGAGTAGTAGGCTGCGCCTCGACCTGCGGTGCTGCCTCCACCGACACCGAGTCGCGGAACTTCTCGTCCTCTTCCTTCGAGGGTGGGACAGTGGTTATGCGAAGCATTGAAGTGTACGCTGAAAGCCAGGGTTAGAATTATACCAATTTGCCATCGCGACTCAACGTACGCTGTCTGCAAACAGGGCAGAACCAGCCCTTAGCCTTGCGTTTGCGTCGGGGCGCCGGCTGCGGAGCGTTCGCTTCGGAGCCTGTTTGAGCGCCATCGGCGCCCTGGGTCGAGGCCGCAGCCTCCGCCGCGGTAGCGTCCGTCGCTGCGGTCGCATTCGTCTCGCTCTCCTGGTGGACAATCGTCCCACCTGCTCCAAACTCGATCATGTTAACGGCGCACTCGCGGCAGGCAACGAGGTGACGGCACGGTAGCAGCACCACCTCGCGCGGGGATGACAGGCAAAGCAGGCATTCTGACGACGGTTCTTCCTCGTGCGCCGCCGCAGCAGAAGTAGGCGCGGGTGGATAGGAGTGCTCGTTCAACGGCGCTGTCTCTGTCGGTGCCGGCGCGTGTGTTGCGGTGGTCGAGTTGGCAGAGAGGCCGTAGATCTCATGTAGTTGGAACGTATGCGGGCCGATCTATTCGTCGTGAGCTCAGGGTGCCATGTGCTGCCTGCACCACATACCGTTGCCTCGCGCTTGACGACCTTCACAACCCACGGCCGCTTGTCCTCCACGGGCTCCCCGTCAACCGCCGTCGGCGGAGAGCCGAAGCGGACGATGTGCAGGTACGTCACCTGCTCGTTGACCGACGAAAGCTCCTTGCCCTCTTCGTCGAGAGCGGCTAGGCGAATGATGACCCGCACCCCAAGGTCGGGCTCTTCGTCCTTCGCCGCCTTGGTATCACCACCCTCGGCCGCCGGTGCATGCGTCTCTGCGTCGACGACGGCGAGCGCAGGCCCTGCGACAGAGCGGTCGTGGCCCTTCTTGCGGAACGTGAAGTGCGTGAACCGCTTCCTGTTCTTTGCATGTACCTCCTCCGCGGTGTGTGCGCCCTCCGCATCGGGCGCGGACGACGACTCGCCAGGAAAATCCTTCTCAGGAGCGTCCGGGCCGTGCTCAAAGCGCCCCAGCTCGAGCAGCGCGCCGTCCTCGAGCTTGAGCACCTTGCCGAACCCGCCCTCGACGACAGCCTCAAAAACAAGGAACTTGGACAGGCCGCTTGCGTCAGGCTTGTCCGCGAGGCGATGCTTCGGGTCCAGGAGGACGTGCACACTGATCCCGCACTTGGGCGCGTCGCAGTCGTACTCGAACTCGAGCCCGTGGTGATGCTGCGAATCGACGTGGTCGGGGTCGTCCGATGGGGCGATCTCGAGCGGCGTGAGACGGAGCGTCGGCCGCTTGAGGTTGACGAGAGCTTGCAGCGTCGTGGTCGTAGCGCACCCCTGTGTACGCATTCCACAGCCGGTCCCTCGAGAGGAGGACCGTGCTCACCTCTTTGCTCCGCGAGATCCAGCTCTTGATGATATCCGGGGTGAGCTCGTCGGTGCTCTTCTCGCGCCGCTCCGCCCAGTCAGGCCCGCCGCTGACAATGCCGATGTTCGGGCCAAAGAGCGTGTCGGGCTTCTTGTCCTGCGCCTCAGGGACGCTGGGCTCAGCCATGTTGATCACAACGGCCTCTTGCGCCATCTCGGCTGCCCTGCGGGAGGTGGTTGTGTCCGTGCGAGCGAGGTACGGCTGCGTGCGCAGGCGGCGGGTACGGTTCCAAGTCGAATACTGGCTGTTGTCTGTGTGCGGCCTCAGCTGGTCTGAAACAAAAGTGTAAGATGGTCGAAGTTGGACGTACACCAGCTGGAGATAGCTGCCATCGCGATGGTGAGCTTGAGAAGGGTAGCACAATCTGCAATGATTACTACTCACGGTATCGGTACAGCAGCTGAGCTCAGCCAAGTCACGGTGGCGCTGATAAGCCGCCGAGAACAGTGCACGCAGCCTGCGGCCATTTGAGCTCACAAACACACATACTCTCGAGCGAAACTTACGGTGAAGATGAAGATACAGATAACAAGACGCGTAGACCCAATTATGAGGCGATATTCGTCGTGGATAGGCAGGTACACGAACCTAGTTGAAGATTACTGACCGCCGGGGTTAGTAATGCTTGGGTCTAGTCGGCAACGGACACAGCGGTTGTCTGTCAGACACACTGGATAGCTAGACGACAGAGCAGAAGTGGTGTGGTCCTGTGGACATCTAAAGGTCAGTCCGTTAAGGATGTATGCCTTTGAACTCCGCTGTGGCTAAGGCGCCGAAGGCTGTTCTCCGAGTCTCAGTTGGTATACTACTGCAGGATCATAACCATCGAGTCCGCTGCAGTGTCCGCGAATCTCAACGCTGTCGGTTGTTATACATTTGTCCAGTCGGGTACAAGTATAAGTACTGTCGACCTGATGAAGTCTAACACCGAGCTGAGCGTTGCAACAACAGTAATTAGCGCTAGTCTTTTCCACGCGATCGAGGTAACGCGCCTGGCAGCTCCTCTACTCGCCACCGACTTCGACTCACATGCACATAGCTCTTCCACGAGCTTCACACAATCGCTCATATATAGTTTTTATTTAACGTCAATCCCGATTCCTTGCAACCCTACTTGTTTCAACGAGGGCGGAGCGTATTCCTGCGACCACCCTGAATATCCGGAGTCTGCGCCGGTCGCTCAGAGCCCAAATCCTAGCCTTGAGGAGCTGCGCATACCTTGAAAGCCTGGTCTTCTATCTTGAGGGAGCGTCGTGCAACAATGTCTACGGATCCGTATCACGCCGTGCAGCAGGAGGTGCAAGCTTCCCTTCAGTCTGCATCGACCCTCCGAGCTTCATACTTACGGATTCGGAGTACTGCAAGAGATGACAGCGAGGAGCTCGGATGGGCAAGGAACGAGGTATGCTATCCAAACCTGCTCCCCTGGGCAATGTCTCAAGAATGGAACAAATGTTGGTCAGCTGAAGGCTACGCTTGCTGCCCTTGAGGCCGACCTGGAAGATCTGGAAGAAAGCGTCAAGTCAGTATGCTGCTAGCTTTGACAATATAGCCGTGCTGCCTCCTGAGACCCTAACCGCAGATGTCTGTAGGGTCGTTGAATCTACCGGCGCCCGCATGTTCGGTCTCGAAGAGTCTGAGCTTATGGAACGGCAACGCTATGTAGGCCGTGTGCGACACGAGATAGAGGCGCGTATGATACCGAGTTTCCAAGTAAAACAGAATTGTGCATCTGACATTGTGCCTTTCGTTTTCGGGTTACAGAGTATGAGAGCGGAGGTTGATTCAGATACTGTTACAAGCCGTTCCAGGCCACACTCGCAGATAGGACTACCGTCAGATCTTTCCCGCGCAGGTAGCCGGTCAACATCTCCTGTCCCTGGTGATGACCAAGCAGAATGGGCCAGACAGGAGCAAGAGGTATATTGTTCGAGCGGAGACGTTTGCTTTATGTTGAGAACCTTCTCTATGATCTCAGATGATGATCCGTCAACAAGACCAGACAATCGAAAACATCTCTGGTACCCTCAATACCCTCGCAGAACAGGCGGGATTAATGGGCCAAGAAATTAATGAGCATAACGAGTGAGTTGGCTAAACCTCCTCCATACCAATCTTTGCTGCGGGACGCCATATCACAGTTATCTGACCGCAACTTTCGATAATCACAGGATGCTCGACGACCTCGAGCAGGGCGTGGACAGGTCCGGCGCCAAACTCGGAGATGCCATGCAAAGAATGAAAAGATTCATCCGCCAGACAGAAGGTATAGCCTCATCATCATCTCACGCCGATTCCCAGCGTTTCTAATGGGCTTCCTACATTTCCTATCAGAAACGAAGTCTGGATGGTGTATCGTGATACTGATTATCATCCTCATGGCGCTCCTTCTGGCCGTTATCCTAGTATAGTCCCCGCTGCGGCGCTCCTTCTCTCCGTCTGCTGTTCGGCTTCCTTCCTCGGAATGGGGTCCTCTCGCCTTATACCACAGGGACGGTGTATTGCATATTATTCACATCGTAGCTTCCCGGAACTTTGTACGTATCGAAATCTGCGTCTAATTTGTGGCTGCTCAGTGGCCATTGCCTCTAATGACTTATACGCTAGCGATGAGTCAACAGTAGCCTGCAGATGATTTACTGCTTCAAATAGTGGCACCAGCAGTGGCAGCGAGATGTCATGTGATGGGACGTCAAGCTGTTTGGGCGCTGTTTGGGCGCGTCAGCCGCCGTCACATTGTTAAGTTGGCGCGCCACCGAAGACACAGGTGGCGGCCCTCTCTTTCCTTCTTCCTGCTCGGTTTGCGGTCCTGGTTCTGGCTGACGACGACAGCGACATCAGCATTTATACCACACTATTCTACGTTCACATCACTATAATCTGGATTTGTACACATTCACCATACTAGGTTTGACGACATAATGCCTGCCATCGCTCCCGACAGCCCGCCGCGCGCGCCGCCTATCAAGTACCAGACACCGTTGGGAACCCGTTGGCAGAAGGAGAAGGCCGCTGCTGGACAAGGCGCGTTTGACTATCCCGACGACGCAAAGTACGTTGGGCCCTGGATCATTGGCGAGTGCGTCGGTAAGGGCGCGAGTGGACATGTGAAGATTGCAAAGCATCGCAAGACGGGCCAGCTTGCAGCCGTGAAGATCTTACCGCTTCCCCCCGCTCAGCAGGCCAAGTCCGAGAAGCAACGCCTCGGCATTGACAGAGAGATCACCATGATGAAGCTCATGAACCATCCGAACATAATGCGCATATACGATGTGTATGAGGGCGAGAAGGAGCTCTACCTGATTCTGGAATACGTTGAAGGCGGCGAGCTATTCGACTTTCTGGTCAACCGCGGCAAGCTCGCCCCGCTCGAGGCCCTAGCGTACTTCAAACAAATTGTCTATGGGCTGAACTATGCGCACACGTTCTCGATCATCCACCGCGACTTGAAGCCGGAGAATATCCTCATCCACTCGCTCAACCCTCCGCTCATCAAGATCGCGGACTGGGGCATGGCGGCGTTCGCGCCCCCGTCTCTTCAGCTAGAAACGAGCTGTGGGAGCCCGCACTACGCTAGTCCTGAGATTGTCAACGGACACAAGTACTGTGGGACTGCGACTGACATCTGGAGCTGCGGCGTGATCTTGTATGCTCTATTGACTGGGCGGCTTCCCTTTGACGACAAGAATGTCCGCAATCTGCTCAGCAAGGTGAAGGTCGGCAAGTACGAGATGCCTACGTATATCGATCCGCTGGCTAAAGACTTGCTCTCACGAATGCTGGTCGTTGAGGTATCGAAAAGGATTACGGTAAATTTTCTGCGCCGCTACCTCATCAAACATCCGCACTAACCGTGGGATTGGAATAGATGGCCGAGATTCTGACTCACCCCTGGCTCGAGGGACAGACGCCTGGTATCACTTATGTTCCTGCTCCGCCTGTCTCAGAGTTGGCTAGGCCTCTGCCTTCTGCGCTGCATATCGATCGTGATATATTTGAGTCTCTCTGCGTGATCTGGGGCCGTCATGCGGACCCTGACAGTATCAGGGCTGATCTTCTACGCCCAGCTGGGCAGGGGACCCTGGCGAAGGCGTTCTACTTTCTCCTTCAGAAGCATCGCGAGATGGCTATGGAAGCGCACGGCATCCTGATGGACATCGATGAGGTCATGGGGGCAACAGGGAAAGTGGTCACTAAGCAATACTTCGCGCCCAAGTCGAAGAAACCATGTCGCCTGGAGATGTCCAACTTAGAGTGTCTGGCGATGGCGCCGCCTCAGCTGCTTCGCTCGGCACGTGCGGCTCCCGTCCCGCCCTCGCGCAGCCCCTCGCCCAATGCGCTGGCCATCTCAACTGATGTCCCTATGGAACGCGCTCCCTCCGCTCCCTCCCGGGCACATCCGCCGTCTCCGGTTGGCCCTCGCCCGCAGAAGCCACGTCCTGTCTCGGCCATACAGATTTCTGCCAATCCGCGAAACATGCAGTCAGCGTTGGCACCGTTCGCTGCGCCCCAGACCGCGCATCAGTTTGTACCAATGGCAACGGGTCGCATGACACCCCAACAGGCTCCCGCGCCCATGACGCCGGTGGCAGCGCTAGGCTCGCCAGCGCCGGTACAGGCGCAGAGCATATTTACGCCGCCCCTTCACCGAGGCCTCCCCGTCCACCCGATCCGCAGGGGCTCTGCGCCTCTACCTGCGCCCGTGCCCGGCGCTGGCGCACAAGCCGTCCCGCCTGGTGTTCCCGTCCCCGGCCGTACGGCGTACCGCAGCTCGATGTTCGCGCCCCAGTCAGCGGTCATACACGCACCCGTACCGGTGCAGGCATCCACAAACGTGAACCCGATATTGCCGATGATCACTGCCCCACGGGTGCCCGATGCGGAAATGCAACGCACGTTCGACCAGTACGCGAACATGGTGAACATGCAGGCGGCCAGCTGGAACGCCACACGAGGCTCAGCTCAGCCGCCGGTCGCGCAGGACAGCCGCGCGGAGCGCATGGAAATCTGCGAGGAATCGCGCGCGGAGCCGTTTGCGATTGTCGACCTGGGTGCGCGCGTTCAAACACGTGAGGACGCAGACGCGCGCCGCAATACCGCGGCGAACGCGGATAAGGAGAATTTGGACGGTGGCGCCAGGCCGCATCGCAGGGCTCACACCCACAATGAACACGGACAGGGTGGGCTGGGCTTTGGTCACTCCGTGCCGATGGCAAGGGAATTGGGCAATATGGTGTTCTTCAACGACTCGGCTAACAAGGAGCCTGTCAAAGAGAAGCGCGACAGGCGCAGTCGGCGTGAGTAGCTCGCTTGTCGTCCTCACATGGCGTAATCATCGAATGTTTTGTCCTAACAGCTCCGGCGCTGGACCTCCACGGGACGCCCCTCCTCCAGAAGCGGTCGACGTTTTCAATGATCGGGTCTCCAGGGCCGATGTCACCCCCGTCGTCTGTTATTGGGTCTCCCGTCGTCGGCGAGTTCAAGGGTTGGTTTTCGAATCTCTTCCATTGGCGCGTACAGTCGTACCTGCTCTATTCAGTCCTTGACGTGTTCACGACCCGCAACGAGACGGAGCGTCTCCTGGGCCGGTTCGGGATCGTGTCCGTGCTCGAAGAGAACGATGGTTGGCATGTGCTCAAATGCCGTACGGATGACTCGCCGATGCAGGACGGACCCGTGGTCATGCAGAAGCAGGTACGCTTCCGGATCGAATTCTCGGCGCTCAACGGCGCACCGCCGAGCGCATCGCAGACGCCGCGCCTGGCGCAGAACCCGCTATCGCCGCAGACAAACTCATTCGTGGGCCCTCGGCGCCGTAACGACAGGGCGAATGACTTCCAGTGTGTGATTGGGCTCGTGCTCGAGAAGGGCTCCGTATCAATCTTCAAGACGATCTATCAGCGACTCCGGACTGAGTGGCGGCTCGATGCGCTGCAGTCTCCCAGAATGAGCGTACCGACTGCGGCGACGCCGAGCATGGAGCAGCGTTTCGTTGCTTGACGAAACGACGTGGGCGGCAGACTCACAGGGACATTACTATCACCATAACTACAGTGTTGTACCATTATACTTGACGGACAGGGATTGCACGCACACTACAGTGCCGTAACGCGGCAATCAACTATACACCCTGTATCGCTCAGCGGAGGCGCGAGCAGTCATATACATAGTAAATTTGACTGTAATAACTTGACGGAGCTCGGTGACTGCCTAACGTAGATACCTGCCATTCTGGGAGTGGCCCCGATCATGCAGCAGCGTGCTTGATCGGCGGCTTCTCGCCAGTATCACGAGTTTAATTACCCATGGCTTCGCCACGAATATCAATTGTTACTTAAGTGAGATAACTAATAGAATAAGGGAAAAACACATTGGATGGAGACATTATGAGTCCACCCAACCTCCAGGGTGTATGATCACCCTGCTGCACCTGTCCTTTGTTCTCTGCCCGCTCAGCCACTTCCTCCACCTCGCTGATGCTCGGTGTCGTCGTCGCTTCGCTTGTAACATTGTGTCCACAAATGTGGTGCCTCAGAAAACTCCCTGAATTTTCTGGCAGGTATATACAGTACAGGCCATCTACGTTACAACAGCTACAAAATCCCCGTGGCACAGCGCAGGGAGGACGCGCGAAACGCGAGTTTTCGTCGAAGGGATCGCGCCTTGCAGGCGCCGGGCGTGGGAATCCACTGGCCAACTCCCCGGGTCGGTGGCGCGAGCCCTATGGGACGACGGACAGCACGTGGCGCACGTGGAAAAGCACATGGCAGTTCCCACGCAACGGTCGTCCCTTTATTATATGACTAGGTTAATTACCCGTGGCTTCGCCACGGTCACACTGCGTTTTCTACTTTAATATATTATTCCAATCCATGTGTGCCTACTTCAGGGTTTTTTTGAAGTTACCTGTGGATCCCCCATGAATCTCCTGTGCATTACCCATGGGTTTCCCAACTTCCCTCTTTTGTCTCTTGTCTCTGCCTGCTCAGCCACTTCTGACACCTCGCTGATCCTTGGTCTCATCGTCGCTTCCCTTGTAATACTGTGTAATGTGGTGTCAAAATGTTCTTCAATCTTTTGGCAGGCATCTACAGCACAGGCAATTTATGTTACAAAAATCCCCGTGGCATGAGGCATAAATCCCCATGGCACAGGGCACAAATCCCCATGGTGTAGGGTATTTACATTACAAAAATCCCCGTGGTGTAGGCACAAATCCCCATGGCATGGGGCACAAATCCCTGTGGAATTGGGGTGCAAATCCCTGTGGCACGGGGTACAAATCCCCGTGGTGTGGGGTATTTACATTACAAAATTCCCATGCCACAGGACACAAATCCCTGTGGCATGGGCCACAAACCCCCATGGAATGGGCCACGAATCCCCGTGGTGTGGGGCACGAATCCCCGTGGCATGGGGCACGAATCCCCGTGGTGCGGGGCACGAATCCCCGTGGTGCGGGGCAGGAACAGCGCGCAAAACGCGAGCTAGCAGCGCGCGCGCCTTGCAGGCGCCGGGCGTGGGAATCCACCGGCCAACTCCGCGGATGGCAGGCGCCCTATCTAATGGGAGCAGGATTTGACGACGCGCATGGACGCCACGCGGCAAACGTGGCGTCCATGTGCGCAAAACGCGAGCGACACGCTAGCGACACGTGAGCGCCTACGGCGCGAGCTCCCATTACTTATAGATTGCGTATGGCATGCAATGTGGCGGCGCTCCGTGCCATTACAGAAGTTTTTTTTTATCTACATCGCATAGCCATTGAATGATCCCCGTCAATTAGCGTAAGGACAGCGCTGAATTATTGCTGTCATCCCACGCTCGAACTGGCGTCCTGGAGTTCAGGTGGGTACCCACGCTGCGACGCAGAACAGCGAGAAAGGCTCTAATGCCGTAACCTTAGGTGTCCCGTGGATCGGCATTTTGCGATCAGCGTCAAGTTACGCTCCTTCTACTGCCTACTGACAACAGCTAGGCAGGTCGGCGCCCATCGACCGGGTTTTCAGAGCCTGAAGCAGGAGCCTTCCCGTCAAATTATTCTTCTAAGCTGTCAGAGGCATGAGAACCGAGTCTTCTGGTCTAGGGGAGGTGGCTCACTTTGATTTAAATGACCACCGCATTGCTGTCAATGCTCTCTGGAAGTTCCGTGACTGCAATTGATCCCGTTGTGTGCGCTTGGCAGACTCATGGGCACCACTGAGATGAACATCGTGGAGCTCGTGAGGCTGTCGCGGACTTATAGCTGCTATTCATGTAAGCCAGCTACTCAATGTATTGTAGGCAGACATTGGTGTTGCAAGTGGATCACAATCTGGAACTGCTGCGGCAACATGGCCTCTGACCTTGTACATTCGTTGAATGATTGGGATCGGCTAGACAGTCTTCAAACACTGGAAAACTTCGCGCAAATATGCAATCGCGGGCTTATAGGCGAGTGTCATCGGATCTGATGTGCAATTCGTGGCTGCTAACATGAGCTTTCTACAGGTAGGTCGATATTCTCCCTAAACTCCTATATTTTGTTCCGAGATGTTACAGTCTACTCGTGCAGTTGTGCGCCATTTTTACAGCCAATACATGTTTATATCTCTCACTTCTCCACAGATTTGTCACCTTCCGAATCATATCACTGTAGCACCTCTCTTATCTCTCTCCGTTTTGCTGGTGATCGAAAGATCCTAGCTGCCGCTCAGCCCTTAATCTAAACTTCATGTTAATACCGCCGCCCATCTCCCCTAACGATCTTTTAACTAGTTCTATGGACATCCTTACGATCAGCATCGAGACCAAAGTCGTGTTCAAGCTGTGTGCACTACACGGACAGAGTCTATCAAGTATTGTAACCAATCGCATATATAGGTTATTTGGCTCAAGAGACTCTCAGTGTTGGCCTTCTATGACTCGATCTATGGGATGTAACCTAGATGGAGGGTACTGTACACTGACCGTGACGAATGACTAACGGTGTTCTTGTTTTGTCGCTAGCTCGTTCCTTCGCAATCGTTCATACCAACACGCTGTACGCAGGAACTCGTGATGGTCAACGGATTTAGCTTTGAAGATTAACTCGATGGCATCAATCTTCCACCCTCTGACTGGCCCATCGGTGGGTTCTATCTCATGAAAGCGCCTGCAATTTCCCACACGCTGGTGAGCTTAGCACATTTTATGCATAGATTGCGAAAGGAGTTACGATTTATGTTCTAGCCCAGGGTGCCAGTGCTGGCATTCTGATTTTTAGAGTATGTGTCGATCACAGTAGACAACGACTTGACATCTGCAGGCTGCTGATTCGCGTCAAGCCGTGCTCTTTGTGATGATGTCAATCGGATGTTGCTCCTACTGCACTCTTCGCAAGATTCCAACATACAGTGCATTGGATGCGACGGCGCCATCTGATTTTTCTTCCAAATCTTCTCTGCTTCAGAGATTCGCGTATTGTATCCAGGGTTTTAGGTAAATGAGCTGACTCTCATGTGTTCTGAGCGATACTCAGGAGCTGATGCGATGTCTTGCTTGATTGTAGTCTCAATACTACACATACCGTCTTTACAACCGTTTCTGATTTGTTGTGTTAACCGTGGCTGCTGTGTACGTAGCCTCACTTTTCTGTCCTATCTCGATGACACGTCGCTGACAGGCCTTTTATCCATAGATGATTCGCGGCCATATTCTCTGAATCGATGAACAGCCTCACTGTTCCCTCTCATCCACTCCACACCTGCACTTCGTCTGAGTTAGTCTTACCCAGTAAACTGGCCGGACCACCGACAGGGTGCTCATTCCCTCCTCAATGTGCGTGCGCACGCTGACGAGCGCATTAGCGCAGAGGTGCCAACGCCCGCGATCTTGAAGATCGCGCGCGACATGAACATCGTCGATAAGAGCAAACCGCCACCGTCCACAGCTCCTGCCCGTGTATGTACCTTTGGGGGAGGAAGAGGGAGGCATGCGACGATTTGCCTGCATAATGGCAGTGTGATTTAGTAGGTATAGAATTAGGTGGCATGAGGCGACTCCGATGTCGGCGCGCGGGTGGTGGTGTGTATCGTGCTGTATCTTGTGATTTGCTATTGGACTGCTACTGTATATAGCTGACGAAGGGCGAACGTTTAGATTGTGGGCGGTCAACTAGTTGCATTCCGGCCAACGCATAACTTGCGGTGGCACCACAAACCCAGACTGGCGGATAGGTGAGTTACATTTCTCCAGATGGGTATGTTCGAGCGTCAGACACCGTTCTATTGTTTGACACCAGAGTACCGACTCATATTGCTAACTACCAAGGCATATCATTTCTACCATAACAGCATCTGAATGACGGATAGCCGATATGTTCGATTTGCAGGGACATGACACGACAACCAGTTTTACACTTCTGACCATTCAGCAGAATCGCGGACGATCTAGATTACATGCGACGAAATCCTCTGGCTGCCTAATGTAGTCTGCTGTGATTCCGGGAGCAGACTGTATCACTGTGAAATGATTGGTAAGTTCGCGATCGGCGCCTTCTAATGGCACTCATTTCCTCAAATTCCCGACGGAGATAATTTAGCAATCGCAATCTTTTGTGAAACGATGCTCTGTGCCAGCTGCAGACTCCGCGACGGCCAGCTCATGTGTTTCTGCATGTGGGAGACAATTCAACGGCTGTCCGTGAAGTGCAAATTCATTGCTTCACATTTTCAACATTTAGCGAGTCAATTGATGCTGGCGACCACTGTAACAGTGAATGCTGTCGTCCTCGCTAATCCCATTGTGTCACCACTAATGCCTCCTATATATCTCTTAGTGCACGGCGGTAGTCTTGGTTGTGCATACTTGGTGTACTCACTAGCATCAGTATGAGCGCCGGCGAGGCAATTGTCGAAAGATCCGTGAGACTGGCGCAAATGACGGCTTTCCATTCCTGTAAGTGAGCTTTGAGCTGTTAACTGAGAGCTGTTGGTGCTGATAGAAGACAATGTTCTGTAGCGGCAGCGACGGCCTGGCTACTGTATGATCTTGTGTACTCACTGCAAGATGAGGTTCTCTAAACTATACAGTTTGGAAAAGAGCTCGCTTTATCCAGTTTTAGATAGCGTTGATATGGAGGCAAGCATGAATCGAGTTGCTATGCGGTGTAGTAACTAACATTAGGCCTCTGCAGGTCGGCCGATGCTCTATTTAAATTCCTATACTTCATATCCAGATACTTCGGTCTATTCGTTCTCATGTATGTCAACGTCGCACATAATGCATATCTTGCAACTAACTGATGTCGGACGTACAGGCGCATGACCTTCCGAATCTTCCCGTCAAGGTCTGTCGCTTTCCCTTAATCAATAATGTCTAATATTGAAATTCAGAAAGCTGCCATCAGAATATACTCATAAGCGTCGTGTCAGCACCTCCGCTTGCACCATATTGACCCTCGGCTAAACCTCCAGTCAACCAGCGCCATGGATGTTTTGCCTCTCAGCATTGAGATTAAACTTGTACTACGACTACACGCATTATACGGACAGACTCGACTAGGTAATACCCAATATCAGAAATCTGCATTCCATTTGACCAATAATGATTCTTCAGTACGGGCCATCCTCTCTTTCTTGTTTTGTGGTAGGTCATTTTCTCAAATCTGCGTGAGTATCAATTAACCGAGACAAACCTAGGCCAGATCCTGGTCTGTTAGCAACTCACTTCCAGATTGATCATTTCGTCTAAGACGTCGCTCAGGCGTCTGTTATTCTCAGTGTGCTCAGTTACAAGTATTTCATCGAGAACATGAAGCCCTTCCCTCCTGACTGGCCCATTGAGGGGTGCTATCCTGGACACATGCCCCCAACCTCACGTTCAAACTGGTAATTACAATGCATACGTCCACTTAATCCTAACAGAAGCTGATTGGTCGCACTGATCAAGGGTGTCACTCATAGTGATCGATAGTACGTAACTGACAGAAGCGGGATATGCTCTGATACTAGCAGCATGCTGAATCCGTGCAGGTTTCCTATTTGTGATGTTGTCCATAAAGTGCTTCTCATACCGCCCTCTGCGCGAAATCCCAATCCTTCAATGCATTTGGCGGGACGGCACAATATACTATTTCGCGTAAGTTGACATCAACTCGCCCATCTTTTAGTTTGACAACAAAATCTGAATATAGAATTATGGGCAAGTAATCATCTTACAGGGCTCTTCAGCAATACTCACCGGCAAGCTTCATGGTTATTTCAAAACAGTCGCCATAGCAGTGCGCGCGATCTCTACGTCTGTTTCTATCGCGTTCCTATCGCAGATAACTTCCGTGTATGTACACCCACCAATTCCCTATCTGTATTCATAACGGTTAATGACGAGCGTATGATCCTGCAGGTGGATCTGGGCCATCTTCTCGTAAACGGTGAACCCATCTCATAATCTTCTCCATTTGTGCAAATAAACTCACTTAGCACATTACAGGGCGCTCACCTTTCCTTGGTTGTGCGAGTGCTCGCGAGGAAGCGCAATAGTAGAGAGGTCGACACGCCCGTGATTTTGAATGACATTCCCGACATTCTCCTCGACGAGCAGCCACAGTCATCACCCGTGGGTGGAAGCATATGAACTCGTATCCCGTGCCTGTTAAGCGTACAAGCTCCTGCCATGCACCCGAGTGCTATGCCAATGGAACGGTAGGTGGGCAGCCCGCTGTGGCTTACCGGTACAATAGCAATAAATGCCATGCCCTTGCGGTAAAGTGGTGCTGAATATGGTGCACCTACCAGTCTGTTATTGTGTTGCTATCGCGCAGGGATGGGTCTGATGCGTGGAGTTGGGACGCTCTACATTTGCAGCAGTCTTGAGATCAAGCTCTTCGATATCACTTTGCATGTTACTCAACTGCATATGATACTTACGCGTCACCGTAATTTTTCTTTTCCCTTGTTGTGTAATGATTGAGTATGAGTATATACAATGTGTTAACGGTCCTTAGAATACTAGCGGTAACACACTGATGCTCCCAGTTCCCAAGCTGTGAGCTTGATCTCGTACAAATAGTGTATATGGTGGTTGTAAGTAGTTTCGGGAATCAATTGAGCCGGTTGGTCCCTTCAGCAGAGATGGCCGCTATAAAACATTCGAGTTAGCTGTGTCTGACAGTCTGATTCGGTCTCAAGCTGTGTAAGCATTGCTGTCATCGTACGTCGATTAAATACTCATAGATGTATATGAAAATATACACCGCATTATCCATTTGCCCCTCGCCGAAGACTGAACATGCACCATGGCCATATGCTCAAAATTGCGAAAGCTGACATCGCCGCGGGCGCTTGATGGACATCCGAGGAACACTTGAGGTTAATCCCCAGTGAAAATCCGAGGTATTTAAATATATCTCAATGAATCCTGATGTATGTAAATCTATCCAGAAAAGTTCGATGTACCGAAATCTATCCAATGTAATCCAAATGTATCTACAGATCATGTGACCTGCTTCGTAGATTAACATATGCCATTGAACGACAGATCTTACGGTAAGGTTGCGGTTACGTTGCGTACGTGTATGATTATGTAACGCAATTTCGTACGAGCAAGGGAGTTGCATCTAGAGTCGTGCATATATTGTTGTGGTTAACGCGCTTACGCTTCGTTGCCGCCCTCTGTACCGCCACACTACCGTTTATTAATATGCGTCCATCCATACCCCTGCTTTTGATCGAATCATTGCAAATGCATTATACCTGTAGAAATCGAACTGAAACTTTGTGGCTGAGGTGAACAATCCCAGAAGAGGATCTCTCTTTTTGGGGCAAAAGCACCTTCTACAGCCACACAGCAGCCAAGGCATATTGTGCACCATCCACATCAGGTCTTTCGTGTATATTGAGCATGTTTTCGCTGGTGATGCAGCTTGCAACCGACTCCTTCTCATCTTCACGTCACACCTTAGCCACAATCCATTTATGGTAACGCTTCTACCTGAACTCGCAGTATCATCACGTCATTTCATGACTTTGTTTTAGGTTCATTCACTATTCTGTCGCCCCTTGAACTTTATTTCGCTACACATAAACGGGCTCACGGCGCGGTGCAGTGTATTTTGTCTTCTCCCTGTGCTTTTCTCACATCCAGTTGGTCTCTGGGTCTTGGCGAGGCAACTCCATGGATCCCCCTCTAGCTTCAAGAGGAGCTAAATGACCACACGTAAGTGGATGACCACCCGTGCGCATAAGTACTTAAGCCGTTAGTTTTTAGTTTTGTCTTGTCTACTTGCATTTGGTTAGTGCGCAACTGTTCTTATTGTCGAAATTCACGGGAAGGCGCCCGCTCGTGAGGCTACACGCTCCCTTTCGGACTCCAGGGACTTCGTCTGGATGGGTTACAAACGCACGGCGTAGGTACGTACAATCCGTCCCATTTTATACTAACGGTGACTCATCTGCCCATACCGCCCCGATTATCAGCCCCCCGACTCCCGCCGCGCCCGCCATTTCCGCCTATTGACTCCGATCGATGTGCGACTCCGATCACACCATCGTGCGCCGAGTGCGTCGACTTCCAACACTTATTGTGAGATGTAACCGCTACAGTGAACAGACTGGTATGTATTTCATCACTCCAAAATATCCTAAAAATACTCATTCATATACTGCAGAATGCAAGACAATTCTATGAACATGGGGAAAACTGTCAGTTTTCCGCAATGGGGATTTGGAGCAGGGAGTAGGGACAGGGAGCAGGCATGGGGGGAGCATGAATATAGGTAGATTGAGATATTTCTGGGGCGCATTCGGGTACCGCCGGTAGTATATGTCGATACTTTTGTATGCATTAGGTTACATCTGAATACATATTTTGAGCTATATTGAGCTACATTGAAGGATATCTCTGGACCTTCTTATGCAACACTGAGGATACACTCAGATATATTTGATGTGCCAAAACCTCTCCGAGATACATTTGGATACATTTAGTGTAGATGAGATACATTGTATGAGCGTCTACGATGTATCCTAATGTAGTCTATGGTTCGCGTTATATCCAAATGTATCCAACACATCTGGATACATTTAAATACATTGGATTCTCACTGGGGTTAATCTCCCAACCCGTTTGCATAGATTTGAAACCCCGCACATCACGTGAAGGCGGGCCCGACGTGTCGGGCCGGCGCCTCTGCGCTCTGCGCACGCCATATGAGTCCTCCGTGCCCTAGACTTGTTACATGGCTTTTGGCAACTAGATTCAGTGCTTCCACTGTTAAATTTATATCATCGAATGTATGTTTTACTATTCAATGACATGGGGTTCCGCACAAGAGGGCTCGCGCGCTGAGTCTTTCACTCCGCCGCCACGTACTCGACTGTATAATGATTCCTTGCCTCCACCGATATGTTTGAAAGATGTTTACAGTGCTGCGGGAATCTCCAGCCGCCGTTACAGTGCCGTACACTGCCCGCAGCGAATCCGAGAACACATCAAGACCCTTTCCCTGTCGATGTAATGGGATCTAAGTTAGGCATCACAAACATCTAGTTCATCGTGTCGCCTACCACAGAGATAACTACTGAATATAATGGTGATATATGTTGCATTCTCTGCTTGTATCGGGCCTACAACCCGAGTTGAAGGACTTAGCCTTTAGCAGGGTGCGCGGAGGCACTGACCCGACGCGTCGCGCCCGCCTTCACGTCAGACCCTCCTTTCTCTCTTACCACCACCATCGCCTTAGGCGCTCACGTACCGTCCCCCTACACCACACCCACTACACATCGTCCACCTCACCATGAACACCCAACGCACCGTCCCGCACACCTTGAGGGTCCCAAACGACATCACCCCCGCTACCTTTGCCTTTGACCTACTTTGCAACACCACCCAAAGCATTCACCGGGCGCATGAAACCACCCCATCAACCTATGCTCTGGAAGACACACGTATCCTACCTCCTCACCGCTATCACCCATGGTGCCAATGAACTGGCCCACACCGAACTCCCCTTGTCACAAGCCGATTTCTTTCGCCTAGCTAGTGACTAGAGCCTGAACCCTTATCTTATCTAAGCGCGCGCCTAAGCAGTCACGTGCAAGACCCCGAACACCCTATCACGTGTTACCAGCCCCCCGGACACTCTGTGCCGTGTACTTACACCCATTATAGGGTTTACCATAATATCGGACTCTCAGCTTACGTAATAACTGTACAGCAGCCAAACAGTGTACAAACAGTAGAATAGCATATATACTGGCCGACGAGCAGGGTAGCACCCCAGACTCGTCTTGGCCTTATACGCCTTGAGTAGCCTCAGATAAGGATTGCGCTGAAACGCGAGTAACAATCCCCTGAGTAGTTGCTTGAAGTGTTGCTTGTGTCATAAGACGAGTCTCCACCCCGTGTAGCGGTTTACCCTACACAACCCCGGCGCACTAGGGGCAAAGTGCACCTTTCTTTCGCTCTTGTTGAACTTCGGTTCTCCGAGCACGTGATTGGTTTCCATACCCGCCACATCCCAGGGTTAAGGGATTAGAGTTCTGGGGGAATCTTGCGAACAGCGTGCAGGGGACCTCTCCTGCCATTGCTTCTAAGCTACTGGACCAACACCGTGCAACGCGGTTGTAAAGGTCTTGGGTTACAACCCCACCACAGTAACTGTGCACCCGACGCGTAATAGTCAAAGGCGTTAAGGGGCCCTGTGGCAGTGTACAGAGGCACTGGTCGTCTATTTACGGGCCTTACTGCCCCGACGATACGCGCATTACCGCGCCCCCATTACTATACAACCCAGCGCGTAACCCGCGGCTGAAGAGGCAGGAAATCGCCTAGTACTGTACCGGCACTTGCCGCCATACGGTAGAACTTTTACACGCCCCACCACATAGGCGGATAGTTCCCGTGCCCCCGGTATCCTGAATTAGCTTCAGGGCTGGACGAGGTTTCGGAGGCTGCGTTTTCTCGCCGGCTTTGGGAAGAAAACCCCTTAGCGTTTCTTGGCACATCTCCGAAAAGAGGTGGACGCAGTTTGTAGTGGATTGAGACTTTCTAGTTACCACCCCGATAGCTCTTCGGAGGCGCCACAGTGGGCAGGTAGCGGTCTTGATCGCGACTACACTTTTCATACCTATACACTTTCATTCTACATACCATGGCCGCCCCCCACGACATCGGCTACATCCGCAACCCGCGGCCCGACGCCCCAACTCCGGCCAACGTCCCGCTCCCCGGCTCCGCCGGCACGAACCCATTCCTACCAGGGCAGTGGGTAAACTACCAAGTGCACGGGCTACCAGAGGAGTTCTCCCTCCTCTCAGTGGCCGACAGCATGCACGCCCCACGACCCCCGGTAGAAGCCGCTCCAGTCCACACGGAAACCATAGGTGAACACCAACCCCCCCGCTCGCTCGTTCTTGGCGGATCGGTGGAGAACCAAGGCCCCGGCACGGAAATGATGGACCTGGCCTTCCAGATGGCAAGGGAGCAATCCAACACGGTGCGCGCAAATGACCAGCTAGGACACATCGACTCGCCGCTCGCCATGCAATGGGCATTCCCGCCCAACCCCACAACGGCAGACTTCGGCGCGCGATGCCAACAGGTCGCGCAGGCAATGGTAGCGGTAGGAACATGGTCGCGGGAAATGGGAGCACGATTCCTCCGGGAGGCCCAACGATTGCAGGCGGACGCTCTCCAAGCCGGAGACGCGGCGTCACTCCACAACCAGGCCCCACCCCCCGTTAGGACCCCCGTCTCGGTCGCAGAAAGCAGGTTCCGTCCGGTGGAAAACTGGGTTCGATCGGTGCACATGCACTCTCCCCAGCAGACGCCACGCGGATCCCGACCGCTCCCTACTCCTCCAACTCGTGGAAACTCCCGGCAGACGAACCCATTCCTGCCCGGCTACACGCCACCGGTACTCACGGCCCCGGCACCCGTCCGCCCCAACAGCTTCGCCCAGGCAGCCCGCCCACCGTACGATGTCTTCGGTAACCCCATGCCAACACAAAACACGCCCGTGAACACCTGGGGGGCCGCGCCCCTCCAGGGAACTCGTGCGTCTATGTGGAGGCCAATGAAACCGGCATCGTCACAATGGGACGCGTACTCAATACTGCCCGAGCCACAACCCGACCCCCGGTATAAGTCCAAGGTCAGGGAACCGGAAGCGTTCACCGGCACCGGATTCACGGACTGGTACATGCGGCTCCAGCTGTACATCGACGACAACGCCCCCATCCTTTTCACCGATTCCAAAAAGGTGGGCGCGGCAATCTCGCTGATCCGCGGTCCAAAGGTCGACGCATGGGTAACGGCGTTCACCAGGGAACATTACCTGGGAGGACAATGGAGAATCAGCTGGCAACGGTTCGTCTGGGAGCTGCACCAAAAGTTCGATGACCCGGACCTGGAGAAAAAGGCAGCAGTAGCGGCAGAGCGCCTCACCATGACGCTCGGTAAAGGCGAGGAATACTTCCAGGAGCTGGAACGACTCCTGGGAGAAGCCAAATACGACCGGGAGAACCAGGTGGTCCATAGCTGGGTCACCAGGGCCATCCCCAAGGACATCTATTCCTCGGTTCACCAGGCGTTCGTCGCCGCCACCGTCAACGACAAATCGCAGCGTGGGTACAATGTCCAGATCCCGGAGGATTACGAGTCATGGAAACAGGCCATCCTCCGGACCGACAATGCGATGCGTCGACTCCGGGACGAGGAAAAACTGCGGAGCGGTAGGAGCACCACGGACAAAGGCAAGGAGCGTGCTAAGCCCGAGCGCGCTCCCCGAGCGGAACCAACTGCGGAAGAAAGGGCAAACTTGCTCAAGAGGAAGTGCCACTCTTGCAGCAAGACGCAGGCCGAGGCACCTGGTAAGGGATGCACCAAGACATCCTGGCACCAACCGAACTGGCGGCCCAAGACCAACACCACCCCCGCCGCCAGTGGATCCGGAACACAGCGAACTCGGCAGGCTATTGCAGGGAACGACGCTCCCACGGTCCTTAGCGAGATCCCCCAGGAGGACTTTGTCCGAATGGTGGCCGCCTGGGCCAAGGAGAACCCTGACGCCGCAAAGGAAGCCGGGTTCGCACCCACTCAGGTAAGTCCCTCCCCCTCGAATCGCTTTTCAGTATTGGAAGTAGAAGAACCAGTAAACTCCAAAAAAAGTGACTCGGCTGCCACGGAGAATGACGAACCGGTGGATGGACTATATGGGTTAGAGACCGGGGCCCCGATATTAGAATCCATATCTGTACCTGCTGCATCTGTAGAATCGGACATAGATGACGACGACGGAGCTTCAACATGCTCCGACGACTCGTTTGTAACAGCCTTGGAGGCGCCTCCCACTGGAGCGTGGCGGGAGGCAAATACCGTGCTTAATTCCTCCAATGCTAATGTAACATATGTTCCAATGGATGTGGACCCGGTAGTGACACCTGATGTGGAAATGGCAGACGCATCAGGTGCCACTAAGAAATCAGAAAAGAAAATGCGGCGTAGACGCGTCAAGAAAAGGACGGTCACGCTCGACATATACCTAGATCACCCACGGGCAATCCCACCTGAGCGCAAAAGCGAAGGTGCCGCTGGGTACGACCTCTACTCTGCGGAGGAGGTCGTTGTTCCTAATGGGAAACGTATCACCGTAGACACTGGCATCAAGATCAGGATGCCAGCCGGTGTATACGGATGTATCGCCCCACGATCCGGACTCGCCCTCAAGGGAGTCGACGTGGAAGGCGGTGTAGTAGACGAAGACTACACCGGCCGAGTAAAAGTCATACTGAATAATCAGACTGGAGCAGATTATCAGGTCGAGTACGGGGACAGAATCGCCCAGTTCATACTCGAATGCAATATGACACCCAACACCAAGATTGTCAAATCGATCCGCGAAACCACGCGAGGAACACAGGGTTTCGGTTCAACTGGTGAAAAACTCAGGGGAAGTGTAGTGGTCATCCAGACGGGAAAACGGGGAAAGCAGATCGAAGTACCGATCACTCTCCACCGCCCAGACGGACGTGCCCTCTTCACAAAGGCTCTCATCGACTCCGGTTCCACTGGATCGGTGATCAGTAAGTCCTACGTGGAGGAACACCGACTCGAGCAGATCCCATTGGACCGCCCTATCAAGCTGTTCAACGCGGACGGATCGACCAACAGCATGGGGCTCATGACGCACTACGTCGAACTCCAAATGCAGATCGACACGCACTTGGAAACCCGCAAGTTCCACGTTACGGAACTTAGCTCCGCGGACATCTTTTTAGGCTTCGACTGGCTCGAAGACCATAACCCTTCCATTGACTGGAAGAAGCGACGGATCACGTTCTCTTGTGACTGCGAACACGAGCAGATCGAGGACGGTGATCACATCTATTACATTTTCGCTGACGCATGGATCCGAAACAGGGACGAGTGCAGAGCGGACATCGCCGAACGAGTCCGCGCCACGAAGGCAACCAAAATCGCCATCGCGACTGGCAAAACCACGGAAGCCAAAACATTCGAGGAAGTTGTACCCGAGTACTTGCACGAATTCAAAGACGTGTTTGAGGAAAAGGAATTCGACACACTCCCGGAACGGCGACCGTGGGACCACGCCATCGAACTCCTCCCCAATTCAGAACCATACGCGGGCAAAATCTACGCCCTTTCACCTAGAGAACAAGAAGCATTGGACGATTTCCTAGAAGAACAACTGCGCACGGGCCGCATCCGCCCATCGAAGTCACCATGGGGGGCACCCTTCTTCTTTGTCAAAAAGAAGGATGGGAAACTACGCCCTATCCAGGACTATCGAAAGTTGAACCAGATGACCAAAAAGAACAAGTACCCGCTCCCGCTCATCACGGAGCTGCTTAACAAGCTTAAACGGGCTAAGTACTTTTCCAAATTGGACATTTGTTGGGGATACACCAACGTCCGAATCAAGGAAGGCGACGAAGAAAAAGCCGCCTTCATCACTAATAGAGGGCTCTACGAGCCATTAGTGATGTTCTTCGGAATGTGCAACGCACCAGGCACGTTCCAGACCTTGATGAACGACATATTTAGAGACCTAGTCCTCACGGGGAAGGTCATTGTATATTTGGACGATATCCTTATTTTCACGGAGAACCAGAAAGAACATAGAGAGATCCTGCGCAAGGTTCTTTTGGTTCTCCGTCAAAATAAGCTGACCTGTAAACCAGAAAAATGCGAGTTCGAGAAATCCGAAGTAGAGTACCTAGGGCACATAATCTCTCACGGGGAAATCCGTATGGACCCCGCGAAGGTCGCCGCAGTAGCCGAATGGCCGGCACCTCGGAACAAGAAAGAAGTACAATCCTTTATAGGATTTGCCAACTTCTACCGGAGATTCATACCCAAGTTCTCAACGGTAGCACGCCCCCTTATCAATCTAACCAAAGATGGAGAATGGCAATGGGGCGTGACAGAACAGGAATGCTTCGACAAGTTAAAAAACATCTTCGTCACAGCACCTGTACTAGGGATACCAAACGATGACGATCCGTTCCGCATTGAGGCAGATTCTTCAGACTTCGCAACTGGAGCCTGCCTCATGCAGAATCAAGACGGCATCTGGAAACCCATAGCGTACCACTCAAAGACGCTACTACCGGCAGAACGAAACTACGAGATTTACGATCGCGAACTACTGGCCATAATGCGCGCCCTAGACGAATGGCGGCATTTTGTAATGGGTGCAAAACACCCTGTAGAAGTACTAACGGACCATAAGAATTTAGAATACTTTAAAACCCCACAGAAGATTAATCCGCGACAAGCCCGGTGGATGACGGAACTCGCCGAGTATGACCTACAACTCGTGCACATCCCCGGGAAGACCAATGGAAGGGCAGACGGCCTATCCCGAAGAGGCGATCACGACGACAACAAGGATCACCTCGAAGGACAGATCGTCTTGAAGGAGCACCTCTTTGCCAAAGACAGCGCAGAAAGGCTGAGATCCTCATTCTATACCTTACCTCACGGGATCACCCACGAGGAGGTAAAAGAGAGGGTCAAAGCGGAAGCCGCTCTCTACGACAAGGAGGTAGTAGAAGGATCAGTGGAAACGGCCGAGGACGGCCTACGCTACAGGAGGGGGAAGCTGATCATTCCGAGAGACGAGGAATTAATCGGAAAAATCATTTCGTCATTCCACGACACGGTCTCGGCAGGACATCCCGGCACTGAAAACACGTACACCGCTGTTCATCGATCATACTGGTGGCCAAAGATGCGGAACGACATCCGCCAGTACGTCAAGGCATGTATCAAGTGCCAAAGAGCCAAGCCAGACCGCTCGAAGAGAGCCGCACCACTGAACCCGAATCCAACACCCACACACAACTGGGAGAACATTTCCGTTGATATGATCACGGGACTCCCAGTATCCAAGGGTCGGGACGCTATTATTGTAGTTGTAGATATGAAATCCAAGGACTATATCGCAGTCCCAACCACAACCAGGCTTACTGCCGAAGGTTGGGCCAACATATTTGTAGATAAAGTATATGCACAACACGGACTACCAAAGAAAGTATTTAGCGACAGAGGACCACAGTTTGTATCGGACTTCATCAAAGATGTATACCGTAGATTAGGCATCGAGGGAAACCCCAGTACCGCGTTCCACCCACAGACAGACGGGCAGACGGAGCGAATGAACCAGGAACTGGAGGTGTACCTACGATTATTTATTAACGACACCCATACCAACTGGCCGGACTTACTCCCGCTAGCAGCATTTGCGTACAAGTGTCATGTACATAGTAGCACGGGCTACAGCCCCTTTTACCTCACTCACGGATACCACCCATTTACAGGCGTGGAGGCACCAGAGCTGGAAGAGGGGGTGGGAACAGCCAAGGACTGGGTCGAACACATGCACGAAATCAGCCAAACCGCTTCGAAGAATCTCGAGAAAGCCAAACTTCGTATGAAAGAATACTACGACCGGAAACGAACCAATCCCCACGAGTACAACGAGGGAGACATGGTTTGGGTCGATGGGCGAAACATTAACATGGGAAACCCTACGAAGAAACTCGATTCAAAGCGGCACGGTCCATACAAGGTCACCAAGAAAGTCGGACATGGAGCATACGAACTGGACTTGCCCGCAGACATGCGAGGCATATACCCTATATTTAACGAGGTCCTACTACTACCGTATCATGCTCCGGCTTTCCCCAACCAGAACCATAACGAACGGACGGAAAGCAATGACGCTCGCAGGCCTCTCAGGATCCTCGCATCCAGGGAAGACCGAGGGCGAGTCGAGCTGGAAGTTGAATGGTCTGATGGGACAACGACATGGGAAAGAAAGCGCGGATTGACTCCCTGGCAGGATTTGGTAACAAAATACTTCGAAGAAAGACCAACCGCTCCAGGCCACCAGTGGAAAAACAGACATACTGAGTGGGACCCAGAGTGGGAGGACTTCGAGAAGAAAGCCATTGCCATGGGACTCAGGCAAAACCCGAACGAGTTCATCATCCACGACGACGTAGATATCGAATTACTGAAGGACGCGAAAATTCCCTTCTATATCTACCCAAAACAACTCGTCGCCAGGAACTTCTGGTTTTGTAATCCCAAAAATTGTGTAGTACAATATGGAATACAAGTGGGACAATGCATAGAATCCACGATACCCAACAACCCGGGCTGGATCTATCCCGTACAGTATACCATACAGATGGCAAACCCACACATCTGTCAAAAACACGAACACGACCACCCATGTCACGTTGACCAAAACTTCTGCAAAGTAATTGCTGGGCGCGGGGACACGCAGCTAGAAGAGGGGGTACTGTCACAAGCCGATTTCTTTCGCCTAGCTAGTGACTAGAGCCTGAACCCTTATCTTATCTAAGCGCGCGCCTAAGCAGTCACGTGCAAGACCCCGAACACCCTATCACGTGTTACCAGCCCCCCGGACACTCTGTGCCGTGTACTTACACCCATTATAGGGTTTACCATAATATCGGACTCTCAGCTTACGTAATAACTGTACAGCAGCCAAACAGTGTACAAACAGTAGAATAGCATATATACTGGCCGACGAGCAGGGTAGCACCCCAGACTCGTCTTGGCCTTATACGCCTTGAGTAGCCTCAGATAAGGATTGCGCTGAAACGCGAGTAACAATCCCCTGAGTAGTTGCTTGAAGTGTTGCTTGTGTCACCCCTCCCTGCTCACTTTGCAGCAGGAAGTCAACAACCTTGCACTACATCTCACCTCACTCCTAGCGCCTACGTTCAACAACCCTTTGCCCACACCCCCCACACCCTCCACCCCTAAGCCACGCACCACTCCACGTTTCTAACCGCTCAGTCCAGCCCGCCCCGAAGCGGCTCGAACCGCGTCTCCACTGGGTTCCGAATTGTCCCGAGACGCCACCTCGAACGCCATCCCCACGACCCACACCTCCTCGTGCCCCATCACCCACTCCCAGTCATACCTCCGTCGACTCGGTCAACACCGTCGAATTCCTGCTCGAACCACCCCTATACGACCATCCTATTGGCCCCCTTGAGAAACCCCTATATGACCAACCTGCCGGTCCTATGGAGGGACCTAACTACGACCGCCCTGCTGGTCCTATGGAAGGACCAATCTATTCTCACCCCGCCGGCCCCGAACCGTGGGGCAACGTATTATACGCACCTCCTCATATCTTCGTCCCCACCCATTCTCTCACACTCCAGATCAACAACGTCCTTAGACGTCCATCCCCGAACACCGAGCCTTACGACTCTCACCTTCTCAGCATGGAATGGTATGAGGTAATCCGGAACACCATGTTCTGGTACCGTCTTCACCGTGCCAACGTCCAACATGCCGAACCGATTCAATTTTCCAACTTCAACTGGATCAATGACAGATCCACGAAGCTCCGATCCTCCATTTACGTATCCTTCCCTGACGACGACACGCACGTCATCCTCGAACACATCGAAGAATCTCTAGCTGGCGTCCAACGCATCGCCCGCAAACGCGACGTATTCAACACTCAGATCTCTTGGGAGATCGTCAGCTCCACACCCATTTCCGCAGCGAGTACTTCTGCATCCTAGTTATACTTTTTCTACTCCTTCTCCACCCATTTTCTCCAGTATTTATTGAACAAGCGTCGGCCTAACTCGGGGCCCGTATGACGTGCGTTCCACTCCTTCGGAGTACCTTCGACCCCTTTTCCTCTCACCACGACTAACAGACGTCCCATCGCTAACACCACCCTACTCATGTTTGCGATACTGTTCACCTTCGACCATGGGCTCTAGCAGCTGCCGCACATGTACATAGTATACTGACTGCGGGGTATAAATGGTTGTCTCTCTCGCCCGCCTTCACGTGATGTGCGGGGCTTCAAATCTACGCAAACGGGTTGGGAGATTATCGATTAACCTCAAGTCCGAGGAACGGCGAGCAGCGGCGCTCTAGATGGTACAGGCTTCGTCTGCAGTACTGTACAGTGAGTCCTTAGTAGCTCCTGCTGCCGTGCTACATAGCCTCGCACACGTCGCCTGGCCGCTCTTTGTTGAGCCACCGTCAGTAGCAAGTCCCCCTTTCCGTTCGCGGTCTTCCGTGCGCCGCGCTACGCGGTGTCATGCCCTCCGTTTACATCTCTACCCTGGCCGGTGACAATGGTGAGGCGATGCTGTGGGACCGTTGGGGATAGCGGGGTCCTTCATTGTCTCGTGGGGATTTGGCGATTGGAATAGCTTTAGTATGCGTATCTATAAGCCAATTCGCGCGCGCGAAATGGTGCTCGATAGGTATTCATGTGCATGAATATTTAATACAGGCGCTATGTGATGCACTAGTCACGGGTACTAGTCATGCGTCACGGGTCGACAGCCATAACGCTTCCTTGAGACACCACCACTCCTCGAGATAGGTGCTGCGGCGCTTTGCGTTATCATCGCAGTTTTTACTCCACACTGTCAAGCAATTTAAAGAACGCTGTCAAATAGCGCAAGCGATAGCATTAAGTATTGCTGTCATCCCATGCAAGAGGTCGGCATCCTTCCTGACCTGGGAGAATGGGTAAGCATCGTTTCAGATCAGTAAGAAAGACTTAACTACCTTACGCACAACGTGTATTTCATGATACAACATATCGCGATCGGGGTCGGGTTTACGTCGCGTCAATCAGTGTCGGGTTGTGCCCTCCGATCGCCTAACCGCTTACCGATAACAGCTGGTCGGTGCCCTCATTGACGATATTTTACGTAGGTCGAACCCGCCAAACAGGCCTTCCCTTCACATCATGCTTCTAAGCTGTCAGAAACCTCATAAGCAAGTCTGATGGCTCAGGAGAGATGACCAGTTCTGACCTGGACGGTCATCGCGTTTGTTGTCAATACTACCCATATACTCTGTGACTTGCGGCGACTGTAATTGATCCCGTTGTGTGCGCTTGGCAGACTCATGAGCACCACTGAGACGAGCATCATGGAGCTCGTGAGGCTGTCGCGGATTATCACCTACCATTCCTGCGGGCTGACATCTCAATGAATCATCACTAGTTGCCAATGCTGATAGAGAATAACGATCTGTAGCTGCTGCGGCAACTTGGTTGTTATACGACCTCGTACATTCGTTGAAAGATGAGGTTCGTCTAGAAAGTCATTACATGTTGAGAAACTTTGCTCAAACATCCATCGTAGATTTTGTTAATTTGGAGGCAAATGTGGTTGGAGTTGGTGTGTAGTCAATGGATGTAAGCTTGCCCTAGGTCTGCTGACACTCTCCCCAAATTCCTATGTCTCATTTCGAGATATTATGGTCTATTCGTGCAGTTGTACGCCATCGGTATAGTCAACACATGGGCGACACCTCTCACCATAAGCGCAGGTTCATTACCTTCTGGCCTATACCGCTGTAGTATGTCTCTCATTTCTTTGCACCATGCTGCTTATTGAAAGCCATCAGCTGCCGACCGTTCTTGATCTTCGACATTGTATCAGTACCATTGATTGTCACCATAGGCAGTACCTGACGATCTGCCCACAAGCGCCATTGATATTCGTACGCTTAGCATTGAACTTAACCTCATGTTCAGGTTGTATGTATTGTACGGACGGAGTCGATCGGGTATTGTGAGCGATCACATACGTAATATATATAACTCAAGATCCTCTCAGCACTGGTAATTCGATTATCGATCTCACCTTTACCGTACAACGGGCCCGGGGTTACGAACGATCTTGATTACATATGGTTGCCCAACGCAACTACCTGTTATTTTAGGGGTAATCTCATGTTGGTGCTCGCGAGAGTCGAGAGTTTTCAGTGCGACCTAGTGCTCATTCCTCACGGGAGACAACAGAATTTATCAGCGCAACGCAATTTCTTCCCGTTCGCAGATGCCGTGCCAGTCGATCCCGTTAGTACTAGTGTTCTATCACAATCCCACGGCGTTCTGCCGAGTGTAAATTCACTATTTGCCGACGCTCCCTATATATTTCGCGGCGCACGGCGGTTAGTCAGTTCTGTCTCGGCTACTCGCACTTATTGGACTTAAGCCTGTTGGTATAAGTATGAGCGCCAGAAATGCAAGCATAGAGGAGCTTGTGAGACTGACACAGGTAGCTACTTGCCATTCCTGTGAGTAAAGACTGGGCCAATCTATTAGTGCTGATGAAAGACAATGCCCTAGCGGCGGCAACAGCCTGGTTACTGTACGATCTTGTATATTCGTTACAGGATGAGGTTCGTTGGTATAAGCAATCTCTAAAATCGAGTATAGGCTCGTTGAGGTTTTATCGCACTCTAGATAGCGTTGATCTGGAGGAAAGAACGATTCAAGTTGCTGTGAGATGCACTATCTAACATGATGCCTCTGTAGGTCGGCGGACACTCTACCTAAATTCCTATATATTATATCCAGATACTTTGGTTTATTCGTTTTTTTGTATGTGAGCATGTGATATCGTATATAGTGCTAATAGGCGTTGTGTAAACAGGCGTATTACCTTCCAAGTCTTCCCGCTAAAGTCTGTAATTATCCTTTGTTCACAACGTCGGTGACTAACCAGTAGAAAGCTGCCGGCCAGATGTAATTTTGGATATCATGTCAGCACCTCAACCTGCACCTCAATGGGACTCGGCTGATGATACAGTCAACTAGTGCTTTGGACGTACTGTCGCTCAGAATCGAGGTTAACTTGATACTGAGGCTATACGCCTTGTACGGACAGCGCCTACTAGGTAATATTAACCGTCGGAATTCTACATCCCATTCAGGTTGCTCATGATCATTCAGCGCGGGCTACTCTCTCTATCTTCTTCTGTGGCAAGTCCTTTCTCGTAGGTTTGCGTGTACGTCGACTGATCGAGACAAACTTAGGCCAGATCTTGGTTTGTTGGAAACAAGACATAGAAATGATCATTCTGGCTGAGAGGCGTTATACAGGCATCCATAATTCTCAGTGTGCTCAGTTACAACTTCTTCATAAGCAACATGGCGTCATACCCGTCCGACTGGCCCATCAAAGGTTGCTATCCTGAGCATGTACCCCCCATCTCACGTTCAAACTGGTAATTGCAATGAATACGTTCACCGATCTTTGGAAGAAGCTGATCAGTATCCTGACGAGTCAGGGTGTCACTCATAGTGCTCGAGAGTATGTTAATCACAGCAGCAGGATACGCAAGAAAATGCTGAAGCTTGCTCAGCCTTCCTTTTTGTGATGTTGTCCATAAAGTGCATCTCCAATCGTCCTCTGGGTGATATCCCGATACTCAAATGCATGTGGCGGGATGGCACAGCATACTATCTTGCGTACGTTTGTACCACGTCCGTCTCTGAGATTGATTCATTATTCTGGATATAGACTCATGGGCAAGTGGCAACTTATGGGGCTTTAACGTAGTGCTCATTGGCGGATCTAAATCTTTTCCTCCAAAGCAGTTGCAATAGCAGTGCGCGCCATTTCGTCATCGACATCCGCCAAAACCCTACAGTACGTGAGTGGCGTGTATGTATACCGATTGAGTTCCGCATCTTTTCTCATGACGCGCGCTGACGAGCCGATGGTCCTGCAGGTGGATCTGGGCTATCTTCTCGTATACGGTGAGCCCATCTCCCCACTCACCCTAGAGACGCATCTAAGTTAACGTAACTTCCATACATAGGGTGCGCACCTCCTCCTGAACGTGCGAATACTCGCGAGGAAGCGCAACGGCCGAGAAGTTGATACGGTCGCATTCTCGGATGTCATTCCCGACATTCTCCTCGAGGAACAGCCGCAGCCATCACCTTTGGGACCACAGGAGCTTTTGCCGAGTGTCCATTAAGCGTATAATCTGCTGCTTCGCACATAGCGTCCGTCATGCCCTGATGAGACGGTTGGTTTGCAGTCTGATGTTGTCCACGGATCTAACGGCCATGTATTCTGCAAAATAATGCGTATTTGCTGCAATATGAGTTGTAAAGTGTGATTCACCAGTTTGATATTATGCGGAGCCGAATATGCGTCGAGCTGCGACGCTTTGGACTTTTCTTCAGCACTATGACTCAGCTCTACAGCACGACGATAAACAATATACCACTTTAGTTGATACCGGGGTATCGCATTATCCTCTCCGGTGTCATCTGCTCCTCGTGCCTAACAGCAAGTGAGGATAAGGATAAGTCCATATTTCCGCGCCCGGGTCACATCATTCAGCTCAGGCATGAGTTGGGAAAGAGCGTTGTATAGTTAGTATGCGAGGCAAAATATATGGCTGCTTGGCAGACGCGGCACGCAGCCCATCGGTAGTACAAGACTCGAGAGACAGTGACGATGATCGAGGGGGTCACAAAATGTGGAGACTGTCCATCTGCACAGACAACGTGGGTCATGATGAATGAGATGACGGGGTAAGCAAAAAATGGGGATAGCTAGTATGCTAACCACGGAACAACTTACCAGAGGCTCTCAGCGCGCATCTTCACAGAGCACAGGTTGAGGGTAGAGGGGGTAAGAGCGCAAGGCTGTACCAAGACTCTGTATCGCCGCCGAGGGGATCGGCTACTGCGTCCGCGCTGCCCTCAATGCCTCAGCGAATCATGGGCCCTTCAAGGCGATGCGGACATCCCGGAACCAGCGTGAATGTCATCTTCTCATGTGCTCTCGTATTCTGGGGCACGCGATCAGG
This sequence comes from Wolfiporia cocos, assembly GCA_029448655.1. Lineage (NCBI taxonomy): Eukaryota > Fungi > Basidiomycota > Agaricomycetes > Polyporales > Phaeolaceae > Wolfiporia > Wolfiporia cocos. The sequence goes on along the minus strand of JACCLO010000008.1, from coordinate 1,958,492 downwards.
TGCTGCGTGTTACGTGATTGCTGAGGGACTGGGCCTGCGGGAGACTGTTCTCTCCCTTTTTTGTGACGGGTCGCCTGGTCTCCAGGACCCTGAAATAACACCTCGCGGAGCTGTCAGCTCGCCTGCAATTTGCATAGACGAAGAATTGTTCAGCATCGTTGTCTACCGGCTCAGGCAGACTCACTGAGAATGTGCCCTGCAGGACGTACTTGGATACGCAAGAGATGGAGCGTTTAGTGAGCCAATTCCGGATTGCTTCCGAGCTAGGGCGAGGCGATGGGCTGGTGCCCAGATGATGTTACGGCAGCAGGACCCTGAAGGGCTCGCAGTCAAATTTACAATACTGTCTTGATTAGTGAGAGCTTGCCAGGAGGGTTTTGCCTGGGAAGATGAGAAGCGACGCATTTTACCGATGGAATCTCTCATAGATTGTTTCCCAGAAATGTCATCGTTACCAGAATGCTCGGAGATAGGGGCAGTTGAGCCAGTTTGGCTCCGACACACACTTATGAGCCATTTAAGTGCCATACAATCTCATAGTGGTATTCCTCATGCATTTCTGTAAGTCTCCACTTCAAGGCAGCAGAGAAATTGTTTGCGATCAACGTCGATGAGATGCCTTCGATCCTTGGGTAGCGAGGTGGCGATCAACGTGAGCAGTCAACGTGAATTAGCGACATCACGGCCATCCCGAATATGCAGGCATTTTTCCGCTTGATCTATGGTGCAGGCATGTTTGAGCGCCGAATGTTTCCCCTTCCGGGTTCGCTGTTGTTGTGCCGCTAGGGCCCTAGCATGATGCACGAACCATGTTATCTCCCCGACTGCACCCATATCTCGTGAGTCGCCTTTAGGCGCAGGGTCAGTACATTGCCCACGAAACTTAGATACATATATGATCGGCTGCCATAAGAATTATGTCTTATGAAGGATACACTTGCCGCTAAGTTTGATAATTATAAGCACGGCCCGGGATCGATTAACATAGACGGTTTCTAAATTGGGAATGACGCCGATCGACTGTGGGAATCTGATCGGAGGACTCTCACCATGCTCGGTTTTGATGGCACAATCCAGGCTTGCAAAGACTTCCGCCGCTGCATCGTCAAAGTTCTGCTCTGCTGCACTCTCACGCGCCTCTGTGTCGGCTATATGGCTGCCGCGCTTCGGTATTGAGCCTCTAGCGACTGATTAATGAAAAACTACTCGGTAGCAATTGCTGTCGTCCAAGCGCCCTCCAAGCGAGAGGTCACGGTCGTCACCTGCGCCTTGGGCGAACGGGTACGCCCACCTGGCGACAGTTGGCTAACGGGCCTTGAGGAGGCTAACACCGTCCTTCCGAAGGCTCGCGATGTGCATTGTTCCACATTGAAGCGAGCGACCTCGATCGCCACCGGATAGATATTATCGACGCGGATTGCGATTCTGACGCTTGCTCCATCACTGGCAACACATTACGTACGGCCGCCTATCTATCTATGGCACAGCGAGCCCACCGTTCGGGACTTCTGTAACTGGGCTATATTCAGTCACCGAGCTAGTCGACTTGACGGTGCCCACATCGCAGTAGACGATGCCTCTCCCATGTGCCGCTGTAGACGCACATCTGGTTGCACGCGCTTGCACTCTCATAGGCACCTTTGGCGTGAGCGTCGTAGAACTCACTGAAATCGCGCACATTGCGGGCTATCGTTACGGTAAGCCAGCAATCGGACAAATCGTCAGAGAGTGCTGAAGCCGTCCGATGCTGACCCTTTGGAGCGATCACGGCAGCCTTGTCTTTGTACACTTGCTCGAAGATGATGCCTTGAGGTTCGTCTTAAAGTCTCTACATCCAGTGCAATCTCACTCAACTGAATTTGATGTGAGATTAATGACTACGTTGATCTGGAGGCGCGCACGCTCGTTGTGAGATGTGGCTGCTGACACAATATACCCGTATGACTGTCGATACTTTTCCTATGTTCCTCCAGTGTGTTCGTGCAAAAGTGGATCCAATTCCAACTGATGTTCATTAAGTACGACTGCCGACTTGTAAGATGCATCGCATTCCGTATCATCCTTACTTAGCACTCCATTATCCTTGCCTGCCATTGCGAACGTATTAAAAGTAGTAACATCGAGTTTGCTAGCTGTTGATCGGTCCCTGATATTTAACGTCGCGTTAGCATCTGCCCTCTAAGTCTTGGTGGAAACCGCTCACGACGTTTCGCCATGCTCACATTCAGCATCGAAATTACTTGTATCATGCTGAGAGTTTACACCTTGTACGGTAAGACTCGGGCAGGACGTGCACGCGCTTGCAGCACTACATCGTCGTAATATCCCCGTAGGTACTAGTCATACTCTCTATCGGTTTTGGGTAAGCTGCTTCCTGTTTGGCACGAATGATCCTTTCATCTTATACTCACTATCCGCAATGTAGGAGAGATCTTGGTTATTCGCCGTCAACTCCTATGAGTGCGTATACAGGCTGACGCAATCCAACACGCTCTGGCAGGTGCCCACAGAGACTCGCTACACTTAACTCCGTGGGTATCCATAGCGACGTAAAACCTTGCTCAACCCTTCCCATCAAGGGATGCTGCCAGTGCTACCGGCGCGCACCTACCGTCTATTGCATTTGCTAGTTCGCCGTATTACTATTCGACCACCGATATCCATCGTATAAACTGGCCGCATCAAGACACCAACCCTGGTGTTTGACAGTACTTCCGAGTAGTGTAATAATAGATTGTAACCTGGGATGGCGCTGACAGGTTCGACGTAGCCGTGCTTTCTGTGCTGATCTCCGTCAAGCGCTTCTCATACAGCCTCCTGCGCGATGTCCCGATCTTACAGTGCGTCCGGTGCGACGATAAAATTACTGCTCCGTATGCATCTCCGCCCTAATTTCCCTCTTCACGCTCAAGTATAACAGACAAGCGTTCACACATCCCGCGGTGGTGACCATCTCCTCTGGCACACAAACACCATGGCTGCAGAAGCGTCAGCAATGCTCTTATATTTCCAGCGCATCGGTGTATGTAGGTATCGCGGCACCGCCGATAAGGCTTCAAGGGCTTGATGTCGAATACCGCCTACTGGGCGTGCAGTCATACCTGCTCTATTCAGTGCTTGACGTCCTCGCAACACGCAACGAGACGGAACGCCCCATGGACCAACTCGGCATCATATCGGGGCACGAGAAGAACGACGGCTGGCATGTGCTCAAGCGTCGTATGGACGAATTGACGATACAGGACGTACCCGCGGCGATGCAGGAGCATATTTTTCCGGATCGAGTTCTCAGCGATCAATGGCGCACCACCGAGCGCATCGCAGACACCCACCAGGTGCAGAACCCGCTGTTTCCACAGACAACCTCATTCGTGGGCCCTCGGCGCTCGCAATGACATGACAGATGACCTCCATTTTATCATTTATCATTGAGCTCGTGCTTGAGAAGCGCCCCATGTCGATTCAAGACGATCTATCAGCGACTCTGGACTGAGTGGCGGCTCGACGCGTTGGGGATTCCTGGAATGAGCGTAACTATCGCACCATGCTAAGCATGGAACAACGTTCCGTCGCTTGACGAAACGACGTCGGTAGCAGGATACACATGGACGTTCCTATCAGCGTTATTACAGTTGTGCCATCTCACTAGACGGCAAGGGATGGCATACGGACTACAGGACCTCAATATGGCAGTCAAGCATACATGTCGCGCACAGTAATAATATCATTGACTGTGATAGTTAGATGGTGCTTGATGACTGCCCAATAGAGAATTTCCAGGGGACAGGCAGTTGTTACGAGTCGACTCCTCGACGGCCGCGAGGCACCCGGCACACAGAACCCGTAAAGGAGAAAATGTAATAGGCTATAGATGTCGAGCTACTGGCTGCTTTGTTGTTCACCATCAAAAAGAGAGCAGCCATTGTCCAGATGTTGGAGAATTAGTATCATTGTGGCTAGTGGTACTAAACACTAGCCGTTACAGAATATCCCCTTGGTATGCGGCCTGACGTTTGACCTTGCCTGCAATACAGTTAGTGCGCGATGACAGGCTAGTACAATTATACACACGTCACCGTCCACGCGTCGACATTCAAGTAACTTCACGAAATCCAATTCTGTTCCCGAGGCCACTCCCTTCCGGCTCCAGGGAACAAGACACAGGCAGCAGCTCGTGCACCTCCATGGATTGCGGCGCCTCGCTCTCGTTGACTACGTCAATGCCTATGTCGCGGACGATTTCCGAAATCACGGGTGTTTGAACCTCTGCGCTATTGCGCGCTTCCACGAGTGCACGCACACTGAGGAGAAGATGCGCGCCCTGTCAATGAGTTGTTTCAAGTTTTCATGCCAGACTAGGTCAGATGAGGTGCACGCGTGGAATTTGATCGAGGCAATAGAGAGGCTGCATACCGAGTACGAGAATATGGCCGCGATCCATCTGTGTAAAGGAGGCCCGTCAGCAGCGCGTCGTCGAAATAGGTACACGTGTATGGGCACGCACACCCAGGTCACGTTTGATACGATGGAAACAGACATTACTGCAGAGATGGTATATATTGCTAAGGCGACTGACACCAATATAGAGTATCCACACATCAGTATCGCTCGGAACGCATGAAAGACGAGCCACTTGCCCAGAATACTACATTCGACGCGTGAATAATTGAAGGTGAGCGGACAGATGCGACCTACACGAAATAGTATATGGTGCCGTCGCGCCAGATGCGCTGTAGAATTGGTATCTCGCGCAGGTTGCGGTACGAGTAGTACTTCACTGACATCATCACAAAGAGCACTGCTATGCTGAGGTCAACAACTTGCATACAAGGTGCTGTCTACTGCGAGAGGTACATACTCTCAAATGCTAGCACTGGCACCCTGGATCAAAATTTGGTCATAAGCCCTTTCACAATATATAAGCAGAAATATGCCAAGCTCACCAATTCGCATGGGAAATAGCAGGAGCATTAGTAAGGTAGCTGTCACGGGCAAAAGCTTTCCCTAACAACAACGAGCCTGATCTGGTCCCAAGAGTCCCCAAGCCCAGCCAGGCCCAGATCATACCTTGGAAGGAGACAGACAACGTCTAGATCACGACAAATAAGGCCCATTCCCACACGGCCACGATGACCACTACGTATTTGATATACTACTACACTTCTATGTTTCAGAGTCTGGCTTAGACTCCTAGCCTAGTCACGCCCCAGACTCCCTAGTTACCATATACGGCCATTATAGTACAAACATGTACAAATGACCTAGTTGTATAAAGACAGGCCTATGTTCAGCTGGTAACCCCAGTCTGAACTTGGTGTTCATCCACTTCGCTCCCCTCAGTTCGCTCTAAGGTTTTAGTGGCCTTGTCAGTAGCAGCCCTTGATGGGCCAGTCAGATGGGAATGGCCTGATGTCTTCGAAAAAATCCTTGTAGCTGAATCTATTGATGATCATGAGTGCCTTTATACAGCGTATCAGCTAGTGATGTGCCAGGCCCGGCTTTGGGCCGTGGGCCGAGCCGAGCTGAGCCGTTGAGCCCCGGCCTGGTGGCTCTAATGTCCAGCAATTACAATATAAGATTGCACATGACAGCAATATGCTAAACTCCAATGTATTGCCTCTGTATTGTTTATTTCAAACCAAAGAAAAGGCCCATAAGTCAAATCCTTAACGTTGAAGCCTCCCATGCACCGTTGGGCGCCTATACGATACCCCATATGGCAGGTGCGCTACTGAACGCTGTGCCAGTGGCAGGTTATTTTGACACTCAATCCTACTATAAATTGTAGGCCTCAATGTTCCTTTCCATCAACGAACAGCTGAAAATGATGTATTTCAAACTTTTGAAGTTATCTGAACTATTGTCGCTCGCGTTTTGCGCACATGGATGCCACGTTTGCCGTGTGGTGTCCATGCGCGTTGTTGATCCTCCTCCCATTAGATAGGGCGCCTGCCATCCGCGGAGTTGGCCGGTGGATTCCCACGGTCAGTGCCTGCAAGGCGCGCGCGCTGCTAGGTCGCGTTTTGCGCGCTGTTCCTGCCCCGTGCCACGGGAATTTGTGCCCCGTGCCACAGGGATTTGTACCCCAATGCTACAGGGATTTGTCCCCCATGCCACGGAGATTTGAGTCCTGTGGCATGGGGATTTGTGCCCTGTGGCATGGGGATTTTCGTAATGTAAATACCCCACACCATGGGGATTTGTGGCCCATGCCACGGGGATTTGTGCTCTGTGCCACGGGGATTTGTGCCCCATGCCACAGGGATTTGTGCCTCATGTCATGGGGATTTGTGTAATGTAAATATGTTACGGTTATTTTAATTTTTCGAATATCGACAGAACTCACCACCGGGCGAATACGATACAGGGACTTGTTGCGCAACCAACCCCCTGGCTACTCGTGACTCTACTGGGCGTATCCCCAGTTGTATTAGCATGTAGGGCGTGTTTCACTTTTGACAGATCCAACTCTGTCCCCGTTTCATGGTTATCATTCGTTAGCTGACAGATGGCGTTCAACCGCCATCATCATTTCTATCTATCGTTTCAGACATATCACTACATACTTATCAAACGTTTGGTACTATAGCGTAGATAGTAGCGGTGACATCTGGGATGAACTTGACCCCTGAAACTTAGCGTAGTATAAAAGCTCATGTACTTATTGTCGAAGCTCTTCAGCTCGACCTTGTTGTATAAACAAGAAGTCTTATACTCGTTCTCAAACGTAGGAAACTACGCTCAGTATTTCTCACTCGAGCAATCGAACGACTAAGTCCTCGAAGTGCACACTGACTTCTCGGACTTAGGCGAGTCTTATATTCTATTCGACTCGCACTTGAACAGATTATATCCTCTAACGCGTATTGGATATTAACCGACCTCCTAAGGACTTCACTTAGGACCCGAAGGCATCTAACGAGTATTTGCCTTGCATACGGCGACGTGCCTACGTGCAGAAGAACGATCTATATTCGCGACTCGAATATACGAACGGGTATTCGACCCGTAACAAATTACCCCATACCACGGGGATTTGTGGCCCATGCCACAGGGATTTGTGGCCCATGCCACGGGGATTTGTACCCCATACCACAGGGATTTGCACCCCAATGCCACAGGGGTGAATTCCCATGCCCAGCGCCTGCAAGGCACGTGTGCTGGTTGCAGATTTTTACAAGCAAAGTGACAACGATACCGAGCATCAGCGAGGTGGAGGAGTGGCTGAGTGGGCAGAGACTAAAATATATTCCTAAGACATAACATTTGTGGCGAAGCCACAGGTAATAAAGCTAGTCTAAAAGTAATGGGAGCTCGTGTGGGAGGTGTCGCATGTCGCTAGCATGTCGTGCACGAGAATTGCACATGGCGAGCATGTTTGCCATGTGGTGTCCATGCACATCGTCAGTCCTGCTCCCATTAGATAGGGCACCTGCCACCCGGGGAGTTTGCCGGTGGATTCCCATGCCTGGTGCCTGCAATGCGCGCGCACTGCTAACTCGCGTTTCGCACGCTGTTCCTGCCATGCACCATGGGGATTTGTGCCCCATGCCATGGGGATCTGTGCCCCATGCCACAGGGATTCATGCCCCACACCATGGGGATTTGTGGCCCATGCCACAGGGGTTTGTGGCCCATGCCACGGGGATTTGTGCCCCACATCATGGGGATTTTTGTAATGTAAATACCCCACACCATGGGGATTTGTGTCCTGTGCCACAGGGATTTGTACCCCACACCACAGGGATTTGCGCCCCATGCCACAGGGAGTTGTGCTCTGTGCCACGGGGATTTGTGCCCCATGCCACAGGGATTTGTACCCCAATGCCACAGGGATTTGTGCCCCATGTCATGGGGATTTGTGCCCTGTGCCACGGGGATTTTTGTAATGTAAATACTCCACACCACAGGGATTTGTACCGCATGCCATGGGGATTTGTGCCACATGCCATAGGGATTTTTGTAATGTAAATACCCCACACCACGGGGATTTGTACCACATGCCACAGGGATTTGTACTGCACACCATGATGATTTGTGCCCCACACCACGGGGATTTGTGTCCCATGCCACAGGGATTTTTGTAATGTAAATACCCCACACCACAGGGATTTGTACCCCACACCATGGGGATTTGTACATGGGGATTCATGGCCCATGCTACAGGGATCTGTGCCCTGCCATGGGGATTTGTGCCCTGCCATGGGGATTTGTGCCCTGCCATGGGGATTTGTGCCCTGCCACGGGGATTTTTGTAACATAAATGGCCTGTGCTGTAAATGCCTGCCAAAATATTGAAGAACATTCAGTATTTGTTGACACATGGCAGTACACATTATTGCAAGTGAAGCGACGATGAGACTGAGTGTCAGTGAGGTGGAGGAGTGGCTGAGCGGGCAGAGACAAGGAACAGAAGAAAGGAATCCACAGGGAAGTTCAAAAAACCCTTGCTTTGTGTGTGAATGGTCTGATTTCCCCCAGTTATCTCAAATAGGCACACATGGATTGGGATATGATATTGAAGTGATTAAACTATGTGTTCGTGGTGAAGCCATGGGTAATTAAGCTAGTCTATAAGTAATGGGAGCTTGCGTGGGAGCGGTCGCGTGGAGCGCACCTGGCGTCCACGTTTTCCGTGTGGTGTCCATGTGTGTCATCGTCCCTCCTCCCATTAGAAAGGGTGCCTGCCACCCGGGGAGTTGGCCGGTGGATTCCCATGCCCAGCACCTGCAAGGCGCACTGCTAGCTCGCGTTTTGCCCGCTGTTCCTGCCCCGCACCATGGGGATTCGTGCCACGGGGATCCATACCCCACACTATGGGGATTCGTGCCCCACACCACAGGGATTCGTGGCCCATTCCATGGGGGTTTGTGGCCCATGCCACAGGGATTTGTGTCCTGTGGCATGGGGATTTTGTAATGTAAATACCCCACACCACGGGGATTTGTACCCTGTGCCACAGGGATTTGCACCCCAATTCCACAGGGATCTGTGCCATGTGCCATGGGGATTTGTGCCCTGTGCCATGGGGATTTTTGTAATGTAAATACCCTACACCATGGGGATTTGTGGCCCACACCACAGGGATTTGTGTGTCCTGTGCCATGGGGATTTGTGCCCCATGCCATGGGGATTTGTGCTCTGTGCCATGGAGATTTGTGCCCTGTGGCATGGGGATTTGTGTTCTGTGGCATGGGGATTTTGTAATGTAAATACCCCACACCATGGGGATTTGTGCCCCACACCACAGGGATCTGTGCCCTGTGGCATGGGGATTTATGCCTCATGCCACAGGGATTTTTGTAACATAAATTGCCTGTGCTGTAGATGCCTGCCAAAAGATTGCAAAACATTTTGACACCACATTACACAGTGTTACAAGTGAAGCGACAATGAGACTGAGCAGGCAGAGACAAGAGACAAAAGAGGGAAGTTGGGGAAGCCATGGGTAATGTACAGGAAATTCATGGGGGATCCACAGGTAGCTTTTAAAAAAACCCGATTATCTGAAAAAGGCACACATGAATTGGAATAATATATTGAAGTGGAAAAAGCAGTGTGACCATGGCGAAGCCATGGGTAATTAAGCTAGTCTATAAAGTAAAGGGAGCTTGCGCTGTAGGCGCTCGCGTGCAGCTAGCGTGGACGCCACGTTTGCCGTGTGGTGTCCACAGGCGTCATTCCTGCTCTCATTAGATAGGGTGCCTGGCGCCGGTGAATGGCATCAGTGAATTCCCATGCCCAGCACCTGCAAGGCACACATGCCAGTTGCAAAGGTGTTACAAGCAAAGCGACGACGAGGCCGAGTGTTAGCGAGGTGGAGGAGTGGCTGAGCGGGCAGAGATATGCAACAACTTCTAAATACAAAATTGTGGTGAAGCCACAGGTAATTAAGCTAGTCATATAATAAAGGGATGACTGTTGCGTGGGAACTGCCTTGTGCTTTTCCACGTGTGCCACGTGCTGTCCGTCGTCCCATATGGCTCGCGCCACTGACCCGGGGAGTTGGCCAGTGGATTCCCATGCCCGGCGCCTGCAAGGGGTGTGTTCAAATCCCTTCAGTGAAAAGCATTTCGCGCGTCCTCCCTGCACTGTGCCATGGGGATTTTGTAGCTGTTGTAACGTAGATGGCCTGTACTGTAGATACACGATTAATTAAGAGAATACAGGGACTTTTTTGAAGCACCACATAATGTTACAAGCAAAGCGACGATGACACCGAGCATCAGCGAGGTGGAGGAAGTGGCTGAGCAGGCAGAGAACAAAGGACAGGTGCAGCAGGGTGGTCACACACCCTGGAGGTTGGGTGGACTCATAATGTCTCCATCCAGTGTGTTTTTCCCTTATTCTATTAGTTATCTCACTTAAGTGACAGTTGATATTCGTGGTGAAGCCATGGGTAATGAAACTTGTAGTAATGACTATCCTAGCAGTGGTAGGCCCCGGCTCAGCCCTAGCCTAGGCTGGGCCAAGCCATGAGCCATCAGTGAGGGCCCGGCCTGAGGCTTTGGAAAGCCGTGGGCCGTCCAAAGCCAGGCCAAAGCCGGAGCTTTTGGGCCAGGCCAGGCCCTGCACATCACTAGTATCAGCCTAGATAACCACAAAGAGACTTGCTGTCAACACACTAATATCTCTCCTGGTCATCGATGTGGTTAGTGTGCTTAATTTTAGCCTGGGAAGATTATCCACCAGAGAACAAGACACATAGAAGCACCAGTGCTGTGAGTATTGTGAGTTTACACACCACGTATGTAATCGCTGATGTTACCTGACTGGCTCTGTCCGTACAATGCATACAGCCTCAACATGAGGCTTATCTCGATGCTGAGCATGAGGATATCAATGGCACTGATGTGCACATCATCAGGTGCTTTTGACAGCAGAAAGTGGAAGTACCAACACAATGTTGAAGATCAATGCTGACCGACAGCTGGTAGCTCTCGATATCTAGCACAGCAACAGGAAATAGAGACATTGTCACGGATTTATCCGGGGCGTTCCCTCCTCTTTTACTACTTCAGAATAAAAGTCGTGCAGCGGTCGTACTATTGACCTACAGCACTCAGCACAACAGCCTCTACCACGCCCAGGTCTCTGGAAGGCGGTAGAAGATTATCGGATCACGTGATCTACTGAATAGAGATCATGTGACCTACTAACTTTCTAGATTAGATAGTGGGACTAGGTACCATCACAGGTGGCTATGCCCCAGGTTACTATCTTATCTAAGTAAATAGTTGGTCGTCACTGGCCTCCCACTCATGATGTCATCCCTTAAAAATAGGATTAATGACCTCATCTCAACTCTAGACCATTACTGGTCTAGAATATGACTTCATAGGTTATTCTTAGCACGGCCCGCTTACCAGAGAGGTATTATAAAGCGGCCCGCTGACTATTGACATATGACATATAAAGTCATTTTACCAAGCGGGCGCCTACATTACTGTGGCGCCATCACAACACAGAGGTGCCGCCATTACTGGCATTATGGCACCATAATATGCGCACAGACCCCCTACTTTAGGGCTAACCTATTGACTAGTAGACTAGGGTCTTGCATGTATATAAACAGTAGGTCTAAGCGCTCTAAAAGGCCTTAGACTTAGCAATCTAAGAAGTAAAGACAAAAATGCTTTGGGGGCGATTCCCCGTCCTTTCCTCTGAAGACACAACTCTCGCTGTTTCGACATGCGCCCCACTGGCCTATGGCCCTTTAGTTAGGGCTCCCCTTTGGACTCTGCGCCAGCAGCCTGAGACGTCACAAGGATTGTGACAGAACGTCTGATCAAGACTACCATTTCAGATGAAAATGACATGGCGCATTTTTGCTGGACCATGTTCACAAAAAGGAAATCCCTATTTTGGTCGACGTTTGTGGCACGGGTCGTGCGGTTTGGCAGGCAGCGCTCAGCGACTGTCACTGCCTGTCAGTAGAGTCCTGAAAGGGGTCCGTTGGAACCGATGACGCTCCATCAACCACTGGAAAGGGAGCCTTTCAGAGCTGCGGTCATGACCTGCAGCAATCCTGCACACAGATCAGAGAATTCCCTGTTTTGTTGATGCAGTTCAGAAAACCTGCAATGTCATATTCACCCGAAATGGCTGTTCCCGGGTCCCATGAACAACGTTTAGTGTATAAATTATTGCCACATTACTACGATGATGTGATGTACTGTCTGTCAAGTGCCTGTCAAGTGGAATGGTACAGTTGCAGTCATGATCATGAACCAAAGGCAGTTGTTACGAGTTGACTCCTAGACAGCCGCGAGGCGGCACACAAAACCCATAAGGAAGAAAATGTAGTAGTTTATAGATGTTGGGCTACTGACTGCTTTGTTGTTCACCATCAAAAAGAGAGCAGTCATTGTTTAGACGATCATTGTAGCTGGTGGTACTTAACACTAGATGTTACAGAAGACCCCCTTGTTATATGGCCTGAAGGCCTGACATTTGACTTTGCCTACAATATGGCTAGTGCACGATGGCAGGCTGATTCTGTGCTCATCGTCACACTGGCAAGGGAGCGGGCACTGCAGAAAATGCGCTGAGTGTGCTACAGAGGTTGGGTGGGACCGGGAACAGATGCGGGGAATGGACGAGTGTGCAGTTCGCACCTTGCACGAGGTACAAGCGCTAGGCCGAACATTTGCTTACTAAGCAAGTGGGGAGGAACGAGAGACGCACAAGCGCATTCGTGCAGCACCTCCCTTTCAAAGGCCCCTGTAGCCCACTGCAAAAACCAGTTTTCTGAATTTTCCAACCACAAACAACGATCCACAGCTTCATACAACACACCTGGGACCCTCTCCTGAAGATGACTGATGGCAATTACCCACCCGGGGCTGGAGAAAAAGACACCAACCAATTGATAAATGATTCTTCCGCTCCCAACCTGCTGCCAAGTGACAACGACGCCATGCCCACCACCACCATCATCGCCAACATCAACGAACATTGCATGGCCAACAATCGCTCCCGTGCAACTCGGCACATGGCAGGAGAAGGAGATGTATCTGACGATGAGTCACTAATGGAGATCAGAGATGTGAACACCCCCCTAAGTGACATCGCTAACATGAAATCTCCCCCCCAGCGCCGGCAACAGATCCTCACCTGGATGCCATCATTCACGTGGGACAGGTGGCCTCAGCCCTCTTGCCCCAGTCACGACTAGCATACCTGCAAACCATCAACCAAATGTACGGTTCTGACACCAACCAATCATATCCTCTTCCGGTCCCAAGCGTACCACCGACGGGTGCCCACTAACATTGGTGTTATGGTTATTTTGATTTTTCGAACACTGACAGAACTCACCACTCGAATACGATACAGGGACTTGTTGCGCAACCAACCCCCTGGTTACTCGTGACTCTACCAGGTGCATCCCCGGTTGTACTAGTATATAGGGCGCGTTTTACCTTTGGCAGATCCAACTCTGCCCCCATTTCATCTTTATCATTTACTAGCTGATAGATGGTGTTCAACCACCATCATCATTCCTATCTATCGTTTCGGATATATCACTACATATTTATCAAATGTTTGATACTATAGCGTAGATAGTAGCAGTGACATCTGGGACGGACTTGACCCCTAAAACCTAGTGTAGTATATAGACTCATGTACTTACTGTCGAGGCTCTTCAGCTCGACCTTGTTGTACAAACAAGAAGTCTTATACTCATTCTCAAACATAGGAAACTACACTCAGTATCACTCGAGCAACCGAACGACTAAGTCCTCGAAGTGCTCATTGACTTCTCAGACTTAGGCGAGTCTTATATTCTATCTGACTCGCACTTGAACAGATTATATCCTCTAACATGTATTTGATATTAAACAATCTCCTAGGAACTTCACCTAGGACTTGAAGGCATCTAACGAGTATTTGCCTTGCATATGGCGACGTGCCTACATGCAGAAGAACGATCTATATTCGCAACTCGAATATACGAATGGGTATTCAACCCGTAACAGCCCTCGCTAACTCGTCAAACCCTCCCTATCCGTGAGCTTGTGGTAACACCTTACAATGCTGATGGGTTCGAGAACCTGCTGCGAAAACATGGCCTCCTACACCAATATCCTAATTTACCCCATCGTATTCGCTTCGGTTTCTCAATCGGCAATTTTGATCCAATACTCTACACTTTCACACCTGATAACCACCAGTCCGCCATCTCTCATCCTGACATTATTGATGCTTATGTTGCCCAAGAACTACGTCTTGGTCACTTTACTGGCCCACTCTCCAAATGGGCAGTCGAGGCTGTTTTGGAAGGTCCTCACCACTATCTGTGGTCGAGAAGGCGGGTTCCCCGGGCTCTGGGAAGTTCTGTGTGGTTCAAAACTTATCCTTCAAGGATGAAATGGGGATATCAGTAAATGATCAAATCGACTCCAATGAGTTTCAGACACGTTGGGGCACGGCCGCCAATTTTGCCGAGTTGGTGAGTTGAAAATTTACCCCGCCAGGCTCCCCATTCTGGGACGCATTTGTGTACTGGCCATGTTGCTGCCGGGTGTGATGATGGAGCATTTTTCTCCATGTCCATAGGAGCATATCACTCCGCACCTGTGTTCTCTCACCGAGGGTGTGTCACAGTTTTCTAGGCATTCTCCTATTTTTTCCCGAATTTCCAGCTATTATTCCGACTTATCCTACTGATAAGTCGTATCTAAGACGGTTAGTACACCTAACCTCATACAGTCACGTGACCTGTAGATCCTACATCAGAGATCTAGACTACATAGTCATATCTAGTTTCTCATCGGCCCCGCGTTAACGCTCTACGGCCTTTAGCCCGCTTATCCTACCTAGCTTACGCTATACCAAAGCACGCCATTATGGCACCATATCAGAGACGCTGAGCATTACCGCTCAGCGCACAGACCTCTTAGCATTAGGGCAAGCAGTTCTTGAGTAGTGCCCTACATGTATATAAGCCGATACGTCTAAGGCCCAAGTCCTTAGAACTATCAATCTGTTACACGACGCTCTAGTTGATAACTACTGCTTCACTTGACTCACTTCGCTCCAACAACTCGACCCTTCAAGTCTCCAAACCAATATAACAGTGAGTTTTGGGTCAGGGTGTCTCCCTCTCCACTGGGGCATTTTTTCCCCATCCGAACCGTTGCTGTTCTTGTGATGCAACATATTGCTCACACGCACCTTTGTGAAGGTTGCGACCACCCCAGTAGGCTCACAAGCTGCCACGCTTGATATCGAGGCCGCATTGGGGGCTTCTCCCGTATGCCCTGTGCATAAGCGTTATATTGTGGTCAAACATAACAACTGCTTCTATGTCGATCACTGTTTACCATTCGGCATATCTTCCGCAACAGGCATTCAAGGAGAGCCGGCAGATGCTATTATTGACATTTTGGATGCGGAGGGCATTGGGCCTGCTACCAAATGGGTCGATGATTTCTGCATGATGCGCTTACCTGTGGCGGGTGACGGCATGATCATACCCTTTTCTTATGTGTATGACCTTAACACTATATTTGCTGTTACCAAACCTCTGAATATCCCTTGGCATACTGGAGACAAGCTTGCAGACTTCGCCTTCCTCATTACCTATGTCAGTTTTTCATGGGATCTCGCTTCCCGGACTGTGACATTGCCCGAGAAAAAGTGTACTAAATATTCCCTGAAATTGCAGACCTTTCTTGCGGATGCTGAATCACACAGTGTTACACATAGTGTTGCCGAAGTTCAGTTCAGAACCAAGGTTCAGAACCTGAACCACCTGAACCGAACCTATGTTCAGGTTCAGTTCAGGTCCAGTGAAGGGTAGGATGTCAAGGTTTGGTTCTTGGTTCAGGGGGGCCATGGATACCCTTGAACCAGGTTTGAACTGGACTGAACCTTGAACCACTTAGCATTGACATATTCTTGGTAGCTACTGGTGGATAAGCATTAATTACAATTATGGTCTTGCCATCCTTGCTATAGTATTGTTGTAGAAGTTATGGATAACTGGCTTCACCATGGCAAGCATCAGTGCTCATATACTCCAGTCTCCCACTATGGCAAGAGCTCAACCCCATGTTGGAATTACTGTGCTTTATGTGACATGAGGCTGCATTCACTGCCATTAGATGAAGTCAAAAATGTAGATATAATGTTTCACTTTGTATTCATGATCCTACTGTAGGTATATACAGAGCTGCCTAATAAGGTTTGTTATTGAGCTTTGCCTCAGGCTAATTCACACTTGGTCTGCTCATGGAATCTGATTACTGAACTGTTCAAAATAGCTGCCTTGAGTGCTTATTGTGCATCAACAAATTATGTTTTAGCACTCTGAAGAAGACTAAGAGCCACTTCAGAATGCAGCAGCCCAATAGATACTAAATGGATGCTTGGGGCACTGCATGAAGTGTGGTTATTCTAGTGGTTTCAATATTGCTGGGGATGAGGTAGACAATATAGGGCAATTGGCATACACAGAAAGGTACCCAGAGTTGGTGTCCAAAATATTATGTTTACACACTATAAAAGCAAGTGACTTAACAGTCCAAACCTAGTTTGAACCTTGAACTGAACCTGCTGAACCAGTTCAGTCCAGGTTCAGGTTCAGATTCAGGCTCCCTGCAGTCGGTTCGGTTCTGTGTTCAGCCCCAGACCCCCCTGAACCTGAACCGAACTGAACTTCGGCAACACTAGTTACACACCACGAGGTGATGAGCATCAATGGCATCTTGTCCCACATAACCTTCATCTACCCCGATGGCAGAGCATACTTGCCAGACCTCTGTGCCTTTATTGTGTCACAGATTATATCTGTTTCCTATAATTTCCTTGCTATTTCTAGCAATTTATCCCATTTGTTAGCTCAATATTTATGCTCTTTGCTACTTGACGCCTTACAGCCTCAATCTAGCACGTGACCTTATCTTATCTGAGATAGTATCTTATCTCTGCTCTTACCAGATATCTTATCTCGTAGTAACCTAAACCTTGATCAATCTCGATCACAACCACGGCATACACCGCCATACGTATAGCTCAGTCCTTACAGACGGCTAACACCGATAGGCTATCTCTTTACAGAGTAGTCCAGGCCTTCCGCCTTCTCGGTTACATAAGCATGACTAATACGGCAGACCATTACAGGTCACACCTCGTCACGAGACCTAGCCGTGCGCCTTACAAAGCGCAATAGTCACAACACCAGGCATACCCCGGTCGGTATATGAGTCACCGCCGAGATGGCCATATCACATGCCTCAGCCACCATACCCATAGCGACCATTACTGGTCCTATATCACATGCATATGTTCTATGCCCTATGCCCTGCGGCCCTATTGGCCGCAATATCTATGACACCACTTTCTTATCTGTAATAGAGGTATCATTAGTCCTACATCGTAGTACCTAGGGTCCTAGCCCTGATGTATATATACCGTACTCTGAGTCACCTACAACTCAGACTAGTTAATCTCGACAATTACTCTTATTACCACCCTTTGTAGTACCTGTCAAGGTCTACTTAGGTTTCCTCTGCTATACTTAGACCCTAGCAAGGTCCAATCAGTACCTCAACTACTTGCTTAGCTCCTTAGTCTCTGGTCTTAACCATTGACCCTATCATTGAGCCGCCTTCTTGCCCAACTTTAGCCCTTCAGCTATAAGCAAGACCTTTAGGCATATCAAGTTAGTTCTGTGTCATATTGCCTCCTTCCAAAATCCCTTCATACGCTGGCACCCTCCACGATCTGTTTTGACCGATTTGCGATGGTGGCAACAACTTCTCAATACTCCTGGCCCACCTCGCTCGCTGGTGCCCCATGGTGCAACTAGGGACATTGGGATCTGGTTGATGCATCTACTCACTGGGGAGTGGGTGTCATTGTCCATAATGCATGGGCGGCATGGCGATGGAAACCAGGTTGGCGGTCTGATAGTTGTGACATAGGTTGGGCTGAGATGATAGCCCTTGAACTCGCAACCCACTTTATCGAAGCACTGAATTATTCAAATGCAGCAATCCTGATCTGGGGCAACAACATGGGTGTCATTAATGCTTACAAAAAGGGTCGAGGCCGCAGTTACCAGGTCAACTTGTCACTCCAACACACCAACATCATAGCAGCTGCACTCAACGTCACTATTATCCCTGTATATGTAAACACTAAGGACAACCTTGCAGATCCGGTGTCTCGTGGCAAACCGGATCCCTCAATGCCCCCCTCAGCCACTTGATTGAGCTCCCTGCCGAGCTCACACCATTTTTGCTTGATGCCTATTAACGACCGTTCGCCTTCAGCGCTAGCACGTGCCAGCGCAAAGAGTCAGTGTGCAAGGAAATCCTCTGTGTCTGCCTCTCAGTCGATGCCCTCCCAGCTGCGAACCCCGTCTCTTCAAACTAAAAAGGCAAGATCAGCAAAACAAGGCTGCACGATAAAACCTTCCCTTCTCCACCCACATGTTCTCACATCTCGTCATATTCTGTCCTGGTCAACACCTTTTCCCCTAGATTTCAAATCCCAGCTTTCCTCTCAGATCTCGTCTAAAGCTGCAACCAAACTTCTTGATGTCCTCCTGTCTGCGATTGAAGAGAAAACACGTTCAAATTATGGAGCTGGCCTCCTACGTTTCAACCAATTCTGTGATGACCTGAACATCCCTGAAACAGTGCGAATGCCCGCTTCTGACCATTTACTAGCAGCATTTGTTGCCCACTGGAGCAGTCAGAGAGCACGAACCACTGTAGACAACTGGCTGGCTGGTATCCATTTTTGGCATACCTTCAATGGTGCTCCTTGGAACGGAAATGACATGCTACAAGTCGCATGCAAGTCGATCTCCAAATCCGTGCCTGAATCATCTCGCCGGCCACAGTGTCCATAGAGTTATAGTCAACTATCTTAATCTGCCAACTGCCCTTCACTTAAGAAATCGCAGTTGCGAGCTAGGTTTGCACGCAGATTAATCTGCTAGCTGCGGCAGATTAATCTACTGTGACAATAAATTGGTACATCCAGGATTTGAACCAAGGACCTTAGCACAGATGAGAATAAGAGCATCGCAGCATAATTAGCCAACTGAGCCATAGTGGCAACAATTACCTTAGACCAATTAATATATATATAACGCATATTTTACACACAACTTCCACAAATCATCAAGGCAACTAACTGCTACAACAAGCATAAAGAAATCAATGATAGTGATAGCTTGTTTTACCATGCCTGACCTGGAGCAACTCACGATGGGAAAGTTGAATACACTGGAATCACAGGTCTTTAGAGGCAGATTCATTTGTATTTGTGTTGTGGAAGATGTTAAACTGTGAAAATGAAGTTTACAGAATACTCTATATTTTTAAGTGTGCAGATACTAGTTGCACTGTAGCTCAGTTGGCTAATGTATGTTGTGATGCTCTTATTCTCATCTGTGCTAAGGTCCTTGGTTCAAATCCTGGATGTACCAATTTATTGTCACAGTAGATTAATCTGCCGCAGCTAGCAGATTAATCTGCGTGCAAACCTAGCTCGCAACTGCGATTTCTTAAGCGAAGGGCAGTTGGCAAATTAAGATAATTGACTGAAGTCCCTCAGTTAAAAATATGCCAAGCTCACCAGTATACATGGGAGATGGCAGGAGCGTTGGCAAGGTAGCAGCCCTTGATGTGCCAGAATGTCCTGACATTTTCGAGGAAATCCTTGTAGCCAAACCCATTGAGGATCGCGAGTGCCTTTATACAGCGTATCATTAGACGATCACGAAGAGACTTGCTGTCGACACACTAATATCTCTCCTGGTCGTCGATATGGTTAGTGTGCTTTGTTTCAGTCCGGAAAATTATCCACAAGAGAATAAGGCACATGAAGCATCAGCGCTGAGGATATTGTGAGTTTTACACACCGCGTATGTCACAATCGCTGATGTTACCTGATCGACTCTGTCCGTACAACGCATACAGCCTCATCTCGATGCTGAGCATGAGAATATCAATAGCACTGATGTGCACATCATCAGGTGCTTTTGACAGCAGAAAGTGTAAGTACCGACACAATGTTGAAGATCAATGCTGACCGACAGCTGGTATCTCTCAATATCTAGCACAGCAATAGGAAATGGAGACATACTACAATGGTACGTTTCGGAAGTTCATGAACCTGTGCGAAAGATGAGACACGCAGATCAATAACTTTCTGTAATGATGGCATACAACTGCACGAATAGACCGTAATATCTTGAAACAAGATACAAAAATTTTAGAACGGTATCATCCGACCTATATTAAGCTTATGCCAGTAACCGCAGACTAAACATCAATTTGAAACATGCTCCCTTCAAATCAATACAATCTGAGATATGTCGATGATTAAGCGAGGTCTTGCAGCATGTAAACTAGGCGAACCTCATCATTCAACGAATGTACAAGGTCATACAACATCCAAGTTGTCGCAGCAGCTATAGATTGTTATTCCATATTTGTATCAACAGATAACAATGATTCACCGTGAGGCTTGCTTACAGGAACGGCAGGTGATGATCCGTGATAGTCTCACGAGCTCTGTAATGCTTGCCTCAGCGGTGCCCATAGTCTGCTAAGCACCCACAGCTGGGTCAGCTGCAGTTACCACAGGTCACGGAATATATAGACAGTATCAATAGGAACGCGGTGGCTGTCCAGATCAAAATTTTCACTTCTCCTACGCCGATAGACTCGATTTCTAGCGTGTGATGACAGCGATAATTTAATGCGGCCGCTTGCATTGATTGACAGCGTTCATGAATAGTGAAGAACTATGAAAGCAGCAGCACCTCCATATCGCACGCATACGACACTGCAGGTACCCAGTTGACCGACGAGTCTGGGGCAGAGATCAGCATACGTAGTGTTGTTTGTTAGACGTTAGCCTGAGATGCCGCAAGTGCTGCTAATGATCGGCATCACTCCCAGAATGGCAGTTACCTACGTTGCACCCACCAAGCTTCGTCAATTAACATAAATATGGATGTTCCCGGGTCCCCTGAACGATGTTTACTGTATAAATCATTGTCGTATTACGACGTTGTGATGTGCGTGTCATCCCTGTCCGTCAAGTGTCCGTCAAGTGGAATGGTACAATTGCAGTCATATTCACCAGGGAAATATGACCTTTCACTCTCAGAACAACTAGATAAAAGTAGGGAGTAATTATCAGATCATCAGCAAAAGGCGAGATAGTAGATAAGCGTAGATAAAGTGATGTCAGACTGGTATACATTATCAGACCGATTTAGGCCGATAAAATATGTTTTGTATTTTGACCTCTGGGAAAATACCGAGGCATCCGGTAAACTGTTGCAAAGTCACGGGTGGCATCTGGTGAACACTGGAAAACTCACAAAGGCATCTGGTGGATTGTTTCACAGTTGCAGAGGCATCTGGTGAATTGTTGCAAACTTACAAGGGCCCCCGGTGAATGGTTTCCGATCAGCCACCAGATGCCAGGCCTGATGGTCTACCATGGGCCAGAATATATTGACTCAGGTATTATATTGGGGCCAATTGCCCAGACTGATGATAGCTACAGGGCACTCGAGGTACATCAAATTGGGATTTAATTGGTGCACATGAATACAATACACAGTAGAATCTCGCAACACCACACGCTACACCTATATGCGCACCTCGCCGATCTCATTCGCCAGTACACATGATCAAGCTTGATGACACCACCCCGTCCACACCACACCCCATCCACGCTCACACCACCGACCTTATTCCTGAGCCCAGCTGTGCCCATCTGCATGAGCACAATGCCCCAGTCCTTGCGGCCCCACTTCCCCCAGACCGCCCATCCATTGTTGTCACCATCATCGCCGTCGCCACTGTTGGAAGTTGATGCGCTCGGCGCACGATGGTGCGATCAGAGTCGCATATCGATCAGAGTCAATAGGCGGAAATGGCGGGCACGGCGGGAGTCGGGGGGCTGATAACCGGGGTGGCACGGACAGATGAGTCACCATTAGTATAAAATGGGACGGATTGTACGTACCTACACCGTGGGTTTGTAACCCAGACGAAGTCCCTGGAGTCCGAAAGGGAGCGCGTAGCCTCACGAGCGGGCGCCTTCCCGCTGTTACGGGTCGAATACCCGTTCGTATATTCGAGTCGCGAATATAGATCGTTTCTTCTGCACGTAGGCGCGTAGCCGTATGCAAGGCAAATGCTCGTTAGATGCCTTCAAGTCCTAAGTGGACTCCCTAGGAGATCGTATAATATCCAATACGCGTTAGAGGATATAATCTGTTCAAGTGCGAGTCTAATAGAGTATAAGACTCGCCTAAGTCCGAGAAGTCACTGTGCACTTCGAGGACTTAGTCGTTCGGTTGCTTGAGCGGGAAATACTTAAGCGTAGTTTCCTACATTTGAGAACGAGTATAAGACTTCTTGTTTGTACAACAAGGTCGAGCTGAAGAGCTTCGACAGTAAGTACATGAGTTTATATACTACGTTAGGTTTTCGGGGTCAAGTCTGTCCCAGATGTCACCGATACTATCTACGCTATAGTACCAAACGTTTGATAGATATGTAGTGATATATCTGAAACGAGAGATAGAGATGATGATGGTGGTTGAACACCATCTATCAGCTAATTAATGATAAAAGATGAAACGATGGCAGAGTTGGATCTGCCAGAGATGAAACATATCTCGTACGCTAGTACAACTGGGGATGTACCCAGTAGAATCACGAGTAGCCAGGGGGTTGGTTGCGCAACAAGTCCCTGTATCGTATTTGCCCGGTGGTGAGTTCTGTCGATATTCAAAAAATCGGAATAACCGTAACACCCGCAAATTTTGACACAAATGCACCCCATACTTCGTGGCTGATCTCAGTATCACAATATCTCACAATTAGTCAACTTACCTGTCTTCTACTCGTTCTCATCCTCACACATCCTCGTCAGCCTGGGCAGCATGTCAGTTCCAGCAGAGAAGATTTCGAAGTTTCCCCTACTGGAAGAGGGGAATTACGCCGAATGGTCGATTCGCATGGAGGCCAAATTGATTCGGCGGGACCTGTGGGACGTCGTCATGATCGAGGAACAACCACCGTCGGATTTGTCGGCAGCAAAGCAGGCAGAGTGGCTGGAGAAGAAAAAGGACATGCGGGACACCGCGGAGATGTGAGCGCGAGCCACGTGGGAGGACCGGGACTCACCTCAAGTGGTCCTCGGGTGAGGCTGTGTCGGGTGAGGACGACGGCGTGCAAGAGCATGCGCGAGGCACTGGGCCGAATAGGGGCGGGGCGCAGGAATACAGGAGCCGAGGCAGGGGCGTGCTGCGAGCCGGGCTGCGGATTGGGCAGCAAAATCGCATGGTGGCCGAGACAAGGCAGTGGCGTGACTGGGCTGGGTTGGGCGGCAAAACGCGCAGGTGGTTACAACGACGCGAGCCGGGCGGTTAGACGAAATTGCGGGCGGAGCGCGCAGGCGGGACGCGGAACAGGGCGTCGGGTAGCGGGGTGTGCGGACACTGGTTGCGGAGACATGGGGCGGCAAGGCAGGGGGCGCTGACAAGCGCACTTGTTTTCAGTGTGGGAAAGAGGGGCACATTCAGGCAAACTGCCCGGGTAAGTCAGAAAAGGTGGAGGAGGGAGAGAGGGACGAGGAGGCGCACTTCGTACCACGAGGGGATGTGCGGGATAGCAAGTACAACTGACGACGACGAACGCCGTGGGCCGCGTGGGATAGAAAGTGCAAGCACAAGCCTCCGGATGGACCGCGGAGCCAGCCAACGAGGGCGGTGTGGAAACAGATGGATACGGGGGGCTCGAACAAGAAAAAGTGGAAGATGTATGTGTGTGCCAATTTGCCATGAGCGTGTTTATGTGTGACTTGGGAATAAAGTTGAAGAGGCGACAGAATGAGTGAAAAAACCTAAACAAAGCCACTGACACAAAATGACGTTAGACATAGTAATTCTGCCAATCTAAGTAACAATATTACCATAACGGGATTGTGGCTGACGAGCAATGTGAAAGAACAGGAGCCGCATTATCGGCACTATATTACATCAGCCTTGAGGCACCTCACGACAATTCTATACCAGTCTGATGATTAGTTTACCAGTCTGGTGATTAATTTCCCAGTCACACGTTGAGTTTGACTGACGCTGATAAGATACCTTCAGAGTGGCGATTGAATGCCACTCTGCTGTCGATCTTATCAGCACTTATCTACAGAGATCATATCCTTCCCCGATTGGCAAGTACCTCCAGCACAGATAAATCACCTCCAGCACTGGTAAGTCATCTCGCGTTTTGCTGATGATTGGCAGATTACAATAATTAAAAACTCACAAGACCTCCGTCTAGCTTCTCTAAACTAGATCCTAATCCGACATCATTGTGCACAATTAGAGATCGATTAGAATGTATCAAAGTCCAATAGGAATGCATCATGGGCGATCCATCGTGTATACTGACTGAATTCAACATCTAGGAGATGTGTAATGAAACAAGGTACATTGACGAGTTCTCAAACCCAAATCGTATCATCAGGAGACAGATATCTACCCGTCCTCCACACTGTCATTGAGAGCGCGAGGAGTGAATGGTACATAATCATGCACAGCACGTTGAGAACTCGGATGAGCTGTACCAATCAGGTGCAATTCCCTATAAAGAACGTGACTTGTTGGAGATGCGCATACAGCGTGTGGGTTCACAAGGTGCAACATAACTACCACAGTACATGAAGGGTGTGCAAGGGCGAAACTAAGCGGGTGAAGGCTAAAACGCGAGGGGCGGAGTAAGCCCGGTGGCACAGCGCACACTTTAGTTACCATAATGCAGAACAGCGTAGAAACTGTGACTACCAGCAAACAGCTGGAGCCCAGTCACTCGGCTTTAGGATGATTAGAACTCGATCAGCTAGAATTATGTCCTAATTCTGACTTATCGGCAAAGTCGAATTTTCCTGACGAGCCGCATTCTATCAGCGCTACCTTGAGAGGTTTAGAACATACAGAATAGTATTTAGGGTTAGAGATTGTCGCATAACTATGGGTGTACTCCTGACAGTGACCGAGTGGACTAAGTCACTGCCCCTTATTTTGGCGGTAATCTATGAGGATGCTTGACAGTGCATCCTCGGGCCTTAGACTCGTCAACTGAAAATTGAGCGGACACTTCTTATTGTAAGCACGGGTGAGTAATTGCAACCACGCATGTTGGCGAAGCTCACTGATTGTCTAGCACAGATGTGCCGCTCCGTGAGTGATGCTGTATATTCCGCGAAAACGCCCGCCTATAAGGCTCCGCGCTAACTTGCAATTACCAAGGACTTCTTCGCCCTGAGAGAGTTACAAACGCACTGCGTAGGTGCGTACATCTCTTCTTTTTTGAGCTAGCTAGTGACTGATCGTCCGCATCGCCCCGATTACCCGCCCCCGTGTTGGAAGTCGACGCGCTCGGCGCGCGATGGTGCGATCGGAGTCGCACATCGATCGGAGTCAATAGGCGGAAATGGCGGGCGCGGCGGGAGTCGGGGGGCTGATAATCGGGGCGGTACGGGTAGATGAGTCACCGCTAGTATAAAATGGGACGGATTGTACGTACCTACGCCGTGCGTTTGTAACCCATCCAGACGAAGTCCCTAGAGTCCGCCTCACGAGCGGGCGCCTTCCCGTGAATATCGACACCCCGACATAACGCGCCCTGTCTACCTCAGTTAGCGCGTTTGGTGATTCCGAAAGATGCACGACTGCGATTGTACTATCGCGCGCCGAGCATACAGTCGACTATCTCATAATGCATCAGCCAAGCCGGGGACCGACACTGTCCCAGCATTTCAAATCTCAAAATGAATAATGCATCACCATTTATGGGTTGATGCATTAGTAGGTATATATATAAATGGTAATAATGGCGATTATGCATATGATTTACGGCTGCAAATGGTGAATTATCACCTCCGACGATCACCCAATTGAGGTAAAACTTCTTGCCTGCTTCTCACACTCTCAGAATGCCTGCAGCCATGACGGGGTTCTGGTTCGCAAACCACGCGCGAAGCCAAAGACGCAGCAGCAGCAGTGTAGGTTGCGCGCACACTTCCGAAAGCTTCAGTTCAAGTCAAAGAAGCAGAGCACTCTAGATATGGCATGGGGCGTTGCTTCGTCGTCGTCGTAGTCGAGTCGTAGTCGTGCAGCGCATGTACAGTACTGTGTGACTAGAGCGTGACATCTCACATGCCTGAGGGTCACATATGTAACGATATGTCACACATCGTCACGAACTTGTGACAATCTTGTAATGCATACATCTCATAATGCATCACGCAAGTTGGGGACGGTCATGATGCATTATGAGATAGTCGACTGTACCAACTATCAGCAAGTGATCCCAACCGTTGGTAACGCTCGCGTTCGGCGGCTTCTCGTTGGTTATCTAATTCAAATTGCCTACGGGATACGCTTTAGAAACTATTAGCGCAGTACAATACATGTACAATCCCAGCTGTGATGCCGCGACGGCCGGTGCATATGGCACACAATGCTAAGGCGCTCCGCGAAGTTTGAGTTCATCACCACGTATTTTCGAAAATCAAGCGACTCTAAATGCCGTCAACTCCGCCAAGCGGTTCATGGATGCTGTCATCCCACGCGAGCACCATTGCACTGCCATCGATGCTTCCTATATATCCCGTAGATCAGCGGTAGTCGTATCCGTCTCACTTGCGCACATTTGGTATATTTGCTAGTACCGGCATGAGTACCAGCAGGGTCAGCATTGATGAGCTTGTGAGGCTGACGCAGGCGACTACTTACCATTCCTGTGAGTCAGCATCTTACTGATTTTTTTGGTTTCGGACCAATCATCACAGCTATAGTTGCTGATGGAAGGTCAATGCTTTGTAGCGGCAGCGACAACCTGGCTATTGTATGATCTCGTTTACTCGCTGCAGGATGAGGTTTGTTTGAATAAACGATCTACACAATCGAGTAAAAGTTCGTTGAAGCATTCTCCAATTCTAGATAGCGCTGATCTGGAGGTAAGAGCAATCAGAATTCCTGGGGCAATGTAGCCATGAGGTCTTTGCAGGTCGGCCGATACTCTGCCTAAATTTTTATATCTGATATCCAGATATTTTGGCTTATTCTCCTCCATGTAGGTCAACATCACATAATATACATATTCTGGGGCTCTAATCGGCGGCTGGCAAATAGACGCACTACCTTCCAGTTTTTCCCTCCACAGTCTGTCTCTCGTCTTCATCCACGATGTTAGATACTGAAAAGCAAGAAGTTGCCGATCGAACACGATTTTTGACATCATGTCAGCACCTCCATTTGCACCCCCAGGAGCTCTGCTGACGATACAGTCGACCAGTTCCTTGGATGTGCTGTCGCTCAGCATCGAAATTAACTTGATGCTCAGGCTGTATGCATTGTACGGACAACGTCGACTAAGTAATACCAGCTTTCATAATCTTGCATTCTATTGCTCATAATATTTAAGCACAATCTATTCTCTCTGTCATGTTTTGTGGTGTGTCCTTTCTCCCAATCATGCGTGAATGTCGACTGATTGAGTCATATTCAGGACAGATCTCGGTATGTAAACTACACTCAAAAATTAGAAATCAAGGCTGAGAGCGGCATTAAGGCATCCGTCATTCTCAGCGTGCTCACCTATAAGTACCTAGTCAATGAAATGAGGCCCTTCCCCTCTAACTGGCCCATCAAGGGCTGCTATCCTGAAAATGTGCCTCCAATCTCACATTCAAACTGGTAACCACAAAGCATACGTCCACCGAGCTCTGAAAGAAACTGATCGATCATACTGGCTCAGGTTGTCACTCATAATTCTCGAGAGTACGTGAATGACAGCGGAAGGATTCTGCGCTTGGACACCTACAAGTTGACAACATGCTGAAGCTCGCATAGCCTTACTTTTTGTAATGTTGTCGATGAAGTGCCTCTCGTACCGTCCTCTGCGCGATATCCCAATCCTTCGAGGCATATGGCGCGACGGTACAATGTATTATATCACGTAAGTTACCACTAAGGCTCGGCCCATCTCTGAAATTGACATTCAAATATTTGTATAGTATAATGGGCAAGTGGCCAGCTTTTCAACAATACTCATCTATGAATTTTCAAATAGTCACTATAGCAGCGCGCACCATCTCTTCGTACGTGTCCGTCGGCACGATACCACATATACTCGCGGTGTAAGTGCACAGTTATTTTTCGCATATCTATTCATAACACACACTGATGAGCCGGTGATTCTGCAGGTGGATCTGGACCATCTTCTCATATACGGTGAATCCATCTCCCCCTTTCCCCACAGGCGCACCTCAATTAACTGGCCACCATGCGCAGGGCGCGCGTCTCGTCTTGAACGTGCGAGTGCTCGCAAGTAAGCGCAACGGCAGAGAGGTTGACACGCACGCAATTTCGGATTTCATTCCCAACGTCCTCCTCAACGACCAGCTGCAGCCATCCCTAATACAAGCGCATGAACTTCTGTCCGGCGGTCTCCGGCGGCCATTAGGCGCATAACGTTCTGCTTCGCATACGGTGCGCATTTTCTTCCGCACTTCGCTGGATACCTGCTGTGGTCCACCGGTTCAACGATGATAGATTGGGTGAAGTGGTGTGTCTTCATGGTGATATATGGTTATGCATAGCGTTTCCTGCCTGTTGTTATCATATTGCTATCGTTGAGTTGCGACGCTCTGAACCAGCAGCAGCATTGCAGCCAAACTCCAGAAACGGTAAATGCACAACATACGACCGCGGAGGATACTGACGCACATGCAGTCCTCTCTCATGTCCTTCGCCCGAATAGCGTGCAAAGTGGCGATTGGATATGAGTCGACGATTCTAGATTGTAACACACCCAGGCGTGGACATGAGCTTGTATGTGGCATGCATCAGCTAACACGCGAGTAATATAGCTGCTTCTCAGACACAGCGCGCCATTTGCCTGTCGTATCAGACTCGTATGACAGCGATGAGGAACATATAAAAGCTGGGAAAAGCTATGGCAGAGTCGTACGTGAATGTGGAAGCCGACTGCCCACGCAGACAACGTGAATCACGACGGATGACATGACGCGGTAAGCGGGAATGAGGACAGCTAAAATATGAACCTTAGCGCAATGCAGCGACACTCAGCATGTACCTTCACATAGAGCACGAGTCCGGCGGAGAAGGTTTCAGAGTAGATAACTGCCATTTAGACACTTAACCGCCGCAGAGTGGTCGAGCACGCTCATCACGCTAATATTCCGTGCTTCGCCGAGAAATGGGGGTAATTACGGATATGCAGACAGGTGGAATCAGCACGGATATCGTTCTGGCATCTTGGGGCACACGATCAGGTGCTGCGTGTTACGTGATCGACGAGGGACTGGGCCTACAGGAGATAGTTCTCTCCGTTGACACGACATTTCTCTGATGGATAGCCTGGTCGCCAGACCCTGGTCCATCGCGCGGATTTGTCGGCTCGGATATTGCCCGTTTACGAGGGTAGCAATCCAGCAGCGATGGCTTCTGGTGCGTACAGCGATATTTACTCTCCTACCCTACTGCTTTGATGTGCTCTGGATGCGAAGTGAACGAATGTCGGCGAGCTCGGGGCTATCCCCGCGTTGAAGGAAGGTATAAAGGGGCCGCGTTTATGACATGCTGACAACACGAGCAATCGAAGCTGAATTTACAATTCCGTTCTGATATATGAGAACCTACTTCGATGGTCTTAGGTATAACCTGGACCAATCAGATGTTACGCACCTTGCCGAAAACGTCCTGTGTCGGCCGTTTCCGCTTGCTTACAAGATTTCACCTCTGTCAGAACACTGGAGCTTCAAATTCCGGATGTAGCTTGTCGTGTCGGAACCAGCTCGACTTGGCTGGAGAAGGAACGAGATTGGCGGAATTCTTTGAAATGATCTTTCGATGCCTCGGACAGCGAGAGGGCGGCAGCCGGCCGGTGTAAGCTTTGCAAGCACCTTGCCGCTTATTATTTGTATAGAACGAGCATATTGAGCGCCGAACTCTCCCGCCCGAGCTCGCCTGATGGGATATGGCATACTAGTGACATCCTACCTCAGTACGAGATACGCGGTCCGCATTACTACGCCCACACTTGGTTAATAATCCAGCGGACAGCACGCCGTTCAGGCGTCGTAGACAAAGTTTCCGGTGGTCACCTTCATGCTATGTAGCGTTATGAGAGCGGTGCTTCGACAGGAGACAGCTCGCCGCCAAGCGCAAAGTGAGTGCCCCGGACTGCCCATCATAGATGGTTTCCATTCCGGGAGCGGCGCCGATCGCCTAGTCTGTTTTCGATCGGAGGCTTCTGTGAGTTGCGCACGGTTTTGATGGCATATGCGCACTCGCTAGAGACTCTCGCGGCTGTATTGCAGGGTGTGCTCTGCTGCGGCGCTCATCCGCCGCAATGACAGGCCGCCGCGTTTTTGTTTTGCACCTCTAGCGATTGATTAATGAAAGGTGCAAGCGGCAGCAATTGCTGTCATCTCAGCGCTCTTCAAGCGAGAGGCCACGGTTGTCACACGCCCCGAGCAAATTGGTGCCCGTTCCAGCGACTGCTGTGGATGGCCGAGGAAGAGGATAACACCATCGTCCCGCAGCATAGTGATGTGCGCCGTTTCATGTTCAAGCGAGCGACCTCGATCGCCGTCGGATAGATATCATCGACGCGACCGCTGGTGCGATTCCGACGCTTACCCACAACGGCTATTGCTGGCAACATATTACGTATGACGGCGGAATGTCTATTTATGGCATCGCGAGCCCACCGCACGGGACTCCCATTCAGATGAAGCTGCCCTGGTCTGACCATAGGTTCTGTCGCGGTGCTGGTCGACTAGCTACTAGAATTTGCTCGGCGGCGCTTGCGTCGATGCTGTTCCCAGGCCTCTCGCCCGTGTACTGCTGTAGTCGCATTTGTTCCGGTTGCGCGTGCTTCGCAGAATGAGCACCCTCTTCGGCCTGGTCCTCGTGGAATTCACGAGAACCGTATACATTGTGAGCTGCAATTCCGGTGAGCCAGCACTTGGAAGATGATTAGTGAAGGCTGAAGCTGATTACCATAATCTTTTATAGCGTCAGCGGCGACGTGGTTGCTGTATGATTATGTATACTCGCTCGAAGATGAGGTTCGTCTAATGGTCTCTGCATCCAGCGCAATCTCGCTTAAAGTTTTATTTGAGATTACATTGATTTGGAGGCACGCACAATGTGGCTGCTGTGCAGTGTGGATACTGACCCAATATTCTCTCAGATCTGCTGATACTCTCCCTAAATTCCTCTACTTTATATCCAGATATTTCGGTCTATTCGTGCAACTGTAGGTTCAATACTACAACCCGAAGTCACTACTTACAACACATATCAGATGCGTCACACTACGTATTGTCCCCCTCTAGTACGCCATTGCTTTGCCTGTCATAATGAAAACAAGAAACTCAGCTATGAGGGCTGTTAGCTGCCAACCGGCCCTGATCTTCGACGTAATGTTAGCATCTGCTCTTTTAGTCCTGTCTGGATCCCGCTGACGACGAGCCAAATGATTATCACCAGTTGTTTCACTGTGCTTACATTCAGTGTTGAAATCAGCCTCATGCTGAGAGTATACGCCTTGTATGGCAAGACTCGGACAAGTAATGAATGTGCTTGTAACACTCCATCATCGTGCTCAACTCTTCTTTCCATCAGCCTTAGTCATCCTCTGTGTGTCATTTTCTGGTAAGCTTTTCACGAATAATCGTTTCGTCTTATACTCACTACCCGCGACGCAGGGGAGATCTTGGTTGGTACCATCAACAACTGCATGCGTAATCTAATGTGAGCCAACGCGCTCTGGAACGCTCCCACAGGCACTTGCGATCATCAATGGGCTCAGCTACGCGGACTTTTTTGACGACATCAAGCCCTACCCCGCCGACTGGCCAATCAAAGCGTGCTATTATCCGTATACGCCCACTATATATAACTTTAGTTGGTACGCGACATCCCTGCCTTGACTGCTGACACCCATAGTGCTGATAACTAGCCGCCTTAGGACACCCATCCTAGTGTTTGAGAGTACGTCCTACAAGTGTAATGATAGAGTATATGATAGTACTGACAGATCTGGCGCAGCGGTGCTTTTCGTGCTAATCTCCGTCAAGTGCTTCGCGTACAGGCCCTTGCACGAAATCCCAATCCTTCAGCGTGTCTGGCGCGACGGCATCATATACTACTGCGTGTGCGTCATTGTCCATCTCTCCTTCTACACGCTGAAGGTTGATGTCGGTCGCAGAATAACGGGCAAGTACTAACGTGTCTGCGTGGCTGAAGCGGTACTCATGCACAGATCGTTCTCCTTGCTCGTACGAACACGGCCGTGGGCTCGGGATTGCAGCTGCTTTAGCGACGGTGACCATCTCCGCGGGCATACGTAACCATTTGGTCGCAGAAGTATCCGCAACGTACGCGCCATACCTCTCACACGAACCCAGCAATCGTGGCTAACCATCGCCAATTCTTTGCAGATGGATCTCGGCGGTCCTCTCCTTCTCGGTGAGCACTCCGGGCCCCTAATTTCAGGTCAAAAACGCATGAACCAATGTAATATAGGGAGCACATCTCCTGCTGAGCCTGCGCGCCCTTGCGGCCGCGCGCGACGGCGCAGAGGTATTGACACCAATGATCTCGGGGGACATCCCCGACATTGTTGTCGAGAGCCCGTCCGCGCCCGCGTCACCCATCGATGAGCACAGCCCGCTCTCGTCGCCCGTCGATAGGCATGAGCTGCTCCCACATGCACATCGTGCACTCCACAGTCATAACCAGGTCATGCCAACCACCGCTATCCGTCGCTATAGCGGAAGTGTAGTGCAGTGGATACGCAGTCGGATGTATGAACTGATGCGCCCAGTCAATTGATGTCGTAATGCTGTCACGCATGGGCTAGGAATGTAGTTGAGACGCATCCCGGATGCTGACATAGTCTGTGTGTGGCATGGGAACGTTATCGTGAGCTTCTGACACTCAGCTCCAGCTACTCCCTAGGTAAGCAACGTTATTCGAACCCTACAGACGATCCGCCAGTGTAGTAACAGAAGTGACCCGTTAGGAGAAACGTGAGGCACCCCTATCAACTCTCCCTAGTGCAGCAAGACGCAGCCGATCGCAATGCATCCTCCTATTGTGGGACTGGCATAAGCAGTTGAAGTTGCTCCACGGTCGGCTTCATTTACTGGCCCCGGCGATAGCATATGCCCTCTACACTGCCGCGACGTACCCTTCTTCAGGGATGCGATCTGACAAATGGTTCGCACTCCGAAGGTTGCCACGGCACGCCCGATACTCCGAACTCACCAGCGGATGAGTTTCGTCAGTGTTGCAACGCCCCGGTGGAGCTTCCTTGGCATTGCTATATTGCGACTACAATTCTGGAAAGATAGAAGAATTTGTAAGCGATGTCCCCACAGTAAGGAACGGCTGTTTCACCTCGCTCTAATGTTCTTTCCGGTCTGTTGTGTAAACGTACTCAGCGAGCTGGAGAAGTACCTCGTCCGTGTACGGATTTGTTCCAGGAATGTAACCCAAATTTTGCTGCATGCGTCGCGCAATCTGCAAGGCCATTTCACCGTGCTTGCGGTTGATCAAGAACCTCATGATAGCAGTATAAGTGATGATATTGGGAGAAGGCAAAACGAGGCTCTTCCGCTGCCGTGTCGCAACGCGCGCTGCGAGAGACTCGTCCTCTATGATCGGCCGCTGCTCTGTTGAATTTTCCATCTGGTCGAGCAACGCATAAATCTTCTTTACATCTGCGCATCGCGCGAACGAGCTTCCGAGCATCGTCAATGTCTCCACGGTCGGTGCGATCCCATAGCGATACATGTCCGCTACAACCTTCGCGGCGCGCGCAGGGCCGACATGCTCTGCAAACTCGTACACGAAAACGTTGAAGTGCCCCACATCATAGAGCGTCGCGGGTGCGGCGGCGGAGGGGTACTCCGTACTGCGCGCAATTACTTCCTCCGGCGACCAGTGGCATGCAGCATTCATGGCTCTCGCGTTCGTCACCTTGCGCAGCAACTCGTTGTAGAGCAACTCGAGCGGCTCGGCGCGCTTCGCAGAGGCGGCAACGGCTTTCCAAACGACAGCCGTGTGGTGTGTAGACGGCCAGGTTTTTGCTTCCACTGGAGGCAAAAGATATAGGTCGTCGGAGGAAGAGAGCTCTCGCGCTCGATTTTTCTGCTCAGAGAGAAACCAGAGGTTCTGTTCCGCGTATTCTGGCAGGCCAACGGTAAAGAAGTGGTGTGCATAAATCTCCATGACACGGTTACGCTCCCCACGTTGGGTATGATACAACATCTCGGCCAAGACCCACATCGACATTGTCGCCGGCTTCTCGTATGCTTTCTTGCGAAGGATCTGAAGGCCAATCGAGCGGCCGCGCGCTCTGTACCCCGCCATGAATCTGGCAAGCGCGCTCGGGAGTGGAAAGTGCGAGGGAATGATGTTGCGTCGCATGATGCGAAGCGCCTTCGCGAGGCTCTTCTCGTCCGAAAACATTGTTTGGGTGAGCTCGTCAGGAGGTTTATACTGGCGAAACGCAGACTCAATTTCCGGAATGGCATTCATACTGTATAGATGAACCGGCGGCCTGTCTTGATATAGCTGCTTGACCAGCGCAAGGCCCTCCAGATCGAGCGAGCGCTCGAGCTGGCGCATCACCGCGTCGTAGGCTTTGTCAGAGAGGCGCAGATCGCGCCTTTGCGCTTGCTGAAGTACCCGTATAGCATCCTCTATGCGGCCATTAGTGACGAACGAGATGGTTGCCCAAGTGTACCAAGTATCCATGCGTCTAAGAAGCCTGTGTTCGAGAGATCGTCTGCGGTTCCAGTCACGCCAATTTCTCCGCCAAAGCTGCTTTTGAGATAGTTCGCAGTCCCAAGTCGCCTGCAGTGCCGTATCGCATAGTGTCTCGAGGAATGACGATGTCTGCGCCGGCGCAGAGTAGCGAAAGATGACAGACATGATGCGCGTTCCAAGCCAGGTGGCGAGACCCTTGCGTGCACAGATCAGAGCATACTGAGTCATCAAAGGGAGATCAGGTTTGAGCGCCTGCAGTAGTATGGCCTCGATACGGCGGACCGGCGGTTCATAACTCGCCTCTGCATTTGGGATCAGAGACCACCACCGCGTGAACGCAGCGAGTCTCTCCTGTGGATCGCGGTGTTCTTGCGTCAAAGCGTATATCGCGGCGTTCTCATACACCATGGACGGTTCGATAGCCATGCCCATCTCTATCAACTCAGCATGGATTCGGTCTGCGTCTGCATACTGGCCGTCTCGGACAAGGCTCTCCAGTAAGGAGCACCCTGACAGGGCAGGCTGTGTGGTATCTGCCGGAGAAAGACGCAGTTTGACCGCGACGTAGTCCGCCGACATCTCTTCGAACATTGAAGTGTCCGGGGCGTCCGTGGGGTATGCGGTACGCTTCATCTCGAGCATGGCTGGGGTTTCTTCACCTGCATGGGGAGTGCTGAAGTGATTTTTATGAATGAGGGGGAAAGATGGAGTATCCAGTCGGCCGGGAAGGCCAAGGCAGTCCCAGCGAAGTTTCGTCCGGAGTAGCAGCGGCCATGGTGATCCTCTGAGCACGCTAGCGGCCATATGCCTGGTATTGTCTGAGTTGAGATTCTGATTTTCTGTAAATTTCTCACCTGCTCAGCGTGTATGTTTCTTTTCTCGTAGTATGTCTTCTAGGATTGCTACCACATTGGCGAACAGAGTTAACAAGTCGACAGCCACATATCCAGCGGTAAGAACAGTTAATAGGCGCTCTTATGGTCATTGCCACGATGCTGACTAAGCAGCTGAATGAAGCGCCAAGTTACAACCTTCTAACCTCTACTGCACCCTGCTGCTAGCACCTCCATTGCTCAAGAGCTTGAGTGGGAACACATCAGCTTGACTTATCGCTGCTTCCACACCTGGGCACGCTGAACGCGTAGCGACCTCGCCAAAGGCTTTACAGACCACAAGAGGAGCCATGTCTTCACCTAAACGAACCGCGTCTCCCTCACCGAGTTCTGACGCCAAAAGGATCAAGTTGACCGTGCCACCACAGGATCAAGGCGCAACTCCCGTCGATCCAGAGAATGCTTCCGGGAAAAAGAGCGAGCTCGAGCCGATACAGGGCGGCGACATCGGTAACATTCCACCAGAAGCTGGCACCTCCTCGAGTGAGCCCACTTCCGCCGTTCCTGTGCGTGTTCTGAAAGCAGAGGGCGATGGCGATGGCGTTGAGGACGGCGCGGACGTGTCAATGGCGGAGGCCAATGACGGGGGCGAGGAGGAGGCCGACTCAGGCGAGGAGAACGACGATGAAGATCCTGCACAACTTGAGGCGACGCGGGTGCGGCTCGAGGACCAGGCGCGCAAGTACCTCGCCGCGCAGACGCACGAGGTGATAATCCCGTCGTACTCTGCATGGTTTGATATGTCCAAGATTCACCCCATCGAGCAACGCGCGCTGCCCGAGTTTTTCAACTCGCGCCACCGCTCCAAGACGCCGTCGATTTACAAGGACTACCGCGACTTCATGGTTAACACGTACCGCCTCCGCCCGTCGGAGTACCTCACTGTCACCGCATGCCGCAGGAATCTGGCGGGCGACGTATGCGCCATCATGCGCGTACACGCGTTTCTTGAGCAGTGGGGGCTCATCAACTACCAGGTGCGTCTGTCCTGACATCTATTACGCGTCGTTCGCTCGCTGAGCAGCCATAGATTGACCCCGACCAACGGCCAGCAGCGCTGGCGCCGCCATTTACTGGCCACTTCCGCGTGATCCTCGACACTCCGCGTGGCCTGCAGTCCCTCCACCCAGGGACGAAGCCGCCAAACGGGTCAGCCGGCGCCGCTATCAACGGCAACGCGAAGCCAAACGCGTCTGCAACTCCTGCTTCGCTCGAGCTGCGCCAGTCGATCTACCAGACCACCTCCAAGTCCTCGCGCGAAGTGAGCGCGTCAGAGGCGACCGCGCTTGCGAACGGCACCGACCGACAGATGGTGAAGTACCAGTGCGACACGTGCGGCGTAGACTGCACGGCGGAGCGATACCACTCGCTGAAGCAGAAGAACTTTGAGCTCTGCCCGCCGTGCTACCTCGACGGGCGGTTCCCGACAACAATGTTCAGCGGCGACTTTGTGAAGCTCACCGCGGCAACGAACGCGGGCGGGCTGCACCATGGCTCGGGCACCGCCGCAGATGACGATTGGACGGACCAGGAGGTCCTCCTCCTCCTCGAGGGCGTCGAAATGTACGACGACGATTGGTCTGCGATTGAGGAGCATGTCGGGTCGCGCACCGCGCAGCAGTGCATCCGCAAATTCCTCCAGCTCCCGATCGAGGACCAATACGTCGCGTCGGAGGGCGACCTTGGCCCGCTCAGGTACGGGCGGATCCCGTTCGATCAGGCGGATAATCCCGTCATGAGCGTCGTTGCATTCCTCGCGGGTGTTGTAAACCCAGGGATTGCGGCGGAGGCAGCGAAGGCGGCATTGCACGCGCTTACGGACGGGGACAAAGAGGAGGCTAACAGCGAGGCCAAGGCGCAGGAGAATTCCGCGAGTGCTGAAGGCGAGGAGAAGGAAGCGGAAAAAGCGAGCGAGGACCAGATGGAGGTGGGCAGTCCGAAGGAGCAACCCGCATCCCAATCAGAGGGAGCGAATATCCAGCGGGAGGGATCCTCTCAGTCCATGGCGGTCGACTCCGAGCCTGCACCATCAAAACCGTCTACGTCCATTCCCCATTCCAAGGTCGTGCGTGCAGCGCAAATGGCGCTAAAAGCCTCTAGCAAAGCCGCGAGTGACCTGGCCGACGCGGAAGAGACGCGGATCCGGTCGACGCTTGCGACGCTCATCAAGCTCACGCTCTCAAAGCTTGAATTGAAGATGGCGCAGTTTGAGGAGCTCGAGGAGCTGCTCGAAGACGAACGGCGGTCGCTGGAGAGCGCGCGGATGGCGCTCGTAAGCGAGCGCGTCGGCCTGCGCAAGATGCTCGAGACCGTGCGCGCGGAGCTGTCCAAGCACGCGAACGGTAGCGGAACGCCAGCGGCGCTGGCCGCTGTGGCAGGGCAGGCGCAGAGTGCGCTGGTCGCGAGCGGACAGGCTACGCGGGTAACCGAAGTGCCTGGTGGGGCGCCGACTGATGGGAATATGGGCCCTGTTACGGGCGGGAATGTCATGCAACTATCTTGAGCTCGAGCCGTTGCCGCCCTCCTACTTAGCAATTGCTATTCCTGTATACCGATTCATATTGAGCCCTGTTGTGTATTACACTCTGCCTCTGATCTGTTCTGTAGCCATGCTAAGCCTACTTATAACTCGTAAACTGATCTCGATCCACCCTTGGCCCGTAGTCGCCTCTGAACATGCCAGTAGAATCCGATGATGGTCGAACCTCCAACAGGAGACTGGACCTGTAGAGTTGCTTTAGCGATCATCGATCATCCATCGCGATCGAAGTTGGCAGATGTAAATGTCTGGAGTCGTTCACTGTTCACTGCATACTATCATGAGCGCTCAGCTCATCGCATTCATTCGAACCTCTTCAAGGCAAATTGCTCCTGGGCTCCTGCTGCTAAACTCAGCTTCTTAATCGAATTTTGCCGCTATTTCCGTTGCTAATGTCATTTGAATGGCGGCTTCTCTTTGATCAGGTCTTATATGCTGTGAAGACGATTGGTATTGTTCCTGTGCTACTCACAACCTGACGCGCGCACTCCGGGCAAATCAACATTGCCAATGCATACACATGCATCATAATTAGCTTTGGTGTGATTCACATCAATGGGGAGTGTTTCCTGTGACCAGTATTTTTTGTAGTCAAGGTACGGCTTGACTTGATTCCGACCACTGGGCAGTCACGACCTACGACAAAATAGGGCTTCGTGAGCTCAGCCGATTCATCATCACTCAATAAGCTCATCAATCAGCCTCTTGAGGTAAGAAGACAACTGAGGTATCCTTGCTCACCTTCATACCTTCCATACCTTAGCGAAGCACATCATGAATGCATGGTTCAACATGGTTGCGTGCGGTATTGGGCTTACGCTAGTGACGAGGTGGGGACACTATTTGAGCAGCTCCTCGAACAGGCGGCTCACAGAGTGTCCGGGCGGACGTCGGCGTTCACGCAAATACTGGCCTCGTGATGAGGAGTTTTTCCGAATATCCCAGCATCTGTCCATGCGCTCCTCGGGCGAATGTGCGAACAATGTATTGTCGACGAATATGAGTCAGCTATAAATGGGGAGTGGGGCGGTATTTAGGGCGAGTGAAGCAGTTGAGCAAGCAGCAAGTGCTCCTTAGTAGGACTAAGGTCACCATGGTGCTCCTTTCCTGGACGTCAGTTTGGCTCTGCCTATTACCCCTGGTGGCACCACTGTCGGTGCCTTCTTCCACTTCCATTGGCGGCGATCTTACCTTGCTGTATTACGATGACCTCAATGGTACGTTCTAATAATGTTTGCCAGTGTACACAAATCTGAACAAAACCCCGATTAGTCTTTAATGCGTCGCAGCACAAGAGCGTTCTGCTTGTCTCGCCGCAGACGCAGAGCAACGCTGTAGCGGCTTGCGAAGCGCTCGGGGAAACCCTCTTGCCTGTCAACGAGACATTCTTCACCACCGAGTTAATTCCGCTGCTCCAATATCAGGTGTACGAAGGTGCCTACGGAGAGGACCAATTGTACTGGGTCGCGTCGGCTGGCGACACATGCCAGGCAGTCAATGATTTCGGTGCGATTTCGGCGGTCTCGTGCGATGGCGAGCTGCCCGCGCTGTGCAGCCAAAGCGCAGGCTATGGTGCATCGGCTGAACCTTCCGCTTTGCTGACCGTCTATGCGAACGACTTGGAAATTACTGGGTACGTCAGGAAACACGCACACATGGAGTAGGAGATATCTGATCATGAGGATAGATTCCGGGATCAGCGGTCGTTCCGATTTGAGGGCATTCCATATGCGGACCAGCCAGAGCGGTTCACATATCCGACTGCATGGACAGGCTCTACGACGCTGAACGCGACTGAATACGGCTCAATATGCGTGCAGGTAAATGGAGACTACGTTTCCGGTAGCGAAGACTGTCTTTTCCTAAACATCTACACGCCTTACATCCCACTCAATGGCGCAACAGCCACATCAGAGGAGCTGAAGCCCGTCTTCTTCTGGATCCATGGCGGTGCTTTCACCAGCGGCGCTGGCTCTGAATACGACGGCGGGAGCATGGTGTCGCGCGGCGATGTTGTCGTCGTCACGATCAACTACCGTCTCTCTACGCTTGGGTTCCTCGCGCTTGAGGATGGAGTGACGAATGGGAACTTTGGCCTTGCGGATCAGGTTGCGGCACTGAACTGGGTTAGAGAGTACATCGCTGCATTCGGTGGCGACGTGAACCGCATAACCATCTTCGGCCAGTCCGCCGGGGCTGCATCGGTGCGGGCGTTGCTTGGCTCTCCGCAGGCAATTGGGAAGTATGCGGCCGCGCTCCCGATGAGCAACCTTGCTGGTTCTGACTACGCCACAACCTACTCGCTGTACTACACGATTCCGGAAGAGGTCTCTACGGTTGTGGAGCCTATCTTGGAAGAGACCGGATGTGGCCTTGCCGACGCACTCGAGTGTCTCAGGGCGTATAATGCATACGAGCTTGTCAATCTTGAGACCGTAGCAAGGTATGCGATTGTCATTTACTTGCCTCGCACTACTGACCGGTATCAGATTCATCGTCGTTGACGGAACAATCATCACCCATACTGAGCTGATCCTCAACGGAACCGCGCCTATCGCTAACGTGCACACCATGATGGGCTACATGCGAGATGATGGTGCTGCCTTTATCGGGTACCCGGTACGTAGAATGACTTTGGGGCGGTGTGATACTCATTGCGACTTTCTCTGCGGTAGACCACCGATAACTTGACGCAAGCGCTGATCAACCAATACCTACCCACTAGTGTTGTCGGAAATCCACTGTTCACCCCACCCACCGGACCCAATGCCACGCTCGACGTATTCAATGTGACTGCTCGTGTGGCCACGGACGTGGAGTTCCGCTGTTTGGACCAGGCAACTGCGTACTCTGCAATCCAGCACGACCTATTCGAGAGCGTGTGGTTCTACCAATTCAATCGTAGCTACCAGCCCACCGGTTTCGATCCGAACTACCCCGTCTGTGATGCACCGATCGATGCGACACACCCCTACGGAGATCCGTCGCAGGAATATTTCAAGTGAGTATCACCCGTCCTAAATCTGCATCTGCCGATGATCGCCCGATGATGCCATTGTGCTGATCCTGACGTTTCTTGTCAGATGCCACTCCGGGGAGGTCTCCTACGTATTCGGAACACTGTCGCAGCCCTACCGCGACGACGAGGATCTTCCATTCACGCAACTCATGTGTGATGCCTGGACCTCTTTTGCGCGGACCTACAACCCAAACCCCGACCCAGCTTACCTAGCCGCGCGCTGGTACAATAGCACTGCCGCACACCTCGCACAACAGAGCCCGTGGCTTCCTGTCACGTCGGAGACACTGGCGACGACGCCGCTTAGGACGTTGCAGTACGAGAGCTTCATGACTGCGTTCGCAGAGCAAGCGCAGTGCGACTATGTGGGATATCCG
Source organism: Wolfiporia cocos (assembly GCA_029448655.1). Taxonomy (NCBI): domain Eukaryota; kingdom Fungi; phylum Basidiomycota; class Agaricomycetes; order Polyporales; family Phaeolaceae; genus Wolfiporia; species Wolfiporia cocos. Next base: position 1,916,797 of record JACCLO010000008.1, on the reverse strand, counting down.
CTGAACTACTTCGGATGAGTAGTCTGGGCACGGTGGGCTGCACTATCAGTAGTGATATGTATCATTTGCCGTGGAGTCTGGACGAGTAGCTTGAAAGTATCTATGTGCTGGTCTAGAACGATGTGTGTTTGATATCACAAAATATGCCACACTTGGTGGTCCGAAAGCTCGCATTGGTCTATATCAGTCCGGTGGCTTTCTCTACGGCACTGGTTCTCACTAGCACTAGCAAATCAATGGACATCATGAAGGGTACAAATTGCACTGATACCAAGGCCATCGTATCACCGATACTGTGCAACATGAACAATACAAAGAATGCTATATGGGATGATATGCTCAAAGCAATGATCTACAACAAGCAGAGAAGAAGAAAGTCGTGAGAGTCGTAAACAGGCGTATGTCGACGTAAAAAGCATTACTCCAGACAACCAGGCCAGAGTACTCATCCACACAACCACAATTTTAGCAGCCACACAATGATTCCAAAGGTGAGACGACTTCAAGATCCAGCGCTCTGAGACTCGACGTCGCTTTGCTGATCTCTGCGACGCCTGAGACAGTGTGATGAGAATATTTGGAATGGGGCGAGCAACCGATTGACTGAGTGCCAGATTGAACACCGCGCAAACAATTTTGTTGGCCAACATTCTAGGAAGAGCACCACGGCTGTCAAGATCGTGACGATTCCCAGGAAGAGTGCTGTCAGCACACGCGTCGAGGCACTGGTGCCGTCCAAGCACACCCACGCCATCGCGATGAAAAACGCAACCATCCTAAACATAAAGTAAAGATCAGGTAACAATGCGCCTGGCGTTGTAAAACATACCCCCAGCAGAACATAGCGGTCGGGAGGCTAAAAGCAATTGCAAGGAGCTCCAGGCCCGCGGTAACTTGAGATCTGCGGTGCAGGTAATTGGCCTGCGCAGCGGTCAGCCATGATATCCGCACGTAGTGGAAGCATTAGTAGGAAGACGCACCGCATCATCCGCCGTGTCGTGTGCCCTGGTACGGTGAAAGCGAGCGAGGATCGTGCACAGGACAATATTGGCGAGACTGAAGAATGTCGAGATATAGCTTGCAATCTGTGCGACCGTCCGTGCGCGCTGCCCAGTGTCGATGCTGCCGATCGCCAGTAGACCCACGTTGGCTGAAAGCAAGACAGTCGCCTGGTGAAACAAATAGCCTCAGCGATCGCGTGTCTGTCAGCAGAGATTTCAACGTACCGGTAGAATAGAACTTTCCCAATCCCTCTGCAAGCCGGCGACGAATGTCTTCCAGGGTCTATGGTTTATCGTCTGATCTACCCAGATTCTGCGTATCTGCCTAATGTACTCGTCTGGCAGGTAGAAGAGCAGAGGTGACACGACCGTGATGAGGTACGAGCGCTTGCGCTTGTTCTCCTCATATACTGTCCGCTCCCGATCCAGCCGGGCTTCCTGCTGTCCGTGGAAGTTCAGGAAGCGCTCCCAATCTTCGGTGATGTTAACATAGTGTATGGTCAGCTTGTAAGATACTTACAGAATATATAGGAAACCCTGGCTTAAGCAGACGTCAAAGCAATCGTTGAATCGCATCGACAGATAGACGCACCAATAATAAACATCGATGATGCATCGGCAACACCAACTGCAGAGAATTCATGAATGTGGATAGAAGGAGTGTGGACGAATATTACCTCTAATATCACGCAGTATCTTAGCCACGATAGCCAGGTCATCCGGACCATAGGGCGATGTCGACGTTAACGATGTTTGGGAATCTAATTTTGGTGAGTATCTTGTGGATGTAAACGGCGCTGATGCATACCGAAAGCTGCAAAGTGTACAAGTTGCCTGACTTCCGCAACGAGGTCCAACGATACGTAGCGATCGTTCGGATACAGCTCAACATGGTTCCTGGAACTAGACTAAGTAATTGATATGGACCCTTGTTGGGCGCCTGTGAGCACCGTTTGCAACGCAGCTGCAAGAGTAGCACATACATTTAAAGTCAATCCTACCAATACTGGGCCGCACTCGCGTCCTCTATAAGGCTCTTCAGACGATCAGCTTTATCCATAGGCAATGGCTTAACTTACTTAGATATCGCGGATGGGACACGGGGCGCACACCCTGAGAGATGGTCGTCGCATAAACCGGTTCCGGCCAGAAGACGGTTCTTGTGGTATGGTTGGCACAGTAGTAGTAATACATTCGTTTAGGGCCGTCGCCTTCAATGCCTATCACAATGTCTATTTCTTCTTTCGAATGTTTCAACTTGTCGAAGGTGCAGAACAAGTAGTCGGCCACGGCTTCGACGATCTCTAGCTTCTCGGGATCATACAACCATAAATCCGTGAGGAGTTGAGCACCCTGATTGAGATCAGACAAGGCCACGGCTGTATGTAGCATCTGCGCGAACACACCGATATTAGCTGCTTCCTGAAATAGCGCTGGCCCTCGGGATGTTCTACTGCACTCCAGTGGCGCGACAATGTTTCATCACTAGGTTACATTAGATATGGCTGTAGAATGATATCACGATGGCGGCTTACTGCTGGAAGCTGGTGGACCATGCAGCCACAACCAGAACATCAGTGGCACCACGACTGGATCTGTTATCCGTTCGTGATCAGACAGCTGCATAGAATTCTTGGTAGAGGTTAGGAAACATACAGTCGCGGCCGACAGTCGTATCGTCGCGTTACAAATGTCTGGGGGGCTGCAGGGTATACATTGTCGTCTGTCAGCTCGATCCGCGGGATCGATGAATTGATGGTTGGGTGATCCTGCGATTCTGAAGGTTTGCCGTCTGACATGGAAGCGCGATGATCAGACTCTGCGACGGAAATCGTGCCCGATGCGAGCGTCTTGAGATCTAGTCCAGCCTCCTCGTCATCGCCGTCAGTTTCTTGCTTTTCAAGTTCATGCTTCTCTTCAGCGGAAGATGGTGAGGGCGATTGACATCGAGGGATACTGCTATCTTTTCCGGGCACATGTTCTTCGGATGGGACACATTCACCGCTATCCACAAGAGTGATATCTGAGTCCGCCGTGTCCCGTCTAATATCAAGAGGAGGAGAGAGGGGAGAGGCCATGAAGCGAGTGCTGTCCGGATTTCTAGCTCTGTGGATATCTCCTCACAGCAACCGGGTCCTCTTCACAGAAACAGAATATGTAGTAGCAGTAGCCGATGGCGCAGCTCGCACTGCCCCGGTCAGCGAGGGCGCAAATCGATGGAGAGCTGCAGTCTGCGCACCCTGCACATTAGCCGAGCACGAGGCGGGCAGATGCCACGGAAGCGCCGGACTTGGCAGCCCTAGCCGCCTCCCTGCAAGAGAGAGTGCGAATTCACATAGGTGGCCGTACATCCGAATGAATGCGCGATCCTATGGCATGAAGTTTGGTCTGCGCAAGGCTTAATCGAGCTTACGTAACCGTGAATTTGGATATCGTGCGGATCGTACCGCTGCAATCAGCAATTACGATGATTGAGGTGAAGAGGCCCATAGTAGACGATTTGGTGACGTATGACGTATGCACATAGCACAGGCTACAACAGTGCATGTCATATAGAGTACCTCATGACTATCCATCTCACGGTCACTGAATATATCGCAGGCATCACCTGAGTCTAATTGCTTCATAGTTCTTGAGGGCTGCTGCTGTTGCTCAGTAGTAGCTATTGCCTCCATGCGCATATACGACTGTTGAGGGCTGCCGCGCACACACAGTGGGAATTATTCTGCTTTAGCGAGTGGTACGATTCGTTGTAGCCTGTGCCATACGTGCATTTTGTCACCTGGTAGCCTGTTCACCGTCCTTTCTGGCCTAAAACGCGGAGGCAGTTGCAATTCCTGAATGAACATGATGATCTTGCACTCATTTACGACACAGTGCATCTCGGCTGATCGAATATGGGCAAATCTGATGATACATTCCTGGTCGGACATATCTGCTGCCTTGTAGTGGACTGATATATTTGTATTTTGGCTATGATCGGCGCAGGTAGATATATATCGACCCCATAAGGCTTGACTGTTAAAAAATTGTATCCCTGGTCTAGCACTCCACAACCCACCTGAAGAGGCAAGTCGCCTGCCAAATCTGTATCAGATCGGCTGATCTAAACCCATCACGTAAACCGTAATCTACATTACTTTAATCGAGTGACGTCGGACGATCCTGGCCAATATTGTAGCCTCCAGCAGCTAGTTTATGCTTCAGCAGGATGTATGGTGCGATGACACTCTACCAGGGTATACGTGTCGTTGGTTTGAGGGATTCTAACGACCATGTATATCGATTCAGCGTCGCAACACTGAGATTGGCAGAGCGAAGGAAAGGAGTTACTACCGTGGAACTCTTCTGCATTGCAAACATCATGGGATCAAATAGGAAGCCTCGAAGCAGGCCACCACTGGGTGTTTGACGAGAAGAAGAGACATCTGAAATGAGCCTTAATTATGAATTACGAGACTCAATCGCTTGTCCTGGAGTTATCCTTGAGCTTGATTCATACCTGCAGTGTAAGCACGAGATCCGGTCGCTTGTCCGATTGTTGGTACTGCCTCGTGCCTGCGACGCGGGTACGAACCTGATCCGTTATCCGATTTTTGCCATCGGTGTATACATGCAGCTGTGCAGGAATGAAGCTAAAGCCTGTTCACTTGTCTGTACATGCCACTGATTCCTTACCTCCGTCGCAGGTAGCAAGATCTGTGTTGCTTCTTGAACTGGGCGTAAACCTCTGCACTGGATTAAGTGCTCATGATAGATTGTGCAAGGCAGTGATTAGCAGAGTAAGATGTGAGGAGACCAGAGGTAAAGCGACAGTGGAGTCGACTACAGGAGCGGTGGGGTCGCAGACGGAAAAAGCAGGTAGATGAAACTGTACTCATGAGGGTGGACATCATATGGCTGACAACAGCCTTTTAATAATTCTGAGACTGCGTTGCAGTACACACCAATGTTGATATTACTAAGTCGATCTCCTTGAGCCATCATAGTGATCGAAAAAATTGTCATGGACGCTACGAAACCTATACGCCTCTATTGTTGAGTCGGCCTTTTCTCTGTTGAAGCGTTTGCTCCCTGTGTATTGTCACAACAGGGCGCCTGTTCCTACGGAGGTGGTGGATCGGCATTCGCCGACCACGCGTTTCCCTCGCTGAGAGTCTGCTTTACTGCCGACGCTTGTGATACTGCTCCTCGTTTTCCCAGATCGCAGCGTCGGGCTGGAAGGTACGATAATCGCTCGCAAAGTCAATCTGAGAGGATACCCAGAAGCCGTCGTGCTCTAATACTGGCAAGCGCTGGATCAAGGTCATAATTCTTGACTCACGACTCTATCACTCCTTGATGCACATATGAAGGCAGTGCAACGGTAGTTTATTGAACGAACGGCCTCCACTCTTCTTGCTCACAACGATGGCGCAGAACACTTACTACTCGCAGCCGCCATACGACCCGCGCGCACAGCCATATGCATACCCTACTTACTCCCAACAGCACCAGCAGCCATATGGCATTCCGGGCCAGTCGTATCAGCCGTCCGTGCAGTACCGCGCTCCTATGCAAGCTCACTACGGCGGGTACGATGCTGCGAACATGAGCATGAACGTGCCGCACTCGCCTCTACCGCCGGCGCCGCCCTCTCCTGGGCCAGTCCTTGCGCGCTCGCCCTCCGCGTTCGGCCGCCCTCAGCCGACCTACAGCCCCGCGCCGACCTACAGCCCCGCGCCGCCCTACACGCCCGTGTCCTTTGGTCCGCGTCAAGCGTACCAAGCCACGCCGCAGACCCCCGCGCGCCGCCCGCTTCCCGATCCGCGCGCACGACGCGCCGACTCGCTTGCAGGCGCGCCCAGCACGACGCCGCCCGCTTCCCGAGCGCCGATGCACCGGCCGACGCTCTCCACGTCCGCGCTGCCGAGCGCGAGCCCGCCCGGCTCGGGGCACGCGGAGCCCCCGAAGACGGCGACGGCGACAGTCCCACCGCGCCCGCTGCCGCAGCCGCACGCGATCCCGCGCTCGGTCGCGCAGTCCAACCTTGCGCGGAGCCCGAGCCCGGCCAGGCATGCGCTGCCCGAGCCCCCGTCCTCCTCTTCGTCTGCTTCGTCGTCGTCGGGCACGCCGGCGTCGGCGCTCCCGCCGCCGACGCCCGCGGGCCAGAAGTTCGTCCCGCACTGGAAGCGCGCGCTGCCCGCGCCCAAGCAGCCGGCGGCCCCAACGCAGTCCCCGGAGTGGCGCGATGGCGCGATCGGACCTGCCGCACAGCCGATGCAGCGGCAGCAGAGCGGAATTCGGCCGCTGCCACCGTCTCCGCCCGCCGCAGGCCCTAGCCAGTTGCGCGGGGACCGCGCTTCGACACAGTCGCGCGGGGGCGGTGCATCGGTGCACCCGCTGCCGCCGATACCGACGACGCCGCAGCGGCAGCAGGCCTCGCTTCCGCAGACGCAGACGCAGCCCGCATCGCCGCCGCGCATGCTCCCGCAGCCGAACGTCGCTGGCCCGTCATCGCTGAACCGCACGGCTAGTACCAAATCAGCGGCGACGGATACCACTGAAGGTAGCACTGATAATGAGGACCTGGCGTCTCACGCGCTGCTTATGCGGCCGGCAAATGCACGGGATGCGGATACATCGAAGGAGGGCCAGGAACAGGAAACGGATAGTAGAGACACGCAGAGCAGTCCACAGTACGGCATCCTGGACTTGCCTTCGCGAATTCGTGCAACCCCGAGCAACAGTAGCAGTGGCAGCGCACGCGACACGGACACGCATAGCTCGGCATTCCGCCTTGCTATGATGTCGCTCGAACAGGAGAAAGAGGAGCAGAAGAAGGCAGGGGAGAAAGAAGCAGGCAGCGATAAGCTTGCACGGTCCACTCCTTCCCCGGGCCCTGCGGGCCAGTCGCCTCGCCCACAGTTGCGAGCCCACGGCTATTCGCAATCAACGCCTAATGTGAACACGAGCGCCGGGGTGCGCCCACACCCCATGCCGCCCATGACGCGCGGCGGCTCCTCTCAATCCAATGCTAGCACCAGCAGCAATAGTAGTACTGGTAAGTGGCCGACGGGTCTCCCGCCACTCCCTCGCGCGCCCGGCTCGGGCTCGAGCGAAGGGATCAAGTTCGACCTCTCTCGCCCGCGGCCGCGCACACCCGTGATCGACCTGGACGACGCGCCGCCGCCCTCGCTGCGCCGCTCTCCTTCACCTGCACGCTCGGCAGCGCGCACGCCGACCCCGGGCGAGAAGGCACCGGCGAGCTCGTTCTTCCAGAACCACTCCATCAGCCCCGTGAGGGAACACAGCCGCAAGGGCTCCCTGCCGACGTCGATACGCACGCACGCGCTCGAGCGCTCGGCGTCGGCGATGTCGCGCTCAGCGGACTCGCCCGTGTCTGCGTCCTCACCGTACGCGAGCTCGCCATACTCGGATTCCCCCTCGCCCTTGTCTGCGGTGTCGACCAGCTCGGCGTTCACGCTCTCGTCGTTCCCGCGCCCGCCCTCGCAGCCCCCGCAGCCGCACACCCCACAATCGGCAGCATCGGCGAAGACGCCCGGGACCGCGTCGTCGTCGGGCTCGTCTGTGTTCACCCTGTCGTCGTTCCCGCCACCGCCCTCGCGACCCGTTGAGAACAAGCGGAACGGGTGGAGCGGCCCCCCGGTCGGTTGTACTGGGAGCAACCACGCCGCGGAGCCCGCTATACCAAGTATCTCGCTGCCCGGAGGCACGGCCGATGATGGCGACGGAGATAGCGACGAGGACTCTGGACCAATGATAGCTGTATCTGGCCCGGATGACGATGCGCCTGCGATGCCCAGCATCTCGGTTGGGGCTGCGGACGATGACGCGCCGTCGAACAAAGGCTTGCCGCAGTTCTCGCTGCCGGGATCGACGCCGCGGGCGCCGTCGAATAAGGGCAGCAGTCCGCTGGAGCATTTGATACGCAAGGGCTCCGGGCTTGCGTGTGGCGGGTGTGGCGGCGCGATTGTCGGACGCACTGTCAGCGCGATGGGTGCGCGGTGGCACCCGGGCTGTTTCCGCTGCTGTGTGTGCAATGAGTTGCTGGAGAACCTCAGTAGCTATGAGCACGAGGGGAGGGCGTATTGTCACTTGGATTATCACGAGGTATGTGTCGGGCGGTGACAGCAGCAGCACATTGTTGATATCCTGCCATTCAGATGTTCGCGCCAAAATGCTACCATTGCGAGACTGCTATCGTTGACGAACGCTTCATCACGCTGGATGATCCGGAGCTTGGCAAGCGCACGTATCACGAGCAGCATTTCTTCTGTGCCGAGTGTGGCGACCCGTTCCTCGCCCCGGCTGCACCTTCGCGCGGACCGATCGGTATGTCTCATCACGAACCTTGACATCAGCTGCTCACTATCTAGCAGGTGGTCAGACCTTTTCGGGAGACGGAGAATTCAGCGGAGGGGGCGACGACGACGTTGGGTTCACCGTCTATCGCGGTCACCCATACTGCGAATCGTGTCACGTACGCTTGCGGCTGCCCAAGTGTAAGCGGTGCAAGAAGCCGATCCGCGATGGTGCAAGGGCGGTCGAAGCATTAGGGGGCAAATGGTGTTGGGAGTGCTTCGTATGTGCGGTGAGTGCATCTATCACCAAAACCAATATAGCAATTACCGATCAATCGCATTCTTCAGAGTTGTGGGAACCCGTTCGAGGACCCATCCTTCTTCCAACGGGATGGCCTGCCATTCTGCGAGCACTGCTTTAGCATTATGATCAAGAACGAAATGTGAGGACTCTGCCCTGTCTTGGACCTTGGCTTCGCTGTCCATCAGTAGACGTCTGTACCGATGGCCTTCGTATGTTTACCTGCAGTTCGCATTTTCTTTCATTCTTGGAGAGCAGTCTGGACTAATCGTTTGAGCTTTCACGATCGTCATGATGTTACGTCAGGGTAATACGTTGTGTACAACAAATAGTCAATCATGCTTTCGATGTCTCGTTCGTCGCTACGGCATCCATGCATTACAGCCGCATCTCAGATCACACTAGTACGCACTGCCATTTCCGCACCACTACCGCTCATCCGAAGTAGTCCAGTGGGTAGCCCAAGAAGTCGCACTGCTCCTGCTCGGCGAACTCGCCCATGAAGCTATCAAACTGGAGCGTTCTGAGAGGAGTGGTCTTCAACGTCTCGGCGGTTACAGGCAGCCACGGCTCTTGGTGTGTTACACGGGCGAATGTACCATTATATCCCCGCGCAAGTAGGAAGGCAGGGTCCGGGTTTGGATTGTAGGTGCGTGTGAAAGATGTCCAAGCGTCCACCGCCAGCTGCATAAACGGTAGATCTTCTGAATCACGATACGGCAGTGTGCTCGGTAGTGTGCCGAAGACGTAGTACATCTCGCCTAGATGGCATCTGTAGGTGCACTCCCATGTTTAATGCTGCACTGCGGGCGCAATCACTGTAACATACTTGAAGTATTCCCGCGAAGGGTCACCATATGGATGTGTGGCGTCCACCGGCGCATCGCAAACAGGGTAGTTTGGATCAACCGCGGGATCCTGGTAGCTACGGTTGAACTGGTAGAACCAAATACTCTCGAAGAGATCGTGCTGCACGGCGGAGTAGGCAGTTGCCTGATCCAAGCAGCGGAACTCCATGTCGGTTGCTACGCGTGCTGTCACGTTAAAGACATCGAGTGTGGCATTCTCTCCAGTCGGTAGCACAAACAGTGTGTTATTGACCACGTCAATTGGAAGCTCTTGTTCGAGTAGTCCCGCAGTCAGGTTGCCGCTGGTCTGATATGGCATCAGTCGAGATAAACAATGTAACTAAATTGCCTACAGGGTACCCTATGGCAGCCGCGCCATCGTCCCTCATATATCCCATCATTGTATGAACTCGAGCAACATGTCCTGAACCATTTAAGGGCAATTCTGTGGACGTTACGTACGTGCCATCCATGACAATAAATCTGCGAAGCGCATCTCATGTAATGTCAAGCACTTTTGTACCAGCATATTGTGCACATACCTGGCTACGGTTGTCAAATTGACCAAGGCATACGCATCATAGGCGCGAAGGCATTCAAGGGCATTCGCGTTTTGACACCCAGTTTCGTTTAAGACAGGTTCCACAACCAGCTTCACCTCCTCTGGGATGGTATAATAAAGCGAATATGTTGTGGCATAATCTGCACCGGCCAAGTTGCTTTGCGGAACAGCACCTGCAAATTTGCCTATGGCTGGAGGGGAGCCCAGCAGCGCGCGTACCGACGCCGCACCAGCAGATTGGCCAGATATTGTAATGCGACTGGGGTCTCCGCCGAAGGCCACGATATGCTCTTGCACCCAATCTAGCGCGGCGACTTGATCGGCCAATCCGAAGTTACCGTTCGTTGTTCCATCAGAGAGGGCGAGGAACCCAATCGTGGATAATCTGTAGTTAATAGTGACCACCACGACGTCTCCTCGCGATGCCATATTTCCACCATCGAACATAGGATCAGCTCCAGTACCTTGAGTAAACGACCCTCCATGAATGAAGAATAGTACCGGCTTCAGAGCTTCTGCTGACGCCATGGATGCTTCAAGTGGAATATACGGAGTCCAAATATTGAGAAATAAGCAGTCCTCGCTACCGGAGATTGCACCTTTGTACGACTGCACACACTCGGACCCGAATACAGTGGCATTCAATGTGGCGGGGCCTGTGTAAGGAGTCGCATATGTAAACCGCTTTGGTGTGTCCGCATAAGGAATGCCTTTGAAGATAAATGAACGCAGGTCGCGGTAGCTAGTAAATCCAAGTCAGTAGATAACTTCTAATCGCAGAGACGTACCAACCCTGTAATTGACAAATTCCCTGTTTGTACTGTGAGGGAGGTTGTTGGCTCGGCCGTCGCGTTGTAATGAGCACTTTGGTTGCATAACACAGACAAGCTTGTATCGCATGACTCCGCGCTCACGGCCCCTGATATATTTACCGCTTGACATGAACTAGCATTTACTGGAGCAATCCAGTATAGCTGGTCCTCGCTAAAGTTGTGTTCATATGTCTGGTATCGCAGCAGCGGAATGAGGTCCGTGGAGAAGAACGATTCATCATATGGAAGTAGCGTTTCACCTAGTCCTTCGCAAGACGCTGCTGCGTCTGCTTGGTCTCGCGGTGAAAGTAACAAGACACTTCGGTGTTGGTCAGCGGTATGAACTGCCGCATTATGAGTCAAGTGTGCACATTGTTTGTGGGAAACCCCTACCATCAAGATCGTTGTAATACAGCAATGTAACGTCACTGTTGATTGACGCAGGTGAGGGAATGGAGAAGGACGTTGCTTGCGACAGCCACAATAGCAGTATGAATACCGGGAAATGGCCGGTCATCCTGGTGACTCATACAAGCTTAACAGAGAACAACACAGTATGGAGTCGCGTCATTGCGTCGAACGAGAAGGTAATATACCCTTTCCACGGGCTACGTTAGTATCAGGTGCTGCTAGCACTCATCGCGAAACCATTTAAATTATGTGTGGCGGCCCGCTTGGCTGTGTTCTGCCCGGGCCGAGGAGCGGGTTGGCTATCCCGCCCTTCTGATCATGAGCCCTGTTCTCGTGAACTCGGGTTCCGAGATGCGTTGCTTAGACAAGAGAAATTAGCACATATGTTTCTAGAGAGCAGATTGGCAGCGCAGAGAAGTTGGCCGAGGCGCCGGGCGCGACTCGAAACGCGCCAGTGGCGCCCGATCGATCTGGCGCGCACGTGGGGCCACGCGAGAGGGACGCCCGGCACGACGCGGCACGCGGGAGCGCCGGCGCTAGTCCCCTTCGGGCGGTAAACCGAACTAACTAAGTGAACTGAAAACCACCCCGCACACGCGATAGCCAGTCTTTCACTCCCCCGTAAGATTTAGGTGGATAAACGAACCTTCGTCCTTCTTTATACTTGCTCTACGGGCGGCTGCAGAGAAATATCTGATTCCTGCAAATCTCACATCAATATGATGACCCTCCTCTTGTAATAGTACAGGTGCACTTCGAGCCCAGACTACTCATCCGAAGTAGTTCAGCGGATATTCCACATAATCGCACTGCTCCTGCTCCGCGAACGCTGTCATGAAGCTCTGGTACTGCAACGTCCTAAGCGGCGTCGTCGCCAGTGTCTCCGACGTGACAGGAAGCCACGGGCTCTGTTGGGCGAGATGTGCGAGAGTACCGTTGTACCAGCGCGCAGCTAAGTATGCTGGGTCAGGGTTTGGGTTGTAGGTTCGCGCGAAGGAGGTCCAGGCATCGAGCATGAACTGCATGAATGGAAGATCTTCGTCATCGCGATACGGTTGTGTTGTCGGGAGCGTGGCAAACACGTAGTACAGCTCCCCAGAGTGGCATCTAGCGGCGGGTTCAGCATGAGTTTCATCATTGGGAGACCACCGAACAAATTAATATGTAGAGCGAAAGGAACTCACTTGAAGTATTCCTGCGATGGATCTCCGTAGGGGTGCGTCGCATCGATCGGCGCATTGCAAACAGGGTAGTTCGGGCTGTATCCGGTGGGCTGATAAGTGCGATTGAATTGGTAGAACCACACGCTCTTGAATAGGTCGTGCTCGATTGCAGAGTATGCGGTCGCCTGATCCAAGCAGCGGAACTCCATGTCCGTGGCCACACGAGCAGTCACATTGAATACGTCGAGTGTGGCATTGGGTCCTGTGGGTGGGGTGAATAGCGGGTTGCCAACTACGCTGGTGGGCAGGTCCTGTTCGATTAGTCCTTGGGTCAAGTTGGCGCTGGTCTGTTACAGAAATAAGATATAGTAAGTACTACGCCTGAAAGCGAATATAGGTATCGTACCGGATAGCCAATGAAGGCGGCGCCGTCATCGCGCATATAACCCATCATTATGTGCACGTTAGCGACAGGTGCCGTTCCGTTCAGAACCAGCTCGGTATGCGTGACTATCGTACCATCCACAACTACAAATCTGACGAATGATCAGACATGCTGGATTACTGCTCCAGTTGTTGCTTACCTGGCTACCGTGGCAAGATTGACAAGTCCGTACGCATCATATGCCCTGAGGCACTCCAGTGCGTCGGTCGTGTTGCAGCCGGTCTCCTTTAGAATGGGTTCTACGACAGTAGAGACCTCCTCTGGGATTGTATAGTACAGCGAATACGTCGTGGCATAGTCTGACCCGGCGAGATTACTCATCGGTATGGCAGCGGCATATTTCCCTATCGCCGGGGGCGCGCCGAGCAGCGCGCGCACCGATCCCGCACCCGCCGATTGGCCAGAGATGGTAATACGGTTCACGTCGCCGCCGAATGCAGCAATGTACTCCCTGACCCAGTCCAGCGCCGCTATCTGGTCCGCAAGGCCGAAGTTCCCGTTGGTGACTCCATCCTCAAGCGCGAGGAACCCGAGCGTAGAGAGACGGTAATTGATCGTGACGACGACGACGTCACCACGCGACGCCATGTTCCCACCGTCGAAGGTGGGATCTGCGCCAGTGCCGCCGATGAAGGCGCCACCGTGTATCCAGAAGAACACGGGCTTCAGCTGGGAGGAGGACGTAGACGTTGCATCTTGGGGTATGTAAGGCGTGTAGATGTTGAGAAAGAGACAGTCCTCGCTGCCGGAGTTGGCTTGCACGCACTCAGAGCCATATTCAGTTGCGTTTAGTGTCCTGGAACCTGTGTATGTCGTTGGATATGTGAACCGTTCTGGCTGGTCTACATAAGGAATGCCCTCAAATCGGAACGATCGCTGGTCTCGATACCTATGAATCAAGCTTAGAGTTCTGTGTGATTCTCATGCGTTGTTGCCAGACGTCTGACGTACCCAGTAATCTCCAGGTCGTTCGCGCTAACCGTCAACAAGGTGGCAGGTTCAGCGGATACACCGTAGCCTGCACTTTGACTACACAGCACAGGCAGCTCTCCATCGCACGAGACTGCCGAAACCGCACCAGAATCATCAACCGCTTGGCAGGTGTTGCCGGCCGATGCGACCCAATAGAGTTGGCCTTCTCCGTAAGCACCTTCGTATGCTTGATACTGAAGTAATGGGATCAACTCGGTAGTGAGGAATGTCTCGTTGACAGGCAAGAGAGTTTCCCCAAGTGCCTCGCAGGCTGATACAGCATTACTGTGCGTTTGGGGTGATACAAGCAGTACGCTCTTGTGCTGCGACGCAGTATATACTACGACAAGCCAAGCCTTGTCAGCAACGTACGCAATGAGACTCTTGGATAGAACTCACCATCGAGGTCATTGTAGTAGAGTAAGGTAAGACCGCCACCAATGGAAGTGGAGGAAGGAATAGAGAGTGGTGTCGCTAGGGGCAGTAGACAGAGCCAAATCGACGTCAATGCGAGGAACGCCATAGTGAACCCCCGCTGCTGGCTCACTCGCTCGCTCCACTCGTCCTAAATACGTCCCCTTATAACAGAATGCCTGATCTACTCACGATGGCAATGCAAATTCAACCCAGCTCGGCGCATCTACAATCATCTGGTTCGATGAACGCGTGAGCGAACGATGGGATATTCGGAAAAATCTATCGTCACAGGTCCAGTAATTGCTGTAACGCCGACATCCGTCCGGGTTTTCCCTTAGCCGAGCCACTCAAGAGTGATTGCCTCACCTCGTCACTGAGCTACTCCGGATATTTTTAGGTTACTCATCTTCATGGGTATTCGTCTACATGTTCTCAGTGCTGATAATGTACCAGGTGAGGGCGACTCGCAACTTGCAAGTAGAAGGAGCTCTTGCGCTACCTCAATATGATAACATGCGAGAAATATTGACCATCAAATACCATAAGCTCACGAAGTGGAGTCACAGGGCCTGGCTGTACGGATACCTCAGTTGAATCTATCGGACTGATATGTAAAGGCAGTGAAACTCACAGCAAATGCCAAGAATTTGTGAAAGGATCAAAGATATGGTTGTGGTTTCAGAGACATCGCCACCGATACTCTCGATGTGGTCCCAATGATCGTGGAGTATATATCAGAGTCTGAGCTTCATCATTGCAAACACTTCAGGATACTTGATCAATGACAGTATCAAGGCTGTCAGCCCGTCACGCCGACTGATAGTCTAAAATGTGATAGTAATTGCAAGAACAGCAGCTGTGCGCCTACACGACAGACAGTGTGCACTACGCACGGCAAACTCCGAGATGTCAGTGGGGAGCGCCATAGCCACGTCCGTGCACTGCTGCGTCACGATTCTACGGTGGAGTACGGGGATTCTGTAGCAATGAGCGAGTTTGGGGCAGTCGTGCATGATCCGTTCGCGAGACTAGACTTGGTTCGACTCGCTATCAAAATCCGAGGCGCTTAGCGAGGTTTAGAAGGACCAACTTAATGTTCGACAGCTCGACCATGAAGTTGAGCGACATAACTAGCAGATGCCTTGCCAACATATGCTATCCCGCTCGAGGACGCTTGCACACCATCAAGGGGGCATTTGCCGACCACACTGTCATTGAGTTGTGAAACGTGAACTCCACTGAACTATGTACGATGGCATGAAGCCGCATGATACGATCGAGTTACAGTATTTCTGCCACAAACAGGACCGTTCAAGTCATCAGCAGTATCAGCAGCACTAGCGACATCACAGGTATACTGAGCATGCTTATGGCTGAGCAATCGGTTTCACAGCCTGATTCTACAATCTTGCAACAAGCGGAGAAAGCGAAAACCCCAGCTTATAAGAAAGACTTCAGGATCCCATGCTCTGCGACTCAGTATGACTTTGTTGATCTCTTCGGCGCCTGAAGCAGTGAGACCACAACGGGGAGAAGATCCGCAGACGATCATCGGGAAGCCAGCTTGGACGCGAAAACGTATATGTCGGCCACAGTTCTAGGAATATCACTGCAGCGGTCAATATCGTGACGATGCCCAGGGAAAGTGCTGTCAGAACCCGCGTCAAGGCGCTGGTGCCATCCATGCAGACCCATGCCACCGCAACGAAGAACGCAAACATCCTGAGCGCCAGTTAGCAGCTTGATAAGCATAACGACGGCATAATGACACTTACCCCCAGCAGAATAGAGCAGCGGGAAAACTGAATGCGATCGCGAGAAGTTCGAGACCCGCTGCTATCCGGGACCTTTGGTGCAAGTATTCAGCCTGTGAAGTAATTCAGCCTGAGTGACTGGTGCGTGGGTGAGAGCATTGTTAGTAATACGTACCGCCTCATCTGCAGTATCCTGTGCCCTGGGGCGATGATAGCGAGAGAGGATCGTGCACAACACGATATTGCCTAGACAGAAAAACGTCGAAATGTAGCACGCAACTTGCGCAACGCTCCGTGCGCTCTGTCCTGTGTCAATGCTGCCGATTTGTAGCAGACCCACGTTAGCTGACAGAAGGACAGTTGCCTGGTTGAATGGGAGCCTCAGTGGCTGTCCACTTGATTATGGAATCTTGACATACCGGCAGAATCGAGCTCTCCCAATCCCTCTGCAAACCTGCAATAAATGCTCTCCAGGGCCTGTGATTGATCGTGTGGTCGACCCAAATTTTGTGAATTTCTCCAATATACTGGTCCGGCAAGTAAAAGAGCAGAGGCGAAATGACTGTAATGAGGTACGAGCGTTTGCGCCTTGTCTCCTCGAACACTGCTTGCTCTCGATCTAAGCGAGCTTCTTGCTGCCCGTGGAAGTTCAAGAAACGCTCCCAGTCTACAATGGATTCACTACATAGTGGACGGTGGTAATACTCAATATGCTTACAGAAGATGTTCGACACCCTGGCTTCAGTGGAGGTCAGCGCGATCGAGTTGTTAAGTACTAACAAGACACACCGATGATGAACATCGACGACGCATCGGCAACACCAACTGTGGGGAGCCGTCAATACGAATAGAAGGAATGCGACTGACTAGTACCTCTAATTTCACGCAGTATATTGGACACGATAGCTAGATCATCTGGACCATAGGGTGAAGTCGATGTCTTTGAGGTCTGTGAATCTGATCGCAATCCAAATCAGTAAAGATTTCGTGTTCATAAATACCGGCGCATACCGAACGCTGCGAAATGTACAAGTTGGCGAACTTCTTCAACGAGGTTAGATGACACATAGCGGTCGTTTGGGTACATCTCGATGTGAGTCCTGGTTTGGAATTTTGAGCGCTTTTGATCGTTCAATCCCTGATAGGGCGCGCGTCAGTATCGTATATTCAGCAGCAACAAGACTCATACATACGCTGGGGATGACTCCTACCAGTATTGAGCCGTGCTAGCGTCCTCTGAGAGGCTCTTGAGATAATCAAGTCTACATACGGCTGTAAGCTGGACTTACTGAGATATCGGGGATGAGACACGGGTCGCACGCCCAGTGAGATGGTATCTGCCCAAACATCCTCCGGCCAGAAGACTGTCTTCGACGCGTGGTCGGCGCAGTAGTAGTCATATCCATCATCATCAATGCTTATTACAATGTCTATCTCTTCTTCTGGGTAATTCAATTTATCGAAGGTAACAAACAGGTAGTTGGTTACAGCTTCGACAATGGTGGCCTTCTCAGGAGCATACAGCCATAGGTCAGTGAACAGTTGTACGCCCTGATTGAGATTAATTGGCATCACGAGTTTGTGTGATATGTATGATGATATACCGATGATAGCTGTTTTCTGAAATATCGCTGGCCCTCTGGATGCTCAAGGGCATCCCATTTGCATGGTAATTTCTCATCACTGATATACGTTATGAGCGGGTAAAGACTGGGAGTGACGCCACTTACTGCTGGAAGCAAGTGGACCATGCTTTCACCACCAAGCCGTCATCAATGCGACGAGAGCTAGTGTTCAGATGCAATCAGGTAAGAGCATGAAATCTCGCATGACAGTTAGAAGACATACAGTTGCGGCCTACAGTCATATCGCCGCTCCAAAAGTCTTTGAGGGGCAATAGGTTTTACATTGTCGTCCGTCAGTTCGATTTGCAGATTTGAGGTCTCTGTTCTCTTGTCATCTCGTAAATCCTCGCCAGCCGGGATAGCAACAGGACGGTCAGGTGCTGCAATAGAGGTCTTGTCTGATGCGGGCTCAGCGAGCCCAATCTTCTCATCATCATCGACAACTTCGACCTTGATTTCGATATGCGATTTGAGGGATAAAGAGGACGATCGACGTTGAACAGCATTGTGGTTGTCGCCAAATGCATGACCTCCATAGGGTGTACAACTGCTGCTGCCCCCAAGGGTGATATCAGATTCCACCGAGTTTCGTCTAGTGTCGACAGGAGGGGGTTGGAGGTAGGCCATAACGAGCCTCGAGGGTGGCGCGCGGAACGACACCTCTGCTAGGTGTGATACTTAGACCACAAGCAGAGTGTAGATGCAACACAACCGAGGGCAGTCCACACTGCCTCAGCAAGCCCATACGTTCGACTGGGAACGCGGCTAATGACACGAGGCAGACAACAGACGCACTGGAGGCGCTACCCGGGAGATCGGACCTAATAGATCAAGAATTCGATGAGCATGATTTCAAGACGCCTAAGAGACCGTCCATGCATTCAATACTAGGTACGTACGCCATTGTAGCATGCTGTCGTTGTGCTCACGCTGTAAGACATGAACATGTCGAGATGATGAATATGGTTCCCTTGATGGAATCTACGTGGTGTGAGATCGTGCAGATCACAGCTTCGATCTTGAATCTCGATTATTGAGTCGGTGGGACACGTCATTCAACGTATGTTACGATTGATCATCGTGGATCAGGTATACAAGAGAAGACGAAGATGGTGCAGCATTGTGGTATAATGATACAAGGATGTGGAGACCAATACCTTCTATAAATTGAAAGGTGGTGCGTATACGGTAGATTACGCAGCACTAGTAGGTTGGAAAGCAGTAGGATCATCGTCGAAATAGTTCCCAGCAAGGGCAGCAGTACTATCCCACTCGCCCGTGAGCAGATTCTGCAGCCCATATTGCGTCAGCAGCGCAGAGACTGATTCTTCATCGTATTCCTTCGTTTGGAGCTGCTCTACCTTGGGAACTGGTGGTAACGTTGAAAATACCTCCCTCGCAAGGTTGATTTGCGCAAGGTACGAGTGTGGCGGATCCGGCGGAGGGTAGCGCGTCTCGCATTCAAGTATGCGCTCAATGGAGCCATATGTGCGCATAAAGTCGAGCGCACGCCTCGGGCCAATTCGTTTTATTCGCTGCGAAAAGTCCGTACCAAGGAGTAGCGCGAAGTCGACGAAACTTGCACGATCAAGCTGGAGTCCGGCACGTACATCGGTGCCAGAAATCATGAGTAATGGCTCACGAGCTGTTATGTTCCGAATGAGTGGTGCTTCGTATACGAGAACATCCTAGGGTACGTAATGAGATAGTAACATTTTTGAATAATGATCTGTTTACCGTGTCCTCGCTTGCTACGTAATCAGCATAACCGTTGAGTACCAACGAGGAAGCGAGCGCTTCCGCTTCGTATGGCCCTTGAACTTCAATGACTGGAATGCCCATCGCCCGTAGAAATTCTTTACTTTGAGCGTATGTCTCAGTTGTAGGCAAATCGTTACGCCGATTGTAAGATTCGGCCATTGAGCTACTCTTCTCGACCATCGTATCAATTCGCGCAACCACTTCCTCGTCAAACTCGTTCGAGTTTGCGTCCGAAAGCAATTCCCAGAACTCGCCCTCGTCAAGAGCGAGTTGGTACTGTGTCTTCGACATTACAACGTCTGCCCCCTGTCCAATTTCAAGAGGTACCACTTGACCTTGCGATAGATCAGGTCTGGTGGTGACAATAGCAGCTTCTTGGAGCTTAGGTCCTGGCAATTCGGAGTTGACGATCTCTGGTTTTAGTAATGTCCTCGATACATCTGTGGATGCTGCCACAGAAAGTGTCTGTAAATTTTGCATACTTTGGTTATATTGGCAATACAGCGAAGCCAATGACTCTGGCAGCGAGCGCTCCAAGCTGAGATGCAGGCTTGATGTGTGAGACTCGCCAGGAAGCGACTGTAGGTGCGCCGAAGAAGGGTGCGCCGAAGAAGGGTGCGCCGAAGAAGGGTGCGTCGAAAGCAAACCTTGGGAAAGTTCTTCAACGGCTGACAATGGAACGGGCTCCTCGAGAGGTCTATCAACCGTCGTCGAATCCAGTTCCCTACGAGTGTTGGTGGCTGCCTCAAGCACAGAAGCAACCGGGTCGTTCACGGTCAGATGCTTGTCCCCTTGCGTAGGGCCAAGTTGCAATTCATTGTTCATTTCACCGTCGGGAGCTTCCGTTTCCAATGATAGGACTGTTTCGTTAACGAATATATTTTGCTTCATCGAATCCAGAGGTCCGAGCGTCTCCGAGTCGTCGGTTGGAGCGACCTCAGACGTGGGTGCAATCACCTCTGCGGTTACCGATGGCTTGGCATCTTGTGCGGTGCTGACTTGTCCTTCTATGGAAGGCAGCTCATCAAGAGAAGTATGAGGCGACGCTACCTGTTGGACATCGCTTTCCGGTAAACTCGCCGGTATATCCTCCGCATGCCCCGTATCGACGGCAGGCAAAGTCGGCTCCCGCGCAACCTCGATGTCAGGATTCCGCAGCGGTACAATGTCTTCATCAAGTGCGTTACTGACGAGTTCATTGGAGTGACTAGCCTTATCCCCGGGAGAGCTACCGCTCATCACGGCCCGTGCGGCCTCCACTACCTTTTGCTTGTCTGCTTTGGCAAGCTGGTCCATCGCGGCGAAGAGTGTTGAGAGCTCGCGAAGCCGATCAAACCGTTTGTTTTCAATGGCCCCGCGTGCACATGATACTTGTCGTACTTGCCGTCTTCTATCAAGCTACGTGAACCGTGAGGGCGATCCGCTGGAATGAGAACGCCCGCTTACCTCTAGTTCCTTGGCGATGCTACGCTGCTTCCCGTCAAATACACATATGGTGCGCACTCCACAATCCCGAAGGGCAGTCACCATGCGGTACCAGCCTAAGATATGCCGGTAATCGGACTGCACCGGTGCAAAATGAAAACGCTGAGTAACGAGCGTTCCATCACTGCGAGATTGCAATGAGTATAAACACCACGCGGCGGGCAGGTTACTCACATAACAACTGTCTTTCCACTCAGTGCCTTAAATCTATCAGGGAGCACTTTGATCGCGTGCGGGCTGCAGAGAATCAGTGCGCTATCGGTGGCATGGCTGAGCCATACTCACCATACTTTTCGTATACAGTCCGTGAAATTCCTGACGCCCATGTTTTTCAAGAGATTGCAATGTCGGAGTAGATATTAGTGATACAGTGTCTTCGAGTCCATGCAAGCGAGTCCGGTCAGCATGAAAGCACAGCGAGATAGCAAATTGGAAGTTGAACACAAGCTGCAGAAGGGACACGCTGACTCAGCAAATTTAAAGGACACCGACAGTGCAGCCTAATTTAGCAGGTGCCACGTGTTGTGCTACTGGACTTGGTGGCACAGCAGGTCATCTTTCCACGTCGTCGCGCCGGCTACACTGGCTTACGTCCCAATACATTTCCATCCTCGGGGCGCACAAAATGTCGGTGATGCTAACGAAATTCGAGTCCAAAAGCAACCGTGTCAAAGGTATGTGCAATGCCGACGCGTGCACAATCCGGACGATCTCATCTTGTCCAAGGACTCGCGTTTCACCCAACGCAACCGCTACTTGCTGCGTCCCTGCACAATGGCAGCGTTCAACTATGGAACTACCGCATGGGCGTGCTGGTTGATAGATTTGAAGAACACGAAGGTGCGTGAACAGGACTCAACTGACGCGCTCTATATCGACGGTCTTTGAAGGTCCCGTTCGCGGTGTCGCCATTCATCCTAGCCGGGCTCTACTCGTTACAGGTGGCGATGACTATAAGATTAAAGTCTGGGGTGAGTTGTGCTGTTTGTTAAAAATGCGACAAGCTCTCAACTACCGCAGACATCCGGCCCCAGAATCGCCGATGTCTGTTTACTCTGCACGGACATCTAGACTATGTCCGCACAGTCCAATTTCATCATGAGATGCCATGGATTGCAAGTCGCTCTACTTCAGGTCTTATGCCGCGTCTGACACGACGAACAGATCTCTGCCTCGGACGACCAAACGATCCGCATATGGAACAGCACGTCGCGCAATTGCATCGCGATCCTCACCGGTCACTCGCACTACGTCATGTCCGCGCAGTTCCATCCGAAGGAAGATCTTGTTGTATCAGCGTCGCAGGACCAGACCGTGCGCGTCTGGGATATCTCTAGCCTGCGCAAGAACACGCCCAACACCGCGCCCGGCACGTTCGACACGTTCGACACGTTCTCGACCGTGAAGTATGTACTTGAAGGCCATGACCGAGGGGTCAACTTTGCGACATTCCACCCGACGCTTCCGCTCATCGTCTCTGCGGCGGACGACAGGCAGATCAAGATCTGGCGCATGAGCGACACGAAGGCATGGGAGGTCGACGCGTGCCGGGGACACTTCAACAATGTGTCCGTTGCGCTGTTTCACCCAAAGCACGAGTTAATCGTCTCTTGCGGAGAGGATAAAACGGTGCGCGTTTGGGATCTAACTAAACGCTCCGCTGTGCAGACGTTCCGGAGGGAGAACGACCGGTTCTGGACACTTGCGGCGCATCCGGAGTTGAACCTGTTTGCAGCTGGTGTGTTTTCTCTTAGCTAATTTCTGCGCCCCGACTGATCCTTTGCGAAGGCCATGATAACGGACTGATCGTGTTCAAGCTTGAGCGCGAACGACCTGCGTTCGCCATGCACGGTGATACCGTCTACTACGTACGGGACAAATATGTCCGTGCATACGACATCAACACCGGTTCCGATATTGGTCTCTTAAGCGTACGCAAGTTTGGTAGCCCCTATGTCCCGCCGCGGACGTTGAGTTACAATCCTGCTGAGCGCGCTGTCGTCCTGACAATCTCATCTGACAACGGGTTGTTCGAGTTGACCGCGCTACCGAAGGATGCCGTAGGCGAAGTGAAGGATTCGGCCACTGACGGCAAGCGGGGTAGCGGACACGCCGCTATCTTCGTTGCGCGAAACAGGTTTGCAGTTCTAAACAAGACGACTCAGGTTTGTCCCATACAGATAAGGAGGTATAAATACTCACATACTACACCGTGTAGCTTATTGAAGTACGCGACCTTTCAAACTCCGTCGTCAAGACCATCAAGCCGCCTGTCCAAACAAACGAGATCTTCTATGGAGGGACCGCTAGTCTGATCTTGAGCTCTGCCACCTCGGTCGTATTGTACGATATCCAGCAGCAGAAGACTATCGCGGAGATCACGACTCCTCCGGTGAAGTACATTGTGTGGAGCACAGATGGCTCGTTGGTGGCTCTCTTGAGCAAGCACAGTGCGTTACAAACCTCAATATATACTGATGCAGTTTGTGTTGACGAGTCCATTGTCAGCAATTACAATCGCAAACAAGAACTTCTCGCAGCATACACTCATCCATGAGACGATTCGCATCAAGTCTGGAGCATGGGATGACTCCGGCGTCTTCATATACTCGACATTGAACCATATCAAGTACTGCTTGGCGCAGGGGTAAGCTAGTAAATTCGCTCGTATTCTTGTCAAGTTGCTTGAACTATGCCATATAGTGACCACGGCGTCATTTGCACGTTGGACAACCCAGTATATCTGACGCGTGTCAAGGGTAAGACGGTGCACTGTCTCGACCGCTCGGCGCGCCCTCGTACGATCACGATCGATCCGACCGAATACCGCTTCAAGCTGGCTTTGCTGCGCAATAACCACGAGGAGATGCTGTACATCATACGCACATCTAATCTGCTGGGTCAGAGTATCATTGCGTATCTGCAACAGAAGGGGTTCCCGGAGGTACGGTGCAATGAAGCGTCTTGAACCAAGGATCGATTCTGACCTTTTGCGTAGATCGCGCTTCACTTCGTCCAAGACAAAAGTACACGCTTCGATCTTGCGATTGAATGCGGAAACCTGGATGTCGCATTCGAGATGGCGCGTAGTATTGACCGACCTGACTGCTGGGAGCGCTTGGCTCAACAGGCCTTGAAGCAAGGCAATCACAAGGCAAGATCCTAACACATAATCGTGATAATGTTTCTAACGTACTATGCAGATTGTGGAGAAGGCCTATCAGCAGACGAAGAATTTTGATCGTTTATCCTTCCTTTACTTGGCAACTGGAAGCAAGGACAAGCTTTCGAAAATGCAGAAGATCGCCGATGCCAGGGGAGACCCAATGTCTCGCTTCCACAACGCGCTATATGCAGGTGACGTCATGGGCCGTATCGCTGTATTGAGAGATGTTGGACTCCGTAGGCGTTTTTTTTCGCTATATGCGTTGGAGACTCACGTTCATTGAATTCTTCTCAGATCCTCTTGCATACTTGACGGCAAAGACTAACGGGCTGGACGATGTGGCACTGGAGATTCTTGAAGCAGCTGGCCTGACCGAAGCCGACGTCGATGACGTGCCTTCCTACGGCCCCTCTACGCTAAATCCGCCGCCTGTTGTGACACCACTTGATAGTCTGACGTGGCCCGCACTCTCAACTGGCGAAAGCTTCTTTGACCGTGCCCTTGCTAATGGACACCTCGAGGGCGGCTCGGACGTCCCGTACGTCAATGGCTATGACAACGCTAACGCTGCTGCATCGTCCGCCTTGGACGAGTGGGCGAGGGAGGAAGAGACACAGGAAGATCTAGAGGTGGAAGAAGGTGCTTGGGACCTCGATGCCGATGCCGACGAGCCTCAGGCCGATGCCGCTCACGACGAGGAGGCACCTGAAGAAGAGGAAGAACTTGGAGCAGGCGCTGCGCCCGGCATTAGCGAATCAGAACTCTGGACGCGCAACTCGCCCTTTGCCGGCGATCATGTCGCTGGTGGCTCATTCGATACAGCGATACAGGTACGATCGACTCTTTCTGACATTCGAATTGCCTAAGCTAACGCCTTTCCCAGCTTCTGAATCGCCAGTTTGGTGTGGTCAACTTTGCCCCACTCAAGCCTCTCTTCCTCTCTCAGTACCGCTCAGCACATGCGTATCTCTCGCCTCTCGCATCGTTACCTCCCCTTCAGCTGCACCTAAGACGCAATCCTGACGAGTCGTCTTCGAGCCGTGTTCTCCCAATTGCAGTGCGAACATTGCAGACAGTTCGTCAGGAGCTTACTGAGGGCTTCCGTTTCCTCTCGGGTGCCAAATTGCCAGAAGCACAATCTACCTTCCGCTCGATTTTGCAGGAGCTATTGTTAGTGGTCGTGTCGTCCGACGAAGAAGCCAAGCAGGTAACGCGTAGTCTTCTCGATGATTACAAAGGCATGACTAAAATTTGAACAGTGGCGTGAAGTTGTAACCCTTGCACGAGAATATCTCCTGGGCGTCACTCTCGAGATCGAGCGTAGACGTGTCACTCGTGATGAGCCTGACAATATCCGACGTAGCTTGGAACTTGCTGCATACTTTGCTCACTGTCAATTGCAGCCTGCTCATCTGCAGCTCGCTCTACGCAGTGCTATCGGTTTGTTCGCGAAGGCGAATAACCACGTCACGGCAGCAAAGTTTGCGAGACGATTGCTCGAGCTCAATCCTGATCCGAAGATCGTTGCACAGGTGGGTTTCGATAGGCATTTTCAGGAACATTTCTAGGAACATCTCATGAACTCCCCATAATTCGCAGGCGAGGCAACGTATTGCTGCTGGGGACCGTAACCCTCGAAATGCGGTTGAGATCTCATATGACGATTTTACGGAGTTTGAGATCTGTGCGGCCAGCTTCACACCGATCTACAAAGGTTCACCATCGGTTCGCTGCCCGTATACCAATGCTGCCTTCCTGCCAGAGTTCAGCGGTAAATTGGATCCGCTCACGGAGCTTACAGAGATTGGTGCGGCATCATCTGGTCTTCCTGCCCCTCGATCATAGCCTCGATACCACTTGTTTCTCCAGTAGCCTAGACAGGTTGCTGGCACTGTTTTGGACGTTACCCGAATCGTACCCTCGTAGCCGGGTATAAAATTCACTTCACTTGGCACTCACTGGACATTAGCCCGAGCTCTCCCGCGTCTGCCTTCGGCGAGCGTGTGAAGGGTGCTTGAAATGTGGCTATAGCGGGCTGGAAGGTTTGCACCGCAGTCGCGCCGCGTTGTTCAGATAACAACGCAAGGCACAGCTTACTCGAACATTAATTTGGTGCGTGGAACCGCTGGCGTCTGGTAATAGATAGCGACCACGAGCTATTTTGGGTCTGTCTGCAACTCATTGTTGCAACTCTCCGAGCCTTGCTTTGCGTGGCGTTGCAAAGGCTGTCGAAAGACTATAACCCACCGCACCGCAGATATATCCGATCAGAGATCGAGCGCAAGTACCTGGTATCGGGGCGTCTGCGATATCGATAAACGCTCAGATAGGCGAGTATTGAAATATTGAAGCTGCACATTTCCATTTCCATTGCCAGAGGCGCCTCACTCCTCAAGTTATAATCAGCAATATGAGAGGAGGAGTCCTCTCAATCGTTGCCCACTATGCTACAACTACCCTCATTACAGATCTGCACCAGTTCTTTCGGCTCTGCATACGCTTGCATGCAGTAGCGCAGTCACACTTTCAAGTGTGCACACCCCCATTGACGATAGCAGTCAGTTACACAAGCAATCGCCTTCACCCGCCACTGTACCCTTACGGGAGGATATTTCGACGCTAAAGATTGATGCAGTGGAGGAAGATGTTGTACACTCCCCAGACCAGGCCTCTGATGTTGTCCGCGCGCTTCCAACTCATGACATAGCTGCGCCTCCAGACGCTGAGCTGTCAGGCCTGATTGGTGGTTCCTTCGAGCTGGCGTCACCGCAGAAGTTATTGGCGCAACGCTATGATTAGCGGCCTCGACTGTAAGTGTTCCTTATGTTCAACGCATGCCTTGTTCTCGTTTCCGTAGGCGACTAGATTAGGCAGGAATTGACCGCATACCAGCTCGTAATAAATCATTTGATTAGTGAGCAGAAGATATATTTATGTATGACTTTGCATGCAAGAGCTGACCTACAATCGTCACAACCAGTGCTGGTACAGATCCATCGCATGAATGGGTCGCTGTAGAGCATCCAGAAGGGCAGCCGTACTTCATGAAGGAAACAGCATCTGTAGGTAGCTTGACGTTTGATAGCTTCCTGAACTGACAAGCATCAAGGGAGTACATATATACACTGATATGTGGCTGCGCGATCGAGAAAATTCTTGATACCGTAGAACTGTGCCAAGATCTTGTGGATGACAATCCTGCAGATACAAATATTGTACTGGACATCCGCAAGCGTGAAGTCTAAGTTGAAGTGTTCCTATTACATGGCCAGTCATTCACATAGGGCCATATTCTGGCTATATACAGCCCCGCCGGACCTGATTAGCCAAGGGTCACACCCTGTACACGACAAGCATTATCTTAGTACGTTCAAATATGGAGCTGCGTTATCGGTGGCTGAGGCGGAAGCCGTAATCCAGAAAATGCTGTACACCATCAATACTGGTGCGGGCGACTACATGGTGAGTGTTGGACCCGTCGAAGCGCGATGTTCGGGCTTTCTGACACTACACAGTGTTTGCGGTGAAAATGTTGACATCGATTTGGCCGAGCAGGGTACACGTAGAGATGTTCCCCAATGACCAGCGTGTCTCTGCGGAGCTCTTACAAGAAGTGCGTCGACTCGTGAATTACGCGTCATTTGGTGGGCTCTTCTGTCACATACTTTTGTCGCTTGTTTAATGGACTCTCGCCCCAGATTCACAGACATCTAAAACATCGACATCGCCATATGGGTCAGACGATATCGCTAAGTTATCTAATCTACTGAAAGTTATCAATGGTATGCACATAGTCACTCCTCCGTCGACCCGTTGAAGATCTCATAGCGTTGTTCTTAGCGGAGGTGACGGATGAATTCTCGGTAGTCATTATAGGTATGATGATATTGTATTACTAGACAGTGCCACCCTCGTCTGAACTGGACGAATTAAGAATTCTAGGTATCTTCTGTGAGCTTCTGTCGTCCACTGGACTATTGCGCACACTTGAGCATACATATCCAGACTGGGAACGCTTTATTCATTTCCATGGGGACCCGGAAGCCCGCCTCGACCGCGAAAAACCCATTTTCAAAGGCACTGAACATAATCCACCCTCTATCATGTTCAAACTTCTCTCCCCTTTTCTGTTCAATTTGCCTGGGCAGTATCTTGTGGAACTTCAGAAACTTTGGGTTGAGCAAACAATCAACTACAGACCATGGGTGGCATTTGTCGCTGAGCTGCACAGTGATTGGCAGAGCTCGATTTTACCTGTAAGGTTTCCACTCATTTCGGTGGGTTCAGCCATGTCTAATGCAGCGACCTTCTAGGCGACCGTGCTTCTGTCCGCTAACGTTGAGCTGCTGGCAGTTCAAAGTATTGATACGGAACAAAGAGATCGGAACGTCGCCCAAGTAGCGAGTTATATATCAATATTCTTCAGCCTTGGAAATATCCTCTTGTGCACGATTTTCTCTCGCCAGCATAGATCAAGAGCGCATGACACTGCCACAGCCGCTGTATGCATTACGTCCAATGCACTGCTGACAGACATTCTTTTCATGCTGAATACTTGCACCGCAGAGCCACTGTGATTGCCAGCTTGGAACCACTAGCGATAGCGTTCAACCTGCCGTCTTCTTTATTCATGTGGGGGTACGCACATCGTTTGCCTGTCATAGCTATCATACACGTCACCTTACACGCCAATCATGCATGTAGGATGGTCTCCTTTACTGTAGCAATGGCTTGGGTCTGCCTCAATGCAAGCACAGCCCGAATACGAGTGCGAACAGGATCATTCCTGGGTGTCATCACACTGCTCATCCTTGTGGTGCTATGGGTCGAGGTGTGGCAGAGCATGGAATGGCTCACGACGCAGCTCCCAGCAGCCTGCAGCGAAGCTTGGCAACGGTTGTCTACCTGGTTCGGAACACGCAGGCGTCCCCGTACAGGCTTAGTGGAGGATAGCAGCCAACTAACGTAGAATCTTGAGGTTGTGATCAACAGGTCTTGAGGCCTGCGAACCTTACTTATAGTTGATGTTCATGTCTCATTGAACGCTTTCCCGGAGCGACCGCTAGTCTGAGTCATGCGCTAGTAGCGGGCTTTCGCAATTGTGGTGTACTATCTTTGGTGAAACACTGGCTATAGCGCCTTCGGACTCATAGCCTCGCGCATGTGAAGTACTCGGTTGTGTGATCGGCTATAGGTGAGTATGATCCTGGACCGTAGGCCACTTCTCTAACCTTCGCACGTTCATCCCGCCAACATGACCTCCCACTTCTCGATGGCAAACCATAAGCTGGTGTACATATAAACGCCGGAGCGAGCGCCTAGGGCGCTAATTAATCCGCTCCATTTGCGGCCTTGAATTGATGTTGCCTTCGTCATCTAGGTCTCCATGTGTTCAGTCGCCGATACTGTCGACGATGCTGACTTACACCGTGACCCTGACTGCAGAGAAACCCACTGAACCGTGTCATAAACATCTTCATCGGCTTGTACACAGTTCAACTTCCATTCAACGTGACGAATCTGACGATTCATCAATCCGGTTGTATAGGAGTGAGACAGTTGGAAATCTACTCAGTCGAGGCCTGGTCGACGCAATGCACTTTCGCTGACCGGCACCATCTACTAGTACATCCTCATATGCCGTGGTATATACTCTCGCTCGTTCACTGGCGCGGAACAAAACACACTGCCACAATATCAGATGTCAGCGCTTCATTTACCAATATCGGCCTTTAGCATGACGGTCCGTGCCCCGGAACACAAAAAGGGTACCGCATTCTAGCCGCACTTCACATAGGCACAGCCGCCTATAACTCCCAGATGAACGCCTACCCCGGGTTCGGGCGGATCGAATGCTAATATTGATTTATGGGCATTCTGATATCGCCTCATGTTGCTTTGCCATGTCCATATAAGCGCGGATCGAGTTCCTCGCCTTCTATCGCAAGCAGTGCTGAGGCACAGCATACCAGCATACCAGTATATATCAGACAGTTCAGGACTTCAACCTCCCGTTTAATATGGCTGCTCTCGCACTTCCGTCCATCAGCCACAGGTCCAGATCATTTGAATCTGATCGTACCCTTGCCGGCGGCGGTGGATCACCTACATGCGAGCACGCGTTGACCGACGAGTCCTGCAACCTGCACAGGCACTCTTCCTCTCCCTTTTACGCGTCATCTTCTCCCAACCGTTCTGGGGTGGCGGACGGAGGAACTTCATCTCCAGAGCATGAAACTTTGGCACCTGGCCGAGAGCTTGCAGAACTAGCCCACAATATATTAGATCTAGAACCATCCGATGATTCTGATCTACTGGAGGGCTTACTCGAGGACTCTCCCCAGGTGCTCCTGGCCCAGCGATACGACAAGAGGCCGCGAGTGTATGAGCTACGCAGCTCAGTCGTCAATATAGTCATCTGACATGAGTTCCCAGATCAAGGAGAAATGAGCAAGTCGAATCCATCAAGCATTGTACTAAGTCGTTTAACAGGTAGGCAGTTCATATCCCGAGTTTGAGTACGATGCATAACTCACCGAGGTTAGTGGAGGTTTATCCTCTCGAGGGAATTGGGTGCATGTAGAACATCCAGAAGGTCAGCCGTATTTCATCAAAAAGACCGAAACAGTGAGCAGAATCACGCCTGCCGTATAATGTTATAATTCAACAAGAATCAGGGCGCTCACCTTTACACCGATATGTGGTTGTATGATGACCAGAAGCTCGAAAACGCAGAGAAATACTCGCAGCGTATCAGTCAAGCTCTCGGGGCGCAGGATCATACGGACACAGATGTTGTGATAGATATCAGAAGAGATTCTGAGGACGACACAGGAATTCGATGCTTCTATTACTTAGCCAGTCGCTCCCAAAGAAGCATTTTCTGGTTGAGGGATGTCCCCGTGGACCTAATCAGCCAAAATGCGCGTCCCGTTTACGATGAACGCTATCTCAGTTGGGTGAATGGACATGTCTCTCCGAATGTCTTAACCTGTGCTTCCTATGACAGAAAATGCCTCGCTTGCGCAATACTGGTACAGTTTAATCTTAGGTTCAGAGTACATGCCAAACAGTTCCTCGCCGCTTTGTCTAACATCTCTATGTTCACAGACATCCATCTCAGGGCAGCATTTAACAGTTACGCGATCGATCAGGATACACATACAGATGTTTCCCAATGATCGCACAGTGTCAGAGCAACTACTACGTGAGGTTCGTCAACTCGTCAATTATGCGGCCTTTGGTGAGTGTAGACCATGTATATCACTGCGTCCGTTTCATGACTGTCAACAGACTCACAGACGTCGAAGTCATCAACATCGCCTTATGGGCCGGATGATTTGTCGAACTTATCCAAGGTCTTGAAGGTCGTCCAGAAAGAAAGTACGCATAGCTTTCTTCATAGTCGCTTGTACCAATACTCAATCATCGGTTCACAGTCAATATTGTGGACGAATCGTCAATGTTCATTTTAGGTACGACTGTTCTGCACGTTTGACGAGATAGTCTTCACTAAATCCCGCGAAGCAAGGACGCTGAGTATCTTCTGTAAGCACTTCCGTTCCCATTCACTTGCTTCACTCATACCTGATTGCATAGACTGGGAACGGTTCATCCATTTTCATGGACAGCCTGAAGCCCGCCTTGACCGAGAGCAGCCCGTCTTTGAAGATACTGAGCATCAGCGTTCATGGTTGCTTGCCCTGGTGTCCCCACTATTGTTCTACTTACCGGATCAATACATGGGGGAACTCAAGAAACTATGGGTGGAGCAAACAGTCAACTACAGGCCGTGGATGGCATTCGTCGCAGGATTAAGAAACGATTGGGAGAGCTCGATCCTACCCGTATGTCAACCTGATGAAGTCGATTTCCACAGTACTGACAATGCCTCAAGGCAACGGTTCTCCTATCTGCAAACGTGGGACTGCTCGCCGTCAACAGCATTGATTCAGAACATAGGAATCGCAGCGTTGCACAAGTAGCAAGCTATATCTCAACGTTTTTCAGTCTTGGCAACATCATTCTGTGTACGATTTTTGCGCGGCAACATAGACCGCGAGCGCATGACAGTGCCGAGCTTGCGGTATGTATCCGTAGACGCTGCAGTGGCGTGCGCTTACTAGAAAGGCGGTTTGGTAGTCCGATTACTTGGATCGACGGTCCACTGTGATTGCAGGCCTTGAACCGCTTGCCATCGCGTTCAGCCTCCCGTCCGCCCTGTTCATCTGGGGGTATGTCTCATATACCAGTCAGATATACGCGGCATCGAACTGATGACATAGGATGGTCGCATTCACCGTCGCGATGGCCTGGGTCGGTCTCAACGCGAGCACTGTGCAGACACGGGTTTGGACGGGCTTGTTCCTGGGCGTAATAACCGTGCTAATAGCAGCGGTGCTGTGGGTAGAAGTGTGGCCAGTGCCTTCCCTAGAGTGGCTATCGCGATATGTCCCGCCGCCACCATGGCACACTATCCGTTTGCCGCGATTTCGCTTGTCCGCTCGGTCAAGCCAGCCACTCGGAGATCAGGGCGATGTCGAGCTCCAAGCACGTTCATTCGAATGACCGGACTATCACTCATTATCTTCTGCGACTGCATGTACGTGCGCTACATGCCGGTGATTGTCGCTGATGTACTTGTATCTAGTAATAAAAGTTTAAGTCTGCTGGCAATACCTCGGAGCCGGATCCTTGTCAAGCTGAAGTTGGGGAAGCCATTTCCCGCAGCACATGCGCAGTGCGAACCACTCAGCACGAGGCGACCCTGCGGCGGTGGCCGTGCTCTACCTGGGCAGTGCAAGTGGCGCGTGAGCATACTGTATACTGATCCTAGCGCTCAAAGACCCAGGCCTGAGAATTATAATTGGCTCGCAGCATGCACGATGCCGGGCGCGCATGCGATAACGACCTGTAAAACCCCCGAATCAATGACGCCCGAGGCTATGCTGTCTATCTCACCGCTCTTCTCTGGTTGCTACGGAAGTCCTATGTCATTCATATAGAAGCTACGGCACTCGTTATTGCACCGCTTACTGATCGGGATCAATGGATTTGGATACTAGCCTAGTTGATCAAAATGAGCAGGGCGAAAAGCGCACGTTGCTTCTCAATTCCAGCCTGGGGACCATCTCGTCCAGCAGAATCTTGCTAGCTTTATCTCTTTCACCCATACTGGCACTCTTGTGTCCTTGTATGAGCTCGCCATCATGCATCAAGTTCAACATGACTTGCAAGCATCGATTTGGATTCGCTCCTTCACAGATCACACCCTCACCAAACACACGCACCTCACTGGTGCAGCATAATCAGTGCCATCTCATATCTGTCTATTGAATGATAGAAAATATACTGCTTCTATCGGCCCCCACAATCCCAGCCGGACGAGCGCTTGCTCTCTACGGAGTCACATCAAATCCCCGAGGGTGTCAGTCTCACGACTATATTCCATATTCCCCGATGCATCCGATGCTGCACTGTGGAACAGGAAGACGACACGCTATGCTCCCTTCGGAAGCAACATAGCGCTTGACTGGGACATCGTGGGACGCATTACAGTACTTTCCGATCACAATCTGGTCTCGGGATTGGCTGATGTACCATCTTCAGTCTTGGCTGGACATTCCATTCACCATCGGCCGTTCACACTGCGGTTCTCTCGGCGCGATCTGATGAGCATGTATGGAAGTATATCAACGGCCCACTCGCATTCGGCGCATCGCAAGAAGCCATCTAATTCAGCGTCCGATGAGGACCACGCGTGCCGTCTACTCTCCGATCATTGTTCAGGTGCAGGCTATGCTTGACTAGCAGCGTTCGCCCGTATTCGCTGGTGATGCTGTTGTTTACGTACTGCCACTGCGGTCCGGGCGTCTGATGGACGCTCGGGGGCCGTACTCCGCCGCTGGTGGCTTTCCACGCATTCGTCGGACCAATGTCTTCTCAGTAACACGGTAGGCATGAATTTTACAAGCTCCTTGCGCCAAGAACTCTCGAGGCCGTCTCCCGTTTTACTGTGCCAGTTTATTCTCTGTGACGGTAGCGATGTGGAAATAGTATCTCTCGTTCGCCTGTGGCGCTCGCCGCCGTGGCAATATAACCTCGCCCTGCCTTTCCCCCCTTCTCCATACCAGTTCGAACCCCCGCTCTGAACATTACCATCATGCCGACCGCTGTTCCCCTTGACGAATCCGACAACTCTCTGCAGACACGCGAGTCGCATCATGGTCTACACTATGCCCTCAGCGACATCAGCGAGTCTAGTGATTCCTCTCGCGCACCGTCGCCGCGGCCACCCAGATCTGCGCGCAGGAAAGCTTTGAGCGTCGCTATCCGATACGACCGCCTGCATAAAGCTGCCCCGCAGGAAGGGCTCCTCCTGGACGGGACGTACGCGGATGTGGACATCCTAAAACGTCTTCTGCAGAAAGGTCTTGACAGAATATCTGTGTACCAAGCTGTGCCTCATTAGCGACTCGTCGACAGGCTTTCACTACAAGGAAAGCGACATCACCGTCTTGAAGGATGACGGTATCCATATGCCTCCGACTCGCAAAAACATAGTGAGTCTTCTCGCATCTCTCAACGATTGCTGAGTTCAATTATATTTTGAACAGTTGGCAGAAATGAGACGACTTGTGGAAGACGTGCAACCAGATGACCACTACGTCTTCCATTGTATGGCGATCTCATTAAGCGTATTAGGTCTGTTTACTCACGGCACGACCAGTTTCCGGACATGGAAGTCAACTCTCAGACAAGAGCCATGATGGTACGACTCATGGCGACTCTGTCCGTGCCCGAGTCTTATACACGCGACTATAGTGATCTGGCCTTCCGATATTTTCTTAGACTCTGAAGGCATTTCCAACTACATCCGTGCTAATGTGAGTATTAAAGCATACCAAATGGAACGTGCGCATGATTCAACTCATCAACCAGGAAATCCACGACACTCTTGTTGAGGGCTTCCCATCCAATGCTCACCTATTGGTAGCTATCATGTCTGACTTGGACGAAGTTCTCCAATGACTCTGCTACAGCTGCTGTTCGACTGCTGCCACTCCGGAACAGCGGCAGGTGAGCGCCTAATGTGCCGTTAATGATCCGCGAGCGGGGATGCTGATAATCGATCTAGAGCTCCGCTACGACGTAGAGGACGACGCATACGAACTTGGAGAATTGGAGAATGTAGATCAGATCCCGGAAGGCGAGGTCAAGTCCACACAGATACAAAAGCACCGTATGCATTCACGATTTCTCCCGCTCAAAGCGACGAACTGACGATGACATAACAGTCCACTTCAAGGCTCTATCGTTTAAACCTAATGGTGAGTGGCCAATTGTCCTATCTATCGTGGATCACTCATGTACGCGGCAGCGGATGAAGGGGAGAGTAGTCCGCAGGAAAGGGAGATCAGAAGAGATCATAAATTCCCAGTCCACCATGAGCACCATGACGTAGTAGGTGCCTATCCGTATATGAGAAGGCCGTATCTTAATTGTACTCTCTGGAAGATCTCGTTCGCCGCATGTGCAGACGAGCAGACCACTCCAGATGGAAAACGCGGAGGTATATTCATGCAGGTGAGTGCAACTTACACGGCGAGTAGCTCCCAAGTAACGCGAGGTACCCACAACAGACGTTTGAGGAAGTTCTCAGTTCGTCATCGCGCTCATTATCGTTGGCATCGCATGCTGAAGAGCATACTATCAGGTACACATGATTACAATATTCCTATCGAGGAATTTCTGGTTGCCATCACGTTAGTACCACTTCGTTCATCGCCGATATGCCCTGTAACCGAACCGGATATTCCAGGGACAAAATCGAGCATAAGATTAAGAAACACAACGACCACGTTGCCAGGAGCGAGAAGCATGACGGCTACAAGTGCTCGCGCTGCACGCCCCAAGTGAGAGTATCTTTCACTGAACGTGGCGATATGACTGACAGCTACCCAGTTGGGATGCGAAGAGTCACCGGTAAGCCTCTGCTTGAACGTGTCGCGTCCTCAGATTCTGAGGGGTACTTTAGGACGAAGTCATACACAAGACGCTCGAGATGTAGAGCGAACGGATCGCGCATGCTCAGCTACGTAACTTAACAGAAAACTAGAACTGTGTAAGCGTGCGCACTGTGACACTGCCCGTCAATGAGAAGGAGATCTAGTTGGAATATGAAGTATATATGCACGGGAAGCATTTTGCATGTAGACTCATATCTTGTACAGGCGCTCGATTGACGCATTGACGCACAGTCCTGTGCGCAGAACAGTTGCAAAGCCGAGGGAGCGTGACTGTAATCTGATAGTAGGTCAGGCTCTGGTGGAGAATCCGAGAAGACATTATCTATTTCAATTTCGTTATCTTTTACCTCGAACCCTGCAGGATTGCAGCAGCTACAGTTGAAGACCTCATAATGCATAATGATGGTGACCGGATTTCTTTATGCATTATGAGGTCTTATGCAGTATCAAATTTGTCACAAGATGTCACATTCTGTGACCCAGCATGACTCCATAGAAATAACATAGCTATGTACCCCAGTATCTATATAGTATTACTTGTTTCATTGATGTGAGGTCAGCCTTGTAAAGATGAGCAGAGAATTTGCTGCAGCGTGAGCACCGAGATGCCATCTGTTTCTGCGACCTGCAGCCTCGAGCGGTCGCTGTGTGTCACGTGGACAAAGCGCTTAATGGCGAACTGTGACAGCAATAGGAGCTGCACAAGCCAGAATTGGATTATTTGCTTGTATTTTGCACCATAATGCTCTCAAATAAGATACCTATTACTATATATGGCAGATCTACTAATGCATAATTGCCTGATTGCTTATGCATTATGCGATATGAGATTCCATGCATAAATCCCCGCAAACGAGGTCGGTGACCGGGTCAGGTCATGCATTATGAGGCATTATGCATTATGAGGTTATGCATTATGAGGTCTTCAACTGTACTGGTAATTTAATTATCTCGGATTCTCCCGTTTGAGAATTTGACTTTGGCAGACATGAGTAGTGTTGCCGAAGTTCGGTTCAGTTCAGGTTCAGGGGGGTCTGGGGCTGAACCTAGAACTGAACCGACTGCAGGGAGCCTGAACCTGAACCTGAACCTGGACTGAACCTGCTGAACTGGTTCAGCAGGTTCGGTTCACGGTTCGAACTAGGTTCGAACCACTAAATGACTTGCTTTTCTAGAATGTAAAAATAATATTGAGTCCACTGGAGTAACCAATGTGCTGCAAAATAAATGTGCCATAGACATTAGAACCATGTGAGAACACCGAGACGTGACCAAACATGCATCAAAATGACGCAGAATGCACCACGGAAAGTCAGCTGGTAGGCAGAATGCCCATCCGAGGTGGTTTAGTCACAGCTCGACCGATCGTGATCGACCTCAATCGTGCTCGCACAGTGAACGTTGAACCTTCACTGGTTTGCGCACAATCTGAAATGTCGCAAAAGCCCTGCGGACACTCTCTGGCTGCTCATCTAGTCAAAGACAGATACTATCCGA
Source organism: Wolfiporia cocos (assembly GCA_029448655.1). Taxonomy (NCBI): domain Eukaryota; kingdom Fungi; phylum Basidiomycota; class Agaricomycetes; order Polyporales; family Phaeolaceae; genus Wolfiporia; species Wolfiporia cocos. The sequence continues at coordinate 1,879,244 of JACCLO010000008.1, read as the reverse complement.
CATTTCTCTAGGCTCTCTAGCATAGACAGGTCTGTCCCAACCTCGACTGCTTTCCTATAGCTTTTTCCATGTCTTGCCTCTCTAACCTCTGCGCACCACCTTAGATCTACGGTCTATCGGTCTCGTAAAATAACTTTCTAGTATTCCAGGACAATCTTCACTGTTTCAGGGTTCGTCTCCAACTTGTCTAGCTTATAGGGTGCATACTCAAATTTTAGGGCACTCAAAATGTTGTAGAAAACCTGATAGCTCTCTATGTATTTAGGCGATGTGCAGATACGAGAAAATACATTGATTACTGCCAAGACGAAGTTAGACGAAGAGCTGTACTCGAGGCGTTCGCTCAGGACTTAGGGAATCAGTTACCAATGTTTTGATTTGATTTCTATTATTCCTGATCCATTCAACGTAACGCCGCCGTTTGGACCGCTACAAGCTGCGTGTCTCCTGGGTACATTGCTCGCCATCGACCCATTAAACACCTCACCTATCATGGCACATCCTGACCTGCCCGGAGGGGAATATTTTTCTGACAACACCAAACTTCAAGTTCTGCAGTGCCTCTATTTGGTGTCTATTGGGCTGCTACATTCCAAATTGGCTCTTAGTCTTCTTTACAGTGGTAAAACATAATTTTTGATGCACAATAGTCACTCAAGGCAGCAAATCTGAGCAGTTCAGTAATCAGAATCCATGAGCAGAATGAGTGTGAATTAGCCTGAGACAGCTCTGTATATAACCTAGGTTCATGGATATGAAGTGAAACATTGTGAACTACATTTTTTACTTCATCTGACAGCAGTGAATGTAGCCCAGTGCCAAAGAAAGCACAGTACTTCCAACATGGGGCTGAGCTCTCTGTTACGATCCGTATGAATCCGCATCCGCATATTTTGACGCCTCACTAGAGAGGAGGACTTAGCGTTCAACCGCCGTATTGACCGATTATTCTTAGGGTCCCTGCTCAACCACCGACCCCGTTTCATGTACAACAACCCTACGCCCCTAGTCTCATAGCGTATCAGGTTCTAGGTGATATCTGTTGTATATCTACAGAGCTTCTACGTTTCAGCCACTGTTGCGCTCAACCGCAGCGTTTCGGCTTAGTTATCGTAGCGTACTAACCTTATGGACTTAGTGGTAGCAGTACCAAGGACACTATGACCCCGATTACAGAATCGTAGTATAAAGACCCTGTTGTAAATACTGGCCGAGTTCCTCAGCTCGACCTTGTTGAATTACAAGGATCCTATACTCGTTCTCAAAAGACTTAAGCAATTAAGTCTGCAGCCAGTATATCGACGCTCGACTCTGCTGAGTCCGACGAGTAGTGCGCTACTCGATACGCTGAGTAACTCGACTTAACATCTCAGCTGAACGGATATTCGATCCGTAACAGAAGGTCGAGCTCTTAACAGACTCACTTACCAAGAGTGCAAGTCCATGCAACGCTTTGACCTGGATCTCCCGAACCGGTTGATCCATCTGCTCCCCGAAGAATACAGACGCATCTACTACGAAGACAAACACGAGTGGAGAGATCCCCCCGCAGGGTTCTTTACGAAAGGAGGGTATCTCACCGTCCCGACTCCAGACAGACTTATTCCCTCGTGGGTACAGTTACCCCCATCCTCGAACGACCCCTGGGAGCAGACGTGCGCCGCTTTTGAACGCTTTGGAAACGTCACAAATTTGATGACACCGACCATCACCATATCTCGAACAGGCGATGGACAACTCGGAGGACAGACAACGAACCCCAACCCTGCAGGAGGAAGCATGGGTCTGGGAGGTACAACCTTGGGCGGAAGTGCTGTTCCGGGAAGCAGCGGCACGAGCCAGGGCGCAGGGGGAGTGGCCAATATCCCTCCGCCAGTTAATAATCCGCTACCTGGAAATCTTAGCGGAACAAACCCCACCGGACCAGGAGCGTCTGGAGGAGGAGGAATTCCTGGAGGGGGAGGTCCCCCCGGGGGCGGAGGTCCCCCGAGCGGCACCGGTAATCCAGCAGGCGGCGCAGGAGGCAATCCAGGAGGACCGCCAGGCGGAGGAGGAGGACCACCAGGCGGAGGAGGAGGACCACCAGGCGGAGGAGGCCCCCCAGGCGGAGGGAACCCCGCGGGATGGGGCGGGCAGTTCGCCCCACCAGGGCGAGGGAACCGCATAAAGCTCGCCACCCCCGAACCCTTCAAGGGAGAACGAAAGAAGCTACAACGCTTCAAGAATGATTGCAACACATGGTTCACCATGTTCGCGGCAGACTATCAGACCGACGATCAGAAAATCCTCTTCATCATGTCCTACATTCGAGGAAGCGACCGAGTAGACCAATGGAAGGAGAACTACTACGCCAAGCACACAGATCCGGCGACAGGAGCATTCGTCCTCCCCACGCTACTCCAGTTCAGTGCAGAATTCGACGCCGCATTCGAGCCCATCGAAGAGAAACAGAAAACCAATGACGATCTCTTCGACCTCAGGCAGGAGAAGAAGAACATCGACGACTTCAATATTGAATTCGATAACCTCGTAGGGAAAACGGGACTGGACCGACAACAGTGCAACCCACTCCTCGTCACCTTGTACAAGAGAGCCATCCGGCCCGCACTCGTTACGCATATCATAAATATTGTTCCCCCCGTCATAACCCTCACGGACTGGATGAAACAAGCATCCATCAACGAGAACAATTATAACACGTTCATCAAAGGACGAGGAGACCCTAAGAAGAAACCCCAGTGGCGACCCAAGGGACCTAGCTCCCCAGCCACACCGACTCCCGTGAAAGACCCGAACGTTGACCGAATGTCCACAGAAGAGCGACGCAAGCTCCAAACTGAGGGGCGGTGCTTCAATTGTAAGGAGAAGGGTCACCTCTCCAGCAACTGCCCAAAGCGAAAGAAGAAGTCTCCTGCGAAGGGCAAAACTCGAAAGGTAGAGGCCGTAGAGGAGGGGAACCCCGCCGCCCACACGGAAGAAGAAGACACCGAGGACGAGGACGATGGAGCCACCGCAGTGGAAGAAGCAGTTAACGCGATCAGGATTCTCAAAGCTAAGAACCCCTCGTTCCTTGCCCAGATTCTCGATGACCAGGATTTCGAATAGGGAGGAAGCGCACGGTCTTACCTCCCGAAAGCGCAGCTCATGTAATTACCTCGTACGAACGCGACCGGTCGCTGTTTATACCCGTAACCCTGAAGCTGCAGAAAGCCGTGAAAGTGAACGCCCTCATCGACTCGGGAGCCATGTCCTCCCTGATCCATTCAAAACTTGTCATTCGACACCGAATCGTGACTCGACCTCTAAGAAACCCAATCACCGTCCGGAACGTCGATGGAACCACCAACAAGGACGGACAGGTAGATCGGGAAGTCTACCTCCCTATCAAATACGGAGGAAAGGAACGAAAAGTCCGCTTCCTCGTAGGAAACATCGGAAAAGAAGAAGTAATCCTCGGATACAATTGGTTGAAAAAGGAGAGCCCTGTCATCGATTGGGCAACAGGGAAGGTCGATATCGCCCCTGACAAACCAACAGAAAAAGCCCGAACGACCGACGCCATAATCCAACTCGACACTGTCAGAATGACAGTGTCCCCCGAAGGGAAGCTCCCAACGCGGGGAACCGACGGTGCCATTGGATACGACCTATACGCCTCAAAGGATGAGGTAATCACCCCTGGGGGATGGAAGGCGATCCCCACCGGGGTTCGGATGGAGATCCCGAAAGGATCTTACGGGAGGATAGCCTCACGGTCGGGCCTCACGCTCAAACACGGGCTCACGGTTGGGGCAGGAGTGATCGATCCTGACTATCGTGGAGAAGTCCAAGTCATCCTGTTCAACCAGTCGACGACACCTCATCGTATCATCCCCGGAATGCGCATTGCGCAAATAATATTTGAACAAGCCCTCACCCCCGAAGTAGTCCAGGTAGAGGAGCTTGATGAAACAAAGAGAGGGGATGCGGGCTTCGGCTCCACCGACACTCGGCAGTCAGTGGAGGATCCCATCTCAGACGAAGAATACCAACTACTCAGGAGATTTGTCCGAACCAAGAAACTGGTCGCCCCTAGAACCAGGAACCCAAGGCGATTCCAGCAGGAAAGCACAGCCCTATCCCACATACGCAAGGTAATGACGAAATCCCAGAAACTCTCCGAGACAGAGAAAAGGGGGCCCACAGAGGACGCCCTCCCCGAACACCTGAAAGACTTCGCACACGTCTTCAGCAAGAAAGCCGCAGCCGCGTTTCCCCCTTCGAGACCATGGGACCATGCTATCGAACTAAAACCTGACTTCGTACCCCGGGACTGCAAGGTATACTCGCTGTCCCCCAGAGAACAAAAGGCCATGGACGAATTTCTGGCAGAAAATCTCGCCAAGGGATTCATCCGACCATCAAAGTCCCCCATGGCGTCCCCCGCCTTCTTCGTCCCAAAGAAAGACGGAGGGCTAAGGCCCTGCCAGGACTACCGATACCTAAACGAAGGGACGGTTAAGAACGCTTATCCCCTACCCTTGATATCCGAACTCATTGAGAAGCTAAGAGGGGCAAAGGTGTTCACCAAAATGGACCTGCGAGCAGGATATAACAACGTACGGATCCGAGAAGGCGATCAATGGAAGGGCGCATTCAAAACCAATGCTGGCCTCTACGAACCAACAGTAATGTTCTTTGGGATGTGCAATTCACCAGCAACGTTCCAGGCCATGATGAACGAGATACTAAAAGAGGAAATCACGGAAGGATGGGTATTAGTCTACATGGACGACATCCTCATCTTCTCTCCAGACCAAACGACCCACAGAGAGCGGGAGCGACGAGTCCTGCAAAAGCTGGCTGAAGAAAAGCTATTCGTGAAGCCTGAGAAATGCGCGTTCGGGGTAGAGAGGGTAGAGTTCCTTGGACTCGTAATCACCCCCGGCCAAATCCAGATGGACCCCGCCAAGCTCAAAGGGATCCGCGACTGGCCACCCCCGCGAAATGTCAAAGGGGTCCGCTCCTTCCTAGGGTTCGCGAACTTCTACAGAAAGTTCATCGACCACTATTCCGCGCACGCGCGACCGCTCATCGACCTCACAAAAACAGCAACGGGCACAGGGTTCAAGTGGACAGAACGAGAGAGCGAGGCATTCGAATTCTTAAAAAGTCAGTTCGTAACAGCCCCCGCGCTGCTCCTCCCCGACAAAGAAAAACCCTTTATCCTGGAAACCGACGCCTCCCAGTTCGCCCTCGGAGCAGTGCTCAAACAAAAAGACGATGACGGGAACGAGCGACCAGTGGGCTATCTATCACAGTCCCTCACCCCAGCCGAACGAAACTACGAAATCTACGATCGAGAACTCCTAGGAGTGGTTCGCGCGCTGGAAGAATGGCGCCACCTTCTAGAAGGAGGCCCACATCAGATCCTGATCAGGAGCGATCACCAGAACCTTACGTATTGGCGAAGCGCCCAGAGATTGAATCGGAGGCAAGCGAGATGGCACCTGTTACTATCTCAATTCGACATACGGCTACAGCACGTCCCAGGAAAGAAGTTGGTAATGGCAGACACCCTCTCGCGCCTCATGAATTTGGACAGCTCCGACCACGACAACGAAGACATTCTGATGCTGCCCGATACCCTATTCATTCACGCAATCGAAGTCCCGATCATCGATCGGATCAAGATCGCGAAGTCCTTCGATCCGATCGCGGAACAGGGACTCCGCGCCCTTGAACAAGGGGAGCAGCCTCCTTTAAGGACAGTAATGGAAGACTGGCAGTACACCGAAGGGGTCCTCTTGTATAAGGGGCGGATGTACGTGCCAAGGGACCCGGGCCTGAGAAAGGACGTTATCTCAAGATATCACGACCCAATAGCGGCAGGTCACCCCGGAATTTGGGGAACGACCCTGAAGGTGCAAGAGCACTTCTGGTGGCCCGACCTGCGAAAAACCGTGGCCGAATATGTCAAAGGCTGCGCCATCTGTCAACAGATGAAACCCGACCGACATCCGACAAAGGCGCCGCTGCAACCGATTCCGACCCGAAAAGACGCACTCCCCTTCTCACAATGCTCAGTGGACTTCATCACCGACCTCCCCCGGGTAGGGAAATATGACTCGGTTATGGTCATTGTCGATCATGGGCTGTCAAAGGCGATATCCCTGACCCCATGCGATAAGACCATCACCAGCGAAGGAGCCGCCGACATATTCCACCGGAAAACCTACTCGAAGTACGGGCTCCCTAGGAAAATCATCTCGGACCGAGGCCCCCAGTTCGCCTCGAAGTTTTTCCAAGCTCTCTGCAAGCTTCTAGGGATCGACTCCGCCCTGAGTACGGCATATCACCCACAAACCGACGGACAGACTGAGCGAATGAACCAACAAATAGAAGTCTACCTGCGTATCTACTGCATGAGCGACCCGTACCTCTGGGCCGCCAGACTCCCAGATGTAGAATTTGCCCACAACACGCGCAGGACCGAAAGAGGTTTGGCCCCCACCGAAGTCATCATGGGGTATATTCCCCGGGGATTGCCCGAAGAAGACAACCCGACATCGGTGCCAGCCGCAGGAGAAAGGCTGAAAAGCATCAAAGAAGCAAGGGAGAAGGCTATCGCCGCGCACGAACTAGCCCAAAAACGAATGGCCGGACGGACCCTGCGCGACTTGCCTAAACTTAGCAAGGGAGACAAGGTGTGGCTTGATGCCAAGAACCTCCACCTCCCGTACGAATCACGGAAGCTCGCTCCAAAAAGGGAGGGGCCGTTCACCATCACCGAGAAGCTCGGGGCCGTCACGTACAGACTGGCTCTGCCCCCGCGGTGGAAGATACACCCGGTCTTCCATGCCTCGCTACTGAAACCGTTCAATGAGACAAGGGTGCACGGGCCCAATTACACGAAACCACCCCCAGACCTGGTCGAAGGGCACAAAGAGTACGAGGTCGATTCTATCCTGAACCAAAGGCAACATCGAGGGAAAAGGCAGTATTTGGTCCATTGGAAGGGCTACCCAACCGCTGACGACTCATGGGAAGACGCAACGAACTTGAAGAATTCCCCCGACCTCCTGGAGGACTACAAAAGTCGGCGGAGGGGGAGCAGAACCCGCCAGGTCGAAGAAGTAACATGTCGACGCCTCCGCCTAGCCAACCCGACCGTCCCAGGGCGCCGACGCTGCGTCGATCCCTCGCCGTCCGCATGGGATACCAGACAGGCAGGTGTTACGGGTGTTCCGAGGAGGCCCACCTCCGCACCCGCCATGCGCTCACCTGGCACAGGTCCGACGTTCCCCCCGGAGGTCATCCGACCCCCTGGACCGATCGATTTGAGCTCGTACAGGAGCTCACCGCCGTCTACGACAGCTATCAAGACGTCACCGAGCGGCTTGTCCAACTCGAACGGACAGTCCGCTGGCAGAGACAGCAGCTTGGGCGGAACATCGATCAGTGGATCGACCACCTCGGGGCGTCGACGCCATCGCGAATCCGGAGAGAGTTCAACCAAGGAGAAGAACGCCCGCGTCGCCCGCCCCGTCAGCGAAGCCCCGTCCCTCCAATGCCCTCCTGGCTACTCGACGACGATGAATTGGCTCGAATTGCAGAACCGTACGATTTTATGGAATACCGCTCTCTGGTACCTGACCACGCTCCCCCTGAGACCTCCGCCGCAGGAGCTCGACCTGGAGAACCGGAGAGCCCTGCTCCTCATCCACGAAGCAGCGAACGACGCCCAGTTCGAGAGGGGCCGAGCAGCGCTAGGATTGCCACCCCGCCGCTCACTGCCCCAGCTGACGACGAAGCTGGTCGACGATCTCCGTCAATTGAGGTCATCAGCCGAGAGGAATTCGAGCGGGGACGCGACGCCTGGGACGACCCCCTTCTCAGTCTACCTAGATGGCTCCGGGAGCGCATCTGGGTCCACCACCACCACCAGCGGTACGAATCCGGCGACTATCTCCGCGACGTCCCCTCCGCTCGATCCCCGCCCAGGCCATCTCAGGCAGAGCCCTGTCGAAGCTGTGGCAGCCCCTACCATTGGATCCTCGACTGCCCCGACTACCGCTGCCCCACGTGTCGGGTATCCCAGCCCGGACATCGACGAGGGGAATGCGCGCCCTACCAGCTCTGGGTCCCTCCCGCCACGCCTCCTCTCCCCGATGGAGATGCAGGGTATAACGACCCCGACCCCGAGGCCCTTTGAGTGGCCGTGATGCTTGGATTTCATCGAGGGCGATGACGGCTTAGGAGGGGGGTGATGTTACGATCCGTATGAATCCGCATCCGCATATTTTGACGCCTCACTAGAGAGGAGGACTTAGCGTTCAACCGCCGTATTGACCGATTATTCTTAGGGTCCCTGCTCAACCACCGACCCCGTTTCATGTACAACAACCCTACGCCCCTAGTCTCATAGCGTATCAGGTTCTAGGTGATATCTGTTGTATATCTACAGAGCTTCTACGTTTCAGCCACTGTTGCGCTCAACCGCAGCGTTTCGGCTTAGTTATCGTAGCGTACTAACCTTATGGACTTAGTGGTAGCAGTACCAAGGACACTATGACCCCGATTACAGAATCGTAGTATAAAGACCCTGTTGTAAATACTGGCCGAGTTCCTCAGCTCGACCTTGTTGAATTACAAGGATCCTATACTCGTTCTCAAAAGACTTAAGCAATTAAGTCTGCAGCCAGTATATCGACGCTCGACTCTGCTGAGTCCGACGAGTAGTGCGCTACTCGATACGCTGAGTAACTCGACTTAACATCTCAGCTGAACGGATATTCGATCCGTAACACTCTCACCATATTCCGGGGAGACTGGAGTATATCAGTGCTGATGCTTGCCATTGTGAAGCCAGTTATCCATAGCTTACTGCAACAATACTATAGCAAAGATGGCAAGAATATGATTGTAATTTATGCTTATCCACCAGCAGTTGCCAAGAATATGTTAATGCTAAGTGGTTCAAGGTTCAGTCCGGTTCGAACCTGGTTCAAGGGTACCCATGGCCCCCCTGAACCAAGAACCGAACCTTGACATCCTACCCTGAACCGGACCTGGACTGAACCTGAACCTAGGTTCGGTTCCGGCGGTTCAGGTTCCGAACCTTGGTTCTGAACTGAACTTCGGCAACACTAGACATGAGGACTCGGATGACCTATTCTTAGCCGGCGTTATTGCTGCACGGATGTCATCTCATCTTTCCATCCCACCACGTTGTCTAGCAGTCTCGTGCACGCGTGCAGTGTTGTTGTGAGTACAAGTACAAGGCGGGACGCACCGCAGATTGAAGCCGTGCACCGCCATCAACCCTGACCACAGCGTTGAAGCTCGCATACCACCCGTGGGCGCTTATGCAGAAGCCCGATCACAATATTGCGAGGCTCCCACGCCCGCAGTGCAACGCTAGAAGCATCGGGGGAGAAACAGATACGGCTGAGTCTCGGTCTGCGCTCGCGGCGGGGGTTCAATCTATCATCACTGCGGAGACGAAAGCTCGGCGCTCGTGGATCAAGCGAGAGGATACCGGCTTCCCGACCAGGTTCTGCATCTGCGCCCAGGAACTATGCAGCCACATCTGCCGGTGGATGACTCGCCCGTGCGCGCGTCCCGACCATGTGCATTTGAAGTTGATCAATGAAGAATGAGGTATTAGTCCAAGTAAGGACTAGATCCACGCTCGTGTTCATCTCCGAAGCTGTTCAGACACTACGGCGATCGCGCTGCACCGCACCGCACCGAAGCGCCACCGCGGCCTATTCTCGTCAAACCACACTGGCGCTTGCCCGAGCTCTTTTAAGTGCGACGGCGGGGGCGGGCTCTGGCCAGTCCCCGCTGCTCCTCCCCGTCGCGCGACACTGATACGCCCACCTCTGCGACTCCGACGACCATGCCCGTTGCGACCCGCCCCCCCGTGCGCAAAGCGCTCAGTGTCGCGGTGCAGTACAAGACGCTCAGGAAGTACGACATGGAGCTGAAGGGGACGCACAACGACCCGCGCCTGCTCATGGACCTGCTCACGAGTAAGCGCGCTGCCTGTTCTGCTGATCGCCGCTCGACACTGACCGCCGCCGCCGCAGACACCTTCCACTACGACCCGGAGCACATCACCGTGCTCGTGGACGACGAGAGCAAGCCACACGCGTGGCCGACGCGCGAGAACATGGTGCGTGCCTTCTGCGCGTCACTCGGTGCGTCGGGCTAACCGGGCGTCGATCGCGTTCGCAGGTACGCGCGATGAAGGACTTGGTGGCCGGCGCACAGCCCGGCGATCACTTCGTGTTTCACTGTACGCCCCGCGGTTGTCATGGTATAGAACAGGTGCTGATGCGGACACGTCGCTATGTAATCAGTCTCTGGGCACGGCGCGCAGGTGCCGAATCTTGACGGCACGGAGAAGAGCGGCTTTGACGATGGTGCGCGGCTATAGCGTCGCGTCGCTGACATGCGTATGCTGATGTTCGCCAAAGTGATTTGGCCTGTCGACGTCGTGTATAATGAGGACGGGTCGTTTGACAACTTCATCAAGGACGATGTCGGTGTTCGCATATGTGCTACTGAACTTGAGCTGACGCTCTGTTCTTCCTTACACAGGAGATCCACGAGCTGCTCGTCGAGCACGTTCCTCCCGGCGCGCATTTCATGGTCAGCTCAGTTTACGATCACCCTGGCTTCAAATGCTAAATGCATGCGCGCCCTAGATGGTCTTCGATTGCTGTCACTCCGGGACCGCGGCGGGTAAGCACACGCAAGCTCGATTCTCATACCGCAACTCTGATCGAGCACGCTGCAGACCTCCCCAACAGCAGCGAGGACTGTCCCCTGCGCACGCCCACCTCCCCGACATCAAGCAACTTCCCCTCCGCCCCGGCGGTGAAGAACAGTGCGTCATCTCGCCGCCCGCCTCATCTACGACGCTAACCCATTGTCCCGCAGTCCGTGTCCGCGGCTCGCACGACGCGCGTAAGTGCACATTCATACACACCGTCCAACGTCGCGCGGTGCTTACCACGCGCGTCTAGCCAACACTACGGAGGACGGGCCGCAGCGCAAGACGCTGCAGGAGACGCACACCCCGGCCAAGCCGCTGTCGCAGATCGACGTCCCGAGCGTCCCCGCGCTGGCTGATGTGGTGAGTGAGCCTGCGCTGGTGCCCGCTGCCGACGCTAACTGCGATTTGCGCAGACATCGTGGGCCGCGTGCGAGGACGACGAGGTCACACTGGGCGGACCACGCGGTGGGGTGTTCATCACCGTGAGTTCGCATGCCGCTCCTTAGTCGCTCGGCAAAGACTGACCGCCGCGCACAGGCGTTCGTCAACGCGCTCAGTAAGCCGCGCTGATCACCGTGCATGCGACCGTTACTGACCAGAGCACGCGTAGAGAAAAACCCGTTCCTGACGCACGCAGAGCTGCTTCACACCGTCACGTAAGTCCGCTGCCGTCTGATCTTTCTTTTAACGTGTCCCTGACCTGCGCCCGATCGTCATCAGGCGTGAGATTGCGAAGATCACGGCAGCGATCAACGCACACCTGCAGTCGGCGGACGAGCCGTACAAGGCGCCCACTCCGGAGGTGAGTGCTTGTGGCCACCTCGTCTGTGGACTGTCGCTGATTGACGATCGGATGTACAGTTGGAGAGTATCGAGCCGATGGTCAGTGCAGATTGATTGGTTGTGGTGTATCGTGTATTGATCGGTTTCGTTGACAGGAGGAAAAGTACCTGGAGCCCCTCGACATCTAACGAAGCGAATTATCCATAATTTACGCTGAGTTCGGCGATATCAATATTTTTCTTACTATCTACGGTATCCATTTCGCTCATCGTGTATAACTTCTGATTATGGGTATGCGAAGTGAAAGTCGCTTCCGGGTTTAATTGTAGCCACACTATCATTATGACTCTCCGTACTAACTACATGCAACACAACACTGTATATATACCGTATTGGCGCATAATCGATGTACTATCGCTTTGTGAAGGGAACAGCAGCTATGCAGCCGAGCAGACGTCGACGGCGCGCTTGCCACAGTATACTTACTTCCGGAACTGTATACGTTGCCGCTCGCGGTTCCTCGAATGTCCATCAAGCGCCCACGGTAATGTCACGCTTCCGCCATTATGAACATATGGCCATGGTGCATGTTCCATCTTCTATGGTGACACAAGCGCTATCTCAAGCAACTACTCAGGGGAATATTACTCGCGTGAAAGCGTATTCCTAGTCTGAGGCTACTCAAGGCAACAAAGGCCAAGACGAGTCTGGGGTGCTCCCTGCTCGTCTGGCTGGTATATATGCTCATAGGCTGTTTGTACATGTTTGGCTACTATACGGTATTACGTAAGCTGATAGGCCGTTTAGAGTATGGTAAACCCTATCGTAAGTATAGAGCCACAACAAGGGTGTCCGGGGTCTGTGTAAGCACGTGTGGGGTGTTTGGGGTCCTTGCACGTGATGCATAGGCGGGCGCTTAGATAAGATAAGGGTTGTTCCTAGTCGCAAGCAAGTTGGAGAAAATCGGCTTGTGACATACGGGGAGCAAGTGGATGATGCGTGTATATTGAAACACATATCTATGAGTGTTTAATCGACGTACGATGACAGCGACGCCCACACAGCTTGAAACGCAATCAGACCGTCAGACACAGCTAACTTGAAGGTTTTATCGCGGCCATCTCTGCTGAAGGGACTAACCGGCTGTTACGGTTATTTCGATTTTTCAAACGCTGGCAGAACTCACCATAGGATGAATACGGTACAGGGACTTGTTGCACAACCAACCCCCTGGCTACTCGTGACTCTACTGGGCGCATCCCCAGTTGTATTAGCATATAGGGCGCGTTTCACCTTTGGCAGATCCAACTCTGCCACCGTTTCACCTTTATCATTTATAAGCTGACAGATGGTGTTCAACCACCATCATTCCTATCTATCGTTTCAGATCGATCATTGCATACTTATCAAACGTTTGGTACCATAGCATAGATAGTAGCGGTGGCATCTGGGATGGACTTGACCCCTAAAAACCCAGCGTAGTATAAAAGCTCATGTACTTATTGTCGAGGCTCTTCAGCTCGACCTTGTTGTACAAACAAGAAGTCTTATACTCGTTCTCAAACGTAGGAAACTACGCTCAGTATTTCTCGCTCGAGCAACCGAACGACTAAGTCCTCGAAGTGCACACTGACTTCTCGGACTTAGGCGAGTCTGATATTCTATTTTGACTCGCACCTAAACAGATTCTAACGTGTATTGGATATTAACCGATCTCCTAAGGACTTCACTTAGGACCTGAAGGCATCTAACGAGTATTTGCCTTGCGTACGGCGACGTGCCTACGTGCAGAAGAACGATCTATATTCGCAACTCGAATATACGAATGGGTATTCGACCCGTAACAGATGGTCGAGCTCATCACTCCCTCACCTACCATGGTGCAAGGGCACATGATATTTGGACCAGAATTTGAATTTCCAGGACGACTGATTGAACTCTTGCCCGAGGACATTCAGGGAGTCTACAGACTCAACCGATACGAGTGGACTGACACCATTGGAGCCTTCCGTAACTGCGGAGGAATTGTTGTCATCCCCAGAGAAGATAGGGCATCGAAGTGGGTACAAGTATACCCCTCCGCAGGAATGACCGCTTGGGAAATAACGCGTGAAGCGTTCAAACGATTCGGAGAAATCCCTCCAATGTCAACCGCGACGTTGACCGAAAACAAAACCAAAACCATCAACAGAACCTCTGATGCCGATGGAAATACGAATCAGCCTTCAGGCGCCACAGGAATGGCAGGAATTGAGCGCATCGGAGATGATGGGAGAAATTCTGGAAACTTTACAGGAACAGATAACAGCCAGACCGGAGGACAGGACCCTCCAGGATTTATATCTGCTTTTGCGCAGAGTGGGATTGGGGCTATGGCTGGAGGAACAGACCTCTTTGGAAGCCCCCCACAGAATGCACCCGGAATGGGTAGCGGAGGAGATCCATCTTGGATTAGCCCAAGCGGAGGAATGGGAACGACAAACCCAGGAACATGGCCTTCAGGCCTATTTGGTCGAACCTCCGCAAATACAAGCGGAGGAGGACTGGGAGGAAACTTCGGACTCGGAGGAGGAAATGCCCCCCCTCCTGAAGAGGAACCCCCGCGAACCCCGGAGGAGGAACCCCTGGAGGAGGAAACCCAGGAAACCCCGGAGGAAATCCAGGAAACCCGGGTGGAGGATACCTGGGAGGAGGAGGACCCCCAGGAGGAGCTCCACCACTGAATGCGCCGCAGCCTCAACCTCCGGTGCCGACCCCGTACTATCGACCCCCGATGATAAAGATCAACCCCCCAGACGTATTCGATGGGGAACGATCCGACATGCAGAACTTCATAAACCAGTGCAATTGCTGGTTTACGATGTACGAAACGTCTTTTCAGAATGATGTTCAGAGAGTGATCTGTCACAGATTTATCTGGGGCTTACAGCATTTTTCCTATAATTATAGCAATTTACCTGGGATTTATACGTCTAACTACCAGTTATCTACGGGTTAACTCCCATTGCCACCACAACAAGCTCTTAACTGGGCTTATCAACCACATGACCAGCTTGCATAACGCTACGGCACCTTCCGGTCCAATAGCATAGTTACAACTACGTCATACAGGTCTCGCCCGTCAGAGCAAGACCAGCCAGGTCATAGATCTTAGATCATAATGATAGGCCAAGCGTGGCACGCTCGCATAATAATGTCCACACGTACAAACAGTGCCTCACGGCCTTGTACTATTGGGTCGGCCTTCCTGGCTTCCCACCGCCATAAGATCCTTAATCACAATGGCACCTCAGGCGCGCCACGCCTTCGCATAATAATGGCAACACAGCCAAATAGCACTATATTAGCACCAAGGCAATATCGCTATAGGCTCGGCCTTCTCGGCCATCCCACGGACTCGGCGTTCTCCAAGTCCCGGGCTTCTGCCATTACGGCATTGCCCAAACACCGGTCCTCGCCTCATGGCTAAGACCACCACATGTTCCGGTAACCTTCCGATCCGGACATATCACATGCTACGGTGCCTGCTGGCCCAATAGCATTACGACCTCGGCATTCCGCCTTGGTCAGCACACGAAGACCGGCCAATCGCCATTACACCTCACGGTATCCGGCAACCGGCATCCCTTATACCCGGGCTGCGTCCGTATTCACATGTCCATCTAACAATGAGACCACACGCTCTCTCCTTTACCATTGGCTCGGCCATTACCGGCGGGTCACGGCCTTTGTAGAGTAGCCGTATCACTTGGTCGCCCTTATGGCAACCAAGCCCACACTCCTTATCGGGCATGCACTATACAGTAGCACATGACCTGATATTATTGTGTATATAAGTAGGGCCTTGACGGCCTATAACTCTAGTTCTATTCTTCTCGGCGTACGCCGTAGAAGAACCTCCTACCTCCTGCTGCGTCTGATAACCTCTCCTCACTAAGTCGCCTAGTACACAAGGATACTGGCTTGGTGAGTCCCACAGAGACATCTGTGTCATGATCTTTATCCTCTCTTATATTTCAAACAAGGGGAAGACGGGTCAATGGAAACAGAATTATCACTGGGTCTACACGAACCCCATGACGAAACGATTCTTCCCGCCAAGTCTTGCACAGTTTGATGCAGACTTCCAGAAAGCCTTTGGAGCCATCGAAGAGGTACAGAAAGCACGGAAGAAAATCCTAGACGTCGCTCAGGATAGAAAGGACATCGATGATTATATCACCAAATTTAATAATTTGGCCGGGAAGGCCCAGTACGACCGATACAGCGCAGACGGAAATGCGCTACTCATAACCCTCTTCGAGAAAGGGTTACCGGAACACACGAACCGATACATCATCGGTGTTCGGCCGCTACCAGCAACCATTGACAAATGGCAGTCCGCTGCCTTGTACTACGAAAACACGTACAAGATATTCTTGAAATGCAATAAACCGTTTGTCAAGAAAAAGGCTTGGCAAGCCTCAAACCAGAACAACAGACGCACTAGTGCTCCGCAGACAGCCGCACCAAAAGATCGAACGCAATGGATGTAGATCGAATGACCACTCAGGAGAGAGACGATCACATCAAGAAGGGCAAGTGTTTCACTTGCCACCAGCCGGGGCATATGTCGTGAGACTGCCCAAAGAAATCAAAGAAGCCAGCCCGCCCCAGACGGACTACTTGAAAGACCGAAGAAGAGGAAGCCGAGCAAGAAGCTCGCATTGAAGAAGTCTCGGAAGAAGGAACTGAATACATCACCGCAAACGGAGCGGTCACAGCGATTAGGGCCCTGAAAGCCAAGAACCCCGAGCTTCTAGCTCAGCTTGTCGAAGAACAGGATTTTGCCTAGGAGGGAAGCCTACAGTCTTGCCCTCCGAGAAAGCAGCACATGTAATTACCTCATTCGAAAGGAATTGATCCCTTTTCATCCCGGTAATCATGACGCTGGCAAAACCTGTGAAGTGCAATGCACTAATTGACTCAGGAGCATTGTCGAACCTGATCCACGGCAGAATGGTAGAAAGATATAAGGTGCCCACACAACCCTTGAAGAACCCGATCATTGTCAAGAACGTTGACGGAACAGAAAACAAAGACGGGCAAATAGATCGAGAAGCCACCATACTCCTACGATACCCAGAAACCCAGAAGACACGAAAAGTCCGATTCCTAGTAGGATCAATCGGCACGGAAAATATGATCCTAGGGTATGGGTGGCTAAAAGACGAAAATCCCACAATCGACTGGAAGGACCAGACGGTTGACGTACGATCAGTACTAGGGGCAGAAGAAAGAAAACAGGAAAGCACAATCCATATGGATATGGTGGAGATGGTAGTTTCCCCAAAAGGAAACATTCCAACAAGGGGAACCCAGGAAGCTGCGGGGTACGACCTTTATGCAGCGGACGAAACTGAGATCTCAGCGGGGGGATGGAAACTCGTCCCTACAGGAGTAAAAATGATGATCCCGAAAGGATCATACGGGAGATTGGCCGGATGATCTGGCAACACCCTCAGACATGGATTGGTAGTACAAGCAGGAGTCATAGACTCAGACTACCAAGGAGATGTTGGAGTCATTATCTTCAACCACTCAGACAAAGCACACAGGGTCATCCCGGGCATGCGAATAGCCCAGATAATATTCGAACGACACCTCACCCCCGACATCATAGAGGTCGAAGACTTAGATGAAACTGAACGAGGAGAGAAAGGGTTCGGGTCCACAGATCAACAGGAAGAAACGGCCCAACGACTCTACACTCCCGAGGAATACGAAGCAATCCGACGCTTTGCGAAAGATAATCCTAAGATTATAGGAAAGAAAGGGGAAACACGGAGGAAGTTCCGAACGAAGATACAGATCATAAATGCTGTTCGGAAAGCATTAACGAAATCCCAAGAATTTGCACAAACAATTGCGAACCAGAAAGAACGATCAAGGAGATGGTCCCGAAACACCTCTTGGACTTCGCCAAGGTGTTCAGCAAGAAATCCGCAGTGGCGTTTCCCCCATCGAGGCCATGGGACCATGCGATCGAATTAAAACCCGATTGTCACGGATATCCCTGGGGGGGTACCTGACTCCACTCACGTTAGCTGTATGGGCGGCGCTAGGCGTACACCGCTCCGCTACACTAACGCTTGTCTCACGTTAGTACTCGAGTATATAGATCACCTGACCGGGTCGGTTAGCGCTGTAGGGTAGCGCGCGCCTCAGGTACTGTCACGTCATGGTCACATTATCACATACAGCGTTACTTGTCATGTGCCCAGTAGTTAATGCGCACAGGCCATTACTTTAGGGCTGGACTTGTAGGTACTACACTCATGTATGTATATATACGACAAGATGGCGGCCTTACAGCCCCATCTTTAGGATTCTCGTCATTGAGCGCAAGCTCCTTTCTTACCATCTGTCTGCGTTGCTGCTGGCCTGGGGCCCCATCTTGACTGCTAGTCTGTGAGTCTGCGACATCGTCGTCTGGGGGCCTTGGCGGCTGGGCACTTGCAGGGATGGACCTATGAGTTCGTCGCTGATGGCTGGGCACCTTGTAAGTGGACCTATGAGTTCGTCATAGCTGTCCTATGAGTACGGCGGTGCCGTTGCCTTGCACTATGCAGGCTTGTGGGGGTTCCCCTGTAGCCAGGGTCGCACAGACAGGTAAGTCTGTGACACCGATTTTGTGCCGAGAGATTGCAAAGTCTATGCGCTATCACCAAAAGAACAACAGGCATTGGATGAGTTCCTGAAAGAAAACCTGGACAAGGGATTCATAGTCCATTCAAAATTCCCAATGGCATCACCCTTCTTTTTCGTCCCAAAGAAAGACAACGGCTTACGGCTGTGTCAGGATTATCGATATCTGAACGAAGGGACGATAAAAAACATCTACCCCCTGCCACTTATCTCGGAACTCCTGGAGAAGCTAAAAGGAGAAAAGATCTTTACGAAGATGGACCTTAGAGCGGGGTACAACAACGTCCGGATCAAAGAAGGAGACGAATGGAAGGCAGCTTTCAAAACAAACCGAGGGTTATATGAGCCCACAGTCATGTTTTTCGTGTCACAGAATTCCCAGTGGGGGGTTCTACATTCCTTCGCTATAGGTATTATAGGCGCCGCTAGGTGCGCGCGCGCTTCCCTGATCCTCAGCCACCTCCAGCGCCCGTCCAGGACTCTATCTAGATCATCTGACCATAGGTTAGCGCTGTAGGGTAGCGCGCACCTTAGGTACTCACGTTAGGGTCACACCGTCACATGTCGTTACAGGTAGTTACATTATCATGTGCCCTCTTAGTTACTGCGCACAGGCCGCAACTTTAGGGCGACCATTACTGGTCAGCTCCCCATGTATAAGTACGACAAGATGGGGACTTACTTCCCCATCTTTAGGATTCTCGGCAACTGAGCCTCTGGCTCCTCTCTTGCATTCTGCCTGTGTGCGACGCTGCCCCGGGGGCCCTCTCTGACTTGCTTGACTGTGTGCAGCCTCGACGCGTCGACTTAGGAGTTCCCCCATGGGATACAGCCGACGTCGCCGTTGCGACTTGTCACACCGCCTTGTAAGGCTTATAGGGACTCCCCTGTAGCCAGGGTCCCACAGACGTTGTAAGTCTGTGTCATAATCCTAAAGATGTTTTACCTCCCCTCCGGCGCCACTTGCGCTGGGGCCGAGGGTTTTTCACTCGCAGGTCGCCAAGGCAACGCGGCGGGGCAGCCTCTTGGGAGAAGACCCAGAGGTCCGTAGATTTACGAGCCCCCATCTAAGCGTTACACCTGGCAAAGCGGCCGCGAGGAGCAAAAATCAAGACCGCCCCCCATGAACACAGGGTAGCGGGATCGACCAGGGTAAGCCCCGTTTGAGGACCCGCCGCCGTCACCCCTGCAAAGGGAATGCATGCGCGCGTGGAGGTCTAGGGCACCTCGGCCATTATCCCTGGGCGGCAGGAGTCAGCTCAAGATCCTTGACCTGTGGGTATGCGAAGGGAACCCGCGAGGGTCTCCCAACCCCACACCGACGGTCAACAAGATGAATATAGAAAATCGACTAGGTACTTAATCGACGAGGACCCAGCATAGTCGGAGGTCGGTGGGCCACCCCAAGCTATGTCGGCGCACGCCAGGAATGATGGATGAGCATCACCCAAGCGCCTCTACGCTCACCGCTGGTAACGGCTCGCCCATTCACGTCAGACATGTAAGAGAAGGAGAAGCTCCTATGCATGGTTATCCTCCTTCGCACACCCACTGGCGGACAGGACCGCCGATGACTGGAACTTCCCTCTGTAGGTCGAACAGAGGCCACCCATCAAAACTCAACCAAAGGAATGTCGCGTCGTAGGTTATAGGTACAACGTCGGGACGACGTTTTTTGAGAGGGGGGGTAATGTCACAGAATTCCCAGTGGGGGGTTCTACATTCCTTCGCTATAGGTATTATAGGCGCCGCTAGGTGCGCGCGCGCTTCCCTGATCCTCAGCCACCTCCAGCGCCCGTCCAGGACTCTATCTAGATCATCTGACCATAGGTTAGCGCTGTAGGGTAGCGCGCACCTTAGGTACTCACGTTAGGGTCACACCGTCACATGTCGTTACAGGTAGTTACATTATCATGTGCCCTCTTAGTTACTGCGCACAGGCCGCAACTTTAGGGCGACCATTACTGGTCAGCTCCCCATGTATAAGTACGACAAGATGGGGACTTACTTCCCCATCTTTAGGATTCTCGGCAACTGAGCCTCTGGCTCCTCTCTTGCATTCTGCCTGTGTGCGACGCTGCCCCGGGGGCCCTCTCTGACTTGCTTGACTGTGTGCAGCCTCGACGCGTCGACTTAGGAGTTCCCCCATGGGATACAGCCGACGTCACCGTTGCGACTTGTCACACCGCCTTGTAAGGCTTATAGGGACTCCCCTGTAGCCAGGGTCCCACAGACGTTGTAAGTCTGTGTCATTTCGGATTATGCAATGCACCTGCAGGATCATCGGCTCATCAGTGGTGCATCATGAAAACAGATGCGGAATTGGTGGGTGCACATACAGGGAAGTTATCTATGATAGGAGCACGGTAGATTCGGCGGAAGAGATTTCACGCACTACTGTAGCGACTGATTTTGAAATAACCATGAAGCTTGCCGGTGAGTATTGCTAAAGAGCCCTATAATATAATTACTTGCCCATGAATCTAAATCCAGATTTAGTTGTCAAACTAGAAGATAGGCGGGTTAATGTCAACTTACGTGAGATAGTATATTGTGCCGTCCCGCCAAATGCATTGAAAGATCGGGATCTCCTGCAGAGAGCGGTATGAGAATAACACAAGATAACACTTACTTGTAATAGTTGCTTGGTTTGCTGGTTAGGCAGGATAGTTGTAAGAGTTAAGCAGGATACGCGGAGTGGTTAACTCGTAGTATGAATGCAATGAATAGAACTGAGGCAATAGCGCTCAGCAAGTCCAGTATATATACACGAGCAATAAGACCCCTAACAGTCTTATTAGATAATACTAGTGTCCGTATTCGTATGTACAAGTCCCCAGGTACCTAAGTACTTAGTAATATACGATAAATACATATGCCGATCAAAACCGGGATATAGAAAGGCGGCGTAGGCCGCACGAATGGCGTTTTGCGCTCTTGTCATTACAAAGACGGGGCGTGACCAAAGCCCGGTCCGCTGACGTTTATACGCTGACTGCTTCCGGACGGAATGTCCGATTGGCTGGAACTAGACATGTGACTGATGGTAACTACTAGTGATAAGATAAGACCGTCGTTACGGGAGATAACGCGGCCATCATTCGGCACGTATGTAACCGTTAACTTATGAACCAGATAAGCTAGTTATTGGTCTAGAAAGTCGTAGAATTGCCGGAAAAATAGTAAGAAATATAGGGAAACTAGGAGAATTCTTGTGACATTACCCCCCCTTTAGATTTCAACGACCCCGTTGAGAGTAGAAATGGTGCTAGAGCCCTTTGAAGGGTTAGACTTTACGATTTTTCCACTTTTATCGTCCTGTCGATCCAAAACCTTGTGTACCGCGCTTTGTTGGCTTGTTGAACTGCTCGTTGTAGGGCCCACTTCCATGTAGGTGAGGTCGAATTTCTTTCTCGAACTTCTCCTTGGTCATGGATTCCTGTATTTCGGGCGTGATTGCTACTTCGCAGATTAGCTGAGCAATTCTGTCGCCTTTCTTTACTTGGTACGGGTCTCCAGTGAGGTTCATCAACATGACAAAGACTTCTCCGCGGTAGTCATGGTCTATTACTCCTGCAAGGACGTCAATGCCCTTTTTCGCAAGTCCAGACCTTGGCGCTATCCGACCGTATGTCCCATAAGGAACTTTGATACGAATATCTGTGGGGACCGAAGCGGATTTCCATGAATTGATTAGGATATCCTGCGCGGCGTATAGATCGTAGCCGATCGCATCGGTTGTTCCCCTGGTCGGTAGTTTGCCATTGACTCCTACTTCGATTTCCATGTCTTCGTTGAACTCAACATCGGAATGTACCCATTGCCCTGTAAAGGGGTCGCGCTTGTAGTACACTTTCGGTTGTGTAGGATCAACATCGTCTCGATATTGGGGCCAGTCATCGGGCCAGACACATGTGTCCGAATCCCAATCTGGTGAATCAGGGTCGAAGACGGCTATCGTTTGCCGTGTTCCGCCGAGTCTAGTTGATCGGCGAAGGGGTTGATTTGGGTCGGTACTAAGGGCTGAATATTTTGCCTTGTACTCGTCCAATATCTCCTTAGCGTTAGCCAGATGTTCCTCGATTTCCCATGTGTCCTCCGCAGGTCCGGTGCCTTTCCAATGGATAAGGTATTCCCACCGGCCGCGTCGGTTGCGATGGTCGAGAATGGCTTCCACTTCCCATTCTTCCGGGTCTTCCATTTCCGTTGGCCTGTCGGCCGCTGGAGGGTGACCTTTCTGACCTTCGATGGTGGATTCCTTGTACATGACCAATTTTGAAG
Organism: Wolfiporia cocos; assembly: GCA_029448655.1. Taxonomy (NCBI): domain Eukaryota; kingdom Fungi; phylum Basidiomycota; class Agaricomycetes; order Polyporales; family Phaeolaceae; genus Wolfiporia; species Wolfiporia cocos. The sequence continues at coordinate 1,856,728 of JACCLO010000008.1, read as the reverse complement.
CATGGAATACAGGGTGGTAAGCCCTATATTGTGCATCCATGTACACCTTGAACGTTACCGGTCCCAATTTCTCCGTGATTCGGAATGGGCCGATGTAGCGAGGGGCTAGACTTCTTTCGGTGTCTTGCCAGCTTCGCACGTCCACGAGTACTTTGTCGCCCACTTTGAAGGGAACGACTTGCTTCTTTTGGTCATAGTACCAGGACCACCTTTCGGCTGCAATTTTCATTGCTGCCTTAGCTTTCTCTTGCGCAGAGAACCGCGTGTTCGCAATTTCTATTAAGTCTTTGTTTCGGCTTGGCTCGAAACTGCTTGGTCCTGCAATTGGATGACGACCTAATTCCACCAGGAACGGAGATTCCTTGGTAGTTTCGCTGGCTGCATTGTTGTACGCAAATTCCGCTGTTGGCAGGAACTCCGACCAGTTATCTTTTTGGTACGTATTGATGTAGCACCGCAGATACTGTTCGAGTATTTGATTCACTCGTTCGGTTTGTCCGTCTGCCTGCGGATGGTACGCAGTAGTCATCGACCTTTGAATTCCCAGCAGGGTGCACCATTCACCAAATAGTTTTGAGGCAAATTGTGTCCCTCTGTCCGATACTATCTGTTTCGGCAACCCATGTAAGGGGTATACCTTTTGATAGAGTATCGTAGCTAGGTCTTTTGTTGAGAAGGTGTTTTCTATTGGGAAGAACCTTGCTCTTTTGGTCAACCGATCCACTACGACCATGATCGCGTCATGCATTCCCGATGGGGGTAGCTGTGTAATCAGGTCTATTGTCACCACTTCCCACGGGCCTGACGGCACCGGTAAGGGTTGCAGGGGGCCGTACGGCTTCTGCGGGTGGTTCTTCATACGTTGGCATGTGTCACATCCGTCTACGTATTTTTTGACGTAAACGAACATTCCGGGCCACCAATAGTTGCGGCTTAGCAATTCGTACGTTTTGTAACGTCCGAAATGCCCAGCTGACTTGTGATCGTGATGATACTCGACCACTTGCCGTCTGATATCCGCTGGTGTAGCTGGAACGTAGACTTTGCCTCTTCGGAGGAGTAACCCTCCTTCGTAGTTCCATTCTGCTAGGTCTTTTTTGAATTCACGAGGGCCGGATGAGAGCAGCTCCTTGTAGTCTTTTGTGACCTTGTCGTCTAGCAACGCTTTGCGAATCTCTCGGAGTATCGATTCGTCTTCCGATTGTGGGGCAGCATGGGAGGTATCAAGAGCCATTGCCATGTACTCTTGCTCGAACCACTCAGGTTTCAGAAGAACCTGGTCGCGATTATCGAGATCCACCCCCTCCTCATGGTCTGGCCGCCTGGACAGAGGATCCGCGGTTAGCATTGTTTTGCCAGGTTTGTGCTTCATTTGGAAGTTGAAGCGTGAGAGGTACAGTGCCCAACGGGCTTGTCGTCTCGTCAGTTTTTGCGCCGTTTTGAAATAGGTCAAGTTCAGATGATCCGACCATATCTCGAATTTTTCGGGGTGTCCCTCTAGGTAGTGTCTCCACTCCTCTAGAGCCCTGATGACAGCCAACATTTCCTTGTCGTAGATCTCGTAGTTCCTTTCCGGGGCACTTAGCGACTTGCTATAGTACGCCACGGGGTGGAATTTTTTATCCGTAGGATCTAACTGAGATAGTACTGCTCCGGTAGTGAAGTCTGATGCATCTGTTTCTACGCGGAAAGGCTGATCGTGCGACGGAATCCGAAGCACGGGCGCTTTGGTAAATGCTTCCTTTAGGGTTTGGAAGGCATTTTCCTGCTCGGCGTCCCAATGCCAAGCTTCTGACTTTTTGGTCAGCATGGTGAGTGGTTTGGCTATTTTTGAGAAACCTTCTATGAATCGCCTGTAGAAGTTGGCGAATCCAAGGAAAGCTTGAACCTCTTTGACCTTATTAGGTCTAGGCCAGTCCTGAACTCCGGCGTACTTCTTCGGATCCATCATGATGTTACCGTCGGAAATGATCATTCCTAGGTATTCGATGGAAGACTGTTCGAAAAAGCACTTTTCGGGCTTCGCATACAAGTCCGAGTCCTTCAGGGTTTGTAGCACCCCTTTGGTAAGTCGCCGATGTTCCTCCATATCATTCCCGAAAATCAAGATGTCATCTAGGTAGACAACCACCTTGCCGGTTCGAATGAACGGTGCGAGGATAGAATTCATCATCGCTTGGAACGTTGCGGGGGCATTGCAGAAACCGAAATACATCACCGTTGCCTCGTATAGTCCACGGTGTGTAATAAACGCCGTCTTCCATTCATCACCTTCCTTGATGCGGACATTGTTGTATCCCCATCTAAGGTCGATTTTGGTGAAGATGGTCGCATGGGACAGTTGATCGATGAGATCATCGATCCGAGGTATCGGATAACGATTTTTTACGGTTATTTCGTTTAGCCTCCTATAATCGACAACCATCCGCAGTCCTCCGTCCTTTTTATGGACAAAGAAGACCGGGGATGCCATCGGACTTTCGGATGGTCGAATGTAACCCTTCCGTAATTCGGTGTCTATCCACTCATCCAAGCTATTACGCTCTTGGGGAGACATTTTGTATGGTTTTACCGGGGGAGGAAGCTGCGCATCTGGTTCAAGCACTATGGCGTGATCCCAGGGCTTCCGTTCCGGCATCCTCTCTGACGCCTTTTGTGAGAACACCGTTGGCCCATACTCTTGGTATTGTTCGGGCACTAACGATCGCCATTTTTCAATGTCAATCGGTGGTGTGTTTTCCTCACGGTCGTCTGCTTCGTCGAGGTCTTTGTCAAGTACCTCGGCTACCAACTGTGTCAGCAGGTTCATTTCCTCGTCGTCAAGGGTTGCCACCCAAGCGATCAAAGGATTTTTGGGGTCCTCCTCTCCTAATATGTCCACGGGAGTGTCCCAAATCGAATTTACTTCGATGATTTCCTTTTCTGGGAGTTCAACTGCTTCCTCCTCAGAAGGGCGGTTACCCTTTTTTCTGGCGTAGGGTTGGTCGTGTGTACAGCGTGCATATTCCATTTCTCCTTTCCTCCAATCAAAGGTAGGATTGTGGAGACGCAACCAGTCATAGCCAAGGATTAGGTCTGGTTCTAGGTGCATGACCGTCAGACCTATTTTTTCCTTGTGTGTGCCATGTTGCATGAATGCTTTTACTGATTGCGTTAAGCGGCCGGCGACGTTTTCTGTTCCGTCTGCGTTTGTAACCGTAATAGGAAACGCTAGTTTGTCGGTGACCAGCTTATGTTTATCGACCAATCGTTGTGATATGACCGATATGGTTGCACCGCTGTCGATTAAAGCCAGAGCCTGCACTTTTTGCCCATATACCCAGAGTGTTACTTCGACACGGAATGATCGAGCGAAGTCGCGCGCATCGTTGCCAAAAATATGATACATTGACTCGAATACACTCTTTACAGCGGGTACGGGACTAAAGTTACATGGGAGCACAAGTGGGCAGGTCATCACATGTGCTCGGTGGGAAAACCCGAGGCAGAGCTTCCGTAGATGCCCAGGGTGTTTGCGGAGTCGGCTATCCGCTTGCGAAGCCAGGGCAGATGTGTCCTGATGGAGTCGCCCGACGGTGTAGGCGCAGTCGAAGTCGAACCAGTCGACTGGGTCTGGACGGGGCTGGTGCTTTCTGCCGATCGCACCGAACTCCCGCTTTGCTCCTCATCGCTGATGCGCGTAGTGGGAGCCAGAGGAACCACCTCTGGTTGCTTCGGAACGTTGGTCCGGATAGTCCCTACGGTGGCTTGGGGGGACTCATCTTCGTCGTCAGTCACCAGTTCCTGGGTGCTGACAATTCGGACCTTGTATTTTTTCTTCGGGTCCAATTTCTTCTGGCCCGACTGTTGCGTTCCGCTCGACGAGCCTGTCGGCTTCGTCGTTCCGCTTCCACTACTGGCCGGCTTGGCTTCCTTCGGCTTGTTCTTAGGGTTCTCAGGACAGTCGCCCCATTTGTGTTGTCCTGGGTGCTTGCGACAGTCCTTCCCGTAAGAGCCGGTTTCCTTTGCCTTGCCTTTGCCTTTGTCATCCGCCTTGGCAGGCTTCGACGTAGCTTTGTCGGCGGTCTTGCCAGACCCCGACGACTCCTTCTTCTTTTCTTCCTCAAAGATCTTGCCTTTGAGTTTATCCGGGTATTGCCTCTTGTAGAGGTCGATGGCCATATCGAGGTATACCTCCCAGTCGGTCGGCATTGTGAAGCCAGGCACCGATTCCAAGGTAGCGAGGGTTTCTCGCACATTTTCCGGAAGGATCCGTTTGATGTGACTGAACAACGTCTTGTTGTCAGTCTCGGCCAGGCGAGCCAGGGTCCTGAGCTTCTGTGCCCAAGAAAAGAAGTCCGATTGGAGCTTCTTTTTCCCTTCGTCTCCGAAGTACCCTTCAATCTCTTTTTCGGCAATTTCCTTGTCCGTCTTCTTGCCGTATACCTTCTCTATCGTTTCCGCAAACGTTTTCCAGGTGTGCCCCGAGGTTTGTCCGGCGGCGATTTTATCAACTACCGGCGACATGTATTGGTAGGCCTCGCCCGTAAGCCGTAGCAGGGCTTGGCGGACCTTGTCTTCCTCGAGGGTCACCTTGGCGTCCGCGAAATACATGCCCATCTTTTGGATCCATTCTTTCGACGAGATGGAGTCTTTAGGGCCCGAGAATTTGGGCGGCTGAGTCGGTTTGGTCTGTTGAAAGTTGACCGTTGTGGCTGCTGCTGTCGCGGCTGCCGGTGCGTTTTTTAGAGCGGTTAACTCCGCTTCGAGTTGGTCAATTCTATTAATTAGTGCCGTGACCTGGGCACCGCTGGGTCCCGCGGTTGGGACTGCCGGACGCTTTTGCAGTACTGCGATATCTTTTTCTATGCGGACGAACCGATTTTCGGAAAGGGTATCCAATTGTTGCCGCAAACTCTCCGCTTCCTCTAGTGCTTCTATTCTATTTTGAAGCACCTGGTTATGACTCCGAATCTGGTTGGTCTTGTTCCAGACCATCTCCATATTCGTGTCTACCCGGCTTTTGTATGCCGCGAGGTTGCTGTAGAGGTGGTTTTTGGCTTGGTACAGCGCCTCCCTGTAAGCTTCTTTTCCCACCTGCAGAACTTCGTCTGAGGCGGCCACTTCCAGAGTGCGCTGCAACCTTCCCATCAATTCGTTTTCGCTTCTTTCCGGCTGCGCGACTATTTCCAGGGTTCCCCTTTCATAGGAGGGGAGGAGATCGGGGAGCGATCCAAAGAGGGGCTCCGTGTTGACTGGTTCCTCCGGCCGTGGAGTCTCGCTGCCTTCGGGGGTGACGACTGCTCGGCGTACGGGTGTTTCCGGGTTGAAGAGCCTGGCGGCTCTCGTGCGTGGCGACGCTTCTTCCTGTGAGTACCAGTGGACGTCACCGTACAGGACTATGAGGTCCGACAGGGGGATGGCGGTGCAATAGTTGTCCCACCTCCACCACGATATGTGGTTCCTAGTCGAATCTTCCCCATAGTACTTGATGTACGCCGTATGGTTTACATTCAGGAATGGGCGCACATGCGCCGGAATTGAGTTGAAGGAGGTCACACTCCCCCTAACTCTGATGCCGAATACGACTCGCAGATAGTCCATCAAGCAGGTCTGCTCTCCGGGCCATGCATGTTTGCCGACGGCGGGGCGGTAGGCCGTAGCCACCTTGTGGGTGTTGTACAAAGCGCCTTGGACGATTGTGTAAGACACCATTGCTGGACAGTATTCGTCAGCTTGAGTTATTTTCTTCCTTAAACGATAATTCAAGAAAAGAGTGCCTTTTCAGGACTTAAATGCCTTTTCAGGGCTTTTCGCAATCAATGCCATGCACCAAAGATAATGCCTTTTCAGGACTTTCTATCTACTACAGCTGGGGTTTGCCGAGGTCGAAGTTGAGACCGCTATGTACTAGGTGTGTTTTTAAGTACGTAACGTGCTGTTTCACGTCTAGGTCTCCAAAAACGTGCTCCACCCTCCTGAGATATTTTTCAAGGCGGCGGAGGTCTTCGTTCTTCATGGAGTCCTGACGGACCCTTTGCTCCAGGTGTGTGGAGAGATCGTCGAAGTCGGTGATGAGGGTGGTGAATTTTGCTATGATGGGGGCCGTGGTGGTTGCGTCGGGGACTTTCCATAGGCGGAAAAGATTCTTGTGGGCGGCGTTCATCTGTTTGTCGACGTCCAAAAACCAGTCCCACTTTTTCTCCGTGCAATGGACGTCCCTGGGGTTCGCAAGACCCCGTTTCTCGACCCACTCGGCCGGCATCCTAAGCTCCTCCACCCTTTCCAACAGCGACTTCTTTGGGGGCTCGATTCGCTCCCGAAGACTCCTCACCATCCTCTCTTCCTCAACCCTCTTTCTGGCTGCCTCGGCGATTAGCTGATCCAGGCTTTGTTTCTGGATCCGAGCCTCGAGCTTCTCCTTCTGTCGAAGAAGCTTGTTGAGCTTCTTTCGCCTGATGTCGTCGAGGGCGGCCTCGTGGTTGACCCTTCGGATCTCCTCCGGGTCGGGGTTCGGCTTCCTGTAGAAGACGTCTTTGCCCTTTCGGGACTTTCCTCGCTTTGGGGCTGTGACCGCGGAGATGCGGTTTTCGAGCGATTTAGAGGCGGCAATGTGCCATTCCTCGCGCTCCCCCGTAGCGGCGTTTCTCGGAGTAACCGTGAAACGTGGTGCTTTCGGCATGACTACGTAAAAAGAAGTCTAAGTAAGCTATTCTAGTGGAAATCACGCGGTCTTCTGTCGGGGCTTATCGTCGCTTCTTGCTGTGTCATGCGCTTATCCTCCGGCGTCAATGGGCGCTCCGCCCTCGACCGGGGTTAGTGTCGGCGACTGGATGGCGTCTCTCTCACGCTACCAGGTGGGGGATACAGCAGGTCGTCTTCCCTTGACGCCTGGGAATGCAGGATTTGGGGTATTACACCCCGCATGTGCCCACGCCTCACTCCAGTTAGGTGGCTGCCAGTGTTTAAACCAAACCCATGCCCTGAGGGACTTAGAGGGCGCCAAGGCCAGAACTCTATCGTTCTGAAGCCGTATCGGCAGCGGTTCTAGGCAGGGCAACTCGTGCCCACCATCCCAACTCTAAATAGAGTGGCCCCTGTGCGCCTGGGGATAGGCGAGAAGGTCGTCTCCGGCCCGGTCAAGTGGTTACACCGTTGCCATCGATTCCCAACATATGGAGAAAGGCTTGACAGCCAGTCCCCTGGTTCCGCTTAAGCCTACGGTCCGGCTATTTGCCCGAAGGCGGTGATCCCCCAGAGCCCACTAAGGATACCCCGCTGCCTGGTGGCGAGCGGGGGTGCGCAGACGGCGACGAAAACCCCTAAGAAGAAAAAATCCCAGACCCTCCAAGAGGGCGGGGGCGAAAGCGAGTTCTATTCATATAACACAAGATAACACTTACTTGTAATAGTTGCTTGGTTTGCTGGTTAGGCAGGATAGTTGTAAGAGTTAAGCAGGATACGCGGAGTGGTTAACTCGTAGTATGAATGCAATGAATAGAACTGAGGCAATAGCGCTCAGCAAGTCCAGTATATATACACGATAAATAAGACCCCTAACAGTCTTATTAGATAATACTAGTGTCCGTATTCGTATGTACAAGTCCCCAGGTACCTAAGTACTTAGTAATATACGATAAATACATATGCCAATCAAAACCGGGATATAGAAAGGCGGCGTAGGCCGCACGAATGGCGTTTTGCGCTCTTGTCATTACAAAGACGGGGCGTGACCAAAGCCCGGTCCGCTGACGTTTATACGCTGACTGCTTCCGGACGGAATGTCCGATTGGCTGGAACTAGACATGTGACTGATGGTAACTACTAGTGATAAGATAAGACCGTCGTTACGGGAGATAACGCGGCCATCATTCGGCACGTATGTAACCGTTAACTTATGAACCAGATAAGCTAGTTATTGGTCTAGAAAGTCGTAGAATTGCCGGAAAAATAGTAAGAAATATAGGGAAACTAGGAGAATTCTTGTGACAGAGAAGCACTTTATGGATAACATCACAAATAGGAAACCTGCGCGAGCTTCAGCATGCTGCTAGTATCAGAGCATATCCCGCTTCTGTCAGTTACGTACTATCGATCACGATGAGCGACACCCTTAATCAGTGCAACTGATCAGCTTCTGTCAGGGTTAGGTGGACGTATGCATTGTAATTACCAGTTTGAACGTGAGAATGGGAGCATGCGTCCAGGATAGCAACCCTTGATGGGCCAGTCAGAGGGGAAGGGCTCGTTGAGATACTTGTAAGTGAGCATACTGAGAATAACAGACACCTGAGTGACGCTTTAGATGAAATGATCAATCTGAAGGTGTGTTGCTAACAGACCACGATCTGGCCTAGGTTTGTCTCGGTTAATTGATACTCACGCAGATTTGAGAGAAATGACCTACCACAAAACAAGAGAGAGAGGATGACCCGTACTGAAAGAATCATTTTTGATTAAATGGAATGCAGATTTCTGATGTTGGGTATTACCTAGTCGAGTCTGTCCGTACAATGCGTGTAGTCTTGATACCAGGTTAATCTCGATGCTGAGTGGCAAAACATCCATGGCGCTGGTTGACTGGAGGTTTAGCCGAGGGTCAATATGGTGCAAGCGGAGGTGCTGACATTAGGCTTATGAGTATATTCTGATGGCAGCTTTCTACCTTTCAATACTGGACATGATGATTAAGGGAAAACAACAGACCTTAGCGGGAAGATTTGGAAGGACATGCGCCTGTACGTCCGACATCAGTTAGTATGCATCATGTGCAACGTTGACCTACATGAGAACAAATAGACCAAAGTATCTGGATATGAAGTATAGGAATTTACATAGAACATCGGTCGACCTGCAGAGACCTAATGTTAGTTACTACTGTCACAAGCCAATTTCAAAGCCTAGTAGAACACCCTAGGTTGACACCCTATTCACGCCATAAGCACGCTACAGCACTCTATTCGAGCCCAGCTGGAATACTATGGCAACGCTAGTAGAAGCCCTCTGCTATACAGGGCACTACGGGCACTAGCAGGCCACCAGCAGTCTAACCCTAAACTCAGTCCAAATCCCGGCAGCATGATCCATACGCTGCCTAGTCCCTAAACCACGGAGTCACGAGTCGACCCCTAGAGCCCAACAGGCTACAATAGCACGACGGTACGCCTTGCGCACACACCCAGGCTAAACCGCCGCCGTACAATGCGCTATACGCCGACTAGGGGCACGACCTACACTCGCACGTGACCCAGAACACTAAACCTACCACCTCGCGTCCCTACCGCACGGACACTCGCCATTACTGGCATAGACACTATACTATACCCCGTACGCACCCTGACCTACGAGTACAACAGGCAGGGATAATACCTCCAGGCTCTGCACGACTGAGAACCCTACCAGTCACAGAGCGCTACACCCCGATCGCAGCCGATCACGCTCGATCAACCTACGCTACACCCGGCCTGTACTAGCCAGCCCCCGATCGTAGCAGACCACGCCCGATCACGGACTTAGAACCCCGCCATTACCGGCACACCTACGATCGACGAGAACCACCGATCAAACCTGACCGATTGGCTATTCCTTTGATCCGACCCTTATACGCTACGTCGCCATGGACATTCTCGCGTACCCCAGCGCTCCGATGCCATTACCGGCACATAGCTCATAGCCAGTTAGATACCAGTACGTAGAGGCCTCTGAGCCACCGTACACAAACATGTACAAATAGATTAGGAGTATATATGCCGGACAGTCTTGAGCGTAAACCTCAGACTTGTCTTGGCCTTTTGTGCCTTGAGATGCCCGGACCAGGAAGGCGCTTTCATGCGACCCCCCTTCCCCCAGTGTGTGTCTTAAGGTTGCGCTTGTGTCAACTACACCGCACAGCAACTCGATTCATGCTTGCCTCCATATCAATGCTATCTAAAATCGGATAAAGCTTCAGCTCCAATGGTATAAACTGTATAGGTTAGAGAACCTCATCTTGCAATGAGTACACAAGATCATACAGTAGCCAGGCCGTCGCTGCTGCTACAGAACATTGTCTTCTATCAGCACCAACAGTTCTCAATGATCGGCTCAAAGCTCACTTACAGTAATGGAAAGTCTGCACTTGCGCCAGTCTCACGGATTCTTCGACAAATGCCTCGCTGGCGTTCATACTGATGCTAGTGAGTACACCAAGTATGCACAACCAAGACTACCGCCATGCACCAAGGAATATATAGGTGGCATTAGTAGTGACACAATGGGATTAGCGAGGATGACAGCATTCACTGTTACAGTGATCGACAGCATCAATTGACTTGCTAAATTTGAAGAAGTGAATATGCAGTTCATGGACCGCCGTTGAATTGTCTGCCACATGCAGAAACACATGAGCCGGCAGTCGCGTCTGCAGCTGGCACAGGACCTCGTTTCACAAAGACTGCTGAATTGTCTCTGTAGGGAATTTGAAAAAATGAGTGCTATTACGGCTGTTCCCGAAGATAATTACACGAAGCACTTTTCGAAAACGCGTCGCCAAGTTGGGAATTCCCTTTCAGGTAACTGGCTATGAGTGAGTGTGATGGTCATGCCAGCGTGAAGGCTTCTCCGCTCACCTTCCCCTCAGTTGACACACCAATATGGACCTGAAAACAATATTTGGGACTTGGGTAGAGGGTGAGCGTGACGTCGGCGACGCCTTATAGGTCCGAGACAGCCCCAGTTGATTTTTAGTGTGCTTTACAGCCAGCCTCTGACATCAGCAAAAATGCGGGATAAATTTATGCACATGTAAGGCATGCAAGTGGTTGCAACGGTTTGAGCACCATACATGCTGATGTAAGGCATCATATGCCGCCACAATGGTTGCACCCACTTGCATGTCCTCACATGTATCATAGGTATAATGTATGAGCATGCACATGCATATACGCAGTTCAATGATATCTAGAAGACGAATGTTGATATACTATGCTGATACATGTAGTCTTGGGTGTTGTATGTGTCGTTGCCGAACACGTCATATCGTCATAGTTGAAGCTCTGTCCGAAACACGTGTAGTCATGTTTATATATCCTCTCTCTCTCGTCGCTTGCTCCTTTCCTCAGTCGTTATACCACCGTCACGACTGAGGTACGTTCCCCTATGCTACGATACACCACCACTCGCATACTGATATGTAGTAACCCGTTGATAGGCTAATCGGCTATCTAGGTACTACAATATAGTCGTTATACCACCGTCACGACTGAGATAGGCTAATTGGCTATCTAGGTTCTACAGGTTATGAGTCCTAGTCCCGGCAGACTGAACCCTCAGAACGCTGAACCTTAAGCCAAGCCTTCCAGGTGGTATGAAACGTCCATAGAAGTACGTTCAGCGCGCATATAGTCGCTCCCCTTCCTGCGCACAAATAGTCGCATCCCATTCTTGTGCCCGATCACGTGAACTCCTTCTGCTTGTGTGTGCCTTCTCTTTGACCAGCTAGCATGACCAAATCAACCCCTCCTTCCCCATCTAATCCAAAGGGCTCGGGTTCGTTGAGTTCGAAGGCCCTCAGTGCCTCTGCGACGGCCCTTGTCTCAGTCCCATCGACGGCACCATCGGTCCAGCCTCTAACTCCGGCTAACGCATTCTTGACTGGCGGTGTCATTCTCGACCATGGCAAAGGGAATTGGTCCGAATGGCGTCGATACATCTTACAGTCGCTTAGCAAGAGCCGGCTCGACAAATACCTCCTTGGCTCTGCTTCTGCGCCGAACGCAACAACGGAGCCCATTGCTTTCCATAACTGGGTGGACAACAATCGTGTCACGTGCAACTTTCTAGCTATGAAATGCAGTGCGGAGGAAGCTAAGTTTCTCGAGCCATATGTTGACAATACCTCCACGTCGACCTCAGCGACTGCTGCCAAGGCTTGGGCCGCCCTCTGCACACGTCACGAGAAGGAAGGTCCTTATGCGCAAGTCCAGTATATCATGGAGATATTCTCTATCCGCTACTCACGATCGGACCGGCTTGCCGGGGTCACCACTAAGATTCAGGACCTAGTCGACAAAGTGTTTCGAATTGGGATCCCAACGCACGAAACTTTCATCACCATCAGCCTCTTGCATGCCATGTCTGGCGAGTTCAAGCATCTGCAGTCTCAGATCGGCACATCTTTTGCGGCAAACCCTCAGGATCTGAAACCTAGTGATATCATCCGCCGCTTGGACCTCGAACAACAGCTCATCGATGGGTCGAAGGTTACCTCCCCTGATGCTCTCATTGCCAAGGGAGCCCTGGCCGCCCCGGCCAAGATCGTGTGCACAAACTGTGGACGTTCTGGACACCTATCCAAGGACTGCTTTCAGGCTGGTGGTGCGATGGAGGGTCGTTGTGATGAAGTCTTGGCAGCCAAGCATGCCAAACGTGACCGCAACTGCCCCCGCACGGCAGCTGTGCCCAAAACATACACCGATGCACAGGGACGCGCTTTCATCGTTGACTCCGCTGGGTCTGTCGTGTATCTTGCTTCTGAGAGCTCTGTAGCTTCGCCTGTTGCTCCTGAGCTTGCTGGCATGGCTGTCAACACAGACCCCGCCTGGCTCGCATCCATATGCTCCCCGGCAGACGACTTTGAGTACGTTACCCTTCTCTCTGAGGACACCACCGTCTCCCTGGACTGGGACGTGCACTCACACCCAGTTGTTAACCCCTCCGCATACGCTGTAACTCCTGTCCCTGCCAGCACACATCGTGTCCCCACCGTTGGGTCTGCACCCTTCTACTTTGACTCTGGAGCCTCCACACACCTTAGCCCGACTCGATCAGATTTTTTCGAGCTACGGCCCATTGCCCCCCGTGGTATCCAAGGAATCAATGGGTCGGTCATTTATGCCCATGGCATTGGTCGCATTTGTCTCACCCTTGGGAAGGGAAATCACCTCACCTTGGATGATGTTCTATATGTCCCACAGGCTACCGTCCGACTCGTTTCTATCTCTGCGCTGTGTCAGTCACCTCTCCGGCCCCAAGTCGTCTTTGACGATTCCTCTGTTCAGCTCTTGCGTCGCAGCGGCTCACTTATCGCTTCGGGTTCTCTTTCTGCACGGCGGCTCTACTCTCTCAACGGTGTCACAGATTTGGGACATGCCGCTATTTTTCCTGTATCTTTACCTATTTATCTGGTATTTCTACAACCTTGTAGACATTTACGCTGCTAAGCGCCCGTCTACACGTACACTAAACCAAACAACACGTACACAACGCGGTATACGTCCACCCGTCATAACAACACGTACATAACACGCTCGTACGCGTCAATGACTCAGCGGACTAACCTCCGGTGTCACGCGTCTTACTCATATCCCAATACCGGGCTATGTCAGTACAATGGGATAAGCGGCCCGCTCGTTATCACATGCCAATGCCCTTATGATTACTCATATCCCGATACCGGTATATAGTTATCACATGCCTGGCTTACTAACGTAGCTACAGCCACTTCCACAACATGGACCTACAGTCCAAACAAACGTTCTTACTGGTGCGGCCATTACCGGCGCACATGGTCTATTGTAGTTTACGACTTAGCTGTATTAGTTATGTCTGCGCACAGACCGTCTACATGTTTGGCTCCCTTACTGGTAACCAAACAAAGCATGTATATAAGTAGGGCTATCACTGCGGATAAGCCTTAGATTTGTTCTCTGCATTCGCACAGTTACACATCATTCCTGCTTGCGCCTACTAGTATCCTCACCAACCTCCAGCAACTACTTCAAGTCGCTTAACAAGGTTATAGAGTGAGTCCCACAACTAGTTTGTGTCATAAGAACAAATCTCCCCCTACCCCTGCCCTTGCGCTTGCGCTGGGGTCTGGGTTTCTATCCTACAGGGGCTATTGCTCGTTGCTGCGCACATCCCTACTCTTGACAAAGAGTTTGGGGTGATAGTTGAAATCTGGGGGATACATCGCCATCCTCGGCAGAGGATTGGCAACCAGGGAAGCCACACCGCCTTTTCAGGCAGGAGGCCTACCTAACCCGGACTCCAGGGTCAAGGAGACACGGTCCTTGCTGACAAGCTTGGACTGTGAGCAGTTAAGACCCGCCTGTGGAGAAGAGGGGACGGTCTGCCTGTGTGCGCCCAACCCCCTGCCATGGCAAGCGTTGTTCAGCGCCCCATCGCTATCCACAGGGTCATCATCATGATGGCATGGGAATTTTACAAAGCCGCCGCCCAGGCGTAAGGGTCCTGCTTTGAACCCGTCATGGGAAAAGCAGTGAGGGGGATCATCTTCGGATAATCCTGCCAAAGGACAAGTGCGGTAGCCACAAAACATAAGTCCTCCGGGCAGTTCGGCGTGCACATCATGGTGTCAAATAGGGCAAAGGGGTACACTTGCGCGCCTTAGGGCTAATCCACTTACCTGTGGACGTGATGGTATTCCAATGTCCTGAAAAAGTCCCTGTGATAGTCTGTAGACGGCAACCTCATTGTTGAAGCATGGACAGGCTAAGGGATGTAAAATCCCAGCCACTTTCCGGCATCGTCCCTCCGGGGCGGTGTTGTGTATCCGAATCCCAATCATCTGACCCAGGAACCGGCCTGGCAGTGAGCAACTCTACCCCTGGAGTCAGCGCCTCTGACCGTTAGGGTCATGCGAATATCCGTGCCATCTCGGCACAGGGTTTGCGCGCAACATAAGAGTAATTATGCCCCGTAGTACACCTTCTTTGCTCCTGAAAAGGAGTCCACTACCCTACCTTACATAATCCCTTACATTCCTGTTCTTGGACGTATCACTGGGAAACTTCGTTTCTCATGAAAGCTGCACTTTCTAGAATCATGCCCCGCGTTACCCGTCGCACCCGTGGCTCCTCCACTGCCCCTTACGTTAAGCCGGCGAAGCAGTCTCTTCTCAGCCGCATCGACACCGCCGACATTCCTCGGGCAGAGGACATCACCTATACGCTTCCTGTAAAGGAAGATTACACTGGGAAGCTCCATCTTTGGGAGATTCCCATCCACATGCCAAAGCACATTGCTGAGGCTGGGAAACCCGCTCCTCGACCTCCCAAGCCAGTTCCACTTGCCAAGCACATCTGGACGGAGGAAGAGAAGCTAGCAGCTTCCATTACCGCCATGGAGAACCTCATCGAACTCCGCGAACTCAACAAGCTCCGACTCGCCCGCGATAAGCTGAATAAGCGAATCGCCGCCAAACAAGCCGCCAAGGAAGCCAAGCAAGCAGCTTCTTCACTGGCCCTCCGCCTCTCCAGCCCGGCGGCCGGACCTCCTGTTCCGGCCAACCACCAGATTCTTGACCCTTCCCTCGTCTTCGGGAAGAAGAAGCCTCTCCAAGCATGCGCACAAGTTATTCCCATGCTAGAAGGCACTCTCACTCGTCTCACACCTCTCACCAATCACCCCCCTAATTACCCAGGCTTCCATATGGAAAACGACATTCGTTTCCATAACATGGCAGTAGAATTAGAGGATTTAGTGGATAACGTTAATGATAGAGCGAGACGGGGAAGGATCCCCAATAGAGAGTGGAGAATTATGAAAAAGTACTGTAAACAGCTCGGCAACATTTCCTTTTCGGATTGGAGTACGGACTTGGCTCGTATCATAGCAGAATGTGTAGCACTATGTCACAGATTTTACCGGCAATCCCAGACCGGCGTCTATGGAGACATACGTCTAGCACCCCTTAGCCAAAAGGGCCACTATAACAGCGTTGCTGTTATAGCTGGGACTCACTATATGTGTAGTTCATATTCCCACGCTGGGCGCTTGCCCTTAGGTATTTGGCTTATACCATTGCGCGGTTATGCCTTATGGTATATTGTGCCACTGGGGTTTCCAAGCCCCAAATATTCTGTGACACACTACAAGCTTCATTTGCCTTCGGTGTAACACCACCTGACAAGGTAGCAGGGCCCTCAACTACTTCGGTAGAAGAGGATATACTTGCGATTGTATAGTAGAAATACTATCATCTTTTAACTCTGAAATAGAGTGCGAGTGTGATCTATAACGAAAGTTGCAGCTTTCAAACCAAAAAACCCCTTTTTAAGAATCTAAGACAATGAGTACCCGGAAACTAACATTCGTCATAAACAGATTCACAAAAAATGTCTTCCACCTCCTCCAACAGCACCCCACTTGCTCCCCGTCGCATGCGCCTCCGCTCAGAAGGCCCAGTGACCCCGGTAGCCGGGCAATCAGGGACTCAACCCCTGGTCTCCCTAGAGCACCTAAGTGAGGAAGAGAAAGAAGAAGGCGAGGATGTTCCCCCACAAAGGGAATCCCCAGCCAACCCAATGGGTACGCGCCCAGGTACACCCATCGCCGAGTATCCGCCGGCCCGCTACACCCGACCAATCGGGCCCGTCACCACTCTAGCAATAGAGTATTCGGGTCCGGTTCGCCGTACCACCGACGAGGTCGAAAGAGGCCTCAAGGCCTACCTCCCAGAGGAGGACCAGCACAAGGTGGATGCACCCCTGCATGGGGCAATCCTCGACGCCGCCGTACAACGAAGTGCAGCCATAACCCACGATAAGGTCGATACCCTCGGCCGAATGGTGTACGCCTGCCTGGAGCGAATCCACGGCAGAATCGACTCCCTGGTTGGGCAATCCAGGGCGATCGAACAGATGGCCCAGGACGAACTGCATGACGCGGTCAATTCGGTTTGCAACGAGTTCATGTCCACTGCGGTGGACCTCGGCAAGGAACTCCAACAGGAGTACACCGCCAAGTTCTCCGTAATGGAGAAAGAGCTCCGGGACGAGTACCGGACTCGGATCGACGATCTCGAGGACGCGTTCGCGGAGCGCATGGAGAAGGTTGAGGAAGAACTCCGGAGAAGTCGCAAAAACCCCTCCGTTCCCAACCCTCCCAGCGTCCGCACACCCCCGGAAGAACCCGCACCGGCCCGCACAACTGGGGCCGCTGCCGC
The DNA here is from genome assembly GCA_029448655.1 of Wolfiporia cocos. Lineage (NCBI taxonomy): Eukaryota > Fungi > Basidiomycota > Agaricomycetes > Polyporales > Phaeolaceae > Wolfiporia > Wolfiporia cocos. Next base: position 1,839,801 of record JACCLO010000008.1, on the reverse strand, counting down.
CGCTCCACCTGCAGCCGCTGCTGCCGCAGCTGTCGCCCCGCAGATTCCAGGTCTGCCTCAAAACCTGAAAATTCCCCCTCCCCCCGAATTCTCTGGGTCATCTGGAAAGGTGACTGCACAGGAATGGGTGGAGAAGATGGGCCTGTACTTCGGTATGCTCAGGGTCTACGACAACCATGACCGTATCACCACGGCCCTCTTCCGCGTCACAGGGGACGCATACAAATTTTTCTCGCCTCTCATCAAGAAGGCAGGAAACGGTGAACCTCTCGGCACCTGGGAGGATTTCACCAAATCTGTAATGGTGCAATACGGCAAGATGACGGATAAGGAGATAGCCAAGAAGGAAATTCGCGGCTACTACGGCACGAAGGGCAAGGAACTGGCAGAATCGAACTACTTCAATTACTGCGAACGGTTCCGCACCCTCGGCCGTCTCTCCGAAACCGCCAACGAGACTCTGGTGTGGGAATTCACCGAGACTCTCCCCGAAAAGGTTAAGGACACCTTAAACGTCCTCAGAAAGACCCCGTTCTTCAAGGCCCCGACCGACATCGAACCTCTAATTGACTTCGCCCTGGAAATGTACCAAACGTCATATCCAGACAAGATCAAGGGCTCGATATTCGAGAAGGCCGGCAAAAAGGACTCGGCCCCTGCCGAAAAGAAGGAGACATCCTCCGCTTCTGTGAAGAAGTTGGAGAAAAAGAAGGACAAGGGAAAGGCGCCCGTCAAAGCCCCCGCCGACACCGCTGATGCCGTCTGCACCTATTGCAAGCAGTCGGGACATTATTTCAACAAGTGTCCCAAGCTTGCCGCGGACAAGGCTGCGGGAACGTTCGTGCCTGCCGCTCAGCGGGCCGAACAACAAAGGGCGAAGGATGCAGCTGCCGCATCTGGAAAGACCACGGCTGCTCCTTCGGGTAGTAGAAAGGGACAGGCTTTTGGCAAGAAGCCGTACTCGGCGCCCCCCGCGGATGGCAAGACGTATCGTGCCCGAACGATCTGGGAAGAAGTAACGGCTGACTCAACATCAGCAGGAACATCGGCCCCCGCCACCACCGTCGCCAATGTCGGGACCATCTTGGTTCCCCTCGCCCCCACCACGCGTCTCGAAGACGTCCTGTGAAGAATGCACCAGCCCCGCAGTGGCTGGGAGCATACAGCTCCCCAAAGAAGAGCACCCCTACGAAGGGGCTTCCCAAGGACCCCTTATCTTGTGGGAGGATAAGGCGGTCGTACGTCACCCGGTATCCCACCTCGGTATATTCGGAAATTCGGCAATGGACTTTGCCCGGAGGACAAGGACACTAGCTACACGTGCCCCTCCTGTACAATACTTTCATCCTGACCCCACCGCGTTGAAGTTTTTTACTTTGTATAATGTACACGGAAATGATTCTCGAGACGACAATAAATCATTCTCCATCGAAGTAGAACTGTGGGTATACGGAAAGAAAGTAACCGCCATGGCATTAATCAACACCGGTGCATCAATAAGCGTCATAGATAAGAAACTCGTCCATGAGGAGAAGTTAGTCACACAAAAACTACCTTCCCCCCTCAAGATTTGTAACGCCGACGGTACCTCTAATACCGCCGGTAATATCAATATGGCAGTTAAGGCTTATATGGTGCACGAGGAACACAAGTCCACCGAATTCTTGTACGTAATGGACGTACAGAATGCGGATGTGATCCTCGGATATGATTGGTTCCTGAAACACAACCCGGACTTCAACTGGCCGGAAGGAATCTTCACATATCGGTGTACGGAAAAATGCAAACATGGCAAACGGGTTTCGATTTCTGAGGAAGAAGACGAAATCGAACCCCGCAACATCTATCAGATCATCAACAACTTTCCAATAGATTTTCTCGGCTTAGAGGAGCCTGAGAATCCCTGTGTCGCTTGGGTGAACACCCTTGACGAAGGAACGGAACTCCTTATCGCTGCCATTCAGTCGATAAAGGAGAAGTCGGACAATGAATTCCTGACAGATGCGGATCTCCAGAAATGGAAATCCTTGGTTCCGGAGATATACCAGGAGTTTGGTCCCACGGTATTTTCTCAACGGGCATCCTTTCGGATGCCCGAACGGAAACCATACAACCACGCCATCGACTTCCCCGATGACGTAGTACTACCGCCCCCGGGTAAGGCATACAAGATGTCTCCCCAGGAAGCAAACTCACTAGATCAATGGATTCAGGAAGAGTTACGGAAGGGCTACATCCGACACTCGAAATCCTCGATTGCGAGCCCGGTCTTCTTCGTCCCTAAAAAGGATGGCGGAGCCTGAATGGTTGTCGAACGACTTGACCATTAAAACAGGTACCCTCTCCCACGCAAAGACGAGCTTATCGATAAGCTTAGCCAGGCTTTGATAATTACAAAGCTCGACTTGCGTTGGGGTTACAACAACGTAAGAATCAAGGAGGGAGATGAATGGAAGACCGCATTCATTACGCCTAACGGCCTTTACGAAGCTGTAGTCATGTACTTCGGTTTTTGTAATGCACCCAGCATGTTCCAACACATGATGAACGATATCCTAGGTGACCTTATCAGAGAAGGAAAGGTCATTGTCTACCTAGACGACATCCTTGTGTTCGGAAACGACTTGCTGGAACACCGTCGTATCGTCAAGCAAGTATTACAAATCTTGCAAGACAACGACTTGTTCGCGAAGCCTGAAAAGTGCTTCTTCGAACAAAGCAGTATTGAATACCTGGGAATGATCATTTCCAAAGGAAAAGTCGAAATGGACCCTAAGAAGGTAGCCGGCGTAATGGACTGGCCTACACCTGCCAAGGTGAAGGACGTCCAGGCCTTTGTTGGCTTCGCCAACTACTGCCGTCGGTTCATTAAGGACTTCTCCAAAGTGGTTAAGCCGTTAACCGAACTGTCCAAGAAAAACACGCAGTGGAACTGGGGACCCGAACAAGCGGAAGCCTTCCAAACTCTCAAGGAAGCTTTCACATCGGCTCCAATACTCCGGATCCCAGATCAGGAATCCCCGTTCCGCGTGGAAGCGGATTCTTCCGATTATGCAACTGGTGCGGTGCTATCGCAATACTCTTCGGAGGATAAGCTCTGGCACCCGGTAGCCTTTTACTCGAAATCTCTATCAGCACCTGAAAGGAACTATGAGATTTACGATAAGGAGTTGCTTGCAATCATCCGCGCTCTAGAGGAATGGAGACATTACCTGGAAGGACATCCACACAAATTCGAAGTATGGTCGGATCATCTCAATCTGACATATTTCAAATCGGCACAACGGCTAACCTGGAGACAGGCACGTTGGAGTCTTTACCTGACAAGGTTCAACTTCACCATGTGTCACAAACCCGGTAAAACAATGCTTACGGCTGATCCTCTGTCACGGAGGCCAGACCATGAAGAGGGGGTGGAACTCGATAATCGCGATCAAATTTTGCTGAAACCGGAATATTTCACGGTTAGGGCGCTAGAAGCGTCACAGCAGGAGATACAATCAGGCGACGAGGACCTCCTCCGACAAATCCGACAAGCCCTCATGAACGATCAGATTACCAAAGATTACCAGGAACTACTGAAAAGTGGTCCCAAGGAATTTGGTAAAGATCTCCAGGAATGGAACATGGAGGCTGGATTACTCCTCAGACGAGGAAAAGTGTACGTTCCAAAAGAGCCTAAAAAATTGCGCACGAAGATACTGGAGTTACATCATGACCATGTAACTGCCGGACACTTCGGACGATGGAAGACTCACGAACTTCTATCACGTAATTACTGGTGGCCTGGAATGACCACAATGGTAAAGCAATACGTGGAAGGTTGCGACACATGCCAACGCATGAAGAACCGCAACCAGACCCCGTATGGACCCCTGCAACCGCTCCCAGTACCGGAAGCACCTTGGGATACAATCACAATCGACTTCATCGTTCACTTACCGCCCAGCAGCGAATTCAAACAATTCACTGCTATTATGGTAGTAGTGGACCGATTGACCAAGCGCGCACACTTCATTCCCACGTCAGACAATATCTCGGCAAAAGAATCAGCAAACCTCCTGTACCTTCGGATTTATCCGAACCACGGACTTCCGAAACAAATTGTTTTGGATAGAGGACCGCAATTCTCTTCCGAGCTATTCAAGGGATGGTGCGAGCAATTGGGAATTCAGAGGTCGATGACAACCGCCTATCACCCGCAAGCAGATGGCCAGACGGAGAGAATCAACCAGATTCTGGAACAATACCTACGATGCTACATCGACGTTATCCAAAAAGATAACTGGGTGTTCTATCTCCCCACGGCAGAATTTGCGTATAACAACGCGGCTAGTGAGACGACCAAGAATAGCCCATTCTTCGTCGAACTAGGAAGGCATCCCAATGCAGGACCTGCGGATTTGAAGCCGACACAATACTCGGATTTAAATCAATTTGCTTACGCTAGATGGTCAGCACAAGAACAAGCTAAAGCAGCTATGAAATTGGCTGCTGAACGCTGGTCTTGGTACTACGATCAACACAAGCGCTCGGTACCGTTTAAAGTCGGCGATAAAGTACTCGTTGATGCCCGTAGCTGGCAAGACTCCGAAAGAAGTCTTAGTCCACGCTATTTGGGACCATTTAAGATAATCGAACAATTATCTCCGGTCACCTTGAGGGTACACATGGACGAGCAATACAGGGCCTATCACCCAGTATTTCACGCTTCCAAGTTGGTCATGTACAAGGACCCGGTGCATCAGAAAAAACCAGAGCCTCAACCAGAAATGGTTGATGGCGAGGAACTATGGGAAGTTGAGAAGATCTTAGATCATCGCCTCCGTGCAGGAAGAATTGCATACAGAATCCGATGGAAAGGATTCGGCATCAATGACGACTCCTGGGTACGCGAAGCCGATCTCGACTCGGCATATGACATTCTGCAGGAATACAAGGCTTCACACGCCATTCCAATGCAGGATGTTCCCCTCAGGCGATCAGCTAGAAGGAAAGAAGCAGTTCACGTCTTCGACTCTGACAGCGACAACTGGGAAGCCGACGAATGCACCTGGCCAGACGACTGGCCGCAGTATCGCGAGGAATTTGCGAAAGATCCTAAGCTGCGCATGGTTAGACACCCCGATGGGGGATGGATGTCAGCTGACATCAACCAAAACGCGGACTTGAAAATCGTAGTCGGTGAAGGCGGACGAATGCCGGAAAAAGGAACTAAGGACTCAGTCGGTTTTGACCTGTACACTGCAACAGGCGATGTTCTGCCAGCCCACGGGCAGACAGAATACAACACCAAACTGAAAATCCAAGTACCTTTTGGCACTTACGGACGCATCGCCCCCCGCTCTAGTCTCGCCCAAAAAGGCATAGACGTAATGGGTGGCGTCATCGATCACGATTATCAAGGCGAAGTAATCATTATCTTACGGAATCACTCGGACATATCAATCGATATCCGGGCCGGTGATAAGATTGCCCAGCTTATCTGCGAAGTTGCTAAGGACCCGCACATCACGCTACATGGAAAATCTTACTTCGAAAATAAGAAATCCGAACACGGTACTGGTGGATTCGGCTCCACAGGAAAGTAATCGTTCCATTAGGGACAATGAAACCTGAAGAGGGGGTAATGTCACAGATTTGGGACATGCCACTATTTTTCCCGTATTTTTTTTTTACCTATTTATCTGGTATTTCTACGACCTTGTAGACATTTACGCTGCTAAGCGCCCGTCTACACGTACACTAAACCAAACAACACGTACACAACGCGGTATACGTCCACCCGTCATAACAACACATACATAACACGCTCGTACGCGTCAATGACTCAGCGGACTAACCTCCGGTGTCACGCGTCTTACTCATATCCCGATACCGGGCTATGTCAGTACAATGGGATAAGCGGCCCGCTCGTTATCACATGCCAATGCCCTTACGGTTACTCATATCCCGATATCGGTATATAAGAATCACATGCATGGCTTACTAACGTAGCTACAGCCACTTCCACAACATGGACCTACGGTCCAAAACAAACGTTCTTACTGGTGCGGCTATTACCAGCGCACATGGTCTATTGTACTGTATTAGTTATGTCTGCGCACAGACCGTCTACATGTTTGGCTCCCTTACTGGTAACCAAACAAAGCATGTATATAAGTAGGGCTATCACTGCGGATAAGCCTTAGATTTGTTCTCTGCTATTGCATAGTTGCATATCACTCCTACTGCGCTTACTAGCTTTCCTCACCAACCTCAACAACTCCTTCAAAGTCGTTATAAGGTTATAGTGTGAGTCCCACAGTCTAGTCTGTGTCAGTCATCTGGTTCAACTTCCAGTAATCCTGAATGGGTCTCAGTTTCCCATCCTTCTTCTTGACGAAGAAGAATGGTGCCCCCCATGGTGACTTGGATGGTCGGATTCGTCCAGTTCGTAACTGTTCCTCTAGGAAGTCGTCTAGCGCCTCTTGTTCTCGGGGCGATAGGGCATAGATCTTGCCGGCGTAGGGTTCGGAGTTGGGTAGGAGTTCTATGGCGTGGTCCCACAGTTGCCTTTTGGGAATGTCACAGATTATATCTGTTTCCTACAATTTCCTTGCTATTTCTAGCAATTTATCCCATTTGTTAGCTCAATATCAATGCTTTACGCTAGTTGACGCCCTACGGCCTCATCTAGCACGTGACCTTATCTTATCTAAGATAGTATCTTATCTCTGTAGTTACATCTCATCTTATCACGTAGTAACACACACATCTTATCTGGAGTACGCGCATTCATAAGTCACGTGCTCCCAAACAGTACTTCGGCTATATCTCTTGATAGAGTAGCCCAGACCGCTTAGTAAGCTGGTCATGTACTCATGACTAAAGGACGGACCCTTTTGTCAACTTAGATCACATGATCTAGTCCAGTGCCTTATCAAGCACATAGTCATCACACAAGACATACCCCGGTCGGTGTATGACTCAGTCATCACATGTCTAAGACCACCCAATCACCTTGCCGCCATTACTGGTCGGTAATCACATGCCTATGTAGTATGCCCTATGCCCTGCGGCCCTATTGGCCGCAATACTTATGACACCACTTTGCTATCTGTAATAGAGGTATCATTAGTCCTACATCATAGTACCAAGGGTCCTAGCCCTGATGTATATATACCGTACTCTGAGTCGCTTAGGACTCAGACTAGTTAATTTCGACGTCCACTGTCTATAACCCCCTTTGTAGTACCTGCAAAGGTCTACTTAGGTTTCCACTGCTATACTTAAGCCCTAGCAAGGCCCAACTCAGTACCTCAACTATACTTGCTTAGACTCTCTAGTCTTTGGTCCTTATAACCGACCATTGACCCTATCACTGAGCCGCCTTCTTGCCCAACCTTAGCCATTCAGCTATAAGCAAGACCCTTAGGCATATCAAGTTAGTTCTGTGTCAGGGAAGTTGGTCGAATTCCGTTTCCTTGAACACGTCTTCAAAGTCGTGTAAGTACTCGGGGACCACTTCCTCGAATGTTTTGGCTTCCGTGGTTTTGCCGGTGGCGATGGCAATCTCGGTTGCCTTCGTCGCGCGGACTCGCTCGGCAATGTCTGCCCGGCACTCTTACCTATTCCGTATCCAAGCGTCAGCGAAGATGTAATAGATATGGTCACCGTCCTCGATCTGCTCGTGTTCGCAGTCGCAGGTGAAGGTGATTCGGCGTTTCTTCCAGTCGATGGTGGGATTGTGGTCTTCCAACCAATCGAAGCCAAGGAATATGTCTGCCAAGCTCAGCTCGGTGACGTGGAACTTGCGCGTTTCCAAATGCGTGTCGATCTGCATCTGGAGTTCGACATAGTGTGTCATTTTGCCCGCAGCGTTGGCACTTCCATCAGCGTTGTACAGTTTGACGGGTCGGTCTAGTGGGAGTTGCTCGAGTTTGTGTTCCTCCACGTAGGCACGACTGATGACCGATCCCGTTGAACCGGAGTCTATCAGTGCCTTTGTGAAGAGGGCGCGTCCGTCAGGGCGGTGGAGGGTGATCGGTACTTCGATCTGCCTTCCCCGTTTTCCCGTCTGGATTACCACTACATTCCCTCTGAGTTTCTCTCCAGTAGAGCCGAACCCCTGTGTTCCGCGTCTGGTTTCCCTGATGCTTTTTACTATGCGCGTGTCTGGTGTCATGTTGCATTCGAGTATGGACTGGGCGATTCTGTCCCCATACTGGACCTGATAATCTGTTCCAGTTTGATTATTCAGTATGACTTTTAACCGACCGGTGTAGTCTTCGTCAACTACACCGGCCTCCACGTCGACTCCCTTCAAGGCGAGTCCAGATTGTGGAGCTATGCGGCCGTATACACTGGGTGGCATTCGGATCATTATGCCAGTATCTACGGTGATACGTTTCCCGTTGGGTATGATGACTTCCTCCGCAGAGTGAAAATCGTAACCCGCGGCTCCTTCGCTTTTGCGCTCGGGGGGGTGTCACAAGAATTCTCCTAGTTTCCCTATATTTCTTACTATTTTTCCGGCAATTCTACGAATTATCTACGACTTTCTAGACCAATAACTAGCTTATCTGGTTCATAAGTTAACGGTTACATACGTGCCAAATGATGGCCGCGTTATCTCCCGTAACGACGGTCTTATCTTATCACTAGTAGTTACCATCAGTCACATGTCTAATTCCAGCCAATCGGACATTCCGTCCGGAAGCAGTCAGCGTATAAACGTCAGCGGACCGGGCTTTGGTCACGCCCCGTCTTTGTGTAATGACAAGAGCGCAAAACGCCATTCGTGCGGCCTACGCCGCCTTTCTATATCCCGGTTTTGATCGGTATATGTATTTATCGCGTATTACTCAGTACTTAGGTACCTGGGGACTTGTACATACGAATACGGACATTAGTATTACCTAATAAGACTGTTAGGGGTCTTATTTATCATGTATATATACTAGCCTTGCTGAGCGCTATTGCCTCAGTTCTATTCATTGCATTCATACTACGAGTTAACCACTCAACGTATCTTGCTTAACATCTGCTTTATCTCTTGCCTAACTAGCAATACCAAGATAAACAAGTAAGTGTTATCTTGTGTTATATGAATAGAACTGGCTTTCGCCCCCGCCCTCTTTGAGGGTCTGGGATTTTTTCTTCTTAGGGGTTTTCGTCGCCGTCTGCGCACCCCTGCTCGCCGCCAGGCAGCGGGGTATCCTTAGCGGGTTCTGGGGGACCGCCTTCGGGCAAATAGCCGGACCGTAGGCTTAAGCGGAACAGGGGACTGGCTGACAAGCCTTTCCCCATATGTTGGGAATCGATGGCAACGGTGTAACTTCTTGACCGGGCCGGAGACGACCTTCTCGCCTATCCCCAGGCGTACAGGGGCCACTCTATTTAGAGTTGGAATGGTGGGCACGAGTTGCCCTGCCTAGAACCGCTGCCGATACGGCTTCAGAACGATAGAGTTCTGGCCTTGGCGCCCTCTAAGTCCCTCAGGGCATGGGTTTGGTTTAAACACTGGCAGCCACCTAACTGGAGTGAGGCGTGGGCACATGCGGGGTGTAATACCCCAAATCCTGCATTTCCAGGCGTCAAGGGAAGACGACCTGCTGTATCCCCCACCTGGTAGCGTGAGAGAGACGCAATCCAGTCGCCGACACTAACTCCGGTCGAGGGCGGAGCGCCCATTGACGCCGGAGGATAAGCGCACGACACATCAAGAAGCGACGATAAGCCCCGACAGAAGACCACGTGAATTTCCACTAGAATAGCCTACTTAGACTTCTTTTACGTAGTCATGCCGAAAGCACCACGTTTCACGGTTACTCCGAGAAACGCCGCTACGGGGGAGCGCGAGGAATGGCACATTGCCTCCTCTAAATCGCTCGAAGACCGCATTTCCGCGGTCACAGCCCCAAAGCAAGGAAAGTCCCGGAAGGGCAACAACATCTTCTACAGGAAGCCAGCCGACCCGGAGGAGATCCGAAGGGTCAACCACGAGGCCGCCCTCGCCGATATCAGACGGAAGAAGCTCGACAAGCTTCTCCAACAGAAGGAGAAGCTCGAGGCTCGGATCCAGAAACAGAGCCTGGATCAGCTGATCGCCGAGGTGGCCAGGAAGAGGGTCGAGGACGAGAGAATGGTGAGGAGTCTTCGGGAGCGAATTCAACCCCCAAAGAAGTCGTTGTTGGAGAGAGTGGAGGAGCTTAGATTGCCGGCCGAGTGGGTTGAGAAGCGGGGTCTTCCGAACCCCAAAGACGTCCACTGCACGGAAAAGAAGTGGGACTGGTTTTTAGAAATCGACAAGCAGATGAACGCCACCCACAAGAACCTCTTCCGGCTATGGAAAGTCCCCGACGCAACCACCACGGCCCCCATCATAGCGAAATTCACCACCCTCGTCACCGACTTCGACGACCTCTCCACACACCTGGAGCAAAGAATCCGTCAGGACTCCATGAAGAACCAAGATCTCCGCCGCCTTGAAAAATATATCAGGAGGGTGGAGCACGTTTTTGGAGACCTAGATGTGAAACAGCACGTTACGTACTTAAAACCCATCTAGTACATAGCGGCCTCGACTTCGACCTTGGCAAACCTCAGTTGTAGTAGATAGGAAGTCCTGAAAAGGCATTATTTTTTGGTGCATGGCATTGATTGCGAAAAGTCCTGAAAAGGCACTTTTTTCTTGAATTATCGTTTAAGGAAGAAAATAACTCAAGCTGACGAATACTGTCCAGCAATGGTGTCTTACACAATTGTCCAAGGCGCTTTGTACAACACTCACAAGGTGGCTACGGCCTACCGCCCCGCCGTCGGCAAGCACGCATGGCCCGGAGAGCAAACCTGCTTGATGGACTACCTGCGAGTCGTATTCGGCATCAGAGTTAGGGGGAGTGTAACCTCTTTCAACTCAATTCCGGCGCATGTGCGCCCATTCCTGAACGTGAACCATACGGCGTACATCAAGTACTACGGGGAAGATTCGACCAGGAACCACATATCGTGGTGGAGGTGGGACAACTACTGTACTGCCATCCCCCTGTTGGACCTCATAGTCCTATACGGTGACGTCCATTGGTACTCGGAGGAAGAAGCATCTCCATGCATGAGAGCCGCCAGGCTCTTCAACCCGGAAACACCCGCACGCCACGCAGTCGTCACCCCCGAAGGCAGCGAGACTCCACGACCGGAGGAAACGGTCAACACGGAGCCCCTATTTGGGACGTTCCCCGATCTCCTCCCTTCCTATGAAAGGTGGACTCTGGAAATCGTCGCGCAGCTGGAAAGGAGCAAAAAGGGAAGGTTGCAGCGCACTCTGGAAGTGGCCGCCTCAGACGAAGTTCTGCAGGTGGGAAAAGAAGCTTACAGAGAGGCGCTGTACCAAGCCAAAAACCACCTCTACAGCAACCTCGCGGCTTACAAAGGCCGGGTGGACACGGATTTGGAAATGGTCTGGAATAAAACCAACCAAATTCGGAGCCACAACCAGGTGCTTCAAAATAGAATCGAAGCACTAGAGGAAGCAGAGAGTTTGCGGCAACAATTGGATACCCTTTCCGAAAATCGATTTGTTCGCATAGAAAGATATCAGAACACTGCAGAAGCGTCCGGAAGTGTCAACTGCGGGACCCAGCGGTGCCCAGGTCACGGCACTAATTAATAGAATCGACCAACTCGAAGCGGAGTTAACCGCTCTAAAAAACGCACCGGCAGCCGCGCCAGCAGCTGCCACAATGGTCAACTTCCAACAGACCAAACCGACTCAGCCACCGAAGTTCTCGGGCCCTAAGGATTCCATCTCATCAAAGGAATGGATCCAGAAGATGGGCATGTATTTCGCAGACGCCAAGGTGACCCTCGAGGAAGACAAGGTTCGCCAAGCCCTGCTACGGCTCATGGGCGAGGCCTACCAATACATGTCACCGGTAGTTGATAAGATCGCTGCCGGACAAACCTCGGGGCACACCTGTAAAACGTTTGCGGAAACGATCGAGAAGGTATACGGCAAGAAGACGGATTAGAAAATTGCCAAAAAGGAGATTGAAGGGTACTGTTACGGTTATTTTGATTTTTCGAATATCGACAGAACTCACCACTGGGCGAATACGATACAGGGACTTGTTGCGCAACCAACTCCCCTGGCTACTCGTGACTCTACTGGGCGCATCCCCAGTTGCACTAGTCTACAGGGCGCGTTTCATCTTTGGCAGATCCAACTCTGCCACCGTTTCATGTTCATCGTTTGTTAGCTGATAGATGGCGTTCAACCGCCATCATTCCTATCTATCATCTCAGGTATATCACTACATACCTATCAAACGTTTGGTACTATAGCGTAGATAGTATCGGTGGCATCTGGGACGGACTTGACCCCTGAAACCCAACGTAGTATATAAACTAATGTACCTACTGTTGAGGCTCTTCAGCTCGACCTTGTTGTACAAACAAGAAGTCTTATACTCGTTCTCAAACGTAGGAAACTACGCTCAGTATTTTTCGCTCGAGCAACCGAACGACTAAGTCCTCGAAGTGCACACTGACTTCTCGGACTTAGGCGAGTCTTATATTCTATTTCGACTCGCACCTGAACAGATTATATCCTCTAACGCGTATTGGATATTATACGATCTCCTAGGAATTTCACCTAGGACTTGAAGGCATCTAACGAGTATTTGCCTTGCATACGGCAACAAGCCTAAGTGCAGAAGAACGATCTATATTCGCGACTCGAATATACAAACGGGTATTCGACCCGTAAGAGGTGGTGTTGGTCTTGGATAGCCAGTTCGGCTGGTGCCAGGATGTCTTGGTGCATCCTTTGCCAGGTGCCTCAGCCTGTGTCTTGCTGCAAGAGTGGCACTTCCTCTTGAGCAGGTTCGCCCTTTCTTCGGCTGTTGGCTCCGCTCGGGGAGCGCGCTCGGGCTTAGCATGCTCCTTGCCCTTGTCCGTGGTACCCTTGGTGCTCCGCAGCTTTTCTTCGTCCCGGAGTCGACGCATCGCGTTGTCAGTTCGGAGGATAGCCTGTTTCCAGGATTCGTAATCCTCCGGGATCTGGATGTTGTACCCACGCTGCGATTTGTCGTTGACGGTGTGTCACAGATTTTTCCTAATTTTTAGTCATTTTTCCTAGACTTCTACGAATTATTCTAGCATTATCACATATAAGTCCAAGTAGATAGGTACTTACGAAACCTTAGATACGGTTGGAGGTCCATGAGTTCTAGACCTGGAACCTTCTGGCAAGTTCCATCGGGGTCTATTACATTAGTCCGGATTCTTGAGCATGTGACAAGTCACGTGCAGGCTGACTGAGAGCCTCGGGCGACACCCGGGCTTACACACAGATCACATGGTAGATTACTGATACTAGGTACTACGGGTCCTACGGAATATTAGGGGTCTTACCATGCATGTATATATACTGGAGCTCTGAGGCGTTAAGACCTCAGTTCTATTCACCTCGACTTTCAGTCCTACGGCTTAACCAGCCTCTGCCTACAATCGACTTCGTCTCTAGCTTGTATAGCCTTTACTAGCCTGACCCCCTTCAACGTCACTAGTAAAGTAAGCATTGACATTAGTCTGTGTCATTTGAATAGAACTTTCGAAAGTACCCCAGACCTTTGGTCCCTGGTACTGTTTTGTTACAGGTCTTGTATGCGCACACGCCCTTTTCCTTAGGGATTAGGGGGATAGGTTACAAACGGTACGCGTGGGTTCTGGAGGATATATTATGCCTGATCCCCAAGGCTAAGGGGGCGCCTTCGTGCGCAGTAGAGAGTCACCGCCTGTGTCATGCACCTGCGCGGTAGATGATCAACCATGCCTCCCCCCAAATGGCGTAAGGGGCGATCTTTGGGCTTCGGCCTAGAAGGTCTAGCGGATAACGCTATGAGGGTCCAAGCCGATACGAATGGAGTTAACATGTCTCCTTCGGTGGCGTAAATGGTCCCCTAAGACGGCGCTGCTAGACATGAGATCGGGAGTAACGGCTCCATCTGGTGTAATACCAGTAAATCCGAACCCGAGCACGCCTAGCAAGCGTGACTTGCGTATCCCCTCTGCGGCAACTCCCGTACCACCCGTGTGAGCTTCAAGAAACAAGACCTAGATACCCGTTAGCCTGGGTTTTATTACAGATAGCTTACGTAGTAACACACTTAGTCACAATGTCCAACACACCCCTGATCGACCGCATCGGCGAGCCCGTCATCGAAGACAGGCCCTGGAGGTACCTCTCTCGCGGGAGATACCAGTGCACTCGCCGAGTCGACAACACCCAGCCGGCTACCGTACGTCACGGTATGCCGGCTCGTATAACACCAGAAGAACGAGCTGCGATACGACGGGAAGGAGCAGAAGAGCGCAACCGCGCCGAAATCCGTTTCCAGCGGCGTCGTGCCCGTGAGGAAGCTGGTGCAGCCCGCGTGCTAGCCCAGCAACTTGCGGCGTGCGACGTCACTACGGTAGAAACGGCAATCGGCGAAGCAATCGACGCCCAGCGCGCGGCAGACGGAGTCACCCAGTGGCGGCACATGGATCACCGAGGCGCACTCGCCAACGACATCGACGCACAGACAGAGCGCCAGATGAACATGATCCGCGTCCGCTACGAGTGGAGCTCCCAAGCCCGCGCCTCCATCCCCTCGTGGTGTAACCACCGCGACGTATACTGCAGCGAGAAGCAGTGGAAGCTCGCCGTTCAGGCCTGGCCGACTCTCCTCAGCCTGGTTCGAGAGTGTAGACGTATCTGGCAGCTAATGGCCGATTACCGCATCGCGCGGGTTGGCACGCCATACATCTACGTCGAAAATCTCTTCGACGACCTCGAGATCAGAGTCAGGGCCTGGAAGCGGAGCAACCTCGAGCACCGGTTCTCCAACGCTGACGAGCGCAAATTCATTCGTGACGCAAAACGAATGATAAAATTGTGCAAACAGGTCAGGAATGACGGAAGCGAATTAGATCGCATCATCTATCGCATCAAAGATCTAAATTTCTTCATTCCGGAAGACTGGGCGTACGAAAACATGGACAATTACTCGTTCGAGCGTGTATAAAATGTAGAAATACATTGGGTCGTGTATACTGGACATAACGTGTGACTAAGGGATCTTGAAAAAGATCCACTACGCAAAAAGCAACATTCTGTTTTTACTTGGCTTAGAATCCTTCTTACCTAGGAATAGGACGCTTACCCTTCCACTAGAAAAATAAAATGGCCCCACCCCGCACCAGAAGCCAGGCAGCCCGTGAAGAGAGCGAGGCAGCTCTCGAATCCGGAATATTCCGGGGACGAGGACTCGCCCGCTCCCCTACAGAGGCACCCCAAGCGTCTGGTTCGAGCCAGAACCCACCACCCGCCAGCTCCACATCCACCACAAGGCCCCCAGGGGCATACGACCAGAGCATCGACCAGTCCATCCAGCAGGAGATGGAAGACCCGTGGGTTGACCCCGCGCACCCAGGAGAGCAACAAATTCAACCTCCTGAGCGCGCCCGCAACCTACCTCTGATTGGAATACTGTCACAGACTTACCGGTCTGTGCGACCCTGGCTACAGGGGAACCCCCCACAACCCTCCACAGGCCTGCATAGGCCATGCAACGACACCCACGTCGTACTCATACGGTCAGCGAGGTGAACTCATACGGACATACGTTTGCATAAGCGAGCGTACCCGCAGCCACCTAACCCCGCAGACGGCGAAGGCGGCGCACACAACTTAGACAGTCAAGAGAGAGAAGATGAGGCCCCGGGCCCGAGCGCACACAGACTGGTGGTAAGAGAGGAGCTTGCGCTCAATGACGAGAATCCTAAAGATGGGGAGTAAGCCCCATCTTGTCGTATATTATATACATGAGCGTGGATACTACTAGTACTGCCCTAAAGAGATGGCCTGTGCGCCGTATCTAAGGGATCAGGTGACAAGTAACGCTACATGACATACTGTGACCATAAGTGACTGTACCTGAGGCGCGCGCTACCCTACAGCGCTAACCAGGCGGTCAGGTGATATACAGTAACTGGGCGCGACGTGAGAGTAGCGTTAGCGTAGCGGTGCGGCGTACGCCTAGCGCCGCACATACAACTAAGGCGAGGAGACGTACAGTGGCCCCCCGGGCACATCCGTGACAAATACCGGCAGACATCCCATACCCCATCCATAACCGCGAAGCCATGCCTCTGGTAGAGGACGGGACGATACCCGAACACGTCCCAAGTCCCCTATTAGGGGTACCATCTGCCCCGAAAAGCCTCGGTCGCTACCAGCCAATAGCGATCGACAACGTCCCAATGGTCCACCCCCCACACGACACCATCCGAGAATTTGTCTCGGAGATGATCGAGTACCCAGAGGACCTCGAGGACGCGCTGCAGGGCAGCGTAAATGCATATCTCATGGCAACAGGCGTAGGAAGGGCATACACGGACAGAGTCGCGGCGCTACAACGCCACCGGTACAACCAACGCATGATGGTCTACCATCGAGAAATCCAGGAAGCCGCGCATTACTCGCAGTACCTCTACGATCGCCTCCGGCTAGCTGAAGACAAGCTAGCGGTACAGGCCGCCGGAATAAACGGCCTAAAGACGTTCGAGCAGAGGATCCGAGATCTTGAAAAAGATCTGGCCGCGGCCCAGGTGGCGATAGCCGCAGTACCAGCAGGTGTGGGTGCAAACCCCCCGACCGGTACCGGCACGCAGGGATCGGGTCCATCTGGCCCCCCTGTACCACCAAACCCGCAACAGGCCCCGAAAAATGCTTTTTCGAGCAAAGTAGCATCGAGTACCCCGGCATGATAATTGCAAAAGGCCGTATCGAAATGGACCCCGCCAAATTAAGCGGAGTAATTTCATGGCCGAGACCGTCCAAAGTCAAAGAAGTCCAAGCATTTTTGGGGTTCGCCAACTTCTATAGGCGCTTCATTAAGGACTTCTCCAAAGTAGTAAAGCCGTTAACGACATTGACCAAGAAGGACCAGAAATGGACCTGGGGAGATGCCCAAGAGCAGGCATTTATCGAGTTGAAGCGGGCATTTACGACCGCACCCGTCTTACGAATTCCGGATAGGGAAAACAAATTCCTTATCGAAGCCGACGCCTCAGATTTCGCAACCGGTTCAGTACTCTCACAGTGGGACCCAGAAACCAAAAAATGGTTACCCTGTGCATACTACTCCAAAAGTATGACTGCCCTGGAACGTAACTACGAAATCTACGACAAAGAAATGCTTGCCATTATTCGATCATTAGAAGAATGGCGGCATTACTTAGAAGGCCATCCGGAAAAGTTCGAAGTATGGTCAGACCACCTAAATCTGACATACTTCAAGACGGCACAAAAACTCACACGGCGACAAGCGCGATGGGCTCTCTACCTATCCCGCTTCAATTTCACTATGCACCACAAGCCAGGAAAAACAATGCTAAGAGCAGACCCTCTGTCCAGGAGGCCAGACCATGAGGAGGGGGTGGAACTCGACAATCGTGATAAAATTTTGCTTAAAGACGAATTTTTTGCAAATTTCACGAACGAAGTTGCGATTCGTGCAATCGAGTCCTCTCACCAGGCCACGGTACCTGATGACGATCTCCTAAGGGATATCAGAAAAGCGTTGTTAAGGGATACAAAGACCTTCTAGCTGCAGGACCTCGAGAATTCGGCAAAACATTGCAGGACTGGAACCATGAAAATGGTTTGTTACTATACCGTAACAAGGTATATGTACCGAAGCTACCAGAAAACCTTAGAAATAGGGTATTAGAGATGCATCACGATCATCCGACCGCCGGCCATTACGGCAGGTGGAAAACATACGAGTTGATCGCTCGCAACTACTGGTGGCCAGGACTTACGACATCGGTAAAGCACTATGTCCAGAAATGCGACACGTGTCAACGAATGAAGAATAGGCCACAAAAACCTTACGGTCCGCTTATTCCCAACCCGGTTCCAGGAACACCATGGGAAGTCATAACCATAGACTTCATCATGTATCTGCCCAAGTCAAAAGTCGACAACAAGGTGTACGACGCAATAATGGTAGTCGTAGACAGACTCACGAAACGATCCCGGTTCTTCCCAATCTCCAGCCGATTTGCAACAAAGGATCTAGTTAGAATCCTTTATGGCAGGTTCTATCCAATACATGGATTACCACGCCAAATCATATCGGACAGAGGAGTGCAATTTGCATCCCAGCTTTTCGGAGCATGGTGCAAAGAACTAGGAATCGAGAGGTCTATGACAACCGCATATCACCCCCAGACAGACGGGCAGACCGAAAGAACAAATCAGAACTTAGAGCAATATCTTAGGTGCTACGTTAACTCATACCGAAAGGACGATTGGTCACAGTACCTCCCGACGGCAGAGTTTGCATATGACAATGTAGCATCTGAGAGCACTAAGTTCTCTCCGTTCTATATGGAACTTGGAAGGCACCCGGTAGCGGGACCAGCAGATTTGGCCCTCACAGAAGACACGGATCTCAACGAGATCGCACACAACCGATGGAACGCCCAACAGCAGGCACAAGCAGCTTTACAGCTGGCATCAGAGAGGATGAAGTGGTACTATGATCTTAAAGCACAAGATGTACCCTTCAACGTCGGAGACAAAGTCATGGTAGACGTCAGGGATTACCAGACAACCGAAAGGAGTCTGGCCCCTCGATATATAGGACCGTTCAAGATAGTTGAAAAACTAAGTCCGGTCACGTTCAGACTACACATGGATGAACAGTATCGCGCCTATCACCCGGTTTTCCACGCCTCCAAACTGGTGCCCTATACAGGCAAAAGTGTCGAGCCTGAAAAGGCTGATGATGATGAGTACGAAGTAGAAGGGATCCTAAACCATTGATGGACCGCAAAAGGAAGACTTCAATTCCTGGTACGATGGAAGGGTTTCACTATGGAACATGACTCTTGGAAAAACGAAGAACACCTGCAGTCCGCCAAGGATCTTATTGTCGATTACAAGCGCGATAAGATGACCACCGAAGATGGACCGCGCAGATCTTCGAGACAGAAACAACCCCGCGTTCGCGTAGCGGACCCCGAAGACGACGACGACTGGCAAGTTGGCGATCGCTACCTTTGGCCAGACGACTGGCTACTCGCAAACGAAGAGTTCACCCCGGAAGAGCGTGCTAATGAACGAAAGTACCTCGTCCGGGACCCGAACGGTAACTTTGTAGAAGAAGGCCTAGCCTTCAACGACTACATCGAGTTTGCCCTCAAGTCCGAACATTCGGATTACTACCCAAAGAAAGGAACAGTCAACTCAGCCGGATACGACATCTACGCTACTGAAGACATCGTCATACCACCTGGACAGCTAGTTAGCGTTCCAACGGGCTTAAAAATACTTTTGCCCTATGGAACCTATGGACAACTAGCCACCAGATCGTCAATGGCAAAGAAATGTCTTCAAGTAGTCGGCGGAGTTATAGACTGGGACTATAGGGGAGAAATCCAAGTAATGATAATGAATCTAGGACATGAGGCTTACGACATAGAAGAAGGGAACCGAATTGCCCAACTTCTAGTAATCAAACTTGACCAGTCGGACGTAGTTATCGGAACTCATGTGAGTTACGAAAGGCATGCGAACAAAGGCGAGAGGAAGGACCAAGGATTTGGCCATACTGGCCGCCACTTCGATGACGACACAAAATCTATCCTTTCAGTAGGCTCTAGTACACCAGATATCGAAGCGGAAGAAATGGAACTTCTTCGCCGGGACGTCGAACCTTAAGGAGGGGGTAATGTCACAGATTTTTCCTAATTTTTAGTCATTTTTCCTAGACTTCTACGAATTATTCTAGCATTATCACATATAAGTCCAAGTAGATAGGTACTTACGAAACCTTAGATACGGTTGGAGGTCCATGAGTTCTAGACCTGGAACCTTCTGGCAAGTTCCATCGGGGTCTATTACATTAGTCCGGATTCTTGAGCATGTGACAAGTCACGTGCAGGCTGACTGAGAGCCTCGGGCGACACCCGGGCTTACACACAGATCACATGGTAGATTACTGATACTAGGTACTACGGGTCCTACGGAATATTAGGGGTCTTACCATGCATGTATATATACTGGAGCTCTGAGGCGTTAAGACCTCAGTTCTATTCACCTCGACTTTCAGTCCTATGGCTTAACCAGCGTCTGCCTACAATCGACTTCGTCTCTAGCTTGTATAGCCTTTACTAGCCCGACCCCCTTCAACGTCACTAGTAAAGTAAGCATTGACATTAGTCTGTGTCACGGTGGCGGCGACAAAGGCTTGGTGAACCAAGGAATAAATGTCCTTGGGGATAGCCCTGGTGACCCAACTGTGGACCACCTGGTTTTCCCTGTCATACTTGGCTTCTCCCAGAAGTCGTTCTAACTCCTGGAAGTATTCCTCGCCTTTACCGAGCGTCATGGTGAGTCGCTCTGCCACTACCGCTGCCTTTTTCTCCAGGTCCGGGTCGTCGAACTTTTGGTGCAGTTCCCTGACGAACCGTTGCCAGCTGACCCTCCATTGTCCTCCCAGGTAATGTTCCCTGGTGAACGCTGTTACCCATGAACCGACCTTAGGACCGCGGATCAACGAGATCGCCGCGCCCACCTTCTTCGAGTCGGTGAAGAGGATGGGGGCGTTGTCGTCGATGTACAACTGGAGCCGCATGTACCAGTCCGTAAATCCGGTGCCGGTGAAGGCCTCCGGTTCCCTGACTTTTGACTTGTACCGGGGGTCAGGCCGTGGTTCGGGCAGTATCGAGTATGCGTCCCATTGCGACGATGCCGGTTTCATTGGCCTCCACATAGACGCACGAGTTCCCTGAAGAGGCGCGGCTCCCCAGGTGTTCACGGGCACGTTCTGTGTTGGCAGGGGGTGACCGCGGACGGGCTGCCTGAGCGAAGTTGTCGGGGTGAACGGGAGCTGGGGCCATGAGTACCGGTGGTGTGTAGCTGGGCAGGAATGGGTTTGTCTGCCGGGAATTTCCACGAGTCGGAGGAGTGGGGAGAGGTCGGGATCCGAGCGGCGTCCGCTGGGGAGAGTGCATGTGCACCGATCGAACCCAGTTTTCTACCGGTCGGAACCGACTTTCTGCTGCCGAGATTGGTGTCCTGATGGGGGGTGGTGCTTGGCTGTGTAGCAATGCCGCATCTCCGGCTTGGAGACCGTCAGCCTGTAACCGTTGTGCCTCCCGTAGGAATTTCGCCGACGTGTCCCGTGACCAAGTTCCTGCGTTTACCATAGCCTGGGCTACCTGCTGGCACCGTATACCAAAGTCTGCCGTTGTCGGGTTTGGGGGGAATGCCCATTGGAAAGCCAGTGGGGAGTCGATATGTGCGAGTGGACTCGCTCCCCAGACGGTGTTGGATTGCTCTCTAGCCAGGTAGAACGCTTGTTCGAGGTGTTCGATGCCGGGGCCTTGGTCTTCCACCGACCCACCGAGAACGAGTGAGTGGGCAGGCCGGTATTCACCTATTGTCTCGGTGTGGACCGGGGCGACCTCAACCTGTTGGCATAGAGCGTGTATGCTGTCTGCCACCGAGAGGAGGGAGAACTCCTCTGGCAATCCGTGTACTTGGTAATTCACCCACTGCCCTGGGTGGAACAGGTCGATCGAGGCGGGGAGCGGGACGTCTGCCGGGGTTTGGGCTTCAAACGGGTTTTGCGGGGGTCGAGGATTGCGGATGTATTCGATGCCGTGGGGTTGGGCGGCCATTGTACGTAAAGTTAATGTGTATGTGTAGAAAAGATGTAGTCGCGATTAAGACCGCTACCTGCCCACTGTGGCGCCTCCAAAGAGCTATCGGGGTGGTAACTAGAAAGTCTCAATCCACTACAAACTGCGTCCACCTCTTTTCGGAGATGTGCCAAGAAACGCTAAGGGGTTTTCTTCCCAAAGCCGGCGAGAAAACGCAGCCTCCAAAACCTCGTCCAGCCCCGAAGCTAATCCGGGATACCAGGGGCACAGGAACTATCCGCCTGTGTGGTGGGGCGTGTAAAAGGTTCTACCGTATGGCGGCAAGTGCCGGTACAGTATTAGGCGATTTCCTGCCTCTTCAGTCCGCGGGTTACGCGCTGGGTTCTATAGTAACGGGGGCGCGGTAATGCGTGTATTGTCGGGGCAGTAAGGCCCGTAAATAGACGACCAGTGCCTCTGTACACTGCCACAGGGCCCCTTAACGCCTTTGATTATTACGCGTTGGGTGCACAGTTACTGTGGTGGGGTTGTAACCCAAGACCTTTACAACCGCGTTGCACGGTGTTGGTCCAGTAGCTTAGAAGCAATGGTAGGAGAGGTCTCCTACACGCTGTTCGCAAAATTCCCCCAGAACTCTAATCCCTTAACCCTGGGATGTGGCGGGTATGAAAACCGATCGCGTGCTCGGAGAACTGAAGTTCAACAAGAGCAGAGGAAAGGTGCACTTTGCCCCTAGTGCGCCGGGGTTGTGTAGGGTAAACCGCTACTTGGGGTGGAGACTCGTCTTATGACACAAGCAACACTTCAAGCAACTACTCAGGGGATTGTTACTCGCGTTTCAGCGCAATCCAAGTCTGAGGCTACTCAAGGCGTATAAAGCCAAGACGAGTCTGGGGTGCTACCCTGCTCGTCAGCCAGTATATATGCTATTCTACTGTTTGTACATTGTTTGGCTACTGTATAGTTATTACGTAAGCTGAGAGTCCGATACTATGGTAAACCCTATAATGGGTGTAGGTACACGGCACAGAGTGTCCGGGGGGCTGACAGCACGTGATAGGGTGTTCGGGGTCTTGCACGTGACTGCTTAGGCGCGCGCTTAGATAAGATAAGGGTTTAGGCTCTAGTCACTGGCTAGGCGAAAGAAATCGGCTTGTGACATTTTGCTTGTGGGCTAATTTGGCCAATGTGCATACTTGGCAGGTCATACTTTGCTCCTGGCCATTAGAGTCATTGCGCTTCTTTGAAGGAAACTCCGCAACGAGCTTCTGCTTGCGACAGCGCTGACATTTTCGTTCGGAGTTTTGATCGACAGTAGAGTCCCCAGGAGAGTCTTCCATCTGAATAACAGTGTCGTGTCGAAAGCACAGGTTCATACACGGGCTGAGGCAGCCGGTGAGCAGGAAATTGTCCTCTAGGGTCACGTGATATACTTTTCTTGATCTCGGCGCAACAGTTATAGTTGCTTGTTTGTTTACAATATGAATGCAGTATAGATCGTGAGAAATATACTTGAAAACTATCTACAAACATCTTCAAGTTCTCGCTAGAGCTTAGAACGTAGGCTAGAGTTGCGCGCGAACGCGTCGGGAGACTGCACGTGAGCGAATGCACGTGAGTTACGTCCCAATTTTTCTCGGAGCAGATTCCAGCCTTGCTGGAACCGCAGAAGACCTATCCTCCGAAAGGTGATGAACGTAGGGGTGAGCAGGTTACAGTATGACTCCGTCCAGATTTCTTCATAAGTAACGAGCCAAGAGTGTTGGCACCCGTAACTCGAACACGAACAAGGACGCCACATGCATAGGCGCTCAAGGTCTCACTCGCTCCATCATGTCTGATATGCTCGAAATATCTTATCTCCTTTATGACCCTGATCCCAAGCCGGTTTTATCTGTCTTCATCGACCGCAATGCTCGTTCGTGTACTGCCCTTGCGAGGGCTATCGGCGATGAGAGGCGGCCACAAGTCGATGCATCGAACATTATTCTCTGGAAGGTATGTAGCCATGATCTCTGCTGCATTTTGACGACTCTTACAGCTTCCACAGCCCAAAGAGCCTCTTCCCAAGGAGGACGGGGCAGGGCGAAAGGCATGGGATATCCTGATGGACAGATTGAAGGAGCTGCAGAAGCCGGGCCTCGATGCTATCGCGACACAGCTGGATATGACAAAGATGGCTTCCTTTGGGAACGAGGGCCAAGTCGAACTGGTGGATATTATCGTGCAGCTCAATATGCCCTGTGAGTTTTGCTCTTTCTTCACATCTCGTCGTAGTAATGACGACGTCTCAGCTCGGAAACGGCACAGCACGGAAGACAAGCCAGAGGACCCGAAGCGGCCGAAGATAGGAACCGGCGGTTCGCCGAAATTGGTTAGTGGCGATCGACCGAGGACAGTTAGCGGCGGTGAGCCTCGCGTTCGCCATGATCATGGCGTGGTCGCTCGAATTGGGGCTCATCGTCACTGGACCAGAATCAAACCACTCCGATCGTTCAAGAGCGTCGGCAGGCTCTCAAATTCATTCTGTAATCTCACCTGAAGTCCATCGAAAGCTTGACGAACGAATCCCCCCCGCGCTCGGGTCAATTTTTGACGATAGTGGCTTATTTCGACATGTCCTCTCGGAGTCTGTCGATGCCTACAAGAACACCAAATCTCCTTTAATCGCAGCAGGGACCTGGAGCGAGGCTTGGGAGAAGCACCCACATCTGAGGGACGTTTTCCTAGATTGTAAGGAGACGTGGTCTTTCCAGAAGCTCCGCGAGCAATGTGCGTCCAAATGAGCAGTGTGGTGCATTGTTTTTCACCGCTCGTCTCTGCACCCCAAACCAGGTGATCTCCACATCGAAGTGACCAAAAAACCAAAAAAACAAACCGTACCTCACAAGCTGAGGGCTGAACAGGGTAAGTATCATAACTTTTGAGTTCACAGCCGACGCTGACGCGTGACCTGTTTTAACAGGTGTAGGTGAGATGAAATGATGTCTGTGCCGCTGCAGCATGCCAGCTGACATGCCATTAGCTGTCGCGAAAGCATGGAAACAAGAATACGCGGGTGCTTCGCACGAATTGCTGCTGAACGAAATCCGCACGATGAATTCGGAGTGCAGGCCCAAGGGTCAAGAGCCATATGTTTATGCAAATACTTTACCCATCATTCAAAGCTCAGGCACTGGCAAATCACGTACGGTTGACGAAATGGCCAAACTAATCTTCACCATTCCCTTTTGTATCAGGCAGCCGAATGACAAGAGCGGTGAGTAAATTCACCCTCTCAGAAAGAGCTGCGACCAAAGGCCGTACAGGCCTTCCATACCCTCCGGCTGATACAGAGGTCGTCAGCTTCCTGCTCAAGAACGACGCCGCTTATTATGAAGATGTGCTGCTGCGATATCTCATATTCTTCGAGCATCTGTTTTCTCGCGTGGAAGAGGTCATGAAGGAACTTACGAAGGATCAGTACACGGACGAATGTGATCTCGCGAGGGTTTGGTGGGATTACCTTACAACTAATAGGGCGTCTTTGTATGAGTCCGTGATAAAGCGGATTACTGTGCGTTCATCGTTTCGACATTCCTTGCTGTAACCCTGACTCGCGTATACATAGTACATTCCACACGCTACTGCCGATGAGATCAAGCGCCAAGCCCTGGACACAGTGGCCACAGGTTCTTCCCTCATAGATTATCTCAAGACACTGACTCCTCGCCAAACTCTAGACGGAAACGATGGTCAGACCTCGCTAGATCTTGTAGTCTATTTCGATGAAGCGCAAACACTAGCGAAGTCCATGTTGCAGACACAAGAGGAGTCTGCAGCGCAGGACGACACACAGAATCGTCCCCGTTCGCGATATGACGCACTGCTATCCGCATTGAACCGCATACGTCACCTAACCCTATTCGCTGTCACTCTATCGACCAACTCCAGTCTACACGAACTCGCAGCCTCCCTTGCTATGCATGCTTCAATGCGCCTGCATCAGGTGGAATACAACTCGCTACAAGCTCCATATACGGAGTTACCCTTCGACTGTTTGCTTAACCGAAAGCATCTCATAGAGGCTGGCCAATGTACACTGGAGGACACGTGTCAGCTGTCTTTCATAAGTCGATTCGGCCGTCCTCTGTAAGCTTCCATTCATTTGAACCCATTTTGATATCTTAACGAGCTGGATTCACTAGGTGGGCAACTCTCTATGAAAATGGAGATGACGGAGTTCGCGAAAGCCTGATCGCTCTTGCCATGGCCAAACTCACAGGCACCAATGACTTCAGCGACCAAATCTCCACCACAAGCACCGATCTTGACCGTGCGAGGCTTGCTATCCTTTCTGTTAGGCTGTTGCTGGACTTCAATATAACCCAAGAGATGGCACGCACGACGACGGTAGATATGGTCACGTCAAACATGCGAATCGCATACAGTGTTCCCAAACACCGCGAATATCTTTGGTCAGGATACCCCTCGGAGCCCATTCTTGCGGAAGCGGCTTTTCGCGCCATGGCTCGGCTCAAGAAATCGGCAATATCGATAATTGCTTCAGCCGTGAATTGTGGCCTTCTCGAGAGAGGGAACAGAGGAGAGCTGATTATGCGCATACTCTTGACAGAGGCATTCGATGCAGCAGCTAAGAAGGAATACGGGGTCGGCGACGGGCTATCTGTCTCTAAGCCTGTTAGCCTCTTCGCATTTATAGAAGCTCTACTCGGTGCTACAAAGCTGGAGGAGGTCAAGAATAAGGTTCCTGAGAACATACCGTCGCCCACGAAGACCTTCGAGGTCGCTTTCAAAGATGCGGTTGTTCATTTTACCCATTTCGTGAGGAACGAAGACATGTCCGTCTCGAACTCCTATGGTGCGTGGGCAGCTCTCGCCCGAGGAGCGGCCATGCAGTGCGCCCCTAATCAAGACGTAATCGATTGCATCATTCCTGTGCTCCTCAACTCGAAGGACAAGCTGTGTGAGAATGCGATGACGGGTCTATTGATCCAATGCAAGAACAAGCGGAGCGACTCAGCAGTGACGATCAAGGAGGAGAAGATGAACGGTGGCAGGGGATTTTTCCCGCGAACTTCGAAAGACGACCGGCCATATATCGGTCTACTCATGCAGCTCGGCAGTCGTCCGAAATCCGATTCTTGCGTTGAACCCCGAATGAATCCCCAACGTGCAGCAAAGAAATATGCACAGCATCCCCGCTATTTCATTGATATCAAGGGCTGTTCCCCGGATCAATACCCAATTGTTACGGCTGAAGCGTCCAACTCGTACGCCGCTCTGCTCGGTAGTCGGAATCTCTATAGTGAACATGCGCGCCACAATTCCGCAAGTTTGAAGTCGGTACAAAGGCTCAAACCAATGTGGACGACGAGAAGGGAGGACACTTATAGCTGGCTGAAGGATCCGGAATTCGAGGAAATTATCAAACAGGATCTTCAGATAGGACCAGATTAGGAGTTCGACTGGGCGATCGATTTCGAGGGAACATCAGGAGCAGGGCGGTGAAGGTCGGCAGCAACGGATCCTGAAATCATCAACGGGTAGGATTTAGAAGCTGTCGAGCCTGCAATATCTTGTCGATTGCCCTCTCTTTGCTATTCTCACTCCAAACTTCCTTGGCTTCCTCTTTTGTCTCGCTCTCATCATCCCTTCGTCACTGCTTCGAGCCTATTAGCATTGACGGAACAGTTTTTCTCCTACTCTATCCCCTTGAGTCTCCTCTGTTTCTTCCGGGTACGAGTATATTAGTGGCACGTCATGCAATAACGAAACAGAGATCTTCATGGCAATTCCCGCTATGATAGTAGTGGGTTCTGAATTTGTCAAATGAACATAAGATAGACCCAAGTCATATGTCGTAAACTTCGAAATCCCGTTGTAATGTTATCTTTCACGTCGTAACCCGTTGTCATCCAAAATCCAGTTGCAACGCCGCTCAAACGCCACGAGCTTGATTACCCGCGGCTTCGCCACTGATGTCAATTGTCACTTAAGGATGATAACTAATCATATTGAATTGTGAGTCCGCCCAACCTGTTGCTGAGCTTGTAATCTTGTGTCCACAAATGTGGTCCCTCAAAACCTCCTGAATATTTTGGCAGGTATCTACAGTACAGGCTATTTACGTTACAAAATCCCATGGCACAGCGCAGGGAGTGTTACTGTCCATATGATTTTGTATATCTTTGACGCCTCACTGGAGAAGAGGACTTAGCGTTCAACCGCATCGCCGTGCACTTACTTCTAGGGTTCCCTGTTCAACGACCCTCGTTTCACATACAACAGCCCTGTGCCCATAGTCCCATAGCGTATCAGGTTCTAGCGGATGGCTAGTGTCTAACCACAGTACTTCTGCGTTTCAGCCACTGTTGCGCTCAACCGCAACATTTCAGCTTAGTTATCGTAGCGTACTAACCTTATGGACTGAGTGGTAGCAGTACCAAGGACACTATAACCCCGTATACTCGATCTCAAAGGCTTGAGCAATTAAGCCTGCAGCTAGTATATCGACGCTCGACTCTGCCGAGTCTGACAAGTAGTGCGCTACTCGATACGCTGAGTAACTCGACTTAGTTATTTCAGCTGAATGGATATTCGATCTGTAACAGAAGGTCGAGCTCTTAACAGACTCACTTATCAAAAGTGCAAGTCCATGCAACGCCTTGGCCCGGATCTCCCGAACCGGTTGATCCACCTGCTCCCCGGAATATACAGACACATCTACTACAAAGAGAAACACAAGTGGAGAGATCCCCCCACTGGATTCTTCACGAAAGCTCACCATCCCAACTCCAGATAAACTCGTCCCCTCGTGGGTACAACTACCCCCATCCTCGAACAACCCTTGGGAGCAGACGCGCACCGCTTTTGAACACTTCGGAACCGCCGTGGACTTAATGACACCAAGCATCATCATATCCCAAACAGGTGACTAGCTTAATTACCTGTGGATTCGCCACAATTTTGTACTTTAGGAGTTGTTGTTTATCTCTGCTCACTCAGCCACTCCTCCACCTCGCTGACGCTCGGCCTCGTCGTCGCTTCACTTGTAACACCTTTGCAACTGGCATGCGCGCCTTGCAGGCGCTGGGCATGGGAATCCACTGGCCAACTTCCCGGGTCGGTGGCGCGAGCCTTATGGGACGACGGACAGCATGTGGCACACGTGGAAAAGCACATGGCAGTTCCCACGCAATCCACGGCCCTTTAGTACTTAGATGGACAACTCAGAGGACAGACAACGAACCCCACACCCGTGGGAGGAAGCATGGGTGTGGGAAGTACAACCCTGGGCAGAAGTGCTGTTTTGGGAAGTAGCAGCACAAGCCAGGGCACAGGGGGAATGGCCAATACCCCTCAGATGACTGATAATCCACTATCTGGAAATACTAGCAGAACAAACCCCACCGGAGCAGGAGTTCCTGGAGGGGGAGGTCCCCCCGGGAGCGGAGGTCCCCCAGGCGGCAGTGGTAATCCGACAGGCAGTGCAGGAGGCAATCCAGGAGGACCACTGGGCGCAGGAGGACCACCAGGCGGAGGGGGCCCAAACCCTCACTGACTGGATGAAACAAGCGTCCATCAACAAGAA
The DNA here is from genome assembly GCA_029448655.1 of Wolfiporia cocos. Taxonomy (NCBI): domain Eukaryota; kingdom Fungi; phylum Basidiomycota; class Agaricomycetes; order Polyporales; family Phaeolaceae; genus Wolfiporia; species Wolfiporia cocos. Next base: position 1,810,505 of record JACCLO010000008.1, on the reverse strand, counting down.
CAATTATAACAAGTTCATCAAGGGACGGGGAGACCCCAAGAAGAAACCCCAGTGGCGAGCCAAGGGACCTAGTTGTTACGGGTTGAATACCCATTCATATATTCGAGTCGCAAATATAACGTTCTTCTGCACGTAGGCACGTTGCCATGTGCAAGGCAAATATTCGTTAGATGCCTTCAAGTCCTAGGTGAAGTCCCTAGGAGATTGTGTAATATCCAATACGCATTAGAGGATATAATCTGTTTAAATGCGAGTCTAGTTGAATATTAGACTCGCCTAAGTCCGAGAAGCCAGTGTGTACTTCGGGGACTTAGTTGTTCGGTTGCTCGAGTGAGAAATACTGAGCGTAGTTTCCTACGTTTGAGAATGAGTATAAGACTTCTTGTTTGTACAACAAGGTCGAGCTGAGGAGCCTCGACAATAAATACATGAGGTTATATACTATGTGAGGTATTAGGGGTCAAGTCTATCCCAGATGTCACCGATACTATCTACGCTACAGTGCCAAACGTTTGATAAGTATGGATTGATATATCTGAGACGATAGATAGGAATGATGATGGCAGTTGAACACCATCTGTCAGCTAATAAATGATAAACATGAAACGAGGGCAGAATTGGATCTGCCAAAGGTGAAACGTGCCCTATATGCTAATACAACTGGGGATGCGCCCAGTACAAGTCACGAGTAGCCAGGGGGTTGGTTGCGCAACAAGCCCCTGTATCGTATTCGCCCAATGGTGAGTTCCGCCAGCGTTCGAAAAATTCGAAATAACCGTAACATCAGCTCCCTCCTAAGCGTTCATCGTCCTCAATGAATTCTCCAAGCCCCCTCTTTCAGAGAGCCTCAGCGTCCTGTTCGTTGTAGATATCCCCATTCCCGCTGAGGGACGGGGTCGTAGGAGTTCGCCATACGAAGTGTTGGCGGCATTCATTCTGTCGATGACCTGATTGATTGAGCCCACAAGCTCTGCAAATATAATCGGGACAGTCGAGGATCCAGTGGCTGGCGGATCCGCACTGTCGACAGGGTTGTTCGGGTGAGGGCCTCGCTGGTACCCATAAAGAAGGGATATCTCGGAGGTATTCGTTATGTCGGTACCTCCAGTGGTGCGTGGCGCGATGGAGGTTTCGGGCTGCCCATGTGGGTAAGGAGGTGGTGTCCCGTTCCTGCTCCCTCGCACTTCGCTCAAACTCCTCGCGGGTTATACTTTGCACTGATGGAGATTGTCGAATAGGCGGCGTGCTATTCACTCTTCGCTGTCGCGCTGGGGTAGCCCTAGGGCTCGTTGGGCGTGCAGGTGGTTCACGTCTCCCGTTGCCTCCCATACCAGGAATACGTGGCGTCGGGTCTCTAACTCCTGTTCGGCGGGCTCTCTGAGTCTCGGTAGTATCACAAGACGCGCTGCGGACCCAATGCAACGTGCTTATGAGTAGCATAATAGCCACTCCCCCAAAAGTGCTACGATAACAGCTCATGCTGCTATCAAGGGTCCAGCTATATCTGCAGTTCATATTCCCACGCTCGGCGCCTATTAGACACTCTATGGTGTAGGCCAGCGCCACGTACGGGTAATGTACCCTATTGCTCCATAACGTCTATGATATTATGCTTTCGCATTATCTGTGACAGGTAGGCAATGGAAATAATACTCAATAATACTCGATCGCGTTCCATAAAATTAAACGGCCTTGCAACTCGGCGTCGTTCGTTGGTGGAGAAAAAGCGGGCGGGTCGTGGTGTGTATTCGGGTCGACTGGGAGTAACGTGCTCCCAATCCTCGAAGTCGTTGAGCGCGTGTCGTAATCGGGCCGTTGTAGTGGCGGCCAATCTGTCGATAAGTTGGTCGGTGAGTAGTTCGAGTCCCTCCCTCTGCTCTCTGATCTGCCCCTCCATTCGGACGAGGTCCTCGGTGATGTTCTGGTATGAGCTGTATACGTGGGTGAGGTCCTGCGCGATGTCGAAGAGGGCCGACCAGCCATCGGCTCGGCCAGCAAAAGGTCCCTCGGCCCTGTACCAGAGGAGGGCGTGTCTGATCTGCAGGTGCTGGGGAGAGTACCTTCTTGGTGGCGTACCTCTCAGCCGGCCTTCTCGTCGGTCCGCATCACCGGGGGTTGTGGTGCGACAGGGGAGCTGGTCGCGAGTCGTCGACATACTATTACTGTTTGGTTTTCAAGTGTCGGGGTTGTTCTGACTCTCGTCTTGTGGTAGTCTTTTATCAGTTCCCTGGAGTGTTCTAAATTTCCTTCGTCTTCCCATGAGTTGTCGGCCGTGGCATAGCCTTTCCACTTGACGAAGTACTGGTGCTGCTTTGCTCACCATCTACCAGCAATGATGGCTTCGACTTCGTACTCTTCCTGTCCCTTGATGATATCAGGTGGCGGCCGTAGATAATTGGGTCCGTGCACCATCGTTGTCACAGATTTATCTGGGGCTTACAGCATTTTTCCTACGATTATAGCAATTTATCCGGGATTTATACGTCTAACTACATGTTATCTACGGGTTAACTCCCATTGCCACCACGACAAGCTCTTAACTGGGCTTATCAACCACATGACCAGCTTACATAAACGCTACGGGACCATCCGGTCCAATAGCAACACTACAGCTACGTCATAAGTCTCGCCCGTCAGAGCAAGACCAGCCACATCATAAGATCTTAGATCATAATGATAGGCCGAGCGTGGCACGCTCGCATAATTATGTCCACAATCACAAACATCGCCACCAAGCAATGTTCTATTGGGTCGGCCTCCTCGGCCCGTCCTCCTGGATCGGCTCTTGCCTATTCTCTGGACATCTACATGATACCCGGGCTGTGCCTGCGTTAATCAAGATAATAATAAACCTCCTTCACTACTATTGGTGCGGCCATTACCAGCCCACACGGCCATTGTAGATAGGATCATAAACACATAGATAAGATAAGCTTCGCCCTTTGGCAAAGCCGCATAACCCGGAAAGGTAGTACTATACAGTAGCACATGACCTCTCCGCATACATGTATTTAAGTAGTGTCACAAGAAATCCCGGAATAAAGGGGTTCCCTGACGATTTATTCACCTTTATTCTCCAGATATTCGCTACGTTATACCTAGCCGCCCGGGACTGCACGTGCATGGGAAATAGATAAGTCTTCATCATATCTTATCTCTTACATAGGTCACGTGGTACGTCACTGGAGTCACGATCGTTACTTAGTCATGTGCAGCGTAGTCACAGTGTGCACAGACCATGCCATTAGGGCAGGTCTTGTAGCTACAGTAGATAGCGTCCACATGTATATATACTAGGTAGCGTTCTGAGGTACTCCTCAGAACTTATCTTCTCGTCGTTGGGGGCGCGTCCCCTGGCAACCTTTCCTATACCGTCTGCCTGCTTGTCTCTGCGTGCAGGGTCCTCGTCGACAAAGCCTGCTGCGTCCTACTTGGGCGTGGGGGCCTCTATTCATTGCATCCATCTTGTCTTTTATTCCTTTACCTGCTAGTCTGGGCAATACGGCAGGACTCCTCAATAGGAGTGCCTCCTTGTTCTCCGCCGTTAGGAGGGTGAGGGGCTATAGGCGTTAGGCATAGGGCGGATATAGGGGTTCCCCGCTGGGGCAGGTGGCATGGTGGTTACCGTGACAAGTAGGAGCCAAGCGCTCCATACTTCGGTTCTATTCTATCGTCTTCACCACCATGTGCCCATAGGTGGAGTACCATAGGTACTCCCCGGCGGACTACCATTGGTAGTCCCAAGCACTCTTGGCCTTACTGCAATACTACTTCCAATGGTACTTGCTGCACTGGGTTTATCTTCCTCCTCTAGTCGCCCTACTACCTAAGGATAGCGACTAGGTGAGTCCCACAGGATAGATCCGTGTCACCCGTTTCCTTGAATGGTTTCAGTAATGCGGCATGGAAGACAGGGTGAATCTTCCAGCTTGTCGGTAACTGTAGCCGATAGGTTGTGGGCCCCATCTTTTTCATGATGGTGAAGGGTCCTTCTCTTTTTGGTGCTAGCTTGTTTGATTCATATGGTATCGTCAAGTTCTTTGCATCAAGCCAGACCTTGTCCCCCTTCTGAAGTTCTCGGAGGAAACGTCCCGCCATTCTTTGCTGTGCTAGTTTGTGCGTGATGAATGCCATGTTTTGCACCTCTTTTTTTTATTGATCCGCTCGAGTGCTGCCGGGACGTTCCCTATTCTGTCATAGTCTGGGAATCCTCTCAGGACATATCCTAGGATTATTTCAAGTGGCGCGGGTCGGTTTTCGGTTCGTCTGGTGTTGTGGGCGAATTCGACGTCAGGTAGTCGTTGTACCCATTGGAAAGGGTCGTTCATGCAATAGATACGAAGGTATACTTCGATCTGTTGATTCATCCTTTCCGTTTGTCCGTCTGTCTGTGGGTGGTATGCCGTACTCATTGCTGATTCTGTCCCCTGCAGCCTGCATAACTCTTTGAAGAGTCTTGACGCGAATTGTGGTCCCCTATCCGAAATGATCTTTCGGGGAATACCGTATTGCGAGTAGATTTTTCGATGGAATATTTCTGCCGCCCCTTCACTTGTAATTGTTTTGTCGCATGGGGTGAGAGAGATTGCCTTGGATAGGCCGTGGTCGACAATCACCATCATGGAATCATATTTCCCAACTCTTGGCAGATCGGTGACAAAGTCGACCGAACATTGTGAGAATGGGAGGGCGTCTTCTCGCGTCGGTATCAGTTGTAGCGGGGGTTTTATCGGATTCCGATCAGGTTTCATCTGTTGACAGATTGCACAGCCCCGGACATATTCCGCTATCATTGTTCTCATGTCAGGCCACCAAAAGTGGGTTGTGACTTGTACTGTCATTCCCCAGATCCCAGGGTGTCCGGCCGGGATCGAGTCGTGGTATTTTGAGATGACATCTCATCGAAGACCCTCATCTTTTGGCACGTACATCCTGCCCTTGTAGAGCAATATTCCATCCGTTTGCTGCCAATCATCTGCGGCGGTTTTCGCGGGGAATTCATCTGTGCCTTCTAGGGCACGGATCGCCTGTTCCGCAGATACATCTCGATCGTTGGCGCTTTTGATTCGATCAATGATCGGAATCTGGATCACATGGACTACAAGCTCGTCCGGAATCATGGTTATTCCCTTGTTGTCTTCGTCACTTTTGTCAAGGTGGTACAACCTAGAAAGTGTGTTGGCCATGACCAGTTTCCTTCCAGGGACGTGCTATAATTTCAGGTCGAATTGCGAAAGGAATAGATGCCATCTTGCTTGTCGCCGGTTTAGGCGCTGTGGGCTTCTCCAGTACATCAGGTTCTGGTGATCACTCCGGATCAAGATCCGATGCTGTCACAAGAAATCCCTGAATAAAGGGATTATCTTTTTGTCTCACCCTTGGCTAACGCTTATCCACAGACATTCGTTATGGTTATGTTATACCTAGCCGCCCGGGACTGCACGTGCATGGGAAAGTAGATAAGTCTTCATCATATCTTATCTCTTACTTAGGTCACGTGGTACGTCACTGGAGTCACTCAGTGTTACTTAGTCATGTGTAGCGTGACTAGTAGTCACAGTGTGCACAGACCATGCCATTAGGGCAGGTCTTGTAGCTATAGGAATCTGCGTCCACATGTATATATACTAGGTAGCGTTCTGAGGTACTCCTCAGAACTTATCTTCTCGTCGTTGGGGGCGCGTCCCCTGGCAACCTCTCAATACCGTCTGCCTCTCTTGTCTTTGCGTGCAGGGTCCTAGTCGACAAAGCCTGCTACGTCCTACTTGGGCGTGGGGGCCTCTATTCATTGCATCTACCTCATCTCTCATTCCTCTACCTGCTAGTCTGAGCAATACAGGGCTCCTCAACAGGAGTGCCTTCTTGTTCTCCGCCATAGGAGGGTGGGGGGCTTTAGGCATTAGGGATAGGGCGGATATAGGGGTTCCCCGCTAGGGCGGGTGGCACGGTGGTTACCGTGACAGATGCGGTGCTCCTTCTAGCAGGTGCCGCCATTCTTCTAATGCTCGGACTATTCCGAGTAGTTCGCGATCATAGATTTTGTAGTTCCATTCTGCTGGTGTCAGGGATTGTGAGAGATATCCCACTGGCCGTTCGCGCCCTGTTTCATCTGTCTGTTTCAGTACTGCCCCCGTGGCGAACTGAGATGCGTCTGTTTCGAGGATGAACGGTTTCTCCTTGTCTGGTGTTCCTAGTGCGGGTGCCGTTGTAAATGCCTGCTGTCACAGATTATACCTGTAAAGGCATCTGGACGTTACGGAGTAATTAACTAGGGTATACAGAGGGAATACGTGGGTATAACCTGAACAAGGCTACCCGTAGACGCTAAGCGTGGGAATCTGAACTGCAGATATAGCCGGACCCTTGATAACAGCCAAGCTGTTATCGTAGCCCTTTTGGGGGAGTGGTCTATAACACCACTCATAAGCGTGTTGCATTGGGTCCGCTGCGCGTCTTGTGATACCTGCTTCATGTAGTCGAACACTTTCTGTTCTTTATCTGTCCACTGAAACCCTGTCCCTGTGACCGTTTTTGTGAGGTATACCAGGGGTCGGGCGTGCGTTGAGTAGTGATCGATGAATTTCCGATAGAAGTTCGCAAATCCTAGGAAGGATCTGACTTCCTTGAGATTCCGGGGAGTCGGCCACTCGTTTAGTTTCGCCGGGTCCATCTGGATATTTCCTGAGGTGATGACTAGCCCTAGAAATTCGACTCTGTCGACACCAAAGGCGCATTTTTCGGGTTTTACAAAGAGGTGATTATCCACCGATCTCTGGAGGATCTGCCATTCTCGTTCTTTGTGTGTTTTCTCGTCTGCCGAGAAAACAAGGATGTCATCCATGTAAACAAGCACCCACCTTTCGAGGATTTCTTCTTTCAGGATTTCATTGATCATTGCTTGAAAGGTTCCTGGCGCATTGCATAATCCGAAAAACATAACCGTGGGTTCGTATAACCCTCGATTCGTTTTGAAGGCTTCCTTCCATTCGTCTCCTGCTTTGATTCGAACGTTGTTGTATCCTGCTCTGAGGTCCATTTTCGTCAAGATTTTCGCTCCCTTCAGCTTTTCCAGGAGCTCTGAGATAAGTGGCAGGGGGTAGACGTTCTTTATCGTCCATTCGTTCAGATATCGATAATCTTGACAGGGCCGTAGGCCATTGTCTTTCTTTGGGACGAAAAGGAAGGGTGACGCCATCGGGGATCTCGAAGGAACTATGAATCCCTTGGCCAGGTTTTCTTTCAGGAATTCGTCCATTGCCTGTTATTCTTTGGGTGATAGCGCATATACTTTGCAGTCCCTTGGCACGAAGTCGGGTTTTAGTTCAATTGCGTGGTCCCATGGTCTTGATGGGGGGAATGCTGCCGCAGACTCCTTGCTGAACACCTTGGCGAAGTCCAATAGGTGTTTTGGGACCATCTCCTCAATCGCTCGTTCAGGTTCGGGGGTTTTCTGCGCGAATTCCTGAGATTTTGTCAACACTTTCCTGACAGCATTGATGATTTGTATCTTTGTTCGGAACTTCCTTCGCATCTCCCCTTTCTTTCCTATGATCCTAGGGCCTTCCTTCGCGAAGCGTCGAATTGCTTTGTACTCGTCAGGAGTGTATAATCGTTGACTTGTTTCTTCTGGTTGGTCCGTGGATCCAAACCCTTTTTCTCCTCTTTCGGTTTCGTCTAGATCTTCAACCTTTACAATGTCGGGGGTTAAGTGTTGTTCGAATATTATCTGGGCTATTCGCATGCCCGGGATAATTCTGTGTGTTTTGTCCGAATAGTTGAAGACGATGGCTCCTACATCTCCTCGGTAGTCTGAGTCTATGACTCCGGCTTGCACTACCAGCCCATGTCTGAGGGTGTTGCCTGATCGTCCGGCCAACCTTCTGTATGATCCTTTTGGGATCTTCATTTTTACTCCTGTAGAGACTAATTTCCATCCTCCTGCAGGGATCTCGGTTTCTTCTGCGGCATAAAGGTCGTACCCTGCAGCTTCTTGGGTTCCCCTTGTTGGAATTTTTCCTTCTGGGGAAACTACCATTTCCATCGTATTCATACGGATTGTGGTTTCCTGTTTTCTTTCTTCTGCCCCTAATACTGATCGTACGTCAATCATCTGGTCCCTCCAGTCGATCGTGGGGTTTTCGTCTTTCAGCCACCCATACCCTAGGATCATATTTTTAATGCCAATCGATCCTACCAGGAATCGGACTTTCCGTGTCTTCTGGGTTTTTGGGTATCGTAGGAGTATGGTGGCTTCTCGATCTATTCATCCGTCCTTGTTTTCTGTCCCGTCAACGTTCTTGACAATGATCGGGTTCTTCAAGGGTTGCTGTCACAGATTTATCTGGGGCTTACAGCATTTTTCCTACGATTATAGCAATTTACCTGGGATTTATACGTCTACCTACAAGTTATCTACGGGTTAACTCCCATTGCCACCACGACAAGCTCTTAACTGGGCTTATCAACCACATGACTAGCTTACGTAACGCTACGGTACAACCACGTCCAATAGCAACACTACAGCATACGTCATACAGGTCTCGCCCATCAGAGCAAGACCAGCCACGTCATAGATCCTAGATCATAATGATAGGCCGAGCGCGGCACGCTCACATAATAATGTCCACATGTACAAACAGTGCCTCGCGGCCTTGTACTATTGGGTCGGCCTTCCCGGCTTCCCACCGCCATAAGATCCTCGATCACAATGGCACCTCAGGCGCGCCACGCCTTCGCATAATAATGGCAACACGGCCAAATAGCACTATATTAGCACCAAGGCAATATTGCTATAGGCTCGGCCTTCTCGGCCATCCCACGGACTCGGCGTTCTCCAAGTCCCGGGCTTCTGCCATTACGGCATTGCCCAAACACCGGTCCTCGCCTCACGGCTAAGACCAACACATGTCCCGGTTACCTTCCGGTCCGGACATAACACATGCTACGGTACCTTACGGTCCAATAGCATTACGACCTCGGTGTCCCGCCTTGGTCATCCAGCGAAGTACGGCCAATCGCCATTATTCCGCAAGGTATCCGGCAACCGGCTTCACCTATACCCGGGCTGCGCCCGCGTTAGTAACACAATAAAGACATAATCCCTCTATTACGATTGGGTCGGCCATTAGGGCCTTCCACGGCCATTCTAGATAGAGTAACTAAACATCAGATAAAATAAGCTTCGCCACTTGGCAAAGCCACATAACCCGGTAAGGCAGTACTAGCTAGTAGCACGTGCCCTCCCGCCACACATGTATTTAAGTAGGAGCCAAGCGCTCTATAACTTCAGTTCTATTCTTCTCGGCGTACGCCGTAGAAGAACCTCCTACCTCCTATTGCGTCTGATAACCTCACCTAAGTCGCCTAGTTCATCGCAGGATACTGGCTTGGTGAGTCCCACAGAGCCATCTGTGTCAGTTGCGTGGGCACCTTGTACTTTTCTACCACTCTGCTGTGGATCAGGTTCGACATTGCTCCTGAGTCGATTAATGCATTGCATTTCACGGGTTTTGCCAGCGTCATGATTACCGGGATGAAGAGGGATCGATTCTTCTCGAACGAGGTAACTACATGTGCTGCTTTCTTGGAGGGTAAGACCGTGGGCTTCCCTCCTAGGCAAAATCCTGTTCTTCTACGAGCTGTGCTAGAAGCTCAGGGTTCTTGGCTTTCAGAGCCCTAATTGCTGTGATCGCTCTGTTCGCGGTGATGTATTCAGTCTCTTCCTCAGAGACTTCCTCGATGCGAGCTTCTTGCTCGGCTTCTTCTTCTTCTGTTTTCCGAGTAGTCTGCTTGGGGCGTGCTGTCTTCCTTGGTTTCTTTGGGCAGTCTCACGACATATGCCCCGGCTAATGGCAGGTGAAACACTTGCCCTTCTTGATGTGATCATCCCTTTCTTGGGTGGTCATTCGATCTACATCCATGGCGTTCAGATCTTTCGGTGTCGTCTGCGGAGCACTAGTGCGTCCGTTATTCTGGTTCGAAGGTTGCCAAGCTTTCTTCTTGACAAACGCTTTGTCGCTGTCACAGATTTATCTGGGGCTTACAGCATTTTTCCTACGATTATAGCAATTTACCTGGGATTTATACGTCTACCTACAAGTTATCTACGGGTTAACTCCCATTGCCACAACGACAAGCTCTTAACTGGGCTTATCACCACATGACTAGCTTACATAATGCTACGGCACTTTCCGGTCCAATAGCAACACTACAGCTACGTCATACAGGTCTCGCCCGTCAGAGCAAGACCAGCCACATCATAGATCGTAGATCATAATGATAGGCCGAGCGCGGCACGCTCGCATAATAATGTCCACACGTACAAACAGTGCCTCGCGGCCTTGTACTATTGGAACGGCCTTCCCGGCTTCCCACCGCCATAAGATCCTCGATCACAATGGCACCTCAGGCGCGCCACGCCTTCGCATAATAATGGCAACACGGCCAAATAGCACTATATTAGCACCAAGGCAATATCGCTATAGGCTCGGCCTTCTCGGCCATCCCATGGACTCGGCGTTCTCCAAGTCCCGGGCTTCTGCCATCACGGCGTTGCCCAAACACCGGTCCTCACCTCACGGCTAAGACCGCCATATGTTCCGGTAACCATCCGGTCCGGACATATCACATGCTACGGTGCCTGCTGGCCCAATAGCATTACGACCTCGGCGTTCCGCCTTGGTCAGCACACGATGACCGGCCAATCGCCATTATACCTCATGGTATCCGGCAACCGGCATCCCTTATACCCGGGCTGCGCCCGTCTTCACATGTCCATCTCACGATGAGACCACACGCTCTCTATTTTACCATTGGCCCGGCCATTACCGGCGGGCCACGGCCTTTTTAGAGTAGACACTCCACTTGGTCGCCCTTATGGCAACCAAGCCCACACTCCTTATCGGGCATGCACTATACAGTAGCACATGACCCGTTATATTTGTGTATATAAGTAGGGCCTTGACGGCCTATAACCTTAGTTCTATTCTTCTCGGCGTACGCCGTAGAAGAACCTCCTACCTCCTATTGCGTCTGATAACCTCTACCTCACCTAGTTGCCTTAGTTCATCGCAAGGATACTGGCTTGGTGAGTCCCACAGAGCCATCTGTGTCAGTCGCGTTTCAAGAATATCTTGTGTCACAAATTATTGCTTTATTAATTTAGACTCCCTCGCTATAGGTTGTATGTGCGGCGCTAGGCGTACACCGCGCCTCTACTCCATAGCCACCTCCAGCGTCACTCCCAGTTATTGCAGGTCACCTGGTCGTTAGGTTAGCACTGTAGGGTAGCGCGCGCCTCCGGTACTCACACTATGGTCACAGTAGTTACATGATGCGTCACTTAGCACATGACCCAGTAGATACAGCGCACAGGCCTTCTCTTTAGGGCAGTACTAGTAGTCCCATCACTCATGTATATATTACGATGGAATGTGGGATTACTCCCCATTCCTAAGATTCTCGACAAATGGGCATAGCCCTTTTTGTCACAGATTTATCTGGGGCTTACAGCATTTTTCCTATGATTATAGCAATTTATCCGGGATTTATACGTCTAACTACAAGTCATCTACGGGTTAACTCCCATTGCCAACACGACAAGCTCTTAACTGGGCTTATCAACCACATGACTAGCTTACATAACGCTACGGTACAACCACGTCCAATAGCAACGTTACCGCTACATCATAATGGCCTCGCCCACCATAGCAAGACCAGCCACGTCATAGATCCTTGATCATAATGATAGGCCGAGCGCGGCACGCTCGCATAATAATGTCCACACATACAAACATCACATCATGGCAATGTTCTATTGGGTCGGCCTTCTCGGCTCCCCACACGTCATAAGATCCTTGATCACAATGACACCTCAGGCGCGCCACGCCTTCGCATAATAATGGCAACATGGCCAAATAGCACTATATTAGCACCAAGGCAATATCGCTATAGGCTCGGCCTCCTTGTCACAAATTATTCCTTTGTTAATTTAGACTCCCTCGCTATAGGTTGTATGTGCGGCGCTAGGCGTACGCCGTGCCTCTACGCCATAGCTACCTCCAGCGTCACTCCCAGATATTACAGGTCACCTGGTCGCTAGGTTAGCGCTGTAGGGTAGCGCGCGCCTCCGGTACTCACACTATGGTCACAGTAGTTACATGTAGCGTCACTTAGCACATGACCCAGTAGATATGGCGCACAGGCCTCATCTTTAGGGCAGTACTAGTAGGCACATCGCTCATGTATATATTACGACGGAATGTGGGCTTACTCCCCATTCCTAAGATTCTCGACAACTGGGCATAGCCCCTTACTCTCACCTCTTTGTGTGCGCTCTCTGGCCGGGGGCCCAGCTCGTCTTGCTTGACTGTGCGCGCCTCAACATGTCGACTCTAGGAGTCCCTCTTTAGGGTACAGCCGACAAGTTCACCGCTGTTGCGGTTGCGCACCGTCCTGTAGGGCGCGTTAGGATTCCTCTGTAGTACAGAGTCCCACAAACGTGTAAGTTTGTGTCACTCCTCGGCCATCCCACGGACTCGGCGTTCTCCAAGTCCCGGGCTTCTGCCATCACGGCATTGCCCAAACACCGGTGTCACAGATTCTGTGACATGTAGGTACGCCCCCAGCGGGGGTCGATCTTAGTGACTTACGTCTGTTAGTCACATGTCCTGCACCGCCAATTACACAGTGGACTAGTAGTTACGCGTACCCCCCCCTCCTCTGGTCTAGCGCTGGCTTACATAACATAGATACATGTGATGGGCAGTGACATAACCATAACGTACGCACAGACCATGCCTTTAGGGCTGGTCTCTATTCTAGTAGCGTACGCTCCCCCATGTATATAAGCTAGTGCAGTCTGAGGCTTACACCTCAGACTTGTTAATCTCGATGTAGGGCTAGTCCCTCTCTACTCAACTCGTCTGACTTGTCTGAGGTCTGCTGCGCACCAACATAGTACTGCGACGCGGGGAGAGTCGTTCCTCAAGGCCAACATTAGTCGGACCAACACTAGTTAAGTTTTGTGTCAACCGGTCCTCGCCTCACGGCTAAGACCAACACATGTCCCGGCTACCCCACGGTCCGGTACATTATCACATGCCATGGTACTAACGTCCAATGGCATAGCTACCTCGGCGTCTCGCCTTGGTCAGCATACGAAGACCGGCCAATCGCCATTATACCTCCTGGTATCCGGCAACCGGCTTCCCGTATACCCGGGCTGCGCCTGACACAAACCAGTTGTGGGACTCACACTATAACCTTGATATGCGACTTGAAGGGTTGCTTGAAGGTTGGTGAGGGAGCTGGTAGGCGCAAGTAGAAGTGTTATGCAACTATGCGAATGCAGAGAATAAATCTAAGGCTTATCCGCAGTGATAGCCCTACTTATATACATGCTTTGTTTGGTTACCAGTAAGGGAGCCAAACATGAAGATGGTCTGTGTGCAGACATAACTAATACAGCTAAGTCGTAAACTACAATAGACCATGTGCGCCGGTAATGGCCGCACCAGTAAGAACGTTTGTTTGGACCGTAGGTCCATGTTGTGGAAGTGGCTGTAGCTACGTTAGTAAGCCATGCATGTGATTCTTATATACTGGTATTGGGGTATGAGTAATCGTAAGGGCATTGGCATGTGGTAACGAGCGGGCCGCTTATCCAATCGTACTGACATAGCCCGGTATCGGGATATGAGTAAGGCGCGTGACACCGGAGGTTAGTCCGCTGAGTCATTGACGCATACGATCGTGTTATGTACATGTTGTTATGACAGGTGGACGTATACCGCATTGTGTACGTGTTGTTTGGTTGCGTGTACGTGTAGACGGGCGCTTAGCAGCGTAAGTGTCTACAAGGTCGTAGAAATACCAGATAAATAGGTAAAAATATGGGGTAAATAGTGGCATGTCCCAAATCTGTGACAGCGCCCGTGTTCACATGTCCATCTAACGATGAGACCACACGCTCTCTCTTTACCATTGGCTCGGCCATCACACCTTTCAGTGACAGTAGATGACGGTTCAGGTCAACCGGCTTGTACCAACCCCTAACGGTTCAGGTCAGCCGGTTGTCGGCCCATGCCCTAACCGTTAGGCCTACTGTCAGGTGGGCCCATGTCTTCTGTGACCAGATGGTAGTGACGGTCGCGGATGGGCCCACCACTGCCGTGACCAGACGATTATGATGGTTGCGAGTGGGCCCACAAATGCTGCAATCAGAAAGTTGTGACGGTCATGGGTCGGCCTACAACTTGACGGTTGTGACGGTTGTGGGTGGGCCCACCACTGCCATGACCGGACGGTAGCGACGGTCACGGGTCGGCCCACAACTTCCGCGACCAGACGGTTATGACAGTCACAGGTGGGCCCATGACTGCCACAACCTGACAGTTGTGACAGTTGTGGGTCGGCCCATGACTGCCATGACCAGACAATTATGATGGTCATGGGTGGGCCCATGACTGCCACAACTTGATGGTTGTGACAGCTGCGGGTGGGCCCACCAGCGCCGCAACCAGATGGGTGTTGCTGGTATGACGGTTGCGGGTGGGACCATGACCACTGCAATCTGACAGTTGTGGGCACTGGTAGAAGCCAACAATGGGATTGTGTGGCGGGCATTTGAGATTGTGCCATGGACTTGCCAGCTTTCTTCCTGGGGGGGGCCTGTATCTGTACAAGGGCTTATCTCTGTATGGAAGCCAACCATATTTTCCCTTCCAGTTGGTTGTCATCATCTGTATTGGTAATCCAGTAGTCAATATTGCAGCTGTCAAAGCAGAACACCTCTTGCTCATCTGGACAGTCATTCAAGACCTCAGATCATGTTGTACTTGGCCCTTCATTATTTGCAACACTGTCCTGCTTATTTATTTTCCTCTTTGGTTTTCCTGGGAAGCAGCACTCCAGCATGGGCCCCTTACCTTGCTCCAGATCATTTTCTGAGAACCTACTTGGGTGCATTGCATTCATGCCAGGAATTACATAGGCATTCACATGAAATGCAGTCAAGTGATATGGTTCCTTGAGGTATCCATTTGTTAGCAAGTGCACACAGAGCCACTCTGTGTCCTGTGGTTGTCCCATCATAATATCCAGTAATGTAAGAATTTCAGCAGCATTAATACAGTGCACTCACCTCCTTTAACAGGTCCACCTTGCCACCAGCAATGGTGTTGAGGTCTGCACAATCACAGTATGCCATGAGTGCTTCTGTCAAAATGCAAAGGAAACATGCATATAAAGCATGAAATGGTGGATCACACATCACAGGACACCCTTGTTGATTCCAAAGCCACATGCTAGCAAGGATCATTAGCACAAGTGCATCTCATGCACCAGTGTGTCTATCTACTTGTGGTTTCACAGACAACTTTGAGGTCTCCCCTGCTCCATTTCTTGTACAAGGCCTCCTTGTGACTTTCTCTGATGACAGAGTGGTACATGCCAGTCTTCATTCTGTGCTCACTCATGAGGTTCAGCTCTTGAGCAACTGTCTCTGCATCCTGCCATCAGACTTGGGGATCTCCCTCATGGCTACTGATCACAGAGACAGACAAAGCAATATTCCATTTAGTTTGTTATTCACACATCCAAGACTATATAGTACATCTACAAGCCCTCTACTCTACTTGCTCTTCCACAGCCTGCTGCGAACCGAGTTGTAATAGGAGGAGGAGGAGACATCAGTCATATGATACAGATTGTCAACATTTCCCTGCACTCTGTCCAGAAGGCTGCATCCAGCAGCTTCTTCATCTGGATAATTGATGAGAATTATCCAGGGAAATTTGCAGAAATAACTCACCAGACTCAGCCGCAAAGCGGACACGTTTAATGCCCGATTTCGAGGTACCTTGTATATCGTCACCATCCAAGTCCATGGACGAATCAACAGCCCATCTGTTCCGCTTTGGTGTTTTGCGAGGCTGGCGCAATGCAGATTTTCTGGCTACTGGAACTGCCACAACAGCCGAAGGGGTCATGGGGGTTGCGAATGGCAGGGCAGGGGTGGTTGTGGTTGAGCTCGTGGGTGGCAGGGACTCTGGGTCGAAGTTCCAGGATGGATAGCGTTTTCTCGGAGCGGGAGTCGCGTTGGTGGCGGATGGCGTGGTCGCGGTCGCGGCGGTCGTGGGTCGCGGGGTCGCGATGGTCGCGGTGGTCGCGTTTGAGGTCGCAGATGGCACGGTCGCGGGCGTGGCGGTTGTGGTAGAGGCCGTAGGTAGCAAGATGTCCGGTGTGAAACTCCAGGACGGATAGCGCTTTTTTGGAGCGGGAGTCGCATTGGTGGTGGATGGCGTGGTCGCGGTCGCGGTGGTCGCGGCCGCGGTAGTCGCGGCCGCGGTGGTCGCGGTCGTGGTGGTCGCGGTTGCGGTGGTCGCGGTCGCGGTGGTCACATTTGAAGTCACGGATGGCGCGGTCGCAGGCGTCGTGGTTGTGGCGGAGGCTGTAGGTAACAATATATCTGGCATAAATCCCCAGGACGGATATCGCTTCCTCGGAGTGGGACTTGCGGGGGTCACAGATGGCGCGGTCGCGGTGGTCGCAGGTCGCGAGGTCGCGAGGGTCGCGGATTGCGATGTCGCGACGGTTGCGGGTCGCGAGGTCACGTCGGTCGCATTTGAGGTCGCAGGTAGCAGGGGGTCTGGATTGAATTTCCATGCCGGATATCGTAGCTTTTGAGCTGACACCTGAATAGCAGGCTCACTCTTGCTCTCCTCTGGTTCTGGTTGCCCTTCTATACATACAGGAGTTAAATGTAAAATATATCAAGCAAAATAAAAGCTGTACCATCCTGCATTTGAATATCTTCATCTCCTTGAAGTTCTTGAGTCTGTTGTGTGAGTGAAGACCCTTCTTCCAGTGGGGAGTCCCGCACTGCACTGGTACGGAAGTGCGTAAATGCGATAGGCATTGGATAAGCGGGAACAGGGGAGGGACTGAGGGGTTTTGATTGGTTCATGTGGGGGCGCGGGCAGGCGAGAAAAATCAAACTCGCAGTAACGAGTTGAAAAAGATATAATAGATGCGGGTAGCTCATAGAACAACAGAAGTCCAGAAGCAGACCGTGGGAATAGACTTAATCACGTGCACGCTGGATGCGGCGGCAATCAGCGCAATGTGCCGAAATAGAAATCAGGCGCTTCCGGTCCGCGGACCGGCGCCGGGCTGTAGCATGAGGCTGCGAAGACTTATATGAACAGGTCGCGAGCTGCGGTCGCGACCCCTCAAGCTCGGACTCTCCCCGCGCTGCTGCTCTCCTGCTCGCACTCCCAATTGCGCTTGCACTCCACCTGTAACTTTTGCTCTCATCATGTCTGAACTCTTTGAACAGGCCGACGTCCTCATCGCCCGCGCGATCGCCGCAATCAGGGCAGCCCCCGAGAGTCTGGAGGGCGGTGACTATACTGAGTGGCAGATGAAGATGATGGCTGAGATGGTGAGTAATTTTTTTTTCCACTCAACTCAAGGAGTTTTAACTAGGATATCCCAGTCAAACACCGTCAAGGTGTTCCCGTACGAGGCCATTAAGCAGGGGTACAGGCTACCCATTCTCTATGCCAGTATACTGGCAGAATACGAATTCGTCAATGAGAAAGAAGATGAAGAGTTCAACTCCATTCGCGTCGAGGAAACGGATCAGAGGATTAGGACTCACCCCAAAATCGCTCCAATAGTGGATGACGCCAAACCCCTCCCAGTGGTGGAAGACCTAGGACCCGACCAGTGGTGGGTCACAGGTATGTACTCATTCAAATCCTTTGCAAGTCTACATTTATTGAGTATACTTACAGGAGAATCTAATGAGGGCAGGCCGACTGCCCCGCGCACCCAAAAGAAAAGGCCCCGTGAGGATTTCGAGAAGGACAGCACGGATTCGGAAGACAACAAGGAGGAGGAGAACAGTCAGGAAGATGGGGAGGTAATCGAGGAGGAGGACGAACGTCGAGGAAGGAGCGAGGGTCGTAAGGGACGCAAGAGTCGCGAGACGGGTCGTGAGACGGGTCGCGAGACGGGTCGCGAGACGGGTCGCGAGGGTAGCGAGAGTAGTGACGAAGGTCGCAAGGGTCGCGCCGAACGTCGCAAGGGTCGCACCAAATCTCGCAGCGCCACCACATTGACCGGTGTCACGACTCGCACACGGTCAAAGTCTGCCGAAAAAAGGCCGTCAAAAGTCAGGCGGACTGGCAGCAAGTCATCGGCGACTGCGCGACCGTCGCCAAGCTCGAACTCGGCCAGCCCTCCCCCCTCTCGCAAAGGCCGTTCAAAACTGACCAAGGGGCGGAAGGCATCAAAGGGTGCTCAAGTCAAAGCAACTAAACTGAGGCCCAAGCCATCGGATCATCCGCTTCGCTCCGTAAGCTTTTAATTTGTTTGCAGACATAGCGCTGACCTCCTTTTTTGTCAGGCACTAACATGTTCCAACTGCAGACGTATTGGAACCGTCTGCACTATCGATGTCGAAATTCGGACGAGGTGCGAGAGGTGCTCGGGCAACAGCCTCGCCTGCAACTTGGTGCCCAAGGAGCTGAACAGCAAGGGAGAATACGAGTCCACAAAAGGGGCGAGGTCATTAAAGCTGGCACGTATGTTTCAGAAGAAGTTCGACAGTCCCGCCAGACAAGCACCCAAATTGGAGAAGCTCAAACTTGTCGTCTACAACCCCAACACCAAGAAATTCATTATCGATGACACCACTCGGTACACTGAGGAGGAGCTTGCAGACTTCCCAGTCAAAGGTGAGTCAAAGTCTTATCATTTTTGATTATTATATTTTTGGGGGGTTCTCAAACAGGCTCAAAGAGCAAGGGAAAGAAGCAGGCAAGTGAGGTAGACAGTGACTTAGAGGAAGATGAGCAGGATCAGTTGGACGAGGATGAGGAGGTGAGATCTGGTGGGGCAGAGACTGACGCGTCGGTTGTCAAGGCTTTCCGGAACCTCAGGCATGACGACAACATAGAGACGGGTGATGAGGAGGAAGCGGGCCCTTCTGCTGGCCCCTCGACCACAAGACACGATGGCAAGGGAAAAGAGGTGTCCCGACGGTCGACGAGGTTGGCTGAGCGTGAGCATCGTGAGACCTCACAAGCAAGTGTCCATGTTCAGGCAGAGCAGCCATCAGGTGAGCAAAAAAAATCTTGATCACTCTATTCTAATAAATAGCCTTCACATATCTATATATAGCGGACAAGGAGGGCGGGTACAATCGCTACCGCAGCCAGGTGGGGGATGACCGGGACGAGCTGTTGAAGGCGGTCACTCAAATGAGTGGCATGCTTAATCAGCTCGTCCATAAGGTGGACATCCTCCAAGAGACCGTCCATGAGATGCAGGTGGGGCAGGTGGGGCTGCAGGCGCAGCTTGAGGCCCTGCGACAGGTAGCGCTGGGGGTGCCTCTCGTGACCTCCGCGACTGTGGCCCCCGCAACTCTCGTGACCCCGCCTGAGGCCTCTCTCTCGACCTCTGGAACCCTGCCTCTTGCAGCCTCCGCGACCATGGCCGCTGCACCTCTCGCAACCTCCGCAACCGTGGACCCCGTGACTCTCACGACCCCGCCTGAGGCCCCTCTCTCGACCTCCGGGACCCTGCCTCTCGTGGCCTCTGCTGAGGGGCCTCTCGCGACCTCCGTGACCACGGCCCCCGCGACTCTCGTGACCTCCGCAACTGTGGCCCCCGCGACCTCCGCGACCCCACCTGAGACACCTCTCTCGACCTCCGCGACCGCGACCCCTGCGCCTGTCGCGACCTCCGCGACCTCGCCTGTCGCGACCTTCGCAATCTCGCCTGTCACAACCTCCGCGACCGTGGCCCCCGCGACTCTCACGACCCTGCCTGAGGCCTCTCTCTCGACCTCCGGGACCCTGCCTCTCGTGGCCTCTGCTGAGGGGCCTCTCGCGACCTCCGTGACCGCGGCCCCCGCGACTCTTGTGACCTCCGCAACTGTGGCCCCCGCGACCTCCGCGACCGCAGCCCCCGCGACCTCCGTGATCCCGCCTGAGGCGCCTCTCACGACCTCTGTGACCGCAGCCCCCGCGACCTCTTCAATCCTGCCTGAAGCGCCTCTTGCGACCTCCGCAACCATGGCCCCTGCAACTCTCGCGACCGATGCAACCACAATCAATGAGCCCGCGGATATTGATGAGCCCATGGATATGGATACAGATGGGTCTGACTGAGTGGTTCTGGTTGGCTTTCATTTGTATCACTACTTGTTGTTCATGCAAATGTATGAGAAATATATGAGTCTTTCATTGCTTTATTATGAGATGAAAAGCCACTTGGAACCATTCAAGAGAATAAACTGGAATGTAAAGCAACAGGTTTTGCTTCATCTTGGAATTATGTAAAGCCAATGACATTTCAGGGCCAGCAGCTGCTGCAGGCACAGCAGTCATGCAGGCCATAGCCACGTTGGGCATGTACAGTTAGGGACAAGCAAACACAGTAGATTTGATACCAGGCGAATGCAAGTTTTTAGTGTCACACCAATACCATAAATAGACTCAGAAGGTATGAAAACCTCTAAATAAACCACTTTTGAGATTTTACCCACAAATATGAGCTGTGCCTAAATTTTGGGCAGATTTCACTGGGTGTTTCACAGGCAATTTTAGGGCATCTCACGAGCACTTGTGGGCATCTGTATTCGGAGATGCCAACATATGGCACCAGAGCTATCACAATCACAATTCCAACTCAATTAAGCAGATTTTTGAATTTGCAGGGGCAATCCCATCAGCTCCCAAAGGCATTGTGTACAGCAACACTGTATCATGAAAAGAGTAAGCAATGGATGAGATGGAACCCAAGATCAAAGCTCAAAGCTGACCCTGGACTCCTGTAGCAGTTTCCAATGGTGCAGCCAAGTACATTTTGACATGCTACCAATGTTGCAACCTTTGGTAAACACTTTTGGATGTTTTGGATGGTTATACAAGTGTCAGCTTGTATCACTGCTCTATGTGAGCATGATTTTCTATGCCCAGTTATTTTAACATCACAGGCATTCCAAAAGAGAGCTATCAGACAGTCATGACCACATGTCACAATGTAAGCTCAGAGTGCTGGTACCCACTCATGCCAACTGAGTTGGTGTTTTGCCCTTGGGGCATAGCAGTTACTGCATCATGGCTGTATTATGATGAGTTTTGTGACAGTGTGTGGTACTTGTGTAGCATGTTTTCTCAATCTCTATTGCACTTCAGGAATCCAATCCTCATCCTCTTCTGCCATAAATATCATGGACTGCAAGAAAATCTCATTTCCAAAGTCCTCTCAGTCTGACTTGTCTCATGATTCAGACCCTCAGAGTGCAAGCTCTGAGAAACAACCTGGGTTTAGGCTGTCAAGATGGAGGTGAGAATCTCCCTCACATCCAGAATCAGAGTCCTGCACAGGTTGCAAGGGGCTCTATACTTGATCCTCAAGCCAGGTCAGTTACTTTCATGCTTCTGAGGTTACATTACAGAATGGCAAAGATGTTAAGGATGAAACATGACAAACTTCTATAACATGATTTGCTCAATGTATTTTGCTGATAGCGATACTGTTATGCTTAATGGCTGGGATAACTCATCAAAATATTTACTGTATTTGACTGTCCCCAACTGTAGGTTGCAGAGATTACTGTGGTCACAGCAGCTGTGGTGGTTGTGAATGTGGCGGTCACAGAGGTTGCAATTGCAAAGGTTGTGAGAGGTGCAGGGGGCACGGTAGCGGAGGTCACGAGAAGTGCGGGGACTGCGGTCGCGGAGGTCGCAAAGGTCGCGGTTGCAGAGGTCGCAAAGGTCACGGAAGTTGCGGTTGTGACAGTCACGAAAGTCGTGAACGTCGCGGTCGCGGAGGTCGCGAACATCGCGGTCGCGGAGGTCGCGAACATCGCGGTCGCGGAGGTCGCGAACATCGCGGTCGCGGAGGTCGCGAACATCGCGGTCGCAAACGTCGCGAACGTTGTGAGAGTCGTGGTCACGGAGGTCGGGGTGGCTGATTGCATATGTCAAGGTCAATCCTGCAAGTAGAGCTGGAGACCCACATCTCAAGTTTATTATCTATGATCAGTACAGCAAGTAGGCACACCAAATATTTAAGTAGTGAGGCAATCTAATTACCAACTACCAAGCAAACAATATGCCACATCTAGGAATGGTGGCCATCCTTCCCTTTAGATCTAAGTCGGCAAGGTGATGGGGACCTTGCAGTGTCCGATCTGGTAGCATGCTTGACACGCCTGTGGGTTGCCTGCCGTTTCGGTGCTGGCTCGACTTCACCTTTCATCCGCATCACATCCCTCTGACGTTTGGCCCCAAGTTGTGCTGTAGATATGCTGCCTCCTTCCCCTCCACCCGAGCCTTCTTCCTGAGCATCACCATCTCCAGATCCATCTCCAACCCTACCTGCCCCCTCAACAACCTCTGCCCTAGCATCTGTGACATCTCCTTCAACTTCTACAATGCCCTCAACATCTGTGTGAGCCCTGGTGTCAGTGGTCACCAAGGCCCCTACCATTCCAGTTGCATCTGAATTTTGTTCAATGACCTGACCTCTGCCCTCATCATCAGATGAGAAATCCCACAGGGATTGGAACTCTGGATTCTGCCACAATGGGGCCAGAACAGACTTCCCATCAAGCAATCTGATCATGACAGACACCAGCATGTCCAAAGCTCCAATGGAAATGCCTTCGGGGTTAGAATCCATCGTAATCTGGCTGTCGATGAGGTATTGAGGCGCCCCTTCCCTAGGGACATCTGGCTCGACCCAAACAAATTGAGCATCCTCCATCTCCCGGTAGAGGATGCCGATCGTCAATACGATGCGCTGGATCAATGCCTTGTCAAAAGTCAACTTGCATTCATCATCCTTCATGGGCTGATCATGTCGAAGCCAGTAGGCAACTTCGTCAAGTCCAGAGGGACCATGAATGTCAGCCCTTCTGTGATGCTCCCAGGTCCAGGATGCCCAATGAGGACCATCTTCATCTTTGCTGAAAAGTACCTGGCTTCCCTGAACACCAAGGGTCAGTGGTGGGAGACAATCAAGGAGGACATTCATACGATGAGCTCGGAGCACTTCACCACCATGGTCTTGTATGATTCCCCAGTGCCAAGAGCAAGGAGATAGTTTTGTCGGCGGGTTGGACTCATGAGAGCCCACACTGGAGGGAGATGACGGATATTTTCGGGATTGTCGCTTTGGTCGGTGGCACCCCAATTGTCGACCCAGTCAGTGATGGTGATGCGTGCACGACCTTTTCCCTTTCCTGACAATGTGAGAGGCTCAGATTGTGTCCATTGGTGAGGACGATTCATGGCCATGTTGGGGTCACTGTCACTTGAGGCATTGACATCTTCGTTGGACTTGTCTTGGCCACCGCGATCTTCCCCGCGACCTCCGCGACCTCCGCGACCTCCGCGACCTCCGCGACCTCCGCGACCTCCGCGACCTCCGCGACCTCCGCGACCTCCGCGACCTCCGCGACCTCCGCGACTGCTGCAGCCACGAGTTTCGCGACCTACTTCATTTTTGGCAAGGCCACCGTCCATCTGCTCATCATCATTTTCACTCCTTCTCAGTGCCTGTGTCCCACTGACAGAAGGTCCTCCAGCTGCCATGCTGCTTCCAGGTCCAGCCTCATCAATCTCGACATATTCTTTGGTCTGGGGCTTCTTTGCTGGGGGCACACTACTCGGTAGGTTCCTGTAGATGGCATTGCGGAGCTCATGCTTCGGATTGTTCCTGTAGGCGGTTGTGTATTTCTTGAATCGGAAGAGGACCGCACCGCTCCTGCCACTCTTGGCATCCTCCCAGTGCTGTAGGATGGCAATGCAGTCCTCCTTTCTCATGTGATGTGGCTCGGCAAGGGAAATACCGTGCGGCATCATGGCATCGTCAAAGAAGCTCTCAGGCTCACTTGCCATCAAGCCCCAGGGACAGGCACGGTCAGATGCTCCACAGGCCAGCTCTATTTGCAGCTCAGCAATCTAATTATAACTTTATGAGGAGGACCCACTCACGGTAATGTCTGTTAAGGAACAATCTGATAATTTGCCGCATTCTAGCTAGACGGAGCCGCTTTCTTGGATTATACGGAGGCAAGATTGGCAATCCCTCATCGTCCATGGGCAAGGAAAACTTCCTGTCATCATCCGAGTCTCCTGAGTCATCTTCCTCATCAGATCCTTGGGACGTCTTCTTGTCGAGAATCACCTCATGACTGTATGCCTTCCATTGCCCCCACAGGTCATTCTCCCACTCGGCCCTGTCTTTAAATGAAGGGGCCGAGTCAAAGGCATCATTAAAGTCATGACTGCCAAGGAATGAGCTCTGGGGTGACCCTAGTGATTTTAAACTCACAGCTCAACATAGGCTTGGTTGTCCTTGGGGTATGCCGTCAACACGAGCGTTCGGACACCAAGCTCAGTTGCCATTTGGTCTGCGAACGCCTTGCACCAACTATGCATCTTCCTATTTACTTTGCTATGGAAGATTGTCAGTCATGATGAATGGAAATGGGGCAGCCACGTGAGTTGCGGTTGCAGCACTCGCGAGAGTCGCAGCCGAGAAGGTCGCGATCGCGAGAGTCGCAAAGGTCGTGGGAGTCGCGGTCGCGGAGGCCGCGGAGGCCGCGAGTGTTGTGAGTGTCGCGGTCGCGAGTGTTGCGGAGGTCGCGGTCGCGAGTGTCGCGGAGGTCGCGGTCACAGAAACATGCAGCTACTCACTTTGGCTGTACAGCTGCCATTGTCCCTTCACGACTCTTAACCTGTCCCTCAAACTCCTCTTGCTGCTCCTTCGTCAGCTCACCCCAAAGCTCCGTTCCCGCCCTGCCCCAGAAAACAACCTGATCCTTGGTTTCCTCGTTCGACTCTGCCATGAGCTTCGCCTGTCGAACCTTCACCTCGTCTGGATGCTCCTTGGCCCACAGTCTCCACATTGAAAGCTTCTTGCCAATTTGGACTTCCTCTTTTGATGACTGGCCTCCGATTGCTTTTGAATGGTTCCTCAGCCATTCCCTCACTTTCTGTGGCCGAGCATAAGGCTGTAATGCTTCACATGCAGGAGACCCACTCACCGCTGCTAATACTGAGTCCTCCACCTCTGCCAGGTCCTCAAGCTTGCTTTTTAGCTCCTGAGTGAGGGAGTTTGAGATTTCCGTTCTTTCCACCGAATATGTTGCCGCTTGCTGATAGTCGTGCAGCTTGGTCGCGACCACCGCTTTTTGTGCCTCTGTTAGAGGCGGCGCAGAGCTCGCTTTGTCGTGCTTTGCCATTGTATTACAGGAATGTAGCAGGGCAAGGAGAATGCAGGAGGATCACAAGCAGATCACAGGCAGCTGTAAATTGAGAGCAGGGCAGAGGCGACAACAGCTAACAGACTCCCCAACTCGGCCAGAGGCACCGGAGCACATGGGCATTATCTGTAAACCAATGAGATTGCCCTGATAGTCCCGGGCCGACTTGTGGCGCTAACCGTATGGAGTGTGATTGGAGATTCGACTCGGCGGCTAATCCGAAATGGGCAATACAATGCTGTTTCAGGCTGGCGCTACTGGTGCTCTGGTGCGCGCTAACCGCATTCGGCCCAGATCGAGATTAGTGCACATTGTAGACACTGTGCACCACATTTGTGGACGGAACGCGCGAGAGTGCGAGAGAGCATTGGTGTGCATGGCAGCAGCGTGTTTGCAATGCGCACCGCTGCCTCTCTCCGCGACCTCCGCGACCCCTTCCACCCGCGACCTCCGCGACCTCCGCGACCTCTGCAACCCTGCTGCTTTTCCACTGAATTAATATCCAATCATGAGCTCATCACCTGTCACTGGACTTGAGTTGGAGGCTCTGTGTGCATCATATTTCCGATCACTTTTTGTCTATTTCACTCGGTGCATCCGGGGCGAACATCCGGCCATCCCACATGTTCCAGCGTCACTCTACATGTCCTGTGCGCTGGTGGTAGAGTGCACCAGCATTGCAGAGAAGTTGGCATTGGCATTTGCCAACAAAGGTGTGTGACCATCCTTCACTCCTAGCATTTTAGCTGCTGTAACCCTGCTGGTGTGGACCTCATAGTGTCTGTACCCTGGGACATTGACAGGTACACAGACATGCTTGGGAGCAGGCCAAGTGGTACCAATGATATGTTGGAGCTTCGGCTTGAAAGGAAGTGGGGTCCTGTGCAGCAGGGACCCCCGCTTGAGATTTCTCGTCCGTCCATCTGACACAGATATACGCTCATACCGTATAACCTGTGTACCGCTATCCTAGTGGCCCTCATCCTAACGCGTAAGTCCTTTGGGGCTAACCCCACACCGCAGTGACGAGGCGCAGACGAGCAAGACGAGAGGTGGCTAAGCCAGCAGGCGCACACAGTGGTAGAGGTGGTATACAGGGGGACAAGCCCCAACGTCGAGAATAACTAGCATGGGGCTGTAAGGCCCCAGCGCAGTAGACTATATACATGCTCAGACGTAGAGACGCGCACTACTACCTACCCTACAGTAAGGGCCCGTGCGCTATCTAAGTCATGTGCTATAGTACGTAAGCAAGAGGCGACCTATACACGTGAGTGGTTATACTAACGCTAACGCTATGCTAACGTTAACGCTAACGCTATGGGGGACGTATGGACCACTGTACTACGACACAAAGAGAGGTCACCTGACTATAACACTAGGGTACGGGGGTTCGACCCCATGCCACGGCATAAAACCGTGACATTACCCTCCCGTCAAGATTCATCGTCTCGATGAAGAAATACTCTCGTGGATCTCTTTAATCGATCACGTACGCTTTATGGCTCCATGGGCTACCTTAAGGCCGTGGACCTCACTGAACTTCTGACGTGGCATGTTCCGTCTGCCGGCTGGCACTGGAGTGGCGCCTAGGTCTGTATATCGCCTGTCGTGCGTAATTCCACCCGCCGCTGGCCACAGAGACGGCACCTAGGTCTGTATGTCGCCTGTCATGTGGTCCGTCGCACCGTCCGTTGTTTGAGGTTTGTGGAGCTTGTACCCTGCCGCGATGCCAGGGCGGTCGTGATTGGAGAGGTTATCTTCGAGGGTGTTCGTCCTGGACCTTTGTCGAAAGTGGGGTTACGCCGAAGCGCTTCACATACCCACGAAAGGTCATGCTGCCGTTATCGAGGCTGTCCCGCCCCCCAGGAGGTACGTTCGATATGAACATACGTACTAGTCTCCATCTATCGCCTTCATGCGAGGGGGGACGCTATTCTTCCACTCCTCAGTAGGTATAACGTACCACCTGTGCTCGTGGTCGCCATAGCAACGCTTGTATGGGGGGCAGGCGAGTTGATGCCGACCTCGCTTGATCGCAGAGGTGCCCCCGCCGCGTCGCTGTACCTAGAGAGTGGGAAACCCATAGCCCAAGGTGCGCAGCGCCACCAAGGGGGATGGTAAAGTATGCTAGTTATTATGACACAGATATACGCTCATACCGTATAACCTGTGTACCGCTATCCTAGTGGCCCTCATCCTAACGCGTAAGTCCTTTGGGGCTAACCCCACACCGCAGTGACGAGGCGCAGACGAGCAAGACGAGAGGTGGCTAAGCCAGCAGGTGCACACAGTGGTAGAGGTGGTATACAGGGGGACAAGCCCCAACGTCGAGAATAACTAGCATGGGGCTGTAAGGCCCCAGCGCAGTAGACTATATACATGCTCAGACGTAGAGACGCGCACTACTACCTACCCTACAGTAAGGGCCCGTGCGCTATCTATGTCATGTGCTATAGTACGTAAGCAAGAGGCGATGTCACAGATTATATCTGTTTCCTACAATTTCCTTGCTATTTCTAGCAATTTATCCCATTTGTTAGCTCAATATCAATGCTTTACGCTAGTTGACGCCCTACGGCCTCATCTAGCACGTGACCTTATCTTATCTAGGATAGTATCTTATCTCTGTAGTTACATCTCATCTTATCACGTAGTAACATCTTATCTAACATGCGCATTCATAAGTCACATGTTCCCAAACAGTATTTCGGGTATATCTCTTGATAGAGTAGCCCAGACCGCTTAGTAAGCTGGTCATGTACTCATGACTAAAGGACGGACCCTTTTGCCTACTTAGATCACATGATCTAATCCAGTGCCTTACCAAGCACATAGTCATCACACAAGACATACCCCGGTCGGTGTATGAGTCACTCATCACATGTCTAAGACCAACCAATCATGCAGCGACCATTACTGGTCGTTAATCACATGCATATCCCCGGCTCTATGCCAAGCGACCCTATTGGTCGCTATTATCTATCACATGTATCTATGCCAGTATCATTAGTCCTGCCGTAGTACCAAGGGTCCTAGTCCTTACATGTATATATACCGTACTCTGAGTCGCTTAGGACTCAGACTAGTTAATTTCGACGTCCACTGTCTATAACCCCCTTTGTAGTACCTGCAAAGGTCTACTTAGGTTTCCACTGCTATACTTAAGCCCTAGCAAGGCCCAACTCAGTACCTCAACTATACTTGCTTAGACTCTCTAGTCTTTGGTTCTAATAACAGACCATTGACCCTATCACTGAGCCGCCTTCTTGCCTATTACCAGCATACCAGCTTCTAGCAAGACCTTTAGGCTTATCAAGTTAGTTCTGTGTCAGGCGACCTATACACGTGAGTGGTTATACTAACGCTAACGCTATGCTAACGTTAACGCTAACGCTATGGGGGACGTATGGACCACTGTACTACGACACAAAGAGAGGTCACCTGACTATAACACTAGGGTACGGGGGTTCGACCCCATGCCATGGCATAAAACCGTGACACCATCATTATGGATGAGCACAAGAAGATCCTCGCATGGTGCTTGCCATTTGTGCTCTCAGAGAGGCGTCAGGTATGTGTGCATGTAGAAATGTGTTGACAAACACTAAATCTCCCTCACAGATATTGATGAAGGCTGCAACAATACATCTCAACCAGCAGCTCAAATTTAAGAAGACCCCAGATGATAGTGCAGAAGAGCCGTCAAGGAGCACAAGTTGGAGAACAGACAGACGGTATTTCAGAGAATGGAGCCAGCTCGAGCTTAATTCCGGTGTCGTCAACCTCTCCCCTGGGTGGCACCACCAAGGACATGAAGTAAGTCCTCTTGATGCTTACACCTGCTCTCCTCAATCAACTGTCCACATCAGGGACTGAATGATCCAATCTACATCTCTGCCAGCCTCAGAGACAAGAACAAGCAGGCAGGCGATGAGTGGCTCCGCGACATACAAGAGTCGTCCGCCATTCTCTCCGGAATGATGGCGGTCATGCACCCTGACCTGCATGCGGCGGGGCAGGAGTGCATGAGACGACTTGCACAGAATGGGGAGCTGAAGGATACCTTAAAACGGTGGGCTTCCATATTCAATGGGGCACAGATCATAAGCAATCGTGTCACCCCGGCTCACCGCGACTCGAAAAGTCGCATGCAATGGTACGATCTGCTTGCCAGCATCGGTTCCTACCACAATGCGTCCCTCGACCTACATGGAGCCAACATTTCAATCAAAGATGGACCTGGAACTGTGATTGCCCTCTGTGGCACAGCAGTGCGACATTCATTGATGAAGTATGAAGGTGACAGGTTATGTTATGCTTGCTTCATGAGGGACAGTGTGCATGCTAGCATGCATGTGGAGGCGGCCGGCTGGTGCAAGACGGACCATGTGGAGGCACTTTTGATGTTGCAGGGGCTGTGAAGGTCGCAGAGGGAGGTCACGGAGATCGCAGAGGTCGCGAAATGAGGCCGCGAGGATCGCGAAGGTTGCGGTCGCGAAGGTTGCGGTGGCCGCGGTGGTCGCGGTGGTTGCGGTGGTCGCGGAAGGAGGTCGCGGTGGTTGCGAGGGTCGCGAAACAAGGTCGCGAGGGTCGCGGGTGGCAGTCGCGGGGCTGCAGCAGTCGCGGTGGCCGCGGTGGTCGTGGTGGTCGCGGTGGTCGCGGAAGGAGGTCACGGTGGTCGCGAGGGTTGTGAAACAGGGTCATGAGGGTCGCGGGCGGCAGTCGCGGGGGTCGTGGAGATCCATGGTGATATCTCTGTGGCTGCGATGCAGGTCATTCTAGTAGCAGTAGAGGTTGATATAGTGCCTATGTATACAGAACTGTTCTCCTTATGTACATGTCCTGACCAAGGCTTCTTTATGTTATGCGAATTGAGATTGAAAGCCACATCTGCTTTGGTTGAAGCTGAGACCTTGTTTCATGATCCCTGGTTCTCAGACTCATTTTGGATGTATTTTCCGGTGCTCATATACAAGTGAAACTCCTCATGGCTTTTCCTATTTATGTGTGGCCCTTGAATGTGCTAGCTGCAGACTGAGCCATCTCTACCCACATTGCCTGCTGTTGAAAAGCATATGCCTCTGCTCCTCGTTGGGCTGTTCCATCTGCTATCTCCTGCCAATCCCTCGCCCTCTTCTCAAAATATCTCACCGTCCAATTCATCTCTGCCAGCACGATGGCATGCTCCTCTTTCCATCTATCATTTCTTGCCTTGGTCCTTAGCCAGTTCACCCGTTGCACTTTCAGCTCACATCAATAGGTGGACGTGCTGACCAGGACAGCTTGGAGACTCACATTCAGCCAACCAGTCAGACTGGCTGGTGTCCCCTGCCACATCCACCGCCCAGATCCAGGACATGGGCTGGTTGTGCATGCCCTGGACTGTGTTGTCCATTATGTGAGTGATTGCCTTGAGGTCTTGTGGCTTGAGAACCTTGTACTTTGCCAGTATATCCCCGTTGGCCCCGAGCCGTTCCATTGCCCGTCTTGCCTGTGTATAGACCCGTGCGTGTCGAGCCACCATCTTGGCCACCACCTGCACTTCGCCCCATGCCCGTGTCTTTGTTTGCTGGCTGTTGGATGGCCTCACTCTGTTCCGGAACAGGAATGACTTGTGTCCGATCGCCACTCGGATCTCATGCAGGGCATCATTGGCCTGTCCTTGCCGTAGCTGTAGCTCCACCTCAGCGATGTGCCCCCATCCTCTTCTCTCGATTGCTGATGCCCCGAGCTGTGAAGGTAATGAAAGGCACGACTCCTCTGGCTTGGCTTCTACCTCTTCATCACCGTCCTCACCTTCCTCACCATCTACCAATTCTGCATCCAGCTCATCATCTTCTTCTTCATCCATCCAATCATCGCCCCTGTACATATCGCAGCCCCCATCTTCCTCATCTATTCCAGGAAGGACTCCAAGTGCCTTGGCCTCGAATGCCTCTATTTGACGTTGTAGAACCTGTCGCTTTTCTTCAAGTTTCAACCGGTCCGACAGCATGCGCTTCCCTTGCAACCGCCTTGACACCTCACAAAGCTCCAGCCTGTCAAGTGTCATCCAAGGCAAGAGCCATCCAACATGAAAACCCACTGCTTCTCCTGTGCCTTCATTCCCATTGAAAGCCATGCAGTGACACCTCGCCCTTTTTTCCCTTGGGACTCCTCCTTCATCATCTTCAGCTGGATGGCCTGCCTGGTTGGAGCTGGAAGCAACCAAGTGTTCACACCACGGACAGCATAGAGGTGATCGACCGCTCACCCTTGTCAAACTGAACATTGTAAATGTCCATGGCAGAAATTTCTTGGTGCCGTCGTGTCTGTGCATTTTCTGCAGCAGATCTCCACTCCACGAGCTTTGTGTCGCTTGCTGTAGTCTCCAGGTCGTTGAGCTCATTTGTGCTGCTGATGACCCCGTCAACGGCTTTCTTCCACTTCCGGGCCAATGAGGGCACTGCACAGCCATATGATGAGACGGTCACGGTGGATGTCAACAGGCTCTACCCACCCAGCCCGGTCATCTTCTTCCAGTTCGAGTTGTTCATGTGGTCGTCAATGACCTCCCTACGGTGAGCTGTGCTCATGCCTCTTGTACTTCCTGAAATGTTATTGAGAGGAGCCCACAAGGTCTCGATGACCTCCCCATCCAACTGTCCGGCACCTTCCATGAATGCAGGGGAATATCTGGGATAACACTCGGACTGATGTCCATGAACATGAAACTGCCCAATCCCTCCCTGTATCTGGAGGCCATCTGGAATGCTCAAGTACGGATTGTCACGGAAACGGTCTTGAAGATGGACCCGATACTGGCACATAATGTCATACATCAGCAGCACCTTCCGCATACCTTTCATGGATGTCGCAGCCTGGCTGAGCACATAATCCATGTTCATCTGTCTGGAACTGGGGTTTGTGACAGCTCTGATGGTTGGGAAATAGCTCACCGTTCCCCCTTCTGAAAGTCAACAACCGAGTGAGGAAAGAAGCATCCGTGACGGCCACAAGCAGCAGCCCCAATTCCAGTTGCTTCCAGATTGTGCCTGTCTGCATTGGCCTGATTTACAGCACGATGATCGTGGCACGTTGACCTCTGAGAACAATTGTCAGCATGCCCAATACCACGAGAGGCAACAACAGCTGCAACGACAACCACCGCGACCGCGACCACCGCGACCATCGCGACCACCGCGACCATCGCGACCACCGCGACCATCGCGACCACCACGACCATCGCGACCACCGCGACCATCGCGACCACCGCGACCATCGCGACCACCGCGACCATCGCGACCACCGCGACCATCGCGACCACCGCGACCATCGCGACCACCGCGACCATCGCGACCACCGCGACCATCGCGACCACCGCGACCACAACCTCCGCGGCAGTCGCGACCACCGCGACCGCGACCACCGCGACCACCACGACCATCGCTACTGCCACAACCTCTGCAGCCTCAGCAGCCAGCGGCTGCAACCACCTCATCCTCACTCTGTGCAATCTCCACAGCTGCCACAACAGTACTCCCTGCTCCCAAAGCACAACTCGAATCTCCCTGCCTAGGTGCTCCCAATGCCCTTTGTCGACCATGAAATGCCCCTTTCCCCATGATCTCTATCTGGCATGTGAGATCGCTTCACCTGTTTGCTCTCCTTGGCCGCTGCCAAATGAATCTTGTATCTCGCCTCTGCTACCATGAACCCATGCCCATCTCCCAGCCACACATCATCGTCTGGCCGCCTTGTTCTTAGGTGCTCTGCAGTAAAGTTACCGTCCATCACCATGCTTCTGCTGTACTTCCATCTGGAGCACCTCAGAGGTTTGGCCTTCAAAAATAGGGGTTACGCACTGGTCTGTATCCTGCTCCCATTCATCTTGTAGATTGACCCCAGGCTGTGGACAGGCTGCACAGAAGATTGCCAGATCTCCCGAGCCAACCTTCCGTCCAAGGTCATGTCCAAATCCATGCCACTTCCGGTACTTTAGATTCCTCCACTGTCGTGATACCCTCAGCAGCTCCCGGTACCTATCCTGTAATCCAATTGTCATCTCCACCTAGAATGCTGGTATTATTTGATTTACGTACCGGTACCCGCTGTGGGAAAGCATTGTCCATCACCCGACGGAGCCGGCTGTAGTAGCTCATGGCAGACGTCTTGCATTCTTTGTTCGTCAATAGATAGTCATCAAGCACCCGGAATGTGAAGGCGGTCTGTGGCTGCAGTGTACTCGCCGGATACAGTCCCATTGCAAGCAGCTGCTGGTCACGTGGTGGGCAGTTTTCACATCCACACCAGTTGACATCCAGATGGTGAATGCCCGTCATATCCACGACCGTCAACATGCTGCCGTTCCGACCGGTGCCTCGGAATGGGCTTGATTCTGTGCGCAAGGTGTACTCCTCCCTCTCCGCCTCAGCCCCCTGGTCGTCGTCATCGTCGTCCTCCTCCTCCCCCTCCTTCTCCATTTCCATCAGAGTTTCACCAGAAATGTGATATGGACACCGCCTTCCAGCATGCCCCAGCTCAAGCTTGATCCCAACCTCGTGTAGTGAGGAGCGAACAAAAAAGCGACCGCCCCACTTTTGGACTCGATGGAACGGATGCTGCAGATGCACTAGCTGACAGCAGTCGATGCATGTCACCGGTCGACCAAAGCATTCTAGACATTGCCAATCGCCCTGCCGTGTGCCACACTTTGAGCATATCCTTGGGTCTGGTGGAGCATCAGAGTCGAGTAGTATAGCCAGGTATGCATCCCGATGGGGCAGCCAATCCCGTAGGAAATCATTCTGAGTCTAAAATGATTCCAAACATTAATTACAGCCTGAATAATGGATGCTGTCATGACCGCAACCTCTGTGACCTCTACAACTGTGACCATCGCGACCGCCGCGACCACCACGACCACCGCGACCGCGACCACCGCGACCGCGACCTCCATGGCTGCAACTTCCTCCACCTCAACATAGTGGATACCGCACCTTACACTGTTGTCTCCGCACACTCTCCGAGACAGGCAGAAAGTCCATTCCTCCTCCACAATCCTCAACAACATTGCTGCCGACCTTGCCAGGTGACTTTGATGGAGAGGAGTTCCTTGGGCCTTCAGGTGGCCTGTTCCGTTCTTTTGGAATAGGAATATAAGTTATTCCATGAAAGTTGCGTCGCTCCTTCCGCACAACATGTACCACCTTCTCCTTGGGGATAATAACGCGCCCCTTTGGTCCCATCTTTGCTCCACAGCAAAGAAGAGTGCAGCACCCGGTGATGCTCAGAAGCAATGGGAAGCAACAATGGGAAGCAGAGGTGGGAAGCAGGGGTGGGAAGCCACAATAGAAAGGCAGTGACGGGAGGCAGTGATGGGAGAGAGCAATCTTAGGATCAGGGACCACCGTGAGGGAGATACGGAGGATGAATATTTACCCATGGTCTTGGATGCCACAACCTCGGACCGGCGGCCGGCACACATGTGCCGTGGCATCCCGCCACCCAGCGCAAGCCACTATCTTGGTAGTTGTACTGTGAACTTCCACCACGGTAGACAAGTGTGACTGATTGAATACTAGATGCCTCTTCATCCGCCTCCTCCCACACTCATCGTCCTCATTCCTCCTCTCACCCACAATGTCCCCCAGTCCGGAACAGCTCAGGCAGGCGCACATCAGTGTCAACCGTGACCTGCTGTCCATCATCAGCTGGAGGTGTAAGTCTGCTCTCCATGCACTTCAACCTAGCACCCAAGACCATCTCATCCGTTGGGAGAATGGTCTCAAGACGGAGCTGGTTTGTCTGCCATGTCCTTTGGTCTAGTCAGAAAGCTCATTTGATTTAGACTGCCGCCAGGAACGTTCTCGGAGAGCTGATGCTCGCGGGAGAATCCGTTCAAATCCCTCCTACCATCGAAGCCATTGCCGATGCCACCATCTGGTCCGAGGAACCTCACATCGATATTGCTGCCATCGTCATTCCCAAGACCACCACCCTTTCTGAAAACCTGTTAGGTCTTGCACAAGAGCATGCATGGTGGACCTGGAAGCAGGATCAAGGAGCGGATGCTCCTAGATGGTGGACGGACCCCCAGCATGCATCCGTGAGTGCCCCTCTCCATCGACTCTTCTCAATATTTGACTGAATTCTCCCAAGGGCTGGGGAAATGAAGGGAGCATCTCTCCTGTCCAGTCAACCAACTATCGCCAAACTATTAACCTCATCTCGGAGGATCTTGCTGCATTGCGTAAACAGCTTTAAATATTATGATTGTAACATGTAACCGGGTAGCCAAAGCAGCTACAGAGGTCGCGGAGGTTGCGGGGGTCACGGAGGTCACGGAAGTCGTGGAGGTCGCGGAGGTCACGGAGGTTGCGGAGGTAGTGAAGGTTGTGGAGGTGGTGGTCTCAATAAAGGTAGTTTCAGGAGCGGTACCAATATCCAAAGCATATAATTCAGTGTTGTCAAGTACCAGTTTACTTACCAGCCCTGAGCCCGAAATCTTCAAGGATTGCCCTAAGACAATAATTCTCGACCATCAGAGCTGAGATCGTGCAGAGCTTGATTTCCCAACTTCAAGAGCAGATGTTAAGGTAGTGCCGTCCAGATGTCGTGCAGCATCACCGCGGTGGAACGAGCTAATGCGAAAGTGTTTGTGAGTTTGCAGAAAAATCTCTCGAGCGACAGGCTAGATCCCTACATCGTTTGAAGCGCAGAAGCTAGGCAAACGGCTGCAGGACGAGAAGACCTACTATACCTCAGCAAGGCATAACGTGCGTTCGTTCAAACCAAGTCCGAGTCATATGTCACAGCTAAGAATACTATATATACGTTATCGGACTGCCAGAGGTAATATTTCCTGTTAGAACAGTTGCAGTGGTTGTGGCAGCTGCGGTGGTCGCGGTCGTGGTGGTCGCGGTCGCGGTGGTCGCGGTGGAACGAGCTAATGCGAAAGTGTTTGTGAGTTTACAGAAAAATCTCTCGAGGGACAGGCTAGATCACTACATCGTTTGAAGCACAGAAGCTGGGCAAACGGCTGCAGGACGAGAAGGCCTACTATACCTCAGCAAGGCATAACGTGCGTTCGTTCAAACCAAGTCCGAGTCATATGTCACAGCTAAGAATACTATATATACGTTATCGGACTGCCAGAGGTAATATTTCCTGTTAGAACAGTTGCAGTGGTTGTGGCAGCTGCGGTGGTCACGGTCGCGGTGGTCGCGGTCGCGGTGGTCGCGGTCGCGGTGGTCGCGGTCGCGGTGGTCGCGGCGGTAGCGAAGGTTGCGGTGACTGATTGCAGATGTCAAGGTCATCCTTTCAAGTAATGTCTGCAGCCCAGATCCCCAGTTGGCCATTATTTTTGAACAATGCATTCACCCTTCCTTTGACAGTAGCCGTCACTGGCAACGGTAATGACGGTGAAGGTGACATAGACATTGGATGGCTTGTCAAAGAAATATGTGATCTTATGGAGGGAGGTAAGCCACGCGTTACACTTCAAAAGAGCAGTGTAGTGCTAAAGCACACAAAGCATGGGAAATTGAACTACATAAATGGCTGGACCCAACATGATACCCAAGCTGTCATTGTAGCCCTTTTGGAGGAGTGGCTAAAGCACCATTCATTGGCACATCACATTGGGTCTGTGGCATGCCCCGTGATATGGCCAGGCATGCTGTGCATGGATGTAGATATTTTTGTGGCCAAGTTTGTTCTGGTTGTACCTGTACATGAGAAAGAGCCTTTTGCAGTTGGATGTTTTATTTGTGCAGCATTTCTAGTATGCCACTTACATAGGCTTGCTGTTTCTGTCTCGATCCTGTCTACAATGAGCATAACCACTGAATTTCATACTGCATTGCTCCATTCCAGATCTTCCTGTGTAAGCTCGCTTTGGAGCATTCTCAGAGCAATTGCTGTAGCCTCTGTGCACTGGTCCGTTGCAGGTAATGAAGCAATAAAACATTGGTAGTGTGCTGTGTGTGGATGCAGATATTTCTGCTGCCAAATTGGTTCTGAACAAGATCCAGCCTTTGAAAGAACACCAACGGATCAATTTGAAGTTTCCCAGTGGCATCGGTGATGAAATGCACGCTGAAGTTGAGTATCCTCCACAGCTTCACTCAAAGTAACTGATTAATCTCGGTGTCCTCACCTTCCTCATTATCATCCATGTATGGCCACACAAGGCCCAAAGTCCTGTACATGCATGGATTCTGGAATTCTGTGTTGACAGTCATGAGACAAGCAATGTCTATGAGTTGCTGGCTGTACCATTCATGGATGGAGAAATTGGACAGTGTCCTAACAGGCATATCTTCTGCACCATCTCCTTTAGTGTCCCTGGCCACTAATGGTCTTGCCCAATACCATGAGGGAGTTGTCTTCTATGGCTTCCTTGATGATATCCCTGGCATCTGGTAGATGTGTTGGGATACCTGATACACATAAATTAAGAACTCACCATGGATGCATGTATCTGTACACTCCACATGAAGCATGATTGTGGCAATCCCAAGTCTTGAGGCTGTTTGGAATGGAACTTCTGAAGCTGTGGAATCTGTGACTGATGCATCAAACAATACAAGAATAATACAGGTCATCACTCTTTTGCCAGCTCTCATCAACAAACCATCACCATGTCCCTTCCCGTAGTTGACATTGTCATCGACTATGAAGGGGAAATCGCAGCATTGGTGGGCCCACCCACAACCATTGGGTCATGGTGACTGTGGGCTGACCAGTGACCATCACAACTGTCTGGTCGCAGAAGTGGTGGGCCGACCCGCAACCGTCACGATCGTTTGGTCACGGCATTGGTGGGCCGACCCATGACCGTCATGACCATGGAGTCGCAATGGTTGTGGGCCAACCCGCAACCGTCGCAACTGTCTGGTCGCGGAAGTGGTGGGCCAACCCGCGACCGTCATGACCGTCAAGTTGCAATGGTTGTGGGCCGACCCGCAACCGTCGCAACTGTCTGGTCGCGGAAGTGGTGGGCCGACCCGCGACCGTCATGACCGTCAAGTTGCAATGGTTGTGGGCCGACCCGCAACCGTCACAACCATCCGGTCGCAGCAGTTGTGGGCCGACCCGCGACCGTTACAACCATCCAGTCGTGATGGTCATGGGCCGACCCATGACTGCCACAACTGTCTGGTCGCGGTTGTCGTGGGCCGACCCGCGACCGTCACAACCGTCCAGTCATGGAAGTCATGGGCTGACCCGCAACCGTCACAACCATCCGGTCGCAGCAGTCGTGGGCCGACCCGTGACCGTCATGACCGTCTGGTCATGGAAGACATGGGCCCACCCGATGGTAGGCCTGACAGTTAAGGCATGGGCCGACGACCGGCTGACCTGAACCGTTAGGGGTTGGTACAAGCCGGTTGACCTGAACCGTCACCTACCGTCGCTGAATGGGCTCCGGCCATTGCCGGCAGGTCACGGCCTTTGTAGAGTAGTCGTACCACTTGGTCGCCCTTATGGCAACCAAGCCCACACTCCTTATCGGGCATGCACTATACAGTAGCACATGACCCCTTATCTAACATGTATATAAGTAGGGCCTTGACGGCCTATAACTCTAGTTCTATTCTTCTCGGCGTACGCCGTAGAAGTGACACAGAACTCTCTGTGGGACTCACCAAGCCTGTATCTCTATTGACAAGGCGACTTGGGGAGGTAAAGAACTCAGGTGCAGCAGGGTTATTGGATGTAACTTCTACGGCGGTCGCCGAGAAGAATAGAACTAGTAGTTATAGGCCGTCAAGGCCCTACTTATATACATAATAATATCAGGTCATGTGCTACTGTATAGTGCATGCCCGATAAGGAGTGTGGGCTTGGTTGCCATAAGGCGACCAAGTGATACGGCTACTCTACAAAGGCCGTGACCCGCCGGTAATGGCCGAGCCAATGGTAAAGAGAGAGCGTGTGGTCTCATCGTTAGATGGACATGTGAATGCGGGCACAGCCCGGGTATAAGGGAAGCCGGTTGCCGGATACCATGAGGTATAATGGCGATTGGCCGGTCTTCGTGTGATGACCAAGGCGGAATGCCGAGGTTGTAATGCTATTGGGCCAGCAGGCACCGTAGCATGTGATATGTCCGGACCGGAAGGTAACCGGGACATGTGTTGGTCTTAGCCGTGAGGCGAGGACCGGTGTTTGGGCAACGCCGTGATGGCAGAAGCCCGGGACTTGGAGAACGCCGAGTCCGTGGGATGGCCGAGAAGGCCGAGCCTATAGCGATATTGCCTTGATGCTAATATAGTGCTATTTGGCCGTGTTGCCATTATTATGCGAAGGCGTGGCGCGCCTGAGGTGCCATTGTGATCAAGGATCTTATGGCGGTGGGAAGCCAGGAAGGCCGACCCAATAGTACAAGCCCGCGAGGCACTGTTTGTACGTGTGGACATTATTATGCGAGCGTGCCGCGCTCGGCCTATCTGTTACGGGTCGAATACCCGTTCGTATATTCGAGCCGCGAATATAGATCGTTCTTCTGCACGTAGGCACATTGCCGTATGCAAGGCAAATACTCGTTAGATGCCTTCGGGTCCTAAGTGAAGTCCTTAGGAGATCGGTTAATATCCAATACACGTTAGAGGATATAATCTGTTCAAGTGCGAGTCTAATAGAATATAACACTCGCTTAAGTCCGAGAAGTCAATGTGCACTTCGAGGACTTAGTCGTTCGGTTGCTCGAGTGAGAAATACTGAGCGTAGTTTCCTACGTTTGAGAACGAGTATAAGACTTCTTGTTTGTACAACAAGGTCGAGCTGAAGAGCCTCGACAGTAGGTACATACTACGTTGGGTTTCAGGGGTCAAGTCCGTCCCAGATGTCACCGATACTATCTACGCTATAGTACCAAACGTTTGATAGGTATGTAGTGATATACCTGAGACGATAGATAGGAATGATGGCGGTTGAACGCCATCTATCAGCTAACAAACGATGAACATGAAACGGTGGCAGAGTTGGATCTGCCAAAGATGAAACACGCCCTATAGACTAGTACAACTGGGGATGCGCCCAGTAGAGTCACGAGTAGCCAGGGGAGTTGGTTGCGCAACAAGTCCCTGTATTGTATTCGCCCAGTGGTGAGTTCTGTTGATATTCGAAAAATCAAAATAACCGTAACATCAGCCCCTCCCTAAGCATTTGTCGGCCTCGACGAATTTTCCAAGTTCCCCTCTTCAGAGTGCCTCGGCGTCCTGTTCGTTGTAGATGTCGCCGTTCCCGCTGAGGGACGGGGTCGTAGGAGTTTGCCATACGAAGTGTTGGAGGCATTCATTCTGTCGATGACCTGGTTGATTGAGCTCACAAGTTCTGCAAATATAATCGGGGCAGTCGAGGATCCAGTGGTTAGCAGAACCACATTGTCGACACGGCTGCTCGGGTGAGGGCCTCGCTGGTACCCGGAGGGAAGGGATATCGCGGAGGTATTCGTTATGTTGGTACCTCCAGTGGTGTGCGGCTCGGTGGAGGTTTCATGCGGCCCATGTTGGTAGGGAGGCGGTGTCTCGTTCTTGCTCCCTCGCACCTCGCTCAAACTCCTCGCGGGTAATACTCTGCACTGAAGGAGATCGTCGAATAGGCGGCGTGCTATTCGCTCTTCGTTGTCGTGCTGGGGTAGCCCTAGGGCTCGTCGGGCATGCAGGTGGTTCACGTCTCCCGTTGCCTCCCATACCAGAAATACGTGGCGTCGGATCTCTAACTCCTGTTCGGCGGGCCCTCTGAGTCTCGGTATGCAACGGAAATAATACTCTATCGCCCTCCATAAAATCAAACGGCCTTGCAACTCGGCGTCGTTCATCGGGGGTGAAAAAGCGGGCGGGTCGCGGTGTGTATTCGGGTCGACTGGGAGCAACGTGCTCGCAATCCTCGAAGTCGTTGAGCGCGTGTCGTAGTCGGGCCGTCGTAGTGGCGGCCAATCGGTCGATAAGTCTGTCGGTGAGTAGCTCGAGTCCCTCTCTCTGCACTCTGATCTGCCCCTCCATTCGGACGAGGTCCTCGGTGATGTTCTGGTACGAGCTGTAAACGTGGGTGAGGTCCTGCGCGATGTCAAAGAGGGCCGACCAGCCATCGGCTCGGCCAGCAAAAGGTCCCTCGGCCCTGTACCAGAGGAGGGCGTGTCTAATCTGTAGATGCTGGGGGGAGTACCTTCTTGGTGGCCTACCTCGCGGTCGGCCTTCTCGACGATCTGCATCGCCGGGGGTCGTGGTACAGTGGGGGAGCTGGTGGCGAGTCGTCGACATACTATTACTGTCCTGTTTTCGAGTGTCGGGGTTGTCCTGACTCTCGTCCTGTGGTAGTCTTTTATCAGCTCCTTGGAATGCTCCAAGTTCGCCTCGTCTTCCCATGAGTTGTCGGCCGTGGCATAGCCTTTCCACTTGACAAAGTATTGATGCTTCTTTCTTTGCCATCTGTCAGCCAAGATGGCTTCGAATTCGTATTCTTCTTGTCCCTTGATGATATCAGGTGGCGGCCATAGGTAATTGGGTCCGTGTACCCTTGTTTCGTTGAATGGTTTTAGTAAGGCAGCGTGGAAGACCGGATGAATTTTCCAATTCGCCGGTAACTGCAGCCGGTATGACGTGGGTCCCATCTTTTCTGTGATGGTGAAGGGTCCTTCTCTTTTTGGTGCCAGTTTGTTCGATTCATAGGGGATCATTAGGTTCTTGGCGTCGAGCCAGACCTTATCCCCTTTCCCAAGCTTCGGTAGTTCTCTGAGGAACCGCCCTGCCATTCTTTTCTGGGCTAATTCATGTGCGATGATTGCCATTTTTCGCGCCTCTTTGATCTTCTTGATCCTGTCGACCGCTGCCGGGACGTTCCCTACTCTGTCATAGTCTGGGAATCCTCTCGGGACGTATCCTAAGATTATTTCGAGTGGCGCTGGTCGGTTTTCGGCTTGTCTGGTGTTGTGCGCAAATTCGACGTCAGGCAGTCGTTGTACCCATTGGAACGGGTCATTCATGCAATAGATACGAAGGTATACTTCGATCTGTTGGTTCATCCTTTCCGTTTGTCCGTCCGTCTGGGGATGGTATGCTGTACTCATTGCTGACTCCGTTCCCTGCAGCTTGCATAATTCCCTGAATAATTTTGATGCGAATTGTGGTCCCCTGTCCAAGATGATTTTTCGGGGGATGCCGTACTGTGAATATATCTTTCGATGGAATATTTCTGCGGCCCCTTCGCTTGTAATTGTTTTGTTGCATGGGGTGAGAGAGATGGCCTTGGATAGGCCATGGTCGACAATCACCATGATGGAGTCATACTTTCCGACTCTTGGCAGGTCGGTGACAAAATCGACCGAGCACGGTGAGAAGGGGAGGGCGTCTTCCCGTGTCGGTATTGGTTGCAAAGGGGGTTTTAGCGGATTCCTATCAGGTTTCATCTGTTGACAGATTGCACAGCCCCGGATGTATTCCGCTATCATTGTTCTCATGTCAGGCCACCAAAAGTGGGTCGTAACCTGTACTGTTGTACCCCAGATCCCAGGGTGTCCGGCCGGGATCGTGTCGTGGTATTTTGAGATGACGTCCCGTCGAAGGTCCTCGTCTTTTGGCACGTACATCCTGCCCCTGTAGAGCAGTATTCCATCCGTTTGTTGCCATTCATCTGCAGTGGTTCTCGCGGGGAATTCGCCTGTGCCCCCTAGAGCACGGATCGCCTGTTCTGCAGATTCATCTTGATCGTTGGCATTCTTGATTCGATCAATGATCGGGATCTGGATTGCGTGGACGACGAGTTCATCTGGAATCATGGTGATTTCCTCGTTGTCTTCGTTGCTTTCGTCCAAGTGGTACAACCTGGAAAGCGTGTCGGCCATGACTAGTTTCCTTCCGGGGACGTGCTGCATTTTCAGGTCGAATTGCGAAAGGAATAGATGCCATCTCGCTTGTCGCCGATTTAGGCACTGTGCGCTTCTCCAGTACGTCAGGTTCTGATGATCACTTCGGATCAAGATCCGATGCGGTGCTCCTTCCAATAGGTGCCGCCATTCTTCTAATGCTCGGACTATTCCGAGTAGTTCGCAATCGTAGATTTCGTAGTTCCGTTCTGTTGATGTCAGGGATTGTGAGAGATATCCCACTGGCCGTTCGTGCCCTGTTTCATCTGTTTGTTTCAGCACTGCTCCTGTGGCGAACTGAGATGCATCCGTTTCGAGGATGAATGGTTTTTCCTTGTCTGGTGTTCCTAGCGCGGGCGCCGTCGTGAATGCCTGCTTCATGAAGTTGAACGCTCTCTGTTCTTTGTCCGTCCACTGGAACCCCGTTCCTGTGACCGTTTTTGTGAGGTCCACCAGGGGTCGTGCGTGCGTTGAGTAGTGGTCGATGAATTTTCGATAGAAGTTTGCAAACCCTAGGAAGGATCTGACTTCCTTGAGATTTCGGGGAGTCGGCCATTCTTTAATCCCGTTGAGTTTCGCTGGGTCCATCTGGATGTTCCCTGGGGCGATGACCAGCCCTAGGAACTCAACTCGGTCGACGCCGAAGGCGCATTTCTCGGGTTTCACAAAGAGGTGGTTGTCCACTAATTTCTGAAGGATCCGCCGTTCCCGTTCTTTGTGTGTTTTCTCATCTTCTGAGAAAACGAGGATGTTGTCCATATAAACAAGCACCCATCCTTCGAGGATTTCTTCTTTCAGGATTTCCTTCATCATTGCCTGAAAGGTTCCGGGTGCGTTGCACAGTCCGAAAAACATAACTGTGGGCTCGTACAACCCTCGGTTTGTTTTGAAGGCTGCTTTCCATTCGTCTCCCTTCTTGATCCGCACGTTGTTGTATCCCGCTCTAAGGTCCATTTTTGTGAAGATCTTTGCTCCTTTTAGCTTTTCCAGGAGCTCTGAGATCAGTGGCAAGGGATAGACGTTCTTTATCGTCCCTTCGTTCAGATATCGATAATCTTGACAGGGTCGTAGGCCGCTGTCTTTCTTTGGAGCGAAAAAGAATGGTGACACCATCGGGGATTTTGAAGGGACTATGAATCCCTTGGCCAAGTTTCTTTTAGGAATTCGTCCAGCGCCTGTTGCTCTTTGGGCGAGAGTGCATAGACTTTGCAGTCTTTCGGCACGAAATCAGGTTTTAATTCGATTGCGTGGTCCCATGGTCGTGACGGGGGAACGCTGCTGCGGACTCCTTACTGAACACCTTGGCGAA
This sequence comes from Wolfiporia cocos, assembly GCA_029448655.1. Taxonomy (NCBI): domain Eukaryota; kingdom Fungi; phylum Basidiomycota; class Agaricomycetes; order Polyporales; family Phaeolaceae; genus Wolfiporia; species Wolfiporia cocos. The sequence continues at coordinate 1,766,051 of JACCLO010000008.1, read as the reverse complement.
GTCCAGTAGGTGCTTCGGGACCATCTCCTCAATCGTTCGTTCTGGTTCGGGGGTTTTCTGCACGAATTCCTGGGATTTCGTCAGCGCTTTCCTGACAGCGTTGATGATTTGTATCTTTGTTCGGAACTTCTTTCGCATCTCCCCTTTCTTTCCTATGATCCTAGGGTTATCTTTTGCAAAGCGTCGGATCGCTTCGTACTCCTCGGGAGTATAGAGCCGCTGCGCTGTTTCTTCTGGCTGGTCCGTGGATCCAAACCCTTTCTCTCCTCGTTCTGTTTCATCTAGGTCTTCGACCTCTATAATGTCGGGGGTGAGGTGTCGTTCGAAAATTATCTGGGCTATTCGCATGCCCGGGATAATTCTATGTGCCTTGTCTGAGTAGTTGAAGACGATGGCTCCGACGTCTCCTCGGTAGTCCGAGTCTATGACTCCGGCTTGTACTACCAATCCATGTCTGAGGGTGTTGCCTGATCGTCCGGCCAACCTTCCATACGATCCCTTTGGGATCTTCATTTTTACTCCTGTGGAGACGAGTTTCCATCCTCCGGCGGGAATCTCGGCTTCTTCTGCGGCGTAAAGGTCGTACCCTGCAGCTTCTTGGGTCCCCCTTGTTGGAATTTTCCCTTCTGGGGCAACTACCATTTCTACCGTATCCATTCGGATCGTGGTTTCCTGTTTCTTTTCTTCTGCCCCTAGCATCGATCGTACATCGACTGTTTGGTCCTTCCAGTCGATTGTGGGGTTTTCGTCTTTTAGCCATCCATACCCTAGAATCGTATTCTCTGTTCCGATTGATCCTACTAGGAATCGGACTTTTCGCGTTTTCTGGGTCTTCGGATATCGTAGTAGTATGGTAGCTTCTCGGTCTATTCGCCCATCTTTGTTTTCTGTTCCGTCAACATTTTGACAATGATCGGGTTCTTCAAGGGTTGCGTGGGCACTTTGTATTTTTCTACCACTCTGCTGTGGATCAGGTTCGACATCGCTCCTGAGTCGATTAGTGCATTGCACTTCACGGGTTTTGCCAGCGTCATGATTACCGGGATGAAGAGGGATCGATTCTTCTCGAACGAGGTAATTACATGCGCTGCTTTCTCGGAGGGTAAGACCGTGGGCTTCCCTCCTAGGTGTCACAGATTTGGGACATGTCACTATTTTTCCCGTATTTTTACATATTTATCTGGTATTTCTACGATCTTGTAGACATTTACGCTGCTAAGTGCCCGTCTACACGTACACGCAACCAAACAACACGTACACAACGCGGTATACGTCCACTTGTCATAAAAACACGTACATAACACGCTTGTACGCGTCAATGACTCAGCGGACTAACCTCCGGTGTCACGCGCCTTACTCATATCCCGATACCGGGCTATGTCAGTATAATTGGATAAGCGGTCCGCTCGATATCACATGCCAATGACCTTACGGTTACTCATATCCCGATACCGGTATATAATAATCACATGCATGGCTTACTAACGTAGCTACAGCCACTTCCACAACATGGACCTACGGTCCAAACAAACGCTCTTACTGGTGCGGCCATTACCGGCGCACATGGTCTACTGTAGTTTACGACTTAACCATATTAGTTATGTCTGCGCACAGACCACCTTCATGTTTGGCTCCCTTACCGGTAACCAAACAAAGCATGTATATAAGTAGGGCTATCCCTGCGGATAAGCCTTAGATTTGTTCTCTGCATTCGCACAGTTACATAACATCTCTGCTTGCGCCCACTAGTCTCCTCACCAACCTCTAGAAACTACTTCAAGTCGCCTACAAGGTTATAGTGTGAGTCCCACAGTCTAGTCTGTGTCATAAGAACAAATCTCCCCCTACCCCCGCCCTTGCGCTTGCGCTGGGCCTGGGTTTCTATCCTACAGGGGCTATTGCTCGTTGCTGCGCACATCCCTACTCTTGACAATGAGTTTGGGGTGATAGTTGAGATCTGGGGGATACATCGCCATCCTCGGCAGAGGATTGGCAACCAGGAAAGCCACACCGCCTTTTTAGGCAGGAGGCCTACCTAACCCGGACTCCAGGGTCAAGGAGACACGGTCCTTGCTGACAAGCTTGGACTGTGAGCAGTTAAGACCCGCCTGTGGAAAAAAGGGGACGGTCTGTCTGTGTGCGCCCAACCCCCTGCCATGGCAAGCGCTGTTCAGCGCCCCATCGCTATCCACAGGGTCATCATTATGATGGCATGGGAATTTTCCAAAGCCGCCGCCCAGGCGTAAGGGCCCTGCTTTGAACCCGTTATGGGAAAAGCAGTGAGGGGGGTTGACACAGTACGCCTGTGGGACTCACCAAGTGCCTATATTGTTGAGATAAGGCAACTTAGAGAGGAGGCAATACCAGCGCAGCAGGATGTGAGAGGTTATTCTACGGCGCAAGCCGAGAGAATAATAGAACTAAGGTTAAAGGGCGTCAAGCCCCTACTTATATACATGTTTATGCGGATGGCGCGTGCTACTAGCTAGTACTACCATTCCGGGTTAAGTGGCTTTGCCAAGAGGTGAAGCGCTATCTTATCTGATGTTTATGGACTCTATCTACAATGGCCGTGATGGGCCCTAATGGCCGCACCAATCGTAGGAGAGGGATTTGTGTATATTATCATATGAACGCGGGCGCAGCCCGGGTATATGGGAAGCCGGTTGCCGGATACCGTGAGGTATAATGGCGATTGGCCGTGCTTCGTTGGATGACCAAGGCGAGGCGCCGAGGTCGTTATGCCATTGGACGGGAAGTACCGTGGCATGTGTTACAGCCCGGACCGGAGGTTTACCGGGGCATGTATTGGACTTAGCCGTGAGGCGAGTTCCGGTGTTTGGGCAACGCCGTGATGGCAGAAGCCCGGGACTTGGAGAACACCGAGTCCGTGGGAGGCCGAGAAGGCCGTGACCTATAGCGATATAGCCTTGATGCTATTATAGTGCTGTATGGTCGTGTTGCCATTATTATGTGAAGGCGTGGCGCGCCTGAGGTGCCATTGTGATCAAGGATCTTATGGCGGTGGGAAGCCGGGAAGGCCGACCCAATAGTACAAGGCCGCGAGGCACTGTTTGTACTTGTGGACATTATTATGCGAGCGTGCCGCGCTCGGCCTATCATTATGATCCAGGATCTATGACGTGGCTTGGTCTTGCTCTGTCGGGCGAGACCGTATGACGTATCTATACTATGCTATTGGACCGGAAGGTGCCGTAGCATTATGTAAGCTGGTCATGTGGTTGACGAGCCCTGTTAAGAGCTTGTCGTGGTGGCAATGGGAGTTAACCCGTAGATGACTTGTAGGTAGACGTATAAATCCCAGGTAAATTGCTATAATCGTAGGAAAAATGCTGTAAGCCCCAGATAAATCTGTGACAGGGGTGACGTAAAAAATCACCCTGCCATAGGTCACTCGCGGTAGCCAATAGCATAAGTCCTCCAGGCAGCTCGGCGTGCGAGCATGGGTCAAACGAATTTGGGGCCCCATTGGAAGAGAAGCGCGTGGCCCACTCCTTCGGGATGTGGAGCGCTGCTGTCTCGCGGCCTTCGGGCCGACAGTGGTTTTTTAGCCCTGATGTGACACCCATGTGGCTACAGACGGCAACCTCATTGTTGAAGCATGGACAGGCTAAGGGATGTAAAATCCCAGCCACTTTCCGGCATCGTCCCTCCGGGGCGGTGTTGTGTATCCGAATCCCAATCATCTGACCCAGGAACTGGCCTGACAGTCAGCAACTCTACCCCTGGAGTCGGCGCCTCTGACCGTTAGGGTCATGCGAATATCCGCGCCATCTCGGCACAGGGTTTGCGCGCAACATAAGAGTAATTATGCCCCGTAGTACACCTTCTTTGCTCCTGAAAAGGAGTCCACTACCCTACCTTACATAATCCCTTCTATTCCTGTCCTTGGACGTATCACTGGGAAACTTTGTTTCTCATGAAGGCTGCACTTTCTAGAATCATGCCCCGTGTTACCCGTCGCACCCGTGGCTCCTCCACTGCCCCTTATGTTAAGCCGGCGAAGCGGTCTCTTCTCAGCCGCATCGACACCGCCGACATTCCTCGGGCAGAAGACGTCACATACACACTTCCTGTAAAGGAAGACTACACCGGGAAGCTCCATCTTTGGGAGATTCCCGTCCACATGCCAAAGCACATTGCTGAGGCTGGGAAACCCGCTCCTCGACCTTGACACAGAATGTGTCATACGTACATGTTTATGCCCTAACCCCTTCTACTAACGTTGAAGGTGTTGACGACGAGGTAACGTCGCATGGGCTGACTAGGTAGACTCCAAGATAGAGAGTCTAAGGCATAGTGACGGCGTAGTCACCAGAGGCAGTCCCAGTCTAGCACGCAGTATGATGATGAGGGTACACATCCATTGTCGAGATTGATCAGTCTGAGGTTTGTAAGACCTCAGACGTCTACTTTATATACATGGAGACCGGCCGCTACCTAATGAAGGGCCTGCCCTAATGGCATGGTCTGTGCGCACCCCTAAAGGTCACGCCTATGTATTATGTAAGTAGGGGATCACGTGACTGTATGTCCTGACGGACAGGTTGTGTTATACCGCTACACTACGCTGCACTGGTCATGTGACTACTAGAACTTGAGCTCCTGGGTTCGAGCCAGGGAGGGGGTAATACATTAAAAACATGCCACAGAAATCTGTGACAGACCTCCCAAACCAGTTCCGCTCGCTAAGCGTATCTGGACCGAGGAAGAGAAGCTAGCCGCTTCCATTACCGCCATGGAGAACCTCATCGAACTCCGTGAACTCAACAAGCTCAAGCTCACCCGCGATAAGCTGAATAAGCAAATCGCCGCCAAACAAGCCGCCAAGGAAGCCAAGCAAGCAGCTTCTTCACTGGCCCTCCGCCTTTCCAGTCCGGCGGCCGGACCTCCCGTCCGGGCCAATCACAAGATTCTCAACCCTTCCCTCGTCTTCGGGAAGAAGAAGCCTCTCCAAGCATGCGAACAAGTTATTCCCATGCTAGAAGGCACTCTCACTCGTCTCACTCCTCTCGCCAACCACCCCCCTAATTACCCAGGCTTCCATATGGAAAACGACATTCGTTTCCATACCATGGTAGTAGAATTGGAGGACTTGGTGGATAACGTAAAGGATAGAGCGAGACGGGGGAGGATCACCAATAAAGAGTGGAGAATTATGAAAAAGTACTGTAAACAGCTCGGCAACATTTCTTTTTCGGATTGGCGTACGGACTTGGCTCGTATCATAGCAGAATGCGTAGCGCTACAAATTTCTTTTGCCTTCGGTGTAACACCAACTGACAAGGTGGCAGGGCCCTCAACTACTTCGGTAGAAGAGGATATACTCGCGATTGTATAGTAGAAATACTATCATCTTTTAACTCTGAAATAGAGTGCGAGTGTGATCTATAACGAAAGTTGCAGCTTTCAAACTAAATCCCTTCTTAAGAATCTAAGACAATGAGTAACCGGAAACTAACATTCATCATAAACAGATTCGCAATGTCTTCCACCTCCTCCAACAGTGCACCCCTCGCTACTCGTCGCACGATGCGCCTTCGCTCGGAAGGTCCGGTGACCCCGGTAGCAGGGCCCTCAGGGACTCAACCCCTGGTGGCCTTGGAGCATCTGAGCGAGGAAGAGGAAGAAGACGAAGTCGAGGATGTTCCCCCACAAAGGGACTCCCCATCCAACCCCATGGGAACGCGTCCGGGTACACCTATCCCCGGATACCCACCGGCTCGCTACACCCGACCGATCGGACCCGTCACAACCCTAGAAATAGAGTTTTTGGGCCCAGAACGCCGAACCAACAATGAGGTCGAAATAGGCCTCAAGTCGTACCTCCCAGAAGAGGAACAATACAAGGTGGATGCTCCCCTGCATGGGGCAATCCTCGACGCCGCCGTACAACGAAGTGCGGCAATAAGCCACGACAAGGTCGACACCCTCGGCCGGATGGTGCACGTCCGCCTGGAGCGAATCCATGGCAGAATCGACTCCCTGGCTGGGCAATCCAGGGCAATTGAACAAATTGCCCAAGACGAGCTACACGAAGCGGTCAATACAGTCCGCAACGAGCTTGTGTCCACCCTGGTGGACCTTGGCAAGGAACTCCGACAGGACTACACTGCCAAGTTCTCCGAAATGGAGAAACAGCTCCGGGACGATTACCGGACTCGGCTCGATGACCTCGAGGATGCATTCGCCGAGCGCATGGAGAAAGTTGAAGAGGAACTCCGGAGGAGCCGAAAGAACCCCTCCGTTCCCAACCCTCCCGGTGTCCGCACGCCCCCGGAAGAACCCACACCGGCCCCCAACACTGCTCGAACCCGTGCAGCCGAGGCCGCTGCCGCCGCACAAGCTGCAGCTGCTGCTGCTGCAGCCGTCGCCCCGCAGATTCCAGGTCTGCCTCAAAACCTGAAAATCCCCCCTCCCCCCGAATTCTCTGGGTCATCTGGAAAGGTGACTGTGCAGGAATGGGTGGAGAAGATGGGCCTGTACTTCGGTACGCTCAGGGTCTACGACAACCATGACCGTATCACCACGGCCCTCTTCCGTGTCACAGGGGATGCATACAAGTTTTTCTCGCCTCTCATCAAGAAGGCAGGAAACGGTGAACCTCTCGGCACCTGGGAGGATTTCACCAAATCCGTAATGGTGCAATACGGCAAGATGACGGATAAGGAGATCGCGAAGAAGGAAATTCGCGGCTACTACGGTACCAAGGGCAAGGAACTCGCCGAATCGAACTATTTCAATTACTGCGAACGGTTCCGCACCCTCGGCCGTCTCTCCGAAACCGCCAACGAGACCCTGGTGTGGGAGTTCACCGAAACACTCCCCGAAAAGGTCAAGGACACCTTGAATGTCCTCGGCAAGACCCCGTTCTTCAAAGCCCCCACCGACATCGAGCCCCTGATAGATTTCGCCCTCGAAATGTATCAGACATCTTACCCTGACAAGATCAAGGGTTCGATCTTCGAGAAAGCCGGCAAGAAGGACTCGGCCCCTGCCGAAAAGAAGGAGACGTCCTCCGCTTCTGCGAAGAAGTCGGAGAAAAAGCAGGACAAGGGAAAGGCGCCCGCCAAAGCCCCCGCCGACACCGCCAACGCCGTCTGCACGTATTGCAAGCAGACAGGACACTACTTCAACAAGTGTCCTAAGCTTGCGGCAGACAAGGCCGCGGGAACGTTCGTGCCTGCCGCTCAGCGAGCCGAACAACAAAGGGCGAAGGATGCAGCTGCTGCGTCTGGAAAGACCACGGCTGCTCCTTCGGGTAGTGGAAAGGGACAGGCTTCTGGCAAGAAGCCGTACTCGGTGCCCCCCGCGGATGACAAGACGTATCGTTCCTGAACGATCTGGGAAGAAGTAACGGCTGACTCAACATCAGCAGGAACATCGGCCCCAGCCACCACCGTTGCCAATGTCGGGACCATCTCGGTTCCCCTCGCCCCCACCACGTGTCTCGAAGACGTCTTGTGAAGAATGCACCAGCCCCGCAGCGGCTGGGAGCATACAGCTCTCTGAAGAAGAGCACCCCTACGAAGGGGCTTCACAAGGACCCCTTATCTTGTGGGAAGATAAGGCGGTCGTACGTCACTCGGTATCCCATATCGGTATATTCGGCAACTCGGCAATGGACTTTGCCCGGAGGACTCGGACACTAGCTACACGTGCCCCTCCTGTAAAATACTTTTATCCTGACCCCACCGCGCTCAAGTTTTTCTCAATGTATAATATTGTACATGGAAATGATTCCCGAGACGACAATAAATCATTCTCCATTGAGGTAGAACTGTGGGTATATGGAAAGAAAGTAAACGCCATGGCATTAATCGACACCGGTGCATCAATAAGCGTCATCGATAAAAAACTCGTTCATGAGGAGAAGTTAGTCACTCAGAAACTACCTTCGCCTCTCGAGATTTGCAACGCCGACGGTACCTCTAATACCGCCGGTAATATCAATATGGCGGTTAAAGCTTATATGGTGCACGAGGAACACAAGTCCACCGAATTCTTGTACGTAATGGACGTACAGAATGCGGATGTGATCCTCGGATATGACTGGTTCCTGAAACACAACCCGGACTTCAACTGGCCGGAAGGAACTTTCACATATTGGTGTACGGAAAAATGCAAACATGGCAAACGGGTTTCGATTTCTGAGGAAGAAGACGAAATCGAACCCCGCAACATCTATCAGATCATCAACGACTTTCCAATAGATTTTCTCGGCTTAGAGGAGCCTGAGAATCCCTTTGTCACTTGGGTGAACACCCTTGACAAAGGAACGGAACTCCTTATCGACGCCATTCAGTCGATAACAGAGAAGTCGGACGATGAATTCCTGACAGATGCGGATCTCCAGAAATGGAAATCCTTGGTTCTGGAGGAATAGCAGGAGTTTGGTCCCACGGTATTTTCTCAACGCGCATCCAAAAGGATGCCGAGCGGAAACCATACGACCACGCCATCGACTTCCCCGATGACGCGGTGCTACCGCCCCCGAGTAAGGCATACAAGATGTCTCCTCAGGAAGCGAACTCGCTAGATCAGTGGATTCAGAAAGAGTTACGGAAGGGCTACATCCGACATGTCACGGATCACTCCTGGGGGGGTATCTGTACATCGTTCGCTATTGGTATTCATAGGCGCCGCTAGGTGCGCGCGCGTCTTCCTGATCCTCAGCCACCTCCAGCGTCTCCTCTAGCCATATAGATCATCTGACTTAGTAGTTTAGCGCTGTAGGGTAGCGCGCACCTCAGGTACGGACACATCACGGTCACAGTAGTTACATGTAGCGTCACTAGCACATGACCTGTTAGATACAGCGCACGGGCCTGTTCTTTAGGGTAGTACTAGCGTTGCCACCGCTCATGTATATATTACGACAGATGGTGGCCTTACAGCCCCATCTTTAGGATTCTCGTCAATGAGCTAACGCTCCTTTCTTATCATCCATCTGTGTGCGCTCGGGCCCGGGGCCCCTCTCGACTAGCTTGTCTGTGTGCCCGCTCAACTCGTCACTTCTTAGGTGTCACAGAATCTCAGAAATAGGTACCCCCCCCTGTCTCGAACCAAGGGACTCATGGTACATACGTCACGTGCCATAGAATGGACTCTGTAGAAGTAGCGTAGCGGTATAGGTGCCTACCCCGCTGTACAGGTCACATGGTCAAGGCTTACATAAGTAGCACATGACTTAGGAGCGCTAACGCTGCGCACAGACCCTGCCTTTAGGGCGGGTCTCTAGTAGATATGCGACGTCTCCTCATGTACTTAAGCCGCGACGTTCTGGGGCTTACTCCCCAGAACTGTTATTCTAGACGTTGGGGCGTTTCCCTCATTACTCTAAGTCTTATGCGTGCTAGTCTGGGGGTCCCACCTTGCCTTGGTAGAAGGCCCTGATAGACGGTACGCCCTTAGGCGTTTTGTGTCATTAGGAGTTCCCCTATGGGATACAGCCGACGTCGCGGTCTTGCTGGCTTGCGCACCGCCTTGTTAGGCGTTAGGGCCTCCCCAGTTGTCTGGGTCCTCACAGACTGGTAAGTCTGTGACACGACACTCGAAATCCCCTATCGCGAGTCCGGTCTTCTTCGTCCCTAAAAAAGACGGCGGAGCCCGAATGGTAGTCGATTACCGAAAAGTAAACAACTTAACCATTAAAAACAGGTACCCTCTCCCACGCATAGACGAGCTTATCGATAAGCTTAGCCACGCTTCGATATTTACGAAGCTCGACTTGCATTGGGGTTACAACAACGTAAGAATCAAGGAGGGAGATGAATGGAAGACCGCATTCATTACGCCTAACGGCCTTTACGAAGCTGTAGTCATGTACTTCGGTTTTTGTAATGCACCCAGCACGTTCCAACACATGATGAACGACATTCTAGGGGACCTTATCAGAGAAGGAAAGGTCATTGTCTACCTAGACGACATCTTAGTGTTCGGTAACGACTTGCGGGAACACCGTCGTATCGTCAAGCAAGTATTACAAATCTTGCAAGACAACGACTTGTTCGTGAAGCCTGAAAAGTGCTTCTTCGAACAAAGCAGTATTGAATACCTGGGAATGATTATTTCCAAAGGGAAAGTCGAAATGGACCCTAAGAAGGTAGCCGGCGTAATGGACTGGCCTACACCTGGCAAGGTGAAGGACGTCCAGGCCTTTGTTGGCTTCGCCAACTACTACCGTCGGTTCATTAAGGACTTCTCCAAAGTCGTTAAGCCGTTAGCCGAACTGTCCAAGAAAAACACGCAGTGGAACTGGGGACCCGAACAAGCGGAAGCCTTCCAAACTCTCAATGTCACAGATTTATCTGGGACTTACAGCATTTTTCCTATGATTATAGCAATTTACCTGGGATTTATACGTCTACCTACAAGTCATCTACGGGTTAACTCCCATTGCCACCACGACAAGCTCTTAACAGGGCTCGTCAACCACATGACCAGCTTACATAATGCTACGGCACCTTCCGGTCCAATAGCATAGTATAGATACGTCATACGGTCTCGCCCGACAGAGCAAGACCAGCCACGTCATAGATCTTAGATCATAATGATAGGCCGAGCGCGGCACGCTCGCATAATAATGTCCACACGTACAAACAGTGCCTCGCGGCCTTGTACTATTGGGTCGGCCTTCTCGGCTTCCCACCGTCATAAGATCCTTGATCACAATGACACCTCAGGCGCGCCACGCCTTCGCATAATAATGGCAACACGGCCAAATAGCACTATATTAGCATCAAGGCAATATCGCTATAGGCTACGGCCTTCTCGGCCTCCCACGGACTCGGCGGTCTCCAAGTCCCGGGCTTCTGCCATCACAGCATTGCCCAAACACCGGACCTCGCCTCACGGCTAAGTCCAACACATGCCCGGTAACCCTCCGGACCGGGCTGTAACACATGCCACGGTACTTCCCGTCCAATGGCATAACGACCTCGGCGTCTCGCCTTGGTCATCCAACGAAGCACGGCCAATCGCCATGATACCGCAAGGTATCCGGCAACCGGCTTCCCCTATACCCGGGCTGCGCCCACGTTAGTAACACAATAAAGACATAATCCCTCTATTACGATTGGGTCGGCCATTAGGGCCTTCCACGGCCATTCTAGATAGAGTAACTAAACATCAGATAAGATAAGCTTCGCCACTTGGCAAAGCCACATAACCCGGTAAGGACATAGCTAGCTAGTAGCACGTGACCTTCCCGTACACATGTATATAAGTAGGAGCCAAGCGCTCTATAACTTTAGTTCTATTCTTCTCGGCGTACGCCGTAGAAGAACCTCCTACCTCCTGCGTCGTCTGATAACCTCTTCCTCACTAAGTCGCCTAGTTCATCGCAAGGATACTGGCTTGGTGAGTCCCACAGAGCCATCTTGACACAGATCTATCCTGTGGGACTCACCTAATCGCTATCCTTAGGTTATAGGGTGACTAGAAGAGGAGAATAGACCCAGTGCAGCAGTAGCTATTGGAAGTAGCAGCGGCGGCGGAACCAAGGATGCTTGGGACTACCGATGGTAGTCCACGGGGAGTACCTATGGTACTCCGCAGCATGGGCACTCGAGGTTGTAGACGATAGAATAGAACTGAAGTATGGAGCGCTTGGCTCCTACTTAAATACATGTATGCAGAGAGGTCATGTGCTACTGTATAGTACTACCTTTCCGGGTTATGCGGCTTTGCCAATGGGCGAAGCTTATCTTATCTATGTGTTTATGATCCTATCTACAATGGCCGTGTGGGCCGGTAATGGCCGCACCAATAGTAAGAGAGGAGGTTTATTATTATCTGTGATAAACGCGGGCACAGCCCGGGTATTGATGGCCAATAAGGCCGGACCAACAACGATATTGCCTTGTTGGTAATATAGTGCTGTATGGTCGTGTTGACATAATTATGCGAAGGCGTGCCGCGCCTGAGGTGTCATTATGATCAAGGATCTTATGACGGTAGGAAGCCGAGGAGGCCGACCCAATAGAACATTGCTTGGTGGCGATGTTTGGTGTTGTGGACATTATTATGCGAGCGTGCCGCGCTCGGCCTATCATTATGATCTAAGATCTTATGATGTGGCTGGTCTTGCTCTAACAGGCGAGACCTATGACGTAGCTGTAGTGTTGCTATTGGACGTGGATGTACCGTAGCGTTATGTAAGCTAGTCATGTGGTTGATAAGCCCAATTAAGAGCTTGTCGTGGTGGCAACGGGAGTTAACCCGTAGATAACTTGTAGTTAGACGTATAAATCCCAGGTAAATTGCTATAATCATAGGAAAAATGCTGTAAGCCCCAGATAAATCTGTGACACATCTGTGTCACTCAAGGAAGCTTTCACATCGGCTCCAATACTCCGGATCCCAGATCAGGAGTCCCCGTTCCACGTGGAAGCGGATTCTTCCGATTACGCAACTGGTGCGGTGCTATCACAATACTCTTCAGAGGATAAGCTCGGAGGATAAGCTCTGGCACCCGGTAGCCTTTTACTCGAAATCTCTATCAGCACCCGAAAGGAACTATGAGATTTACGATAAGGAGTTGCTCGCAATCATCCGCGCTCTAGAGGAATGGAGACATTACCTCGAAGGACATCCACACAAATTCGAAGTATGGTCGGACCATCTCAATCTGACATATTTCAAATCGGCACAACGGCTAACCCAGAGACAGGCACGTTGGAGTCTTTACCTGACAAGGTTCAACTTCACCATGTGTCACAAACCCGGTAAAACAATGCTTACGGCTGATCCTCTGTCACGGAGGCCAGACCATGAAGAGGGGGTGGAACTCGACAATCGCGATCAAATTTTGCTGAAACCGATATACTTCACGGTTAGGGTGCTAGAAGCGTCACAGCAGGAGATACAATTGGGCAACGAGGACCTTCTCCGACAGATCCGACAAGCCCTCATGAACGATCAGATTACCAAAGATTACCAGGAACTACTAAAAAGTGGTCCCAAGGAATTCGGTAAAGATCTCCAGGAATGGAACATGGAGGCTGGATTACTCCTCAGACGAGGAAAAGCGTACGTTCCAAAAGAGCCTAAGGAATTGCGAACGAAGATTCTGGAGTTACATCATGACCATGTAACAGCCGGTCACTTCGGACGATGGAAGACCTATGAGCTTCTATCGCGTAATTACTGGTGGCCTGGAATGACCACAATGGTAAAGCAATACGTGGAAGGTTGCGACACATGCCAACGCATGAAGAACTGCAACTAGACCCCGTATGGACCCCTGCAACCGCTCCCAGTACCGGAAGCACCTTGGGACACAATCACAATCGACTTCATCGTTCACTTACCACCCAGCGGCGAATTCAAACAATTCACTGCTATTATGGTAGTAGTGGACCGATTGACCAAGCGCGCACACTTCATTCCCACGTCAGACAATATCTCGGCAAAAGAATTAGCAAACCTCCTGTACCTTCGGATTTATCCGAATCACAGACTTCCGAAACAAATCATTTCGGATAGCGGACTGCAATTCTCTTCTGAGCTATTCAAGGGATGGTGCGAACAATTGGGAATTCAGAGGTCGATGACGACAGCCTACCACCCGCAAGCGGACGGTCAAACGGAGAGAATTAACCAAATCCTAGAACAATACCTACGAGGCTACATCGACGTTATCCAAAAAGATAACTGGGTGTTCTATCTCCCCACGGCAGAGTTTGCGTACAATAACGCGGCTAGTGAGACGACCAAGAATAGTCCATTCTTCGTCGAACTAGGAAGGCATCCCAATGCAGGACCTACGGATTTGAAGCCGACGCAATACTCGGATTTAAACCAATTTGCTTACGCCAGATGGTCAGCACAAGAACAAGCTAAGGCAGCAATGAAATTGGCTGCTGAACGCTGGTCTTGGTACTATGATCAACACAAGCGCTCGGTACCATTTAAAGTCGGTGACAAAGTTCTCGTTGACGCCCGTAGCTGGCAAGACTCCGAAAGAAGTCTTAGTCCACGCTATTTGGGACCATTTAAGATAATTGAACAATTATCTCCGGTCACCTTTAGGGTACACATGGACGAGCAATACAGGGCCTATCACCCAGTATTTCACGCTTCCAAGTTGGTCATGTACAAGGACCCGGTGCATCAGAAAAATCCAGAGCCTCAACCAGAAATGGTCGACGGCGAGGAATTATGGGAAGTTGAGAAGATCTTAGATCATTGGCTCCGCGCAGGAAGAGTTGAATACAGAATCCGATGGAAAGGATTCGGTATCAATGACGACTCCTGGGTACGCGAAGCCGATCTCGACACGGCATATGACATTCTGCAGGAATACAAGGCTTCACATGCCATTCCCATGCAGGATGTCCCCCTCAGGCGATCAGCTAGAAGGAAAGAAGCAGTTCACGTCTTCGACCCTGACAGCAACGACTGGGAAGCCGACGAATGCACGTGGCCAGACGACTGGCCGCAGTATCGCGAAGAATTTGCGAAGGATCCTAAGCAGCGCATGGTTAGACACCCTGACGGGGGATGGATGTCAGCTGACATTAACCAAAATGCGGACTTGAAAATCGTAGTCGGTGAAGGCAGCGGAATGCCGGAAAAAGTAACCAAGGACTCGGTTGGATTTGACCTGTACACTGCAACAGGCGATGTTCTGCCAGCTCACGGGCAGACAGAATACAACACCAAACTGAAAATCCAGGTACCTTTCGGCACTTACGGACGTATCGCCCCCCGCTCTAGTCTTGCCCGCAAAGGCATAGACGTAATGGGTGGCGTCATCGACCACGATTATCAAGGCGAAGTAATCATTATTCTTCAGAATCACTCGGACATATCTATTGATATCCGAGCCGGCGATAAGATTGCGCAACTTATCTGCGAAGTTGCTAAGGACCCGCATATTACGCTACACGGAAAATCTTACTTTGAAAAGATTAAATCCGAGCGCGGTACTGGTGGATTCGGCTCCACAGGAAAGTAATCGTTCCATTAGGGACAATGAAACCTGAAGAGGGGGTAATATCACAGATTTGGGACATGCCACTATTTTTCCCGTATTTTTACATATTTATCTGGTATTTCTACGATCTTGTAGACATTTACGCTCCTAAGCGCCCGTCTACACGTACACGCAACCAAACAACACGTACACAACGCGGTATACGTCCGCTTGTCATAACAACACGTACATAACACGCTTGTACGCGTCAATGACTCAGCGGACTAACCTCTGGTGTCACGCGCCTTACTCATATCCCGATACCGGGCTATGTCAGTATAATTGGATAAGCGGTCCGCTCGATATCATATCCCGATACCGGTATATAATAACCACATGCATGGCTTACTAACGTAGCTACAGCCACTTCCACAACATGGACCTACGGTCCAAACAAACGCTCTTACTGGTGCGGCCATTACCGGCGCACATGGTCTACTGTAGTTTACGACTTAACCATATTAGTTATGTCTGCGCACAGACCACCTTCATGTTTGGCTCCCTTACCGGTAACCAAACAAAGCATGTATATAAGTAGGGCTATCCCTGCGGATAAGCCTTAGATTTGTTCTCTGCATTCGCACAGTTACATAACATCTCTGCTTGCGCCCACTAGTCTCCTCACCAACCTCTAGCAACTACTTCAAGTCGCCTACAAGGTTATAGTGTGAGTCCCACAGTCTAGTCTGTGTCACTAGGCAAAATCCTGTTCTTCTACGAGCCGTGCTAGGAGCTCGGGGTTCTTGGCTTTCAGAGCCCTAATTGCCGTGACCGCTCTGTTAGCGGTCATGTATTCAGTCTCTTCCTCAGAGACTTCTTCAATGCGAGCTTCTTGCTCGGCTTCTTCTTCTTCGGTTTTTTGAGTAGTCCGCCTAGGGCGGGCTGGCTTCCTCGGCCTCTTTGGACAGTCTCGCGACATATGTCCTGGCTGATGGCAGGTGAAACATTTTCCCTTCTTGATGTGATCGTCCCTTTCCTGGGTGGTCATTCGATCTACATCCATCGCATTCGGATCTTTCGGTGCGGTTGTCTGTGGAGCACTAGTGCGTCCGTTATTCTGGTTCGAGGTTTGCCAAGCCTTTTTCTTGACAAACGGTTTATCCCGTTTCAGGAATATCTTGTACGTATTTTCATAGTACGAGGCAGCGGACTGCCATTCATCAATGGTCGCTGGTAGCGGCCGAACACCGATGATGTATCGGGTCGTATGTTCAGGTAATCCTTTTTTGAAGAGGGTTATGAGCAACGCGTTTCCGTCCGTGCTGTATCGATCGTACTGGGCCTTCCCGGCCAAGTTGTTGAACTCGGTGATATAATCATCGATGTCCTTCCTGTCCTGGGTTACGTCCAGGATTTTCTTCCGCGCTTTCTGTACCTCTTCGATGGCTCCGAAGGCTTTCTGGAAGTCTGCATCAAACTGTGCAAGACTAGGCGGGAAGAATCGTTTCGTCTGGGGGTTCGTATAAACCCGGTGATAATTCTGTTTCCATTGGCCCGTTTTTCCTTTGTTCGAAATATAAGAGAGGATAAAGATCACTCTCTGAACGTCGTTTTGGAATGACGTTTTGTACATCGTAAACCAGGAATTACACTGGTTTATGGAGTTCTGCATGTCGGATCGTTCCCCGTCGAATACGTCTGGGGGATTGATCTTCATCATCGGGGGTTGGTAGTACGGGTTCGGCGCCGGAGGTTGAGGCTGCGGCACATTCGGTGGTGGAGGCCCTCCTGGGGGTCCTCCTCCTCCCGGGTATCCTCCACCCGGGTTTCCTGGGATTCCTCTGGGGTTCCCTGGGTTCCCTCCAGGGTTTCCTCCTCCGGGGTTCGCGGGGGTTCCTCCTCCGAGTCCTCCAGGAGGGGGGGCATTCCCTCCTCCGAGTCCGAAGTTTCCTCCGAGTCCTCCTCCGCTTGTACCTGCGAAGGTTCGTCCAAATAGGCCTGAAGGCCATGTTCCTGGGTTTGTCGTTCCCATTCCTCCGCTTGGGCTAGTCCAAGACGGATTTCCTCCGCTACCCATTCCAGGTGCGTTCTGTGGGGGGCTTCCAAAGAGGTCTGTTCCTCCAGCCATAAGCCCAATCCCACTCTGCGCAAAAGCAGATATAAATCCTGGAGGGTCCTGTCCTCCGGTCTGGCTGTTATCTGTTCCTGTAAAGTTTCCAGGATTTCTCCCATCATCTCCAATGCGCTCAATTCCTGCCATTCCTGTGGCGCCCGAAGGCTGATTCGTATTTCCATCGGCATCGAAGGTTCTGTTGATGGTTTCGGTTTCGTTTTCGGTCAACGTCGCGGTTGACATCGGAGGGATTTCTCCGAATCGTTCGAACGCTTCACGCGTTATTTCCCAAGCGGTCGTTCCTGCGGAGGGGTATACTTGTACCCACTTCGATGCCCTATCTTCTCTGGGGATGACAACAATTCCTCCGCGGTTACGGAAGGCTCCAATGGTGTCAGTCCACTCGTATTGGTTGAGTCTGTAGACTCCTTGAATGTCCTCGGGCAAGAGTTCAATCAGTCGTGCTGGGAATTCTGGTCCAAATATCATGTGCCCTTACACCGTGGTAGGTGAGGGTGTGATAAGCTCGACCTTCTGTTACGGGTCGAATACCCGTTCGTATATTCGAATCGCGAATATAGATCATTCTTCTGCACGTAGGCACGTCGCCGTATGCAAGGCAAATACTCGTAGATGCCTTCGGGTCCTAAGTGAAGTCCTTAGGAGATCGGTTAATGTCCAATACGCGTTAGAGGATATAATCTGTTCAAATGCGAGTCAAATAGAATATAAGACTCGCCTAAGTCCGAGAAGTCAGTGTGCACTTTGGGGACTTAGTTGTTCGGTTGCTCGAGTGAGAAATACTGAGCGTAGTTTCCTACGTTTGAGAACGAGTATAAGACTTCTTGTTTATACAACAAGGTCGAGCTAAAGAGCCTCGACAGTAAGTACATTAGTTTATGTACTACGTTGGGTTTCAGGGGTCAAGTCCGTCCCAGATGTCACCGATACTATCTACGCTATAGTACCAAACGTTTGATAGGTATGTAGTGATATACCTGAGACGATAGATAGGAATGATGGCGGTTGAACGCCATCTATCAGCTAATAAACGATGAACATGAAACGGTGGCAGAGTTGGATCTGCCAAAGATGAAACGCGCCCTATAGACTAGTACAACTGGGGATGCGCCCAGTAGAGTCACGAGTAGCCAGGGGAGTTGGTTGCGCAACAAGTCCCTGTATCGTATTTGCCCAGTGGTGAGTTCTGTCGATATTCGAAAAGTCAAAATAACCGTAACACTTTGATAACAAGCAGAGTATCTATAAATATAGTAAGCTTATACACGGCCCGCACCTGTTGATCTGACAGAAGCAGCAGATCCGATTGATTCTTCTTCTGAATCACTACCGCAGATCACTGAAACAGCATTCCAAAAGCGAAGCCACACATCCCGCAATGAGCAGACCGACGCGTACGGATACGCGTGGGTCGCACAGATACAACGTCCTACCCCAATTTCGGCCGGAGCAATGCCCCGATTACGAAGTAAGCAACGTGTTTTGTATTTTTGATTTTGGAATGTGGCTAATTCAAAGTAGCAGGAAATCCCTACCTCGACCCGTATTTTCCGACACCTAGCTGCGTTCTTCTCGTGGGGAAAGGAGATTATTACAGGCAGGGATTATACGCCGGCTGCAGGATATGTGGAGGCTGCTTGGAAACTGGTTGAGCGTGGTCACCAGGTGAGCATTTCTTCTACCTTTTTGCGTCGCTTTCGGCCCATTTGCGTCATCTGGAGGCAAAATATGTTGTTCTCACCTCCGCCCATATCCCGCATGTCCGCACAAGCTACGTCTCGTACTGACACGCATCGTCCCAGCTCGCTGGCACTAGTCTGGAATTGCCTACCGTTGCCGTCCCTGGAGAATACATGAACGACCCTGAACAGTCTGCATCCACCCTGGAACAACCCACCGACACTGCGCTCGAGCCTATTATGGAAGACGTCCCTCAGCCGGAACTCGAACTTGTGGAACAACCTGCACCGCGCCGCCGCCGCCGCCCTGCCCGCTCTTTCTACAACTTCCTTGCTACCCGGCCTCGGCCAGTACCGGATGAGATGGAAATAACTCCCTACGAATACGAACTTCTCCCCCCGGCTCCAGAGTTTCTCCCGCATCCCAATAGCCAGGATTGTCCTCAAGATGAGTTCGACTTCTGGCTGCAGTGGTGGTATCCCGCGGTCACGCTCTTGCATCAACTGAAGGCTCACGGGAAATCGACTCCGTATGCGGAAGCGTACTTGCGCGGCCGAGGTAACGATGATCTGGATGCGATGGAATTTAAGGGTCTTATGCGAGAGGTGGAACGCAGTAAGTACTGCAATTGGAGTTGTGGCATTTTCTGACCCTCTTCAAAGAGCCTGAACCTGAGTGGATTCAGGAACAGAGACTCGCCAATGATGCAGCTATTGAGGCGACTTGAAACGCAGGCAATGACCAATCTGTCACACCTCTTGTGCCAACTCCGGAATTCCTGGCAGCCCACGCCGCCGCTTTGGCCGAAATCGAATGGTTCAAGAACGCCATGGCAAATATTAAAGCCCTCATGCCGGATGCCGCCGCTATACAGAAAGACTGTTTCGGTGCCGCCTCTCGCATCGCTGATCAGAATGAATCCGCGCCTGACACCTCTGCTGTTGCTATTCACAACGACGCTGCACCTACATTGCTTCCGGACCCCTCGCAACCCCTGCCTGATGCTGCGCCGATTGTCTCTGGACGTGAGGTATCGAGTCCTCCGGAGCGCCCGCCTCCTAACTCCCCACCAAGCCCTGAGATGCCTCTGTATCCGACCATGGCCTTCATCGAGATTGTCAACCAAGTAACGGGATCAGTCGAGGAGCCTGATGTCAACAACCCATATGATTGGGAAGGTGCTCGGACACCCGACGTCGACAACATCGATTCGCTCCGTCCACTCAAAAGGACTTGGCAGCAGATGAAGGATCTCGAAGTAGGGGAGAAACAGTCACAGCCACAACTTACGGAGCAGAGGATCATCGAAGCGACCGTCCCAAAGGTAAGTTATCAATACTGTATCGTGCGTACGGGCTCACATATTCGCAGGGAGCAAAACGGTCTCGTCCCGATCCAAACACGAAGTTTCTGAACCCAGCCGTGAATTCTCGTCAGAAGTCAAGGTGGGAGACACGGCGTCGTTTGGATGACAGTGATGATGGAGAGGATGCCGACGACAAAGGTTCTCAGCCGAAGAAGAGGAGAATCGGCTCAACGCCAAACGGCCACTCGGATAGTTCGCCATCACCAGAAGTCGCCGACGTCGATATGGACGACGCACCGTCAGCACCGGTTACGAAGCCCATGGAAGTTGTAGAGCACCCGTCACGGCCAAGCACCCCCACCTCACCACCAGTATCTACACCTACACCCGCCCCCGTCCCGGGCCCAGCCGTCACCCCCCTTCTGCCTTCCCCCGTCATCAACAGTTCTTCAAGTTCTCACGTTGACCGATCGTTCACGCGCAACTCGTACGCGCCCCGCGAGCCCAGCAAATTGCGGACCAGCTTTACCATTGACCAAGACAGCGAGGAGGAGACCGATTCATGCCAGGAGCATGATTCAACGATGGCGCACACTCCCGTCCCCCAACTTGCGGAATCGATCCCCTCTCAAGAGTATCCCCCACTAGCGCACGCTCTCGCCCCCTCCGCCTCTATGGTCCCCGTCAGCGCCGAGGAGCATCCCGCAAACGCGCACGCTCCCGCAAAGGCCCACCTGGTCTGCCAGGAGCATCCCTTAACTCCGGTGCACGCTCCCGCCACCCTCGCTCGCGACGCAGTCACGTCTTACACGTCAACTTCCGGTCAACAACGTGAACAAGAAACTGTTATGAACTCGAAGGCTTTAGAACGTGCGGCTTCGGTCCCGCTCAAGGCGCTTCCTAGGTATAAATTCTCGGCATGTGTGGCCCCTTCTCCCAATGCTGGCGCTCGCCTCACGAAGGCGTGGCAATTCGCTTCTTCTGTCCCGGTTCATACGCTCCCGGCCTACGATTTTGTGAAGCGCGTGGCGTCGTCTCTGTCGACTTCTGCTGTCTCTCTCGGTAAACAGCCTGAATGGATCTGTGGACTCTGTCAGCTCCGGAGCCCCAACTCGGCTGTCAAGTGTACCGTCTGCAAGGCTCCACGGCCGAACGATCCATCCCTGACATCTCCTTCCCCGTCATCTTCCTCTCTGTCGTCTGCTCCCTCTGCTCCGCCGCCCGCCCCCTCTGCTCCGTCGCCGTCACCGCCAGTCTCCGGATTTAACTGGGCTGCTGCTGGTCTGGCACCGCCATCTGCGACATCTGAATGGGAATGTTCTATCTGCATGGTCCGGAATAAGTCCAGCGCGCAACAGTGTATCGCCTGTGACTCACCAAAACCATGATCATCCGTAACGTTTTTGGCTGTGCGCGTTGCTCTCGAATGACGCATCAATTATCGGTCGTGTACATACTGTATTACATCGGACTGTCTGTACCGCAAGAACTTATCACAGTGCCTCGTAGATTGACACAGACTAACCTGTCTGTGGGACCCTGTACAACAGGGGAATCCTATAACGCAGTACAGGACGGTGCGCGACCGCAATAGCGGTGAACTGTCGGCTGTACCCTAAGAAGGGACTCCTACAGTCGACGTGTTGAGGCAGCGCACAGTCAAGTAAGACGAGATGGGCCCCCGGCCAGAGTCGCACACAGAACGAAGATAGAAAGGGGCTATGCCCAATTGTTGAGAATCTTAGGAATGGGGAGTAAGCCCACATTCCGTCGTAATATATACATGAGCGATGGGACTACTAGTACTGCCCTAAAGATAAGGCCTGTGCGCCGTATCTACTGGGTCATGTGCTAAGTGACGCATCATGTAACTACTGTGACCATAGTGTGAGTACCGGAGGCGTGCGCTACCCTACAGCGCTAACCATACGACCAGGTGACCTGCAATAACTGGGAGACGCCGGAGGTGGCTACAGCGCAGAGGCGCGGCGTACGCCTAGCGCCACGCATGCGTCCTATAGCGAGGGAGTACAAACTATTAGTAGAATAATTTATGACATAGATCACACGGTCGTCCTGTACACTCAGTTACGTACTGTAATTACTAGCAGGTGGGGTTCATCAATTGCATTAGACCCGGAGTAGGCGTGGCTTGCGTCCCTCCGCGTTCTCCTCAGCCGTTATGCTGTAATATAGTTGAATCACATACGAATGAAGAAGTATCAAACCGAACCCATTCGTGTCCTAGAACGATGTTGCAAACGCAAGGAAAGCGAGCCGGAAGTCTACATGACCATTTGCGGAAGTTCAGCCACATTGACAAGTCACCTGACCACGCCGCGGGCAATATCGAGAACCATATTTCTGACGACACCATCCTCCGCGACCCGAGACACATTCTCATCTATCTTTGGTGTGCTTTGTGAGGTCAAGTTTGCACGCGATGGGCCGATACAGACCGTTGAGATTGTCCGACGAATGTGTTCGTTTCAACTTGTTAGTGGGGTTTGCCTTGACTGCGGGACCTGGTGGACCTCCTCCAGCGGAAGTGTGTTCTTGACGGCAGGTTTTGGGAGCTTTGACGGGTGCGAAGGATATGTGTGTGCAAACAAGTAGGTGTGGTTGAGCGCCTTCAGCGATTAACGAATCAGCGAGTAACAAAGTAGTACAGCAGCGAGCTCACCTCCTTCGCGCTGATGCATTAACGAGGCTCATAGATGAGACACTTGCTAAGGAGGTTCAAACAATTAGGCATCGCTGCCGTGAGTATCTCCCGCAGTGGTGTGCGCGGGAACTGGACGACCGGAACGTAGTCCGGTAATTTCGTGTGGCCCAGTGAAGGGGGGTCAGCGACTGTATAATAACATATTAACGTAAGACCATCGCGTTCGCTGCAAGCTAATTCAATTACACGAGGTTAGACTACATACAAGTGCACAGAAAAGGGCCCACTTACGCTCCAGGACGATGCTGCAGGTACGAGGAAGGCGAGCTGGGAGTCCCTGTAGCCATCTAGGGTAGTCCAGCCACAATTCCGATCGCATGTCGATCACGTCCGCACATTAAACCTTCGGCACGCCACCTCAGCTTCGCAAGCTACAAAAGCCTAATAAGCACTCACTGGCTGCCCAAAAAGCCAATACAAGCATCCCACAGCTGCTGCTGCGGGTCTAACCCCAGTTTGTGGCCCCGTTTCTTTTTCCTGCTATTTTTCTTTCCCCCCCCTCCTCACCATACCCCAGATCCTGCATAGATACATTCCGTGAAAATTCAGGCTATTATGCACCGCTTCATGGTTGCCTTCATGATTCAGCCTTTGAACCCCGACAAAATAGCGACTTTCTACAGTAGCAAAATTTGACTGTACTCTATGTTTTTAAGAAGTGACTAGAGAACCTCAAAAACATCGAATTCTGCACAGACGAAGTCAAATGAAGGGCTGCGCTCGAGGCGCTCGCTCAAGACTTAGGAAATCAGTCACTCAATTTTCCTTTCGACTTCTATTATTCCTGATTCATTCAACGCGCCGCCGTCGTTCAAATTGTTACAAGCTGCATGTCTATCAGAAGATTTTTTTCTGACGACAGCAGCATGCAACAATAAACTGCATTCGGGTCGCTCAAATCACGATCAACTTTAATATATTTTGCCGTGGCCCTACTACTATCTGGTCGAGCAGTGAAGTCGATATGCATCACAAAGTAGTACATCTAGCCGCTTCTCTTGGCGCGCCCTCCGCCTGATGCCTTGTGCGTATTAGCTGATTCGACAGTACGTGCAGAGTTCGGTTTTCTCGTCCTCTTTGCCTTTTGCCCTGTGGACTGTAGCGCAGGTGCCTCGAGTGCTTGCTCTGAGCCGTTTGCGCTCGAAGCCGTGGGCACCGTTTGCAAAAACTTCTCTGCAGCCGGGATAGTGGCCTAAGTATTCGTAGAATTAGAACTAGTAAATATAAATATTAGGAAAGCCACTAGTCACCTCTGGAATCGATGAATTGACATCTGAAGGATACAATCAGCCGGATTATGGTTGCTCAGTCATATAAATTACCAGTTGGATTCTCGGCATTTCGTTGATCTAATGCGCGCAACTCTGAATCAAAGTCGTCCTCATCTGGCTGACTGCCATCGCCCTGGGTCTGCGCCGTCTCGTTGATACCAAGTGAGATACCGGGAAATACAATCTCGTTGTAGAAGCAGAACAGCGATTTCCGTCGTTCCGACTCCATTAATGTGATCTTGCGCCTGTATAATTTGAAGTCGGATTGCCACTTGATTCCGGTCTGTTTTCCCTTGTCCGCGAAATGACTGTCGTATGCGAATAAAAACCGGATCTATTATATTAAGCTCGACGATACACATAGTAAGAAAGGCCATAGAACTCACTATTATAGACCCCAAGGCAATCAAGCTTGCATTGATGCCTTTGAGCCCCCATCTCTCACCAACTGTTGTAGGGCCCGGTTGTCTTTCCTTTGACAGAAAAGATGAAGGCCCAAAAAGAATTGCTTTGATTACCTGAATAGGGAGCTCAATATTGGCTTGCACAAAATATTCAGGAACTTACATTGGCAATTTCCTCATTAAAAAATGCGTCCTTAGATGTGGGCTGGGAATAACGTACATCTTGGCTGAACAAGATGGGGGGCAAAACCGGAAATTTTGGTTCATTGACGTTGAATTTGAGCATTCGTGGCATGATTGGATCATTACGTCGTTTCTCTGCCGCCTGAGCTTGAAATAGGCTCGGACTGAATGCTGGGAATATTGCGTGAATACTGTCTCGGACAGACTTGAGTGCTGTCGCTCGCCCACCGACCAGGCCTTGTCGGAACTATTAAGTACCTAATTAGTACAAAGACATAAGTATAATAAAATGACACGGCTTACGGCGCTCACGAATGCGTCAGACATTTGTGCAGCGTAGCGGCTCAGCTCCGGAGTCAATACGTCGTGCAGTGCAGCAGCACGCGCCAAAACAACAGTTTGTTGGGACAGGTACTGCTCTGGAGCATCTGGGTCGACCTCCGGCGGACGCTCCTTGTGTGACATAACATCGTTCGAAATCCAAGGAGAGACGACGACTGCATACATTCTTCCACGTAGCCGTATCTTGCCTTCACGGGTCGTAGCTCTCGGGGCGCCCGTTCCATTGCTTCGTCCGGTCTTCTTTCCTTGCGCTGCTTTCATGGCAGCATTTTGTGTCCTTAAAGCTCTCTCGGATTGTCGCAACGTCTCGATCCTGAGCTGCATCACTCGCAGTGCCTTGAAATTACCAAATGAAGTAGCTAATGTGCAAATAATCTCTGATCACATACCTCCCGAAGTTCGTCGACGGACGCGTGCTCGTCTTGAAGGATTGACACGGCCAGTGCACCTCCTTCGTCCGGATCTTCCTGGACAAAACCTGACTCGTTACTCTCTTCTCCTGACTCGCCGTCGTCGTCATCGTAATCGAAGAAATCAATCTCCTCTCTTGCTGCATCGCCTGCGGGATACGGCATTTCGTAGACTCTATCGCAGGAAGAGGGCAGAATGGACAAAGAGAATTTACGAGACGGATATGTTGATACGCCGGGGGCCGATGAGGCACGCTTTACCATCAAAATTTGCAAGCTAGTCCTAATTAATGCTACTAATACTAATACGGGCGGAATAATGTTCCGGGCCCTCTGTCTGGCTTATAACCAATGTTAATCTTGGTCAATAATACGCGATGTAGCGCGTACCAGAATCACCAACATCTGTCGAGTGAATCGCCCGGAACCGCGTTGGAAGTCTGGAGCGCCGTACCGGGAAGCTCAGCCACTGGCGCGTAAGTAGCCAGACGCGCCCCGCGTAACATCATGTGATCGCGATGATAAGGTTTAGGACTTCCAAACATGGTCATCGACCTCAGTCACTTCGCCACTTCGCCTTCTGACGTTTATACTTCCAGCCATTGCTCGCCATTCTGCTTTCTAGATAGTGTATAGAGAATAACTAGGTAATGAGCGAGAAATCAGAAGATTATTATCCCATATTTGGAAAATATATCACAAACGTTCCAAATATGGGATAATAATCTTCTGATTTCTCGCTCATTACCTAGTTATTCTCTATACACTATCTAGAAAGCAGAATGGCGAGCAATGGCTGGAAGTATAAACGTCAGAAGGCGAAGTGGCGAAGTGACTGAGGTCGATGACCATGTTTGGAAGTCCTAAACCTTATCATCGCGATCACATGATGTTACGCGGGGCGCGTCTGGCTACTTACGCGCCAGTGCGGTACGACACTTTCGATCTCCTACTTGATTGTTAGCCCAGTTTTTAGTATCTGGCAATAATAGATGACTAAAGCTCTGATATAATTGTAGCTTGAAGTCATAAGAAGTCTTGATTTGAAATTAGAGTCTGTGGCTGTTCCACACAGTAGTAGAATGTCGTATACCTGCTACTGTCGATCAACTAGATGAGATATTGGTCAAGCTGCTATCGCAGAAATATACAAACCAATAAAGAGGACCTACCATGAGAGACTTAAGGCGCTAATTGGGGCATATGCTGCCAGAAGTATCGCGCAACTTGTTATCACAGTGTCACTAAGGTTGAAAGATGATAGAGATCCCAATTCGCATCATCTATATCTGTTTCCACTATATTATATACTACATCATATGGACTATACTGAGGAATATTTTCATTATTTAAACATTGACTCTTGATGAGTGATGGGTCATTCGATTGGGTGGTGTCCAAAACACATACCAATATTTCAATCGACGTAGGATAATCACATATATAATCGGGCGGGCGGCATGACAGTATGATATTATCAATACCATAGACACACTATATATACAATATCTTAATATACTGCCATGCGGATGTTTTGTGGTACATGTTACAAGACTGCATGTCCGTTTCGGCGCTGTCCGTTTCGGCGCTGACTTTCTCGATGTTTCCTTACACCATAGACCAAATAGCAGTAATTGAGCTACGAAATATACATATAAGTATACATTGTATCTTACATAATACGTGAGTAGAACCTCAGAATTTTTGATAATTACTTGTTGTAGCTGTAGGCTGCGCGAGTCGAATGATGTCGAAGTCTGCTTCAGCCACTTCAGCCACCCAGACGAAGGTTTGGGGTTTAGCTGAGTTAACATTAGGGTTTATCTGAGATCTAGGGTACCTTTGGTCACGTTTCCTTACATATTAGGTCAACGCGAACTTACGCCAGCACGCGATGGACAGATATGGAAAGTGCTGCTACTCGGTGGCTGCTGTACTGTAACGGGATAGGTACACTACCAGCTGCACAACTGTGCCACTCCTCCTTCACATCGAACTTTGCTTGCATATCCTGTATCTGAGTATACTTGAGTACTCAGGTTGAGTTGATACGCTCCGCAGCAAGCGTTCGAAGTTAGCGTAGTAGCGGTCAGAGCTCCTTCCGCAAGAGGGATCTAGTTTACAGCCGTACCCCAACTCATCGAACGATGGTCACGTACACAAATACGCTCCCTTGACATGGCATCGTAGTTGCGTTCGAGCTTTTCCTGAACCTCAAGCACAACCGTCTTGTCTTTCTCAAGCATACCAGCGAGGTGAGCCGCGTTGCGTCGCAGCTGTGTTGCCATCTCTGCAAGCTGCGCGGAGAGAATCTCTTCTTGAATGGCTGCAGAGTCTTGCTTGAATGCTGGCGTGCCGGAGCTAATATCGGGTGACACGGCGGGAGACGTAGGTATGTTGGGGGGCAAAGGGATGGCGCTCTGATTCTACTGAGATGCTGTATCTGTATCGGGTGGACAGGAGTAGGTCTTGAGTGGCAGCAGACGTAATGGCATCAGAGAAGATCGGATCTTCTGCTGGCCTTCCAGGCTGGGCAGGTATAGGGCTTTCAGAGATAGTGACGATCGGTTTTGGCGATAATGAACATGCAAGGGGAGCATGTGAAGAAGTGGTGAGGATCCTTTGGAAGCAGGTTTCACACACTGCAGAGTTGTTTAGCATGACAATGAATCTATATTCAATGGTTTTTGGAATGCTTGCAACGCTGCACACACTATAGATAGGCAGTTAGTGCCCTGCGCACGACTAGGACACGATCACATGACGTCGCGCGGGGCGCGTCTGGCGCGCCTGTGGCTGGGCTTCCCGGTATGGCGCTCCAAACTTCCAACGCGATCCCGAGCGATCCGCTTGGCGGATGTTGACGGTATTGGTACGCATTGGGTTGCCTAATCATAAGTAATGCCGATAGTTCTCCCATTGCGTGTAAAACACAAGGGACCCGCTAGACTGTGTTTGCAAAGCTCACCATGACTGGACAAGCACCTGTATGCTATTACAGTAGCACATACTCGCGATTTCAATTGATGTACAAGCCAGTCATAACCAGTAATGAGTTATTTAGTCTATTCTAACATGACTTGGCTACTGATACGAGAGATTGTAGACGTAAAAACATGTCAGCATCTATGATATCAACTATCAAGAACTCATCGCTGTGTTCGTAATCAGGGACCACAAATGCGCCTCGGATAATTGAATGAAGAGGTACTATCTCGTACTGTGTGCGTGGATTGAGCTTCAGGCGATAAAACCCGAGGTCACGGTCCTTTGAACGCTCGACTCCTGTTTTTCCATCCATAGGCATTATCAGTGCCAAAGGATATAATATATCCTTCGCAATAGCTGTGAGCCATATATGAGGCATGTGTTTATAAAGGAATAATTGAAGGCTACCATTTGGTGTACTGCTGTCAATCACATTTTTCACCAGGTATGTGAAGACAAATATCAATTGCGCAAATATCGGCCGCTCCGTGATTTTGAGAAGCACATAGTCGTACCGCGGCTTTCCATGGAAATCTGGATTGCATTGTAGAAGATCTGTAGCTGTCCTCCACGTTTCATAAGACTCATAGTTGACTTTTAGAAGTCGATATTCCGTGACCTGTGTATGTGTGGCATGAGTATTGATATACAACATACCATATCAGTAGGTAAGACTTTGACCGGATAATTCGCAAACCTGAGCCCTTGAGCTGCCAGGAAACTTCCCAAGAAGCTTCCGAGGTGCTTGTGGAAATTAGCAAATGCGGCGTGAGCGTTAAGAATGTTTCGAAGTGCAGAAATCTCGACAGGTTTCTTCGCAGCGCCCAGATGGATATGTGCTGATCCGAATGAAATATTGTCGTTGTCAATATCTTCTTGGATAGGTCCATTCTTCATATAATCGATGTAATCGTCAATCCTTGAGCGTATAAGAGATGCGACTTGATGATTATGGCTTCGAGTGAGAATCTGTGAAACAGAGAATATGTGGAGATGTTGCAGAGGAGCGGCGAAGTTCATACTTGATCAGCAATGTCCTTGTAGTTTGTTTGTTGATATGCCTTCTTTAGTGAACGATGCATCTTCTCATTAGGCTTCGTATTGTAGTTTCGAGTAACGCCTTTTTCCTTGATGTCTTGAAACGCATGCTGATGTGAATGCGCTTTGGGGAAATTCCAGTTCTTGCTACCTCCCATCTTGCTTTAGCAATGCCTTTGTGTAAGGTGCTTATTCAGAGAATGGTCCACTTACCTTGATAAGTTTTGAGAAACGCAACAGCTCCTCTTGGCCCTCTGCCAGTCGTCTTGAGGTGTGAACCTCAAATGACAAGTACATATCGAGTACAAGATAGCTACGCAAGCAGCGCAGAAGTAGATACTCAGCAGATCCAGGCCTCGTGCTGAGGATATTATGGGTGGCAAATATAGCAAGCTATGTCAAGTAATTGGCAAGTGTTAAATGCTGAGATCAGGGGGTGCACACCTTTGACATATCCTCGAGCTTTCTGCCATCTGTGAAGTTGATGCCCATGATATTGGTTAAAGCCTCGCCATCGTGGGATTTCTGACGCCCTAATCACACATGAATAAAAAATATTTGAGACACCACATGCAGACTTACTGATCATCAACCATAATTGCTGCATCCCGTCCAATATTATTGACATGAGCTTTTATTTCTGGCCAAAGATGGTCACCAAATAGCCCGAGATGATATGCATGTAGCCTGTCAAATGACAGAGCTTTGTGTACATCTGTATTGGCAATCTTCCAAAATGAATTCTGACTAGGGAATCAGAGCATTGTTATTCAACAGAAAAATAGGTTGTGACCTGAATAGAACGAAGTCCATGTCTCTTCAAAACTGCCTCTTGCTCAGCCTTGGTTGGTAGTGCCTTAGCAGTTTTTAAAAGCTTTGCAGAGTCAACTGATGTCCTAAGTGGGTGTTCCACACTAACATCAGCAAGCTGTGAGGAAGGTACTAAACATATTGGACAAGGGCATAGTCCATTTGCTCCACGGATCAGAGCCATAAAGCACCTAGAGTTGAGATGAAATTCTGGCAAAGCAGGGTCAATAAAGACCTACTGCTCCTCATAATCCGCGGACAGGATCAAAATAAATATCCATATCCATCGCAAAATTTCATCAGCACATTTGACATGGTATCCAGTTTGTGAATGTTGTGCAACATTATTCATGAATGGCAAGAATCCCTTGTGCCAGACAACTCGTTTGAAGTCTGCAAATGAAGTCTTTCCATCTTCTGCAGAATCATTGTCTACCTAGAAATATTATGAGGATGACTGCATCAACTATGAGATTTAACGCACAATTGGTAGCCAGCCAACGACACATCCACCCCCAACACCCTCGCTATTTCGGATTTCGGCTGGAAGATGGGCCACTCGAGCAATAACTGGATAGCCCTTCTGGGTTCCAAATGACGACAGTCGAGTCTTGTCTGCATAAATAATGATGCCAAATGCAGTTGCTCCCGGAGGAAGAGGAAGCTTAGACTGGAGCAAATTTAGAGTGTCATATAGATGCAAGAAACAATACACACCTGGACTTCCCATAGCCTATCCCCAGTCCATGGCTCATGAATAAGTCTTTCCCAGTCAGAACCTGTGTATCGGTAAAGTCTGGTTGGATTCCAATGCCAATGCTGGGACAGGGTAGGGTTCTTTAACAAATCCAGAACCCACTCCCAAACATCCCGTCCATAGACGTCGAATTCTCGAGTTTCATTCTTGTAAGGTACAGTAATAGTGTGTTTCTCAAACTGTTAAAAGGATAAGACTCAGTATTGAAGACATTTCAACATAGCCTTACAGGAGTCAATTGATTTGATGCCGCATCCCAGACATCACGGAGTTGTGCTTCACTGGTGAGCGAAAATCTCATGCTTCCTGTAGCAACTGCATTAATCAGCTTTATGAGTGAATCAATTTGGTCGCGCTTGAGAGAAGATTTGAGTGCAATTTCTGCAAACTCAAAGTCTGCACGGGTTTGGAATGGCTCCCAGGGTGATTTTGACATTGGTGGACTGGGAGCCTCATTGTCTTCCTGCCCATACTCTTCGAAAGGCTGAACGCGCCGTGGAATGTAGCTGCTTGGGTGGTATTCAGTCATGATATCATCCTTAGTGGGGGACCATATTTTAGATGGTGACGAATGCTCTGCACGAAAGAATGAGTCTTAACGCACAACTCCAGTATGCTTATGTTAACTTTTCCGGTGCGCGTTCCACGTTGTCGCACTCATGCGTTCATCAATTCGCAATGAAAAAATTCCAAAACATTGAGTACAAACGGCTAAGGTGCGTACATGTCTTTTTCCGCATAAATACTAGACTACTCCCTACGCACGAACCACCGCCATTACAGCAATTGTGCCAGGCACCCCCGATTGCGTCCCGAAAAAAGCAGCTAGTACAAGGGGTCGTGTAGAAGTAGCGCGCGCGGCACTGTTGGTTTCGGGACGCAATCGGGGGTGCCTGGCACAATTGCTGTAATGGCGGTGGTTCGTGCGTAGGGAGTAGTCTAGTATTTATGCGGAAAAAGACATGTACGCACCTTAGCCGTTTGTACTCAACGTACTGGAATTTGTTCATTGCGAATTGATGAGCGCATCAGTGCGACAACGTGGAACGCGCACCGGAAAAGTCAAAAACTAAGTGGTTCACCTTGCATCGTGGTATCTCTGTTGCCCCCTCCTAAAGAATCCTCGACCACTGGTGTCCCAGTGTCTGCTGGAAAGTTGTATAGCACAAGGGTCATCTTCTAATCAATATTAAATGCAGAAAATACAACTCACTTCCAGTTTTAACACCAAGGTACGTTGGAGGGGGTGCTACAGCACGAGGGGGACGCTTTGGACCTGATTAGACATTCGAAACGCTAGGAGTGAATGGGCATTTACGATAATTGTCGGATAGGCGTACCTTTACTTATTGGTGGATCGTCCCCTGAGTCATCCATAAGCTGAGCGTACTCCTCCCGTATTCTGGCGTCCATTCTGCATTTTTTCATATGGCTACCCCGACCCTTAGTCTTGAATATACCATTGCAGATTTCGCAAGTGAATACGCCATAGGATATGCCTAATACCAGCTGGCTGCCCTCAGGTTTGTCAGGCATAGTAACGAACGAGACAAGTAACGAGACAGTTAACGAGACAGTCGAGCTCGAGTCTCCAAAA
The DNA here is from genome assembly GCA_029448655.1 of Wolfiporia cocos. NCBI lineage: Eukaryota > Fungi > Basidiomycota > Agaricomycetes > Polyporales > Phaeolaceae > Wolfiporia > Wolfiporia cocos. The sequence continues at coordinate 1,733,465 of JACCLO010000008.1, read as the reverse complement.
AAATGCAGTAGCACAGTATGGCGCCGCGCGTGATCGCGATCGCGATCGTGTACCTGTCGCGATCGTATCACCATCGCGTTGTAACCATGTGATCGTTCACCGGGTAATATTGCCAATTGATAAGCTCAGATTGGAATCTCCCACGTGGTACTCACGATTGGAATAGTATTAATCTTATTATTGTTACTTTACAATCAGCGCTAACCCATTATAGCTGCGTTGCAACCCCGGTTGCAACCGGCCCGCGTTGTAACGCTCCACGGATTTTTCCGACATGGGGCCGGAGTACTTCAGGGGCTGTGTTGGTTTTGGGGCAAGGTTGATGGTCATGGCAATCCCGCTCGGCAGGGCGGAGGCTGCCGCTTTCAGGTTGTCTAGCTCCTTCTGGAGCGCGTCCAATTTGTTGGTTAGCGCCTGGACTTCGGCGCCCATGGGGGTACTGTTCCCGCTGGCCGCTGGCGGCGGGGGCTTTTTCTAGTCTCCTGATGGCACCTTGTCTAGACGTTGGCCTGTGAGCTCGTCTAGCCGGTCTCGGAGAGAGGCGTTCTCCTCCAGCATTTCGATTCGTTGCTGAAGGATTTGGTTGAACGCACGAAGCTCGTTGGATTTACTCCAGACCCTCTCTACCAGCCTGTCGGCTTGGCGCTTGTACTGAGTGAGGTTCGCCATGATGTAATTGCCTCTGTGGTAACGACTTTCCTTGACTGCGTTGACGCTTAGTGCAAGGTGTTTGGGGGAATAGGAGTCCATCCCCCTGGTCAGCCGTTCTGTGTATTCGGCTGGTGTTGGCGTTGGCAGAATAACCGGTTCGAGGCTGGCGCTCTCGAATTCCGGAAGAAAGTCCGGCAAGGTGCCGAACAGCGCCTGCTTCGACGCTTCTTCCTCGGATCTGGTTGGGGACCTTTCTGGGGTCCTTACTGCGTTGCGCGGGGTTCCCTCTCCCTCGCTTTCGCTGGTCGAGTACCAGTGTACGTCGCCGTATAGGGCGATCATCTGTGAGAGCAACATGCTCTCGGCGTATTCGTCCCAGGCGTACCACAAGATGTGGTTCCTGGTTGAGTCCTCCCCGTAGTACTTGTAGTATACAATGTAGTTTATGCACAGGTGTTGGCGCATATGGGGCGGAATCGAGTTGAAAGTGGTTACACTCCCTCCAGCTCTGATGCCGAAAACCACTCGCAAGTAGTCCATGAGGCATGTCTGCTCTCCGGGCCATGCATGTTTTCCGGTCACCGGCTTGTACGGAGTTGCTACCTTGTAGGTGGTAGCGTGACGTCCGGCAGCGGGGATGATGGACCAAGACACCATTGTTGCTGAAGTGTTTTTGTCAGCTTGAGTCTTATTTGTCACTTTCAACTTAAAAGATTCAAAAAAGGAAATAAAATTGCCCTGTCGGGACTTTTTCGCATGCCATGCCACCTTCAAAAAGTGCCCTGTCGGGACTTTGATTCGAGTCTCGTGCTACTATTACAACTTGATTGTACCCAGGTTGAACTCTAGTCCGGCAGATACCAGCTGCCTCTTTAGGTATGTTACATGCTCCCCGACATTTAAGTCCCCGAAAATATACTCCATCCGCTTCAGGTACTTCTCCAAGCGCCTGAGGTGTTGATTAGTCATCGCGTCCGACAGGACGCGATGTTCTCCGTAGGCGCATAGCTCGTCGAAGTCTCCTGTGAGCCGTGCGAACTTGGCTATGATTGGTGCGGGTGTCGAGTAATCTTCTGCTCGCCATAGTCTGGTGAGCTTGGGGTGGGCGGTGAGGATCTTCTTTTCAACCTCTATCCATTGATCCCACTTCTTCTCGGTGCAGTGTACGTCCTTGGGGTTGGAAATCCCCCGCTTCTCGACCCATTCTGCGGGCATCCGCAGCTCCTCCACCCTCTCCAACAGGGTCTTCTTCGGTCCCTGTTCGCGTCGGGCTTTGCCGGCGGCAATGAGCCGCTTGGTTTCGGCCTTTTCGGCGGCAACCTGGGCGATGTATTCGTCAAGTCGGGCTGTGTCGAGTCAGGCTTCGAGCTTCTCCTTCTGACGGAGAAGCTTGTCGCGGCAGATGTCTTCTAGGGCCGCCTTGTGGTTCACCCTTTCGATCTCCTCGAGGTTTGGCTCTTTCCGGGTGTAAGGCTTCTTCGCCTCTTTTTTGCCCTTCCGGGACTTTCACACGGGCCCCGCTTCCTTAGGCATGTACGCCTTCAGCGGTTTGCTAGGGATCTCCCAGCATTCGTGGAGGCCCATGGCGGCGTTGCGTGGAGCGACGCGGAAGGTATTCGGCATGGCTACGTAAGAAGTCATAAGCTACTGTATTTAGTGTAATATTCACGCGGTCTTCGATCGGGGCTAATCGTTGTATCTTGATGGTCTAGCGCTTATACTCCGGCGTCAATGAGCGCTCTGCTCTCGACCGGAGGTAGTGTCGGCGACTGGCTGGCGTCTCTCATACGCTACCAGGTGGGGGATACATCTGACACGCTTCCCTTGCGTGCAGGTAGTACAGGGTTTGGAGTATTACACTCCGCATGTGTCCACGCCTAGCTCAAGAAAGGGGGCTTGCCAGTCTTAAAACCAAACCGATGCCCTGAGGGACTTAGAGGGCGCCAAGGCCAGAACTCTATCGTTCTGTAGCCGTATCGGCAGCCGTTCTAGGCAGGGTCACTCGGACCCATCCCGGTTCTATATATAGAGCCGCCCCTGTAATGCCTGGGGATGGGCTAGAAGGTCGCCAGCGATCCAGGGTGGCACGTGCCCCGTTATCTCCGGTTCCCAGCTCTCGACAAGGCCCTTTGCAGGTGCCAAGTCCATCCCTTAACCCTGGGTCTGGGGTATAGTGCCCAAAGGCTGTCCAAAGGCGATCCCCCAGAGCCCACTAAGGAAAGCCCGCTGCCTGACAGCGAGCGGGGGGCGCTGACAACAACGAGAGGCCCCTATGAAGAAAAAATCCCAGACTCCCCTTTTCAGGCGGAGCAAGGGCGGAAGCAGATTCTATTCATATGACACAAGACTACTCACTTATACTTTAAGCTTTGAGGGTTGCTGGTTAGGCGGTAGCTTTGAGGTTGTCGAGTAGACAAGAACTTGTAAAGCAAGTAGAGCAGGGCGTGGTGAGATGTTATCTCAGAGTGCAAATGCAATGAATAGAATCTGAGGTGTTAACGCTCAGATATCGTAGTATATATACATGTTATATAAGACCCCTAACAGTCTTATTACCTAATCTAATTACCCCAATCCGTACAGGCAAGTCCTCGGAGACCTAAGTAATTAGTAATACACCGTAAATACATATACCGATCAAAAGCGGGATATAGGTGTGCGGCGTAGGCCGCGCGAATGGCGTATAGTGCGCAATCATTAGTCAGTTGGAGGCGTGACCAAACGCCGGTCCGCTGACCTAATGGATATGACATTTTACGGACGGGATGTCCGATTGGCTGCAAGAATAGACATGTGACTTATAACGGGAACTACCGTGATTAGATACCGTTGCTACGGGAGATAACACGGCCATCATTTGGCTTGTATGTAACGAATAGTTACCAACCAGTTAAGCTCTAGGTAGACGTATAAACCGCAGATAAATTCGTAGAAATTCGGGAAAAATAGTAGTAATACTAGGAAAATCTTGTGACAGGAGCACAAACGAGACACCGCCTCCTTACCCACATGGGCAGCCCGAAACCTTCATCGCGCCGCGCACCACTGGAGGTACTGACATAACGAATACCTCCGAGATATCCCTTCTTTATGGGTACCAGCGAGGCCCTCGCCCGAACAACCCTGTCGACAGTGCGGATCCGCCAGCCACTGGATCCTCGACTGTCCCGATTATATTTGCAGAGCTTGTGGGCTCAATCAACCAGGTCATCGACAGAATGAATGCTGCCAATTCATATGGCGAACTCCTACGACCCCGTCCCTCAGTGGGAATGGGGATATCTACAACGAACAGGACGCTGAGGCTCTCTGAAAGAGGGGGCTTGGAGAATTCGTCAAGGACGACGAACGCTTAGGAGGGAGCTGATGTTACGGTTATTTCGAATTTTTCGAACGCTGGCGGAACTCACCATTGGGCGAATACGATACAGGGACTTGTTGCGCAACCAACCCCCTGGCTACTCGTGACTTGTACTGGGCGCATCCCCAGTTGTATTAGCATATAGGGCACGTTTCACCTTTGGCAGATCCAACTCTGCCCTCGTTTCATGTTTATCATTTATTAGCTGACAGATGGTGTTCAACTGCCATCATCATTCCTATCTATCGTCTCAGATATATCAATCCATACTTATCAAACGTTTGGCACTATAGCGTAGATAGTATCGGTGACATCTGGGATAGACTTGACCCCTAATACCTCACGTAGTATATAACCTCATGTATTTATTGTCGAGGCTCCTCAGCTCGACCTTGTTGTACAAACAAGAAGTCTTATACTCGTTCTCAAACGTAGGAAACTACGCTCAGTATTTCTCACTCGAGCAACCGAACGACCAAGTCCCCGAAGTACACACTGGCTTCTCGGACTTAGGCGAGTCTAATATTCAACTAGACTCGCATTTAAATCCTCTAACGCGTATTGGATATTACACGATCTCCTAGGGACTTCACCTAGGACTTGAAGGCATCTAACGAGTATTTGCCTTGCACATGGCAACGTGCCTACGTGCAGAAGAACAATTTATATTCGCGACTCGAATATATGAATGGGTATTCAACCCGTAACAACTAGGTCCCTTGGCCCGCCACTGGGGTTTCTTCTTGGGGTCTCCCCGTCCCTTGATAAACTTGTTATAATTGTTCTTGTTGATGGACGCTTGTTTCATCCAGTCAGTGAGAGTTTGGGCCCCCTCTGCCTGGTGGTCCTCCTGCGCCCAGTGGTCTCCCCCTCCAGGAACTCCTCCTCCTCCAGGAACTCCTGCTCCGGTGGGGTTTTTTATTTCCAGATAGTGGATTATTAGTCATCTGAGGGGTATTGGCCATTCCCCCTGTGCCCTGGCTTGTGCTGCTACTTCCCAAAACAGCACTTCTGCCCAGGGTTGTACTTCCCACACCCATGCTTCCTCCCACGGGTGTGGGATTCGTTGTCTGTCCTCTGAGTTGTCCATCTAAGTACTAAAGGGCCGTGGATTGCGTGGGAACTGCCATGTGCTTTTCCACGTGTGCCACATGCTGTCCGTCGTCCCATAAGGCTCGCGCCACCGACCCGGGAAGTTGGCCAGTGGATTCCCATGCCCAGCGCCTGCAAGGCGCGCATGCCAGTTGCAAAGGTGTTACAAGTGAAGCGACGACGAGGCCGAGCGTCAGCGAGGTGGAGGAGTGGCTGAGTGAGCAGAGATAAACAACAACTCCTAAAGTACAAAATTGTGGCGAATCCACAGGTAATTAAGCTAGTCACCTGTTTGGGATATGATGATGCTCGGTGTCATTAAGTCCACCGCGGTTCCGAAGTGTTCAAAAGCGGTGCGCGTCTGCTCCCAAGGGTTGTTCGAGGATGGGGGTAGTTGTACCCACGAGGGGACGAGTTTATCTGGAGTTGGGATGGTGAGCTTTCGTGAAGAATCCAGTGGGGGGATCTCTCCACTTGTGTTTCTCTTTGTAGTAGATGTGTCTGTATATTCCGGGGAGCAGGTGGATCAACCGGTTCGGGAGATCCGGGCCAAGGCGTTGCATGGACTTGCACTTTTGATAAGTGAGTCTGTTAAGAGCTCGACCTTCTGTTACAGATCGAATATCCATTCAGCTGAAATAACTAAGTCGAGTTACTCAGCGTATCGAGTAGCGCACTACTTGTCAGACTCGGCAGAGTCGAGCGTCGATATACTAGCTGCAGGCTTAATTGCTCAAGCCTTTGAGATCGAGTATACGGGGTTATAGTGTCCTTGGTACTGCTACCACTCAGTCCATAAGGTTAGTACGCTACGATAACTAAGCTGAAATGTTGCGGTTGAGCGCAACAGTGGCTGAAACGCAGAAGTACTGTGGTTAGACACTAGCCATCCGCTAGAACCTGATACGCTATGGGACTATGGGCACAGGGCTGTTGTATGTGAAACGAGGGTCGTTGAACAGGGAACCCTAGAAGTAAGTGCACGGCGATGCGGTTGAACGCTAAGTCCTCTTCTCCAGTGAGGCGTCAAAGATATACAAAATCATATGGACAGTAACACTCCCTGCGCTGTGCCATGGGATTTTGTAACGTAAATAGCCTGTACTGTAGATACCTGCCAAAATATTCAGGAGGTTTTGAGGGACCACATTTGTGGACACAAGATTACAAGCTCAGCAACAGGTTGGGCGGACTCACAATTCAATATGATTAGTTATCATCCTTAAGTGACAATTGACATCAGTGGCGAAGCCGCGGGTAATCAAGCTCGTGGCGTTTGAGCGGCGTTGCAACTGGATTTTGGATGACAACGGGTTACGACGTGAAAGATAACATTACAACGGGATTTCGAAGTTTACGACATATGACTTGGGTCTATCTTATGTTCATTTGACAAATTCAGAACCCACTACTATCATAGCGGGAATTGCCATGAAGATCTCTGTTTCGTTATTGCATGACGTGCCACTAATATACTCGTACCCGGAAGAAACAGAGGAGACTCAAGGGGATAGAGTAGGAGAAAAACTGTTCCGTCAATGCTAATAGGCTCGAAGCAGTGACGAAGGGATGATGAGAGCGAGACAAAAGAGGAAGCCAAGGAAGTTTGGAGTGAGAATAGCAAAGAGAGGGCAATCGACAAGATATTGCAGGCTCGACAGCTTCTAAATCCTACCCGTTGATGATTTCAGGATCCGTTGCTGCCGACCTTCACCGCCCTGCTCCTGATGTTCCCTCGAAATCGATCGCCCAGTCGAACTCCTAATCTGGTCCTATCTGAAGATCCTGTTTGATAATTTCCTCGAATTCCGGATCCTTCAGCCAGCTATAAGTGTCCTCCCTTCTCGTCGTCCACATTGGTTTGAGCCTTTGTACCGACTTCAAACTTGCGGAATTGTGGCGCGCATGTTCACTATAGAGATTCCGACTACCGAGCAGAGCGGCGTACGAGTTGGACGCTTCAGCCGTAACAATTGGGTATTGATCCGGGGAACAGCCCTTGATATCAATGAAATAGCGGGGATGCTGTGCATATTTCTTTGCTGCACGTTGGGGATTCATTCGGGGTTCAACGCAAGAATCGGATTTCGGACGACTGCCGAGCTGCATGAGTAGACCGATATATGGCCGGTCGTCTTTCGAAGTTCGCGGGAAAAATCCCCTGCCACCGTTCATCTTCTCCTCCTTGATCGTCACTGCTGAGTCGCTCCGCTTGTTCTTGCATTGGATCAATAGACCCGTCATCGCATTCTCACACAGCTTGTCCTTCGAGTTGAGGAGCACAGGAATGATGCAATCGATTACGTCTTGATTAGGGGCGCACTGCATGGCCGCTCCTCGGGCGAGAGCTGCCCACGCACCATAGGAGTTCGAGACGGACATGTCTTCGTTCCTCACGAAATGGGTAAAATGAACAACCGCATCTTTGAAAGCGACCTCGAAGGTCTTCGTGGGCGACGGTATGTTCTCAGGAACCTTATTCTTGACCTCCTCCAGCTTTGTAGCACCGAGTAGAGCTTCTATAAATGCGAAGAGGCTAACAGGCTTAGAGACAGATAGCCCGTCGCCGACCCCGTATTCCTTCTTAGCTGCTGCATCGAATGCCTCTGTCAAGAGTATGCGCATAATCAGCTCTCCTCTGTTCCCTCTCTCGAGAAGGCCACAATTCACGGCTGAAGCAATTATCGATATTGCCGATTTCTTGAGCCGAGCCATGGCGCGAAAAGCCGCTTCCGCAAGAATGGGCTCCGAGGGGTATCCTGACCAAAGATATTCGCGGTGTTTGGGAACACTGTATGCGATTCGCATGTTTGACGTGACCATATCTACCGTCGTCGTGCGTGCCATCTCTTGGGTTATATTGAAGTCCAGCAACAGCCTAACAGAAAGGATAGCAAGCCTCGCACGGTCAAGATCGGTGCTTGTGGTGGAGATTTGGTCGCTGAAGTCATTGGTGCCTGTGAGTTTGGCCATGGCAAGAGCGATCAGGCTTTCGCGAACTCCGTCATCTCCATTTTCATAGAGAGTTGCCCACCTAGTGAATCCAGCTCGTTAAGATATCAAAATGGGTTCAAATGAATGGAAGCTTACAGAGGACGGCCGAATCGACTTATGAAAGACAGCTGACACGTGTCCTCCAGTGTACATTGGCCAGCCTCTATGAGATGCTTTCGGTTAAGCAAACAGTCGAAGGGTAACTCCGTATATGGAGCTTGTAGCGAGTTGTATTCCACCTGATGCAGGCGCATTGAAGCATGCATAGCAAGGGAGGCTGCGAGTTCGTGTAGACTGGAGTTGGTCGATAGAGTGACAGCGAATAGGGTTAGGTGACGTATGCGGTTCAATGCGGATAGCAGTGCGTCATATCGCGAACGGGGACGATTCTGTGTGTCGTCCTGCGCTGCAGACTCCTCTTGTGTCTGCAACATGGACTTCGCTAGTGTTTGCGCTTCATCGAAATAGACTACAAGATCTAGCGAGGTCTGACCATCGTTTCCGTCTAGAGTTTGGCGAGGAGTCAGTGTCTTGAGATAATCTATGAGGGAAGAACCTGTGGCCACTGTGTCCAGGGCTTGGCGCTTGATCTCATCGGCAGTAGCGTGTGGAATGTACTATGTATACGCGAGTCAGGGTTACAGCAAGGAATGTCGAAACGATGAACGCACAGTAATCCGCTTTATCACGGACTCATACAAAGACGCCCTATTAGTTGTAAGGTAATCCCACCAAACCCTCGCGAGATCACATTCGTCCGTGTACTGATCCTTCGTAAGTTCCTTCATGACCTCTTCCACGCGGGAAAACAGATGCTCGAAGAATATGAGATATCGCAGCAGCACATCTTCATAATAAGCGGCGTCGTTCTTGAGCAGGAAGCTGACGACCTCTGTATCAGCCGGAGGGTATGGAAGGCCTGTACGGCCTTTGGTCGCAGCTCTTTCTGAGAGGGTGAATTTACTCACCGCTCTTGTCATTCGGCTGCCTGATACAAAAGGGAATGGTGAAGATTAGTTTGGCCATTTCGTCAACCGTACGTGATTTGCCAGTGCCTGAGCTTTGAATGATGGGTAAGGTATTTGCATAAACATATGGCTCTTGACCCTTGGGCCTGCACTCCGAATTCATCGTGCGGATTTCGTTCAGCAGCAATTCGTGCGAAGCACCCGCGTATTCTTGTTTCCATGCTTTCGCGACAGCTAATGGCATGTCAGCTGGCATGCTGCAGCGGCACAGACATCATTTCATCTCACCTACACCTGTTAAAACAGGTCACGCGTCAGCGTCGGCTGTGAACTCAAAAGTTATGATACTTACCCTGTTCAGCCCTCAGCTTGTGAGGTACGGTTTGTTTTTTTGGTTTTTTGGTCACTTCGATGTGGAGATCACCTGGTTTGGGGTGCAGAGACGAGCGGTGAAAAACAATGCACCACACTGCTCATTTGGACGCACGTTGCTCGCGGAGCTTCTGGAAAGACCACGTCTCCTTACATTCAAGGAGAACGTCCCTCAGATGTGGGTGCTTCTCCCAAGCCTCGCTCCAGGTCCCTGCTGCGATTAAAGGAGATTTGGTGTTCTTGTAGGCATCGACAGACTCCAAGAGGACATGTCCAAATAATTGGCGTTCTTCATCAGGATCAAGTTGCCCATCCCATCTTCTACGCTTAATGTGCTCATCAAGCGTCTGATGAGCCTCAGGTGTGAGTATGGAATGATTCTGTGAGCCTGCCGACGCTCTTGAACGATCGGAGTGGTTTGATTCTGGTCCAGTGACGATGAGCCCCAATTCGAGCGACCACGCCATGATCATGGCGAACGCGAGGCTCACCGCCGCTAACTGTCCTCGGTCGATCGCCACTAACCAATTTCGGCGAACCGCCGGTTCCTATCTTCGGCCGCTTCGGGTCCTCTGGCTTGTCTTCCGTGCTGTGCCGTTTCCGAGCTGAGACGTCGTCATTACTACGACGAGATGTGAAGAAAGAGCAAAACTCACAGGGCATATTGAGCTGCACGATAATATCCACCAGTTCGACTTGGCCCTCGTTCCCAAAGGAAGCCATCTTTGTCATATCCAGCTGTGTCGCGATAGCATCGAGGCCCGGCTTCTGCAGCTCCTTCAATCTGTCCATCAGGATATCCCATGCCTTTCGCCCTGCCCCGTCCTCCTTGGGAAGAGGCTCTTTGGGCTGTGGAAGCTGTAAGAGTCGTCAAAATGCAGCAGAGATCATGGCTACATACCTTCCAGAGAATAATGTTCGATGCATCGACTTGTGGCCGCCTCTCATCGCCGATAGCCCTCGCAAGGGCAGTACACGAACGAGCATTGCGGTCGATGAAGACAGATAAAACCGGCTTGGGATCAGGGTCATAAAGGAGATAAGATATTTCGAGCATATCAGACATGATGGAGCGAGTGAGACCTTGAGCGCCTATGCATGTGGCGTCCTTGTTCGTGTTCGAGTTACGGGTGCCAACACTCTTGGCTCGTTACTTATGAAGAAATCTGGACGGAGTCATACTGTAACCTGCTCACCCCTACGTTCATCACCTTTCGGAGGATAGGTCTTCTGCGGTTCCAGCAAGGCTGGAATCTGCTCCGAGTGAATGCAATCCTCCCACCAAAAATTGGGACGTAACTCACGTGCATTCGCTCACGTGCAGTCTCCCGACGCGTCGCGCGCAACTCTAGCCTAGTTCTAAGCTCTAGCGAGAACTTGAAGATGTTTGTAGATAGTTTTCAAGTATATTTCTCACGATCTATACTGCATTCATATTGTAAACAAACAAGCAACTATAACTGTTGCGCCGAGATCAAGAAAAGTACATCACGTGACCCTAGAGGACAATTTCCTGCTCACCGGCTGCCTCAGCCCGTGTATGAACCTGTGCTTTCGACACGACACTGTTATTCAGATGGAAGACTCTCCTGGGGACTCTACTGTCGATCAAAACTCCGAACGAAAATGTCAGCGCTGTCGCAAGCAGAAGCTCGTTGCGGAGTTTCCTTTAAATAAGCGCAATAACTCTAATGGACAGGAGCAAAGTATGACCTGCCAAGTATGCACATTGGCCAAATTAGCCAACAAGCAAAAGCATAAGATGTACCTACTCCCAAGCTCCGTGACAGTATAGCGCTTTGCCAGTTGGAGGGCTTTCTTGGCATGCTCGGCAAACAGTGAGGTGTGATGGATTTCGAAGCACGCCTGATGATCGAGCCGCTGCGCCGTGAGACAATGAAGATATCTGATGATACGGTGTACTACCACTCCTTTACCCACCACTTTGAACTCGGTTTTTCGTTGATTGGCCAATGCACTGTCCTCCAAAGTAATGAGTGGGATATATCAACAAACGTATGAGGTATACATATTAAAATTATCTGAGGCATTGCTGGTGAACGTGTGAAGTATTTAAGTAAAACATGTCAAAGTAACAGAATGTCATGAAAACCACGAGTCCTTCACCCAGCATGACTACACCTGTCACAGACTTACCTGTCTGTGCAACCCTGGCTACAGGGGAACCCCCACAAGCCTGCATAGGTGCAAGGCAACGGCACCGCCGTACTCAGAGGACAACCAGGACGAACTCATAGGTCCACCCTGCAGGTGCCCAGCTGCCAAGGTCCCCAGACGACGACGTTGCAGACTCACAGACTAGCAGTCGAGATGGGGCCCCGGGCCAGCAGCAACGCAGACAGATGGTAAGAGAGGAGCTTGCGCTCAATGACGAGAATCCTAAAGATGGGGAGTAAGCCCCATGTTGTTGTATCTTATATACATGTGTGGACAAGCGGAGCGGGCTACCCTAAAGTCATGGCCTGTGTGCATGTAACTATGAGTGACCGTGCTGCTACGCTACATGTGATACTTGATGTGACCATCACGTGTCCGTATGATGAGACGCGCGCTACCCTACAGCGCTAACCAACGATCAGGTGATCTATATACTCTGAGCGTGACGTGGAGGTAACTAAGGAGTAGCGGAGCGGCGTACGCCTAGCGCCGCCCATACAACCAATAGTGAGGGACGTATGGTGACCCCCTGGGCACATCCGTGACATTACCCCCCCTCTCAAAAGACGTCGTCTCTGACGTTCTATCTTGAAAACTACGACACTCACTTCCTTGGTTTCATGTTTAACCCACGGCCCATTCCTTCTTCGCGGAAGATGGGGAGCCCCCGAGGGCACGGTCCGTCCGCCGGTGGTGGAGTGAAGGAGTCGCTTTTGGTATTGGTTCGGTATTCGTCCAAAAGGTTACTGGGTTCTTTTTTAGATGGGGTCCCCATCGTCCCCGTGTACCTCCGCTTGCCTACTCACGTACTCGTCGTGTTCGATAGTCGGTCGCATCTTGTCACGGTTATACCCTGGGGGGGTACCTGACTCCACTCACGTTAGCTGTATGGGCGGCGCTAGGCGTACGCCGCTCCGCTACACTAACGCTTTGTCTCACGTTAGTTCTCGAGCATATAGATCACCTGACTGCATCGGTTAGCGCTGTAGGGTAGCGCGCGCCTCTTCATACGGTCACTCATGGTCACATTATCACATACAGCGTTACTTGTCATGTGCCCAGTAGTTAATGCGCACAGGCCATTACTTTAGGGCTGGACTCGTAGGTACTACGCTCATGTATGTATATATACGACAAGATGGTGGCCTTACAGCCCCATCTTTAGGATTCTCGTCAATGAGCGTAAAGCTCCTTTCTTACAATCTGTTTGTGTTGCTGCTGGCCCGGGGCCTCATCTTGTCTGCCTAGTCTGAAGGTCGGCGACTGCGACGGCTGCGGGGCCTTAGGTGGCTGAGCACCCTCGGGATGGACTTATGAGTTCACCTAGGGTTGGCCGTATGAGTTCGTCGTGGCCGCTGGCTCACGTCTACACAGGCTTGTGAGGGTTCCCCTGAGTCCAGGGTCGCACAGACAGGTAAGTCTGTGACACATCTTGATATAATCTGACCTTTGAGACCGTCGGTGTGGGGTTGGAGACTGACACAGACTCGCCTCTGTGCTACCCCTGGGCTCAGGGGGATCCCTACAACGCCCCACAGGGCCATAAACCGACGCGCTAGCGGTGAGCGCAGAGGCTACGTGGGAGGCGGAGCCATCCCTAGTGTACGCCGACATAGCGTCGCTGGTTCACAGACAAGGAAGAGGAGATAGGGGCCCCGGGCCAGCGAGTCACACAGGTGCTTAGCGAGTAAGGGGAGATCCCATTGTCGAGAATCTAAGAGATGGGGTATTAACCCACATCTCGTCGTAATATATACATGAGCGATGAGCTAACTAGTACTACCCTAAAGAGAGGGCCTGTGCGCCGTATCTAATGGGTCATGTGCTAGTGACGCTACATGTAACTACTGTGACCATATGTGATGTACCTAAGGCGCGCGCTACCCTACAGCGCTAAACTAGTGAGTCAGATGATCTAGATGGCATAGAACGGAGCGCTGGAGGTGGCTAAGGACTAGAGAGGCGTGCGCGCACCTAGCGGCGCCCATAGAACCTATAGCGAGGGATGCCAGAACCCCCCACCGGGAATTCTGTGACAGAGACCCTTGCAGGTTCCTTCGCATACCCACTGGTCAAGGTTTCTTGAGGTGCTCCTGCCGCCCAGGGATAATGGCCGTCGATGCGCTAGCCTCCGTGCTCATAGGACAACCCTGCGGGGTCCCCAGACGGAAGGCGTCAAACGCGGCTTATACCGGTCGATCCCTACTACCTTTGTTCAAGGGGGCAGACTTGATCTCTCACTCCCTGTGGCCGCTTTGCCTGGGTTAATGCTTAGTGGGGGCTCGTAATACTATGGACCTCTGATGCTTCTACCAGAGGCTGCCCCGCCGCGTTGCCATGGCGACCTACAGGTGGAGAACCCTCGGCCCCAACGCAGTTGGCGTCGGAGGGGAGGTAAGCTATCTTTAGGATTATGTCACAGACTTACTGTCTGTGCGACCCCTGGGCTCAGGGGGATCCCTACATGCCTGCATAGAGTGAGCAGACGGCACCGACGTACTCATAGGACAGCCGTGGCGAACTCATAGGTCCACCCATAAGGTGCCCAGCCGCCGAGGCGAACTCATAGGTCCACCCTAGGAGTGCCCAGCCGCCAAGGCCCCCAGACGACGAGTTGCAACTCACAGACTAGCGGACATGATAGAGGCCCCGGGCCAGCAAGTCACACAGCGTAAAGCAAGAAAGGAGCTTGATGAGAAAGATGGGGAGTAAGCCCCATCTTGTCGTATCTTATATACATGAGCGTGGATACTACTAGTACTGCCCTAAAGAGATGGCCTGTGCGCCGTATCTAAGGGATCAAGTGACAAGTAACGCTACATGACATACTGTGACCATAAGTGACTGTACCTGAGGTGCGCGCTACCCTACAGCGCTAACCAAGCGGTCAGGTGATATACAGTAACTGGGCGCGACGTGAGAGTAGCGTTAGCGTAGCGGTGCGGCGTACGCCTAGCGCCGCACATACAACTAAGGCGAGGAGACGTACAGTGACCCCCTGGGTTCATCCGTGACAACACCTCAATTTGGAAACTCCGAGTCCCAACTGCGTGCGCTCAAGCACTCATTTATCACCTGTCACAAGCTGATTTCTTTCGCCTAGCTAGTGACTAGAGACTGAACCCTTATCTTATCTAAGCGCGCGCCTAGCAGTCACGTGCAAGACCCTGAACACCCTATCACGTGTTGTCAGCCCCCTGGACACCCTGTGCCGTGTACCTACACCCATTATATGGTTTACCATAATATTGGACTCTCAGCTTACGTAATAACTGTATAGTAGCCAAACAGTGTACAAACAGTAGAATAGCATATATACTGGCCGACGAGCAGGGTAGCACCCCAGACTCGTCTTGGCCTTATACGCCTTCTATCTAGAATGGCCGTGGAAGGCCCTAATGGCCGACCCAATCGTAATAGAGGGATTATGTCTTTATCTGTGATACTAACGCGGGCGCAGCCCGGGTATAGGTGAAGCCGGTTGCCGGATACCTTGCGGTATAATGGCGATTGGCCGTGCTTCGTTGGATGACCAAGGCGAGGCGCCGAGGTCGTTATGCTATTGGGCCAGCAGGCACCGTAGCATGTGATATGCCCGGACCGGAAGGTAACCGGGGCATGTGTTGGTCTTAGCCGTGAGGCGAGGACCGGTGTTTGGGCAACGCCGTGATGGCAGAAGCCCGGGACTTGGAGAGCGCCGAGTCCGTGGGATGGCCGAGAAGGCCGAGCCTATAGCGATATTGCCTTGGTGCTAATATAGTGCTATTTGGCCGTGTTGCCATTATTATGCGAAGGCGTGGCGCGCCTGAGGTGCCATTGTGATCAAGGATCTTATGGCGGTGGGAAGCCGGGAAGGCCGACCCAATAGTACAAGGCCGCGAGGCACTGTTTGTACGTGTGGACATTATTATGCGAGCGTGCCGCGCTCGGCCTATCATTATGATCTAAGATCTATGACGTGGCGGGTCTTGCTCTGACGGGCGAGACCTATGACGTATGCTGTAGTGTTGCTATTGGACGTGGTTGTACCGTAGCGTTACGTAAGCTAGTAATGTGGTTGACAAGCCCAGTTAAGAGCTTGTCGTGGTGGCAATGGGAGTTAACCCGTAGATAACTTGTAGGTAGACGTATAAATCCCAGGTAAATTGCTATAATCGTAGGAAAAATGCTGTAAGCCCCAGATAAATCTGTGACACACATGGTCTACTGTAGTTTACGACTTAACCATATTAGTTATGTCTGCGCACAGACCACCTTCATGTTTGGCTCCCTTACCGGTAACCAAACAAAGCATGTATATAAGTAGGGCTATCACTGCGGATAAGCCTTAGATTTGTTCTCTGCATTCGCATAGCTGCATATCACTCCTATTGCGCTTACTAGCACCTCCTCACCAACCGCAACAACTCCTTCAAAGTCGTTATAAGGTTATAGTGTGAGTCCCACAGTCTAGTCTGTGTCACCCACCCTGTCACAGACTTACACGTCTGTGCGGACCCAGGCTACTGGGGAGATCCACCCGGCCCACAAGGCCATGCCTCAACGCGCATCACCGTGCTCATAGGTCCATCCAAGCGACAAGTCGCGAGGTGCCCAGACGGCGATGGTGGAACACACAGCCTAGCAAGTCGAGAGGGGCCCCAGGCCAGAGAGCACACAGGAAGGTTGTAAGAAAGGCACTAGGTGCATTGACGAGAATCTCAAGGATGGGGCTGTAAGGCCCACATCCGTCGTACTCATACATGGTGAGTTGGCCAGTAATGGCCGCCCTAAAGTAATGGCCTGTGCGCCGTAACTAAGAGAGCACATGATACATGTAACTACTGTGACCATTGTAACTGTGTGACCATAACGTGTGATACCTGAGGCACGTGCTACCCTACAGCGCTAACCTAACAGTCAGGTGACCAACAAACTAAAGAGACGCACGAGGAGGTGGCTGAGGACCAGAGACGCGGCGTACGCCTAGCGCCGCATGTGGAACCTATAGCGAGGGAAGTACAGTGGCCCCCTGGGCACAACCGTGACACACCCAGTGTTCCAGGTACATGGAGATTTGGCTGGTGGGCTGACTGGGGCTCACGGAAACATGGGCACCGTGACCCCCCATCGGCCCACCCCATGTTCCAGCTACATGACACAGACTAGACTGTGGGACTCACACTATAACCTTATAGGCGACTTGAAGGAGTTGCTGGAGGTTGGTGAGGAGACTAGTGGGCGCAAGCAGAGATGTTATGTAACTGTGCGAATGCAGAGAACAAATCTAAGGCTTATCCGCAGTGATAGCCCTACTTATATACATGCTTTGTTTGGTTACCAGTAAGGGAACCAAACATGAGGGTGGTCTGTGCGCAGACATAACTAATATGGTTAAGTCGTAAACTACAGTAGACCATGTGCGCCGGTAATGGCCGCACCATTAAGAGCGTTTGTTTGGACCGTGGGTCCATGTTGTGGAAGTGGCTGTAGCTACGTTAGTAAGCCATGCATGTGATTCTTATATTCCGGTATCGGGATATGAGTAATCGTAAGGTCATTGGCATGTGATAACGAGCGGGCCGCTTATCCAATTGTACTGACATAACCCGGTATCGGGATATGAGTAAGGCGCGTGACACCGGAGGTTAGTCCGCTGAGTCATTGACGCGTACAAGTGTGTTATGTACGTGTTGTTATGACAAGTGGACGTATACCGCGTTGTGTACGTGTTGTTTGGTTGCGTGTACGTGTAGACGGGCGCTTAGCAGCGTGAATGTCTACAAGGTTGTAGAAATACCAGATAAATATGTAAAAATACGGGAAAAAATAGTGGCATGTCCCAAATCTGTGACACTACAAGGATCTGGTGGGCTGACTGGACGTGCAGGCAACGAGGGATTTGTCGGCCGACGTCGGCTCTACTGGTGTACAAACCCATTGTACCCATTGGTTGACCGGCTGTTCCAGGGTACGGTGACTGTATGGTGTGAGACCGCGCCCTATTTACGTGCGCATCTCGCTGCCCTCGAGCGTGGGAACATCGGTCTGGAACGTCGCGGATTCTAGTTCGCGTTCATGTACCGCTCCCTTGGGACATGTCTCGCATGCTGGTAGAGACGGTGGAGAGGTTCTAGTACAGTAAGAAAAATAAACGAAAATACCAAAAATAAAATATGAGCGCAGGACGACGACCTGTATGCATGATCGAAGAGTTTGAGTACTAAGAAGTTGAGCTTGCTATCTTGTAATCGTCGTTCGAATGATGATCTTGTGACTTGTACGGATTTGAGTATAGAAACGTGTTACCCCTCCACATTGGCACACACGCCAAGGTCGTTTTACCTGAGTTTTGACACCTACATGTTTCCACCTCACCTTACCATATCACGCTTCACCCCCTCCTACCACATCCCATCTTGCTACACCACAATACTGTCAGCTTTAACTTCTCTTTCCGCTCACCATTTTTACCCTTCTTTGGCCCCCAAGCCCACGCTTATGTTTACGTAACGTAACTGCCGGCGTGTAATTAATATCTCTCTCTCATCTGGTCACATGACCTCGATGATTGAGATGATTGATGGCACTGATGTTGCTGCAATGGTAAGTTGATCAATAAATACGTATACTAAACTAAACCATTACCAATACCCATCTCACGTTTGGTCTCTGGATAGCATTCTGCATTCTGGACGTAGCTCAGTTGTAGCTCAGTTGTATTGCGCATCGAGGCCGACCGACTGCAGGCCGCAATACTTCACCGGGCTCCAACTTGGACAACCAATACGCGGTAACGGTGATAAATCGACGCTAGTTCTGTGGTCCTGCCGCTTGCTTGCTCCGCGCACAACATGTCGAGCACCTCTCAGCACTGTTCGTTCGTCCTGCTTGCTGATTTCGATATCGACCGCGGCGCTCAGCTCACGTATCAGTTCCCGCAACCGCTGGGCACCGATGAAGGGTGTGTGTGACCGACACTGTCGCGCCCGCACGCGTTGACCTCTCGTCTCCGCTCGCGGGGCAGTCTGCTCGCGAACTTGATGCTCCCCGACGGCGCGGAGAAGCAGCCCGAGGACTGGACGATCTTCTTCCTGAACCAGACGCCGTTGAACACCATCGCGCCCGTCCTGGCCCTCGAGGACGCCAACAGAGGCGATGACGCGGGTGCCGAGCCGGACGAGGAGGGCTCGGACGACGGGCAGCCGGAGCTGCTGTACGTCCTGAACCTGGTCCGGACGAAGCTGGACAAGACGGCGCGAAGGTGCGTGCACACGTCGCGCTTTCCGAGCATCGCGCAGATCTGTCCCCAGAGGTGCCGTCGTGAAGGCCATGGCGATCTGCACGCGCCACCCGTTCATCCAGATATTCAAGGTGCGTCCGCCGTCCGTGCTCCGGGTGACATGCGGTCAATCACCACAAATTAGCCGGTCCTGCTGATGGCCCTCGACGACTACTTCGCGAACCCTTCCCAGGACTGCCTCGCACGCCTCTTCGACGCGGTCAACTCAATGGACATCTCCATGGCGCCCGTCCTGAGCCAGCACGAGAAGCTCATCATGCGCACGTCCGAGCGCAAGGACATCTTCCTCGAGAAGTTCGACGAGTACCTCCAGGCATCCTCTGACGCCCCCCCCGCACACCACGTGCCTCCTAGCACTGCCACGCGCAAGGCGCACCGGACGAGCGCGTCGGTGGGCTCGCAGTCTAGCCTCGAGGAGAGCGGCGGCGAGCGCGACAGCGACCGGGCGCGCGACCGGTCGGAGAGCCTGCGCGCTGACAGCCTGCGCGCGGCCGCGGCGGCGCGCAACCAGTACTCGCCGTCGGAGGCGTCGTTCTCGATGGACGGCAGCACGGTCTGGGTCGGCAGCGAGGGCGGCGGGGACCAGGCGAGCGGGACGACCGCGGTCGGCAACGGTACGTCCTACCGCGGACGGCCGTCGACCGACGCGTCGTCTTCGTCGCATACCCCCGCCCCCGCGCCTGCGGCGGTCGCGATGTCGATCATGAAAGACTCGCATTACTTCCCGGCGATGGTCGACTTCAATGACCATCATTTACCCATCAAGATTCCGCTGGCAACGTTTCCTGAGGAGGTCGGGGATGTACGTAGGCGTCCACGTCTAGTATTAGTGCTGACAGTACTCATCACAACCTGTGCAATCCCAGTACTCTCTCATCCAGATTGTGCAGACTTTCTCAAATCCTAATACACCGATGATGGGACCCCTACACCCGCATCTGCACACCAATGGTGCCCTCACCCCGCCCATTATTGTTCTCTTCAACGCCTTGGTCACAGGCAAGCGCATTATATTCCTGGGGCACCATCGGCCTGCAGGCCAGGTGTCAAGCTACGTGTTGTCTGCCTGTGCGCTTGGGTCCGGATGCGGCATCGTGTTGAGGGGATTCATCAAGCGTGCTTTCCCCTATGCCAACTTGACGAACCGTGAGGAATGGGAGTCAATGTGCGTATGCCAGCTGTTTGGCTCGTACACCGCAACTATTGGAATACTTCACGCCGCTCATCCGCCTTGATGTCTGCAGCCCAGGGTACATCGCGGGAGTGACGAATCCGATCTTCGAAGCCTCCGGCTCATGGGACCTTCTGTGCGACGTCGGCACAGGGCGCATGGTCGTCTCCCGCGACATTCATACCAACTACCCTGCAAATCCGATTCTCTCGCAAAGCCAGCTGATCATCCGCACAGGCACGCTGCGCGCGGAGGGCTCCGCAGGGAGCGAAGAGGACACCGTCCGGCCCAGCAGGGACGGCGGATCCATGGCACGCACAGAGTTTGTCGCCAGGTCAGATAGTGCGGACAATCTGTTCACGGAAGACGTGAGCACTTGTTACTTTTTGCGCGTATGCTGACGTGACCCCGTGGGGGATGTGCACAGATCCTGGCTGCGATCGCAACGCATTACGGTGAGACGCACGTGCGGGCGCGCTTCACCGAGTACGTGATGCGCTTTGTGCGCCTCGCGGCGCGGTACGAGGAGGACACGATGGGCTCGACGGTCATTGGATATCCGAACCGCGCATACTCCGAGCGACCCGAGGGCCGCGTCCTGGGTAGTGGGATCGGTTTCACGGACGAGGCAACAAGCGCGCGGGAGCTTGCTGTCAACGCCAGCAGAATTGAGGCTTGGCGCAGAACGGAGAGCTACACTCTCTACCAGCTTGTCAGTCGCGCCGTTTCTTGCTCTGGCGGCGTAAGTGATTGAAGGGAGGGACAGGACTTCCGCAAGAACGCGGCAACAGACCCTATACAAGGCTTCGACGTACTCCACCAGCTGTGGCGCCTCCGGCACGCGAAGAAGATGCCAGACGGTGAAGCTGAGCTGATCATGCGCACATTGGCGGAGAACGTTCAGACGTACGAACAGGTTACCCAGGTTAGTCCAGCCTACTACAAGAATTGTGCCAAGCTAACGGTTCACAGCTTCTTTCGTTTATGCCACCGCACCTGAATGGCTTGCAGCCGCTGAGTTTTGGGTTATTCCACCAGCTGGAGGCCGTTCGCGAGCTCACGATCGACATCTTCAACGAGCTGCGCACATACCCGGTAAGCTGGCACATCCTGAGGAAGCACAGCAGGCCTGATATCGCGACAGATTGGCGTCCAGTTCCTGCAGGCCCTCAACCCCTTCCAACGGTATGCGTATGTCAGACAGGCGCATGCGCGTGAAGCCAGATTGCAGAAGGAGCAGAACAACCTCGCGCTTCCGCCGAGCTCGTACATGTCGCGCACACCATCTAACCGGAGCGACTCGAGCATGTAAACGGACATGTGGCGAATTATTCGACTTGGAGGTATCCTTATTGTTGTTTCCATATACCACTCTCCTTCATGTACTGCTCTGATTAAGCCGATACGCCGCAGTTGGCTATGAATGGTTGATACGCTTCCTCGGGGACCACAGGTATCGTTAGATCTGATGTGTGATTGAGCCACCATCCCAAGCGGAACTGGCAAATTTGACAGCGCATATAGACAACAGGACAGTGCGCAGTAAAGAATTACACGCAAGAAACATCGCAGGTGGTATACAGCGGCGGTCGGGATCCAGTGCAAGACAGTGCGGAACGAAGACAAGCAGCAAATCATCCAGAAATCCCCGTGAGCGCAGCCAGAGCGAGCTTGATCCGCGTGACAAAGTCGTTGAGTCTCTGGCGCGTTTTCTCTTCAAGCGAACGCATGTCAGTCTCCCTCATATCGTAGCGGGCGTGGAAGGGGAAAGGAGAATGCCGGCCTACCGACGAGGGTCAAGGACGGTGACGGTGAAAACGTGCCTTGTTCTTTCTCCAGCTCTACGACGGCCTTGACCTCCTTCTCGAGCGCGTCTGCGGTGCGGTCGCTCTCTTGCATCGGGCGCGCGGTCGACCACGCGTGGAACTCGAGCACTAGCTCGAGCAGCATCACGTTGAGCTCTGCGGGAGTAGCCAAGGGCATCTGTCAGTTAAGACACTGCTTTTCGCGCGTCGGGGGCGGCGTTGGACCCGCATATACCCACTTTCCAGGAACTCCGCGTCCCGCTTGGACTCGTTGTCGAAGGGCTCGACGACGGCTGTGCGGTGGTCGAATGGGGGAAACGTCTCCGCGATGATTTCTGAGATGGACTGCTTCTCCGTGCGGCTTTGTGCGTTTCCTTCCTGCTGCGAGCAAGCAGGACCTGAACTTGATGATGAGGACATACTGGGCTGTGAGATAGTCCAGTGCAGAAGTCGGCGAAGGGTAAGACGCGCTTTCAAACTCCGAAACGCGTCGACAACGCGTCAACAACTCGCGCGTCATGTTTGCATTGCCGGAGCGTT
Organism: Wolfiporia cocos; assembly: GCA_029448655.1. Classification (NCBI taxonomy): domain Eukaryota; kingdom Fungi; phylum Basidiomycota; class Agaricomycetes; order Polyporales; family Phaeolaceae; genus Wolfiporia; species Wolfiporia cocos. The sequence goes on along the minus strand of JACCLO010000008.1, from coordinate 1,711,051 downwards.
GCCGGACTTTTAGTCTCGGACTTTTAGTCTCGATCAGACGTTCTGCCAAAGCACGTGCTGCTCGGGAGCACCCGAGCGGAGATCGAAAAACTGAAGGCGGATGTAGGTGACCCCCGTCTCGTGATCGCGAGGCGGGCGTCTACACGTCTACGCATCGCGCAAAGTCGATGCGCAAAGTCGATGGCACGCTAACGACTTTGGAACACGTTAGCACCCTGCCCTGTCGTAGAAGTATTCTATGGATTTTTAATCAATACAATGGATAATCCTGCCGATAACGGTAATCTTTTCGACTATGAAGACGACGAAGACGGGCTGAAGGAGCACGTTAAACCAGTTCGAAGACGCCGCATCAAGATCGTACGCGACGGCTACGCAATGCTCTCGATGAATCAGGCGACATAGCTCCAAGCTGGTCTTACTGATACTAGCATATATGGACTCCGAAGATTTAGACTTGCCACTGTATTTATAAGCTGCTTCGCGGGCTGCCTTCAGTAATACGTCGAAGTGCTTGTTGTCGAGATCATAGATAGTCTGCAAACATGGCTTGCGAGGTATTCTATTGGCATGCATGTGCTAGAATACAGCGAGCGTGCGGCGGCGTATTGATCACAATTCGGGGAGGACGCGTAGATGCATAGCCTCGCGGTCACGGGATAGGGTCACCTACATCCGCCCTAGCAAAATCCGCCAGACGCTCTACAGCGGTTCGTTGTCTTCGGTTTTTCGACCCCCGCTCGGCTGTGTCCGTGGCGCAGGCCACACCGCTGTAGAGCGTCTGATCGAGACTACCGGACTTTTGGTACAGGGAAGGATATGATAATATGTGGTACATGGTACATACAATTACACACAGTGACATGCTTTACGTAGTCAGTATTAACGAGGGCAACGATGTAATCAGGGAGTGACCCGCACTACGGCGTACTCGAAACAAAAGAGATGTACAGAGATTAGCGAGGGATAGTATAACATTCAAAATACAGCTCATACACGAAGCAGCAAAAAATGCCTCAAATATCGATAATCTCCTCGTACTTTTGCTCCTGTTTTTAGGCCAGTCAGCATGGGCATTCATAAGCGGGATATCACGCTCACCATCGGCTCGGTGCTCTCCAGCTGCATGAGCACGCATAAAGTCAGCAACGGCGCGATAATGAAGAGCTCGCGAATTATATAAATCACTCACCTCTGGGGTCGGCACCTTGAATGCCTCGTCCGCCGATCGCAGATGCGCGTTGATCGCCGCCGTGATCTTCGCAATCTCGCGCCTGATAGGTCGGTTAGGCACCGGGCACACGAGGGGATCGGGGATGCAGGACGCATGGGAGATCAGGTTAGGATCGTCGTAAAACAAGGAGGGATCGCCGCGGCGGGACTTACGTCACGGTGTGCAGCAGCTCGGCGTGCGTCACGAACGGGTTCTTCTCTGCGCGGCGGTAAGCAAGCTTCCACGGGTCTTAGACGCTGAGAGACTTACTCAGGGCGCTGACGAACGCCTGTATGCGGAGGGGGTTCAGCAACCGATGCAGGCAGAGCTAATGAGAGTACGCCAGGCTCACGTTTATAAAGACACCGCCGCGCGGCCCGCCAAGCGTGACCTCGTCGTCTTCGCACGCGGCCCACGACGTCTGTACCAGTCACAATCAGCCCTATGTATGCGGGAAACGGAAGGGCGGCACGCTCACCACGTCGGCTAGCGCGGGCACCTGCGGCACGTCGATCTGCGCGAGCGGCTTATCGGGAACGAATGTCTCCTGGAGCATCTTGCGCTGCGTGCCGTCCTCCGTTGCGGACGCTGCAGGGGAATTAGCACAGGCAAGCTGCGTTAGGAGGGAGCTGGCTTACGCGCGTCGTGCGAGCCGCGGACACGGACTGAAGCGGCGGGTGCGTTAGTGGGGTGCAGGTGCGGGCGAGGGGCAGGGGACGCACTGTTCTTTACAGCCGCGGCGGACGGGAAAGTGCTCGAGGTGGAGGAGGTGGGCGTGATCGGCGGGGAGTCCTCGCTGCCATAGGGAAGGTCTGCGCGCGGGATGATTAGCTGTGCACGAGGGAAGCGGGATTGGGGATGCACACCTGCCGCGGTTCCTGAGTGGCAGCAGTCGAAGACCATCTGCGGCGCGCATATATTCAGCTGAAGGGGTCAGTACGAGGGGGCTAAGCTGACCATAAAGTGTGCGCCGGGAGGGACGTGTTCAACGAGGATCGAGTGGATGTCCTGCGACAAAAAGTCAGGAGCGGAAGCTGGACAGAGGACGGGCGGGAGCGCTTACATCGTCCTTGATGAAGTTGTCGAACGAGCCGTCTTCGTTGTACACGATGTCGGCCGGCCAGATCACTAGTTTCGACGAGGCCAGATCAGCACGCAAGCCAACACACCGACAGCGCTCGCCGCGTACCATCGTCGAAGCCGCTCTTCTCCGTGCCATCCAGGTTCGGCACCTGCGCGCCGTGTCCGGAGACTAGTCAAGCAGTCATGGCAGTGCGCATCAGCGTGTGCCTGAGCAGGGCCTAGCAAGTAAGCGCGCACAGTGAAACACGAAGTGATCGCCCGGCTGCGCGCCGGCAACGAGCTCCTTCATCGCGCGCACCTGCGAATGCGATCGACGCCCGGTTAGCCAGCGGCCCAGATGCACCGAGTCCCGACGCGCTGCAATGAACGCACCATGTTCTCCCGCGTCGGCCATGCGTGTGGCTTGCTCTCGTCGTCGTCCACGAGCACGGTGATGTGGTCCGGGTCGTAGTGGAAGGTGTCTGCAGCCGCGATGGCGCCGGTCAGTGCACGATCGGCAGCAGCGACGATCAGCGGGCCGCCCGCCCAACTTACTCGTAAGCAGGTCGGAGAGGATGCGCGGGTCGTTGTGCGTCCCCACCAGCTCCATGTCGTACTCCTTCAGCGTCTTGTACTGCACCGCAACGCTGAGTGCTTTGCGCACGGGAGAGCGAGCACGGCGGGTCGAAACGGGCATGGTGGTTCAGTCGCAATGCCGGCGGTGGCGATGGCGGGATTACTGTCGCGCGACTGGGCGACGGAGCAGGCTGGCGAGAGGGCTCCCGCCATCGCACCGTTTTAAACGACTGGCCAGGCGCCAGTGCGGTTTGACGTTGATAACGCAGCTATGCCGTGGTGGTGGTTGGTGCGCTGCGCTGGGCGACTGCCGTGATGCAGCGAAGGTGTCTAAAGGCGAATTCGAGTGTGGATCTAGTCCCCACATGGTCTAATCCCTCGTTGACGATGATGAAACTGTACCCTTTGACTAATTCACATGTCGGAAGACCATGCGAGCGAGTCAGGGAAGGCGGTCCCGCAACACAATCTCTGGGAGTTCCCTGGGCACAGATGATCGCAAAAAGGCACAGAGTATGATAATCACGCAGCGGGACGCCGATGCACTCGCTTCATTTTGACTGAGCGCCGAAGAACTTCGTGCTCGCAATAAGGCGGACAGAACTCTCACTGCTGCGTCATCTTCCGGAGACCCAGACAGGTCGATTCCTCGCCGCCCAACGCTTCTATCCTCCGCGATGCGCAGAGGTCGTGAGAGAGTTCTGCATGTGTGCGATCGGTGCTCGGGGCGCCCGACTCGGATGATGTGAAGGGTGAGAACGAACAGGCAACTGAGCATCTTGATGCTGCAGTGGGCGGCGTTGAATTTCAATTTGTGGTTCACCACGTCTTGAGCTCGCGGCAGCGAGTACGTACAGTCAGTTGTTGCACAACGTGGTAGAATTGCAGAACGAATGCATCTATAATCGCAAATGACCAAAAACAGTACAACGCCGCCGTAGCGCCTATTGGTGAGCATGTGGCTATCCGGCTATCCACACACGGCATCCAGCCACCGTTTGTAGATGCAAGAATCCAAAATAGCTACCAATGGCTGCTCGTAGTGTTGCCGAAGTTCAGTTCGGTTCAGGTTCAGGGGGGTCTAGGGATGAACCCAGAACCGAACCGACTGCAGGGAGCCTGAACCTGAAGCTGAAGCTGGACTGAACCTGGTAAACTGGTTTATCAGATTCGGTTCATGGTTCGAACTAGGTCTAGTTTCGAACCGCTAAGTTACTTGCTTCAATAGAGTGTAAAAATGATAATTTAGACACCAACTTCATGCACCTTTCTACATATACCAATTGCTCTCTATTGCCTATTAGTCAGAAAAACCGAGTGCGCATTGAAACGCGTTGTAATTACTGATAACATAGTTAAGGCTTGCAATCCGGTAGTGATGTGCCAGGCCCGGCTTTGGGCCATAGGCCGGGCCGGGCCAAGCCCTACTTGGGCCGGGCCAGGCCGGGCCTCACACCACGGCTTGAGATGGCCCAGGGCCCGGCTTGTGTCTCAAGCCGGGCCGGGCCAAGCTGTGAGCCCCAGGCCTGAAAGCTCTAACGGATAAAATGTCTAGTAACTATGATATAATAGTAGCAGTATGCCATACTCCAATGAAGTATGTCTATATTGTTAAATTCAGGCAAGAGGATAGTCCCATGGATTGAATTCTTGGTGCTGAAGCCTGTCGCTCACTAGCACTTTTGGGCGCCTATATGATGCCCAATTTGGAAGGCGCGCCACAGAGCACCGTGCCGGTGAAATGATGATTTCACACTTTAATTCACTGATTATTGAAGATACTGGAGCTTGGCTTTGTCAGAAGATAGTTGGAGAAGGTACGTTATGAGTTTGTGTGGCTACAGTGATGATCATCCTCACAGTGCCAGGCCCCGGGCAAGCCCCCCAAGCCCTGGGCCGTCAATGGGGGCCCGGCTGTTACGGGTGGAATACCCGTTCGTATATTCGAGTCACGAATATAGATCGTTCTTCTGCACGTAGGCGTGTAGCCGTATGCAAGGCAAATACTTGTTAGATGCCTTCAGGTCCTAAGTGACACAGATGGCTCTGTGGGACTCACCAAGCCAGTATCCTTGCGATGAACTAAGGCGACTAGGTGAGGTAGAGGTTATCAGACGCAGCAGGAGGTAGGAGGTTCTTCTACGGCGTACGCCGAGAAGAATAGAACTAGAGTTATAGGCCGTCAAGGCCCTACTTATATACACAAATATAACGGGTCATGTGCTACTGTATAGTGCATGCCCAATAAGGAGTGTGGGCTTGGTTGCCATAAGGGTGACCAAGTGGTACGACTACTCTACAAAGGCCGTGACCCGCCGGTAATGGCCGAGCCAATGGTAAAAGAGAGAGCGTGTGGTCTCATCGTTAGATGGACATGTGAATGCGGGCGCAGCCCGGGTATAAGGGATGCCGGTTGCCGGATACCGTGAGGTATAATGGCGATTGGCCGGTCATCGTATGCTGACCAAGGCGGGACGCCGAGGTCGTAATGCTATTGGGCCAGCAGGCACCGTAGCATGTGATATGTCCGGACCGGATGGTTACCGGAACATATGGTGGTCTTAGCCGTGAGGCGAGGACCGGTGTTTGGGCAACGCCGAGATGGCAGAAGCCCGGGACTTGGAGAACGCCGAGTCCGTGGGATGGCCGAGAAGGCCGAGCCTATAGCGATATTGCCTTGATGCTAATATAGTGCTATTTGGCCGTGTTGCCATTATTATGCGAAGGCGTGGCGCGCCTGAGGTGCCATTGTGATCAAAGATCTTATGGCGGTGGGAAGCCGGGAAGGCCGACCCAATAGTACAAGGCCGCGAGGCACTGTTTGTACGTGTGGACATTATTATGCGAGCGTGCCGCGCTCGGCCTATCATTATGATCTAGGATCTATGACGTGGCTTGGTCTTGCTCTGTCGGGCGAGACCATATGGTTTGGCGTTAGCCAAGCATGAGCTTAGCGTGAGCCAAGGGTTACACTTAGCGTTAGCGAGGCGTGAGCCAAGCGTGAGCGTAAGCGTGAGTGGCGTAGACGACTTGTAGTTAGACGTATAAATCCCAGGTAAATTGCTATAATCGTAGGAAAAATGCTGTAAGCCCCAGATAAATCTGTGACATTACCCCCGCTTTAGGTTTCATCGTCCCTGATGAAACTATTCCTCATTATGTACGTCCCAAGAGCGGTATAACGCGTGATGACGAAGTGTCAAATGCCGTTAAGGTGCTGCTTCAATTTTGTTAATTGAACAGGGATAAATGGGAGTTTCAGGACTTGTGGTGGAACCTGAGCGTGGATGGCGATTTTATTCCTTATGGATTTGTAACGCGTGATAGCAGAGTGCTAAATGCCGTTACTAGCGATTATCAACGCATGATGACCGAAGGGTCAAATGCCGTTGTTAGGGAAGTGTAGTCGTGTTACTAGAGTGTGTTGTCATTGTGCACGCGGATCCTAAGAGGAAGGGCTTTCCTGTTATCGCTGAAGGTGTTCTAGTGCCTTTTCGCGACCTTTGTCGGATTGTTGCTTTTGCTTATGACGTTACTCGTAGTAGAAGGCGATATGGAAATGGTCTACATATAGTGCCTTTGAGTCTACTAGTAATCTGTGCTCCTAATAGCTTGCCAGGCGTATTGGAGGGTGCATCGTGTCGTTGTACGTGTTTCGGATAGCATTGTGCGATATTCCTTAGAGTGAGGGCTTCACTGTTAGCTCTGGAGATTTTCTAGTGTCTCTTCGAGCCCTTGGGCGGATATGTTGCTTATGCGTAGTACCCATTGAGTGTAACATAGCGGTGCTTTTTCGACGTCTATTGCCTAGCGGTGAATGGGATTGCAAGTTCCTTCATTCGCGTGGCGGGTGTCTTAGGCTTTGTGCTTGTACAGGGGTAATCCTACTTTGTACGACTTATGCGGTTGAACGGTTATTAAAGGACGTCGCCTTATGAACGTTTATGAGGCGTCGCCTCCCTAGTATCGCAAGTACTAAGCGTGAGACATTTGTCAATGCCCATTTGTTACAGGGGTTGTGTCCCCTAGTTAGATTGCTTCAATGTAGCGATCTCTTCGGAGTCGTAAGTTCCGGAATGAAGCTGTGCCTTCGTGGTTGTATGCACTATTTATTAACGAGTAGGCTTCTCGTGTAAAACCCCATAGTATAGGTACTAATCATTGTGCATTATGTTCATATGCTTATGATTGTATTCCCTAGTACTGTAGTGTCGTTGCCGTAGTGGGGCCTTATTGGGTAACCGTGAGAACATACATCCTTGTCAGGAGTTGTCTCGTGAAGGTATATCCCGTAAGGGCTGAGGTCACGTGGTGGCGATGACGGTAGTTTCCAATGTGCTTGTATGTCGTTAAAGTCGTTCTTCGATTGAGTATGACATTGTAAGCGTGGGAACTGGGATGATCGTTGGGGAAGGGTATATTTCGCTATTGGATAGATAGCTACTATATTCCTATTACAGGGTTGTCGTCCATATACGAATAGGACAGTACGAGCATGAATGAGGGTAATCAAGCCTCTTAGTGCATGTCGTTTGTTGCTTTAATGACCGTAAGGTACATTTGTAAGCGTGGGATAGTGGACTTGTTAAGGTCCTAGGTGCGAAATTAGGGTTTCCACCCCCTCTTTCACGTTTGATCTCCCGATCAAACCTATCCAGATGGTTTTGGTTTTTAAAGAGGTTAAACTGTCACAAACTTACTTGTTTGTGAGGACCTGCGCTGCAGGGGAATCCTAACGTGCCTAACGAGGCATGTGGGCGACCGCAACAGCGGTGACCGGGTCGGCTGTACCAAGGGCGCACCCAGCCCAAGGACTCCTAGCGGCGACATGTCATGGCGGCACACAGTCAAGCGCGACAAGAGAGGCCCCCGGGGCAGAGACACATCACGCGCATAATAAGAAAGGGGCCAAAGCCCAATGACTAGAATCTCAAAGATGAGGGATTAAGCCCTCATCGCTGCAGTATAAGTACATGTGTTGGAACGCTAAGTATCTAGCCTGCCCTACAGACATGGCCTGTGCGCATGTAACGTAAGCGTGACCGTACAAGTAACGTAACATGTAACTATATGGTGACCTATCATGTGGTGTACCTGGCACGCGCGCTGCCTGACTAGCGCGCGCCTACTGGGTCAGGTGATCATGGAGGTAACTAGGGCGCGACCGAGAGGAAACGTAAAGTGAGCGCCGCGCGCGCGCGTGCAGCGGCGCCCATACAACAAATAGTAAGGGATGTACAGTAGCCCCCCGGGCATATCCGTGACATAAACCGCCTCTATACCCAGATAAGGGTGGGTGGATGTGGGCCGAAGGTATTCTTGACGTATATCCATATACGGCTGTATCCAGTATAGTCGCTCGCATATGCGACCAGATTTTTATACTAAGGTTTCCAAGCCCTAGTTTGTCGGAATCGAAGGGTTTTCCAGGCCCATATTCGATGTAGTGACGAGATGTAATCCTTTCTTGACGTAAGGATACAGATCCGGATTTATTTATTACGCGTCTCGACGGCGTAGGTTTCCGTAAACCAAGCAATTAAATGATAACCGATTGCCAAATCGGCTTGATTGTCCTAATAAGGGGGACTCCCTTGTTATCTCTGGAAGTTTTCGAGTGCTTCTTCGAGACCTTTTGCGGACGATCGCATTGAATTGCTAGTGTGTATTTTTCGAATTCGGTTATTCTCCCCACAGAGAAAAGTTGAATCGAAGTGAAATCAAAAGTGAGGTAGCTAGCCTCGTGACGAATTTTGCGAGTGGCATGCGAAATTGTCGATTTCAATACAGGGGGGGAACCGGTTGGAAACCGGTTGTGGATTCGGCGATTGTGCGAGAATGCCGAATGAAGGTGTGATTCTAGAAGCCTTGCGGCCTCCGCTACACTTCAAGGGAACGCGTATCAATAGCGTGTGTCCCTTGTTTTCCTTTCCTCTAACCCAGATTGCAAGATTCAATGAAGTAATCTTGTTGCGATCTGTTTGTACATGGGTGGCTGGTGGAAACAGCGCTGTACCCAATTATTTATAGACGCTTGTCAGACGTCTCTTCCCAAACGGATGGTAATTTCCTTGTCAGGAATTCCATTACCGAAAGGGGTGCCCCCGTTCAGAGGTTCTTATGACATGTGACCAAATGACAGATGCTCAATAACCCGAATCCCCTTTTCAGGAGCGAAGACCGTGAGGTCAAACGGGCGCCAACGGATTATGTGAATCCTAACCGACTTGGTACTTAGGCATTCCCATAGTAATAATAGTTATAAGCATATATTTGCCAAGCGTACGCGATCCTACGTCTAAGGGAACAGGTACTAGTATCGTTCTTCGATTGACTAAGTGTACCCATAAGACGTAAAGGTTGCCTTTTATGTACATAGGCGACCTTAACCAGGTTAGATAACCTGGGAACCAGCAGGTGACGCAGGATTTCCAGAGGCGAATACAAATGCTATTGGACGGTTTCTAAGCTAATACAAGTATTGCTATTTACTAGGAGCCGCCACTAAAACTACATATTTATCTACTTATGGACTGGGATACCAGGGTACTTGAAAAAAGAGCTCGTCATCAGCGATCAACGCTGAGTGGTCATGTCTAACACAAGAAGAACGGGGGCATGGTTAGGGGCGCCCTTGTCAGGACGCCGCGCGGAAGTTAGCCGACAGGTGTCTTCATTGAAGCGCGCGACTTCCTTCTAGAAAGAGAGTCGGTGACTGCCAGCATTTGACAGGCTGGGTCACATGGTTGGGAATAGGATACACAGCCCATTTCCTCGCGGAGATGAGCTGGAAAGTGGTCGCAGTATTACACCGCGACCGGTCCACGCTTTAGTGGTAAGGCTTGCCATCTATAGCCACCTGGGTGTCACATCAGGGCTAAAAAACCATCCGTCGATCTAGGATCGCGCATTCACGAGCGCTCCACACATCAAAGATGGTGGGCAACGCCGCATGCTTCCGGTGGGGCCCCAAATCCGTTTAACCCAGGCTCGCACACCGAGCTGCCCGTAGGACTTACGCTATTGGCTACCGCGAGTGACCTCGGCTGGTTTGACCTTGCGAGTCGCACCACCTCACCACTTGGATTCCCCGAAGGAGATCCCAAGCGGGCCCCTTACGCCTGGGGGGCGGCTTTGGAAGATTCCCACACCCTGCTAAGGGAATACGCCGAAGCGCATATCCCTATGGGGATCCTACTGGTAGTGTTGGGGCCCTGAACAGGGCTTGCCAAGACAGGGGGCTGCGCGCACACAGGCAGACGGTCCCCTTTTCCCAATAGGCGGGTCTCAACCGCTGACAGCCGCAACCTTGCCAGGAAGCGGCCGTCTCTCCTTAACCCTGGAGTCCGGGTTCGCAGGACGCATGCTGCTGATTAGGCAAGCAGCGCCCCACTGGGTGGCAGCAGGCCGCTAAGCCCGCCGCCGATGTATCCCATAACCGCAACCACGGAGCATACATCCCCTTTGCAGGAGAGTAGAGGCCCCTGCGCTATCTCAGACACCTGTTGGAGGAAAAACCCAGGCGCCACCAGTTAAGGAGGCGCAGGGGGGTAGGTAGTTCTATTCTTATGACACAGATGGCTCTGTGGGACTCACCAAGCCAGTATCCTTGCGATGAACTAAGGCGACTAGGTGAGGTAGAGGTTATCAGACGCAGCAGGAGGTAGGAGGTTCTTCTACGGCGTACGCCGAGAAGAATAGAACTAGAGTTATAGGCCGTCAAGGCCCTACTTATATACACAAATATAACGGGTCATGTGCTACTGTATAGTGCATGCCCGATAAGGAGTGTGGGCTTGGTTGCCATAAGGGTGACCAAGTGGTACGACTACTCTACAAAGGCCGTGACCCGCCGGTAATGGCCGAGCCAATGGTAAAAGAGAGAGCGTGTGGTCTCATCGTTAGATGGACATGTGAATGCGGGCGCAGCCCGGGTATAAGGGATGCCGGTTGCCGGATACCGTGAGGTATAATGGCGATTGGCCGGTCATCGTATGCTGACCAAGGCGGGACGCCGAGGTCGTAATGCTATTGGGCCAGCAGGCACCGTAGCATGTGATATGTCCGGACCGGATGGTTACCGGAACATATGGTGGTCTTAGCCGTGAGGCGAGGACCGGTGTTTGGGCAACGCCGAGATGGCAGAAGCCCGGGACTTGGAGAACGCCGAGTCCGTGGGATGGCCGAGAAGGCCGAGCCTATAGCGATATTGCCTTGATGCTAATATAGTGCTATTTGGCCGTGTTGCCATTATTATGCGAAGGCGTGGCGCGCCTGAGGTGCCATTGTGATCAAAGATCTTATGGCGGTGGGAAGCCGGGAAGGCCGACCCAATAGTACAAGGCCGCGAGGCACTGTTTGTACGTGTGGACATTATTATGCGAGCGTGCCGCGCTCGGCCTATCATTATGATCTAGGATCTATGACGTGGCTTGGTCTTGCTCTGTCGGGCGAGACCATATGGTTTGGCGTTAGCCAAGCGTGAGCCAAGGGTTACACTTAGCGTTAGCGAGGCGTGAGCCAAGCGTGAGCGTAAGCGTGAGTGGCGTAGACGACTTGTAGTTAGACGTATAAATCCCAGGTAAATTGCTATAATCGTAGGAAAAATGCTGTAAGCCCCAGATAAATCTGTGACACTAAGTCTGAGAAGTCAGCGTGCACTTCGAGGACTTAGTCGTTTGGTTGCTCGAGTGAGAAATACTGAGCGTAGTTTCCTATGTTTGAGAACGAGTATAAGACTTCTTGTTTGTACAACAAGGTCGAGCTGAAGAGCTGTTACGGTTATTTTAATTTTTGAATATCGACAGAACTCACCATTGGGCGAATATGATACAGGGACTTGTTGCGCAACCAACTCCCCTGGCTACTCGTGACTCTGCTGGGTGCATCCCCAGTTGTACTAGTGTACGCAGTATGTTTCATCTCTGGCAGATCCAACTCTGCCATCATTTCATTTCTATCATTTACTAGCTGATAGATGGCGTTCAACCGCCATCATTCCTATCTATCGTCTCGGATATATCACTACATACTTATCAAATGTTTGGGGCTATAGCGTAGATAGTATCGGTGGCATCTGGGACAGACCTGACCCCTAAAACCTGACGAAGTATATTACTGTCGAAGCTCCTCAGCTCGACCTTGTTGTACAAACAAGAGGTCTTATACTCGTTCTCAAACGTAGGAAACTACGCTCAGTATTTCTCACTCGAGCAACCGAACGACTAAGTCCTCGAAGTGCACGCTGACTTCTCGGACTTAGGCGAGTCTTATATTCTATTCGACTCACACCTGAACAGATTATATCCTCTAACGCATATTGGATATTATACGATCTCTTAGGGACTTCACCTAGGACTTGAAGGCATCTAACGAGTATTTGCCTTGCATACGGCGACGTGCCCACATGCAGAAGAACGATCTATATTTGCGATTCGAATATACAAACGGGTATTCGACCCGTAACAAGAGCCTCGACAGTAAGTACATGAGTTTATATACTACGTTAGGTCTTAGGGGTCGAGTCTGTCCCAGATGTCACCAATACTATCTACACTATAGTATGAAACGTTTGATAAGTATGTAGTGATTTATCTGAAATGATAGATAGGGATGTTGATGGCGGTTGAACACCATCTATCAGCTAATAAATGATAAATGTGAAACGAGGGCAGAGTTGGATCTGCCAAATGTGAAACACGCCCTATGTGCTAGTACATCTGGGGATATGCCTAGTAGAGTCACGAGTAGCCAGGGAGGTTGGTTGTGCAACAAGTCCCTGTATCATATTCGCCCGGTGGCGAGTTCTGTCGATATTCGAAAAATCAAAATAACAGTAACAACCGTTCCCTTGCCAGATGGAAGGCTTGGTCTGCCCTCTCCATGCCGATTCCCTGGTCCTCCTGAGAACCGCCGAGTGGCAGCGATCGGGCCGGTGTGTGTTGGCCGATTGTCTCGGTGTGGACTGGGGCGGCTTCTACCCGTGGTCATGGAGCGTGCATGCTGTCTGCGACGGATAACAGGGCGAAGTCGTCGGGGAGGCCGTGTATCTGGTAATTCACCCACTGCCCTGGGCGAAACGGGTCTATCGGGACCAAAGCTGGGGTTGGGGCTTCGAAGGGGTTGCGCGCGGGCCGTGGGGCGCGGATGTATTCGATGTCATGAGGGGCGGCCATTGTACGTAGGGAAATTGTTACGGTCATTTTGATTTTTCGGACGCTGGCAGAACTCACCATTGGGTGAATACGATACAGGGACTTGTTGTGCAACCAACCCCCTGGCTATTTGAGACTCTACTGGGCTAACCCCAGTTGTACTAGCAGATAGGGCGTGTTCCGACTCTGACAGATCCAACTCTGTCCTCGTTTCATGTTTATCATTTATTAGCTGACAGATGGCGTTCAACCGTCATCATCATTCCTATCTATCGTTTCAGATATATCACTACATATCTATCAAACATCTGGTACTGTAGCGTAGATAGTAGCGGTGACATCTGGAACGGACTTGACCCCTAAAACCTAGCGTAGTATAAAAGCTCATGTACTTATTGTCGAGGCTATTTAGCTCGACCTTGTTTTACAAACAAGAAGTCTTATACTTGTTCTCAATGTAGGAAACTATGCTCAGTATTTCTTGCTCGAGCAACCGAACGACTAAGTCCTCGAAGTGCACGCTGACTTCTCGGACTTAGGCGAGTCTTATATTCTATTCGACTCACACCTGAACAGATTATATCCTCTAACGCATATTGGATATTATACGATCTCCTAGGGACTTCACCTAGGACTTGAAGGCATCTAACAAGTATTTGCCTTGCATACGGCGACGTGCCTACGTGCAGAAGAACGATTTATATTCGCGACTTGAATATACGAACGGGTATTCGACCCGTAACAGAAATTGTATGTAAAGAATGTAGAGTCGCGAATGACAGCGCTACCCTCCCACTGCGGATCAGCCTATAGCTGCGATCGGGGTGGTAACTAGAAACTGCCTTTCCACTCTATTCAGAGACCACCTCTTTTCGGAGGTGCGCCAAGAAACGCCAAGGGGTTTTCAGCCCAAGGCCGGCAAGTAATCTCTGCCTCCGAAACCTGGTCCAGCCCCGAAGCTAATTCAGGATACCGGGGAACCTGTACCCAAGTGGGCAAAAGCCTGTCTGGGGACGGGATGGTGAGGTATCCTCTTTTTGTGAAGAATCCTGCTGGGGGATCTCTCCACTCGTATTTCTCTTTGTAAGAGATTCGTCAATATGCTTCGGGGAGTGTTTCGATTAACCTGGTCGGGAGGTTCGGGTCGAATCGTTGCATAGGCTTGCACTTTGGTGAGTGAGCTTTGTTAGAGCTCAACCTTCTGTTATGGATCGAATATCCGTTCTACGCAAAATAACTAAGTCGAGTTACTGTTACTCAGCGTATCGAGTAAAGCACTACTCGTCGGACTCCTCAGAGTCAGAGCGTCGATATACAAGCTGCAGGCTTAATTGCTCAAGCCTTTGAGAACAAGTATAAGATCCTTGAATTCAACAAGGTCGAGCTGAGGAACTCGACCGATATTTACATCAGGTTATATACTGCGATCCGTTAATCGGGGTCATAGTGTCTTTGGTACTACTACTATTAAGTTAGTTGGGCTAACGATATAGGTAATAAAGGAGAAGTGTTGCGGTTGAGCACAACAAGGGATGAAACACAGAACCACTGTGGTTGGACACAGAATATCAGCTAGAACGAGATGCGGACGCAGAGAGCGGGCATAGGGTTGTTATACATGAAACAAGGCCTACGGTTGAGCGGAGGCCCCATAGAAATAGAGCGCTGGGTACAGCGGTTGAACGCTAAGTCCTCGTACACGGTGAGGCGTCAAACAGAATATTCGAGTGTACCTGGTAGAACCGTAACACGAGTCGACTTTTGGGCCGTGGATCAGCGAGATTGCCGCGCCCACCTTCTTTGAGTCGGTGAAGAGGATGGGGGCGTTGTCGTCGATGTACAGCTGGAGCCGCATGTACCAGTCCGTGAATCCGGTGCCGGTGAAGGCTTCCGGTCCCCTGACCTTGGATTTGTACCAGGGGTCTGGCTTTGGCTCGGGCAGCATCGAGTACGCGTCCCATTGTGACGATGCCGGTTTCATTGGCCTCCACATAGACGCACGAGTTCCCTGGAGAGGCACGGCTCCCCAGGTGTTCACGGGCACGGTCTGTGTTGGCTGAGGATTACCGAATATGTCGTACGTTGGACGGACTGCCTGGGCAAAGCTTTCGGGGCGAACGGGGGCTGGAGCCGTGAGTACCGGTGGCGTGTAGCCGGGCAGGAACGGGTTCGTCTGTCGGGAGTTACCGCGAGTTGGGGGCGTTGGGAGAGGTCTGGGACCGTGTGGAGTTTGCTGGGGAGAGTGCATGTGCACCGATCGAACCCAGTTTTCTACTGGACGGAACCGACTTTCTGGTTGTGAGATGGGGGTGCGTATGGGAGGTGGTGCCGGGCTGTGTAGTGATGCTGTGTCTCCGGCTTGGAGGGCATCAGCCTGCAACCGCTGCGCCTCTCGTAGGAATCGTGCTCCCATTTCTCGTGACCATGTACCGACTGTGACCATTGCCTGCGCGACCTGCTGACACCGTCCGCCGAAGTGGGGTTTGGTGGGAACGCCCATTGAAGGGCTAGCGGGGAGTCGATGTGACCTAACTGACTCCCGGCGCACACCGTGTTCGGCTGCTCCCTTGCCAATTGAAAAGCCTGTTCTGTCACAGATTTATTTGGGACTTACAGCATTTTTCCTACGGTTATAGCAATTTACCTGGGAATTATATGTCTAACTACAAGTCGTCTATGCCACCAACGCTTACGCTCATGCTTGGCTCACGCCTCGCTAACGCTAAGTGTAACCCTTGGCTAACGCTTGGCTCACGCCAAACCACATGGTCTCGCCCGACAGAGCAAGACCAGCCACGTCATAAGATCTTAGATCATAATGACAGGCCGAGCGCGGCACGCTCGCATAATAATATCCACACGTACAAATAGTGCCTTGCGGCCTTGTACTATTGGGTCGGCCTTCACGGCTTCCCACCGCCATAAGATCCTTGATCACAATGGCACCTCAGGCGCGCCACGCCTTCGCATAATAATGGCAACACGGCCAAATAGCACTATATTAGCATCAAGGCAATATCGCTATAGGCTCGGCCTTCTCGGCCATCCCACGGACTCGGCGTTCTCCAAGTCCCGGGCTTCTGCCATCACGGCGTTGCCCAAACACCGGTCCTCGCTTCACGGCTAAGACCACCATATGTTCCGGTAACCGTCCGGTCCGGAAATATCACATGATACAGTACTTAACGGCCCAATAGCATTACGACCTCGGCGTCCCGCCTTGGTCAGCACACGCAGACCGGCCAATCGCCATTATACCTCACGGTATCCGGCAACCGACTTCCCTTATACCCGGGCTGCGCCCGTATTCACATGTCCATCTAACGATGAGACCACACGCTCTCTCTTTACCATTGGCTCGGCCATTACCGGCAGGTCACAGCCTTTGTAGAGTAGTCGTACCACTTGGTCACCCTTATGGCAACCAAGCCCACACTCCTTATCGGGCATGCACTATACAGTAGCACATGACCTGATATTATTATGTATATAAGTAGGGCCTTGACGGCCTATAACTTTAGTTCTATTCTTCTTGGTGTACGCCGTAGAAGCATATTCCACCCTGCTGCATCTGATGACCTCTTCCTCTCCAAGTTGCCTAGTTCAAGGATACTGGCTTGGTGAGTCCCACAGAGACATCTGTGTCATGTTCCAGTCGCTCAATACCGGGGCCTTGGTCCTCAACCAATGCTCCGTAAGCTAGTGAGCGAGTGGGGCATGCTTCCCCGATTGTCTCGGTGCGGACCGGGGCGACTTCGATGTTTTGTCGGGGGGCGTGGATGCTATCTGCTACCGACAGGAACGCGAAGTCGTCAGGGAGACCGTGCATCTGGTAGTTCACCCACTGCCCTGGGTGGAACGGATCAATCGAGGCTGGGAGCGGGACGTCTGCCGGAGTTTAGGCTGCGAATGGGTTTTGCGGGGGTCGTGGGTCGCGGATGTATTCGAGGTTGTGGGGGGCGGCCATTGTACGTAAAGAGAATGTGTATGTATGTGAAAGATGTAGTCGCGATTAAGACCGCTACCTGCCCACTGTGGCGCCTCCAAAGAGCTATCGGGGTGGTAACTAGAAAGTCTCAATCCACTACAAACTGCGTCCACCTCTTTTCGGAGATGTGCCAAGAAACGCTAAGGGGTTTTCTTCCCAAAGCCGGCGAAAAAGAAAACGCAGCCTCCAAAACCTCGTCCAGCCCCGAAGCTGATTTGGGATACCGGGGGCACGGGAACTATCCGCCTATGTGGTGGGGCGTGTAAAAGTTCTACCGTATGGCGGCAAGTGCCGGTACAGTATTAGGCGATTTCCTGCCTCTTCAGCCGCGGGTTACGCGCTGGGTTGTATAGTAATGGGGGCGCGGTAATGTGCGTATCATCGGGGCAGTAAGGCCCATAAATAGACGACCAGTGCTTCAATAAGCTGCCAGAGGGCCCCTTGTCGCCTTTGATTATTACGCGATGGGTGCACAGTTACTCTGGTGGGGATAGAACCCAAAGCCTTTACGCCGCGTTGCCGACGGTGGCTCAGTAGCTTTGAAGCAACGGTAGGAGAGGTCCCCTACACGCTGTTCACGGTGAATCCCCCAGAACTTTAATCCCTTGACCCTGGGATGTGGCGGGTATGAGAACCGATCACGTGCTCGGAGAACCAAAGTTCAACAAGAGCGGAAGAAGGGTGCACTTTGCCCCTAGTGCGCCGGGGTTGCTTAGGGTAAGACCACTAAGCGGGGGGGAGACTCGTCTTATGACACAAGCAACAACTCAAGCAACTACTCAGGGGAATATGACTTGCGTGAAAGCGTATTCCTGATCTGAGGCTACTCAAGGCGTATAAGGCCAAGACGAGTCTGGGGTGCTACCCTGCTCGTCGGCCAGTATATATGCTATTCTACTGTTTGTACACTGTTTGGCTACTATACAGTTATTACGTAAGCTGAGAGTCCAATATTATGGTAAACCATATAATGGGTGTAGGTACACGGCACAGGGTGTCCAGGGGGCTGACAACACGTGATAGGGTGTTCAGGGTCTTGCACGTGACTGCTAGGCGCGCGCTTAGATAAGATAAGGGTTCAGTCTCTAGTCACTAGCTAGGCGAAAGAAATCAGCTTGTGACAGGTGATAAATGAGTGCTTGAGCGCACGCAGTTGGGACTCGGAGTTTCCAAATTGAGGTGTTGTCACGGATGAACCCAGGGGGTCACTGTACGTCTCCTCGCCTTAGTTGTATGTGCGGCGCTAGGCGTACGCCGCACCGCTACGCTAACGCTACTCTCACGTCGCGCCCAGTTACTGTATATCACCTGACCGCTTGGTTAGCGCTGTAGGGTAGCGCGCACCTCAGGTACAGTCACTTATGGTCACAGTATGTCATGTAGCGTTACTTGTCACTTGATCCCTTAGATACGGCGCACAGGCCATCTCTTTAGGGCAGTACTAGTAGTATCCACGCTCATGTATATAAGATACGACAAGATGGGGCTTACTCCCCATCTTTCTCATCAAGCTCCTTTCTTGCTTTACGCTGTGTGACTTGCTGGCCCGGGGCCTCTATCATGTCCGCTAGTCTGTGAGTTGCAACTCGTCGTCTGGGGGCCTTGGCGGCTGGGCACTCCTAGGGTGGACCTATGAGTTCGCCTCGGCGGCTGGGCACCTTATGGGTGGACCTATGAGTTCGCCACGGCTGTCCTATGAGTACGTCGGTGCCGTCTGCTCACTCTATGCAGGCATGTAGGGATCCCCCTGAGCCCAGGGGTCGCACAGACAGTAAGTCTGTGACATAATCCTAAAGATAGCTTACCTCCCCTCCGACGCCAACTGCGTTGGGGCCGAGGGTTCTCCACCTGTAGGTCGCCATGGCAACGCGGCGGGGCAGCCTCTGGTAGAAGCATCAGAGGTCCATAGTATTACGAGCCCCCACTAAGCATTAACCCAGGCAAAGCGGCCACAGGGAGTGAGAGATCAAGTCTGCCCCCTTGAACAAAGGTAGTAGGGATCGACCGGTATAAGCCGCGTTTGACGCCTTCCGTCTGGGGACCCCGCAGGGTTGTCCTATGAGCACGGAGGCTAGCGCATCGACGGCCATTATCCCTGGGCGGCAGGAGCACCTCAAGAAACCTTGACCAGTGGGTATGCGAAGGAACCTGCAAGGGTCTCTGTCACAGAATTCCCGGTGGGGGGTTCTGGCATCCCTCGCTATAGGTTCTATGGGCGCCGCTAGGTGCGCGCACGCCTCTCTAGTCCTTAGCCACCTCCAGCGCTCCGTTCTATGCCATCTAGATCATCTGACTCACTAGTTTAGCGCTGTAGGGTAGCGCGCGCCTTAGGTACATCACATATGGTCACAGTAGTTACATGTAGCGTCACTAGCACATGACCCATTAGATACGGCGCACAGGCCCTCTCTTTAGGGTAGTACTAGTTAGCTCATCGCTCATGTATATATTACGACGAGATGTGGGTTAATACCCCATCTCTTAGATTCTCGACAATGGGATCTCCCCTTACTCGCTAAGCACCTGTGTGACTCGCTGGCCCGGGGCCCCTATCTCCTCTTCCTTGTCTGTGAACCAGCGACGCTATGTCGGCGTACACTAGGGATGGCTCCGCCTCCCACGTAGCCTCTGCGCTCACCGCTAGCGCGTCGGTTTATGGCCCTGTGGGGCGTTGTAGGGATCCCCCTGAGCCCAGGGGTAGCACAGAGGCGAGTCTGTGTCAGTCTCCAACCCCACACCGACGGTCTCAAAGGTCAGATTATATCAAGATGTGTCACAGACTTACCTGTCTGTGCGACCCTGGACTCAGGGGAACCCTCACAAGCCTGTGTAGACGTGAGCCAGCGGCCACGACGAACTCATACGGCCAACCCTAGGTGAACTCATAAGTCCATCCCGAGGGTGCTCAGCCACCTAAGGCCCCGCAGCCGTCGCAGTCGCCGACCTTCAGACTAGGCAGACAAGATGAGGCCCCGGGCCAGCAGCAACACAAACAGATTGTAAGAAAGGAGCTTTACGCTCATTGACGAGAATCCTAAAGATGGGGCTGTAAGGCCACCATCTTGTCGTATATATACATACATGAGCGTAGTACCTACGAGTCCAGCCCTAAAGTAATGGCCTGTGCGCATTAACTACTGGGCACATGACAAGTAACGCTGTATGTGATAATGTGACCATGAGTGACCGTATGAAGAGGCGCGCGCTACCCTACAGCGCTAACCGATGCAGTCAGGTGATCTATATGCTCGAGAACTAACGTGAGACAAAGCGTTAGTGTAGCGGAGCGGCGTACGCCTAGCGCCGCCCATACAGCTAACGTGAGTGGAGTCAGGTACCCCCCCAGGGTATAACCGTGACAAGATGCGACCGACTATCGAACACGACGAGTACGTGAGTAGGCAAGCGGAGGTACACGGGGACGATGGGGACCCCATCTAAAAAAGAACCCAGTAACCTTTTGGACGAATACCGAACCAATACCAAAAGCGACTCCTTCACTCCACCACCGGCGGACGGACCGTGCCCTCGGGGGCTCCCCATCTTCCGCGAAGAAGGAATGGGCCGTGGGTTAAACATGAAACCAAGGAAGTGAGTGTCGTAGTTTTCAAGATAGAACGTCAGAGACGACGTCTTTTGAGAGGGGGGGTAATGTCACGGATGTGCCCAGGGGGTCACCATACGTCCCTCACTATTGGTTGTATGGGCGGCGCTAGGCGTACGCCGCTCCGCTACTCCTTAGTTACCTCCACGTCACGCTCAGAGTATATAGATCACCTGATCGTTGGTTAGCGCTGTAGGGTAGCGCGCGTCTCATCATACGGACACGTGATGGTCACATCAAGTATCACATGTAGCGTAGCAGCACGGTCACTCATAGTTACATGCACACAGGCCATGACTTTAGGGTAGCCCGCTCCGCTTGTCCACACATGTATATAAGATACAACAACATGGGGCTTACTCCCCATCTTTAGGATTCTCGTCATTGAGCGCAAGCTCCTCTCTTACCATCTGTCTGCGTTGCTGCTGGCCCGGGGCCCCATCTCGACTGCTAGTCTGTGAGTCTGCAACGTCGTCGTCTGGGGACCTTGGCAGCTGGGCACCTGCAGGGTGGACCTATGAGTTCGTCCTGGTTGTCCTCTGAGTACGGCGGTGCCGTTGCCTTGCACCTATGCAGGCTTGTGGGGGTTCCCCTGTAGCCAGGGTTGCACAGACAGGTAAGTCTGTGACAGGTGTAGTCATGCTGGGTGAAGGACTCGTGGTTTTCATGACATTCTGTTACTTTGACATGTTTTACTTAAATACTTCACACGTTCACCAGCAATGCCTCAGATAATTTTAATATGTATACCTCATACGTTTGTTGAGATATCTTCATTGTCTCACGGCGCAGCGGCTCGATCATCAGGCGTGCTTCGAAATCCATCACACCTCACTGTTTGCCGAGCATGCCAAGAAAGCCCTCCAACTGGCAAAGCGCTATACTGTCACGGAGCTTGGGAGTAGGTACATCTTATGCTTTTGCTTGTTGGCTAATTTGGCCAATGTGCATACTTGGCAGGTCATACTTTGCTCCTGGCCATTAGAGTTATTGCGCTTCTTTAAAGGAAACTCCGCAACGAGCTTCTGCTTGCGACAGCGCTGACATTTTCGTTCGGAGTTTTGATCGACAGTAGAGTCCCCAGGAGAGTCTTCCATCTGAATAACAGTGTCGTGTCGAAAGCACAGGTTCATACACGGGCTGAGGCAGCCGGTGAGCAGGAAATTGTCCTCTAGGGTCACGTGATGTACTTTTCTTGATCTCGGCGCAACAGTTATAGTTGCTTGTTTTAGTTGCTTGTTTGTTTACAATATGAATGCAGTATAGATCGTGAGAAATATACTATCTACAAACATCTTCAAGTTCTCGCTAGAGCTTAGAACTAGGCTAGAGTTGCGCGCGACGCGTCGGGAGACTGCACGTGAGCGAATGCACGTGAGTTACGTCCCAATTTTTGGTGGGAGGATTGCATTCACTCGGAGCAGATTTCAGCCTTGCTGGAACCGCAGAAGACCTATCCTCCGAAAGGTGATGAACGTAGGGGTGAGCAGGTTACAGTATGACTCCGTCCAGATTTCTTCATAAGTAACGAGCCAAGAGTGTTGGCACCCGTAACTCGAACACGAACAAGGACGCCACATGCATAGGCGCTCAAGGTCTCACTCGCTCCATCATGTCTGATATGCTCGAAATATCTTATCTCCTTTATGACCCTGATCCCAAGCCGGTTTTATCTGTCTTCATCGACCGCAATGCTCGTTCGTGTACTGCCCTTGCGAGGGCTATCGGCGATGAGAGGCGGCCACAAGTCGATGCATCGAACATTATTCTCTGGAAGGTATGTAGCCATGATCTCTGCTGCATTTTGACGACTCTTACAGCTTCCACAGCCCAAAGAGCCTCTTCCCAAGGAGGACGGGGCAGGGCGAAAGGCATGGGATATCCTGATGGACAGATTGAAGGAGCTGCAGAAGCCGGGCCTCGATGCTATTGCGACACAGCTGGATATGACAAAGATGGCTTCCTTTGGGAACGAGGGCCAAGTCGAACTGGTGGATATTATCGTGCAGCTCAATATGCCCTGTGAGTTTTGCTCTTTCTTCACATCTCGTCGTAGTAATGACGACGTCTTAGCTCGGAAACGGCACAGCACGGAAGACAAGCCAGAGGACCCGAAGCGGCCGAAGATAGGAACCGGCGGTTCGCCGAAATTGGTTAGTGGCGATCGACCGAGGACAGTTAGCGGCGGTGAGCCTCGCATTCGCCATGGCGTGGTCGCTCGAATTGGGGCTCATCGTCACTGGACCAGAATCCAACCACTCCGATCGTTCAAGAGCGTCGGCAGGCTCACAGAATCATTCCATACTCACACCTGAGGCTCATCAGACGCTTGATGAGCACATTAAGCGTAGCAGATGGGATGGGCAACTTGATCCTGATGATGAACGTGACCTATTTCTACATGTCCTCTCAAAATCAGTCGACGCCTACGAGAACACCAAATCTCCTTTAATCGCAGAAAAGGCGCGGAGCGAGGCTTGGGAGAAGCACCCACATCTGAGGGACGTTCTCCTTGAATGTAAGGAGACGTGGTCTTTCCAGAAGCTCCGCGAGCAATGTGCGTCCAAATGAGCAGTGTGGTGCATTGTTTTTCACCGCTCGTCTCTGCACCCCAAACCAGGTGATCTCCACATCGAAGTGACCAAAAAACCAAAAAAACAAACCGTACCTCACAAGCTGAGGGCTGAACAGGGTAAGTATCATAACTTTTGAGTTCACAGCCGACGCTGACGCGTGACCTATTTTAACAGGTGTAGGTGAGATGAAATGATGTCTGTGCCGCTGCAGCATGCCAGCTGACATGCCATTAGCTGTCGCGAAAGCATGGAAACAAGAATACGCGGGCGCTTCGCACGAATTGCTGCTGAACGAAATCCGCACGATGAATTCGGAGTGCAGGCCCAAGGGTCAAGAGCCATATGTTTATGCAAATACTTTACCCATCATTCAAAGCTCAGGCACTGGCAAATCACGTACGGTTGACGAAATGGCCAAACTAATCTTCACCATTCCCTTTTGTATCAGGCAGCCGAATGACAAGAGCGGTGAGTAAATTCACCCTCTCAGAAAGAGCTGCGACCAAAGGCCGTACAGGCCTTCCATACCCTCCGGCTGATACAGAGGTCGTCAGCTTCCTGCTCAAGAACGACGCCGCTTATTATGAAGATGTGCTGCTGCGATATCTCATATTCTTCGAGCATCTGTTTTCCCGCGTGGAAGAGGTCATGAAGGAACTTACGAAGGATCAGTACACGGACGAATGTGATCTCGCGAGGGTTTGGTGGGATTACCTTACAACTAATAGGGCGTCTTTGTATGAGTCCGTGATAAAGCGGATTACTGTGCGTTCATCGTTTCGACATTCCTTGCTGTAACCCTGACTCGCGTATACATAGTACATTCCACACGCTACTGCCGATGAGATCAAGCGCCAAGCCCTGGACACAGTGGCCACAGGTTCTTCCCTCATAGATTATCTCAAGACACTGACTCCTCGCCAAACTCTAGACGGAAACGATGGTCAGACCTCGCTAGATCTTGTAGTCTATTTCGATGAAGCGCAAACACTAGCGAAGTCCATGTTGCAGACACAAGAGGAGTCTGCAGCGCAGGACGACACACAGAATCGTCCCCGTTCGCGATATGACGCACTGCTATCCGCATTGAACCGCATACGTCACCTAACCCTATTCGCTGTCACTCTATCGACCAACTCCAGTCTACACGAACTCGCAGCCTCCCTTGCTATGCATGCTTCAATGCGCCTGCATCAGGTGGAATACAACTCGCTACAAGCTCCATATACGGAGTTACCCTTCGACTGTTTGCTTAACCGAAAGCATCTCATAGAGGCTGGCCAATGTACACTGGAGGACACGTGTCAGCTGTCTTTCATAAGTCGATTCGGCCGTCCTCTGTAAGCTTCCATTCATTTGAACCCATTTTGATATCTTAACGAGCTGGATTCACTAGGTGGGCAACTCTCTATGAAAATGGAGATGACGGAGTTCGCGAAAGCCTGATCGCTCTTGCCATGGCCAAACTCACAGGCACCAATGACTTCAGCGACCAAATCTCCACCACAAGCACCGATCTTGACCGTGCGAGGCTTGCTATCCTTTCTGTTAGGCTGTTGCTGGACTTCAATATAACCCAAGAGATGGCACGCACGACGACGGTAGATATGGTCACGTCAAACATGCGAATCGCATACAGTGTTCCCAAACACCGCGAATATCTTTGGTCAGGATACCCCTCGGAGCCCATTCTTGCGGAAGCGGCTTTTCGCGCCATGGCTCGGCTCAAGAAATCGGCAATATCGATAATTGCTTCAGCCGTGAATTGTGGCCTTCTCGAGAGAGGGAACAGAGGAGAGCTGATTATGCGCATACTCTTGACAGAGGCATTCGATGCAGCAGCTAAGAAGGAATACGGGGTCGGCGACGGGCTATCTGTCTCTAAGCCTGTTAGCCTCTTCGCATTTATAGAAGCTCTACTCGGTGCTACAAAGCTGGAGGAGGTCAAGAATAAGGTTCCTGAGAACATACCGTCGCCCACGAAGACCTTCGAGGTCGCTTTCAAAGATGCGGTTGTTCATTTTACCCATTTCGTGAGGAACGAAGACATGTCCGTCTCGAACTCCTATGGTGCGTGGGCAGCTCTCGCCCGAGGAGCGGCCATGCAGTGCGCCCCTAATCAAGACGTAATCGATTGCATCATTCCTGTGCTCCTCAACTCGAAGGACAAGCTGTGTGAGAATGCGATGACGGGTCTATTGATCCAATGCAAGAACAAGCGGAGCGACTCAGCAGTGACGATCAAGGAGGAGAAGATGAACGGTGGCAGGGGATTTTTCCCGCGAACTTCGAAAGACGACCGGCCATATATCGGTCTACTCATGCAGCTCGGCAGTCGTCCGAAATCCGATTCTTGCGTTGAACCCCGAATGAATCCCCAACGTGCAGCAAAGAAATATGCACAGCATCCCCGCTATTTCATTGATATCAAGGGCTGTTCCCCGGATCAATACCCAATTGTTACGGCTGAAGCGTCCAACTCGTACGCCGCTCTGCTCGGTAGTCGGAATCTCTATAGTGAACATGCGCGCCACAATTCCGCAAGTTTGAAGTCGGTACAAAGGCTCAAACCAATGTGGACGACGAGAAGGGAGGACACTTATAGCTGGCTGAAGGATCCGGAATTCGAGGAAATTATCAAACAGGATCTTCAGATAGGACCAGATTAGGAGTTCGACTGGGCGATCGATTTCGAGGGAACATCAGGAGCAGGGCGGTGAAGGTCGGCAGCAACGGATCCTGAAATCATCAACGGGTAGGATTTAGAAGCTGTCGAGCCTGCAATATCTTGTCGATTGCCCTCTCTTTGCTATTCTCACTCCAAACTTCCTTGGCTTCCTCTTTTGTCTCGCTCTCATCATCCCTTCGTCACTGCTTCGAGCCTATTAGCATTGACGGAACAGTTTTTCTCCTACTCTATCCCCTTGAGTCTCCTCTGTTTCTTCCGGGTACGAGTATATTAGTGGCACGTCATGCAATAACGAAACAGAGATCTTCATGGCAATTCCCGCTATGATAGTAGTGGGTTCTGAATTTGTCAAATGAACATAAGATAGACCCAAGTAGTGTTGCCGTGGCTTGGGCTTGAGCCATGGCTCAAGCCAAGCCGCACTCACTGAAGCCGAGCCAAGCCATATTTGCAGCTCACCAAGCTGACAGCGATGGCTCGGCTAGCAGTGGCTTGGCTTGGCTCGGCTTTACGCTAAGCCATGGCTCAAGTCCAAATTGGGTATTACATAGCGTGAACTTGCGCTACAGCTGTCTGTGATCTGTATTATACTATCCACTCATTGATACTTCTGTCAAGGAGCTGTTACCATCAGCACTTGTACGAGTGATACTTCAGAATTCAATATCAACCATGATATGAGAGTGAGTGCTCAGCCGATGAACCGCTACGCCGATATGACCTTCATCTCATGACTACTGAGTCTCGGAGATCTCACAACACCTATGGTCTGCGGAAGCATGTACATAGCTATGTGGTGAGTATTACTAGTCATGCGAGCTTATGTCAAGAGCTAACTGCCAGTGAAGGTTGCTGTACATACTAAGACCAGATCAATTAGTGTACGGCAGCATATGCGATCACTGTAAATTATATTCTACGCATCATTCGCTGATTGTCAGATCATCGCAATCAATTGCAATTTAAATGAGCTAGTGTTCCCCAACCAGTATAAAAGCGAGCGAGCAATCAACTGATTTGACATTGAAACATGGATAGACACCTTACATCCTATGTTTTGAATACCCCCACCCCCTCAGTTCGTTCGTTATCTATTGGACGAGATATACCTACGGTCTTGTTTCCAAGCATGCCTATGGATGCATCCTCCATCCTCCAAGGTAATTCATGGCATACTGAGCTCTCTCGAATATTTTTCATTTGCTCTGACATTACTACTTGGGTATGTCTAACAGATCCAGCTCCCACAACCTCAAATCAGCGAAATCGCAAGCGTGACCGTCGCATTTCTGCAGCTGAGACACTGAGTACCTCAGACCCAGCAACCCCATCACGGCGTCAAGCACGGCGGCGCCGTCAATGTGATCCTAGCTGTGACTCACTTCAAACTCATTGTTCGCAGCTGTAATGCTAATATATCATACATGAATTTCAGTGCAACCATTTCCATGCACTCAAGACAGTGTGACTACAGTGCATATGGCACCAGCCATGGATATAGTACCACCTTTTGCCGCTCAGCCTCCAACGTCAGTCTCAGTAAGTACACGGGGCCTTCATTATTGTAACATGCCTGTGACACAGAACTAACTTGATAAGCCTAAAGGTCTTGCTAGAAGCTGGTATGCTGGTAATAGGCAAGAAGGCGGCTCAGTGATAGGGTCAATGGTCTGTTATTAGAACCAAAGACTAGAGAGTCTAAGCAAGTATAGTTGAGGTACTGAGTTGGGCCTTGCTGGGGCTTAAGTATAGCAGTGGAAACCTAAGTAGACCTTTGCAGGTACTACAAAGGGGGTTATAGACAGTGGACGTCGAAATTAACTAGTCTGAGTCCTAAGCGACTCAGAGTACGGTATATATACATGTAAGGGCTAGGACCCTTGGTACTACGGCAGGACTAATGATACTGGCATAGATACATGTGATAGATAATAGCGACCAATAGGGTCGCTTGGCATAGAGCCGGGGATATGCATGTGATTAACGACCAGTAATGGTCGCTGCATGATTGGTTGGTCTTAGACATGTGATGAGTGACTCATACACCGACCGGGGTATGTCTTGTGTGATGACTATGTGCTTGGTAAGGCACTGGACTAGATCATGTGATCTAAGTAGGCAAAAGGGTCCGTCCTTTAGTCATGAGTACATGACCAGCTTACTAAGCGGTCTGGGCTACTCTATCAAGAGATATACCCGAAATACTGTTTGGGAACATGTGACTTATGAATGCGCATGTTAGATAAGATGTTACTACGTGATAAGATGAGATGTAACTACAGAGATAAGATACTATCCTAGATAAGATAAGGTCACGTGCTAGATGAGGCCGTAGGGCGTCAACTAGCGTAAAGCATTGATATTGAGCTAACAAATGGGATAAATTGCTAGAAATAGCAAGGAAATTGTAGGAAACAGATATAATCTGTGACAGCCTGCACATATGATATCGAAATTTGACAGGTTCATAACACTCACACAACATCCACTACATCATCAAACATGAGTAGCGGTGCTTCCACATTACATCAAGCCGCTACTGCCTCAATTATGCCACATGGACCCGCACACAGCATTGCCGGCTCTCGCATACTAGGCACAAGAATGCAACGACATGGGAAAGAAGCTGATGACATCTGGTCTTTCTACAAGCTCAACGATAAGGGCGATGCTCGGAGCTGCATCTACTGCCTGTATGTCTTATATTCTCTTAGCACCCAAAGAATGCACTAATATAGTTCATAGTCGTGCTCTTGGGACAGGTGCCCGTATACGCCATACATACTCCTATGCAATTTCCACAGGAACAGGAGTGCTTCGGAAGCATATGATTGATTATCATCGTGATGAGTGGATTGCGGCCTGCAAGCAGATGAAAATTAAGATAACTGCGAAGCAGGCGCAGCATGCTGTACATGAATATGAGGCAAATATAAATGCGGAGGTCCCTAATGAACATCAGCAGCAGGGTACAATCCTACACAGGCCATTTTCAAGTCAGGCCTTACTTGATGCCATTTGCGAGTGGGTCGTTGCCGATGATCAGGTACGTCCACCATTATAGCTTATCTTAATGTATATCACTCATTGGTAGAGTTTGAAATTAAGGCTATTAATGCCATTGAGTGCCATGAGTTGCGCTCAATTTTCCTTATGCTACGTGATGAACTCAAGGATGAAGATATCCCTCACCGTACCTCAGTGCGACAGCGTATTCTTGCATTATGGGATGATCACCTCAAAGATGTTGAAAGAATGCTTCAGGTATGTGAATGATCCTGATTCTGCACTAGACACTGACAGCCTGATAAAAATAGGCAGCATTAGGCAGGATATCAATGACAATGGATATGTGGACTTCACCTGATCTTGTGCCATTTATGGCCGTGACGGCCCATTGGATTGGCATATGCGAGGTTTCCCGTGCTCAAGGCTCTTCAGTACAGAAGCTGGAGCTGCGCTCAGAGTTGATCGGCTTCTTGAGAGTTCCCGGACATCATACCGGAGAGCATCTCGCAGCTGCATTTACTCACATTCTTGATCGTGTTGGCATTACTGAGCGGGTAAGATAGCTCAACACTCATAAATTAAATCTAAATGCTCACATTCATACACTCCAGCTTGGTTGGATAACCCTCGACAATGCCTCAAACAACGATACTTTCATGGAATTTGTTGAGAAAGAACTGCAGTCACGAGAGATTGACTTTGATCGAAAACAACGGCGTATAAGGTAAGTCTGAATACAACTATGCTTCTATAAATTAATCAAGGCCACCTAGATGTTTTCCGCATATTGTGAACCTCGCATGCCAAGCGGTAATCAAGGCAATCACAAATATAGATTATAGCAAACATGATGGCCCTGAATATGTCCCGCTGGCCGGAGCACATGCAGTCTCTTCAGCAAATTTCCTGGAGGCTTTGAGTCGTGATCCCATTGCACTTGTGCGCAGTCTAATCAGAGTTGTAAGTCCAAAGAATTGATAATTGAGTATTGCTATGTCTTATGCTGAATACAAGTGCCGAGCATCGTCACTTCGTCGGCAATACTTTTCTGAGGTTGTTTATGCACTCAAGCAGCGGAATCTTCAACTCCTGCGTGATGTAGATACTCGATGGTCCTCAACAGTGCTTATGATTGAACGTGCATTGGTGCTTCGTGAGGTAAGCTACTTCTAATTTGAGTCCTTACAATTGTAATCATTCATTCAATTGACAATTTGATATATGCAGGCTATAGATCAATTTCTTCATCACAAAGATTTTGCAGACCTTAAGCAATACCAGCTTAGTGATGCAGACTGGACTGCACTTGAGTACTTTAGGAAAATCCTGGAGGCAACAAGCCAGTCATTGCTGAGTCATATAATTGATGACCTTATTCTTTCTATACTTAAGATACCACATGCATTCCAGCACAAGCTTGCAGCTGAACGAACCCCCACAATATGTGATACAATTCCGGCCTTTGAAGCTCTCATACGTTGTTGGCAGGAGCACAAGATACAAAATCCACTGACAGCTTCTGTCGTAGATCAAGGCCTTGCAAAATTATCCGAATATTATCAGCGTGCGTGCCACATAAATGTGTATACCCTTGCAATCAGTAAGTGCCTTAAGATCAAGCAAGTCAGTCATCTCAAAAGATTTTTAGTTGTCAATCCAAAGTACAAGCTGCGGTGGCATTCACGGCACATGCCTGACAAGTTCACAGATGCAAAACAATTATTTCTGCGTGAGGTATGCATGAATGAGTCCTAATAGATACTTAGATAACAGCTCTCAATAGCTAGGGTTATATCGTGTGCAACAAAGTATCAGCACCGCGTCAGTAATACGGCCCATAGCACCAGTACGAAACTGGGCTGACGACATTCTCGAAGGCCCTGGTTTGTCGGCTTCACCGGCAGCTTCACGGCAGAGTCTTAGTGCCGAAGTCGAGTGCTATCTCAATGACGCATCTGTGTTTTCGGACCCTCTGGACTTCTGGCTGGTAAGTGATGATTAGCTTAATAGTGCATGTACACTCAGGATATCACTCACTGTCTTCTCACTTTGTCAGATGAACCAAGAACGATATCCAACAATTTTTGCCCTTGCAATGGATATTCTACCAATTCAAGCCTCTGCAGTGCCTTGTGAGCGCGTATTCTCCTCCAGCAAGGAGACCACTACTCCTCGCCGAAGTCGTCTCAGTGCCGAAATGATGGAGGCACTACAGATGCTAAAATTCTCTGCAAAAAAGCGCCGTGCACTTCTAGGTTTCACACATGGTTTAGGCAAGAATCATGAGTTGGAAATGATGGAGAACGAGCAGCAAATGCAGATTGCAGAGGATGCACCATCGTTTTCGAGAATCCTTGCTAGTACATGTACTCAGATTTGTCCAGGATCGTAGACATTTGTATTTATATATTTATAAAGCTGTATTGGTACATGTAGACAGCCATGAATACGCTGTGTAATACGCCGTCGCTAAGCTAGCTGCTAGACACTGCAAGCTACAGCTTGAGCCGAAGCTGCCTCAAGCCAAGCCAAGCCACGCGCTGTCTAAGCCGAGCCGCAGAAAGCCGAGCCGCCCAAGTACCAAAGCCGTCAGGAGCCAAGCCGAGCCGAGCCAAGCGGAACCGCGGCAACACTAGACCCAAGTCATATGTCGTAAACTTCGAAATCCCGTTGTAATGTTATCTTTCACGTCGTAACCCGTTGTCATCCAAAATCCAGTTGCAACGCCGCTCAAACGCCACGAGCTTGATTACCCGCGGCTTCGCCACTGATGTCAATTGTCACTTAAGGATGATAACTAATAGAGTAAGATCATATTGAATTGTGAGTCCGCCCAACCTGTTGCTGAGCTTGTAATCCTGTGTCCACAAATGTGGTCCCTCAAAACCTCCTGAATATTTTGGCAGGTATCTACAGTACAGGCTATTTACGTTACAAAATCCCATGGCACAGCGCAGGGAGTGTTACTGTCCATACGATTTCGTATATCTTTGACGCCTCACTGGAGAAGTGTTACGGTTATTTTGATTTTTCGAATATCGGCAGAACTCACCACTGGGCGAATACGATACAGGGACTTGTTGCGCAACCAACTCCCCTGGCTACTCGTGACTCTACTGGGCGTACCCCCAGTTGTACTAGTCAATAGGGCGCGTTTCATCTTTGGCAGATCCAACTCTGCCACCGTTTCAGGTTCATCGTTTGTTAGCTAATTGTCACAAGCCGATTTCATTCAGTTAGCCAATGACTGAACACCAGCCCTTATCTTATCTAAGCGCCCGCCTAGTATCACGTGCAAGGACCGTGAACACCCCACACGTGCCTAGTCAGACCCCGGACACTCTTCTCTCGGCTCTACCCCTAGGACAGGGTTATCACAGACTATTAGCTTACGTAATACTGTACAGTAGCCAAACATGTACAAACACCTAGATAGCATATATACTGGCCTGACGAGCAGGGAGCACCCCAGACTCGTCTTGGCCTTTACTGCCTTGAGTAGCCTCAGATCAGGAAGTCGCTTCCACGCGATTACACTTCCCCTGAGAAGTTGCTTGAGAACGTGCTTGTGTCATAAGACGAGTCTCCCCCCCGCTCTGAGTTCATTCCAGAGCAACCCCGGCGCACTAGGGGCAAAGTGCACTTTTCTTTCGCCCTCGTTTGACTTCTGTCATCCGGGCACGTGATCAGTTACCCATACCCGTCTCATCCCAGGGTCAAGGGATTTGAGTTCTGGGGGACCACTTGTGAACAGCGTGTAGGGGACCACTCCTACCGTTGTCTCTAAGCTACTGAGCCACCGTCGTGCAATACGGCGTAAAGGCTTTGGGTCTTATCCCCACCGTAGTAGACGTGTACCCGACGCATAATAATCAAAAGCGTTAAGGGGCCCTACGGCAGTTTACAGAGGCACTGGGCACCTATTTACCCGCATTACCGCGGCACGTACGGGCATTACCGCCCCCCCGTCACTATACAACCCAGCGCCCTACCAGGCGGCTGAAGAGGCGCGACACAGCCTGTCCATACGGCCACTTGGCCAATTTACGATTAAGTTTTACACGCCCCATCCCAGGCGGATAGTTCCTGTCCCCCCGGTATCCCGAATTAGCTTCGGGGCTGGACGAGGGTTCAGAGGCAGAGTTTCCTTGCCGGCTTTGGGCTGAAAACCCCTTAGCGTTTCTTG
Source organism: Wolfiporia cocos (assembly GCA_029448655.1). Lineage (NCBI taxonomy): Eukaryota > Fungi > Basidiomycota > Agaricomycetes > Polyporales > Phaeolaceae > Wolfiporia > Wolfiporia cocos. Next base: position 1,677,994 of record JACCLO010000008.1, on the reverse strand, counting down.
GCGCACTCCCGAAAAGGAGTGGACTCTGACAGAGGCGGACAACCGAAGTTTGTAGCTACCACCCCGATCGCAGCTATAGGCTGATCCACAGTGGGCGGGTAGCGCTTCGAACGTCGCGGCCACTGCTTCTTTATTTTCTGTAAACACCGATACGTACCATGGCCGCACCACACAACCTCGACTACATCCGCGACCCTCGGCCCCCGCGCAACCCCTTCGACACTCCAGCCGGCGTCCCGCTCCCCCCCTCAATCGACCCGTTCCAGCCTGGCCAGTGGGTCAACTACCAGGTACACGGCCTACCCTGCTATCGGTAAGGGACAGCATCCACGCTCCCCACTCCGTCGAAGTCGCATCCGTCCATTCCGCGACAATAGGGCAGGCAAACCCCAGTAGGTCATTACCCTATGGAGGGTCGGTAGAGGATCAAGGCCCTGGAGTCGAACGTCTCGATGAAGCGTTCCATCTGGCAAGGGAACAGTCCAACACGATTCGCGGGGGCAGTCAACTGGGTCACATCGACTCACCCCTCGCAATGCAGTGGGCTTTCCCGCCCAACCCGGCCACCCACGACTTTGGCTTCCGGTGCCAAACAGTGGCCGCAACAATGGTTCAAACCGGGGTATGGAACGCCAACATGGGGGCCCGATTCCTGCGCGAAGCTCAACGGCTTCAAGCAGATGCATTGGCAGCAGGGGACGCAGCGTCGCTATACGTGCAGCCCCCCCCCCCCCCCCCCCCCCCCGAAAGGTCAGTACCCTCGGTCCCGGAAGAACGCTTCCGGCCGGTAGAAAATTGGGTGAGATCCGTACACATGGAATCCCCCCCACCGGTGAACTCGGCCACTCGACCGGCATCCAACCTCGGTGTGGAGGTGAAAGACGCCGTACAGTTAATTATTCGCTTTTATGGTATATTTTCTATTTTACTTGTACTATACTGTCATACTCCCACCAACTCTACCAGCGCGCGAGCTATGTCCCGCGGATATGTTTAACTAACACGACGTAGAGCTGTTGATGATCTAGACCGACGTTCCCGCGCTCGAGGGCGGCGAGATGCGTACGTAAATAGGGCGCGGTCTATGATCAGCCAATCACATTCGAGCCATTGCGCATTGTGTTTGACATGTCTTAGGGTATAGCAGACGTGTCTGTGCCGATGACGCGGCTCCTGTTACGGGTCGAATACCCGTTCGTATATTCGAGTCGCGAATATAGATCGTTCTTCTGCACGTAGGCGTGTAGCCGTATGCAAGGCAAATACTCGTTAGATGCCTTCGGGTCCTAAGTGAAGTTCTTAGGAGATCGGTTAATATCCAATACGCGTTAGAGGATGTAATCTGTTCAGATGCGAGTCCAATAGAATATAAGACTCGCCTAAGTTTGAGAAGTCAGTGTGCACTTCGAGAACTTAGTCGTTCAGTTGCTCGAGCAAGGAATACTGAGCGTAGTTTCCTACGTTTGAGAACGAGTATAAGACTTCTTGTTTATACAACAAGGTCGAGCTGAAGAGCCTCAACAGTAAGTACATGAGTTTATATACTACGTTGGGTTTTAGGGGTCAAGCCCGTCCCAGATGTCACCGATACTATCTACGCTATAGTACCAAACGTTTGATAGGTATGTAGTGATATACCTGAGACGATAGATAGGAATGATGGCGGTTGAACACCATCTATCAGCTAATAAACGATGAACACAAAATGGTGGCAGAGTTGGATCTGCCAAAGATGAAACGCGCCCTATAGACTAGTACAACCGGGGATGCGCCCAGTAGAGTCACGAGTAGCCAGGGGAGTTGGTTGCGCAACAAGTCCCTGTATCGTATTCGTCCAATGGTGAGTTCTGTTGATATTCGAAAAATTAAAATAACCGTAACAGCTCCCAGCTCGTTTATACTATTATGGCAAATCCTTTACTTAATTAGGTACTTTCTCCACTCCCTTTCATCATAGTTTCTGTCCTGTCGCTTTCCAGTCGGCTCTCGAATTCTGGCACCATGTAACATATAAACTGGGCCTTTGACACACTGTAAATGAATCTCTCTTCCCACGCTTTTCGTACTAGCTTACCTCTGAGTTTTGGCGAGGCGACGCCATCCCCTCAAGAGAAGCAAGACATTTAGCGCGAGTAGAAGGTCACTCGTAAGCACGATTAGTCGTTTAGTTTATTAGTTTTACTTCGTCTATCTACGTATATTCGTTACGCGACCGTTCGCGGCCATCGTATTCTGTGCTGGGTTTGTTCGCATTCCCGCACACACCCTCTCCGGTCTCTCGCGCATATAGTCGGCGACCTGCTATTTGCTGCATTCTCCGCACTGCCCTTCCACATCGGCTCGCGGCAGACCAACCCGTTCCTACCCGGCTACACCCCCCCGGTCATCACCCCGCAGGTACCTTACTCGGCAATGGCAGCAGCACCGGTCCCTCCGTCGGCTCCCCCCGCAAACGTGCACGCGAACACCTGGAGAGCCGCGCCTCTTCAGGGAACACGGGCATCGATGTGGCGGCCCGAGAAACCGGCTAGCTCGCAATGGGATGCCTACTCTATGCTCCCAGAGCCACAGCCAGACCCCCGGTACAAGTCAAAGGTGCGGGAACCAGAAGCATTCACGGGCGACAACTTCATCCCGTGGGTGGTAAGGCTAAAGGTGTACATTGACGACAACCGGCCCCTTCTTTTCACGGACAGCAAAAAGATCGGCACTGCGATCTCGCTGATCAGGGGCCCTAAGGTCGACGCCTGGGTAACGGCTTTCACGCGAGAACACTATCGCGACGGACAATGGCACATGAGCTGGTTATGCTTCATCTGGGAGCTACACCAGAAGTTCGACGACCCCGACCTAGAGAAAAAGTCGGCAGTCGCAGCTGAAAAGCTCTCTATGTCGATCGGCAAAGGCGAGGAGTACTTCCGGGAATTGGAAAGACTCCTTTCGGAGGCAAAATACGACAAGGAGAACCAGATCGTACATCGCTGGGTCACCGCCGCCATCCCGAAGGAGATCTACTCCGCCGTCCACTCCGCCTTCGTCGCCGCCACCGTCAACGATAAGTCGCAGCGTGGGTACAACGTCCAGATCCCGGAGGATTATCAATCCTGGAAACAGGCGATCCTCCGCACGGACAACGCCATGCGACGACTCCGCGATGAGGAAAAGCTGCGCCACGGAAAGTCAACGTCATCGGGTCCCGACAAAGGAAAAAGTCGGGCAACAGCGTCATCGGAACAGGGGCCGCGGAAGGAATACTCCGCGGAGGAGAAGGCCAACCTCCTCAAGAGAATCTGCCACTCTTGCAAGAAAACGCAGGCAGAGCAGCCCGGCAAAGGCTGCAACAAACCGACCTGGCACCAACCCAACTGGAGGCCCCGAGCAGCCCCCAGCGGAGGGAATACCGGTGCCGGTCCATCCGCACCAGCGCGGACAAGGCAGGCCGTCGAAGCAGGGAATGATGCTCCGAAGGTCCTGGGCGAAGTCAGCCAGGAGGATTTCATCCGAATGGTTGCAGCCTGGGCCAAGGAGAACCCTGAGGCCGCAAAGGAAGCTGGACTCAACCAGGTACGTCCCTCCTCCTCTAACCGTTTCTGACACAGATGGCTCTGTGGGACTCACCACGCCAGTATCCTTGCGATGAACTAAGGCGACGAGGTGAGGTAGAGGTTATCAGACGCTATAGTAGGTGGAAGGTTCTTCTACGGCGTACGCCGAGAAGAATAGAACTAAAGTTAAAGAGCGCTTGGCTCCTACTTATATACATGTGTGCGGGAAGGTCACGTGCTACTAGCTAGCTATGTCCTTACCGGGTTATGTGGCTTTTGCCAAGTGGCGAAGCTTATCTTATCTGTTGTTTAGTTACTCTATCTAGAATGGCCGTGGAAGGCCCTAATGGCCGACCCAATCGTAATAGAGGGATTATGTCTTTATTGTGGTGCTAACGCGGGCGCAGCCCAGGTATAGGTGAAGCCGGTTGCCGGATACCTTGCGGCATAATGGCGATTGGCCGTGCTTCGTTGAATGACCAAGGCGGGACGCCGAGGTTGTTATGCCATTGGACGGGAAGTACCGTGGCATGTGTTACAGCCCGGTCCAGATGGTTACCGGGGCATGTATTGGACTTAGCCGTGAGGCGAGGTCCGGTGTTTGGGCAACGCCGTGATGGCAGAAGCCCGGGACTTGGAGAACGCCGAGTCCGTGGGATGGCCGAGAAGGCCGAGCCTATAGCGATATTGCCTTGATGCTAATATAGTGCTATTTGGCCGTGTTGCCATTATTATGCGAAGGCGTGGCGCGCCTGAGGTGCCATTGTGATCAAGGATCTTATGGCGGTGGGAAGCCGGGAAGGCCGACCCAATAGTACAAGGCCGCGAGGCACTGTTTGTACATGTGGACATTATTATGCGAGCGTGCCGCGCTCGGCCTATCATTATGATCTAAGATCTATGACGTGGCTGGTCTTGCTCTGACGGGCGAGACCTGTATGACGTATGCTGTGACGATTGCTATTGTCTAGACGTATATGACGTATTGCGGATATCGGACCGTGTGGTTACCGATGATAATGCGATGATATCATTAGTCTTGTGACGTAGCGTGTCTAGGCTGGTCATGTGGTTGATAAGCCCAGTTAAGAGCTTGTCGTATGGCGATGGGAGTTAACCCGTAGATAACGTGTAGTTAGACGTATAAATCCCGGATAAATTGCTATAATCATAGGAAAAATGCTGTAAGCCCCAGATAAATCTGTGACAGTTTCTCAGTCCTGGAAATAGAAGAAACAGTAAATAGTGACTCTGCGTCTGCCACCGATCCGGTTGATGGACTTTATGGGCTTGGAACCGGGGCCCCGATATTTGACTACGTATCTGTACCACGTTCAGTAGACAGGGATCATGGTGACGACGACGAAGCTTCAACATGCTCGTCGGACTCGTTTGTAACAGCCTCGGAGGAGCCTCCCTCTGGAGCTTGGCGGGAGGAAAATACCGTGCTTAATTCCTCCATTAACCATGCAAACTATGTACCCATGGATGTAGACCCGGTTGTGGATCCCGATGTGACAATGGCAGACGCATCAGGACCCACAGTCAAGAAAAAGACTGTAAAGAAAGTGCGGCGTAGACGTGCCAAGACGAAGGCAGTCACGCTCGACATCTACTTAGACCACCCCCGCGCGATAGCACCCGAGCGAAAGACCGCCGGGGCCGCGGGGTACGACTTACACTCTGCGGAGGAAGTCATTATACCGAACGGAAAGCGTGTCACCGTTAGCACGGGCATCAAGATCAGGATGCCCGACGGTGTATACGGCAGAATAGCCCCACGATCAGGACTCGCCCTCAAGGGAGTCGACGTGGAAGCCGGTGTAGTAGACGAGGACTACACCGGGGTACTAAAAGTCATACTAAATAATCAAACTGGAACAGATTATTTAGTCGAGTATGGGGACAGGATAGCCCAGTTCATACTCGAGTGCAATATGACACCCGACACACGTATCGTCAAGAACATTCGGGAAACCACTCGCGGTACAGCGGGTTTTGGATCTACCGGAGAGAAACTCCGAGGAAATGTAGTGGTAATCCAGACGGGAAAACGGGGAAAGCAGATCAAAGTACCGATCACTCTCCACCGCCCTGACGGACGCGCCCTCTTCACGAAAGCACTGATAGATTCTGGTTCTACGGGATCAGTAATCAGTCGTGCCTACGTCGAGGAACATAGACTCGAGCAGATCCCACTAGAGCGACCCGTCAAGCTGTACAACGCAGACGGTAGTACCAATGCCGCAGGCAAGATGACGCATTACGTCGAACTCCAGATGCAGATCGACACGCATTTGGAGACCCGCAAGTTCCACGTCACGGAGCTGGTCTCCGCCGACATTTTCCTCGGCTTCGATTGGTTGGAAGACCACGACCCAACCATCGACTGGAAGAAACGCCGGATCACCTTTACCTGCGACTGCGAACACGAGCAGATCGAGGAAGGCGATCACATTTATTATATTTTCGCTGACGCATGGATCAGAAACAGGGAAGAATGCAGAGCGGACATCGCGGAGCGAGTACGCGCTACGAAGGCAACCGAAATCGCCATCGCAGCCGGAAAGACCACGGAAGCAAAAGCCTTTGAGGAGGTAGTCCCCGAGTACCTACACGACTTCCGAGACGTGTTTGAGGAAAAGGAATTCGACAACCTCCCCGAACGGCGACCGTGGGATCACGCAATCGAACTGCTGCCCAATTCCGAACCATACGCCGGCAAGATCTACGCGCTCTCCCCTAGGGAGCAGGAGGCGCTAGATGATTTCTTAGAAGAACAGCTACGAACCGGACGCATACGGCCGTCCAAGTCACCATGGGGGGCACCATTCTTCTTCGTCAAAAAGAAGGATGGGAAACTGAGACCCATACAAGATTATCGGAAATTGAACCAGATGACCAAGAAGAACCGGTACCCGTCCCCATTGATCACGGAGCTGCTCAACAAGCTAAAAAGAGCTAAGTACTTCTCGAAATTGGACATTCGTTGGGGATATACAAATGTCAGAATCAAAGAAGGCGACGAGGAAAAAGCCGCCTTCATCACTAATCGGGGGCTCTATGAGCCATTAGTGATGTTCTTCGGGATGTGCAATGCACCAGGCACATTCCAAGCTTTGATGAACGACATTTTCCGAGATCTCATAATGACGGGCAAAGTCATTGTATACTTAGATGATATCCTTGTTTTCACAGAGGACGAGGCAGAGCACAAAGAAATCCTGCGCAAGGTGCTCCTCGTCCTCCGTCAAAACAAACTTACGTGTAAACCAGAGAAATGCGAGTTCATGAAAAGCGAGGTCGAATATCTCGGGCATATAATCTCTCATGGGCAGATCCGTATGGACCCCGCGAAGGTAGCTGCAGTAGCCGATTGGCCAGCACCTCGGAACAAGAAAGAAGTGCAGTCCTTCATCGGATTTGCTAACTTCTACCGGAGATTCATACCCAAGTTCTCCACGATAGCTCGCCCACTGATCAATCTGACAAAGGACACAGAATGGCAGTGGGGTACGACGGAACTCGAGTGCTTCGAGAAACTGAAAAAGATCTTTATCGAAGCACCCGTGTTAGGGATTCCAAACAACGACGACCCCTTCCGCATCGAGGCAGACTCTTCAGACTTTGCAACTGGAGCCTGCCTCATGCAGAAGCAGGAAGGCGTATGGAAACCAATCGCGTACCAGAGTAAGACGATGATACCGGCAGAACGTAACTACGAGATATACGATCAAGAGTTACTCGCTATCATGCGCGCCCTAGACGAATGGCGCCATTTCGTAATGGGAGCGAAGCACCCTGTAGAAGTACTGACGGACCATAAAAACCTAGAGTATTTTAAGACCCCACAGAAAATTAATCCGCGACAAGCCCGGTGGATGACGGAACTTGCCGAGTATGACCTACATCTCGTGCACATCCCCGGCAAAACCAACGGACGAGCCGACGGGCTTTCCCGAAGAAGTGACCACGGCAACGACAAGGGTCATCTCGAAGGGCAAGTCGTCCTGAAGCCACACCTATTCGTCGAAGACAGCGCAGAAAGGCTGCGATCCTCATTCTATACTGTAGTCAAAGGGATAACCTACGACGAAGAAAAAGAGAGGGTCAAAGCAGAAGCCGCTCTCTACGAAGGAAAGGGAGGAGTAGAAGCAGGGGACACGACCGAGGACGGTCTGCGGTTTAGGAGGGGGAGGATGATCATTCCCCGGGACGAAGAATTAATAGGAAAAATCATTTCTTCGTTCCACGACACGGTTTCGGCAGGACACCCTGGCACAGAAAACACGTACACCGCCATACACCGACACTACTGGTGGCCAAAAATGAGAAAAGACATCCGCCAGTATGTGAAGGCATGTGTCAAGTGCCAGACAGCCAAACCAGACCGATCCAAACGCGCGGCCCCACTCAACCCGAACCCCACTCCGTCACACAACTGGGAGAACATTTCCGTAGACATGATCACGGGACTCCCAGTTTCCAAGGGTCGCGACGCCATTATTGTAGTAGTAGATATGAAGTCCAAGGACTATGTAGCAGTACCAACAACGACTACGTTAACGGCCGAAGGATGGGCCAACATATTTATCGATAAAGTCTACGCCCTACATGGATTGCCGAAGAAGATATTCAGCGACAGAGGACCACAGTTCATTGCGGAATTCATCAAGGACGTTTATCGAAGGTTAGGAATAGAGGGAAACCCTAGTACGGCGTTCCACCCGCAGACAGACGGGCAGACGGAACGAATGAACCAGGAACTCGAAGTGTACCTACGATTATTTATCAACGACTCTCATACCAACTGGCCGGACTTACTCCCGCTAGCGGCATTTGCGTATAAGTGTCATGTACATAGTAGCACGGGGTACAGCCCCTTTTACCTTACGCACGGATACCACCCCTTCACAGGAGTAGAGGGACTCGAGCAAGAAGAGGGGTAGCACAAGACTGGGTTGAACACATGCACGAGGTCTCAAATCGTGCGTCAAAGAATCTGGAGAAAGCCAAGCTTCGCATGAAGGAATACTACGATAGGAAACGGGCATCGCCACTATCGTATTCCCAAGGCGACATGGTATGGGTAGACGGCCGGAACATTAACATGGGCCACCCTACCAAAAAGCTAGACTCAAAGAGATTCGGACCGTACAAGGTGACGAAGAAAGTCGGACATGGAGCATACGAATTGGACCTCCCCGCAGACATGCGCGGAATATACCCCGTCTTTAATGAGGTCCTACTACTACCGTATCATGCTCCGGCTTTCCCCAATCAGGACCACACCGTCAGGACAGAAAGCAATGACGTTCGCAGGCCTCTCCGGATCCTCGCATCCAGAGAAGACCGAGGGCGAATCGAGCTGGAAGTCGAGTGGTCCGATGGGACTACAACATGGGAACGCAAGCGAGGATTGACCCCTTTCCAAGACCTAGTCACAAAGTTCTTCGAAGCCAGACCATCCGCCCCAGGAAACCAGTGGAAAAACCGAAACACTGGCTGGGACCACTCTAACACCAAATGGGATCCAGAGTGGGAGGACTTCGAACGAAAAACTAAGGAAATGGGTCTCAGGGAGAACCCGAAGGAGTTCATCATATACGACGACATAGATAACACCCTTCTGATCAAAGGCAGCATACCATTCTACGCCTACGAGAAGAAGCTTGTCGCCCGTAACTTCTGGTTCTGCGATCCACGCACCCGAGTAATGCAATATGGGATACGAGTTGAACAACCGATAGAATCCACTATACCTGAGTCAAAGGGATACTGGATCTACCCGGTCCTAAACACGCTCCAACTGGCCAACCCCCATATCTGCAAGAAACTCGTAGATCACCCATGTCACGTCGACCAAACCATGTACAAAGTGATTGCTGGGCGTGGGGACACGCAGCTAGAAGAGGGGGTACTGTCACAAGCCGATTTCATTCAGTTAGCCAATGACTGAACACCAGCCCTTATCTTATCTAAGCGCCCGCCTAGTATCACGTGCAAGGACCGTGAACACCCCACACGTGCCTAGTCAGACCCCGGACACTCTTCTCTCGGCTCTACCCCTAGGACAGGGTTATCACAGACTATTAGCTTACGTAATACTGTACAGTAGCCAAACATGTACAAACACCTAGATAGCATATATACTGGCCTGACGAGCAGGGAGCACCCCAGACTCGTCTTGGCCTTTACTGCCTTGAGTAGCCTCAGATCAGGAAGTCGCTTCCACGCGATTACACTTCCCCTGAGAAGTTGCTTGAGAACGTGCTTGTGTCACTAATAGATGGCGTTCAACCGCCATCATTCCTATCTATCGTCTCAGGTATATCACTACATACCTATCAAACGTTTGGTACTATAGCGTAGATAGTATCGGTGACATCTGGGACGGACTTGACCCCTGAAACCCAACGTAGTATATAAACTAATGTACCTACTGTCGAGGCTCTTCAGCTCGACCTTGTTGTATAAACAAGAAGTCTTATACTCGTTCTCAAACGTAGGAAACTACGCTCAGTATTTCTCACTCGAGCAACCGAACGACTAAGTCCTCGAAGTGCACACTGACTTCTCGGACTTAGGCGAGTCTTATATTCTATTCGACTCGCACTTGAATAGATTATATCCTCTAACGTGTATTGGATATTAACCGATCTCCTAAGGACTTCACTTAGGACCTGAAGGCATCTAACGAGTATTTGCCTTGCATACGGCGACGTGCCTACGTGCAGAAGAACGATCTACATTCGCGACTCGAATATACGAACGGGTATTCGACCCGTAACAGAAGGTCGAGCTTATCACACCCTCACCTATCACGGTGCAAGGGCCCATGATATTTGGACCAGAATTCCCAGCACGACTGATTGAACTCTTGCCCGAGGACATTCAGGGAGTCTACAGACTCAACCGATACGAGTGGACTGACACCATTGGAGCCTTCCGTAACAGCGGAGGAATTGTTGTCATCCCAAGAGAAGATAGGGCATCGAAGTGGGTACAAGTATACCCCTCCGCAGGAACGACCGCTTGGGAAATAACGCGTGAAGTGTTCGAACGATTCGGAGAAATCCCTCCAATGTCAACCGCGACGTTGACCGAAAACGAAACCGAAACCATCAACAGAACCTTCGATGCCGATGGAAATACGAATCAGCCTTCGGGCGCCACAGGAATGGCAGGAATTGAGCGCGTCGGAGATGATGGGAGAAATCCTGGAATCTTTACAGGACCAGATAACAGTCAGACCGGAGGACAGAACCCTCCAGGATTTATATCTGCTTTTGCGCAGAGTGGGATTGGGCCTATGTTACGGGTCGAATACCCGTTCGTATATTTGAGTCGCGAATATAGATCGTTCTTCTGCACGTAGGCACGTCGCCGTATGCAAGGCAAATACTCGTTAGATGCCTTCAGGTCCTAAGTGAAGTCCTTAGGAGATCGGTTAATATCCAATACATGTTAGAGGATATAATCTGTTCAAGTGCGAGTCGAATAGAATATAAGACTTGCCTAAGTCCGAGAAGTCAGTGTGCACTTCGAGGACTTAGTCGTTCGGTTGCTCGAGTGAGAAATACTGAGCGTAGTTTCCTACGTTTGAGAACGAGTATAAGACTTCTTGTTTATACAACAAGGTCGAGCTGAAGAGCCTCGACAGTAGGTACATTAGCTTATATACTACGTTGGGTTTCAGGGGTCAAGTCCGTCCCAGATGTCACCGATACTATCTACGCTATAGTACCAAACGTTTGATAGGTATGTAGTGATATACCTGAGTTGAACGCCATCTATTAGCTAACAAACGATGAACATGAAACGGTGGCAGAGTTGGATCTGCCAAAGATGAAACGCGCCCTATTGACTAGTACAACTGGGGGTATGCCCAGTAGAGTCACGAGTAGCCAGGGGAGTTGGTTGCGCAACAAGTCCCTGTATTGTATTCGCCCAGTGGTGAGTTCTGCCGATATTCGAAAAATCAAAATAACCGTAACACGTGGCCCGGAGAGCAAACCTGCTTGATGGACTACCTGCGAGTCGTATTCGGCATCAGAGTTAGGGGGAGTGTTACCTCCTTCAACTCAATTCCGGCGCATGTGCGCCCATTCCTAAATGTAAACCACACGGCGTACATCAAGTACTACGGGGAAGATTCGACTAGGAACCACATTTCGTGGTGGAGGTGGGACAACTACTGTACCGCCATCCCCCTGTCGGACCTCATAGTCCTGTACGGTGACGTCCACTGGTACTCAGAGGAAGAAGCGTCGCCACGCACGAGAGCCGCCAGGCTCTTCAACCCGGAAACACCCGCATGCCGCGCAGTCGTCACCCCTGAAGGCAGCGAGACTCCACGACCGGAGGAAACGATCAACACGGAGCCCCTATTTGGGACGCTCCCCGATCTCCTCCTTTCCTATGAAAGGAGGACTCTGGAAATTGTCGCGCAACCGGAAAGGAGCGAAAACGAACTGATGGGAAGGTTGCAGTGCACTCTGGAAGTGGCCGCCTCAGACGAAGTTCTGCAGGTGGGAAAAGAAGCTTACAGAGAGGCGCTGTACCAAGCCAAAAACCACCTCTACAGCAACCTCGCGGCTTACAAAGGCCGGGTGGACACGGATTTGGAAATGGTCTGGAACAAGACCAACCAGATTCGGAGCCACAATCAGGTGCTTCAAAACAGAATCGAAGCACTAGAGGAAGCGGAGAGTTTGCGGCAACAATTCGACACCCTTTCCGAAAATCGGTTCGTCCGCATAGAAAAAGATATCGCAGTACTGCAAAAGCGTCCGGCAGTCCCAACCGCGGGACCCAGCGGTGCCCAGGTCATGGCACTGATTAATAGAATTGACCAACTCGAAGCGGAGTTAACCGCTCTAAAAAACGCACCGGCAGCCGCGCCAGCAGCCGCCACAACGGTCAACTTCCAGCAGACCAAACCGACTCAGCCGCCAAAAATCTCGGGCCCTAAGGATTCCATCTCATCAAAAGAGTGGATCCAGAAAACGGGCATGTATTTCGCAGACGCCAAGGTGACCCTTGAGGAGGACAAGGTTCGCCAAGCCCTGCTACGGCTTACGGGCAAGGCCTACCAGTACATGTCGCCGGTAGTTGATAAAATCACCGCCGGACAAACCTCGGGGCACACCTGGAAAACGTTTGCGGAAACGATTGAGAAGGTGTACGGCAAGAAGACGGACAAGGAGATTGCCGAAAAGGAGATTGAAGGGTACTTCAGAGACGAAGGGAAAAAGAAGCTCCAATCGGACTTCTTCTCTTGGGCACAAAAGCTCAGGACCCTGGCTCGCCTGGCCGAGACTGACAACAAGACGTTGTTCAGTCACATCAAACGGATCCTTCCTGAAAAGGTGCGAGAAACCCTCGCTACCTTGGAATCGGTGCCCGGCTTCACAATGCCGACCGACTGGGAGGTTTACCTCGATATGGCCATTGACCTCTACAAGAGGCAATACCCGGATAAACTCAAAGGCAAAATCTTTGAGGAAGAAAAGAAGAAGGAGTCGTCGGGGTCTGGCAAGACCGCCGAAAAAGCTACGTCGAAGCCTGCCAAGGCTGATGACAAAGGCAAAGGCAAGGCAAAGGAAACCGGCTCTTACGGGAAGGACTGTCGCAAGCACCCTAGACAACACAAATGGGGCGACTGTCCTGAGAACCCAAAGAATAAGCCGAAGGAAGCCAAGCCGGCCAGTAGTGGAAGCGGAACGACGAAGCCGACAGGCTCGTCGAGCGGAACGCAACAGTTGGGCCAGAAGAAATTGGACCCGAAAAAGAAGTACAAGGTCCGAATTGTCAGCACCCAGGAACTGGTGACTGACGACGAAGATGAGTTCCCCAAGCCACCGTAGGGACCATCCGGACCAACGTTCCGAAGCAACCACAGGTGGTTCCTCTGGCCCCCACTATGCGCATCAGCGATGAGGAGCAAAGCGGGAGTTTGGTGCGAACGGCTGAAAGCACCAGCCCCATCCAGACCCAGTCGACTGGTTCGACTTCGACTGCGCCTACACCGTCGGGCGACTCCATCAGGACACATCTGCCCTGGCTTCGCAAGCGGATAGCCGACTCCGCAAACACCCTGGGCATCTACGGAAGCTCTGCCTCGGGTTTTCCCACCGAGCACATGTGATGACCTGCCCACTTGTGCTCCCGTGTAATTTTAGTCCCGTACCCGCTGTAAAGAGTGTATTCGAGTCAATGTATCATATTTTTGGCAACGATGCGCGCGACTTCGCTCGATCTTTCCATGTCGAAGTAACACTCTGGGTATATGGGCAAAAAGTGCAGGCTCTGGCTTTAATCGACAGCGGTGCAACCATATCGGTCATATCACAACGATTGGTCGATAAACATAAGCTGGTCACCGACAAACTAGCGTTTCCCATTACGGTTACAAACGCAGACGGAACAGAAAACGTCGCCGGCCGCTTAACGCAATCAGTAAAAGCATTCATGCAACATGGCACACACAAGGAAAAAATAGGTCTGACGGTCATGCACCTAGAACCAGACCTAATCCTTGGCTATGACTGGTTGCGTCTCCACAATCCTACCTTTGATTGGAGGAAAGGGGAAATGGAATATGCACGCTGTACACACGACCAACCCTACGCCAGAAAAAAGGGTAACCGCCCTTCTGAGGAGGAAGCAGTTGAACTCTCAGAAAAGGAAATCATCGAAGTAAATTCGATTTGGGACACTCCCGTGGACATATTAGGAGAGGAGGACCCCGAAAATCCTTTAATTGCTTGGGTGGCAACCCTTGACGACGAGGAAATGAACCTGCTGACACAGTTGGTAGCCGAGGTACTTGACAAGGACCTCGACGAAGCAGACGACCGTGAGGAAAACACACCACCGATTGACATTGAAAAATGGCAATTGTTAGTGCCCGAACAATACCAAGAGTATGGGCCAACGGTGTTCTCACAAAAGGCGTCAGAGAGGATGCCAGAACGGAAGCCCTGGGATCACGCCATAGTGCTTGAACCAGATGCGCAGCTTCCTCCCCCGGTAAAACCATACAAAATGTCTCCCCAAGAGCGTAATAGCTTGGATGAGTGGATAGACACCGAACTACGGAGGGGTTACATTTGACCGTCCGAAAGTCCAATGGCATCTCCGGTCTTATTCGTCCATAAAAAGGATGGAGGACTGCGGATGGTTGTCGATTACAGGAGGCTAAACGAAATAACCGTAAAAAAATCGTTATCTGATACCTCGGATCGATGACCTAATCGATCAATTGTCCCATGCGACCATCTTCACCAAAATAGACCTTAGATGGGGATATAACAATGTCCGCATCAAGGAAGGTGATGAATGGAAGACGGCGTTTATTACACACCGTGGACTATACGAGGCAACGGTAATGTATTTCGGTTTCTGCAATGCCCCCGCAATGTTCCAAGCGATGATGAACTCTATCCTCGCACCGTTCATTCGGACCGGCAAGGTGGTTGTCTACCTAGACGACATCTTGATTTTCGGGAATGATATCGAGGAACATCGGCGACTTACCAAAGGGGTTCTCCAAACCCTAAAGGACTCGGACTTGTATGCGAAGCCCGAAAAGTGCTTCTTCGAACAGTCATCCATCGAATACCTAGGAATGATCATTTCCGACGGAAACATCATGATGGATCCGAAGAAGTACGCCGGAGTTCAGGACTGGCCTAGACCTACTAAGGTCAAAGAGGTTCAAGCTTTCCTTGGATTTGCCAATTTCTACAGGCGATTCATAGAAGGCTTCTCAAAAATAGCCAAACCACTCACCATGCTGACCAAAAAGTCAGAAGCTTGGCATTGGGACGCCGAGCAGGAAAATGCCTTCCAAACCCTAAAGGAAGCATTTACCAAAGTGCCCATGCTTTGAATTCCGTCGCACGATCAGCCTTTCCGCGTAGAAACAGATGCATCAGACTTCGCTACCGGAGCAGTACTATCTCATTTAGATCCTACGGATAAAAAATTCCACCCCGTGGCGTACTATAGCAAATCGCTAAGTGCCCCGGAAAGGAACTACGAGATCTACGACAAGGAAATGTTGGCTGTCATCAGGGCTCTAGAGGAGTGGCGACACTACCTAGAGGGACATCCTGAAAAATTTGAGATATGGTCAGATCACCTAAACCTGACCTATTTCAAAACGGCGCAAAAACTGACGAGACGACAAGCCCGTTGGGCACTGTACCTCTCACGCTTCAACTTCCAAATGAAGCACAAACCTGGCAAAACAATGCTAACCACGGATCCTCTGTCCAGGCGGCCAGACCATGAGGAGGGGGTGGATCTCGATAATCGCGACCAGGTTCTTCTGAAACCTGAGTGGTTCGAGCAAGAGTACATGGCAATGACTCTTGATACCTCCCATGCTGCCCCACAATTGGAAGATGAATCGATACTCCGAGAGATTCGCAAAGCGTTGCTAGACGACAAGGTCACAAAAGACTACAAGGAGCTGCTCTCATCTGGCCCTCATGAATTCAAAAAAGACTTATCAGAATGGAACTACGAAGGAGGGTTACTCCTCCGAAGAGGCAAAGTCTACGTTCCAGCTACACCAGCGGATATCAGACGGCAAGTGGTCGAGTATCATCACTACCACAAGTCAGCTGGGCATTTCGGACGTTACAAAACATACGGATTGCTAAGCCGCAACTATTGGTGGCCCGGAATGTTCGTTTACGTCAAAAAATACGTAGACGGATGCGACACATGCCAACGTATGAAGAACCACCCGCAGAAGCCGTACGGCCCCCTGCAACCCTTACCGGTGCCGTCAGGCCCGTGGGAAGTGGTGACAATAGACCTGATTACTCAGCTACCCCCATCGGGAATGCATGACGCGATCATGGTCGTAGTGGATCGGTTGACCAAAAGAGCAAGGTTCTTCCCAATAGAAAATACTTTCTCAACGAAAGACCTAGCTACGATACTCTATCAAAAGGTATACCCCTTACACGGGTTGCCGAAACAGATAGTGTCGGATAGAGGAACACAATTCGCCTCAAAACTATTTGGTGAATGGTGTACCCTGCTGGGAATTCAAAGGTCGATGACTACTGCGTACCATCCGCAGGCAGACGGACAAACCGAACGAGTAAATCAAATACTCGAACAGTATCTACGGTGCTACATCAACACGTACCAAAAAGATAACTGGTCGGAGTTCCTGCCAACAGCGGAATTTGCGTACAATAATGCAGCCAGCAAAACTACCAAGGAATCTCCATTCCTGGTGGAATTAGGTCGTCATCCTATTGCAGGACCAAGCAGTTTCGAGCCAAGTCGAAACAAAGACTTGGTAGAAATTGCGAACACACGGTTCTCTGCACAGGAAAAAGCTAAGGCGGCAATGAAAATTGCAGCCAAAAGATGGTCCTGGTACTATGACCAAAAGAAGCAGGTCGTCCCCTTCAAGGTGGGCGACAAAGTACTCGTGGACGTGCGAAGTTGGCAAGACACCGAAAGAAGTCTAGCACCTCGCTACATCGGCCCATTCCGAATCACGGAAAAATTGGGACCGGTAACGTTCAAGGTGTACATGGACGCGCAATATAGGGCTTACCACCCTGTGTTCCATGCTTCAAAACTGGTCATGTACAAGGAATCAACCATCGAAGGTCAGAAAAGTCATCCTCCTGCGGCTGACAAGCCAACGGAAATGGAAGACCCGAAAGAATGGGAAGTGGAAGCCATTCTCGACCATCGTAACCGACGCGGCCGGTGGGAATACCTTATCCATTGGAAAGACACCGGACCTGCGGAGGACACGTGGGAAATTGAGGAACACTTGGCTAATGCTAAGGAGATATTGGATGAGTACAAGTGTCACAGATTTGGGACATGCCACTATTTTTCCCGTATTTTTACCTATTTATCTGGTATTTCTACGACCTTGTAGACATTTACGCTGCTAAGCGCCCGTCTACACGTACACGCAACCAAACAACACGTACACAACGCGGTATACGTCCACTTGTCATAACAACACGTACATAACACGTTTGTACGCGTCAATGACTCAGCGGACTAACCTCCGGTGTCACGCGCCTTACTCATATCCCGATACTGGGCTATGTCAGTACCATTGGATAAGCGGCCCGCTCGTTATCACAGGCCAATGCCCTCACGATTACTCATATCCCGATACCGGTATATAAGAATCACATGCATGGCTTACTAACGTAGCTCCAGCCACTTCCACAACACGGACCTACGGTCCAAACAAACGATCTTATTGGTGCGGCCATTACCGGCGCACATGGTCTATTGTAGTTTACGACTTAGCTGTATTAGTTATGTCTGCGCACAGACCGTCTAACTGTTTGGCTCCTCTTCGAGTAACCAAACAAAGCATGTATATAAGTAGGGCTATCACTGCGGATAAGCCTTAGATTTGTTCTCTGCATTCGCACAGTTACATATCATCTCTGCTTGCGCCCACTAGCCTCCTCACCAACCTCCAGCAACTCCTTCAAGTCGCTTATTAGGTTACAGTGTGAGTCCCACAGTCTAGTCTGTGTCAACAAGGCAAAATATTCAGCCCTTAGTACCGACCCAAATCAACCCCTTCGCCGATCAACTAGACTCGGTGGAACACGGCAGACAGTAGCCGTCTTTGACCCTGACTCGCTGGATTGGGATTCGGACACATGTGTCTGGCCCGATGACTGGCCCCAATATCGAGACGATGTCGACCCAACACAACCGAAAGTGTACTACAAGCGCGACCCCTTTACAGGACAATGGGTACATTCCGACGTTGAGTTCAACGAAGACTTGGAAATCGAAGTAGGAGTCAATGGCAAGCTACCGACCAGGGGAACAACCGATGCGATCGGCTACGACCTGTATGCCGCGCAGGATATCCTGATTAATTCATGGAAATCCGCTTCGGTCCCCACAGATATTCGGATCAAAGTTCCATAGAACATACGGTCGGATAGCACCAAGGTCTGGACTTGCAAAAAAGGGCATCGATGTCCTTGCAGGTGTAATAGACCATGACTACCGCGGAGAAGTCTTTGTCATGTTGATGAACCTCACGGGAGACCCGTACCAAGTAAAGAAAGGCGACAGAATTGCCCAGCTAATCTGCGAAGTAGCAATCACGCCCGAAATACAGGAATCCATGACAAAGGAGAAGTTCGAAAAAGAAATTCGACCTCACCTACATGGAAGTGGACCCTACAACGAGCAGTTCAACAAGCCAACCAAGCGTGGTACACAAGGTTTTGGGTCGACGGGACAATAAAAGTGGAAAAATCGTAAAGACTAACCCTTCAATGGGCTCTAGCACAACTTCTACTCTCAACGGGGTCGTTGAAATCTAAGGGGGGGTAATGTCACAAGAATTCTCCTAGTTTCCCTATATTTCTTACTATTTTTCCGGCAATTCTACAAATTATCTACGACTTTCTAGACCAATAACTAGCTTATCCGGTTCATAAGTTAACGGTTACATACGTGCTGAATGATGGCCGTGTTATCTCCCGTAACGACGGTCTTATCTTATCACTGGTAGTTACCATCAGTCACATGTCTAGTTCTAGCCAATTGGATTTATTGTCCGAAAGCAGTCAGCGTATAAACGTCAGCGGACCGGGCTTTGGTCACGCCCCGTCTTTGTAATGACAAGAGCGCAAAACGCCATTCGTGCGGCCTACGCCGCCTTTCTATATCCCGGTTTTGATCGGCATATGTATTTATCGTATATTACTAAGTACTTAGGTATCTGGGGACTTGTACATACGAATACGGACACTAGTATTATCTAATAAGACTGTTAGGGGTCTTATTTATCATGTATATATTGTCACAGACTTACCAGTCTGTGAGGACCCAGGCATCTGGGGAGGCCCTAACGCCTAACAAGGCGGTGCGCAAGCCAGCAAGACCGCGACGTCGGCTGTATCCCATGGGGGAACTCCTAAGAGGCGACGAGTTGAGCTGGCACACAGACAAGCTAGTCGAGAGGGGCCCCGGGCCCGAGCGCACGCAGACAGAGGATAAGAAAGGAGCGTTAGCTCATTGACGAGAATCCTAAAGATGGGGCTGTAAGGCCACCATCTTGTCGTATATATACATGTGTGAGCGTAGTATCTACGAGCCCAGCCCTAAAGTAATGGTCCGTGCACATTATCTACAGGGCACCTGACAAGTAACGCTACATGTGATACTGTGACCATAACGTGTCCGTATGATGAGGCGCGCGCTACCCTACAGCGCTAAACTACTAAGTCAGATGATCTATATGGCTGGAGGAGACGCTGGAGGTGGCTAAAGATCAGGAAGACGCGCGCGCACCTAGCGGCGCCTGTGAATACCAATAGCGAGGGATGTACAGATACCCCCCAGGAGTGATCCGTGACATATATACTAGACTTGCTGAGCGCTATTGCCTCAGTTCTATTCATTGCATTCATACTACGAGTTAACCACTCCGCGTATCCCGCTTAACTCTTACAACTATCCTGCCTAACCAGCAAACCAAGCAACCACTATAAGTAAGTGTTATCTTGTGTTAGATACTCACGGCAGTGACGCCTAATTGTTTGAACCTCCTTAGCAAGTGTCTCATCTATGAGCCTCGTTAATGCATCAGCGCGAAGGAGGTGAGCTCGCCGCTGTACTACTTTGTTACTCGCTGATTCGTTAATCGCTGAAGGCGCTCAACCACACCTACTTGTTTGCACACACATATCCTTCGCACCCGTCAAAGCTCCCAAAACCTGCCGTCAAGAACACACTTCCGCTGGAGGAGGTCCACCAGGTCCCGCAGTCAAGGCAAACCCCACTAACAAGTTGAAACGAACACATTCGTCGGACAATCTCAACGGTCTGTATCGGCCCATCGCGCGCAAACTTGACCTCACAAAGCACACCAAAGATAGATGAGAATGTGTCTCGGGTCGCGGAGGACGGTGTCGTCAGAAATATGGTTCTCGATATTGCCCGCGGTGTGGTCAGGTGACTTGTCAATGTGGCTGAACTTCCGCAAATGGTCATGTGGACTTCCGGCTCGCTTTCCTTGCGTTTGCAACATCGTTCTAGGACACGAATGGGTTCGGTTTGATACTTCTTCATTCGTATGTGATTCAACTATATTACAGCATAACGGCTGAGGAGAACGCGGAGGGACGCAAGCCGCGCCTACTCCGGGTCTAATGTGATTGATGAACCCCACCTGCTAGTAATTACAGTACGTAACTGAGTGTACAGGACGACCGTGTGATCTACGAGGCACTGTGATAAGTTCTTGTGGTACAGACAGTCCGATGTAATACAGTATGTACACGACCGATAATTGATGCGTCATTCGAGAGCAACGCGCACAGCCAAAAACGTTACGGATGATCATGGTTTTGGTGATTCGCAGGCGATACACTGTTGCGCGCTAGACTTATTCCGGACCATGCAGATAGAACATTCCCATTCAGATGTCGCAGACGGCGGTGCCAGACCAGCGGCAGCCCAGTTAAATCCGGAGACTGGCGGTGACGGCGACGGAGCAGAGGGGGCGGGCGGCAGAGCAGAGGGAGCAGACGACAGAGAGGAAGATGACGGGGAAGGAGATGTCAGGGACGGACCGTTCGGCTGTGGAGCCTTGCAGACGGTACTCTTGACAGCCAAGTCGGGGCTCCGGAGCTGACAGAGTCCACAGATCCATTCAGGCTGTTTACCGAGAGAGACAGCAGAAGTCGACAGAGACGACGCCACGCGATTCACAAAATCGTAGGCTGGGAGCGTATGAACCGGGACAGAAGAAGCAAATTGCCACGCCTTCGTGAGGCGAGCGCTGACACAGACTAGACTGTGGGACTCACACTATAACCTTATGGGCGACTTGAAGATAGTTGCTGGAGGTTGGTGAGGAGACTAGTGGGCGCAAGCAGAGATGTTATGTAACTGTGCGAATGCAGAGAACAAATCTAAGGCTTATCCGCTGAGATAGCCCTACTTATATACATGCTTTGTTTGGTTACCGTTAAGGGAGCCAAACATGAAGGTGGTCTGTGCGCAGACATAACTAATATGGTTAAGTCATAAACTACAATAGACCGTGTGCGCCGGTAATGGCCACACCAGTAAGATCGCTTGTTTGGACCGTGGGTCCATGTTGTGGAAGTGGCTGTAGCTACGTTAGTAAGCCATGCATGTGATTCTTATATTCCGGTATCGGGATATGAGTAATTGTAAGGTCATTGGCATGTGATAACGAGCGGGCCGCTTATCCAATAGTACTGACATAGCCCGGTATCGGGATATGAGTAAGGCGCGTGACACTGGAGGTTAGTCCGCTGAGTCATTGACACGTACAAGCGTGTTATGTACGTGTTGTTATGACAAGTGGACGTATACCGCGTTGTGTACGTGTTGTTTGGTTGCGTGTACGTGTAGACGGGCGCTTAGCAGCGTGAATGTCTACAAGGTCGTAGAAATACCAGATAAATATGTAAAAATACGGGAAAAATAGTGGCATGTCCCAAATCTGTGACATTACCCCCTCTTCAGGTTTCATTGTCCCTAATGGAACGACTACTTTCCTGTGGAGCCGAATCCACCAGTACCACGCTCAGATTTAATCTTTTCAAAGTAAGATCTTCCGTGTAGCGTAATGTGCGGGTCCTTAGCAACTTCGCAGATGAGCTGAGCAATCTTATCACCGGCCCAAATATCGATAGATATGTCGGAGTGATTCCGGAGAATGATGATTACTTCGCCTTGATAGTCGCGGTCGATAACGCCACCCATTACGTCTATGCCTTTTCGGGCAAGACTAGAGCGGGGTGCGATACGTCCGTAAGTGCCGAAAGGTACCTGGATCTTTAGTTTGGTGTTGTGTTCTGTCTGCCCGTGAGCTGGCAGAACGTCGCCTGTTGCAGTGTACAGGTCAAACCCAACCGAGTCCTTGGTTCCTTTTTCCGGCATTCGGCCGCCTTCACCGACTACGATTTTCAAGTCCGCGTTTTGGTTAATGTCAGCTGACATCCATCCCCCATCGGGGTGTCTAACCATGCGCTGCTTAGGATCCTTCGCAAATTCTTCGCGATACTGCGGCCAGTCGTCTGGCCATGTGCATTCGTCGGCTTCCCAGTCGTCGCTGTCCGGGTCGAAGACGTGAACTGCTTCTTTCCTTCTAGCTGATTGCCTCAGGGGAACATCCTGCATTGGAATGGCGTGTGAAGCCTTGTATTCCTGCAGAATGTCATATGCCGTGTCGAGATCGGCTTCGCGTACCCAGGAGTCGTCATTGATACCAAATCCTTTCCATCGGATTCTGTATTCAATTCTTCCTGCGCGAAGACGATGATCTAAGATCTTCTCGACTTCCCATAATTCCTCGCCGTCGACCATTTCTGGTTGAGGCTCTGGTTTCTTTTGATGCACAGGGTCCTTGTACATAACCAACTTGGAAGCGTGGAATACGGGGTGATAAGCCCTATATTGCTCGTCCATTTGTACCCTAAAGGTGACCGGAGATAATTGTTCAATTATCTTAAATGGTCCCAGATAGCGTGGACTAAGACTTCTTTCAGAGTCTTGCCAGCTACGGGCGTCAACGAGAACTTTATCGCCGACTTTAAACGGTACCGAGCGCTTATGTTGATCGTAGTACCAAGACCAGCGTTCAGCAGCCAATTTCATAGCTGCTTTAGCTTGTTCTTGTGCTGACCATCTGGCGTAAGCAAATTGATTTAAATCCGAATATTGCGTCGGCTTCAAATCCGTAGGTCCTGCATTGGGATGCCTTCCTAGTTCGACGAAGAATGGACTATTCTTGGTCGTTTCACTAGCCACGTTGTTGTACGCGAACTCTGCTGTGGGGAGATAGAACACCCAGTTATCTTTTTGGATGACGTCGATGTAGCATCGTAGGTATTGTTCTAGAATTTGGTTAATTCTCTCCGCTTGGCCGTCCGCTTGCGGATGGTAGGCTGTCGTCATCGACCTCTGAATTCCCAATTGCTCGCACCATCCCTTGAATAACTCAGAAGAGAATTGCGGTCCTCTATCCGAAATGATTTGTTTCGGAAGCCCGTGATTCGGATAAATCCGAAGGTACAGGAGGTTTGCTAATTCCTTTGCCGAGATATTGTCTGACGTGGGAATGAAGTGTGCGCGCTTGGTCAATCAGTCCACTACTACCATGATAGCGGTGAATTGTTTGAATTCGCCGCTAGGCGGTAAGTGAACGATGAAGTCGATTGTGATTGTGTCCCAGGGTGCTTCCGGTACTGGGAGCGGTTGCAGGGGTCCATACGGGGTCTGGTTGCGGTTCTTCATGCGCTGGCATGTGTCACAACCTTCCACGTATTGCTTCACCATCGTGGTCATTCCAGGCCACCAGTAATTATGTGATAGAAGTTCATAGGTCTTCCATCGTCCAAAGTGACCGGCTGTTACATGGTCATGGTGTAACTCCAGTATCTTCGTGCGCAATTCCTTAGGCTCTTTTGGAACGTAGACTTTTCCTCGTCTGAGGAGTAATCCGGCCTCCATGTTCCATTCCTGGAGATCTTTACCGAATTCCTTGGGACCACTTTTCAGTAGTTCCTGGTAATCTTTGGTAATCTGATCGTCCATGAGGGCTTGTCGGATTTGTCGGAGAAGGTCCTCATCGCCTGATTGTATCTCCTGCTGTGACACTTCTAGCGCCCTAACCGTGAAGTATTCCGGTTTCAGCAAAATTTGATCGCGATTGTCGAGTTCCACCCCCTCTTCATGGTCTGGCCTCTGTGACAGAGGATCAGCCGTAAGCATTGTTTTACCGGGTTTGTGACACATGGTGAAGTTGAACCTTGTCAGGTAAAGACTCCAACGTGCCTGTCTCCGGGTTAGCCATTGTGCCGATTTGAAATATGTCAGATTGAGATGGTCCGACCATACTTCGAATTTGTGTGGATGTCCTTCGAGGTAATGTCTCCATTCCTCTAGAGCGCGAATGATTGCGAGCAACTACTTATCGTAAATCTCTTTCGGGTGCTGATAGAGATTTCGAGTAAAAGGCTACCGGGTGCCAGAGCTTATCCTCCGAAGAGTATTGTGATAGCACCGCACCAGTTGCATAATCGGAAGAATCCGCTTCCACGCGGAACGGGGACTCCTGATCTGGGATCCGGAGTATTGGAGCCGATGTGAAAGCTTCCTTGAGAGTTTGGAAGGCTTCCGCTTGTTCGGGTCCCCAGTTCCACTGCGTGTTTTTCTTGGACAGTTCGGTTAACGGCTTAACCACTTTGGAGAAGTCCTTAATGAACCGACGGCAGTAGTTGGCGAAGCCAACAAAGGCCTGGACGTCCTTCACCTTGGCAGGTGTAGGCCAGTCCATTACGCCGGCTACCTTCTTAGGGTCCATTTCGACTTTTCCTTTGGAAATGATCATTCCCAGGTATTCAATACTGCTTTGTTCGAAGAAGCACTTTTCAGGCTTCGCGAACAAGTCGTTGTCTTGCAAGATTTGTAATACTTGCTTGACGATACGACGGTGTTCCAACAGGTCATTACCGAACACAAGGATGTCGTCTAGGTAGACAATGACCTTTCCTTCTCTGATAAGGTCACTTAGAATATCGTTCATCATGTGTTGGAACGTGCTGGGTGCATTACAAAAACCGAAGTACATGACTACAGCTTCGTAAAGGCCGTTAGGCGTAATGAATGCGGTCTTCCATTCATCTCCCTCTTTGATTCTTACGTTGTTGTAACCCCAACGCAAGTCGAGCTTTGTAAATATCGAAGCCTGGCTAAGCTTATTGATAAGCTCGTATATGCGTGGGAGAGGGTACCTGTTTTTAAGGGTCAAGTCGTTTACTTTTCGGTAATCAACTACCATTCGGGCTCCGCCGTCTTTTTTAGGGACGAAGAAGACCGGACTCGCGATAGGGGATTTCGAGTGTCGGATGTAGCCCTTCCGTAACTCTTCCTGAATCCACTGATCTAACAAGTTCGCTTCCTGAGGAGACATCTTGTATGCCTTACTCGGGGGCGGTAGCACTGCGTCATTGGGAAAGTCGATGGCGTGGTCGTATGGTTTCCGTTCGGGCATCCTTTCGGATGCGCGTTGAGAAAATACCGTGGGACCAAACTCCTGGTATTCCTCCGGAACCAAGGATTTCCATTTCTGGAGATCCGCATCTGTCAGGAATTCATCGTCCGACTTTTCCGTTATCGACTGAATGGCGTCAATAAGGAGTTCCGTTCCTTCGTCAAGGGTGTTCACCCAAGCGACAAAGGGATTCTCAGGCTCCTCTAAGCCGAGAAAATCTATTGGAAAGTCGTTGATGATCTGATAGATGTTGCGGGGTTCGATTTCGTCTTCTTCCTCAGAAATCGAAACCCGTTTGCCATGTTTGCATTTTTCCGTACACCGATATGTGAAGGTTCCTTCCGGCCAGTTGAAGTCCGGGTTGTGTTTCAGGAACCAGTCATATCTGAGGATCACATCCGCATTCTGTACGTCCATTACGTACAAGAATTCGGTGGACTTGTGTTCCTCGTGCACCATATAAGCTTTAACCGCCATATTGATATTACCGGCGGTATTAGAGGTACCGTCGGCGTTGCAAATCTCGAGAGGCGAAGGTAGTTTTTGAGTGACTAACTTCTCCTCATGTACGAGTTTCTTATCGATGACGCTTATTGATGCACTGGTGTCGATTAATGCCATGGCGTTTACTTTCTTTCCATATACCCACAATTCTACTTCGATGGAAAATGATTTATTGTCGTCTCGAGAATCATTTCCGTGTACATTATACAAAGTAAAAAACTTCAGCGCGGTGGGGTCAGGATGAAAGTATTGTACAGGAGGAGCACGTGTAGCTAGTGTCCGAGTCCTCCGGGCAAAGTCCATTGCCGAGTTGCCGAATATACCGAGATGGGATACCGGGTGACGTATGACCGCCTTATCTTTCCACAAGATAAGGGGTCTCTGTGAAGCCTCTTCGTGGAGGTGCGCTTCTTCGGGGCACTGTACGCTCCCAGCCGCTGCGGGGCTGGTGCGTTCTTCACAGAACGTCTTCGAGACGTGTGGTTGGGGCGAGGGGAACCAAGATGGTCCCAACATTGGCAACGGTGGTGGCAGGGGCCGAGGGTCCTGCTGAGCTTGAGTCAGCCGTCACTTCTTCCCAGATCGTTCGGGCACGATACGTCTTGCCATCCGCGGGGGGCACCGAGTACGGCTTCTTGCCAGAAGCCTGTCCCTTTCCACTACCCGAAGGAGCAGCCGTGGTCTTTCCAGACGCGGCAGCTGCATCCTTCACCCTTTGTTGTTCGGCCCGCTGAGCGGCAGGCACGAACGTTCCCGCAGCCTTGTCCGCGGCAAGCTTGGGACACTTGTTGAAATAATGTCCCGACTGCTTGCAATAGGTGCAGACGGCATCAGCGGTGTTGGCGGGGGCTTTGACGGGCGCCTTTCCCTTGTCCTTCTTTTTCTCCAACTTCTTCACAGAAGCGGAGGACGTCTCCTTCTTTTCGGCAGGGGCCGAGTCCTTCTTGCCGGCCGTCTCGAAAATGGAGCCCTTGATTTTGTCTGGATATGACGTTTGGTACATTTCCAGAGCGAAGTCGATGAGGGGCTCGATGTCGGTCGGGGCCTTGAAGAAGGGGGTCTTGCCGAGGACGTTCAAGGTGTCCTTGACCTTTTCGGGGAGTGTTTCGGTGAACTCCCACACCAGGGTCTCGTTGGCGGTTTCGGAGAGTCGGCCGAGGGTGCGGAACCGTTCGCAGTAATTGAAATAGTTTGATTCTGCCAGTTCCTTGCCCTTCGTGCCATAGTAGCCGCGAATTTCCTTCTTGGCTATCTCCTTATCCGTCATCTTGCCGTATTGCACCATTACGGATTTGGTGAAATCCTCCCAGGTGCCGAGAGGTTCACCGTTTCCTGCCTTCTTGATGAGAGGCGAGAAGAATTTGTATGCGTCCCCTGTGACGCGGAAGAGGGCCGTGGTGATACGGTCATGGTCGTCGTAGACCCTGAGCGTACCGAAGTACAGGCCCATCTTTTCCACCCATTCCTGCGCAGTCACCTTTCCAGATGACCCAGAGAATTCGGGGGGAGGGGGAATCTTCAGGTTTTGAGGCAGACCTGGAATCTGCGGAGCAACGGCTGCGGCAGCAGCAGCTGCATGTCACAGATTTGGGACATGCCACTATTTTTCCCGTATTTTTACCTATTTATCTGGTATTTCTACGACCTTGTAGACATTTACGCTGCTAAGCGCCCGTCTACACGTACACGCAACCAAACAACACGTACACAACGCGGTATACGTCCACTTGTCATAACAACACGTACATAACGCGCTTGTACGCATCAATGACTCAGCGGACTAACCTTCGGTGTCACGCGCTTTACTCATATCCCGGTACCGGGCTATGTCAGTACGATTGGATAAGCGGCCCGCTCGTTATCACATGCCAATGCCCTTATGATTACTCATATCCCGATGCCGGTATATAAGAATCACATGCATGGCTTACTAACGTAGCTACAGCCACTTCCACAACATGGACCTACGGTCCAAACAAACGATCTTACTGGTGCGGCCATTACCGGCGCACATGGTCTATTGTAGTTTACGACTTAACCATATTAGTTATGTCTGCGCACAGACCACCTTCATGTTTGGTTCCCTTACCGGTAACCAAACAAAGCATGTATATAAGTAGGGCTATCACTGCGGATAAGCCTTAGATTTGTTCTCTGCATTCGCACAGTTACATAACATCTCTGCTTGCGCCCACTAGCCTCCTCACCAACCTTCTGCAACTCCTTCAAGTCGCCTATAAGGTTATAGTGTGAGTCCCACAGTCTAGTCTGTGTCATAAGAACAAATCTCCCCCATACCCCCACCCTTGCGCTTGCGCTTGGGTCTGGGTTTCTATCCTACAGGGGCTATTACTTGTTGCTGCGCACATCCCTTTCTGCCTGAAAAGGCGATTGGGGTGATAGTTGAGATCTGGGGGATACATCACCATTCTCGGCAGAGGATTGGCAAACAGGGAAGCCACACCGCCTTTTTTAGGCAGGAGGCCTACCTAACCCGGACTCCAGGGTCAAGGAGACATGGTCCTCGCTGACAAGCTTGGACTATGCGCGGTTAAGACCCGCCTGTGGAGAAAAGGGGACGGTCTGCCTGTGTGCGCCCAACCCCCTGTCATGGCAAGCGTTGTTCAGCGCCCCATCACTATCCACAGGGTCATCATTATGATGGCATGGGAATTTTCCAAAGCCGCCTCCCAGGCGTAAGGGACCTGCTTTGAACCCGTTATGGGAAAAGCAGTGAGGGGGGTGACGTAAAAAATCACCCTGCCATAGGTCACTCGCGGTAGCCAATAGCATAAGTCCTCCGGGCAGCTCGGCGTGCGAGCATGGGTCAAACGGATTTGGGGCCCCATTGGAAGAGAAGCGCGTGGCCCACTCCTTCGGGATGTGGAGCGCTGCTGTCTCGCGATCTTAGATCGACAGTGGTTTTTTAGCCCTGATGTGACACCCATGTGGCTACAGACGGCAACCTCATTGTTGAAGCATGGACAGGCTAAGGGATGTAAAATCCCAGCCACTTTCCGGCAGCGTCCCTCCGGGGCGGTGTCGTGTATCCGATTCCCAATCATCTGACCCAGGAACCGGCCTGGCAGTCAGCAACTCTACCCCTGGAGTCGGCGCCTCTGACCGTTAGGGTCATGCGAATATCCGCGCCATCTCGGCACAGGGTTTGCGCGCAACATAAGAGTAATTATGCCCCGTAGTACACCTTCTTTGCTCCTGAAAAGGAGTCCACTACCCTACCTTACATAACCCCTTCCATTCCTGTTCTTGGACGTATCACTGGGAAACTTCGTTTCTCATGAAGGCTGCACTTTCTAGAATCATGCCCCGCGTTACCCGTCGCACACGTGGCTCCTCCACTGCCCCCTACGTTAAGCCGGCGAAGCGGTCCCTTCTCAGCCGCATCGACACCGCCGACATTCCTCGGGCAGAGGACGTCACCTACACGCTTCCTGTAAAGGAAGATTACACTGGGAAACTCCATCTTTGGGAGATTCCCGTCCACATGCCAAAGCACATTGCTGAGGCTGGGAAACCCGCTCCTCGACCTCCCAAACCAGTTCCGCTCGCTAAGCGTATCTGGACAGAGGAAGAGAAGCTAGCGCAATCCATTACCGCCATGGAAAATCTCATCGAACTCCGCGAACTCAACAAGCTCAAGCTCGCTCGCGATAAGCTGAATAAGCGAATCGCCGCCAAACAAGCCGCCAAGGAAGCCAAGCAAGCAGCTTCTTCACTGGCCCTCCGTCTCTCCAGCCCGGCGGCCGGACCTCCCGTTCCGGCCAACCACAAGATTCTCGACCCTTCCCTCGTCTTCGGGAAGAAGAAGCCTCTCCAAGCATGCGACCAAGTTATTCCCATGCTAGAAGGCACTCTCACTCGTCTCACTCCTCTCGCCAACCACCCCCCTAATTACCCAGGCTTCCATATGGAAAACGACATGCGTTTCCATACTATGGTAGTAGAATTGGAGGATCTGGTGGATAACGTAAAGGATAGAGCGAGACGGGGGAGGATCACCAATAGAGACTGGAGAATTATGAAAAAGTATTGCAAACAGCTCGGCAATATTTCCTTTTTGGATTGGCGTACGGACTTAGCTCGTATCGTAGCAGAATGCGTAGCGCTACAAATTACTTTTGCCTTCGGTGTAACACCACCTGACAAGGTGGCAGGGCCCTCAACTACTTCGGTAGAAGAGGATATACTCGCGATTGTATAGTAGAAATACTATCATCTTTTAACTCTGAAATAGAGTGCGAGTGTGATCTATAACGAAAGTCGCAGCTTTCAAAACCAATCCCTTCTTAAGAATCTAAGACAAATGAGTAACCGGAAACTAACATTCGTCACAAACAGATTCACAATGTCCTCCACCTCCTCCGTCAGCACCCCCCTCGCTCCCCGCAAGATGCGCCTCCGCTCAGAAGGTCCGGTGACCCCGGTAGCTGGTCCCTCGGGAACCCAGCAACTGGTGACGCTGGAGCACCTAAGCGAGGGAGAGGAAGAA
Organism: Wolfiporia cocos; assembly: GCA_029448655.1. Lineage (NCBI taxonomy): Eukaryota > Fungi > Basidiomycota > Agaricomycetes > Polyporales > Phaeolaceae > Wolfiporia > Wolfiporia cocos. The sequence goes on along the minus strand of JACCLO010000008.1, from coordinate 1,647,363 downwards.
GAAGAAGAGGAAGGAGAAGAGGAAATGCCGGAGTTCGCTCCCCCGCAAAGGGAATCTCCGACCAACCCCATGGGTACGCGCCCAGGCTCCCCCATTGCCGGATATCCACCGGCCCATCGAACTCGCCCTATCGGGCCCGCCACCACCCTCGAAATGGAATTTTCGGGGCCGACACGACAAACCAATGCCGTGGTCGAGAACCAACTCAAGGCGTACCTCCCCGAGGAGGAACACCACAAGGTGGATGGGTCCATACATGGGCCAATCATCGATGCCGCCGTACAACGAAGTGCGGCCATAAGCCATGACACCACCGACATCCTAGGTCGAATGGTGCACGCCCGCCTGGAGCGTATCCATGGAAGAATCGACTCCCTGGTTGGGCAATCCAGGGCAATCGAACAAAAAGCCCAAGACGAGCTACACGAGGCGGTCAATTCGGTCCGCAACGAGGTCTTGTCCACTCTGGTGGACCTCGGCAAGGAACTCCGACAGGAGTACACCGCCAAGTTCACCACGCTGGAAAAGGAGCTCCGGAAGGACTACCGGTCCCGCCTGGACGACCTCGAGGATGCCTTCGCCGAGCGCATGGAGAAGGTTGACGAGGAACTCCGGAGGATTCGCAAGAATCCCTCCGTTCCCAACCCTCCCGGTGTTCGCACGCCCCCGGCAGACCCACCAGCAGCCCCCGGTAATGCTCAAACCCGAGCAGCCGATGCCGCTGCCGCCGCACAAGCTGCAGCCGCCGCTGCAGCAGCCGTCGCCCCGCAGATTCCAGGTCTGCCTCAAAACCTGAAAATTCCCCCTCCCCCCGAATTCTCTGGGTCATCTGGAAAGGTGACTGCACAGGAATGGGTGGAGAAGATGGGCCTGTACTTCGGAACGCTCAGGGTCTACGACGACCATGACCGTATCACCACGGCCCTCTTCCGCGTCACAGGGGACGCATACAAATTTTTCTCGCCGCTCATCAAGAAGGCAGGAAACGGTGAACCTCTCGGCACCTGGGAGGACTTCACCAAATCCGTAATGGTGCAATATGGGAAAATGACGGATAAGGAGATCGCGAAAAAGGAAATTCGCGGTTACTACGGCACAAAGGGCAAGGAATTGGCAGAATCGAACTACTTCAATTACTGCGAACGGTTCCGCACCCTCGGCCGCCTCTCCGAAACCGCCAACGAGACTCTGGTGTGGGAATTCACCGAGACTCTCCCCGAAAAGGTTAAGGACACCTTAAACGTCCTCGGCAAGACTCCGTTCTTCAAGGCCCCGACCGACATCGAACCTCTGATCGACTTCGCCCTGGAAATGTACCAAACGTCATATCCGGACAAGATCAAGGGCTCGATCTTCGAGAAGACCAGCAAGAAGGACTCGGCACCTGCCGAAAAGAAGGAGACGTCCTCCGCTTCTGCAAAGAAGTCGGAGAAGAAAAAGGACAAGGGAAAGGCGCCCGGCAAAGCCCCCGCCGACACCGCCAACGCCGTCTGCACCTACTGCAAGCAGACAGGACATTACTTCAACAAATGTCCTAAGCTTGCGGCAGACAAGGCTGCGGGAACGTTCGTGCCTGCCGCTCAGCGGGCCGAACAACAAAGGGCGAAGGATGCAGCTGCCGCGTCTGGAAAGACCACGGCTGCTCCTTCGGGTAGTGGAAAGGGACAGGCTTCTGGCAAGAAGCCGTACTCGGCGCCCCCCGCGGATGGCAAGACGTATCGTGCCCGAACGATCTGGGAAGAAGTGACGGCTGACTCAAGCTCAGCAGGACCCTCGGCCCCCGCCACCAATGTCGCCACAGTCGGGACCATCTCGGTTCCCCTCGCCCCAACCACACGTCTCGAAGACGTTCTGTGAAGAACACACCAGCCCCGCAGCGGCTGGGAGTGTACAGCGCCCCGAAGAAGCGCACCTCTACGAAGAGGCTTCACAGAGACCCCTTATCTTGTGGGAAGACAAGGCGGTCGTACGTCACCCGGTATCCCATCTCGGTATATTCGGTAACTCGGCAATGGACCTTGCCCGGAGGACTCGGACACTAGCTACACGTGCCCCTCCTGTACAATACTTTCATCCTGACCCGCTCGCGTTGAAATTTTTCACTTTGTATAATGTACATGGAAACGATTCTCGAGACGACAATAAATCGTTCTCTATCGAAGTGGAACTGTGGGTATATGGAAAGAAAGTCAACGCCATGGCATTAATCGACACCGGTGCATCAATAAGCGTCATTGATAAGAAACTCGTACATGAGGAAAAGTTAGTCACTCAAAAACTACCTTCGCCTCTCGAGATTCGCAACGCCGACGGTACCTCTAATACCGCCGGTAATATCAATATGGCAGTAAAAGCTTATATGGTGCACGAGGAACACAAGTCCACCGAATTCTTGTACGTAATGGACGTACAGAATGCGGATGTGATCCTCGGATATGACTGGTTCCTGAAACACAACCCGGACTTCAATTGGCCGGAAGGAACCTTCACATATCGGTGTACGGAAAAATGCAAACATGGTAAACGGGTTTCGATTTCTGAGGAAGAAGACGAAATCGAACCCCGCAACATCTATCAGATCATCAACGACTTTCCAATAGATTTTCTCGGCTTAGAGGAGCCTGAGAATCCCTTTGTCGCTTGGGTGAACACCCTTGACGAAGGAACGGAACTCCTTATCGATGCCATTCAGTCGATAACGGAGAAGTCGGACGATGAATTCCTGACAGATGCGGATCTCCAGAAATGGAAATCCTTGGTTCCAGAGGAATACCAGGAGTTTGGTCCCACGGTATTTTCTCAGCGCGCATCCGAAAGGATGCCCGAACGGAAACCATACGATCACGCCATCGACTTCCCCGATGACGCGATACTACCGCCCCCGAGTAAGGCATACAAAATGTCTCCTCAGGAAGCGAACTCGCTAGATCAGTGGATTCAGGAAGAGTTACGGAAGGGCTACATCCGACACTCGAAATCCCCGATCGCGAGCCCGGTCTTCTTCGTCCCTAAAAAAGACGGCGGAGCCCGAATGGTAGTCGATTACCGAAAAGTAAACGACTTGACCATTAAAAACAGGTACCCTCTCCCACGCATAGACGAGCTTATCGATAAGCTTAGCCAGGCTTCGATATTTACGAAGCTCGACTTGCGTTGGGGTTACAACAACGTAAGAATCAAGGAGGGAGATGAATGGAAGACCGCATTCATTACGCCTAACGGCCTTTACGAAGCTGTAGTCATGTACTTCGGTTTTTGTAATGCACCCAGCACGTTCCAACACATGATGAACGATATTCTAGGTGACCTTATCAGAGAAGGAAAGGTCATTGTCTACCTAGACGACATCCTTGTGTTCGGAAACGACCTGTTGGAACACCGTCGTATTGTCAAGCAAGTATTACAAATCTTGCAAGACAACGACTTGTTCGCGAAGCCTGAAAAGTGCTTCTTCGAACAAAGCAGTATTGAATACCTGGGAATGATCATTTCCAAAGGAAAAGTCGAAATGGACCCTAAGAAGGTAGCCGGTGTCATGGACTGGCCTACACCTGCCAAGGTGAAGGACGTCCAGGCCTTTGTTGGCTTCGCCAACTACTACCGGCGGTTCATTAAAGACTTCTCCAAAGTGGTTAAGCCGTTAACCGAACTGTCCAAGAAAAACACGCAGTGGAACTGGGGACCCGAACAAGCGGAAGCCTTCCAAACTCTCAAGGAAGCTTTCACATCGGCTCCAATACTCCGGATCCCAGATCAGGAGTCCCCGTTCCGCGTGGAAGCGGATTCTTCCGATTACGCAACTGGTGCAGTGCTATCGCAATACTCTTCGGAGGATAAGCTCTGGCACCCGGTAGCCTTTTACTCGAAATCTCTATCAGCACCCGAAAGGAACTATGAGATTTACGATAAGGAGTTGCTTGCAATCATCCGCGCTCTAGAGGAATGGAGACATTACCTCGAAGGACACCCACACAAATTTGAAGTATGGTCGGATCATCTCAATCTGACATATTTCAAATCGGCACAACGGCTAACCCGGAGACAGGCACGTTGGAGTCTTTACCTGACAAGGTTCAACTTCACCATGTGTCACAAACCCGGTAAAACAATGCTCACGGCTGATCCTCTGTCACGGAGGCCAGACCATGAAGAGGGGGTGGAACTCGACAATCGCGATCAAATTTTGCTGAAACCGGAATACTTTACGGTTAGGGCGCTAGAAGCGTCACAGCAGGAGATACAATCAGGCGACGAGGACCTTCTCCGACAAATCCGACAAGCCCTCATGGACGATCAGATTACCAAGGATTACCAGGAACTACTGAAAAGTGGTCCCAAGGAATTCGGTAAGGATCTCCAGGAATGGAACATGGAGGCCGGATTACTCCTCAGACGAGGAAAAGTGTACGTTCCAAAAGAGCCTAAAGAATTGCGCACGAAGATTCTGGAGTTACATCATGACCATGTGACGGCCGGACACTTCGGACGATGGAAGACCTACGAACTTCTATCACGTAATTACTGGTGGCCTGGAATGACCACGATGGTAAAGCAATACGTGGAAGGTTGTGACACATGTCAACGCATGAAGAACCACAACCAGACCCCGTACGGACCCCTGCAACCGCTCCCAGTCCCGGAAGCACCTTGGGACACCGTCACAATTGACCTTATCGTCCACTTACCGCCCAGCGGCGAATTGAAACAATTCAATGCTATTATGGTAATAGTGGACCGGCTTACCAAGCGAGCGCACTTCATTCCCACATCAGACAAAATAACGGCGAAAGAATTAGCGAACCTCCTATACCTTCGGATCTATCCGAACCACGGACTTCCGAAACAAATCATTTCGGATAGAGGCCCGCAATTCGCAGCTGCCTTGTTTAAGGGATGGTGTGAACAATTGGGAATCCAACGGTCAATGACAACTGCCTATCACCCGCAAGCGGATGGCCAGACGGAGAGAGTTAACCAAATCCTGGAACAATATCTTAGATGTTACATCGATGTTATTCAGAAGGATAACTGGTCATGGTTTCTCCCTACGGCCGAATTCGCGTACAACAACGCGGCTAGTGAGACAACAAAGAATAGTCCATTCTTTGTCGAACTAGGAAGGCATCCCAACGCAGGACCTACGAATTTACGTCCAACACAATACGTGGACCTAAATGTCATTGCTTACGAACGATGGTCAGCACAAGAACAAGCTAAGGCAGCTATGAAACTGGCTGCTGAACGCTGGTCTTGGTATTATGATCAACATAAGCGCTCGGTACCGTTTAAAGTCGGCGACAAAGTACTCGTTGACGCCCGTAGCTGGCAAGACTCCGAAAGAAGTCTTAGTCCACGCTATTTGGGACCATTTAAGATAATTGAACAATTATCTCCGGTCACCTTTAGGGTACACATGGACGAGCAATACAGGGCTTACCACCCCGTATTTCACGCTTCCAAGTTGGTCATGTACAAGGACCCGGTGCATCAGAAAAAACCAGAGCCTCAACCAGAAATGGTCGACGGCGAGGAATTATGGGAAGTCGAGAAGATCTTAGATCATCGTCTCCGCGCAGGAAGAGTTGAATACAGAATCCGATGGAAGGGATTCGGTATCAATGACGACTCCTGGGTACGCGAAGCGGATCTCGACTCGGCATACGACATTTTGCAGGAATACAAGGCTTCACACCCTATTCCAATGCAGGATGTCCCCCTCAGGCGATCAGCTAGAAGGAAAGAAGCAGTTCATGTCTTCGACCCTGACAGCGAGGACTGGGAAGCCGACGAATGCACGTGGCCAGACGACTGGCCGCAGTATCGCGAAGAATTTGCGAAGGATCCCAAGCAACGCATGGTTAGACACCCCGACGGGGGATGGATGTCAGCGGACATTAACCAAAACGCGGATTTGAAAATCGTAGTCGGTGAAGGCGGCCGAATGCCGGAAAAGGGAACCAAGGACTCGGTTGGGTTTGACCTGTACACTGCAACAGGCGACGCTCTGCCAGCTCACGGGCAGACAGAATACAACACCAAACTGAAGATCCAGGTACCTTTCGGCACTTACGGACGTATCGCCCCCCGCTCTAGTCTTGCCCGAAAAGGCATAGACGTAATGGGTGGCGTTATCGACCACGATTATCAAGGCGAAGTAATCATCATTCTCCGGAATCACTCCGATATATCTATCGATATTCGGGCCGGTGATAAGATTGCCCAGCTCATCTGCGAAGTTGCTAAGGACCCGCACATTACGCTACACGGAAAATCTTACTTTGAAAAGATTAAATCCGAGCGCGGTACTGGTGGATTCGGCTCCACAGGAAAGTAATTGTTCCATTAGGGACAATGAAACCTGAAGAGGGGGTAATGTCACAGATTTGGGACATGCCACTATTTTTCCCGTATTTTTACCTATTTATCTGGTATTTCTACGACCTTGTAGACATTTACGCTGCTAAGCGCCCGTCTACACGTACACGCAACCAAACAACACGTACACAACGCGGTATACGTCCACTTGTCATAACAACACGTACATAACGCGCTTGTACGCATCAATGACTCAGCGGACTAACCTTCGGTGTCACGCGCTTTACTCATATCCCGGTACCGGGCTATGTCAGTACGATTGGATAAGCGGCCCGCTCGTTATCACATGCCAATGCCCTTATGATTACTCATATCCCGATGCCGGTATATAAGAATCACATGCATGGCTTACTAACGTAGCTACAGCCACTTCCACAACATGGACCTACGGTCCAAACAAACGATCTTACTGGTGCGGCCATTACCGGCGCACATGGTCTATTGTAGTTTACGACTTAACCATATTAGTTATGTCTGCGCACAGACCACCTTCATGTTTGGTTCCCTTACCGGTAACCAAACAAAGCATGTATATAAGTAGGGCTATCACTGCGGATAAGCCTTAGATTTGTTCTCTGCATTCGCACAGTTACATAACATCTCTGCTTGCGCCCACTAGCCTCCTCACCAACCTTCTGCAACTCCTTCAAGTCGCCTATAAGGTTATAGTGTGAGTCCCACAGTCTAGTCTGTGTCACTGCAGGTGGAGCGGCGGCAGCGGTCCCAGTTGTGCGGGTCGGTGCGGGTTCTTCCGGGGGTGCGCAGACGCCGGGAGGGTTGGGAACGGAAGGGTTTTTGCGACTCCTCCGAAGTTCTTCCTCAACCTTCTCCATGCGCTCGGCAAACGCATCCTCGAGATCATCGATCCGAGTCCGGTACTCGTCCCTGAGCTGTTTCTCCATTTCGGAGAACTTGGCGGTGTACTCCTGTCAGAGTTCCTTGCCAAGGTCCACCAAAGTGGACACAAGCTCGTTGCGGACTGAACTGACCGCTTCGTGCAACTCATCTTGGGCTATCTGTTCGATTGCCCTGGATTGCCCAACCAGGGAGTCGATTCTGCCATGGATTCACTCCAGGCGGGCGTACACCATTCGGCCGAGGGTGTCGACCTTATCGTGGGTTATCGCCGCACTTCGTTGTACGGCGGCGTCGAGGATTGCCCCATGCAGGGATGCATCCACCTTGTGCTGGTCCTCCTCTGGGAGGTAGGCCTTGAGGCCTCTTTCGACCTTGTCGTTGGTACGGTGAACCGGACCCGAATACTCTATTCCTAGTTGAGTGACGGGCCCGATTGGTCGGGTGTAACGGGCCGGCGGATACCCGGGGATGGGTGTTCCCGGACGCATTCCCATGGGGTTGGCTGGGGATTTCCTTTGTGGGGGAACATCCTCAACTTCGTCCTCTTCCTCTTCCTCACTTAGGTGCTCCAGGGATACTAGAGGTTGAGTCCCTGAGGGTCCGGCTACCGGGGTCACTGGGCCTTTCGAGCGAAGGCGCATGCGACGGGGAGCGAGGGGGGTGCTGTTGGAGGAGGTGGAAGACATTTTGTGAATCTGTTTATGACGAATGTTAGTTTCCGGGTACTCATTGTCTTAGATTCTTAAGAAGGGATTTTGGTTTGAAAGCTGCAACTTTCGTTATAGATCACACTCGCACTCTATTTCAGAGTTAAAAGATGATAGTATTTCTACTATACAATCGCAAGTATATCCTCTTCTACCGAAGTAGTTGAGGGTCCTGCCACCTTGTCAGGTGTTGTTACACCGAAGGCAAAAGAAATTTGTAGCGCTACGCATTCTGCTATGATACGAGCCAAGTCCATACGCCAATCCGAAAAGAAAATGGTGCCGAGCTGTTTACAATACTTTTTCATAATTCTCCACTCTCTATTGGTGATCCTCCCCCTCTCACTCTGTCCTTTACGTTATCCACCAAGTCCTCCAATTCTACTACCATATTATGGAAACGAATGTCGTTTTCCATATGGAAGCCTGGGTAATTAGGGGGGTGGTTGGCGAGAGGAGTGAGACGAGTGAGAGTGCCTTCTAGCATGGGAATAACTTGTGCGCATGCTTGGAGAGGCTTCTTCTTCCCGAAGACGAGGGAAGGGTCGAGAATCTTGTGGTTGGCCGGAACGGAAGGTCCGGCCGCCGGGCTGGAGAGGCGGAGGGCCAGTGAAGAAGCTGCTTGCTTGGCGTCCTTGGCGGCTTGTTTGGCGGCGATTCGCTTATTCAGCTTATTGCGGGCGAGTCGGAGCTTGTTGAGTTCGCGGAGTTCGATGAGGTTCTCCATGGCAGTAATGGAAGCGGCTAGCTTCTCTTCCTCTGTCCAGATGCGCTTGGCAAGTGGAACTGGCTTGGGAGGTCGAGGAGCGGGTTTCCCAGCCTCAGCGATGTGCTTCGGCATGTGAACGGGGATCTCCCAAAGATGGAGCTTCCTGGTGTAATCTTCCTTTACAGGAAGCGTATAGGTGACGTCCTTTGCCCGAGGAATGTCGGCGGTGTCGATGCGGCTGAGAAGAGACCGCTTTGCCGGCTTAACGTACGGGGCAGTGGAGGAGCCACGGGTATGACGGGTAACGCGGGGCATGATTCTAGAAAGTGCAGCTTTCATGAGAAACGAAGTTTCCCAGTGATACGTCCAAGAACAGGAATAGAAGGGATTATGTAAGGTAGGGTAGTGGACTCCTTTTCAGGAGCAAAGAAGGTGTACTCCGGGGCATAATTACTCTTATGTTGCGCGCAAACCCTGTGCTGAGATGGCGCGGATATTCGCATGACCCTAACGGTCAGAGGCGCCGGCTCCAGGGGTAGAGTTGCTGACTGCCAGGCCGGTTCCTGGGTCAGATGATTGGGATTCAGATACACGACACCTCCCCGGAGGGACAATGCCGGAAAGTGGCTGGGATTTTACATCCCTTAGCCTGTCCATGTTACGGTTATTTTGATTTTTCGCATATCGACAGAACTCACCATAGGGCGAATACAATACAGGGACTTGTTGCGCAACCAACTCCCCTGGCTACTCGTGACTCTACTGGGCGCAACTAGTCTATAGGGCGCGTTTCATCTTTGGCAGATCCAACTCTGCCATCATTTTATGTTCATCATTTATTAGCTGATAGATGGCGTTCAACCGCCATCATTCCTATTTATCGTCTCAGGTATATCACTACATACCTATCAAACGTTTGGTACTATAGCATAGATAGTACCAGTGACATCTGGGACGGACTTGACCCCTGAAACCCAACGTAGTATATAAACTAATGTACTTACTGTCGAGGCTCTTTAGCTCGACCTTGTTGTATAAACAAGAAGTCTTATACTCGTTCTCAAACATAGGAAACTACGCTCAGTATTTCTCACTCGAGCAACCGAATGACCAAGTCCTCAAAGTGCACACTGACTTCTCGGACTTAGGCGAGTCTTTATTCTATTTGACTCGCATTTGAACAGATTATATCCTCTAACGCGTATTGGATATTAACCAATCTCCTAAGGACTTCACTTAGGACCTGAAGGCATCTAACGAGTATTTGCCTTGCATACGGCGACGTGCCTACGTGCAGAAGAACGATCTATATTTGCGATTCGAATATACAAACGGGTATTCGACCCGTAACAGTTCTTCTTGGTCATCTGGTTCAGTTTCCGATAGTCCTGAATGGGTCTCAGTTTTCCATCCTTCTTCTTGACGAAGAAGAATGGTGCCCCCCATGGTGACTTTGATGGTCGTATGCGTCCAGTTCGTAGTTGTTCTTCTAGGAAGTCGTCTAGCGCCTCTTGTTCTCGGGGCGATAGGGCGTAAATCTTGCCGGCGTAGGGTTTGGAGCTCGGTAAGAGTTCTATGGTGTGATCCCACGGTTGTCTTTCGGGGAGATGGTCGAATTCCGTTTCCTTGAACACGTCTTCGAATTCGTGTAAGTACTCTGGTACCACCTCCTTGAAAGCCTTGGCTTCCGTGGTTTTGCCGGTGGCGATGGCGATCTCGGTTGCCTTCGTCGCGCGGACTCGCTCAGTGATGTCGGCCCGGCACTCTTCCCTGTTTCGTATCCAGGCGTCAGCAAAGATGTAATATATATGATCACCATCCTCGATCTGCTCGTGTTCGCAGTCGCAGGTGAAGGTGATTCGGCGTTTCTTCCAGTCGATGGTGGGGTTGTGGTCTTCCAACCAATCGAAGCCGAGGAATATGTTGGCCGAGCTCAGCTCGGTAACGTGGAACTTGCGCGTTTCCAAATGCGTGTCGATCTGCATCTGGAGTTTGACATAGTGCGTCATCTTGCCTGCAGCGTTGGTACTACCGTCAGCGTTGTACAGTTTGACGGGTCGGTCTAATGGGAGTTGCTCGAGTTTGTGTTCCTCCACGTAGGCACGACTGATGACCGATCCTGTTGAACCGGAGTCTATCAGTGCCTTTGTGAAGAGGGCACGTCCGTCAGGGCGGTGGAGGGTGATCGGTACTTCGATCTGCCATCCCCGTTTCCCCGTCTGGATTACCACTACATTCCCTCTGAGTTTCTCACCAGTAGAGCCGAACCCCTGTGTTCCGTGTCTGTGACACAGACTTGCCTCTGGGTCTACGGCCTATTGAGGGGTGCCAGCACCAACTGGCTAGCACGGGGTACGGTGTCCTGACGTCGCGTACGATACTGCCAGAGACGGGACCACAGACTAGCACGGGGATATAGGGCAGAGCCCAGCCAAGGTATCTGTCGCTAGGCTGAGGCACGCAGAGGAGAGGTTTGTATGAGGGACACGCCCCAACGCTACAATAACTGTTCTGAGGCTAATCCTCAGAACGCAACAGACTATATACATGATTGACAACACTTGTGCTAAGCCTACCCTAAAGGAGGCCCTACCGCTACGCGCTCCCAGAATAACGCTGGTAGATAAGATAGCTAAGTGTCCATGTACTAATCTATAAGTCAGGTGACCATAGGGGAGATCATGTGATAGGGAGACGTAGATACGTGAGTTCGACCCAGGCGTATGGCAATATGGAGTCACGTGGTTAAGCGTGAATTAACCGTGACAGTCTGGTTTCCCTAATGCTTTTTACTATGCGTGTGTCTGGTGTCATGTTGCATTCGAGTATGAACTGGGCGATTCTGTCCCCATACTCGACCGAATAATCTGTTCCGGTCTGATTATTCAGTATGACTTTTAACCGACCGGTGTAGTCTTCGTCGACTACCCCGGCCTCCACGTCGACTCCCTTCAAGGCGAGTCCAGATCGTGGAGCGATGCAGCCGTATACACCGGGTGGCATTTGAATCATTATGCCCGTATCCACGGTGATACGCTTCCCGTTGGGTATAACGACTTCCTCCGCAGAGTGAAGATCGTAACCCGCGGCACCTTCGCTTTTACGCTCAGGGGGAATTGCCCGCAGGTGGTCTAGGTATATGTCGAGCGTGACAGCCTTCTTCTTGGCTCGTCGACGCCGCATTTTCTTTTCCGTCTTTTTCTGGACTGTAGGCTTAGATGCGTCTGCCATTTGCACATCTGAGTCTACAACCGGGTCTACGTCCATAGGCACATAGTTTACATTAATAGAGGAATTAAGCACGGTTTTATCCTCCCGCCAAGCTCCGGTGGGAGGCTCCTCTGAGGCTGTTACAAACGAATCGTCGGAGCATGTTGAAGCTCCGTCGTCGTCACCAGGCGCCAAATCTACTGAACGTGGTACAGATATGTAATCAAATATTGGGGCCCCGGTTCCTAGCCCATATAGTCCATCCACCGGTTTGTTACCCTCCGAGGCAGATTCGGAGATAGAGACATTTACTGGTTCCTCGATCTCCAGAACTGAAAATTTATTATTAGAGAGAGTACGTACCTGAGTGAATCCGGCTTCCTTCGCAGCCTCCGGATTTTCCTTGGCCCAGGCGGCCACCATTCGCACGAAGTCCTCCTGGGATACTTCCCCAAGGACTTTTTCTGCGGGTGGGCCTTCGACGGCCTGGCGGGTGCGCGCCGGTTGTGAGGGTCCGGCACCGGTGTTCCCTCCGCTGGTAGCTGCTCGGGGCTTCCAGTTGGGTTGGTGCCAGACGGGCTTGTTGCAGCCCTTCCCTGGTGCCTCTGCTTGTGTCTTGCTGCAAGAGTGGCACTTCCTCTTGAGCAAGTTGGCCCGTTCTTCCGCGGTGGGCTCGGACCGCATGGTTCCCGATGACGATGTTGTTGCCCGACCTTTCCCTTTGTCGGCAACGCCCTTACCCGTGTCACGACCGTGGCGCAGCTTTTCTTCATCGTGGAGACGGCGCATTGCGTTGTCCGTCCGGAGGATGGCCTGTTTCCAGGATTCGTAGTCCTCAGGGATCTGGACGTTGTAACCGCGTTGCGACTTGTCGTTTACCGTGGCTGCGACGAAAGCGGAGTGTACTGCCGTATAGATCTCCTTCGGGATGGCAGCGGTGACCCAGCGATGAATGATCTGGTTCTCCTTGTCGTATTTCGCCTCCGAAAGAAGTCTTTCCAGCTCCTGGAAGTACTCCTCGCCCTTGCCGATGGTCATGCTGAGTTTTTCCGCGGCGACCGCCGACTTCTTTTCTAAGTCGGGGTCGTCAAATTTCTGGTGTAGCTCCCAAATGAAGCGTAACCAACTCAGGTGCCATTGTCCGTCACGGTAGTGCTCCCGCGTGAATGCCGTTACCCATGAGTCTACCTTTGGTCCCCGTATCAACGAGATGGCCGTGCCGATCTTTTTGCTGTCTGTGAAGAGCAGCGGCCGGTTGTCATCGATGTACATCTTGAGGCGCATTACCCAGGCGATGAAGTTCTCACCGGTGAAGGGTTCCGGTTCGCGCACCCTGGACTTGTACCGGGGGTCGGGTTGTGGCTCCGGGAGCATTGAGTACGCGTCCCACTGTGAACTGGCCGGTTTCTCGGGCTGCCACATCGATGCTCGTGTTCCCTGAAGAGGCGCGGCTCTCCAGGTGTTCGCATGCATGTTTGCGGCGGGAGCCGACGGAGGGACCAGGTTACCGAAGAAGTCCATGTGGGGGCGTGCTTGCGGGGGCTGTGCTGCCATAGCCGAGTAGGGAACCTGGGGTGTGAGGACCGGGGGGGTGTAGCCTGGCAGGAAAGGGTTCGTCTGCCGGGTGCCCGCGTTCAAGGCCGGACGGGTTGCCGAGTTCACCAGTGGGGGAGATCCCATGTGGACGGACCTCACCCAGTTTTCGACCGGCCGGAAACGTTCTTCCGGAACCGATGGTACTGACCGACGGGGGGCGGAGCGCTGGCTGTGTAACGAGGCCGCATCTCCTGCCACGATTGCGTCTGCCTGGAGGCGTTGTGCCTCCCGCAGGAACCGTGCTCCCATGTCGGCATTCTGCCCACCGGTTTGAACCATTGTAGCCGCTACCGTCTGACACCGAAAACCAAAGTCCACTGTTGTCGGGTTGGGGGGGAACGCCCATTGTACGGCTAGGGGCGAGTCGATGTGTGCTAACGGACTTATTCCGCGGACGGTGTTTGACTGTTCCCGGGCCATGTGGAATGCCTGGTCCAACCGTTCGATGCCGGGACCTTGGTCTTCGACTGATCCTCCCAGAACCAGCGAGCGAGCGGGGCGATGCTCTCCGATGGTCTCCGTGTGTACCGGGGCGACCTCAACGTTTGGTCGGGGGGTGTGGATGCTATCCGCCACCGACAAGAGTGCGAAGTCATCCGGGAGACCGTGCATCTGGTAGTTCACCCACTGCCCTGGGTGGAACGGGTTGTTTGTGGCGACAGAGCCGGGAAGGGGGACATCAGCCGGGGTCAGGGGTTCGGGCCGCGGGTTGCGGATGTAGTCGACAGTGTGAGGAGCTGTTACGGGTCGAATACCCGTTCGTATATTTGAGTCGTGAATATAGATCGTTCTTCTGCACGTAGGCACGTCGCCGTATGCAAGGCAAATACTCGTTAGATGCCTTCGGGTTCTAAGTGAAGTCCTTAGGAGATTGGTTAATATCCAATACGCGTTAGAGGATATAATCTGTTCAAGTGCGAGTCAAATAGAATATAAGACTCGCCTAAGTCCGAGAAGTCAGTGTGCACTTCGAGGACTTAGTCGTTCGATTGCTCGAGTGAGAAATACTGAGCGTAGTGTCCTACGTTTGAGAACGAGTATAAGACTTCTTGTTTATACAACAAGGTCGAGCTGAAGAGCCTCGACGGTAAGTACATGAGTTTTTATACTACGCTAGGTTTCAGGGGTCAAGTCTGTCCCAGATGCCACAGATACTATCTACGCTATAGTCCCAAACGTCTGATAAGTATGGAGTGATATATCTGAGACGATAGATAGGAATGATGGCGGTTGAACGCCATCTGTCAGCTAATAAACGATGAACATGAAACGGTGGCAGGGTTGGATCTGCCAAAGATGAAACGAGCCCTATAGACTAGTACAACTGGGGATGCGCCCAGTAAGATCACGAGTAGCCAGGGGAGCTGGTTGCGTAACAAGTCCCTGTATCGTATTCGCCCGGTGGTGAGTTCTGTCGATATTCGAAAAATCAAAATAACCGTAACAGGAGCGGCCATTGTAGCGTAATGAAGATGTATAGTATGGAATGTAGAGTCGCGAAAGACAGCGCTACCCGCCCACTGTGGATCAGCCTATAGCTGCGATCGGGGTGGTAACTAGAAACTGCCTCTCCACTCTATTCAGAGACCACCTCTTTTCGGAGGTGCGCCAAGAAACGCCAGGGGTTTTCAGCCCAAGGCCGGCAAGTAATCTCTGCCTCCGGAACCCCGTCCAGCCCCGGAGCTAATTCGGGATACCGGTGGCACGGGATCTAAACCCTTGGGATGGAGGGTCTAAAACTATCGTATTGGGCCAAGTGGCCGTATGGACAAGCTGTGTTGCGCCTCTTCAGCCGCCTGGTGGGGCGCTGGGTTGTATAGTAGCGGGGGGGGGCGGTAATGCGCGTATAGTCGGCGCTGTAATGCGCGTAAATAGGTGCCCAGTGCCTCTGTAATCTGCCGTAGGGCCCCTTAACGCCTTTGATTATTTCGCGTCGGGTACACAACTACTACGGTGGGGATGAAACCCAAAGCCTTTACGCCGCGTTGCACGACGGTGGCCCAGTAGCTTAGAAGCAACGGTAGGAGAGGTCCCCTACACGCTGTTCACAACTGTATTCCCCCAGAACCCAGTCCCTTGTCCCTGGGATACGGGAGGATAAGAGTTTAACACCCGAATCGACCAAAGTCAACTCGAGGGCGAAGAAACAATGCACTTTACCCCTAGTGCGCCGGGGTTGATCTGGAATGAACTCAGATCGGGGTGGAGACTTGTCTTATGACACAAGCGCTATCTCAAGCAACTACTCAGGGGAATATTACTCGCGTGGAAGCTCATTCCTAGTCTGAGGCTACTCAAGGCAACAAAGGCCAAGACGAGTCTGGGGTGCTCCCTGCTCGTCTGGCTGGTATATATGCTCGTAGGCTGTTTGTACATGTTTGGCTACTATACAGTATTACGTAAGTTGATAGACCGTTCAGAGTATGGTAAACCCTATCGTAGGTGTAGAGCCACATCAAGGGTGTCCGGGTCTGTGTAGGCACGTGTGGGGTGTTCGGGGTCCTTGCACGTGATGTATAGGCGGGCGCTTAAATAAGATAAGGGTTGTCTCTAGTCGCAAGCAAGTTGGAGAAAATCGGCTTGTGACAGGTGATAAATGAGTGCTTGAGCGCACGCAGTTGGGACTCGGAGTTTCCAAATTGAGGTGTAGTCATGCTGGGTGAAGGACTCGTGGTTTTCGTGACATTCTGTTACTTTGACATGTTTTACTTAATACTTCACACGTTCACCAGCAATGCCTCAGATAATTTTAATATGTATACCTCATACGTTCTGACACAGTACGCCTGTGGGACTCACCAAGTGCCTATATTGTTGAGATAAGGCGACTTAGAGAGGAGGCAATACCAGCGCAGCAGGATGTGAGAGGTTATTCTACGGCGCAAGCCGAGAATAATAGAACTAGAGTTATAGGGCGTCAAGCCCCTAGTTATATACATGTTTATGGGAAGGTCACGTGCTACTAGCTAGCTGTTACCTTTCCGGGTTGTGTGGCTTTGCCAAGTGGCGAAGCTTATCTTATCTACTGTTTATGGACTCTACATAGAATGGCCGTGGCAAGGCCCTAATGGCCGAACCAATCATATGAGAGGGATTATGTCTTTATTGTTGTGATAACGCGGGCGCAGCCCGGGTATAGGGGAAGCCGGTTGCCGGATACCGAGAGGTATAATGGCGATTGGCCGTGCTTCGTTGGATGACCAAGGCGAGGTGCCGAGGTCGTTATGCCATTGGACGGGAAGTACCGTGGCATGTGTTACAGCCCGGTCCGGATGGTTACCGGGGCATGTGTTGGACTTAGCCGTGAGGCGAGGTCCGGTGTTTGGGCAACGCCGTGATGGCAGAAGCCCGGGACTTGGAGAACGCCGAGTCCGTGGGAGGCCGAGAAGGCCGTGACCTATAGCGATATAGCCTTGATGCTATTATAGTGCTGTATGGTCGTGTTGCCATTATTATGCGAAGGCGTGGCGCGCCTGAGATGCCATTGTGATCAAGGATCTTATGGTGGTGGGAAGCCGTGAAGGCCGACCCAATAGTACAAGGCCGCGAGGCACTGTTTGTACATGTGGACATTATTATGCGAGCGTGCCGCGCTCGGCCTATCATTATGATCTAGGATCTATGACGTGGCTGGTCTTGCTCTGACGGGCGAGACCTGTATGACGTAGCTGTAGTGTTGCTATTGGACCGGAAGGTGCCGTAGCGTTATGTAAGCTGGTCATGTGGTGATAAGCCCAGTTAAGAGCTTGTCGTATGGCGATGGGAGTTAACCCGTAGATAACGTGTAGTTAGACGTATAAATCCCGGATAAATTGCTATAATCGTAGGAAAAATGCTGTAAGCCCCAGATAAATCTGTGACACGTTCGTTGATATATCCCACTCATTACTTTGGAGGACAGTGCATTGGCCAATCAACGAAAAACCGAGTTCAAAGTGGTGGGTAAAGGAGTGGTAGTACACCGTATAATCAGATATCTTCATTGTCTCACGGCGCAGCGGCTCGATCATCAGGCGTGCTTCGAAATCCATCACACCTCACTGTTTGCCGAGCATGCCAAGAAAGCCCTCCAACTGGCAAAGCGCTACTGTCACGGAGCTTGGGAGTAGGTACATCTTATGCTTTTGCTTGTTGGCTAATTTGGCCAATGTGCATACTTGGCAGGTCATACTTTGCTCCTGGCCATTAGAGTTATTGCGCTTCTTTAAAGGAAACTCCGCAACGAGCTTCTGCTTGCGACAGCGCTGACATTTTCGTTCGGAGTTTTGATCGACAGTAGAGTCCCCAGGAGAGTCTTCCATCTGAATAACAGTGTCGTGTCGAAAGCACAGGTTCATACACGGGCTGAGGCAGCCGGTGAGCAGGAAATTGTCCTCTAGGGTCACGTGATGTACTTTTCTTGATCTCGGCGCAACAGTTATAGTTGCTTGTTTTAGTTGCTTGTTTGTTTACAATATGAATGCAGTATAGATCGTGAGAAATATACTATCTACAAACATCTTCAAGTTCTCGCTAGAGCTTAGAACTAGGCTAGAGTTGCGCGCGACGCGTCGGGAGACTGCACGTGAGCGAATGCACGTGAGTTACGTCCCAATTTTTGGTGCGAGGATTGCATTCACTCGGAGCAGATTTCAGCCTTGCTGGAACCGCAGAAGACCTATCCTCCGAAAGGTGATGAACGTAGGGGTGAGCAGGTTACAGTATGACTCCGTCCAGATTTCTTCATAAGTAACGAGCCAAGAGTGTTGGCACCCGTAACTCGAACACGAACAAGGACGCCACATGCATAGGCGCTCAAGGTCTCACTCGCTCCATCATGTCTGATATGCTCGAAATATCTTATCTCCTTTATGACCCTGATCCCAAGCCGGTTTTATCTGTCTTCATCGACCGCAATGCTCGTTCGTGTACTGCCCTTGCGAGGGCTATCGGCGATGAGAGGCGGCCACAAGTCGATGCATCGAACATTATTCTCTGGAAGGTATGTAGCCATGATCTCTGCTGCGTTTTGACGACTCTTACAGCTTCCACAGCCCAAAGAGCCTCTTCCCAAGGAGGACGGGGCAGGGCGAAAGGCATGGGATATCCTGATGGACAGATTGAAGGAGCTGCAGAAGCCGGGCCTCGATGCTATCGCGACACAGCTGGATATGACAAAGATGGCTTCCTTTGGGAACGAGGGCCAAGTCGAACTGGTGGATATTATCGTGCAGCTCAATATGCCCTGTGAGTTTTGCTCTTTCTTCACATCTCGTCGTAGTAATGACGACGTCTCAGCTCGGAAACGGCACAGCACGGAAGACAAGCCAGAGGACCCGAAGCGGCCGAAGATAGGAACCGGCGGTTCGCCGAAATTGGTTAGTGGCGATCGACCGAGGACAGTTAGCGGCGGTGAGCCTCGCGTTCGCCATGATCATGGCGTGGTCGCTCGAATTGGGGCTCATCGTCACTGGACCAGAATCAAACCACTCCGATCGTTCAAGAGCGTCGGCAGGCTCACAGAATCATTCCATACTCACACCTGAGGCTCATCAGACGCTTGATGAGCACATTAAGCGTAGCAGATGGGATGGGCAACTTGATCCTGATGATGAACGTGACCTATTTCTACATGTCCTCTCAAAATCAGTCGACGCCTACGAGAACACCAAATCTCCTTTAATCGCAGCAGGGACCTGGAGCGAGGCTTGGGAGAAGCACCCACATCTGAGGGACGTTTTCCTAGATTGTAAGGAGACGTGGTCTTTCCAGAAGCTCCGCGAGCAATGTGCGTCCAAATGAGCAGTGTGGTGCATTGTTTTTCACCGCTCGTCTCTGCACCCCAAACCAGGTGATCTCCACATCGAAGTGACCAAAAAACCAAAAAAACAAACCGTACCTCACAAGCTGAGGGCTGAACAGGGTAAGTATCATAACTTTTGAGTTCACAGCCGACGCTGACGCGTGACCTATTTTAACAGGTGTAGGTGAGATGAAATGATGTCTGTGCCGCTGCAGCATGCCAGCTGACATGCCATTAGCTGTCGCGAAAGCATGGAAACAAGAATACGCGGGCGCTTCGCACGAATTGCTGCTGAACGAAATCCGCACGATGAATTCGGAGTGCAGGCCCAAGGGTCAAGAGCCATATGTTTATGCAAATACTTTACCCATCATTCAAAGCTCAGGCACTGGCAAATCACGTACGGTTGACGAAATGGCCAAACTAATCTTCACCATTCCCTTTTGTATCAGGCAGCCGAATGACAAGAGCGGTGAGTAAATTCACCCTCTCAGAAAGAGCTGCGACCAAAGGCCGTACAGGCCTTCCATACCCTCCGGCTGATACAGAGGTCGTCAGCTTCCTGCTCAAGAACGACGCCGCTTATTATGAAGATGTGCTGCTGCGATATCTCATATTCTTCGAGCATCTGTTTTCCCGCGTGGAAGAGGTCATGAAGGAACTTACGAAGGATCAGTACACGGACGAATGTGATCTCGCGAGGGTTTGGTGGGATTACCTTACAACTAATAGGGCGTCTTTGTATGAGTCCGTGATAAAGCGGATTACTGTGCGTTCATCGTTTCGACATTCCTTGCTGTAACCCTGACTCGCGTATACATAGTACATTCCACACGCTACTGCCGATGAGATCAAGCGCCAAGCCCTGGACACAGTGGCCACAGGTTCTTCCCTCATAGATTATCTCAAGACACTGACTCCTCGCCAAACTCTGGACGGAAACGATGGTCAGACCTCGCTAGATCTTGTAGTCTATTTCGATGAAGCGCAAACACTAGCGAAGTCCATGTTGCAGACACAAGAGGAGTCTGCAGCGCAGGACGACACACAGAATCGTCCCCGTTCGCGATATGACGCACTGCTATCCGCATTGAACCGCATACGTCACCTAACCCTATTCGCTGTCACTCTATCGACCAACTCCAGTCTACACGAACTCGCAGCCTCCCTTGCTATGCATGCTTCAATGCGCCTGCATCAGGTGGAATACAACTCGCTACAAGCTCCATATACGGAGTTACCCTTCGACTGTTTGCTTAACCGAAAGCATCTCATAGAGGCTGGCCAATGTACACTGGAGGACACGTGTCAGCTGTCTTTCATAAGTCGATTCGGCCGTCCTCTGTAAGCTTCCATTCATTTGAACCCATTTTGATATCTTAACGAGCTGGATTCACTAGGTGGGCAACTCTCTATGAAAATGGAGATGACGGAGTTCGCGAAAGCCTGATCGCTCTTGCCATGGCCAAACTCACAGGCACCAATGACTTCAGCGACCAAATCTCCACCACAAGCACCGATCTTGACCGTGCGAGGCTTGCTATCCTTTCTGTTAGGCTGTTGCTGGACTTCAATATAACCCAAGAGATGGCACGCACGACGACGGTAGATATGGTCACGTCAAACATGCGAATCGCATACAGTGTTCCCAAACACCGCGAATATCTTTGGTCAGGATACCCCTCGGAGCCCATTCTTGCGGAAGCGGCTTTTCGCGCCATGGCTCGGCTCAAGAAATCGGCAATATCGATAATTGCTTCAGCCGTGAATTGTGGCCTTCTCGAGAGAGGGAACAGAGGAGAGCTGATTATGCGCATACTCTTGACAGAGGCATTCGATGCAGCAGCTAAGAAGGAATACGGGGTCGGCGACGGGCTATCTGTCTCTAAGCCTGTTAGCCTCTTCGCATTTATAGAAGCTCTACTCGGTGCTACAAAGCTGGAGGAGGTCAAGAATAAGGTTCCTGAGAACATACCGTCGCCCACGAAGACCTTCGAGGTCGCTTTCAAAGATGCGGTTGTTCATTTTACCCATTTCGTGAGGAACGAAGACATGTCCGTCTCGAACTCCTATGGTGCGTGGGCAGCTCTCGCCCGAGGAGCGGCCATGCAGTGCGCCCCTAATCAAGACGTAATCGATTGCATCATTCCTGTGCTCCTCAACTCGAAGGACAAGCTGTGTGAGAATGCGATGACGGGTCTATTGATCCAATGCAAGAACAAGCGGAGCGACTCAGCAGTGACGATCAAGGAGGAGAAGATGAACGGTGGCAGGGGATTTTTCCCGCGAACTTCGAAAGACGACCGGCCATATATCGGTCTACTCATGCAGCTCGGCAGTCGTCCGAAATCCGATTCTTGCGTTGAACCCCGAATGAATCCCCAACGTGCAGCAAAGAAATATGCACAGCATCCCCGCTATTTCATTGATATCAAGGGCTGTTCCCCGGATCAATACCCAATTGTTACGGCTGAAGCGTCCAACTCGTACGCCGCTCTGCTCGGTAGTCGGAATCTCTATAGTGAACATGCGCGCCACAATTCCGCAAGTTTGAAGTCGGTACAAAGGCTCAAACCAATGTGGACGACGAGAAGGGAGGACACTTATAGCTGGCTGAAGGATCCGGAATTCGAGGAAATTATCAAACAGGATCTTCAGATAGGACCAGATTAGGAGTTCGACTGGGCGATCGATTTCGAGGGAACATCAGGAGCAGGGCGGTGAAGGTCGGCAGCAACGGATCCTGAAATCATCAACGGGTAGGATTTAGAAGCTGTCGAGCCTGCAATATCTTGTCGATTGCCCTCTCTTTGCTATTCTCACTCCAAACTTCCTTGGCTTCCTCTTTTGTCTCGCTCTCATCATCCCTTCGTCACTGCTTCGAGCCTATTAGCATTGACGGAACAGTTTTTCTCCTACTCTATCCCCTTGAGTCTCCTCTGTTTCTTCCGGGTACGAGTATATTAGTGGCACGTCATGCAATAACGAAACAGAGATCTTCATGGCAATTCCCGCTATGATAGTAGTGGGTTCTGAATTTGTCAAATGAACATAAGATAGACCCAAGTCATATGTCGTAAACTTCGAAATCCCGTTGTAATGTTATCTTTCACGTCGTAACCCGTTGTCATCCAAAATCCAGTTGCAACGCCGCTCAAACGCCACGAGCTTGATTACCCGCGGCTTCGCCACTGATGTCAATTGTCACTTAAGGATGATAACTAATAGAGTAAGATCATATTGAATTGTGAGTCCGCCCAACCTGTTGCTGAGCTTGTAATCCTGTGTCCACAAATGTGGTCCCTCAAAGCCTCCTGAATTTTTTGGCAGGTATCTACAGTACAGGCTATTTACGTTACAAAATCCCATGGCACAGCGCAGGGAGTGTTACTGTCCATACGATTTCGTATATCTTTGACGCCTCACTGGAGAAGAGGACTTAGCGTTCAACCGCATCGCCGTGCACTTACTTCTGGGGTTCCCTGTTCAACCAGCGACCCTCGTTTCACATACAACAGCCCTGTGCCCATAGTCTCATAGCGTATCAGGTTCTAGCGGATGGCTAGTGTCTAACCACAGTACTTCTGCGTTTCAGCCACTGTTGTGCTCAACCGCAACGTTTCAGCTTAGTTATCGTAGCGTACTAACCTTATGGACTGAGTGGTAGCAGTACCAAGGACACTATGACCCCGTATACTCGATCTCAAAGGCTTGAGCAATTAAGCCTGCAGCTAGTATATCGACGCTCGACTCTGCCGAGTCTGACAAGTAGTGCGCTACTCGATACGCTGAGTAACTCGACTTAGTTATTTCAGCTGAATGGATATTCGATCTGTAACAGAAGGTCGAGCTCTTAACAGACTCACTTATCAAAAGTGCAAGTCCATGCAATGCTTTGACCCGGATCTCCCGAACCGGTTGATCCACCTGCTCCCCGAAATATACAGACACATCTACTACAAAGAGAAACACGAATGGAGAGATCCCCCCACTGGATTTTTCACGAAAGGAGGATATCTCACCATCCCAACTCCAGATAAACTCGTCCCCTCGTGGGTACAACTACCCCCATCCTCGAACAACCCTTGGGAGCAGACGCGCACCGCTTTTGAACACTTCGGAACTGCCGTGGACTTAATGACACCGAGCATCGTCATATCCCAAACAGGTGACTAGCTTAATTACCTGTGGCTTCGCCACAATTTTGTACTTTAGGAGTTGTTGTTTATCTCTGCCCACTCAGCCACTCCTCCACCTCGCTGACGCTCGGCCTCGTTGTCGCTTCACTTGTAACACCTTTGCAACCGGCATGCGCGCCTTGCAGGCGCTGGGCGTGGGAATCCACTGGCCAACTTCCCGGGTCGGTGGCGCGAGCCCTATGGGACGACGGACAGCATGTGGCACACGTGGAAAAGCACATGGCAGTTCCCACGCAATCCACGGCCCTTTAGTACTTAGATGGACAACTCAGAGGACAGACAACGAACCCCACCCCCGTGGGAGGAAGCATGGGTGTGGGAAGTACAACCCTGGGCAGAAGTGCTGTTTTGGGAAGTAGCAGCACAAGCCAGGGCACAGGGGGAATGGCCAATACCCCTCAGATGACTAATAATCCACTATCTGGAAATACTAGCAGAACAAACCCCACCGGAGGAGGAGTTCCTGGAGGAGGAGGAGTTCCTGGAGGGGGAGGTCCCCCCAGGAGCGGAGGTCCCCCGGGCGGCAGCGGTAATCCGACAGGCAGTGCAAAAGATCCAGGAGGACCACTGGGCCCAGGAGGACCACCAGGCGGAGGGGGCCCAAACCCTCACTGACTGGATGAAACAAGCGTCCATCAACAAGATCAATTATAACAAGTTCATCAAGAGACGGGGAGACCCCAAGAAGAAACCCCAGTGGCGAGCCAAGGGACCTAGTTGTTACAGGTTGAATACCCATTCATATATTCGAGTCGCGAATATAGATCGTTCTTCTGCACGTAGGCACGTTGCCATGTGCAAGGCAAATACTTGTTAGATGCCTTCAAGTCCTAGGTGAAGTCCCTAGGAGATCGTGTAATATCCAATACGCGTTAGAGGATATAATCTGTTTAAATGCGAGTCTAGTTGAATATTAGACTCGCCTAAGTCCGAGAAGCCAGTGTGTACTTCGGGGACTTAGTCGTTCGGTTGCTCGAGTGAGAAATACTGAGCGTAGTTTCCTACGTTTGAGAACGAGTATAAGACTTCTTGTTTGTACAACAAGGTCGAGCTGAGGAGCCTCGACAATAAATACATGAGGTTATATACTACGTTAGGTATTAGGGGTCAAGTCTATCCCAGATGTCACCGATACTATCTACGCTATAGTGCCAAACGTTTGATAAGTATGGATTGATATATCTGAGACGATAGATAGGAATGATGATGGCAGTTGAACGCCATCTGTCAGCTAATAAATGATAAACATGAAACGAGGGCAGAGTTGGATCTGCCAAAGGTGAAACGTGCCCTATATGCTAATACAACTGAGGATGCGCCCAGTACGAGTCACGAGTAGCCAGGGGAGTTGGTTGCGCAACAAGTCCCTGTATCGTATTCGCCTAATGGTGAGTTCCGCCAGTGTTCGAAAAATTCGAAATAACCGTAACATCAGCTCCCTCCTAAGCGTTCGTCGTCCTCGACGAATTCTCCAAGCCCCCTCTTTCAGAGAGCCTCAGCGTCCTGTTCGTTGTAGATATCCCCATTCCCGCTGAGGGACGGGGTCGTAGGAGTTCGCCATACGAAGTGTTGGCGGCATTCATTCTGTCGATGACCTGGTTGATTGAGCCCACAAGCTCTGCAAATATGATCGGGACAGTCAAGGATCCAGTGGCTGGCAGATCCGCACTGTCGACAGGGTTGTTCGGGCGAGGGCCTCGCTGGTACCCATAAAGAAGGGATATCTCGGAGGTATTCATTATGTCGGTACCTCCAGTGGTGCACGGCGCGATGGAGGTTTCGGGCTGCCCATGTGGGTAAGGAGGCGGTGTCTCGTTTGTGCTCCCTCGCACTTCGCTCAAACTCCTCGCGGGTTATACTTTGCACTGATGGAGATCGTCGAATAGGCGGCGTGCTATTCACTCTTCGCTGTCGCGCTGGGGTAGCCCTAGGGCTCGTCGGGCGTGCAGGTGGTTCACGTCTCCCGTCGCCTCCCATACCAGGAATACGTGGCGTCGGGTCTCTAACTCCTGTTCGGCGGGCTCTCTGAGTCTCGATAGGCAATGGAAATAATACTCGATCGTGTTCCATAAAATTAATCGGCCTTGCAACTCGGTGTCGTTCGTTGGTGGAGAAAAAGCGGGCGGGTCGTGGTGTGTATCCGGGTCGGTTGGGAGTAACGTGCTCCCGATCCTCGAAGTCGTTGAGCGCGTGTCGTAATCGGGCCGTTGTAGTGGCGGCCAATCTGTCGATAAGTCGGTCGGTGAGTAGTTCGAGTCCCTCCCTGTTACGGGTCGAATACCCGTTCGTATATTCGAGTCGCAAATATAGATCGTTCTTCTGCACGTAGGCATGTCGCCGTATGCAAGGCAAATACTCGTTAGATGCCTTCGGGTCCTAAGTGAAGTCCTTAGGAGATCGGTTAATATCCAATACGCGTTAGAGGATATAATCTGTTCAAGTGCAAGTCGAATAGAATATAAGACTCGCCTAAGTCCGAGAAGTCAATGTGCACTTCGAGGACTTAGTCGTTCGATTGCTCGAGTGAGAAATACTGAGCGTAGTTTCCTACGTTTGAGAACGAGTATAAGACTTCTTGTTTATACAACAAGGTCGAGCTGAAGAGCCTCGACGGTAAGTACATGAGTTTTTATACTACGCTAAGTTTCAGGGGTCAAGTCTGTCCCAGATGCCACCGATACTATCTACGCTATAGTACCAAACGTCTGATAAGTATGGAGTGATATATCTGAGACGATAGATAGGAATGATGGCGGTTGAACGCCATCTGTCAGCTAATAAACGATGAACATGAAACGGTGGCAGGGTTGGATCTGCCAAAGATGAAACGAGCCCTATAGACTAGTACAACTGGGGATGCGCCCAGTAAGATCACGAGTAGCCAGGGGGCTGGTTGTGCAACAAGTCCCTGTATCGTATTCGCCTGGTGGTGAGTTCTGTCGATATTCGAAAAATCAAAATAACCGTAACACTCCCTCTGCGCTCTGATCTGCCCCTCCATTCGGACGAGGTCCTCGGTGATGTTCTGGTATGAGCTGTATACGTGGGTGAGGTCCTGCGCGATGTCAAAGAGGGCCGACCAGCCATCGGCTCGGCCAGCAAAAGGTCCCTCGGCCCTGTACCAGAGGAGGGCGTGTCTGATCTGCAGGTGCTGGGGAGAGTACCTTCTTGGTGGCATACCTCTCAGCCGGCCTTCTCGTCGGTCCGCATCACCGGGGGTTGTGGTGCGACGGGGTAGCTGGTGGCGAGTCGTCGACATACTATTACCGTTTGGTTTTCGAGTGTCGGGGGTTGTTCTGACTCTCGTCTTGTGGTAGTCTTTTATCAGTTCCCTGGAGTGTTCTAAATTTCCTTCGTCTTCCCATGAGTTGTCGGCTGTGGCATAGCCTTTCCACTTGACGAAGTACTGGTGCTTCTTTCCTCACCATCTATCAGCGATGATGGCTTTGACTTCGTACTCTTCTTGTCCCTTGATGATATCAGGTGATGGCCGTAGATAATTGGGTCTGTGCACCCTCGTTGTCACAGATTTATTTGGAGCTTACAGCATTTTTCCTACGATTATAGCAATTTATCCGGGATTTATACGTCTAACTACATGTTATCTACGGGTTAACTCCCATTGCCACCACGACAAGCTCTTAACTGGGCTTATCAACCACATGACCAGCTTACATAAACGCTACGGTACCATCCGGTCCAATAGCAACACTACAGCTACGTCATAAGTCTCGCCCGTCAGAGCAAGACCAGCCACATCATAAGATCTTAGATCATAATGATAGGCCGAGTGCGGCACGCTCGCATAATTATGTCCACAACCACAAACATCGCCACCAAGCAATGTTCTATTGGGTCGGCCTCCTCGGCCTGTCCTCCTGGATCGGCTCTTGCCTATTCTCCGGACAACTACATGATACCCGGGCTGTGCCCGCGTTAATCAAGATAATAATAAACCTTCTTCACTACTATTGGTGCGGCCATTACCGGCCCACACGGCCATTGTAGATAGGATCATAAACACATAGATAAGATAAGCTTCGCCCTTTGGCAAAGCCGCATAACCCGGAAAGGTAGTACTATACAGTAGCACATGACCTCTCCGCATACATGTATTTAAGTAGGAGCCAAGTGCTCCATACTTCAGTTCTATTCTATCGTCTTCACCACCATGTGCCCATAGGTGGAGTACCATAGGTACTCCCCGGCGGACTACCATCGGTAGTCCCAAGCACTCTTGGCCTTGCTGCAATACTACTTCCAATGGTACTTGCTGCACTGGGTTTATCTTCCTCCTCTAGTCGCCCTACTACCTAAGGATAGCGACTAGGTGAGTCCCACAGGATAGATCCGTGTCACTCGTTTCCTTGAATGGTTTCAGTAATGCAGCATGGAAGACAGGGTGAATCTTCCAGCTTGTCGGTAACTGTAGCCGATAGGTCGTGGGCCCCATCTTTTTCATGATGGTGAAGGGTCCTTCTCTTTTTGGTGCTAGCTTGTTTGATTCATATGGTATCGTCAAGTTCTTTGCATCAAGCCAGACCTTGTCCCCCTTCTCAAGTTTGGGAAGTTCTCGGAGGAAACGTCCCACCATTCTTTTCTGTGCTAGTTCGTGCGCGATGAATGCCATGTTTCGCACCTCTTTGATTTTCTTGATCCGCTCGACTGCTGCCGGGATGTTCCCTATTCTGTCATAGTCTGGGAATCCTCTCGGGACATATCTGTTACGGGTCGAATACCCGTTCGTATATTCGAATCGCGAATATAGATCGTTCTTCTGCACGTAGGCACGTTGCCATATGCAAGGCAAATACTCGTTAGATGCCTTCGGGTCCTAAGTGAAGTCCTTAGGAGGTCATTTAATATCCAATACGCGTTAGAGGATATAATCTGTTCAGGTACGAATCGAATAGAATATAAGACTCGCCTAAGTCCGAGAAGTCAGTGTGCACTTCGAGGACTTAGTCGTTCGGTTGCTCGAGTGAGAAATACTGAGCGTAGTTTCCTACGTTTGAGAACGAGTATAAGACTTCTTGTTTGTACAACAAGGTCGAGCTGAAGAGCCTCGACAGTAGGTACATTAGTTTATATACTACGTTGGGTTTCAGGGGTCAAGTCCGTCCCAGATGTCACCGATACTATCTACGCTATAGTATCAAACGTTTGATAGGTATGTAGTGATATACCTGAGACGATAGATAGGAATGATGGCGGTTGAACGCCATCTATCAGCTAATAAACGATGAAAATGAAACGGTGGCAGAGTTGGATCTGCCAAAGGTGAAACGCGCCCTATAGACTAGTACAACTGGGGATGCACCCAGTAGAGTCACGAGTAGCCAGGGGAGTTGGTTGCGCAACAAGTCCCTGTATCGTATTCGCCCAGTGGTGAGTTCTGTCGATATTCGAAAAATCAAAATAACCGTAACATCAGCCCCTCCCTAAGCATTCGTCGGCCTCGACGAATTTTCCAAGTTCCCCTCTTCAGAGTGCCTCGGCGTCCTGCTCGTTGTAGATGTTGCCGTTCCCGCTGAGGGACGGGGTCGTAGGAGTTCGCCATACGAAGTGTTGGCGGCATTCATTCTGTCGATGACCTGGTTGATTGAGCCCACAAGTTCTGCAAATATAATCGGGGCAGTCGAGGATCCAGTGGTTAGCGGAACCACATTGTCGGCACGGCTGCTCGGGTGAGGGCCTCGCTGGTACCCGTAGGGAAGGGATATCGCGGAGGTATTCGTTATGCTGGTACCTCCAGTGGTGTGCGGCTCGGTGGAGGTTCCGTGCGGCCCACGTTGGTAGGGAGGCGGTGTCTCGTTTGTGCTCCCTCGCACCTCGCTCAAACTCCTCACGGGTAATACTCTGCACTGAAGGAGATCGTCGAATAGGCGGCGTGCTATTCGCTCTTCGCTGTCGCGCTGGGGTAGCCCGAGGGCTCGTCGGGCGTGCAGGTGGTTCACGTCTCCCGTTGCCTCCCATACCAGAAATACGTGGCGTCGGGTCTCTAACTCCTGTTCGACGGGCCCTCTGAGTCTCGGTAGGCAACGGAAATAATACTCTATCGCCCTCCATAAAATCAAACGGCCTTGCAACTCGGCGTCGTTTGTCGGGGGTGAAAAAGCGGGCAGGTCGCGGTGTGTATTCGGGTCGATTGGGAGTAACGTGCTCGCGATCCTCGAAGTCGTTGAGCGCGTGTCGTAGTCGGGCCGTCGTAGTGGCGGCCAATCGGTCGATAAGTCTGTCGGTGAGTAACTCGAGTCCCTCTCTCTGCGCTCTGATCTGCCCCTCCATTCGGACGAGGTCCTTGGTGATGTTCTGGTACGAGCTGTAGACGTGGGTGAGGTCCTGCGCGATGTCGAAGAGGGCCGACCAGCCATCGGCTCGGCCAGCAAAAGGTCCCTCGGCCCTGTACCAGAGGAGGGCGTGTCTAATCTGCAGATGCTGGGGGGAGTACCTTCTTGGTGGCGTACCTCGCGGTCGGCCTTCTCGACGATCTGCATCGCCAGGGGTCATGGTACGGCGGGGGAGCTGGTGGCGAGTTGTCGACATACTATTACTGTCTTGTTTTCGAGTGTCGGGGGTTGTCCTGACTCTCGTCCTGTGGTAGTCTTTTATCAGCTCCTTGGAATGCTCCAAGTTCACCTCATCTTCCCATGAGTTGTCGGCCGTGGCATAGCCTTTCCACTTGACGAAGTACTGGTGCTTCTTCCCTCGCCATCTATCAGCCAAGATGGCTTCGACTTCGTACTCTTCTTGTCCCTTGATGATATCAGGTGGCGGCCGTAGGTAATTGGGTCCGTGCACCCTCGTTTCTCTGAACGGTTTTAGTAAGGCGGCATGGAATACCGGATGAATTTTCCAGTTCGTCGGTAACTGCAACCGGTATGTCGTGGGTCCCATCTTTTCTGCGATGGTGAAGGGTCCCTCTCTTTTTGGTGCCAGTTTGTTCGATTCGTAGGGGATTGTTAGGTTCTTGGCATCGAGCCAGACCTTGTCCCCTTTCGCAAGCTTTGGCAGTTCTCTGAGGAACCGCCCTGCCATTCTTTTCTGGGCTAATTCATGCACGATGAATGCCATCTTTCGCGCCTCCTTGATCTTCTTGATCCTGTCAACTGCTGCCGAGACGTTCCCTACTCTGTCATAATCTGGAAATCCCCTCGGGACGTATCCTAGGATTATTTCAAGTGGCGCTGGTCGGTTTTCGGTTCGTCTGGTGTTGTGCGCAAATTCGACGTCAGGCAGTCGCTGTACCCATTGGAACGGGTCGTTCATGCAATAGATGCGAAGGTATACTTCGATCTGTTGATTCATTCCTTCTGTCTGTCCGTCGGTCTGTGGATGGTACGCCGTACTCATCGCTGATTCTGTTCCCTGCAGCTTGCATAATTCCTTGAAAAGCTTTGATGCAAACTGCGGTCCTCTGTCTGAAATGATCTTTTGGGGGATGCCATATAGCGAGTAGATTTTCCGGTGAAATATCTCTGCCGCCCCTTCGCTAGTGATCGTTTTGTCGCATGGGGTGAGAGAGATGGCCTTGGATAGGCCATGGTCGACAATCACCATCATGAAGTCATACTTTCCGACTCTTGGCAGGTTGGTGACAAAATCGACCGAGCACGGTGAGAAGGGGAGGGCGTCTTCCCGTGTCGGTATTGGTTGCAAGGGGGGTTTCAGCGGATTCCTATCAGGTTTCATCTGTTGACAGATTGCACAGCCCCGGACGTATTCCGCTATCATTGTTCTCATGTCAGGCCACCAAAAGTGGGTCGTAACCTGTACTGTTGTACCCCAGATCCCAGGGTGTCCGGCCGGGATCGTGTTGTGGTATTTTGAGATGACGTCCCGTCGAAGGCCCTCATCCTTCGGCACGTACATCCTGCCCCTGTAGAGCAGTATCCCATCCGTTTGTTGCCATTGATCTGCGGTGGTTGTCGCGGGGAATTCGCCTGTGCCCCCTAGAGCGCGGATCGCCTGTTCCGCAGATTCATCTCGATCGTTGGCGTTCTTGATTCGATCGATGATCGGGATCTGGATTGCGTGGACGACGAGTTCGTCTGGAATCATGGTGATTCCCTCGTTGTCTTCGTTGCTTTTGTCCAGGTGGTACAACCTGGAAAGCGTGTCGGCCATGACTAGTTTCCTTCCGGGGATGTGCTGCAATTTCAGGTCGAATTGTGAAAGGAATAGATGCCATCTCGCTTGTCGCCGATTTAGGCGCTGTGCGCTTCTCCAGTACGTCAGGTTCTGATGATCACTTCAGATCAAGATCCGATGCGGTGCTCCTTCCAATAGGTGTCGCCATTCTTCTAATGCTCGGACTATCCCGAGTAGTTCGCGATCGTAGATTTCGTAGCTCCGTTCTGTTGGTGTCAGGGATTGTGAGAGGTATCCCACCGGCCGTTTGCTCCCTGTTTCATCTATCTGTTTCAGTACTGCTCCTGTGGCGAACTGAGATGCATCTGTTTCGAGGATGAACGTTTTCTCCTTATCTGGTGTTCCTAGTGCGGGCGCCGTCGTGAATGCTTTCTTCATGAATTCGAATGCTTTCTGTTCTTTCTCCGTCCATTGGAACCCTGTCCCTGTGACTGTTTTTGTGAGGTCAACCAAGGGCCGGGCGTGCGTAGAGTAGTGATCGATAAATTTCCGATAGAAGTTTGCAAATCCTAGGAAGGATCTGACTTCTTTGAGATTTCGGGGAGTCGGCCACTCCTTAATCCCATTGAGTTTTGCTGGGTCCATCTGGATACTTCCTGGGGTGATGACTAGTCCCAGAAATTCGACCCTGTCGACACCGAAGGCGGATTTCTCGGGTTTCACAAAGAGGTGGTTATCCACCAATCTCTGAAGGATCCGCCGCTCCCGTTCCTTGTGTATTTTCTCGTTTTCTGAGAAAATGAGGATGTCGTCCATATAAACAAGCACCCATCCTTCGAGGATTTCTTCTTTCAGGATTTCGTTCATCATTGCCTGAAAGGTCCCGGGTGCATTGCACAATCCGAAAAACATAACTGTGGGCTCGTACAGCCCTCGGTTCGTTTTGAAGGCCGCTTTCCATTTGTCTCCTTTTTTGATTCGCACGTTGTTGTATCCCGCTCTAAGGTCCATTTTCGTGAAGATCTTTGCTCCTTTTAGCTTTTCCAGGAGCTCTGAGATCAGTGGCAAGGGATAGACGTTCTTTATCGTCCCTTCATTCAGATATCGATAATCTTGACAGGGTCGTAGGCCGCTGTCTTTCTTTGGGACGAAAAAGAATGGTGACGCCATCGGGGATTTTGAAGGGACTATGAATCCCTTGGCCAAGTTTTCTTTTAGGAATTCGTCCAGTGCCTGTTGCTCTTTAGGTGAGAGTGCATAGACTTTGCAGTCTTTCGGCACAAAATCGGGTTTTAATTTGATTGCGTGGTCCCATGGTCTCGACGGGGGGAACGCTGCTGCGGACTCCTTACTGAACACCTTGGCGAAGTCCAGTAGGTGTTTCGGGACCATCTCTTCAATCGTTCGTTCTGGTTCGGGGGTTTTTTGTGCGAATTCCTGGGATTTCGTCAGCGCTTTCCTGACAGCGTTGATGATTTGTATCTTTGTTTGGAACTTCTTTCGCATCTCCCCTTTCTTTCCTATGATCCTAGGGTTATCTTTTGCGAAGCGTCGGATCGCTTCGTACTCTTCGGGAGTATAGAGCCGCTGCGCTGTTTCTTCTGGCTGATCCGTGGATCTGAACCCTTTCTCCCCTCGTTCTGTTTCATCTAGATCTTCGACCTTTAAGATGTCGGGGGTGAGGTGTCGTTCGAAAATTATCTGGGCTATTCGCATGCCCTGACACAGACTTACAAGGGCTGTGCGACCCTGCTATAGGCAGGGGAAAACCCCCAAGGTCTTGCTACAAGGCGGCGACGAGCAGCGGCGAGTACAGAGGCATTCCCTCGGAATTAAGGAAGTCGTCGTACAGGATACTTATACTGTCGAGTCGCTACCAGCCTAGCAGTAGAGGACGCCCTAAGGCGAGTCGCACGGCGCACATGTGAGAGAGGAGCCAGAGGCCCAAACGTCGAGAATCTTAAGGATGGGGAGTAAGCCCCATTCCTGTCGTATCTTATATACATGCAAGAACGGTACGCTAAGTGTCTACCCTTAAGTGCTGGCCTGTGCGCAGCACCGCCCTAACAGCTGAGGTAAGTAAGTACGTAAGCGAGACATGTGATACAGTGTGTGACGTGTAACGTGAGTGTGATGAGGCGCGCGCTACCCTACAGCGCTAACCTAACAGTCAGGTGACCTACAAGCTAAAGAGACGCACGAGGAGGTGGCTGAGGCTCAGAGGAGCGGCGTACGCCTAGCGCCGCCCGTATAACCTATAGCGAGGATTGTTACTATATCCCCCTGGATATTCTGTGACATGCCCGGGATAATTCTATGCGCCTTGTCTGAGTAGTTGAAGACGATGGCTCCGACGTCTCCTCGGTAGTCCGAATCTATGATTCCGGCTTGTACTACCAATCCGTGTCTGAGGGTGTTGCCTGATCGTCCGGCCAGCCTTCCATACGATCCCTTCGGGATCTTCATTTTTACTCCAGTGGAGACGAGTTTCCATCCTCCGGCGGGAATCTCGGTTTCTTCTGCGGCGTAAAGGTCATACCCTGCAGCTTCTTGGGTCCCTCTTGTTGGAATTTTTCCTTCTGGGGCAACTACCATCTCCACCGTATCCATTCGGATCGTGGCTTCCTGTTTCTTTTCTTCTGCCCCTAGTATCGATCGTACATCGACTGTTTGGTCCTTCCAGTCGATTGTGGGGTTTTTGTCTTTCAGCCATCCATACCCTAGAATCATATTCTCTGTTCCGATTGATCCTACCAGGAATCGGACTTTCCGCATTTTCTGGGTCTTCGGATATCGTAGTAGTATGGTGGCTTCTCGGTCTATTCGCCCATCTTTGTTTTCTGTTCCGTCAACATTTTTGACGATGATCGGGTTCTTCAAGGGTTGCGTGGGCACCTTGTATTTTTCTACCACTCTGCTGTGAATCAGGTTCGACATTGCTCCTGAGTCGATTAGTGCATTGCACTTCACGGATTTTGCCAGCGTCATGATTACCGGGATGAAGAGGGATCGATTCTTCTCAAACGAGGTAATTACATGTGCTGCTTTCTCGGAGGGTAAGACCGTGGGCTTCCCTCCTAGGCAAAATCCTGTTCTTCTACGAGCCTTGCTAGGAGCTCGGGGTTCTTGGCTTTCAGAGCCCTAATTGCTGTGACCGCTCTGTTAGCGGTGATGTATTCAGTCTCTTCCTCAGAGACTTCTTCAATGCGAGCTTCTTGCTCGGCTTCTTCTTCTTTGGTTTTTCGAGTAGTCCGCCTAGGGCGGGCTGGCTTCCTTGGCCTCTTCGGACAGTCTCGCGACATATGTCCTGGCTGATGGCAGGTGAAACATTTTCCCTTTTTGATGTGATCGTTCCTTTCCTGGGTGGTCATTCGATCTACATCCATCACATTCGGATCTTTTGGTGCGATTGTCTGTGGAGCACTAGTGCGTCCGTTATTCTGGTTCGAGGCTTGCCAAGCCTTTTTCTTGACAAACGGTTTATCCCGTTTCAAGAATATCTTATACGTATTTTCATAGTACGAGGCAGCGGACTGCCATTCATCAATGGTCGCTGGTAGCGGCCGAACGCTGATGATATATCGGGTCGTATGTTCGGGTAACCCTTTCTCGAAGAGGGTTATGAGCAACGCGTTTCCGTCTGCGCTGTATCGATCATACTGGGCCTTCCCGGCCAAGTTGTTGAACTCGGTGATATAATCATCGATGTCCTTTCTGTCCTGGGTTACGTCCAGGATTTTCTTCCGCACCTTCTGTACTTCTTCGATGGCTCCGAAGGCTTTCTGGAAGTCTGCATCGAACTGTGCAAGACTAGGCGGGAAGAATTGTTTCGTCTGGGGGTTCGTATAAACCCGGTGATAATTCTGTTTCCATTGGCCCGTTTTCCCCTTGTTTGAAATATAAGAGAGGATAAAGATTACTCTCTGAACGTTGTTCTGGAATGACATTTCGTACATCGTAAACCAGGAATTGCACTGGTTTATGAAGTTCTGCATGTCGGATCGTTCCCCGTCGAATACGTCTGGGGGGTTGATCTTCATCATCGGGGGTCGATAGTACGGGTTCGGCGCCGGAGGTTGGGGCTGCGGCGCATTCGGTGGTGGGGGCCCACCTGGGGGTCCTCCTCCTCCCGGGTATCCTCCACCCGGGTTTCCTGGGTTTCCTCCGGGGTTCCCTGGGTTCCCTCCAGGGTTTCCTCCTCCGGGGTTCGCGGGGGTTCCTCCTCCGAGTCCTCCAGGAGGGGGGGCATTCCCTCCTCCAAGTCCGAAGTTTCCTCCCAGTCCTCCTCCGCTTGTACCTGCGGAGGTTCGTCCAAATAGGCCTGAAGGCCATGTTCCTGGGTTTGTCGTTCCCATTCCTCTGCTTGGGCTAGTCCAAGACGGATTTCCTCCGCTACCCATTCCGGGTGCGTTCTGTGGGGGGTTTCCAAAGAGGTCTGTTCCTCCAGCCATAGGCCCAATCCCACTCTGCGCAAAAGCAGATATAAATCCTGGAGGGTCCTGTCCTCCGGTCTGGCTGTTATCTGTTCCTGTAAAGTTTCCAGGATTTCTCCCATCATCTCCGATGCGCTCAATTCCTGCCATTCCTGTGGCGCCCGAAGGCTGATTCGTATTTCCATTGGCATCGAAGGTTCTGTTGATGGTTTCGGTTTCGGTCAACGTCGCGGTTGACATCGGAGGGATTTCTCCGAATCGTTCGAACGCTTCACGCGTTATTTCCCAAGCGGTCATTCCTGCGGAGGGGTATACTTGTACCCACTTTGATGCCCTATCTTCTCTGGGGATGACAACAATTCCTCCGCGGTTACGGAAGGCTCCGATGGTGTCAGTCCACTCATATCGGTTGAGTCTGTAGACTCCCTGAATGTCCTCGGGCAAGAGTTCAATCAGTCGTGCTGGGAATTCTGGTCCAAATATCATATGCCCTTGCACCGTGGTAGGTGAGGGAGTGATGAGCTCGACCTTCTGTTACGGGTCGAATACCCGTTCGTATATTCGAGTTGCGAATATAGATCGTTCTTCTGCACGTAGGCACGTCGCCATATGCAAGGCAAATACTCGTTAGATGCCTTCAAGTCCTAAGTGAAGTCCTTAGGAGATTGGTTAATATCCAATACGCGTTAGAGGATATAATCTGTTCGAGTGCAAGTCTGACAGAATATAAGACTCGCCTAAGTCCGAGAAGTCAATGTGCACTTTGAGGACTTAGTTGCTCGAGGGAGAAATACTGAGCGTAGTTTCCTACGTTTGAGAACGAGTATAAGACTTCTTGTTTATACAACAAGGTCGAGCTGAAGAGCCTCGACGGTAAGTACATGAGTTTTTATACTACGCTAAGTTTCAGGGGTCAAGTCTGTCCCAGATGCCACCGATACTATCTACGCTATAGTCCCAAACGTCTGCTAAGTATGTAGTGATATATCTGAGACGATAGATAGGAATGATGGCAGTTGAACGCCATCTGTCAGCTAATAAACGATGGACATGAAACGGTGGCAGGGTTGGATCTGCCAAAGATGAAACGAGCCCTATAGACTAGTACAACTGGGGATGCGCCCAGTAGGATCACGAGTAGCCAGGGGGGTTGGTTGCGCAACAAGTCCCTGTATCGTATTCGCCCAGTGGCGAGTTCTGTTGATATTCGAAAAATCACAATAACCGTAACAGCACTCGGCTTGTCATTGTGATCTAGGATCTTATGACGTGGCAGGTCTAGCTCTGACGGGCGAGACCTATTGTGACGTAGCTATGACAATGCTATTGTCTAGACGTATATGACGTATCGGACCGTAAGGTTACCGATGATAGTGCGATGATATCATTAGTCTTGTGACGTAGCGGTGTCTACGCTGGTCATGTGGTTGATAAGCCCAGTTAAGAGCTTGTCGTGGCAATGGGAGTTAACCCGTAGATAACGTATAGTTAGACGTATAAATCCCAGATAAATTGCTATAATCGTAGGAAAAATGCTGTAAGCCCCAGATAAATCTGTGACAAATAACATGTGCAGCCATTCATGACACATTCACATGGCCCTACCTGAGGTTCCCATTGAATATTCCAAGGAAACACCACAGAATCATGGAAATTCATTGTAAATTAACCTTCACTAATATTGTGGAAGGGCTTAAGTATGATGTCTCTGCTATACAAATGAAATGTCAATGCAATTTTGGTCAGATCAAACCATTAATACCATACTCTAACTCAGTAATTGGCAAGTGAAGCACTGGAGGTCATTCAATGGCACCATTATTCTTTGTTGATTTATGAGAAGTGACTGAAGTGCGTGTGATGCATCAATGAAGTATCAAATGGAAGATACTCTGCATAGGTACCAATATAAAATACTACCTGTGAGTATGGGCCCCATCCCTGGCCATTATAAGCCATTTATACTTCCAAAGCTGTCAGCTACACAAAACTGGTGCAATGCTATGTCTGTAATGAGTAGCTAGTATCTCCTGATATAGAGGGTGTTACAGTTGACATAGTCATAATGCATACACTCATAATGCATACATAGTCATAATGCATAGCCGGAGCTGGGAACCACTGTGGGGAGCAGGGAGTTATGCATAAAATGTCATACTAGATAATGCATAGCCTAATTGGGAGTTATCCATTAGTATGTCAAACCAGATATGGCATAAAATAACCTTCTCTGCATGTAGAAATATCCATTGCAATAGAGTTAAGTAAAATTAAGTGCTTTGGATCATCTCTGATCGATTTTGACCCAATATCTAGCTGATACTTCTCGATTCCTGCTGAAGACCAGAAGCGGAAGCCCCTCCCTAGACCTGATGCAAAATCCTGCAAACATCCAACAAAGGCTTCAGATCAGCCATGGAAATCAATGGTATTGAATATTGCAAGAAGTTCAAGTAGCCGTGTCTGCGGCATGCCGATGCAGCAGCATATCGCCCCTCATGTTCATGCAGCAATAATGTAAGCTGTGCAGGCACTTGAATGGTGTTGCACTTGCATCTCACAAACAGGTCTCACTGATGAGCCTTTGGGACTTAAAATCAAAGGGAAGTGATGATAGCATGTATCAGTAGTATGTGCATCGGTTATAGCTACATCCTCTGAGCATGTCAGCCGAGCAAGCAAGACAGAGTGTGACACCATTGCTGCGGGGAGTCATGGATTGTCACAAGTATCACATGGGTGTGACAAACATGCTAATGCATACATAGTCATAATGCATAGCATGAGGTGGGAACCGACACTATGCATTATGAGTATGTCAACTGTACATAACAATGAGCTAAAATGGAGACTGAGAGTCATGGCTTTAAAATGAGATTTTAATAGTCTGGTCTGGAGTGTCACAGACTTACCAGTCTGTGCGACCCTGGCATCAGGGGGACTCCCTAACGCCCTACAAGACGTGTGCGACGCCGCGCCAGCGGTGACTTTGTCGGCTGTACCCTAAGGAGGGACTCCTAGAGGCGACGTAGAGAGGCATCACACAGTCGAGCAAGACAAGAGGGGCCCTCGGGCCAGAGCACGCACAGACAGATGATAAGAGAGGCACTTTAGTGCATTAACGAGAATCTCAAGGATGAGGATGTAAGTCCTCATCCGTCGTACTTATACATGGTGAGTTGGCCAGTAATGGCCGCCCTAAAGTAGTGGCCTGTGCGCCGTAACTAAGAGGGCACATGATACATGTAACTACAGTGACCATTGTAACTAGTGTGACCGTAACGTGAGGTACCTGAGGCGCGCGCTACCCTACAGCGCTAACCTAACAGTCAGGTGACCAACAAGCTAGAGAGACGCACGAGGAGGTGGCTGAGGACCAGAGACGCGGCGTACGCCTAGCGCCGCATATGGAACCTATAGCGAGGGAAGTACAGTGGCCCTCCTGGGCACATCCGTGACATGGAGTAGGGGTTCCTGAGATATGGACCAGGGAATGAAAGTGTTGCAAACATTGCAATGGTCTTGTAGGTCACTGTATAACAAACCCAGTACAATTCAAATTCCATACAGTTCAATCCAAAACAACCCAGTTCTATTTAAACCCTATAACAGCCCTACATTGACATGAGACAGATTTAGGTGCAGTCACCCAAAAGAGAAAAGTTCCTGGTGGTGCGGGAACCTCACTGCCTTTAGTGCCCCCTTCTCACATGACCAGTAGATAAGATCTGATGTGTGACCTTTACAGATAAGATACCAGCTAGTAACGTGACATGTATATGTAAGCAATACCTTAGTTACTGTAGGTGTGCGCACATAGGCCACGGTGCTTTAGGGTAGACAAATAGGATTATTTGCGCTGCATGTATATATACCTAGGTCATCTGAGGCATACTCCTCAGACTTCTCAATGTGACCCTAGGGGTGTGTCCCTCTTTACTGCCATATCTTTGCTGTGCACTCTGATACTGCTAGTCTGTGACTCCAACATTTGACCTCCACACCAGAAGCCAGTGCCTGGCTTGGTTCCCCCAGTTGCATTGGGACATAGGGACTTAGGCATTGGGGGTTGAGTGGGTAGTAGTGAGGCATTGAGGATGGGTCACAGGTATTGTGACATGATATCACAGCACACTAGAAGCCCTAGAAAATGTTCTAATAACCCCAGTAACACAAGGACACCACAAGGTGATTAATAAACATAAGGTTTTAACAAGCTCCTGATCTACCCAGAGACATATATGGTCAAAAGCCACACAAACTTTGAGTTCGTTTATTAACACTTCAGAGAATCACTCCTGAGAATACAAGAACCACACATACATTCCGAAGGCATTCATAAGGCTCTAACTCAATTATAATTCAGGGATCAGTAGATACACATATATATCATACATCGCAGATCCCCAGCCACACTACACACATGTTCTAAACCACAGAACACCCTTTACCCAGTATAACACAGACCTCTACCTAGTACAACATCCCAGACACTGTACAACCATTATTGGTACATGAGATACACAGTAGTAAATGGCAAAGACATGTATATAAACCCTGGTAGTCCATCACTGCACCTGTTATGGTTGTTTCTATTTTTCGAATGCTGGCAGAACTCACCATTGGGTGAGTACGATACAGGGACTTGTTGCGCAACCAACCCCCCTGGCTACTTGTGACTCTACTGGGCGCATCCCCAGTTGTACTAGTGTATAGGGCACGTTTCACCTTTGGCAGATCCAACCCCCATTTCATATTCATTGTTTATTAGCTGATAGATGGCATTGAACTGCCATCATTCCTATCTATCGTTTCAGAGATATCGCTACATACCTATCAAACATTTGGCTCTATAGTGTAGATAGTATCGGTGACATCTGGGATGGACTTGACACCTGAAACTCAATGTATTATATAAACTCATGTATTTACTGTTTGTCACAAACTTGTGACGCCCACACCCAACGCCCAACGCCCCACCACCACTAGTCCTAACTCCCCTACCCTAACGCCTAACGTCTCCAAGGGGGCCCTACGCAACGAGGTCGTCGTCGTCTAAGAGGTAGTCCCAAGGGATATAGCGAGGTCGAGGTTCTCCCAGACTAGCAGGCAGGCATGCGCAAGCAGAGGGAATGGCAAGTAAGGGGGATGAACGCCCCAGAGTCAAATTGACAAGTCTGAGGTGTAAGCCTCAGACTCTACGGTATATATACATGTACGCGAGCATTGACTATCAAGGCTACCCTAAAGCGCATGGCCTGTGCGCATGCGCCTAACAGAGCGCTAAGTACTAACTCTAAATGCTTACATATACATGTCACGTGAGACCCTTCGTATAACGGGTAGTCTAGTGGTAACACGTCAACTCTTAAGTAAATCATGTGACCCTTGTAGCATATCTGCGGTGGTTCGAGACGGTGTCAGGCCATGATGCGGAAAACCGCGTCACTGTTGAGGCTCTTCAGCTCAACCTTGTTGTACAAACAAGAAGTCTTATACCCGTTCTCAAAACGTAGGAAAATATGCTCAGTATTTCTTGCTCGAGCAACTGAACGGCTAAGTCCTCAAAGTGCACCCTGACTTCTCTGACTTATGCAAGTCTTACATTCTATGAGACTTGCACCCCGAACAGATTATATCCTCTAATGCATATTGGATATCAAACGATCTCCTAGGAATTCTACCTAGGACCTGAAGGCATCTAACGAGTATTTGCCTTGCATATGACGCCATGCCTACGTGCAGAAGAACGATCTATATTTGCAACTTGAATATATGAACGGGTATTCTGACACAGACCTACGGGTCTGTGGGACCGGCCTACAAGGATGGGGGACTCATAACTCTTGAAGTGCACAAGCATGCCCAGCAGCGGTGAACATCGTGCATAAACCGCTGCCCAAGTGGGACTACTGAAAGTAGTCCACCGGGGTACTCCACATGGGTACGGCTACCGCTAGGTCGATGTACCAGACTAGCGAGAGTGAGAGAGAGAGGGTCAGTGCCGTCCACGCCAGTGTCACTGTCACAGATTTCTGTGGCATGTTTTAATATATTACCCCCTCCTAGGCTTGAACCTAGGACCTCACGTTCTAGTAGTCACATGACCAGTGCAGCGTAGTGTAGCGGTATAACACAACCTGTCCATCAGGACATACGGTCACGTGATCCCCTACTTACATAACACATACGCGTGACCTTTAGGGGCGCGCACAGACCATGCCATTAGGG
Organism: Wolfiporia cocos; assembly: GCA_029448655.1. Classification (NCBI taxonomy): domain Eukaryota; kingdom Fungi; phylum Basidiomycota; class Agaricomycetes; order Polyporales; family Phaeolaceae; genus Wolfiporia; species Wolfiporia cocos. The sequence goes on along the minus strand of JACCLO010000008.1, from coordinate 1,605,172 downwards.
CAGGCCCTTCATTAGGTAGCGGCCGGTCTGTATGTATATAAAGTAGACGTCTGAGGTCTTACAACCTCAGACTGATCAATCTCAACAATGGATGTGTACCCTCATCATCATACTGCGTGCTAGACTGGGACTGCCTCTGGTGACTACGCCATCACTATGCCCTAGACTCTCTATCTTGGAGTCTACCTAGTCAGCCCATGCGACGTTACCTCGTCGTCAACATCTTCAACGTTAGTAGAAGGGGTTAGGGCATAAACAATGTACGTATGACACATTCTGTGTCAGTCACACAGAACGAGAAGAAAGGGGGGCAAGCCTCATTGTCGAGAATCTTAGGAATGAGGATGTAAGTCCTCATCCCATCGTACTTATACATGTGTAGCTGGCCAGTAACGGCCGCCCTGTTACGGATTGAATATCCATTCAACGCAAGATAACTAAGTCGAGTTACTCAGCGTATTGAGTAGCGCACTACTCGTCGGACTCCTTAGAGTCAGAGCGTCAATATACAAGCTGCAGGCTTAATTGCTCAAGCCTTTGAGAACGAGTATAAGATCCTTGTAATTCAACAAGGTCGAGCTGAGGAACTCGACCGGTATTTACATCAGGTTATATACTACAGTCTGTTAATCAGGGTCATAGTGTCCTTGGTACTGCTACTATTAAGTCCATTGGGCTAACAACATAAGTAATAAAGGAGAAGTGTTGCAGTTGAGCGCAATAAGGGATGAAACTGAGAACTACTGTGGTTAGACACAGAATATCAGCTAGAACGCGATGCGAACACAGAGAATGGGCATAGGGTTGTGACGCAGACACTGTTACGGTTATTTTGATTTTTCAAATATCGACAGAACTCACCATTGAGCGAATACGATACAGGGACTTGTTGCGCAACCAACTCCCCTGGCTACTCATGATTGTACTGGGCGCATCCCCAGTTGTACTAGTCTATAGGGCGCATCTCACCTTTGGCAGATCCAACTCTGCCCTCGTTTCATATTTATCATTTACTAGCTGATAGATGGTGTTCAACCGCCATCATCATTCCTATCTATCGTCTCGGATATATCACTACATACTTATCAAACGTTTGGTACTATAGCGTAGATAGTAGCGGTGACATCTGGGACAGACTCGACCCCGAAAATCCTACGTAGTATATAAACTCATGTACGTACTGCCGAGGCTCTTCAGCTCGACCTTGTTGTACAAACAAGAAGTCTTATACTCGTTCTCAAACATAGGAAACTACGCTCAAGTATTTCTCGCTCGAGCAATTGAACGACTAAGTCCTCGAAGTGCACATCGACTTCTCGGACTTAGGCGAGTCTAATATTCTATCAGACCCGCACTTGAACAGATTATATCCTCTAACACGTATTGGATATTAACCAATCTCCTAAGAATTCTACTTAGGACTTGAAGGCATCTAACGAGTATTTGCCTTGCATACGGCAACAAGCCTACGTGCAGAAGAACGATCTATATTCGCGACTCGAATATACGAACGGGTATTCGACCCATAACAATCGCTATGCTCATAATCAGGGACTATGTATGCACCCCGGATAATGGAATGTAGAGGCACAATCTCATATGGAACGCGTGAATTGGATTTGACACGATAAAGGCCAAGGTCGCGGTCCTTTGAACGCTCAATTCCTGTTCGTCCATCCAAGGGTTTAATCAACGCCAATGGATATAGGATATCTTTTGTATCAGCTGCGGGTAATACATGAGATGGGCAGGCATCATATATCGTAACCACACACCATTTTCAGCACGGCTGTCAACGACATTCTTCACCAAGTACGTGAAGACAGAAATGAGCTGCGCAAAAATGGGTCGCTCCGTGGTTTTGATTAGGACATGATCATATTGAGGTCTTCCGTGAAAGTTGGGGTTGCATCACAGCAAATTGGTAGCCATCTTCCACGTCTCGCAAGATTCATAGTTGACTTTGAGAAGGCAATATTCGGTAATCTACAGTTTCGTCAATTGGTGATGTTCATATGCAAAAAAATACCATATCGAGAGCTGAGATCTTGACTGAAGGATTCTGAAACCTGAGACCATTGGATGCGAGAAATTTCCCAAGAAAATCCCCAAGGTGTTTGTGGAAATCAGTAAATACGGCCGGTGCATTGGGGTCCTCTTGAAGGAAATCATGATAGGTTTTTTTGGAGAACCAAGACTTATATGACCTAATCCGAATAAAGTACTACATGAGTCTTCGTCAGCAATTTCTTCAGATTTGTTCTTCATGTGGTCGTTGTACGCATCAAAATCCCCAATGCGCGAGCGAATGAGCGATGCAACGCAATTATTGTGATTGATGGTAAGAATCTGTCGAGTATTTGAGACGTTTCAATATGTGAGTAAGACAATTTGATATATACCTGACTAGCGATGTTTTTGTAATTCGTTTGCTGGTATGATTTCTTCACTGAGCGATGCATCTTTTCACTAGGCTTTGTATTGTAGTTTCTGGTGACACCCTTGGCCTTGATGTCTTGAAATGCATGTTGATAGGAATGCGCTTTGATGAAATTCCAGTTCTTGTCACCATCTCCCATTTTTCTCGAATATTCCTAGCGATGCAACTACATTAGTTTAATGCTTGCTGAATGCTGGATAGACTTACTTCGATAAGCTGTAGAAGTGGATATAACTCCTCCCATCCCATTGTCAGTCGTCCTGTGGTATGAACTTCGAATGACAAGTACATGTCTAGTACAAGATAGCTGCGCAAACAGCGTAGCAAGACATAACTGGCAGACCCAGGTCTTGTAGCGAGGACGTTGTGAGTAGCAAAAATAACAATCTGAGTCAAATAAGTTTGTCGTTATTGAATTAGAAAGGTAATGGACACTACCTTTGACAAATCCTCGAGTTTGCTGCCGTCTGTAAAGTTGATATTCATGATCTGGTCAAAGTGATTAAAGCCGCACCATCGCGGCATCTGGAGGACCCTGTGCACAGGTGAGTAAAAATATTGCATGCTAGCCCACTGAGTATCAACCATGGTTCCTGCATTACATCCAAGATCATTCACATGTTGCTTAATCTTTGACCACAGGTGGTCACCAAATAGCCCAATGTGGTGAGCATGTAGCCTATCAAATGACAAAGCCCTGTGTACATCAGTATTTGCTATCTTCCAAAATGAGTTCTAAGCAGAATCAGTGAGATGCTATAAAACATGAGGATAGACAGATACCTTGATAGGACGAAGCCCGAGTGGCTTCAAGATGGCCTCTTGTTCAGCCACCGTGCCCATAGCTCTGGCGCATTCCACAAGCACTTTAGTATCAGTCGACGTACGAAGCGGATACTCCACACTTGTATCCGCGAGCTGCGAACTAGGTACTAAGCATATTGGACAAGGACAATTACACTTCAGTCCTCGTATCAGAACCATAAGGCATCTAGGTATTTAATTTGAGTTAATCGAAATGCAGACTAAATTTGGAACGTACTGTTCCTCATAGTCCGCAGAAAGAAACAATATGAACATGAATAGCCATCTCACAATGTCGTCTGCGCACTTGACATCATATCCTTCTTTCGAATGGAGTGCAACATCCTCCATGAATACCAAAAATCCCTTATGGTAGACGACGTGCTTGAAATTCATGAAGCCTGTTTTGCCATCCTCTGCGGAGTCATTATCCACCTTGAAGAATGATGAGGATATAAATTTAGATTAGATATACATACTTACAATCAGCAGCCAACCAACCACACACCCGCCACCTACCCCCTCATTATTGCGGATCTCAGTGGGGAGATGAGCCACTCGAGCGATGACTGGGTATCCTTTCTGCGTTCCGAATGACGATAGTTTCGTCTTGTCCGCATAAATGATAAGGCCGAATGCCGTCGCTCCGGCAGGAACCTGAGACTGAAAGGAGCCAAGACTCGAAAACAAAAGCATTGAAGATATGTTTACCTGTACTTCCCAGAGTCTATCTCCCGTCCATGGTTCACGATAAAAACTCTCCCATTCAGATCCGGTGTGTCTGTAGAGCTGGGTTGGTGTCCAATTCCAATGCTTTGATAGTGCAGGATTCTGTAATAGGTCAAGTACCCATGCCCAAACATCACATCCATAGACATCGAAGCTATGTTCTTCGTAAGGTACTGATATGGTATGTTTCACAAACTATTCAACATGGTCAATATATTACCGCAGAATATCGAGATTTGATTCTTACAGGAGTCAACTGGTTTGACACTGCATTCCAGATCTCGTGCAACTGAGCTTCGCTCGTCAGCAAGAACTTTGTCTGCCCCGAAGCGACTGCATTAATCAATTTGATTAAGGAGTCAATTTCCTTTTTCTTGAGAGATGACTGCAGTGCGATCTCTGCGAATTCAAAGTCTGCACGGGTCTCAAATGGCTCCCATGGCGTCTTTGATTTTGGTGACTTCGGGGGTTCGTCATCTTCTTTTCTGTAGTCATCGAAGGCTTGTACGCGACTTGGAATGTAGCTAGTCGGATGATATTGGGTCATAATATCATCCTTGTTTGGTTGCCACTCTGGTGTTTCTGCGGGCTCTTCAAAAAATGATTAACTTCAACTTCAAGTGAACGTCTATAAAGTCAGGATAAACCACCTTGTATGACAATGTCGTCATATATTTGCCCTGGAGAGTCTTCCAACTCTCTATTCAAACATGTATTTATCTGAGACATTTTGTTAGACATGTCAGCCAATGTGCATAATTTGATTGTGACTGACCAATGGTAGGATGTTCCTCGGAACTTGAGGCGACTGGTAGATGTCAAGGTCAGTAAGTAATTCACTGCTGAGCCATCCAAGAGGACTGAAACACAAGCTGACAGTCTACCTGGAAGATTGATACTTACTGCATTCGGCCTGAGTCTTGACACCGAGGTAAGTTGGCGGAGGTGCTACAGTTCGGGGATGGGAATTTGTGACTGGTTGCAAATCTTAAGAAACAGTAGACGCAGACATGATTCTAAATAAACATACTGTTTGAAGTTGAAGGAGCATCTATGTCTTCCTGTCGAAGCTGAGCGGCTAGTTCTCGCTCTGCTACTTCCTGTCTGCATTTTCTCATATGGCTGCCTCGGCCGCGAGTCTTGAAAACCCCATTGCATATATCACAAGTAAATTCACCGAGAGAAAGCCAACGTCCGAGAAAGTTTAGCCCTTGTTCCCTAGGCATAATGACTTAGGAGCTCTAGGCAAGCAGATACTCTTGGGTCACATAGTGCAATAATTTGCTGTTCGCGCCCGATTGCGACTCAGATTGCAACACCCAATCCCGATCGTGTTGCAAGACTGTTCCAACCATGTGATCATAGATTTAGAAGGTCTTGGCAATCGTGCTTCATGATTGCAATTATCCCACACGGTACCTCAATTGGAATTATTTGCTTATATTATAACTTAATTACAATTGGAGACAGCTTGTTACGGTTATTTTGACTTTTCGAATATCGACAGAACTCACCACTGGGCGAATACGATACAGGGACTTGTTGCGCAACCAACTCCCCTGGCTACTCGTGACTCTACTGGGTGCATCCCCAGTTGTACTAGTCTATAGGGCGCGTTTCATCTTTGGCAGATCCAACTCTGCCACCGTTTCATGTCTATCGTTTATTAGCTGATAGATGGCGTTCAACCGCCATCATTCCTATCTATCGTCTCAGGTATATCACTACATACCTATCAAACGTTTGGTACTATAGCGTAGATAGTATCGGTGACATCTGGGACGGACTTGACCCCTGAAACCCAACGTAGTATATAAACTAATGTACTTACTGTCGAGGCTCTTTAGCTCGACCTTGTTGTACAAACAAGAAGTCTTATACTCGTTCTCAAACGTAGGAAACTACGCTCAGTATTTCTCACTCGAGCAACCGAACGACTAAGTCCTCGAAGTGCACACTGACTTCTCGGACTTAGGCGAGTCTTATATTCTATTTGACTCGCATTTCAACAGATTATATTCTCTAATGCGTATTGGATATTAACTGATCTCCTAAGGACTTCACTTAGGACCCGAAGGCATCTAACGAGTATTTGCCTTGCATACGGCGACGTGCCTACGTGCAGAAGAACGATCTATATTCGCGATTCGAATATACAAACGGGTATTCGACCCGTAACAGAAGGTCGAGCTTATCACACCCTCACCTACCACGGTGTAAGGGCACATGATATTTGGACCAGAATTCCCAGCACGACTGATTGAACTCTTGCCCGAGGACATTCAGGGAGTCTACAGACTCAACCAATACGAGTGGACTGACACCATCGGAGCCTTCTGTAACCGCGGAGGAATTGTTGTCATCCCCAGAAAAGATAGGGCATCGAAGTGGGTACAAGTATACCCCTCCGCAGGAACGACCGCTTGGGAAATAACGCGTGAAGCGTTCGAACGATTCGGAGAAATCCCTCCGATGTCAACCGCGACGTTGACCGAAACCGAAACCATCAACAGAACCTTCGATGCCAATGGAAATACGAATCAGCCTTCGGGCGCCACAGGAATGGCAGGAATTGAGCGCATCGGAGATGATGGGAGAAATCCTGGAAACTTTACAGGAACAGATAACAGCCAGACCGGAGGACAGGACCCTCCAGGATTTGTATCTGCTTTTGCGCAGAGTGGGATTGGGCCTATGGCTGGAGGAGCAGACCTCTTTGGAAACCCCCCACAGAATGCACCCGGAATGGGTAGCGGAGGAAATCCGTCTTGGACTAGCCCAAGTGGAGGAATGGGAACGACAAACCCAGGAACATGGCCTTCAGGCCTATTTGGACGAACCTCCACAGGTGCAAGCGGAGGAGGACTGGGAGGAAACTTCGGACTTGGAGGAGGGAATGCCCCCCCTCCTGGAGGACTCGGAGGAGGAACCCCCGCGAACCCCGGAGGAGGAACCCCTGGAGGGAACCCAGGGAACCCCGGAGGAAACCCAGGAAACCCGGGTGGAGGAAACCCGGGAGGAGGAGGACCCCCAGGAGGGCCCCCACCACCGAATGCGCCGCAGCCTCAACCTCTGGCGCCGAACCCGTACTACCAACCCCCAATGATAAAGATCAATCCCCCAGACGTATTCGACGGGGAACGATCCGACATGCAGAACTTCATAAACCAGTGCAATTCCTGGTTTACGATGTACGAAACGTCATTCCAGAACGACGTTCAGAGAGTGATCTTTATCCTCTCTTATATTTCGAACAAGGGGAAAACGGGCCAATGGAAACAGAATTACCACCGGGTTTATACGAACCCCCAGACGAAACGATTCTTCCCGCCTAGTCTTGCACAATTTGATGCAGACTTCCAGAAAGCCTTCGGAGCCATCGAAGAGGTACAGAAGGTGCGGAAGAAAATCCTGGACGTAACCCAGGACAGGAAGGACATCGATGATTATATCACCGAGTTCAACAACTTGGCCGGGAAGGCCCAGTACAATCGATACAGCGTGGACGGAAACGCGTTGCTCATAACCCTCTTCGAGAAAGGGTTACCCGAACATACGACCCGATACATCATCGGCGTTCGGCCATTACCAGCGACCATTGATGAATGGCAGTCCGCTGCCTCGTACTATGAAAATACGTACAAGATATTCTTGAAACGGGATAAACCGTTTGTCAAGAAAAAGGCTTGGCAAACCTCGAACCAGAATAACGGATGCACTAGTGCTCCACAGACAACCGCACCGAAAGATCCGAATGTGATGCATGTAGATCGAATGACCACCCAGGAAAGGGACGATCACATCAAGAAGGGAAAATGTTTCACCTGTCATCAGCCGGGGCATATGTCGCGAGACTGCCCGAAGAGGCCAAAGAAGCCAGCCCGCCCTAGGTGGACCACTCGAAAAACCGAGCAAGAAGAAGCCGAGCAAGAAGCTCGCATCGAAGAAGTCTCAGACGAAGAAACTGAATACATCACCGCAAACAGAGCGGTCACGGCGATTAGGGCCCTGAAAGCCAAGAACCCCGAGCTCCTAGCACAGCTCGTAGAAGAACAGGATTTTGCCTAGGAGGGAAGCCCACGGTCTTACCCTCCGAGAAAGCAGCGCATGTAATTACCTCGTTTGAGAAGAATCGATCCCTCTTCATCCCGGTAATCATGACGCTGGCAAAACCCGTGAAGTGCAATGCACTAATCGACTCAGGAGCAATGTCGAACCTGATCCACAGCAGAGTGGTAGAAAAATACAAGGTGCCCACGCAACCCTTGAAGAACCCGATCATCATCAAAAATGTTGACGGAACAGAAAACAAAGATGGGCGAATAGACCGAGAAGCCACCATACTACTACGATATCCGAAGACCCAGAAAACGCGAAAAGTCCGATTCCTAGTAGGATCAATCGGAACAGAGAATATGATTCTAGGGTATGGATGGCTAAAAGACGAAAACCCCACAATCGACTGGAAGGACCAAACAGTCGATGTACGATCGATACTAGGGGCAGAAGAAAAGAAACAGGAAGCCACGATCCGAATGGATACGGTGGAGATGGTAGTTGCCCCAGAAGGGAAAATTCCAACAAGGGGGACCCAAGAAGCTGCAGGGTACGACCTTTACGCTGCAGAAGAAACTGAGATTCCCGCCGGAGGATGGAAACTCGTCTCCACTGGATTAAAAATGAAGGGATCGTATGGAAGGTTGGCCGGACGATCAGGCAACACCCTCAGACACGGATTGGTAGTACAAGCCGGAGTCATAGACTCGGACTACCGAGGAGACGTAGGAGCCATCATCTTCAACTACTCAGACAAGGCACATAGAATTATCCCGGGCATGCGAATAGCCCAGATAATCTTCGAACGGCACCTCACCCCCGACATTATAGAGGTCAAAGACCTAGATGAAACAGAACGAGGGGAGAAAGGGTTTGGATCCACGGACCAGCCAGAGGAAACAGCGCAGCAGCTCTATACTTTCGAGGAGTACGAAGCGATCCGACGCTTTGCAAAAGATAACCCTAGGATCATAGGAAAGAAAGGGGAGACGCGAAAGAAGTTCCAAACAAAGATACAAATCATCAACGCTGTCAGGAAAGCGCTGACGAAATCCCAGGAATTCGCGCAGAAAACCCCCAAACCAGAACAAACGATTGAGGAGATGGTCCCGAAACACCTACTGGACTTCGCCAAGGTGTTCAGCAAGGAGTCCGCAGCAGCGTTCCCCCCGTCGAGACCATGGGACCACGCAATCGAATTAAAACCCGATTTTGTGCCGAAAGACTGCAAAGTCTATGCACTCTCACCTAAAGAGCAACAGGCACTGGACGAATTCCTAAAAGAAAATCTGGCCAAAGGATTCATAGTCCCTTCAAAATCCCCGATGGCGTCACCATTCTTTTTCGTTCCAAAGAAAGACAGCGGCCTACGACCCTGTCAAGATTATCGATATCTGAACGAAGGGACGATAAAGAACGTCTATCCCTTGCCACTGATCTCAGAGCTCCTGGAAAAGCTAAAAGGAGCAAAGATCTTCACAAAGATGGACCTTAGGGCGGGATACAACAACGTGCGGATCAAGAAGGGAGACGAATGGAAAGCAGCCTTCAAAACAAACCGAGGGTTGTACGAGCCCACAGTTATGTTTTTCGGATTGTGCAACGCACCCGGGACCTTTCAGGCAATGATGAATGAAATCCTGAAAGAAGAAATCCTCGAAGGATGGGTGCTTGTTTATATGGACGACATCCTCGTTTTCTCAGAAGATGAGAAAACACACAAAGAACGGGAATGGCGGGTCCTTCAGAAATTAGTGGACAACCACCTCTTTGTGAAACCCGAGAAATGCGCTTTCGGCGTCGACTGAGTTGAGTTCCTAGGGCTGGTCATCACCCCAGGGAACATCCAGATGGACCCAGCGAAACTCAACGGGATTAAAGAATGGCCGACTCCCCAAAATCTCAAGGAAGTCAGATCCTTCCTAGGGTTTGCGAACTTCTATCGAAAATTCATCGACCACTACTCAACGCACGCACGACCCCTGGTAGACCTCACAAAAACGGTCACAGGAACGGGGTTCCAGTGGACGGACAAAGAGCAGAGAGCGTTCGACTTCATGAAGCAGGCATTCACAACGGCGCCCGCGCTAGGAACACCCGACAAGGAAAAACCATTCATCCTCGAAACTGATGCATCTCAGTTCGCCACAGGAGCAGTGCTGAAACAAACAGATGAAACAGGGCGCGAACGGCCAGTGGGATATCTCTCACAATCCCTGACATCAACAGAACGGAACTACGAAATCTACGATCGCGAACTACTCGGAATAGTCCGAGCATTAGAAGAATGGCGGCACCTATTGGAAGGAGCACCGCATCGGATCTTGATCCGAAGTGATCATCAGAACCTGACGTACTGGAGAAGTGCACAGCGCCTAAATCGGCGACAAGCGAGATGGCATCTATTCCTTTCACAATTCGACCTGAAATTGCAGCACGTCCCCGGAAGGAAACTAGTCATGGCCGACACACTTTCCAGGTTGTACCACCTGGACGAAAGCAACGAGGACAATGAGGGAATCACCATGATTCCAGACGAACTCGTCGTCCATGCGATCCAGATCCCGATCATTGATCGAATCAAGAACGCCAACGATCGAGATGAATCTGCGGAACAGGCGATCCGTGCTCTAGGGGGCACAGGCGAATTCCCCGCGAGAACCACCGCAGATCAATGGCAACAAACAGATGGAATACTGCTCTACAGGGGCAGGATGTACGTGCCAAAAGACGAGGACCTTCGACGGGACGTCATCTCAAAATACCACAACACGATCCCGGCCGGACACCCTGGGATCTGGGGTACAACAGTACAGGTTACGACCCACTTTTGGTGGCCTGACATGAGAACAATGATAGCGGAATACGTCCGGGGCTGTGCAATCTGTCAACAGATGAAACCTGATAGGAATCCGCTAAAACCCCCCTTGCAACCAATACCGACACGGGAAGACGCCCTCCCCTTCTCACAGTGCTCGGTCAATTTTGTCACCGACCTGCCAAGAGTCGGAAAGTATGACTCCATGATGGTGATTGTCGACCATGGCCTATCCAAGGCCATCTCTCTCACCCCATGCGACAAAACAATTACAAGCGAAGGAGCCGCAGAAATATTCCATCGAAAGATATATTCACAGTACGGCATCCCCCGAAAAATCATCTCGGACAGGGGACCACAATTCGCATCAAAACTATTCAGGGAATTATGCAAGCTGCAGGGAACGGAGTCAGCGATGAGTACAGCATACCATCCCCAGACAGACGGACAAACGGAAAGGATGAACCAACAGATCGAAGTATATCTTCGTATCTATTGCATGAACGACCCTTTCCAATGGGTACAGCGACTGCCTGACGTCGAATTTGCGCACAACACCAGACGGACCGAAAACCGGCCAGCGCCACTTGAAATAATCCTAGGATACATCCCGAGAGGATTCCCAGACTATGACAGAGTAGGGAACGTCCCGGCAGCTGTCGACAAGGTCAAGAAGATCAAAGAGGCGCGAAAGATGGCATTCATCGCGCATGAATTAGCCCAGAAAAGAATGGCAGGGCGGTTCCTCAGAGAACTGCCGAAGCTTGAGAAAGGGGATAAGGTCTGGCTCGATGCCAAGAACCTAACGATCCCCTACGAATCGAACAAACTGGCACCAAAAAGAGAAGGACCCTTCACCATCACAGAAAAGATGGGACCCACGACATACCGGCTGCAGTTACCGGTGAATTGGAAAATTCATCCGGTCTTCCACGCTGCCTTACTAAAACCATTCAAGGAAACAGGCGTACACGGACCCAATTACCTACGGCCGCCACCTGATATCATCAAGGGACAAGAAGAGTACGAAGTTGAAGCCATCCTGGCTGACAGATGGCGAGGGAGGAAGCACCAGTACTTCGTCAAATGGAAAGGCTATGCCACGGCTGACAACTCATGGGAAGACGAGGGGAACTTGGAGCACTCCAAGGAGCTGATAAAAGACTACCACAGGACGAGAATCAGGACAACCCCGACACTCGAAAACAAGACAGTAATAATATGTTGACGACTCGCCACCAGCTCCCCCGCCGTACCACGACCCCTGGCGATGCAGATCGTCGAGAAGGCCGACCACGAGGTATGCCACCAAGGAGGTACTCCCCCCAGCATCTGCAAATTAGACACGCCCTCCTCTGGTACAGGGCCGAGGGACCTTTTGCTGGCCGAGCCGATGGCTGGTCGGCCCTCTTCGACATCGCGCAGGACCTCACCCACGTCTACAGCTCGTACCAGAATATCACCGAGGACCTCGTCCGAATGGAGGAGCAGATCAGAGCGCAGAGAGAGGAACTCGAGCTACTCACCGACAGACTTATCGACCGATTGGCCGCCACCACAACGGCCCGACTACGACACACGCTCAACGACTTCGAGGATCGCGAGCACGTTACTCCCGACCGACCCGCATACGTACCACGACCCGCCCGCTTTTTCACCGCCAACGAATGACGCTGAGTTGCAGGGCCGTTTCATTTTATGGAACGCGATAGAGTACTATTTCCGTTGCCTACCGAGACTCAGAGGGCCCACCAAACAGGAGTTAGAGACCCGGCGCCACGTATTCCTGGTGTGGGAAGCGACAGGCGACGTGAACCACCAGCACGCCCGGAGAGCCCTAGGGCTACCCCAGCGAGACAGCGAAGAGTGAATAGCACACCGCCTATTCGACGATCTCCTTCGGTGCAGAGTATTACCCGCGAGGAGTTTGAGCGAGGTGCGAGGGAGCACGAACGAGACATCGCCTCCCTACCCACATGGGCCGCACGAAACCTCCACCGAGCCGCACACCACTGGAGGTACCAACATAACGAATACCTCTGCGATATCCCTTCCCTACGGGTACCAGCGAGGCCCTCACCCGAGCAGCCGTGTCGACAATGTGGTTCCGCTAACCACTGGATCCTCGACTGCCCCGATTATATTTGCAGAGCTTGTGGGCTCAATCAACCAGGTCATCGACAGAATGAATGCCGCCAACACTTCGTATGGCGAACTCCTACGACCCCGTCCCTCAGCGGGAACGGCGACATCTACAACGAACAGAACGCCGAGGCACTCTGAAGAGGGGAACTTGGAAAATTCGTCGAGGCCAACGAATGCCTAGGGAGGGGCTGATGTTACGGTTATTTTGATTTTTCGAATATCGACAGAACTCACCACTGGGCAAATACGATACAGGGACTTGTTGCGCAACCAACCCCCTGGCTACTCGTGATCTACTGGGCGCATCCCCGGTTGTACTAGTCTATAGGGCTCGTTTCGTCTTTGGCAGATCCAACCCTGCCACCGTTTCATGTTCATCGTTTATTAGCTGATAGATGGCATTCAACCGCCATCATTCCTATCTATCGTCTCAGATATATCACTCCATACTTATCAAACGTTTGGGACTATAGCGTAGATAGTATCGGTGGCATCTGGGACAGACTTGACCCCTGAAACCTAGCGTAGTATAAAAACGCATGTACTTACCATCGAGGCTCTTCAGCTCGACCTTGTTGTATAAACAAGAAGTCTTATACTCGTTCTCAAACGTAGGAAACTACGCTCAGTATTTTTCACTCGAGCAATCGAACGACTAAGTCCTCGAAGTGCACACTGACTTCTCGGACTTAGGCGAGTCTTATATTCTTTTCGACTCGCACTTGAACAGAACCCGAAGGCATCTAACGAGTATTTGCCTTGCATACGGCGACGTGCCTACGTGCAGAAGAACGATCTATATTCGTGACTCGAATATACGAACGGGTATTCGACCCGTAACACTGTCCCTACTCCCTGCCCCAAATCCCCATTGCGGAAAACTGACAGTTTTCCGCATGTTCATAGAGTTGTCTTGCAATCTGCAGTATAAGAATGAGTATTTTTAGGATATTTCGGAGTGATGAAATACATACCAGTCTGTTCACTATAGCGGTTACATCTCACAATAAGAACAGTTGCACACTAACCAAATGTAAGTAGACAAGACAAAACTAAAAACTAATGACTTTTACTTATGCGCATGGATGGTCATCCACTCACATGTGGTCATTTAGCTCCTCTTGAAGCTAGAGGGGATGGAGTTGCCTCGCCAAGACCCAGAGACCAACTGGATGTGAGAAAAGCACAGGGAGAAGACAAAATAGACTGCACCGCTCCGTGAGCCCATTTATGTGTAGCGAAATAAAGTTCAAGGGGCGACAGAATAGTGAATGAACCTAAAACGAAGTCATGAAATGACGTGATGATACTGCGAGTTCAGGTAGAAGCATTACCATAAATGGATTGTGGCTAAGGTGTGACATGAAGATGAGAAGGAGTTGGTTGCAAGCTGCGTCATCAGCGAAAATGTGCTCAATATACACGAAAAACCTGACGTGGATGGCGCACAATATGTCTTGGCTGCTGTGTGGCTGTAGAAGGTGCTTTTGCCACAAAAAGAGAGATCCTCTTCTGGAATTGTTCACCTCAGCCACAAGGATAAGTACTAGTCCGATTTCTACAGGGATAATGTATTTGCAATGATTTGATCAAAAGCAGGGGTATGGATGGACGCATAAACGGTAGTGTGGTGGTACAGAGGACGGCAACGAAGCATAGTGCCGTAAGCACGTTAACCACATCAAGATGTGCACGACTCTAGATGCAACTCCCTTGCTTGTACAAAATTGCGTTACACAATCATACACGTATGCAACGTAACCGCAACCTTACCGTAAGATCTGTCGTTCAATGGCATATGTCAATCTACAAATCAGGTCACATGATCTGTAGATACATTTGGATTACATTGGATAGATTTCGGTACATCGAACTTTTCTGGATAGATTTACATACATCAGGATTCATTGAGATATATTTAAATACCTCGGATTTTCACTGGGCATCACCTACTGTCACTGAATGGGCTCTGTTCCTCACATAGGAACCTTGCACCCATTTCTCGTGACCATGTACTGACTGCTACCATTGCGTCCCTGACCTGGTGGCACCGTTCACCGAAGTCGGCGGTCGTGGGGTTTGGTGGGAACGCCCATTGCATGGCAAGTGGTGAGTTGATGTGACCCAGTTGACTTCTGCCACGGATCGTGTTGCTCTGATGTTGGGCGAGGTGGAATGCCTCCTCAATGCGGACTGGGTCCAGAGCTTGGTTGGGTGCGAAGGTGCAGACGGATGGTAGGTACGAGGATCCGGCGACTGTGTGTTCCTCAACTGGTGCGACTTCAGGTTCTCTGGGGGCATGGATGCTGTCTGCTACCGAGAGAAGTCCCACATTGTTGACAAATGTGTCGAATGGGTTGAAGTGGCCAGATGCCAGAGGTGGTGCTGCCAGGAATGCCGGTGCATGGTTGGGTGCAGGTACCGGGGTGTGTTCGTCCCGAGGGTTGCGGATGTAGTTGATAGAGTGAGCCATATCTCGTATGTAATGAAGGGTGTAGTATTGAAAGATGTAGTCGCGACTGAGACCACTACCCACCCACTGTGGGACCTCTAGAGGCTATCAGGGTGGTAGCTATAAAATTTCTGTCCACTACAAACTGTGTCCACCTCTTTTTGGAGATGTGCCAAGAAATGCTAAGGGGTTTTCTTCCCAAAGCCGGCGAGAAAACGCAGCCTCCAACACCTCGTCCAGCCCCAAAGCTAATTTGGGATACCAGGGGCATGGGAACTATCCACCTATGTGATGGGGCATGTAAAAGATTACCGTAGGGTGGCAAGTGCCGGTACAGTGCTAGGCAATTTCCTGCCTCTTCAGCCATGGGTTACATGCTGAGTTGTATAGTAATGGGGGCACGGTAATGCGCGTATCGTCGGGGCAGTAAGTAGATGACCAGTGCTTCTGTACACTGCCACAGGGCCCCTTAACGCCTTTGATTATTATGCGTCGGGTGCACAGTTACTGTGGTGGGGTTGTAACCCAAGACCTTTACGACTGCGTTGCATGGTGTTGGTCCAGTAGCTTAGAAGCAACAGTAGGAGAGGTCCCCTACACGCTGTTCACAATGAATCCCCCAGAACTCAAATCCCTTAACCCTGGGATGTGACGGGTATGGATAATCTGATCACATGCCTGGATGACAAAGTCAAATGAGGGCAAAAGAAAAGATGCACTTTGCCCCTAGTGCGCCGGGGTTGTGTAGGGTAAACCGCTACACGGGGCGGAGACTCGTCTTATGACACAAGCAACAACCTAAGCAACTACTTAGGGGAATATTACTCGCGTGAAAGCATATTCCTGATCTGAGGCTACTCAAGGCGTATAAGGCCAAGACAAGTCTGGGGTGCTACCCTGCTCGTCAGCCAGTATATATGCTATTCTACTGTTTGTACATGTTTGGCTGCTGTACAGTTATTATGTAAGCTGATAGTCTGATATAATGTAGGTAACTCTATAATGGGTGTAGGTACACGGCACAGAGTGTCTGGGGGGTCTGACAACACGTGATAGGGTGTTCAGGGTCTTGGCACGTGACTGCATAAGCGCGTGCTTAGATAATATAAGGGATTAGTGTCTAGTCACTAGTCGTTGGCTAGGTGAAAGAAATTGGCTTGTGACAGGGTGGTCTTGTCAATACTGCTCAAAATTGTTGCATCAGAGGAGTGACAACAATTATGCAAACAACTGTATTTGTAAAGTCTAGAACGACGCGCCGAGCCAGGCCGCCCTCCTGCGCTTCAGCCACCGCGGAGTTTCAAACGGCCATGCAAACCATGTGGGACATTAACCTCAAGTAGTCAAGCCCAGTGAAAGTACCACATATTCTCAGTATACCTATGAATACCAGAATAGATCAAAATATACCTCTGAGATAACCATTTATACCAAAAGATACCAAAAATTAAATGCCAAGAGTCCGGGCAGTTCGATTACCGGTGCCAAGACCTTCATCATACCCATGCATGCTACTTCATATCTTCAACATATCTTCGTCAAGACAATTGAACTTGAGCTTGCTTCGAGCGCCTGTCAAGTCGAAAATCCGTGTCTCAAGACAAAGATTTTTGTGTAGCGCAATTGGACTTTGTTGCATGTCCAAGCACCCACGTGAGCAAGTCGCATGATTGCGTCATAGTGTTCTTGTGTTGCCGCTTTGTCTTTTCCTCTCATCTCTCCCTCGTACTTCTACCATCCTCAAATCTCAAACTCTTATGGCTAGTAGAGCACTCATAGAGGGGGATATCTGCTCCTTGTAAGGCTTCAAATGGAAAATGAGTGAGTATATGTGCATGCAGCATGTGTTTCTGCCTTCTGCTGAGTTCTCGACCACCCTCTGAGTTAGATTACGAAGATTACTACAAATTTCGAATTTTTCTAGTACGTGTTCCATCGCTGCTCTCATACACTTGTCCCATTGCATGCGCTGATGTCGTGCATGGTGTGATGTGACCCTGCAATGTATAACTCGCCATAGCTTGTGGGGATGTGCACGGTGTTCAGCCTGCTTGTGCAGCATCGACAGGTATGCACTCGTAGCGCAGGCGGCACAGCTCGCTTCACCGTGCACCTCCGGCTATTCAGCCAACATGCCCCCTTGAGTTAGCTGCCCTGCACACCCTCCCGCAACCAGTGTCCATGTGCCCCACTACCTGACACCCTGTTCCGTGTCCTGCCCATGTGCTCCGCCTGCAATTTTGTCTAACCGCCCGGCTTGCGTCACTGTAACCACCTGTGCGTTTCGCCACCCAACCCGGCCCGGTCATGCCACCACCTCACCTTGGCCACCAAGCGATTTCGCTGCCCAATCCACAGCCCGGCTCGCAGTGCGCCCCCGCATTGGCTCCCTGTAGAGTTTCAGTCAATTATCTTAATCTGCCAACTGCCCTTTGCTTAAGAAATCGCAGTTGCGAGCTAGGTTTGCATGCAGATTAATCTGCTAACTGCGGCAGATTAATCTACTGTGACAATAAAATG
This sequence comes from Wolfiporia cocos, assembly GCA_029448655.1. Classification (NCBI taxonomy): domain Eukaryota; kingdom Fungi; phylum Basidiomycota; class Agaricomycetes; order Polyporales; family Phaeolaceae; genus Wolfiporia; species Wolfiporia cocos. The sequence continues at coordinate 1,587,208 of JACCLO010000008.1, read as the reverse complement.
GTACATCCCGGATTTGAACCAAGGACCTTAGCACAGATCAGAATAAGAGCATCACAGCATAATTAGCCAACTGAGCCATAGTGGCAACAGTTACCCTTGACCAATCAAAATATATATAACGCAAACTTTACACACAATTTTCGCAAATCATCAAGGCAACTAACTGCTCCAACAAGCATACAGAAATCAATGATAGTGGTAGCTTGATTTACCATGCTTGACCTGGAGCAACTCACCATGGGAAAGCTGAATACACTGGAATCACAGGTCTTTAGAGGCAGATTCATTTGTGTTTGTGTTATGGAAGATGTTAAACTGCGAAAATGAAGTTTACAAAATACTCTATATATTGCTTAAAATGGGGCCGACACTAGTCGCACTGTAGCTAAGTTGGCTAACATATGCTGTGATGCTGTTATTCTCATCTGCGCTAAGGTCCTTGGTTCGAATCCGGGATGTACCATTTTATTGTCACAGTAGATTAATCTGCCGCAGTTAGCAGATTAATCTGTGTGCAAACCTAGCTCACAACTGTGATTTCTTAAGCAAAGGGCAGTTGGCAGATTAAGATAATTGACTGAAGTCCCTCACTCCCTATCCAGCACAGCGCCTTGCACGTGCTCTTGCACGCTGTTGTCCTCACCCGATCCAGCCTCACTCAAGGACCACTTGAGTGACACGGAACATACCAGGGGCCCACCCCCTATGACCCTATGTCCTGTAGCCTGCGTAATAGCCCAAGAAGGGGCAGACGTATAGGCGAAGGGAGAACCCCCCAGTCTAGCGAGTAGTTGGTGACTAGCCAAGAGCCCTAAGGCGCACACGCTAAGAGGAATGGGTGTATGGCACGCCAACCTCAGATCGAGGCTGCGGCCGAGATTACTAGTTCTGAGGAGTAACCCTCAGAACGCATGGGCATATATACATGTAGGCAGACCACTACGCTAGGTGGACAGCCGGCCCTAAAGGCGCGGTCTGTGCGCGGTAACTACCTAAGTCCCATAACCATAATGGTGTCAGCGCATAACTACCGGGCCGGGGGCTATGGGCTAACGCATAAGCATAATGACTATCTACCATGTGACCGGGCGCTGGTCCAGGCACGGGACACGGGCCGGGGGCTAAGGCGCTAAGGTATGAGGATAGGCGCGCTCTGTTGTGCCTAGACGCCAGTATGGGCGCTAAGGCTGTAGGGGACGCCTAGAAGACGTAAAATAAGCCCTGAAAACAAGCGAAAAAGTACCTATATATGCCACAGATAAAATCTGTGACATTGAGGTGAGTCCCGGTCCTCCCACATGGCTCAAGTGCTCTGAGGATAGGTTGAGATTCGGTGGATTTTGGTATTTTCTGGTAGCTGTCAATAGATTAAAGCAATAAAAAATGAGGTCTGATATGGACGAGTATGCTCTGATTGAGTGAGCCTCTGCATATTGGTATGTTCGAGTATCTTGGGATAGTTGCTACATTTTCAGACAGGGCTGTCGCGTATTTTCTGGTAATTAGTAGTATATTGGAATGCTATCCTACTAGCTTGCGGTACATTACAATGGCTTCTAGTATACTACTGGGCACCTAGAAAAATAGCGAATTCTATGAAGAGTCCAACTTTAGTATCAGATCATACCAGGTAGCTACTGATAGAATCTGATACGAGGTACTTTCACTGGGAGTCAAGGCTGAGTGTCAGCAATAATACATGGAACATCCAGAACGTGAGTCAGCTGCAGCATCAATAGACGGCGGCACATATACAGGTAAGTACATCACAGCATACCAGTCCAGCATGCACCTGTGGCTAGTGATGTGCCAGGCCCGGCCTGGCTCAAAAGCCCCGGCTTTGGCCCGGCTTTGGATGGCCTTGGCTTTTCAAAACCTCAGGCCGGGCCCCCATTGACGGCCCACGGCTTGGCCCGGCCCGGCCTGGGGCTTGCCCAGGGCCTGGCACTGTGAGGATGATCATCACTGTAGTCACACAAACTCATAACGTACCTTCTCCAACTATCTTCTGACAAAGCCAAGTTCCAGTATCTTCAATAATTAGTGAATTATAGTGTGAAATCATCATTTCACCAGCATGGTGCTCTGTGGCGCGCCTTCCAAATGGGGCATCATATAGGTGCCCAAAAGTGAGCCCCAGTGAAAGTCCCACATATCCTTAAGATACCTGTGAATACCAGAAAATATAAAATCATACTATTGAGATACCGATTTTCACCACAATGATATCGAAAGCTAAATGCCAAGAGTACAAGCGGTCTGATGACCGGTGCCAAGACTTTCGTCATACCCATACATACTAGTTAATATCGATTAATAGTCGCGTCTGAGCATTTTTCGAGCAGACGTCCAATCGCAATCGCAAAACCGCAAGCCGATGTCAAGTCAAAAAGTGTCTTGTGGGCAGTTTGGACTTCAACTTCGTTGCAAGCAGCGAGTCCAAGTGCTCATGTGAGCTGGTCATTCAATTGCGTCATAGTACAAGTGAGTCGCCCGTCTATTTTTCTTATGTCTGCCTCGTACTTCCACCATTTCCCCAGGTTCAGTGAGTCTATGCATGCCCAGCACTTGTCTCTGATAACTTCCATCTGTGTATACAGACTGCAGAGGTCCATACATTCCCCATTCTTGCGTTGCATCCCAAGATGATGCTTCTCCTTTATCCACTTTGCTGCATGCTATGCCGACGATGGCGGGTGCATTCAACTTGCTCGACAAGCAGAGTTGTGAGTGCGATGTGCTCTGATGCTGGAGAAGAACACTGATGTACGATGTGCGCAGGGATCGCGACGGCGTACTTGCTAACATCAACCGTCTTCCAGCCATTTTTCAAGCGCGTGTGTGACTTCTTCGGTTGCAAGGTGCGTGAGCAGCGCGCACAAACAGTCGGTGCTGATGCACGCAGCACAGTTGATGCTCTTCATTGCAATCTGCATCTTTGAGTTTGGCTTGCTGATGACGGCAACCGTGGAAAATTTCATCTGGCTCTGCTGTGCGCGTGCAGTCACTGGCATCGGCAGTGCAGGGCTCATGGTGCGTGTTCTAAGCATTGAATTCTGCGCACAGGACTGACGGCACGCATAGGTGGTCATCATGGTCATGATAAGCCAGTACGTATTTTGTTTCAACACATCCTGTGTGCTCTCGAGGCATTCCTATTTTATCTCCATCAAGTCTCTCCTTTCCCTCACTATGGGCCAAGCAGCCTCCCGAAATTGTGCACAAACTCCCACGGCGCTGGTAGATAGCACGCCTTCCTCGGCAAGCACCAGCATAGCAGCATCGCCGTGGAGGACTGTATCTCGCACAATAAAGTGATCCCGCACATCATCCCTTCGCCAAAGCATTCTGGGTTTGCTCCTTCACTCACACTCGTCGAGCTCTCTGAACAGTAGTCCCTCATCCCACGACGGTGCGCAAGATGCACAGCCCCCAAAGAAACAATGGCACTCATCAAAGCGCTGGTCAAAGGCCCTATCGTCATTTATATTGCTCTCGCGGCCATCGTCAGAAGTCATGTCGGGCCCAAACCGCAACTCTGCTATCTCTTCCAACAGCAGCCCAGGAATTTCAATCCTGACCCGACTCCCACAGAAGATGCCACTTTGTCCTCAGAACAACACGATAATGTTGCTGGCAAGGCTGACGGACGGCCATGGCCGTTGTCACCAGCAAGCATTGATGTGCTGGGAACACTTCTGAGGTGCGTGCATCTTGCCTCGTTTTCTCCGCATGATTGATTCTTCAGTAGTGTTGCTGCGGCTGCCACAGCAGCATCTCTCTTCTCCCCCAGGATTGCGTTCCCAGGCCACGGTAATGGTACTGCGACGGCTACACCAGGCTCTTATTGCCCAATGTCCCCTACTCCCACCACGGACATTGGCGGGTCTTGCTGGTCTGGGTATGGATCCTCTAGGAGTTAATCCAGGACAGGCACCCAGCGTTGCTCAGGTTCAGCGCGATGGACGCAACCGTATCCACAACGTATGGGAGAACATGCACGACCGCCTTGGATTGCATTCACGGAAGTCTGTATTCCACATGGTGATGGGCTCGTACAGCTTAGATTTGTATGAAGCTCTTTGGTATGTTCACAGATTGGTCTGACAGTGCAACATGTCTGATTTCGAATATTCAGGGAGCTTGCCGAGTTGCTGCGCTGCAGGAGTATTTGAGTAGTATGATGCAAAACCTATGTCAAAAGGCCGAGGATTTGTTCTAGTAGCTTTCTGTAGTTTGCGGCAGCTTATAAAATGGACAATGATATGAATTTGTACGTTCTGATTGATTTGGGAATAAAGGCCACTGGCAATGGGTATATTATGGTAGCTTTTGGCACTCAACCCAGGGCCCCGAGTATTTTTCTCTAGCTTCCAGTAGACGGGGATATAATTTTTAGATTTTTGGGTATCCGTCCTACATGCCTAATACTACCTTCATAGCTTTCGGCATCTTACAGTAGCTACTACTATGTTACCGGGCACCTAAAAGATAGCGCAGGCTATTCTACCATCTAATTTTAACCCCTATCATACCCGTTGTCCATTGATAGATTCTGGTATGAGGTACTTTCACTGGGAGTGAGCAACAGGCTTCAGCACCAAGAATTCAATCCATGGGACTATCCTCTAACTTGAATTTAAAAATATAGACATACTACATTGGAATATGGCATACTGCTACTATATATATCCTTATATCATAGTTACTAGACATTTATCTGTAAGAGCTTTCAGGCCCGGGGCTCACGGCTTGGCCCGGCCTGGCTTGAGACACAAGCTGGGCCCTGGGCCGTCTCAAGCCGTGGTGTAGGGCCCGGCCTGGCCCGGCCCAAGTAGGGCTTGGCCCAGCCCGGCCTATGGCCTAAAGCGCTTCCTAAGTGCGAGTGGGGATCTACGAGGATAGTGTACAGTGACGAGTATATCTCAGTTTAATGAGTGACGTTTGAACTAGGAAGAATGGGTTGGGGTGAGAGAGTTCGGTCGGAATTGGGCAAAATTCCGAAGGTGCTAAGGCTACGAAAAACTCGGAATTTTGAAGGTGTGCGAAGGCCGAAAATCCGTGTTTGGAAGCGCTGGGAATGCGATGATGCGACGGATTTTCGAGCGCTTCGCGCGCGAGGGAGACGACCGAGCTGAGCCACAAAGGACCGAACTTCTCGAGCGTTGGTTGGCGGTGTAGAGGCCGAAACGAGGCGGTGGCACGACTACACCACCATCCAACACTGGGGAGTGGCTGGTTGGGTCAGAAAACTGGTTTTTGCAGTGAGCTACGAGGGCCTTCGAAAGGGAGGTGCTGCGCGAATGCGCTTACGCGTCTCTCGTTCCTCCCCGCTCGCTTAGTAAGCAAATGTTCGGCCTAGCGCTCGTACCTTCGTGCAAGGCGCGAACTGCACCGGGCCTGGCACATCACTACCTGTGGCACAGCTAGCTGTAGTCTTGGAGGAAGGCAACAGGCTATCCAAATCTGGACGATGCGGCTCGAGCGCCTATAACCTTGACCTGTGACAGCACACTACAGAACTTGTATTGCTCTGCTTGCAGTCTTCCTAGCTTTCTATATACATGTCCTAATCTTCTAGGCTCTGTTTCGCATTGAGGCTGTACGGTATTGAGGCAAGTATTGCCGTCAAAGGTTTCGAAACGAACACATCAACTGGACTCGAACAGATTGCTTTGACATACGTAAAGCCGTTACATAGGTAATCTGAAGCGCGGCAAAACAAAACATGGGGTTGGGAGACAAGTGCTAGATAGGTAAGTCACAGGCTTACATACTCCGGTTTGTACATGTCTGCAGGCCTCGATGTCTGTGAAAAGCGAGTAGGTCGCCCCCAGCTGCAGGGAGGTCGGTGATTAAGGTGGCTCAGGTAGACAGTGTGAGGCTAGGCGAATGTTCTCAACGAGGGATAGATCCTCGCTGATTATGCCTGCCTTCCGCTCTGCAGCAGATAACTGTCACAGAACGATGGTATGCTTATTAGAGTGGATTTGTTCCTCGCATGTTTTCATCGCTTTGATCTTGCTCTTCGCAATCAGCCACAAGCTGCGTCTCGTGATTGGCGTTGCTTGCTGACGATCTGGCGTATGCCACACCAAGCATCATGGGGGAAGGATATGGGCTATGCCGCCTCCTTAACGACGCAGAAGTTGACGCGCGCAGCGTATACTTCGCGCGATTGTCAGAGTGCTGCATGCGCCACTTGGCCTCCATCTGTCGCCGCAAATCCGCTGTTTGCGCATCGATTGCCGCATCCCGGACAGAATCCTCGTACGTGTACCCGCCAAAGATGCTCAGCGATCCGCGAGGCTTTCTGGCCAACAGCTCCTCTGGGCTCTCGGTGAAGAGCAGAGACTTGTACTCCAGCTCTGCAGGTAGGAGGGGAGGTGCACAGAGAGACGGGACCAGCGGTACGCCCGTGTCTGGAGAGGGTCCCCGCATCTGACGAAGGCGGAACGGACATGAGCATTAGCAGCGGCTTCAACCGCTCCACGATCTCCCGGATTTCTTGCAGATTGAGCCGATGCTCGGAGCTATCCTCTGCATCCGTGACCCGGGCCTCAATACGCGCTGGCTCGAGTTGCGCGTCAACGGGTTCCAAGTCCATAAGTGGCACGTTCATTACCTGCGTCGTCGGCGAAGATCGTGTTGCTGCTTGCATGTCTCCGTTGGAAAGGCTCTTGCAAGGTAATGGCGTGTGCGGGCCATACAGGTCGTCATCATAGAGGTAAACATAATCCTCGGACAAGTTGGGTTGGAAGACGTTGCTGTGGCCGCACTGCGGGTCCCGGCATGCCAAACGGTGCAGTTGCTGTAGGGCACTACGCTTCATCCACTTCCTCTCCTTCACTAAACGGGGTCTCTTGAGCACAGCTTCCTTTCGCGAGGCAAATCGGTTCTGCATCGACTCATACAAGGGATGGTAGTTGTATATATCGTCATAAGTCTGTTGCAGATCCGTATGTCAGCACCTGTGGCCCCAATCTGAGCTAACAATGCAAGAGATACCATTGACAGCCGCTCTAAAGCGGATTTCTCGGTTACTTTTTTCAAGAGGTACGTTGAGTCGGCGTAATGGCCTGAGGAGCGATCGCACGGCATGTCGAGAGGTGCGGCCGACAAGTTGCACGCAAGGAGCCCCTGCAGAGACCAGGTTAAGTAGTAGATACTGGCTATGGCCGGTTGAATGGCCATGGCTTGGCTGTTTTTATACTTAGTGCCTCGCGACGCTCGCAAATGCCGCGTGTGTCGCTATGTCGCCACTCGCTTGGGCGACGGAACCACTCGAGCAAAGCAAGCTGACGGCTGTGCCTTGCGGCAATATCAACGTGCGGATGGCATGTGCAAGGCAGCCACATGGCGAGGCTGTGCCATTGAAGACCGCTGATGGGAGATCTTGATGACGGCGATGTGTTTTAAGAACTTGATTCCCGGCATTTCACTCTTAGTATAATGTTTGACGGTTGTACGCTGTAGGAAATAATGGGTCACTGTCGTAAATTGATACTTTGGTCGCTGAGAAGGAGCCTCAAAACTCACTGTGGCCCATGAGTTCGGTAGAACTCAAGCTTTGGCCTCTATTGCTGGAAGTGCCTGCGCGTCGGGCGCAGCGCACGGTGCAACCTCGTCGCCACGGCGCGGGAACAGTGGCGCCCCTGGGTATAGCGTGACCAGAGGTGGTACGACGGCCATGATTAATATAAAGCTGAGGGCTTGTATGTATCTACCTGTGCGCATTTGTCAACGAATCCATCGCACCGTAGCGGGGTCCCTGATGGGCAGTAAGGTGTGGCCGTGGTCCGGCGCGACCTGAACTTCGACATAAACGTGCTCAGGACAGTAGGGGGAATCAGCTTGCAGACCCATCTCTGCTTTGCATTTTTGCACTTGGATTGGTTGGAAGTGCACATGCGTCGGGCGCGGCGCATGGGTGCGATCTCGTCACCACAGTACAGGAGCAGTCGAGCGGGTGAACGCGAGTACCGGAAATTGGGCACGGCGGGGCCGGAGATTGTACGATAGGGACCTGGGAAGGATAGGGGCACAACAGTATATAAGCGAGTGTGGGATGTACGTACCGGCATGTGTTTGTAATCTTGAACCCACCACACCTGAGTGTGGTCCCTGGTGGGAAGTAAGGCATGGCGGTTGTATGGTGTGACCCGATCTTCTACAGGATTCTGCTCGGGGCCTGGGCAACTCAATGACAATGCGATTGGGCCAGAAGGAGTGATGCTAGTGATACAAACCACTGATTACTCACCCCTTCTCAGGTGGTGGATCAAGGTGAATAGAACTAAGGCTTAGTGCAGCGTCTTAGATACATGCGGAGGTCAGGCATAACATTACTTGTACCAAGCCTGCCCTGAATCTCTAAGGTCTGTGTGTGTCACAGAATGAGCACTGAATCCCCAGCATCTCATATTAATACCATTGCTGACACTAGTGATGTGCAAAGCTGTCACAAGCCGATTTTCTTCGCCTAGCCAACAACTAGTGACTAGAGCCTAAACCCTTATCTTATCTAAGCGCACGCCTATGCAGTCATGTGCAAGGACCCTAATCATCCTATCACGTGTTGCCAGACCCCCGGACACTCTATGCCGTGTACCTACACCCATTATAGGGTTACCTACATTATATCGGACTATCAGCTTACATAATAACTGTACAGCAGCCAAACATGTACAAACAGTAGAATAGCATATATACTAGCCGACGAGCAGGGTAGCACCCCAGACTTGTCTTGGCCTTATACGCCTTGAGTAGCCTCAGATCAGGAATATGCTTTCACACGAGTAATATTCCCCTGAGTAGTTGCTTAGGTTGTTGCTTGTGTCATAAGATGAGTCTCCGCCCCGTGTAGCGGTTTACCCTACACAACCCCGGCGCACTAGGGGTAAAGTGCATCATTCCTTCGCCCTCACTTGACCTCGGTCTTGCGAGCATAACATGATTATCCATACCCGTCACATCCCAGGGTTAAGGGATTAGAGTTCTGGGGGAAATCTTGCGAACAGCGTGTAGGGGACCTCTCCTACCGTTGCTTCTAAGCTACTGGACCAACACCATGCAACGTGGTCGTAAAGGTCTTGGGTTACAACCCCACCACAGTAACTGTGCGCCCGACATGTAATAATCAAAGGCGTTAAGGGGCCCTGTGGCAGTGTACAGAAGCACTGGTCATCTATTTACGGGCCTTACTGCCCCGACAATACGCGCATTACCGTGCCCCCATTACTATACAACCCAGCACATAACCCGTGGCTGAAGAGGCAGGAAATCACCTAGCACTGTACCAGCACTTGCCACCCTACAGTAATCTTTTACATGCCCCATCACATAGGTGGATAGTTCCCGTGCCCCCGGTATCCCGAATTAGCTTTGGGGCTGGACGAGGTTTCGGAGGCTGAGATTTCTTGCCGGCCTTGGGCTGAAAACCCCTTGGTGTTTCTTGGTGCATCTCCGAAAAGAGGTGGTCTCAGTTTGTAGTGGACAGAGACTTTTTAGCTACCACCCCATAGCTCCTAGGAGTCCCACAGTGGGCAGGTAGCGGTCTCGGTTGCAACTACATCTTCTACATACCATAACCTTCATTTACATACGAGACATGGCTCACTCCATCAATTTCATCTGCAACCCTCGAGGCGAACACCCCGCACCTGGTCCCGCACCCGCATTCCTGACAAATGTGCCCCCACCGTCCGAACACTTCAACCCGTTCGACGCATTCATCAGGGACATGGGAGCCCTCTCAGTGGCAGACAGCATCCACACCCCAAGAGAACCTGAGGTCACCCCGGTCGAAGAAGCCATGATAGCCGGATCGTCGTACCTCCCCTCCGTCCGTACCTTCGCCCCGAACCAGGGCCCCGACTGTCACAGTTCTACGCTGTGGCATGCCCTGCTTACTTTTGCAGGTTTCCTGGCCTTTATGCGGGCCCTGGATCCTTCGCGAGCACCTCCCCATCTCCCTCTTACATTAGACACCAGACCCAGTAGATTAGATAAGATCATGTACAGCGCCTGGGGTAGGCACGCGCCTCTTACTCACATGACGGTCACTATGTTACATGTTACATTACGTTAGTTAGCTAGTCACATGGGCTCTTAGTTATGGCACACAGACCACTACTTTAGGGCGGCCATTACTGGCTTGACGCACATGTATTTAAGACGTAGGAAGATGAGGCTTATCCTCATCTTTAGGATTCTCGGCAACTGGGCACAAGGCCCCTTTCTCTCTAAGACTCCCTGTGTGCCGCTTTGCTAGGAGGTGCGGGCTGTGTGTTTCCACATGACTTGCGCCTGACGTCGACGTCGACCACTCTATCTCACCTCATACACGCTAGTCTGGTAGCTGCGCGATATAGCCTCGTCAGCCACCCCATGTCTGCCTGTCACTGAGGATAAGGAGTTAGGAGTATAGGGGTTCCCCGGCAGGGCCGGTCACACAGTCTGGTAAGGACCCCACCCACATCGAGGAGGCCTTCCACCTCACCTGAAATCAGAGTAACACGATCCGGGGTGGAAGCCATTTGGGCCACATTGACTCACCACTAGCTCTCCAGTGGGTGTTCCCACCAAACCCCACCATGGCAGACTTCGGCAAATGGTGTCACCAGGTCAGGGACGCAATGGTAGCAGTCGGGACATGGTCACAGGAAATGGGTGCGTGATTCCTATGCGAGGCACAACGGTTGCAGGCAGATGCTATCCAAGCCGGAGATGCGGCATCATTACACAGCCCGGCACCCCCTCCCGTTAGGTCCAACGCATCACCCGCAAAAAGTCGGTTCCGGCCAGTGGAAAACTGGGTTCGATCGGTGCACATGCACTCTCCCCAGCACACTCCACAAGGATTGCGACCACTACCTACTCCTCCGACTTGCGGCAACTCCCGACAGACAAACCCATTCCTGCCCAGTTACACACCCCCGGTACTCACAGCCCCGGCTCCCACTCGCCCCGCCTCATTTGCCAATGTGGCACAGGCCCCGCAACCCAATTACTGGAACATGATGGTCCCGGAACCTCCACCGCCACAGGCAGCGCCCATGAACACCTGGGGAGCTGCGCCTCTCCAGGGAATGCGTGCGTCTATGTGGAGGCCTGAGAAACCGGCATCTTCGCAGTGGGATGCGTACTCCCTGTTGCCCAAACCAAGGCCCAATCTGTGGTACAAGTCCAAGGTCCACGAACCCGAAGCCTTCACTGGCATCGGATTCACAGACTGGTATATGTGACTACGACTATACATTGACAACAACGCCCCCATCCTCTTCACAGACTCGAAGAAGGTTGGAGCGGCGGTCTCTCTGATCCGGGGTCCCAAAGTCGACGCATGGGTAATGGCATTCACTCGAGAACACTATCTCAGTGGACAATGGAGGATCAGTTGGGTCTGGGAGCTCCATTAAAAGTTCGATGACCTGGACTTGAAGAAAAAGGCAGCGGTAGCAGCGTAACGGCTAACCATGATGGCTGGTAAGGGTGAGGAATACTTTCAGGAGCTCAAACGACTCCTAGGGGAGGCAAAGTACGATTGGGAGAACCAAGTAGTCCATAGCTGGATCACCCGAGCCATCCCTAAGGACATCTATTCTTCAGTACACCAGGCCTTTGTCGCTGCCACCGTCAACGACAAGTCACAGCGTGGGTGCAACGTCCAGATCCTGGAGGACTACAAATCCTGGAAACAGGCTATCCTCCGGACCGACAATGCCATGCGACAACTCTGCAACGAGGAAAAGCTATGCAGCACCTGGGACACCAAGGGAATGGACAAGGGCAAGGAGCGTGCTAAGCCTGAGCGTGCTCCCTGAGCGGAACCAACGGCCAAAGAAAGGGCAAACTTGCTCAAGAGGAAGTGCCACTCTTGCAGCAAGACACAGGCCGAGGCACCTGGCAAGGGATGCAACAAGACATCCTGGCACCAACCAAACTGGCAGCCCAAGACCAACACCACCCCCGCTGCCAGTGGATCCGGAACTCAGCGAACCTGGCAGGCTATCGCAGGGGATGATGCTCCTACGGTCCTCAGCGAGATCCCCCAGGAGGACTTCATCCGAATGGTGGCCGCCTGGGCCAAGGAGAACCCTGACGCCACAAAGGAAGCCAGGTTTGCCCCCACTCAGGTAAGTCCCTCCCCCTCGAATCGCTTTTCAGTATTGGAAGTAGAAGAACCAGTAAACTCCAAAAACAGTGACTCGGCTGCCACAGAGAATGACGAACCGGTGGATGGACTATATGGGCTAGGAACTGGGGCCCTGGTATCAGAACCAGTATCTGTACCTATCACATCTGTAGAGTTGGACATGAACGACGATGTCGGAGCTTCAACATGCTCCAACAATTCGTTTGTAACAGCCTTGGAGGTGCCTCCCACTGGAGCGTGGCGGGAGGCTAATACTGTGCTTAATTCCTCCAATGCTAAACATATGTTCCAATGGATATAGACCTGGTAGTGACATCTGATGTGGAAATGGCAGACACATCAGATACCACTAAGAAAAAATCAGAAAAGAAAGTGTGGTATAAACGCGTCAAAAAAGGACCATCACGCTCGACATCTATCTTGATCACCTGTGGGCAATCCCTCCCGAGTGAAAAAGCAAAGGAGCTGCAGGATATGATCTGTACTCCGCAGAGGAGGTACTAGTCCCTAACGGGAAGTGCATCACTGTAAACACTGGCATCAAAATCAGGATGCCAGCCAGTGTATATGGGTGCATTGCTCCATGATCCGGACTCGCTCTCAAAAGAGTCAACGTGGAGGGCGGTGTAGTAGACGAAGACTACACCAGCCATGTAAAAGACATACTAAATAATCAGACCAGAGCAGATTATCAAGTCAAGTATGGGAACAGAATTGCCCAGTTCATACTCGAATGCAACATGACAACCAACACCAAGATCATCAAGTCGATCCGCGAAACCACGCGAGGAACACAGGGTTTCGGTTCAACTGGTGAGAAACTCAGGGGAAGTGTAGTGGTCATCCAGACGGGAAAACGGGGAAAGCAGATCAAAGTACTGATCACTCTCCATCGCCCTGATGGACGTGCTGTTACGGTCAAATACCCGTTCGTATATTCGGATCGCGAATATAGATCGTTCTTCTGCACGTAGGCGTGTAGCCATATGCAAGGCAAATACTCGTTAGATGCCTTCAAGTCCTAGGTGAAGTTCCTAAGAGATCGTGTAATATCCAATACGCGTTAGAGGATATAATCGGTTCAAATGCGAGTCTGATAGAATATAAGACTCGCCTAAGTCCGAGAAGTCAGTGTGCACTTCGAGGACTTAGTCGTTCAGTTGCTCAAGCGAGAAATACTGAGCGTAGTTTCCTACATTTGAGAACGAGTATAAGACTTCTTGTTGGTACAACAAGGTCGAGCTGAAGAGCTTCGACAATAAGTACACGAGTTTTTATACTACGCTACGTTTCAGGGGTCAAGTCCATCCCAGATGTCACCGCTATTATCTACGCTATAGTACCAAACGTTTGATAAGTATGTAGTGATATATCCGAGACGATAGATAGGAATGATGATGGCGGTTGAACGCCATCTATCAGCTAATAAATGATAAACATGAAACGAGGGCAGAGTTGGGTCTGCCAGAGTCGAAACATGCCCTATCGGCTAGTACATCTGGGGTTAGTCCAGTAGGATCACGAATGGCCAGGGGACGAGTTGCGCAACAAGTCCCTGTATCGTATTCGCCCAATAGCGAGTTCTGTCAGCGGTTTGAAAAATCGAAATAACCGTAACACTAACTATCCCCTACGAATCTAACAAGTTAGCACCCAAAAGAGAAGGACCCTTCACCATCACAGAAAAGATGGGACCCACGACATACCGGTTGCAGTTACCGACAAGCTGGAAAATCCATCCGGTATTCCACGCTGCCTTACTAAAACCATTCAGAGAAACGAGGGTGCATGGGCCCAATTACCTACGGCCGCCACCCGATATCATCAAGGGGCAACAAGAATACGAAGTCGAAGCCATTGTCGCTGACAGATGGCGAGGAAGGAAACATCAGTACCTCATCAAGTGGAAAGGCTATGCCACGGCTGACAACTCATGGGAAGACGAAGGGAACTTGGAGCATTCCAGGGAACTGATAAAAGACTACCACAGAATGCGAGTCAGGACAATCCCAACACTCAAAAGCAGAACAGTCATAATATGTCGACGACTTGCCACCAGCTCCCCCATCACACCACGACCCCCGGTGACGCAGACCGACGAGAAGGCCGGCCAAGAGGTACGCCACCAAGAAGGTACTCCCCCCAGCACCTGCAGATTAGACACGCCCTCCTCTGGTACAGGGCTGAGGGACCTTTTGCTGGCCGGGCCGATGGCTGGTTGGCCCTCTTCGACATCGCGCAGGACCTCACCCACATATACAGCTCGTACCAGAATATCACCGAGGACCTCGTCCGAATGGAGGGGCAGATCAGGGCGCAGAGAGAGGGGCTCGGATTACTCACCGACAGACTTATCGACAGATTGGCCGCCACCACGACAGCCCAATTACGACACACGCTCAACGACTTCGAGGATCGTGAGCACGTTACTCCTGACCGACCCGAGTACATACCACGACCCGCCCGCTTTTTCACCACCGACGAACGACGCCGAGTTGCAGGGTCGTTTGATTTTATGGAACACGATCGCGTATTATTTCCACTGCCTACCAAGACTCAGAGAGCCCGCCAAACAGGAGTTAGAGACCCGACGCCACGTATTCCTGGTATGGGAAGCGACAGGAGACGTGAACCACCTGCACGCCCGACGAGCCCTCGGGCTACCCCAGCGCGACAGCAAAGAGCGAATAGCACGCCACCTATTCGACGATCTCCTTCGGTGCAGAGTATTACCCGCAAGGAGTTTGAGCGAGGTGCGAGGGAGCACGAACGAGACACCGCCTCCTTACCCACATGGGCGGCACGGAACCTCCACCGGGCCGCACACCACTGGAGGTACAGACACAATGAATATCTCCGAGATATCCCTTCCCTACGGGTACCAGCAAGGCCTTCGCCTGAACAACCCTGCCGACAGTGTGGCTCCGCTAGCCACTGGATCCTCGATTGCCCTGACTACATTTGCCGAGCTTGTGGGCTCAATCAACCAGGTCATCGACAGAATGAATGCCGCCAACACTTCGTATGGCGAACTCCTATGACCCCATCCCTCAGCTGGAACGGCGACATCACAACGAACAGGACACCGAGGCACTCTGAAGAGGGGAACTTGGGAAATTCGTTGAGGCCAACGAATGCCTAGGGAGGGGCTGATGTTACGGTTATTTTGATTTTTGAATATTCGACAGAACTCACCACCGGGCGAATACGATACAGGGACTTGTTGCACAACCAACACCCCCTGGCTACTCGTGACTCTACTGGGCGTATCCCCAGTTGTACTAGCATATAGAGCGCGTTTTACCTTTGGCAGATCCAACTCTGCCACCGTTTCATAATTATCATTCTTTAGCTGATAGATGGCGTTCAACCGCCATCATTCCTATCTATCGTCTCGGATATATCATTCCATACTTATCAAATGTTTGGTACTATAGCGTAGATAGTATCGGTGACATCTGGGACGGACTTGACCCCTAAAACTTAACGCAGTATATAAACTCATGTACTTACTGTCGAGGCTTCTCAGCTCGACCTTGTTGTACAAACAAGAAGTCTTATACTTGTTCTCAAATGTAGGAAACTACGCTCAGTATTTCTCGCTCGAGCAACCAAACGACTAAGTCCTCGAAGTGCACATTGACTTCTCGGACTTAGGCGAGTCCTATATTCTATCAGACTTGCACTTGAACAGATTATATCCTCTAACACGTATTGGATATTAACCGATCTCCTAAGGACTTCACTTAGGACCTGAAGGCATCTAACGAGTATTTGCCTTGCATACGGCGACATGCCTACGTGCAGAAGAACGATCTATATTCGCGACTCGAATATACGAACGGGTATTCGACCCGTAACATCACCCCACAGGACAATCTGTGATATATTCGACCCGTAACAGCACCCCAACTTCGGTTTAATCATCACCTGGTCAACCTACTGTGCAAGAGCAAACCAGCGAGCCTGTCACACACCAATTTCAAGCCTCTAGGCACAGTACCTTTTTCGTTCATCAAGAGCACCCCCAGGGCTGGAAACCTGATGCCTCAGCTAGAACCAAGCCCTACATATGCACCACTATGGGCACTAGCTAACAGCATCACCAGCCCCATCTAAGAACCCTAGTCCCAGGCCACACATCCAGTCAACATAAAGCCAATAGCAGTCACGTGACCCCAACCAACCACGATGAGCCCAGTAGCACCTAACCAGACCAACCCCTTGCTACCTGGACTACACCTCATCAGGTCACGACCATCCAGACTCACAGCTAGGACTACACCCACCTAACCAACTGAACCCAACACCTCCCGTCTCCATGGACTACAGCCATTACTGGCTACACAGTCATTACCGACCACAGACTACAGCCATTACTGGCACGGACTATGTACTATATGGACTAAGGCCCACGGAAGGCCTTAAACTCCAGCTGCTCTAGTCTACAAGGAACACCGACCTCGGGCAGCACCTGTACGGCTGAGAACCCTAGCAGTCACAGGACTCTACGTACCAATCACAGCCGATCACGCTCAATCACCCTACATCATGCACGGCCCATACTGGCCAGTCCATGCTCTCGGCAGACGTCATCCTTCAGTACCAGCACGTGGGAACCTGGGCCGCCACGTGCCTTCCCCTCAGTACCAATCCTTGGGAACTTGGACAGCAGACGCCCCGATCATGGACTTAGAACCCCACCATTACCGGCGAACCCCCAATTGACAAGAACCACCAGCTCGGGTCTAACCTGCTACATTGCCATGGCCGTCCCACGCTCTATGATCCCGTGCCCCAATGCCATTACTGGCCACCACGTAGCTAGTAGCTTACTATGAACCTCAGACTTGTCTTGGCCTTTGCAGCCTTAGATGCCCCGGACCAGGAAGGCACCTCTGAGTGATCCCCCTTCCCCTGGGTGTGTGTCTGAGGTTGTGCTTGTGTCAGAGCACATCTATCTCCAGTCTCTCAGGCAGTCCCATTGGTTAATAACTCAATGGTTGACCTCCAGGCAACACCAACACATTCACCCTAACTGCTTACACCGCCAATAGCTAGGCAACCTTGTTAACAGCCAGTTGTTGATATTCACAACAAAACCCAATCTATTCAATTATCTCAAACACATCACCGGTACGTTCACCGAAGAACCAGTATTACTGACACAACCAGATATCACCACAGATAAATATCTAGGATTATCATTTAGGATCTTGAGTATAGGCATAGGATATATAGGTTGATATCACACAGGAGATTGCACTCTGACAAAGATCTACATTGTCGATGCAGGTGAGAGTCATGACATTATTGAGAAAGCGCATAATGTCGTCGCACGTGTGTTATCGTCAAAATAATGGAAGAACTGATGCCTTGAGATTCAGTGATAACCTACGTAGTAGATATGTTACCTTAGCGACTTTGAGCCATTCAGAGACACTGAAACTCCTTAGATTAGGCTCAAGATGGCAGAAACAAGGATCACAGTTGTTAGCTACGGAATTCATATATGCAAGGACCGGGCACTCATAATGAGTGAGCTGATATCTTCGCTTCCAAGTTCTGGGCTCCTGCGATATCTCAACGCCAGAAAGGCATATTATACAGCTCTCTGGCCGGATATGCACACATGAAATGATGAAACTTACGATGCACACGGGTCATTTCCTCGACAACGACATGGATGTCAGCGCTGAAGGCTCGATACAGTGCTGTTATCGCTTATTCTCATTGCTGCACAGCAAGTATTCAAGAAATAGTCTCACTGCCATAGAATCTCCATGAAGAATCTGATTGGGGCAGTCGGCAGCCTCAGTAGCACACTGTTATTATCGACGAACTTGCTAACCAGTCAGCATTTTTGCCATCATCTGCCACCAAGATATACGGTATGAATGTTCTGCATCGCCCGGTTTCTGCCACCTGCATAAGTACTACTAACACATTCCGGTTCTCCTTCGAAGTGCGAGGTGGTGGATCCTGAAGCAGATAGTGAAGAGAGATTTGCAGCGCCTTGACGTTTTACGTCTTCCCACGTGCGGTTTAGCGACAGCACCATCCAAAGGCGCCATGTTCGCGGGGAACAGAACCGCCTTCAGCTCGGAAAATGTGGTCCAAGACACAGTCAGCGCGTGAGAAGAAACTGTAATATTATCAGGAGCCAATGAAGGGCATGCATGGTATCGGCACCGCTTCCTATCATGCTGAACCCTGACAGTGTAATGCTGTTGCAACGCAAGAAATAAGATGCGTGTACTGCCTCATCATACATACCTGTAGCCCCAGACACTCTCAAGCAGAGACCACCATTCAGACTTCCGCGGTTGGTTGTCGCACAGCATAGGTAGAGTTTCAGTCAATTATCTTAATCTGCCAACTGCCCTTCACTTAAGAAATTGCAGTTGCGAGCTAGGTTTGCACGCAGATTAATCTACTGTGACAATAAAATGGTACATCCCGGATTTGAACCAAGGACCTTAGTGCAGATGAGAATAACAGCATCGCAGCCCATGTTAGCCAACTGAGCTACAGTGCAACTAGTGTCTGCCTCATTTTAAGCAATATATAGAGTATTTTGTAAACTTCATTTTCGCAGTTTAACATCTTCCATAACACAAATACAGCTGCCTCTAAAGACCTGTGATTCCAGTGTATTCAGCTTTCCCATTGTGAGTTGCTCCAGGTCAGGCATAGTCAAACAAGCTACCACTATCATTGATTTCTTTATGCTTGTTGTAGCAGTTAGTTGCCTTGATGATTTGCGGAAATTGCGTGTAAAATTTGCGTTATATATATTTTGATTGGTCAAATGTAACTGTTATCACTATGGCTCAGTGGGCTAATTATGCTGTGAGTAGAGTTTCAGTCAATTATCTTAATCTGCCAACTGCCCTTCGCTTAAGAAATCGCAGTTGCGAGCTAGGTTTGCACGCAGATTAATCTGCTAACTGCGGCAGATTAATCTACTGTGACAATAAAATGGCACAGCCCGGATTCGAACCAAGGACCTTAGTGCAGATGAGAATAAGAGCATCGCAGCATAATTAGCCAACTGAGCTACAGTGCAACTGGTGTTGCCCCCATTTTAAGCAATATATAGAGTATTTTGTAAACTTCATTTTCACAGTTTAACATCTTCCATAACACAAATACAAATGAATCTGCCTCTAAAGACCTGTGATTCCAGTGTATTCAGCTTTCCCATGGTGAGTTGCCCCAGGTCAAGCATGGTAAATCAAGCTACCACTATCATTGATTTCTGTATGCTTGTTGGAGCAGTTAGTTGCCTTGATGATTTGCGAAAATTGTGTGTAAAATTTGCGTTATATATATTTTAATTGGTCACAGGTACCTGTTGCCGCAATGGCTCAGTTGACTAATTACGCTGCGATGGTGTTATTCTCATCTGCGCTAAGGTCCTTGGTTCGAATCCAGGATGTACCATTTTATTGTCACAGTAGATTAATCTGCCGCAGTTAGCAGATTAATCTGCGTGCAAACCTAGCTCGCAACTGCGATTTCTTAAGCGAAGGGCAGTTGGCAGATTAAGATAATTGACTGAAGTCCCTCGCTGTGATGCTCTTATTCTCATCTGTGCTAAGGTCCTTGGTTCAAATCCTGGATGTACCATTTTATTGTCACAGTAGTTTAATCTGCGTGCAAACCTAGCTCGCAACTGCGATTTCTTAAGCGAAGGGCAGTTGGCAGTAGTGATGTGCCAGGCCCAGCCCGGCTCAAAAGCCCCAGCTTTGGCCCGGCTTTGGACGGCCTTGGCTTTTCAAAACCTCAGGCCGGGCCCCCATTGACGGCCCACGGCTTGGCCCGGCCCGGCCTGGGGCTTGCCCGGGGCCTGGCACTGTGAGGATGATCATCACTGTAGCCACACAAACTCATAACGTACCTTCTCCAACCATCTTCTGACAAAGCCAAGCTCCAGTATCTTCAATAATTAGTGAATTATAGTGTGAAATCATCATTTCACCGGCACGGTGCTCTGTGGCGCGCCTTCCAAATGGGGCATCGTATAGGCGCCCCAAAGTGAGCGACAGGCTTCAGCACCAAGAATTCAATCCATGGGACTATCCTCTAGCTTGAATTTATAAATATAGACATACTACATTGGAATATGGTATACTGCTACTATATATATCCTTATATCATAGTTACTAGACATTTTATCTGTTAGAGCTTTCAGGCCCGGGGCTCACGGCTTGGCCCGGCCTGGCTTGAGACACAACCCGGGCCCTGGGCCGTCTCAAGCTGTGGTGTAGGGCCCGGCCTGGCCCGGCCCAAGTAGGGCTTGGCCCAGCCCGGCCTATGGCCCAAAGCCGGGCCTGGCACATCACTAGTTGGCAGATTAAGATAATTGACTGAGGTCCCTAGAGGGACTTCAGTGCCGGAGATGCATCTTTAGAGACACCGCAGATGCATCTGGGGCACTCTAAGCAATATTAACGCCCAAGCGTGCTGCAAAGATGCATCTGCACAAGAAATACATGTGCGGGGTTCGAACACTTAACCTGGGATCAGCGAAATCGCAATCTATACCACTTCGCCAGATGGTCTTGGTATCCGGTCATATATTATCAATATGATCCATTTAATGTCCTTTCATTGCCGTGGCTGTTGGTTGTCAAGACACCTGTCACAAGCCAATTTCAAAGCCTAGTAGAACATCCTAGGTTGACACCCCATTCACGCCATACGCGCGCTACAGCACTCTATCCAAGCCCAGCTGGAATCCTACGGCAACGCTAGTAGAAGTCCTCCGCTATACAGGACACTACGGGCACTAGCAGGCCACCAGCAGTCTAACCCTAAACTCAGTCCAAGTCCCGGCAGCAAGACATACGCTGCCTAGTCCCTAAACCCCGGAGTCACGAGCCGGCCCCTAGAGCCCAACAGGCTACGATAGCACGACGGTACGCCTTGTACAACCAAAGGCTACCCATTGCACACTACGCTATATGCTGACTAGGGGCACGATCTACACTCGCACGTGACCCAGAACATTAAACCTAACACCTCGCGTCCCCACCGCACGGACACTCACCATTACTGGCATAGACACTATACTATACCCCATACGCACCCTGACCTGCAAGTACAGCAGGCAGGGATAATAACTCAAGGCTCTGCACGACTGAGAACCCTACCAGTCATAGAGCGCTACACCTCAATCGCAGCCGATCACGCTCGATCAACCTACACCCGGCCCGTACTGGCCTAACCCCGATCACGACAGACCACGTCCGATCACGGACTTAGAACCCCGCCATTACCGGCGCACCCATGATCGACGAGAACCACTGATCGAACCCGATAGATTGGCTACCCTACTGATCCGCCCCTTATACGCTACGTCGCCATGGACATCCTCGCGTCCCCAGCGCTCCGATGCCATCACCGGCACATAGCTCATAGCCAGTTAGATACCAGTACGTAGAGGCCTCTGAGCCGCCGTACACAAACATGTACAAATACTTTAGGACTATATATGCCAGACAGTCTTGAGCATAAACCTCAGACTTGTCTTGGCCTTTGATGGCTAGTGTTCCCGGGACCAGGAAGGCGCCTTTGAGCGAGCCCCCTTCCCCCGGTTGAGTGCTAGTTTGTTGCGTGTGTCAACACCTTAGTGCAATGTTCCTGTAGGTAATTTATGACAGCATCCCTACCTCATTGCAGATACATATGGGTTGTGGGATACATTAATAAAGAGATGCATTCAAGGAACACTTGAGCTTACTGACATATGAGCAGAATGTTAAATTTTTTTAAAACCGTTATTATATCAACTACTGATTATGTATTTGCACAGGATCTTCCTTTCACTAACCGCTTTAGCTGAGTGGTTTCGGTTGCTGTTTCACTGAGGTCTCATAGTTCCTGGTTCGATTCCCGGCTTGCGAAGCTTTATTTTGGTACTAACGGGCGCCTAATCTCGATGACTTAGTGCCGCAGATGCATCTGCGGTGTCTCTAAAGATGCATCTGTGGCACTGAAACTCTACGTCCCTATGCATAGGGCCCGACGACTGGTAATGCTTGACGTATCATATCCAGGAAGACGGTTCACCGTAAGGCGAATGTGCAACAAGACCGTTCCTAAGGAGATTTGAATGTATGTGCAGTTGAATCATGAGAAATTATATCTCAAGATCTGTGATCGTCGATAAGCGCTAAGCGCTCGAAGCATGACTTGAGCTTGAGCTTCAAGACTTCATCTCTTGCTTTGCAAATGCCGCAATTTGTGAGATGTAGCTACACCATATCAAAATAAACATCAGCAATGCAATGGCCTTGTAAACAAGCTTTGAATTGCAAGAACTCTCCACTACATTGTTGTTGGAACATGCGTTCAGGGTCGAGCTTGCAAGCTCGATCGTAATGGTACCTAGCCCATGCACAAGGCTCGGGGTACATATATGAAGCATGTTCAATGTACCTACCTTATACGATTGCCCTACGGTCATCATCGCGCCTGTGGACAAACGCGCTCATTGAAGCGATATTCCGTTGCTCTGACAATTGTATCAGCTCATAATGCAACCACTTCGAATACAGGTATGAAGATTAGCGTGAATTTCTACAGTATAATTTTTCAATCGCATCTAGAAGATAGCTCTAATGTGTAATACAGCGTAATTATCACAGTGGTAAGTGAGGGCGAGCTATTATTGTTACAGTAGTAAGTGACAGTAGCTGTAGTGAGAGCGAGCTGGAAATACATCGTCCGCTTTAGGGGTTGTTAGAGATTTACCGTTGAGCGACGAGCTTTGTCCTTCACATAGTAAAGTTGAGCAGCGAATAGGAGGTTCAACTTGATTAGGTACTTACCGGCCTCTGCAGGCTTCCCATCTGCAAGAGAACCCATCAGCCGCGGATCAGCTAGAGAACAGTGAATGATACAAACGTGAGGTGTGGCGGGAGAGCAATGCTCCCAATGCTTCTGATCGGCCTTCTCATTGTACGCATCGATTCTTTGCATCACCTTAGTGCTAAACACCATTATGCGCATGGGTATGAAGTGAGAAATTCGGTGCCTCTTACGTTACGGCATCAAGCAGCTCCTCATGGGTGATGTGTGTTTGATCCGCTAGTTATATGTGCAGTCATGTGAGCATATCGCTCCTTGTCGCACATAAAAGGCTCACCAAGCGTTTCAACTAGGACCTGTGCTATCAGTCAGATGGCGATATCAAGGGTGTCCTCACTAGCTCACCTGCATGAAGATCCCTCCTTTTGTGGAATCTGGAGTGACTTGACTATCATCACAGGCTGACAAAGAAATCTACTCATATCTGAGTAGCAAAATCGTGTCAGGAGACTGCATCGGCAACTCACCACATCAGGGCAGAACCTCGCTTGATGATGAAGCCGCCTCTGTCGTAATCTTCCTCCTTTCTCTGATTTTCGTATACATGATCATTAATCTCGTACTCGAAGTGATTATGATGACTGTTACGAACCCAAACTGTACATCGCTCCTCTGCTCGTATAGCGAACTGTACGATAAACTGTTAGCATTTCGCTGGACGAGCCAGGCTCGCTTTCAGAGTACATACTATTCTGGCGGACTCTGGAAGATGCAGGGTTTTCCATCGGCTCAATGACTTGTGTAGGAACGGGACTAAGCATCGGTTGATCGAGCGTGTGCCCTTCCGTATCGTACGGGAGATCTGTGTGCCAAAAGTCAGTTATAGATTGTTTTGGTTTGAATCCGCGCTCACCTGCGGCCGTTCCAGAATGACAACAATCGAAAATCATCTGGATACACAAGATTACGAATTTTCAAGCAGGCAGGAGCTACAACGCACTGTAAAATGAACTCCTGGAGGTATGGAGTCGACAAGTATATCGCGTATTTCCTTCACATTGAAGATATCAGCGCCGGTTGAGGCACACATAGATAGCACGCAGAGCTAACATCGTCCATAATGTAGCCTTGCACAGTCCCATTCGTGTTGTATACAATATCTTCGGGCCATATTACTGGCATAAAAGCTTCTATCAGCGACTTATGCAATCATTATAGACATGTTCTTTACCTTCATCTTTGCCGTCCACCTCGGTACCATTCAAGTTGTCGACTTGACTACCATGCCCAGAGACTCTCAAGAGACGAGTTATAAGCCTAACCTGTCTTTCAGTCATGCATTGAACCTGACTTACAATGAAATACCAGGTGGTCCCCATCTTGGACGTCTTCTACGAGACGTTTCATCTCCCTCAGCTATATTTAACATTTCAGCTGAATGGAGGAACAGAACCCTGCACTACTAGTCGACTCACAATATTGTTGCGAGTTGGACGCATCTCATGACAGCCGTGCACATCCCTCATGATCCTGATGTCGCTCCCTCTGTACCCAAAGCGCTCTTGTACGCGATCAGTATGACTCTGCTAGTACGCCAACTGTATGTATTCATACTCACGGGTCAAGAGATCACGGAGAATATCAACATCATGATGTGTACCAGGAAGCTCAAGCGACCTGTGTTTGGTATGTCGGCGAAGCTCCTTGTACCTAACCCCAATACTGAGAGCTCTGTGAACAGGAGGGCGCGTCGGTCCAGGTGACAGCGTTAGTTCGGTGCCGAGAACAGAGCCACAAGCGGGTTCCTCGGTCTCTTCTCTTGATTCATCGCGAATATAACGAAGAGCAGACGTGATAATACTGAGTGTTCCTTTGGCGAAGGACGCAAATGAGCTGGTCGGTACGAGCATTGTGGGCTCTATGATGCAGCAGTCTCCCTCAGAAGTCTGTCGAGTTTATATTATTCGTTCAGACGCGAAGACAACGCGGTATATCTACCAACAGCCTAGCCCCGGTCATCCTGTAGCATCATGATCGGCACAGCAGCTGCGGACATAGCGCCATTTGCAACCCGAAAGTCTTGTGCAATGTGGTATTATTGCTGTGGTTTGGGAAATCTTCCATCAACCAGTAATTACTACGATGGAAGATGCCATTCATAATTCCTGCAACCACGGCAGCATGGCCCAACCGCGCCCAGGGCACTTGGCAGTCGTACAGCGCTGTTTTAATAATTTTTGGGAGCAGTTCGTACTCATGGCCTCGTGATATTCTTTGATAGAAGATGAAAGGCTCTGACATCTGTGCGGTCGATCATTACAGCTGAAACACATCGAAGGAGGTCCCTGCACTAAGATCGCGGCAGCTAGGGTCGATGATAATCTCGTAGCCATATTAACACTTGATGTGATCAGGAGGATGCAGGAACGAAGCGTAAACAAACTCTTGGCAAAGTTACTTAGCGGCGACTCGCGAATGGCTCCACTCCCTGATTTGTCAAGGTCAAGGGCACCGGTAAGCTAGTGTGGCTTGGCGCTAGCGCTCAACCTGGTCCAGGTGACTGGTCTTCCTCTTCCAGCGAAGAAGCTGAGGAAGCCCAGTTGCATAGAATTGAATTATCTCCAGACATCTTCCAAGAGCAACTCACTTATCTGTAGCTTCGTAGCATATGTCATGGCGGCTGACACTGGCATCTTCCCACAACTATGCTTACGAACATGCCCGAGTCGCCGATACGAGCAATAGTTAGATAGATGATTCGTTGCACATGGAGATCTGCTATATATCCTATCGCAAACATGTTCAATGCTACCGCCACTGAGGGGGGAAATCCCGAATACAACACGAGATTCCCCTTCCGCCTAGTCTTCCAATCGCTCGCGATGTTTCGCGACCGCGCACGTACTTGGTTGTCTGTCTGCGGTATATATATCCATCTCGGGTTGATAGTTGGTGGGCTGTGTCGCGCCGGGTCGTCAGATAGAGTAAGTTTCTTGGAACGTTACATCATACTAATATCTATCGCTAGCGTACGAATGACTCGTATTGATACACATATTCCTACACTATCACCACACAACTATCCGAGCGACGATTCGCGCCTACCCACGATCGGATTTTTGGACACAAGGACGATATCGAAACTCCATTCAACCGGCGGAACGGCGCGGACATAAGCCACAGACACAGGCAGACCACCATGATCAACGCGAGCATGCCACCCAGTGCGAAGGTGTTCGAGTATTTCAGCACCCGCTCGAACCCTCGTGCTGAGGTCACGAGCAGCGCCCATAAGAACAGTGCCTTCGGCAGACTATAAGCCAGAGCGGTCTTCTGAAATCCGGAGCGCTCTCGCTGCACGTCAGAAAGATAGTTTGCCTGAAAAGGGCATGCGTCAGAGAGGAAGCTAGAGCATGAATGGGTGGCTTACAGCGTCCATCGCGAAGAAGTCCCGTGCGCGGTCATGTGTTACCAAAAGACCAACCGATGAAAGGATACCAATGTTACATATCGACAGGGCCGCCCATCCAAACGCCCGAGTAGCGCTCGGGATCATGAGTAAGAGAGTATTGGTACTGTCAGACGAATGATTAGCAACATTGACGTTTTGTAACAGTCATATACGAACACTGCCAGCGCAAAAGTCTGAGAAGAGCGCCATGGTTAGGTTCCTGGGCGGGCCGAAGGTTCGTAAAGCGACTCACCCAAGAGCCGTACAGCTTCCATTCACCCCGACATGATCGTATGAACTTGCGCCACTGTTCGATGTACACCAATTGGTCTATGTATAGGGCGTCGAGGTTTTGCAAATGCAAGTTCGGGATGTTGAACAGCA
Organism: Wolfiporia cocos; assembly: GCA_029448655.1. Lineage (NCBI taxonomy): Eukaryota > Fungi > Basidiomycota > Agaricomycetes > Polyporales > Phaeolaceae > Wolfiporia > Wolfiporia cocos. The sequence continues at coordinate 1,560,398 of JACCLO010000008.1, read as the reverse complement.
TCCTTGATAGCAATGCATACGGGAGTCGCCGTTTGACCTCCGCAGTGTCCAGGATTCTCTGATCTCTCGATAGTCGGGAATGCTCTTCACCGTAGTGCGTCGTATACCGGTGGTTATCTACGGAAATCCGCTCAAAGGGATATCTCTGTGGGAGAAGTCATGGATACTCACAGACAAGTGCCCAAAGGCGTGCTACATCAGCGTCAAGCGTCAGTGCGATTCAACGATCGTTGAGCCACAAAGACTCACCAACAACGCAGATACTATGGCTGCTGGGCTCACGACCTATTGCACATCGCACAATGAGCAAAATCTACGATACTTGCGTGAATGCGCCTACGTTCTATCGCTTGCAGCAGGCCCACATATTGAGCACATTCAGTGGCTCCATAAGGAAAGGTTGAGAATGCCGACGTCATGTTATCTGCGTACGCCGTCAGATAAATCACAGAAATAGAAGCACTGGTAATTACCGGCTTGGGCATGTATGAATATATCCACAAGCTGGGTGACATTCAGGCACAGCGCGGAGTGCCGGTGAGATGGGAAATGCTCCACATGCAACCAGAACTGCTCGTGAAGGACATTTTTCAAATGAGAATCTGAGACGGTGGCCGGCAAGCCAAGGACATCTGATGCCTGTTCTTCGATCCAAAATTCCACCTGGGCCACATAATCCACAAGGTAGTAACGGCACGAGTCGGAATCGCCGTCCAGCGCCAGGAAGAGCTCGACGGTGTCGGGTAACTGTACATTCGCAGCGGCCACAATATCATGGAACACACCGGCCCAATGTGTGATTTTCTCTTGTATGGCGGGGGAGTAAAGATATTCCTCGGTCACTACTCGGGGCCTTGACTCGCACGCAAAGTATGCCTGCCCTTCAGGATGGATGTACTCAGACCATCCAAAAGGTAAGTATCGTGGCCTGTGGATGAAGCAACTGCGATGAGATTGCATTGTGAATCAAGTCCGCATAGGCACTCACTCATGTTCCGTTTCGTGGCAGAGGAACCGGGCCGGAATAGACTTGTGCTCTGGAGTGACCCTGAGGTATCATATTAGGTTACACCATTGCATTCGACCCAGACCTTCACTCGCCTGGCTGTCTTCTCGTAACGGGTTGTCAGCTGCGACGTCGTAGGGTGAAGCCTCTGAGTTTTCTCCATGATGCTCATACAAGTGCTATTTGCGGGAGTAACCCTGAGAGAGCCGAGGACTGGTGTAAAGGAAGTGAAGATTTGAGGCTGGGTACTGGGAAGTGTCGAAGTGTCGGCCAGGCTCCTGTACATGTATTTATCGGAAAGCGAAAGTACGTGGCCTAGTGGCCTGCAGTGCATCGTGGTAATCTCAATCATCTAGCGCCGGCATATATATGTGCAGACCCCCGGTCATAGCATAATACACAGCCGCGCTGCTACGTGACAGCTGTCACGGTGATCGCGGCCACAGCATTTCGCAGAGCTTGTCTCACCACACATTAATGAATTCCGTAAGCATTACAGGCGGAATATGGTTGACAATTCTCATCTCCGGACGAGTGCCGAGGTGCGCGGCCCTAATGAAGGTTAGACTTGTCATCCGAATTCTCGAACCCAGAGCTGAGCGCCGCGAACATGATTGTTATCTCAGTAAGAGAGGTCTATATCTGCCCCAGACTATCTCCACCCCTCACATCTACGTTGCGGAATACACACTTGAAAGATGGGTCTTGACGAGAACAAAGTCCAGACCGAAGACAGGTTCGTGTTGGACGTTCGAGTCCGACGCAGGTTTCTCGTGTTTGACATGGCAACTTTTCCAGCTCGGTCGAGCCAATTCCAGCGGCTGACAAGGTGGAGTTCACGAAGCCGTCGTCGTCCGAAGAGCAGACCGCACCTGAGGTTTCCGGTGAACCGGCAAACTCGTCTGACCCTGATGCGGAGCCTAGGTTAGTCACAGCCTTCTTGCTTTTCATTACCCAAGGCTGAGATCCCAACTCTGTACCGACATTAACTCTGTACCGACATTGAAATTATTTTGTGAAACCTGTGGTTCTCATTGTCTCGCATCATAACAGTGCGGAAGATGAACCCTCCGACCCGTATGCGGGATTCAAACCCAGAGGCAAGACAACCACAACTGTTGGTACTACCAAGAAGTAATCGTTACGCTACCTCGCGAGTTAGGCGTGTACAACGTAGCTTTTCTGTACCAATAACGCATGCCATCGGAATTGTGTCTGTTTCAGCCGCCTGATGACTAGTATGGCCACCGCAATTAAAGATTACATGCTGGTAGGATCCATGTTATGTGTGGTCGGACACATGCACGGTAATTTTGAGGCTCTGCGCATGCCGCGATCGTTTGTTAACACATCGTGTGGGCATCAGTAGAATGAATCACATCATGCGAGCTAATACATGCACCGACTGGATGGTGAGCGTAGGTGGTGGGCGATGCACAGAAAGATGACTAAGACATCTGGAACTGTAACAATCGAGGAAAGTTGCGAGATATACACCGCACGATATGCATCAAAGACGAATGGCCACTAGCATTCCGACATCTCCCTAACTTCTGGGGTAGTAGGAAGAGTGTTCGTGGATGTCTGATGTGAATGGGATAGAACTGCTTTTCGCAACGCCAATATTGGCTTCGCGCTGATGGCGAGTCTGCTGCAGGCGCGGTCCCATATTTCCCGTATAGTTGCCTGGATGGATATCTCCCCGCCTTCCCACGCCGTGTATATTGTCCAGATGATGAGTAGACCTACGAGGAACCACGCGACAGCGCTGACTATGGTTGACGTGTCGTCATGTTTCACGAAGCATTCAAAAGCGAATGCGATGAGGAACGTAACCATGCTGCATCATGCGTGAGTCACGGACTGAGGTGAGGCGACGAGTGACTTGCAACGCACCCCCAGATAAGTAATGCGTACGGCAAGCTATATACGATAGCCAGGGTCTCCAAGCCCAGGGTCGGGTGCTTGCGGCTGTTCAGGAACGTCACCTGTGTGAACCATCACCGTCAGTCAATTGGACGTGCAAGGCAGTAGCAAGCATACCGCTTCTTGTGCTGTGTCCTTAGGCTTTAGCCGATACTGCCTCACGAGGAGTAGGCCAACGAAAGTGCTGCCTATGCTGGCAATCGTGGAAACAAGACTAGCAATCTGTGCTGGCGTGCGTGAACCTGTCCCAGGGTCCACATCATTTATCGTCATAAACGAGATGTTCGCGTTCAACATGACTGTTGCCTGCACACGATGACGTCAGGATTTTTGCAACGCTTGCAAGTCGTGGCAAACACGCACGAATAGGACGTATTCCTGCCAGTCTGTCTGTAGCCGGTCCATGAACTGAGACCACGGAATAATGGTGATAATGTCATCAACCCAGATTTTCTCCAGGGCGATGAGATGAACCTCTGGAGCATTGAAGAGAAGAGGGGAAAGCACAGTAATTAGCGGCGTCCTCTTCGGAATATTTTCAAAGAGGCTCTGTTCCCAGTCAAGTCGCGCGGCCTCTTGACCATGGTAATGTACAAGCCTATGAAGGGCTGCCAAGCTGTTACAGAGGAAGGAACCAAATCTTTGATATCTGTCTCACCAAAAAGGGACATCAGACGGCCTAATATGTGCAAAAGTTACCATACGCGCGCACTGGTCTGCCTTACAAAGATCTCACCTACAATACAGGCCGTGTGATCATTACTGCCTAATTCTACCGAAGGCGAGTCGATAAGCAACGACGCGTCACAGCCCAAAGCTACTGGTTGCTTACCTTTCGCACTTTGGACTGCCGTCAACATCTTGTCCAACTCATCCACAGTGTAGGTTACCGTTGAAGACTGAGATGTTAGCTGATCTAAGGAGGCCGAAGGGCTTATTAGTCCTACGCAGGCGAGCATGACCTCACGCTCACCAACATAGTGGTGGATTACGATGCTCGTTAGCTCCCTAAATATATTGTCCGTCAACATGTGCATGTGAGGGAACATCTCCACATGCAGCCTGGTGAACACATGTCAGGAACTACTGACGCAAACTAACAAATCTGTCAGTACATTCATGGAGTCACCTCAAGGGAACTCACCATACGATAATGCCTATACCAATATTGTCGTTCTATACCATGCTCTGGAGGTTTTTAATAAAAAAGATGTATGTGGGCCAAGCCTCGAGGTAGACAACGTACTGATGAGTGTCGGGGAGTTTATACCCTTGACACCATGTGGAAATCCATAGGTAACGTCGTATTCTTGCAGCCAAAATAAAGTCCTTGTCTCGCTGTCCACATAGTAGTAACACCACTGGTGCTGTCCGGGGCTCGTCTTATCCTGTTGCAAATCGAGTACCAACTCATGGTTAGGAGGAAGGGGCGACCCTATAGTATCCACCATGTCACCAAGCACGGAAATGAAGTCCTCAATGTCGGATAGGATAATTGGACTACACAAATACGCATCCGTATAGATTCGCTGATCATAATAAGTATCGTAAATCTCATCGACAACAATTTGCCAACTCACTTTCGTTGGATGATAAAAGTACAAAGCACCCTCAGGATGCGTACATGGAATCCACCCATGTGGCACGCCCGTGCTGACCACATACTGAGAACAGTACACGCTTTCGAAATATTGAGTGTTACATACAGTTCATACATTCTCTCGAGGGGCTTTACAACATAGTCTACGAAGTCTTTCTTGCTTATTACGTCATAAATTGTCAGCGATGTCTTGACATCCAGAGAAAATGCAACACGCACTACAAGGGCCCCTTGCCATATCTCTCCACCTCGGTCACAGGCTGCACTTCTTGCAATTTTCTCTCCTTGCGCACAGGAGATTGTGCCGGTGTGTTGCCGGAAGGCAGTGCACGATTGCTGGGATCGGACCCGCTCGGTACGACAGAGACATGCGAAAGCCGCGAGTGGCGCGTTCGGATAGAGGAAGGAGCTTGCGATCTTGATCGCGAGGCGGCCCGACGAGATGAACCCGTTACGAACCGCGACGTGCCGCGATCTCTCACTCCAACTCGAGACGAAGCCGCAGACGAAGCTCTAGACGAAGGGCGAGACGGAATTCCGAGGTGGTCGATGGGGTCGCGGTGGTGCTGGAACTGGTCATTCCAACTGTTATTCGTGGGAAGGGATGTCTGGGAGGCTGTTTGGACCGATATCGAGTACGCTCCGGCAACCGACACTGGCCGGCTTAGGTCTTCAATGGGAGTAGCACTCAACAGACCTGGCGAAGGCTCCGCGATGTTGAACCCAAGACTATTGCTGGCACTGATGGGCTCATTGCTGCAGTAGATTAATGTCTGGTTATCTCTGTCATCCTCGTTGACTACGGATCCTCCACGACCTGCACCTGACTTCGACTTCGTCCCTCCTCTCGGTGGTCTTCTCTTATCGAACACATACCCGCGAAGTCGACGCTTGAGAAACGCCCATAACAAAAGCAGTCGTTGCACTGGATTGTGGATGAGCTTCGAGGATAGCAAGGCCCGTAGTAGGTCGCGAAGCATATCAGTTACGAGAGACATAGCCGACGTGTCTTCTCAATCACAGACTAGTGGCGGTCCATACCCTGAGGACTGGAGGAGTTGGGAACGAGGCTCCAGCAGAATAACATAGTCAAATATTACAATTACAATATCAAGAGCCATGAGTTTGATTGATGCGGGGAAAGCGCTACTGTATTTCCGCACTCTAACGAGTTCTGATGGTAGAAAGAAGTCGTGGCAAGTCGATCCCTCCTGCATATACGACGTCTGGATCCGAGCTAATTATGGAGCATACTCGAGCATGGGAGACGTGCGAAGACTGCTGCTCACACAGCACACTGAGCTGGTGCAAAAAACCACCGATTGCTGCGTAGTCAATTGGACGAGCTGTGTAGGGCTGTATGTTCTATCAATGTATTAGTGGGTTACTTCAACATCTGGGGCTGTGTAGGTTTAGTGAATGAATAGCTAAAAAGCAACCAATATTGATAGCTCCAGCCGCACAGCACAGCATCGTGATAACGCGAAGACGATTCGGCGTACATAGTAAACTCGATAGTCGCTGAGGACACACTATGAATATGCGGTCGCATCCGGTACACAGAGATGCCCCACAAGATATTACCGAAGTGTATTGCACCACAAGGTTCAAGAACCCTTGACAAATACACCCCATTGCTTGTGTTGTGAAATCTTGTGACTGTGGACTCAAAGAGCAATGGAAGCATTCAAGCTCAACCTCTCCGCAGTGTTCGGGGAATCCATGCTTGAAGTTCATCTGCGGCAGCACTTGGCGGTTGGTGGTCTTGAGTTTGGTGTGGTACTTCTAGCTCGGAGCCAGACGCTGTGACTGGCCCTACAGGAGCGTTGTGACTTTCCAACCGTGGAGGGCCCCTGTGTGCTTGTTGGACAACGGGCGGAGCTTCCTGTGCTGAGATTTGTCGTTCGCGCTCCTCGCGGTCTCGTGCTTCGATGACAGCAACATTGTACTGGACACGTTTTTGGCGTTCGAGGTCGGCGTGTAGTTCCTTCCGTAATGGGCGCTTGAGCACAGCAGAATCTCAAAATCTAATGCAGCGAGGTACGCACCTCAAGGCCTGGTGGGTGTGAACGCGTGTGTGTGAGCCAGGAGGTCCACTGTACTGCCAACGAGGATGTGTGGGTTCAGTGGGATTTAAGTGCGGTGGACAGCCTCGCACTTGGCAGTCTACGACTTCCTCCGACATAGTCTAGCATGTCCACCCCCTGGCGGTACTTCACCACCCGTTTGGTCCTTCCGGGATCTAGCGCAGGTCAAGACTCTTGTGCGATGAGACTTCGGAGATTGCACACCGTCCGTGACACTAGGGTATTCGAAAAAGCGATTGCCTGTGCATCGTGCATAGTCAGAAAGCTTGTACGTTTCAAGATGGCAGCGATGGCCGTACCTTCGAGGTCCCTCCCTACATAGTACCTCTACGCGAGATCAGGTCCATCCTTCATCGAAAGAGGCCAGAACAGCTTACAGGAGCTCGTAGTTGTTGCCACAGTCGACGCAGAAATGACATGCCTTTGGTACACCTAGCCGACGAGAAGACAGATCGGTAGCCCGGAGACTGATAGACCTAAAGTCGTCCGAGTCGACCAACGCGTATAACAGAATGAGACTGAAGCAGTGACTCTTGAGCACGGTTGAGCCAGCGAGCAATGACAAGTGAGGAACGGATCAGTGATTCAAAGTGGAACAAGCTTAAGCAGGATTATTATGTCAGCGACGCGTCGACGCGTAATTTGTGACCCATCGTGACGCGACGCGTCTCGATTCCTTCGGCCACCAAGGGGCGGAATATCTTACCATACAAAGTACCGTTCTCGAACCTTTTGACTCACTCAGCCAGCCTGTTGAACTAGTCCAGGCATTTGTCCTACATTGCCGCTGCAGTACAGTTGCAGCTTGCTCCCGACATCACTGGATATACCCATTTCGCGGAAGCCTGCAAACTCCTACATGTCTGGTGCATTCAGCGGCCACCTGATAGACTCATTTCTTGCTGCTCAACAACATTCGAAAGGTCCCTTTGGACAATCCCTAACAGGGCGGTCTCAGCTGGCTTTCCACGGCCCAATGTCGTTCGTGCCACAGATGCACGGCACTTTTGATCCGCATACATCAAGCATGTTTCAGGACGCATCTTATATGTCTATGTCTGAGGAATCAGCGCAAAGGATAGCCACGCTACAAGCTAAGCTCAACAAGAGGCTGGGTCCTGAATATATCTCGCAACGGCCAGGACCTGGCGGCGGGCCAAAGTTAACATATGCTGAGGGTATGTAGCGGTGTTCAACTCGGTCAAGCAAGCACATCATTGAGAGTACCAGCAGGTTGGAAAATTATCAACTTGGCTAACGAAGTGTGAGCGGAAACCCTCCTAGGCGACACGCATATATTGACGTCGACTTAGGTTCGGATTCAACGGCTGGAGTTCAAGCATAGTAAATCTCACAACAGACTTTATCGATATAAACGAAGATACAAAACGTGTATCCGTTGGTGTGACTGCAATCGTCAGAGTGACATTGCGTGATGGCGTTCACCATGAAGACGTCGGATACGGTTTGCTTGAGAATGCAAAGGGTAAAGGCGCGGCATTGGATAAGGTATGATTCACGCGGAGCACTTTCTCTTGATAACAATCGAGAAAATTACGCGCATATAGTGCAAGAAGGAAGCCGTGACTGACGCTGTGAAACGCACACTGAGGAATTTTGGAAACCTGCTTGGCAACTGCTTGTATGATAAAACGTATACACAGGAGGTGATCAAGATCAAAGTTCCGCCGGTGAGTACCCCAGGCACTCTACACGGAGGGGCGATTTTCATTCCACAGATAGCCAAAGTTCGACAAGAATGATTTGCACCGCCGCCCAGAGTTCGACGAGTCGCGCACAAATCCTAGTACGAGCGCGCCCAACAAGCATTCTACGTCAGCTGTCGTACCTGCACCGGCAGCAATCAAATCAGAAACCAAATCAGAACCTCGCTCGGCACGCATGGACGCCATCCTGAGCGTGACATCCGAGCAATCCCACCCCGCAGTGCCTCCGCATGTGCGTTCAACCTCCACGTCGAACCCTTCGCCTTCCGTGGCTATGTCCACGCCTAATCCGAAGAATTCACCGGGTGGGGGCGTATTTCCCACCGGGCTCAGCACGCCCGTACACACACCTGCAACTGCACAGGGACAGTGTGTGCGCCCGTCAGCAGCGCTCCAGAATCAGGGGCAGCGTCAAGGTCCCAGCCACAGCCACGGCCAGGGTAAAGATAATGGCGTGCAGTCCAATGACCAGAGAAATGCAGATGTATCCACCGTGCAGGCCGAGCGCAGAGTAAGCTTTGCGCAGCAGCCGGCCGTCGGCAACTCTGCCTCATCTGCCATTGTATCGTCCACGCATCCACCAGAGGCTGCGCCGCCACCCCATATTCCCGAGGATGACACAGACGAGTACACGTTTGCGTCAGAGGATGACGCGTTTTTCGCGGAGGTTGATCTGGGCGAGGACACGGGCATTGGCGGCCCGATCGATTATGACGAGGGCCCGGCGAGCGGGGATTCCATGGTCGATGAGAATGGAAGCGGCGGTGAGGCTCATTGTGGGACGTCGGATCGATCATCAAGTGTACAGCATAAACAGCCCCGGCAGCAACACACTCCGTATGCTCCAGCTTCGAACAATGGAGTACAGCAACATTCACGTACACCGCTGCCGCGTGTCGGGCAGAGTGTCACGGGTAACCAGCAACAGCGTAACGTTCATGGGAATCAAAACCCTGTTGTACGCGATTCCAGTGCGGGACCTTCTGCTACTCCCGCTTCAATCACTACGCCAAATGCAAATTCGCAACGAACACCCACGCTCTCCATGGGTGGCTTCCGTTTTCCCCCAGGGGTGGTACGTGCATTGCCACTCTCTACAAAGCACCCGGAGTAATCCAGTATCATTCCACGATTAGAACCCTCAAACTGTGCAAGGAGGCGCCACTCCAGGTCCGACCGGTATTGGTCTCAAACGGAGTATGGATGCGATGCTGTGAGTGCACCATGCGTTTACTTGAAAACTTTTTAACGTGAACATGGAACCTACGACGTCAAAACCAGGGGGCAAAACACTGCGATGTCGCGGAGGCCGGCGCAAGGCATGGGTCTCGCACCGCATTTCAGTGGCGGACGGCAGGTGCAGCAAGCCGCTGCGGCGCAGAAAAGGGAGCCACTCGCCGTGCTTGAGGTGGGCGAGAGCGGGGACACCAAGAGGGTGCGGCGATAAGTGCCTAGCTCAGCCCCGCCATCGGGGCCGTTGAGGCACAGTGTTTTCGAGATTTTGATTTGTCTCGGCGTTTCGCGGCCGGTACTTTAATCCGGATGAAACTGTAGCATACTCTGAATGCGGAGTTGATCGCAATTAGTGTTGCGATTAACGTTAGAATAGTTGGCAACTGATGCGCAGTTGCGGCCGGATAGCGCGAGTGTGGCGGTAATGTGAGTCGGCCGGTGTGGCGTGGCTGTGCATGCGTGTCTCGCCGATGACACCACTCGTAGCTAAGTTGCCAAGCGTCGGCTCGAAAAGCTCCGATAGCCGTTCTTTCTCTGTCCGTAGGAGTTCTGCACAATGGTCCGTTGTATGCACACGACAATGAACAATGCGTGTCCGACAACCTGGGGCTTGTGGCTATGCACGTGGCTCGTGTATATTGACTGCGCAAACTTGTACACAAACATTGCTATGTGATCCTCCTATGTTCTGATATAGACATATATATGACCGCGCATACAAAACTGACCATCGATGCGCACTACAAGCCACGAAGGTGCATGCCAGGATCCGCGTCGATCACTTTCCGTACCGCCTTGCCTTCTATGATGATCGCCTTATATTAATATTGATCGAGGTAATATGTCATACTACCCACGTTTGCGTTAGGACATCAAAGCTCTTCCAACCATGGCCATGAACTCGGTAATAAACTCCACCGCGAATTGAGTAGCAAGGAACAAAATGTCACAGCATATCATTCCAAATGTTGCACACAACAGAAAGCGACGACACAAGCGGAACCAACATTCAAGATCGTTACGAGTTGCACGAGAAAGAGCAAACAGTCTCTGTACTTTTCGCGGCTCAGCACGAGCCGTCCAGCAGAAGCCCGCCCGCCAGGGGACCGCAGGCACCCCGAGGCAGGCCAGCCTCCAGCTGGAGGGACTCCCGCCCACCAGACCATTACCACACGCACCCAACCCGTTCCCACAACCTCACACCACAGCCCACTCACACATAACAAAAGCCTCTACTTCGGCGGAGGTCCGCCACGACCGCGTCCGCCAGGCCCGCCGCGCCCGCGGTAGCCGCCTCTCCGCTCGCCGTTGATCGGCCCGCCGCGCGGCGGGGGACGCTCTCCACGCTCCTTGCGCGTGTCGACGATGATCTTCGACGGACCCTCGACGCCCTCAATCCGGATACCACCCTCGCCGCCAAGGTGGACAGGGAGCGAAACCGCAATCGCGCGCCGCGCCGCGTCGACCTTTTCGAACTCGAGGAACGCGCACGCTTTCGGCCGCAGGATCTCGAGCTCCTTGATCTGCCCGAACCGCTCGGTCAGTGTCTTGCGCAGCAGGTTCTCCGGGATGTTCTCCGTCACGCTCTGCGCGCAGGTGCATCAGCGAGAGCGCTAGCTAGGATTGGGTGCAGACATACCTTCACGAAGCACTGTGCCGTCGGCGTGCTCTGTGCATTCGCCATCGCCGGGTGCATCTCGCGCGGGACAGGTTGCCGTGTCGGGATGTGCGGCGCGGGCGACTGCGGCCCGCTGAGCGGTGCAGGCACCGCGGTCGCAGCAGGGGCCTCACTCACGCCGCGCGCCTCGGGAGCAACCGCCGCGCCCCACTTGTTCGAGTCCTTCGCCGCCAGATTCGCCCACGTCTTGCGCTGTGGTGGCTGCGTTGGCTGGGGCGCTACAGGTGCTGGCGCAGATGCAGATGCTGGCGCAGGGGGCTGCGCTTGCACTGGCGGCTGCGGGACTGCGGGGAGCGGCTCGGGCTGCGTCGCAGGAGGCGACACGGGCGGCGGAGACGCGGTCGCCGGAGGCTCGGGCGTGGGCGACGGCGAATTTTCTGCGGGAGCAGCAGCCTCAGGCGCAGGGGAGGGCGCGTGCACGCCGTTTGTCTGCTGCTGCTGGGGCTCCGGCGCAGGGGAGGGCGTGGCGGGTGCCGGGGGCTCCTCGGCCGGTTTTGAAGGCGGAGGGGGCGTCGGCGTAACGAGCGGCTCGGGCTGCGGTTCAGCTGGCGGCGCGGGCGCAGGTACGAGCGGAGCAGGTACGGGAGGAGCAGGTGCGGGCGCGGCGTGCTCTGGCGCAGGGGCAGCCTGCTGCGCAGGTTCGTCAATGTCGCTCGCCTGGTCGTCGCTGTCGACAGTCTCCTCCTTCAGGAAGCGGAAGATGTCATTGAGGACAAAGTACCCGTTCGGCTGCTCGGCGAGGAAGAAGGTCTGCACGAACTTGCGCCACGGGTCGTTGTGGTTAGACATCTCGCCGATGACCTGGATGAGGATACCGCCGTTCGCAGATGACTGCGCATCGACCGAGTGGATGAAGACCTTGCAGTCCTGGAATCCGATCGCGGTGATCTTGGAGTGGATCTCCTGCAGGCGACGCGTCAGGGTGCGCGTACGCGCTGACAAAGCCGTGCACGCACCTGCTGGCCGTAACATGGCTTGCCGTCCTCGCCCTCGGTACCGTGAATGAAAGTAGAAGCTTTAGTGTAGAAACAGTGTAAACGATTGGGCTGCTTGTTGACGAAGTTGTAGTACTGGGGAACGAATTGCCAGCCGACTTCAGAAGGATTGACGGTGGAAGTGCCGTTGGTCATGATGGTGCTAACGCGTTGTTAGGTGAGATTCTTCTCCCCAGCGTTTTTCGTGCTCACCGTGAGGGGAGAAATGGAAGATATGCGAGGAAAAAGTAGTGGGAAGGGCCTCGAAGGCGGGTGAGAGTGGAGGAAGACGACAAATAATTCAGACGCGCACTGACGCGAGCCCAACGCGCAGACTCCGCCCCAAAACCCGTACCCGCATATTTCCAAATCAAGTAGCAGCGCTCGTCAGCAGAGCCTTTTGCAATGGCTATCGTACAGTAATTCTGAACGGATTCAAGCTCTTACCGGGCCGGGAATAGATAAATTGATGGGACGAAGTTCAGGTCATAACAATTCGATTGCTCGACTACACATGCGGCAACCATCTGCAAGTCGCGGAGCACAATGGGAGACACAGTCGACCATGGGAACGGCACCTTCACCCATCGATCTCGCGTGCTTGGGCAGCGCATGAGGTTGTGTTCAAGGAAGCTTGTCGTAGTACGACAGTCGAAAACCGTTTGCCGAGTCATTGCTCTTACGCTGTCTGTCAACCAGCGGTCCCAGCAATAACGATCGCATATCTCCTCTAATAACCTACACACGAATTACACCATCCAGACTTGGTACCCATGGAATTCGAACAGCCATTGAACAGTTTTCCGACCAGTCACAGTAGAGCAACACAGGCCAGCAAGATCATGGTCCAACGGTAAGCGCACTAGTCACAGCCAAAGACGCGGGAAATGGAAGGAGAGCACAAGTACGGCATTCCAAGTCTATGTAGTATGTAGGTGCACAGCGCGGCTAGTCCGAGTAGTCGAATCGAGGCGTCTGCACCCGCTGCCAAGTCAGCGAGCCGGTAAGCGGGCGTTAGGGTGGTAGAATTGTGAGCGGAGCAGAAGCTAGGAATGGACGGTGATGCGTGACGATTGGAGTGATGGCTTTGGTACACTTCGCCGCATGGACGGCACCGATGACAGATAGAACACAACCTATAATAGGCTGAGCGGACAGCACAGCATTGCGATTAGCATACGATATTCTACCATAAGAAGTGAAGGCTCGCACCATACGCACGTATACAGCTTGAGATGGACAGCAGACGATGGCCGAGATAAAGGTGAGACGCTACGCCATGGGCGGCGGGCGGAATGTCATGATCTCCTCGTAGAGAAGCTCTTTCAGCTGCTCGCGGCTGATGTCGTCCTTGTGCACTGTGCGGTGCGTCAGCTCCGCCTGCGCAACCAGTCCCACACATGTGCGAGTGTACTCACAGTCGAACTCGAAGAACTCAGGGTCGAGCGGGGGCGCGACGGGCTCGTCCTCAGGGTCGTGCTGTGCATAGCCGAAAATCAATTGCGTTCTCCGATGAAACGCGGAGCCACGTACGTATGCCTCGAGATACGGGTGCGCGAGCGCCTCCTCCACCGTGATCCGCTTCTTAGGGTCAAACGTCTACACAGCACAACGCGCACCATGCATCAGCACTAGTCTGACTCCGCGGAAACATCATGCACGCGTGCAAAGACTCACCAGAGACCGCGTGAGGAAATCGATCGCGAGAGGGTTCGCGTTCGGGAAGAGTTGCGCAAATGGCTTGCGCTTGCGGAAGGGCAGCGCACGGATGTAGTCGCGCGAGCGGCGCGTTGTGATCGCGTAGAACTCATCGAGTGTCGGCGTGCCGAGCACGTCCAGGATGAGTGTCAGCTGGTGGTGATAGTCGCGCCCGGGGAAGAGCGGCTTCCCGGAGAGCATCTCCGCGAGGATGCACCCGACGGACCAGATGTCGATCGCCTGCGCGCGCGCGTTTCACCTCCATCAGCGATGCGCGCGAAGTGGAGAGGAGCACGCGCACCTTAGTGTATTGTTTGAAGGTGAGCATGATCTCCGGCGCGCGATACCAGCGTGTCGCGACGTATTCGGTCATGAAGCCTGTTTCTGTGCCGGAGGGCTCCGCAGTCTTGACCGAGCGTGCGAGACCGAAGTCGCAGACTTTGAGGTCACAGTTTGCATTTAGGAGGAGATTTGAAGGCTTGAGATCGCGGTGGATGACGTCGGCAGAGTGGAGAGCTTTGAGTGCGCGCAGTGTTTGGTAGATGAAGTATTGGGCATGGTCGTCGGAGAGGTCTTGTGTTCGGATGACGCGGTGCATGTCGGTTTCCATGAGCTCCTGGATCACTGTATTATATGTGTTATATGTGTACAAAGATGCCTGAGGGTCAAGTGTGCTCACAATAAACTTCCTTGAATTGCTCAATTGATGGCGGTTTGATGATGTCCAGAATAGAGATGATCTTCATCACGTCTCAGCGACCCAACGTACATTGCTGCTGGCTATTCACTCACGTTTTCACTAACACCCGCCTCACTCAAAAACTTGAGGAGCTTAAGCTCCCGGAGTGTCCGCAGACAAAACATGGAGTGGTCGAACGGCGCGATTTTCTTTATGGCGACCTTGCGCCCACTCGGCCTATGGATGGCCGAGCATACAATGCCGTACGCCCCCTCCCCGACCACGTCAAGTACTTGGTATTGCGAACCTGCCGTGCGTGCGCCGTGAACGTCTATCGCCGTGGACCACCCCAATCTGGACATATACTCACCGACATTGAATCGCACCTTGCGCGGTGCTGGTGGTGCCTGCGAGGCGGCATGGCTGTGCTTGGACTTTGCTCCGGGCTGAGGCTCGTTAGGCATCGTCGTGTCGTGGAGGTCGGTGAGAGAGATGAGTGGATGAGAGGACAGTGTCGTCGAGTACAAGAGCAGATCGGGTCGGTGGCTGAAGGCGACTAAATAGAGGAGCTTGCTTGTTGTCTAGTTACGCAGTTGGACAATCATTGTATCCCAGCAACAACCATCGCCCGCGTCTCCCCGGCTCCTTTGTCTTTCCGAATCATATGGCGCCCGCATCTGATCTGCAGCATTTGAAACGAAACACTTAGAAGGCAGCGATGACTACGAATTCAATCATCACGCGCACCGGCGAGATAGCAGTACTATTGTCTCGCCATCTGCTGCACTATGGGAGTATTAACACATCTGTCAAATGCGTTGTTCAACCGTTCGCTATATGGATCTTCTGAGAGCGTATATTGTCTCCTAATGATGTCGTACATGTAATGTGAGTCGTGTACCGGCCTGGTGCCGACTGCTCATACTGTCGCATCGGTATGCCACATGAACTGAGGTCTCTCCTCGTCGCGGTATTGATTGATTCACAACAGCAGTCATTCATGACATCGGCTCTCGGAAATATGCTGTGAATACTCCAACCATACTTCTCTGCTTGACGTCAATGCTATATGGTCTTGATACTCTGATGCGTTCCAAACGCCGAACGCACCTCCTATCAATGTGCCTGTCGATCTTGGTCGGTTGCCAGCGACCGAGTCCATTTCACGTCTTCACTCGTCTACAGACCGGTGGGACTAGTGCTAGAATGAGCATTCTGCGGGGTGTCTGTGGTGTCGCTCTTTCGCTGGGCTTTCTAGCCAGGCACAAATGTTCTAAGGGGAGCGTCAGTCTTTATGACAGATCAAGGCTATTCAAGTGCACTCTCAGGATCTGACAGCCACCGCCCATCTTGCTGTCGCCACTCTGCATGGTTTCTAAACCGCTTGCTCTAATTGACATCACCCCCACCCGGCCGCTAATCGTTGTTTTCTGCGACCCGCGTATCTCCAACGGCTCCTCGACATTCGCTTCGGATGTTCAAAGTCTGCTGCCGGATATTCGTGACACACTCAACATCGGACTGTCGGGACATAGCATTACTTGAACTAGCAAATTCGATTGTTGATCATCAGATCTTACCGTTCACGCTGCACTGGCGGATCGAAGGTGTTTCATGTTTCTCGTCATTTCTCATGTTCGCTCATGTTCGCTCGATACATCAGGTATCTGCTCTGTGTGGGCTCACTCAACAGGGATCATCAATGCTGACAGCATACAGTCCCCATAACAGAGTTAGATACGCGCCGAGGCAGATAGATTGGCACGGAAAGTCTGCGACAGCCCCAACGAGTGTCGCAGATAAAAGGGATTCAAATGGACAGGTCGATGCAGAGGAGGATATTCCTACCTTGGACGCTCGGCGCCTCAAAGCGCTGTGTCTCGCATTGCACATCCGTTTGTGAGCAAATATATATGACTGAAGCCATCTGTTCCTGAGAAGCTGCTACATTCTGCAAGATACATTAGGCAACCGGAGCCCGGCGGCCCCTAAATTCGACTTGATAGTGCTCATCAATCTATACAGATTGTCAAGTACAGCACCAACGGTCGTCGAGATACCAGTCTGATATCTGAAGCATTGACAATGTCATCGAACTCATACACGCCAAGCAATCCGACCAAACATCACCATGACAAGTTCGTACGTCATATTGATTTATAACATCTTTACGTCGTCTGATGTTTAGGACCACGTCTGCAATGCGGCCTGTGAAATGATCGATCGGAACGACACTATCACTCGCCGCTATGTTTGACATGTCCTCATCACATCGCATCTGATTACCACATTTAAAGGATGGCGCTCAGAAAACTTTTCAGAAGCTCGGCCGCCGGAAAGACTCCGCTTGGTCTCTGCTCTGCCACTAGTTTGAACCACTGCATCAGAATCAGGACATGCTCGTTACATCTCGCCCACTGGTGCGCAGATATAAGTATGCAGCATGAGAGTATCTTTTTGTTTAATGCGATTGAAACAGATGCCTTCGAGCTCCTTAGACAGCAGCGAGGACACCATCCCGTCTCCCCCTACGTATTCGACATCGAGTGGTCAGATCGATTACTATGTACCTCATGTCCCAGGGAGTACACGCTGAATGTAAGCTCAATGTTCTGCAACTAATTGTTTTGTTAGAGTAGGATCGCGGATAACGACAGCCTCGGAGGTGCCTTCATCGCAGATAACGCGGAAGCTCCTGCACCGGTTGACAATTTAGGTTTTGCTCTCCTCGAAAATGGCGAAGCCTGCCAGTGAACACGCCAGTGAGGCCCTCAGTGGTTACTGTCTGGGCACGAGGCTATCGCTCCAAGACGTATTAATAAGTCACATCTTGGCATCGATTACGGCATCTGCCTGCTGATTCCCACAAAGTAAATGTGAAGCTCAAGATGCTGGTATGTTATATCGCCGTTCTGTGCAGCCAGGAACTGCGGTGGCCTGTTCGGCCACTGACCAGCAACAGTAAATCAACCCTAATCTGTGTGGTCTCCCATTCTGACGATCTGTTGGTAATGTTGAAAGCCGCTTCGCAGACGTTCGCGGGAGCATTGACAGTTGCATCCGAATCTTGAGAAGAATGACTGTATTTAGACTATGATTCTCTCGGGATGTTGCGGATCTGTCGACCATGGGCACGAGATGTCTCGCATTGCCCAGGGCCTTAGCCACAGTCACCAGGCTGTCTTTGATCTTCCGTCGTTTCATCAGCAGATGACATGATCTTTCCGCATCCTATCGTTCAGCAGCGCGATGGGATCAGGACCGACGCTCGAACGGAGCATAAGATGTGCACTGTCAGAGATTGAGGCTCTTCTGGAACTCGACCTCCCTCCCTCAAGCCTATGAGCCGTGATGTCATCCGTTAAAAATGATTACGACCATTCCGCTGCAGAGGCTCTATTCTTTGGACTTGCATTCGCTTTACTGTATGTGGCCGTTTGCCCGCATTCCTGCGACAATTGCTTAATTAACCCAGCTTCTATGGTATAACCTGTGCCCAAGTTTCCCACTATTACTGGCATTATGCACAGGATCGCCGCTGGGTAAAATGTATGGTATGTTAACGTGTATTCTAATGTTATACAGCGCGTTGACGTAAAATTTAGGTCGCTATGTTATGGTAGCTGTATGATGTTCGGGCATAAATCTTGCCTTATTCATGTTATTTGGGGGCAGGTCGCTTGATTCCACAGCTTCAGCTCTCAATGTCGCCGTAAAACTTTTTCATTAACTCTGGTGCCTGGACTAAATCGACTTGTCATGCAGATATTCTGGGGATTAACAATCAAGCAATTCGCAAATCCTTACACATACTACATAACGAGAGGGGAAGATGCGTCTAGTTCTCAATACCTTGGCTTCGTGAAGTGTGTATCTGTTCAAAAATCTCGACGCAGACCAATTGATGATGGATACTTTCGGCACATCGGCTAGCATGCTCTTCATAGTATGTGCACATTATGATCGACCCCATAACACAGCTGACGCGTCGAGCGTGACAGGCAGAATTCTGCTGCACGGTACGATTCAGGATTAGATGGTCTGATTTACAGCTTCTCAGGCGATCGTTGAGTTTTCCGTTCAGTGGTTGGTTTATCGTCTGTTTATCAACTCCTTTAAATTCGCTTATCCGCAACGTTAGCTACTACATTCACTCAATCTGGGCAAGTAGGAATTCGCATCTACTCTTGCTTGAGGTTAATGCTGAACGGCTCTATTTGCTCAAGTGTCGCCGCGTTATCGGCATCGTATCATTGTCGTTTTGGCGCCGGTATGCCATTGTCATACAGTGCGATTGTCTCTCACATATGTCTTTGCAGCTGCTGTTCGCGATCATATCAGTAGGTGAGAACGATTTCAACAAGCTATTCAGCTAAGAATGCTGAATACCTGCACAGTGACTGGATTCGGTGTGTTTACCCGACATCCCCAGCTGATAAGCACTAAATATGTATGGATCCCTTGTACACACAGTCACCGTTGCCTATGCGTACGTCTCCATAGTATAAGTAGCATGTAGTCAGCTCCAGCTAATACCCAGAATAAAAGCTCCTTAGACAATCACAACATTCCTGGTTTTGGCTGTCCTATGGGAGGATCAATATGCAGGGTGAGATTCCATTTTGCTACGATGAGGTCCCTGAGTGACTGTGCATCGGAACAGGCACCCCCTGTTATCCACTTGGTCTCAGTTACAATGACGGATATTATGATGACAACACTTTTGTACGTTGTTTTGAATCAGGGAACGACGGCCTCTAGGCGGTAGGTAGCACGGTTCGCGATTATGACAACTGATTGGATTCATCTGTTTCCAGCACCGGAAGCATGCTCAAGAAACTCAATATGTACATCATCGAGCGCGGACTGTTGACGACGTAGGCAACATGTTGACGGACTATATTGGATGCACCGTTGATGAGACATTAGAGCCGCGCAAATCCTTGAGATCAGCGCTGTGAGACTTGTTCTTAGATCTTCTGATGTGTCGCGTTGTTAATCCAGACAAAAATCGACAGTATCTGGCTTCGCTGAATCCTAGCGTGAATCAATATCTCTGGCTTGTATTCCAATTCATTGACAGCAAGGGTTGGTGGCATCCCAAGTCTTTATTGCTCAGAAACAACCTGATGCGTTCATTCACAGTATATGTGAACTCGGTGCTTGCTTTGTACGCAACTCGCTCTTGAGGTTTTGCAAGCTGCTCTGATGATTGCAATCTCAGGCTAAATGCGCGAAAACATCTAAGAGGTATCGGAAGCTCTGTGGGATGTACATCCACATTGGGAACATTCGAAGAGCTTGGGGGATCACATTCGATATTGGAGATGAATACAATGTAGTAACCAACTGACGAAGCAGAAGGTAAAGGTCGCAGCTGCTTCTACCGTCGGAAACGTTGATGATGTCATTACATGATATTTGATCGTCGCAAGCATCACATGAAGCAATAGAATCTGCAGCAAACCCACACAAATGTAACGTAGGGAATATGTGTCGGTTTAATATGACCTGCGGGGTCGTGTTGAGACAAGATCTATACACCCTTCGTCGTGACAGATTGATCGCACAGCAATTCTGTTAAGCCCTACTGGTAGGACTCTGCGTAAGCTCGTTTCCCCTGGCAGGCTCAGCGAAGAGATTTAGGTACACACCACACTTCATCCACACTGATCATGGCGAGTGTGTGCTTTCAAGATCCGCTCAATAGCCTCTTCTAGGAATGACATGGAAATGTTCTCGTAGGTATATGGTAGATTATTGACGTTATAAGTATAATAGTGCGCACCGGCCTCACCATATGCCTGCTGATGCAACGCCTTAAAGTAAATGCCGGGGACCTCTGAATCTGCCGTAGCCGCCGTGAGGACCGTCGATGCGATCTTCTTGAGGGCTTGCCTACCGCCATCGTGGTCGCGGGCGAGCCCATCGCAGAATTGGTTGCGCTCATGGCAGCCTCTGTGATGGTTGTCAGAGCCACTCTGTTATAGGCTCATAAATCAGCCTGAGCATAGGAAGACAGTCGTTCCTATACTCGTATGTGTGACGGTCCTCCAGATACGCCATGCACTACTAGACCTCAAGCATAGATACTGAGGCTTCAAGATCTATGGAATCCTGAAGGTGGTAACTTTGACAACTACTGTAACAGACTCATTCTGAACCATAAAAAGCGCTAGAAACGGGGACAGCTTTGCCTAGGTCCTCATGAAGAACAGAAGTGGTCACATACGTCGGCATAGTTGGCGAAATATATAGACTAGGGAGCCATAAAGCAAGATATTGATATTATACAGTGCCCGGAAAAGGTAGGATCGATGAAAGGCGCATTTGCCCCTGAAGCCAGCACTGTTACGTCCAAATTGTAGATCTCAGTCTGTCCGATTGATTCTGCGCTAATATCATACGGCAGATCAACAGATTTGATGCGGTCAGACTCGACGGTATTCTCGCCCAATGTCGCCCATACGATGGGGTATTACCGCATAGCCGTATTCCTCATCGACACCCGCTGACACAATTTACCTCAAAGATTTTATTTCGTAGGCCGCTTTGGATGAGAGTTCGTGGTATGCTCAGCTCTGAGTTTTCGTCGATGCATCAGGATCCTATATTGACTACTGTACATGTGGAACTTGCCAGTCCGATTTGAGATCGATGAGGCGCAGATGCCCTTGCGTATTGTGTTAACGTCATTCATACTCCAGTCTCTCAGGTAGAGACTCCTCCCGCCATGCGTTCAAGGATTTCCAGTGCCTCCTCCCTCGAGAGTGAGCTCAAGGCGGCGGCAGCGTTGGTGCACAAAGTAGCAGTAGCTGAGTTTGTCTCCGATCCGCCCATGGTAGCATGCACGACTAGTCGTGCGATGACTTCACCCTTTGATTATCATAAATATAAGTTCAAGTGGATTCGTGAGTTAGAGCTAGTCTTACCATTTCCACCACACATGCGACCACAATCAGCCTGGTGGGACGAATGAGAAAGAGGCAGATCGTCAAGAAGTAAACTCACCAGATGATGATCCACGTTATGCGTTCCATCGCATTATTATTCAGGTGATCGTGTATTGCGCCCAGCTAAGACCATCAATCAGTGCGTCTCCCTCAGTGTTTGGGCTTCAATAACCCACTAGATCCTCTGCTACAGCCAACTTCTCGTTCAACACCTGCACCCGCGGCCCGATCTCCATGTACTCGCGCACAGCATCATATAGCGCTTTTAGGCTCGCTTCGCTCCAGAAGAGCTCGGGTACGTCGAGGACGTTGCTCACGAGGTTCACGTCCCGACGTAGCGTGAAGAGGCGGCCCGTGAGGCGGAGCGCCTCCTTGCGCGAGAGCGCGAGGGCGCCTGTTGAGGCGAGCTGTTGGGGAATCGACGTTGTGTCCTTCGAGGAGAGGATGCGATGCGCGTGCGTCTCGTAGTGCGCGAGTAGCGTGGACTGGGCGAGCGCATGAGCGACAGAGAGCTTGAGAAGATGCGAGTGGGTCTTGAATGCTACATATATGCGGTCTGTAAACGCAATGGGACAGCCAAGGAACCTCACATACTGAAGAAGTCGTTGTATATGCGCGGGAATGCGATGTTGGCGTCATGCTATGTCACGCTCAGGATGAGTAACTTCACAACAGATGATGCTGGACTTACAGCATAGTGAAATTCCTCGATCTCCCAGTCCGCCTCACCGAACTTGCGCCTCATCGCCCCCGCCCCCTCAACATCTTCCACTATGCTGCGTTCCTGCTGCTCATTCAGCCCGAAGAACACTACCACCCCATACGAGAAGAAGATCGCTTCTGCATAGTCCTCCTCTCGCGTGTAGTTCAGTCCGCTCTGCGCCTTGGCACTCTTCCGTTTGCGTTTGCGTCTCTCCTGCACCTGCATTGTGGCATCAGCTTGCGTCAGAGGGTTTGCGGGAGTGTGTGCGGAGATATCGGCGGCGGTGAGTACCGGAGATGAAGACTCTATGTACCCCGAGGATGGTGGAACGGGACCAGAGACGGGTGGGGCGGAGTCGAAGTACGTGCCCTGGTAGCCGTCCTCCTCTGCCTCCGAAAGCCATGATGACGGACCTTCTGTGTCAGAAGAAGGCGGGGCTGAGGAGCGTATGTTTGAATGTGGGCCATAGCCTGGTAGGAGCGGGAGATGATACATCTGCGGCGGATGTCAGAATCTGTGCGTTCGCCAACGCCGATCACGCACGATGTACATTGCCTCGTCAAATACGCGGGGCTGCACGTTATGTTCCCGCTTCAGGAAGCTCGCCAGCAACTTCATCTTGAACCCGTCCGCAACGCAATACGCGGTGATGCGCCGATAACCCGCCTTCTCCCTTTGCTCCTTGCTCATGCGCTCCCCGGCGCTCTTCTGCTCGCGCACACCGTGATCGGTCTCGTATCCATGCAGCGCCCCCTCGTCCTCAACCTCCGGTGGAAGTGGTTTCGTTTGCGGTGCAGAGGGGAGAAGTACAAGCTTCTGGGTGGTCTTGGACGACCGTTGGGCTTTTGGCGCGCCAGAGACAGGGTTTATGGTCCCAGTAAGGGTTAGACCCGACACCGAAGGGCGGCGCACGGGCGGTCCCTGCGCAGACACCGATATCGAACGAGTACTAGGGCGCGGTCGGCGGGTTGAGGATGACGTCGCTGGCGTTGCGCGCGAGGCGACCGGCCGAGACATATTCGCAAAGATACACTATTCGCCCCTCTGCCATAATGAATGTTGTTCAGCATCAGTGGTCACAGATCCCACTTGCACATTTCAACATACTGTCAAGTCGGCGTTGTGATATATGACTGTTCGCGCCTGTGGCGCCGAACTTCAGGGTACTAGCTGTGATGCAAAGTCTCGTGAAAATAAAACCAGTTGGGCGCGGGATAAACTGTACAGGCTCGACGATCGCTTCGGCTTAGGGTAAAGGCACAGGAGACGTTGCTCGAGCACAGCGTAATTAGTCGAATAGCCGTAAGTTGTACAGATCCAGCGCCCACTGAGCGCTGAGCAGTGGCCGTGGCAGCGTGACGTGCCTTGTTGCAAAATGTTTGGGTCGCCGAGTCAGGATAAAAAGGAATTAAGACGATTGCCTCTTGTTCCCTCGTCATCATCATACTGTACGCGTACCCGCACTCACTGCTCAAGGGGACAAGAAAAAGAATGAATGCACCGCCGCGGTCTGCACACTCGCCAGCGTCAGCAGCGCAAGCGATCTCTGGGCGAACGGATCTTCAAAGAGCGAGCATGAATACACCGGGTTTCTGCAGCATGCACATACGGATAAGCAGCGCATACATATGTCCACAGAAGAACTTGCGTGGAGTATGACAGTTCCTGGATCGCTCAAAGCCCGGTTATCATCATAGTGGAGATTATGAGACGTCGGAAAGACCAGGTAAGTGGTATTGGTATGCCGTGGTTTCATCATCGGAAGGGCGTGCAAGGAACAGGGTGCCGTGCTGTTTACGCAGTGGCACAGAAAGCGACAGCCCCTAACGATGCACCTCCTCGTCGGCCCTTGGCATGTTGTCATAGGGCAGCGAAGGTGCTTTTCGGTCGTGTGGTTATTTCTTCTCATAAAGCTGTTCGAGCAACCAGCATTTGGTAGGGGACATTGATGGCCTCTGTGCCAACTTAGTCGCGGACTAGTATCCATTTCGGGGTGCCTGCTATCGCTTGTGAGTGCCGCTACTTCGACCGTTTTGACAGGTCCTACGGTTTCGTGCACTGAAGCTCGCATCAGCAGGAGGAGGGGCCATATAACAGGATCCTACATCAACGATGACGATGAAGCCGTCGGCAAACGTCGGGGCGACAATGGTAGAGTTGCTTATGACGTTATGACCTGATCCTCAGCAGACGTATACGGATCAGACTTCCCTGTCATCCGCGCACCTCGAAGTAGGTCTGCTCCAGCTCTTGAGAGTTTCTGCACATAACCACGTAGATCACCTGAGGCCCTGCGACGATCTGGGCTGTGGGGAAACCGTTACCGTCTTGCAAAATCACCACGGAGGGAACCCTGCTCTTCCGTGAAATCGGCGGAGCCCTATAGGAGTCTAACAAGGACATCTACTGGGGGAACAACGCGGTTGTGCATTGTGGCTGTGGACACATTAGCCGCTAATGGTCTTCGACAACGTCAACACGCATCGACCCATTGTCTTAACGCATTCTCGGTCTTTGCTGGATTCTGCACGCTCCCACCTATCTTCTCCACTGGGCTCTAAGCGTCTTCCTCGACTTGATCTTCCCCGTGCGCTACATCGCTCTTCAGTTCGGCGGTCGCGAGAGGTGCACGACCAGCTTGGCTATTGTGACCTGCTATGCGCTCCCGGGTTCATTTTGCCTCAACGGCGCCGTGCTCGTAACAGTTCTAGATGATGACAGCCTTAGTTATGCCACGGTCGCATCGGCATCGGCATTGTTTTCGATCCCGCCACACAAGTGCTCCCCGCCACACAAGTGTTCCACTACTCCCGGCTCTTGAATGCTGAACAAATCTAGATATAAGGTTGACTCAGCTCGACAAATCCAGCGCGAAGAATCGTAGTCCAAGCATTGAACGAGGCATTATTAGAGGGAGGATACGCCCAGGTCGATGTGTTCGTCAAGTCTGAACTGCTCGTCGTCCCGTTCCTCATTTGGCACGTGACTCCCATGTGTCCTCAAGTCCGCGAATATCTCGCGCTCGCGTTTGAGGTGCGACTTCCTGCAATGAAGTAATGAAGTATGATTTTATACAGCTTTCTATCTACCGAAGATGTCTCCGAGCGTGCGCACACCTCAACGTTCTAGACTGCAAGGCGAAACTGTTTAGGTTAGATACGCAACACTCTCAAGCCTGCGCGCGGCTATATATCTATGGCAGAGTTTGGTAAGCACCGGCACGAGGGTGATATCGACGAAATGGTGACTATAACGAATGTGGAGAGACCATTTCCGGTCTATCAGAAATTTGGATGAAAAAGAAACTAAAGGAGTGTCATCAAGCCACTTCAAAAGGAGAAGGGTGAGTGGCCGTAATCAATATATATACCCGTATGCTCTTCTGCACACGGAGGAAGATGAAATGGAAGGAGGCGATGACGCAGCGAGGAACAACCCTCCACTGGACATGCCCCCTTACTGCCTTGTGACGATTGTCCCAGGGCGGTGTGGGTGCTCTCTGGTGTGTGGTTGTTTCTTGCCCTAGTTCGGTGGAACCTGACAGAGCGAGTCGTCGGCGTCCAACTTCGACGACGAAGGGGGCTGCGAAGTGTCGGTGTCGGTGTTCTGATTGGTGGTCTGCGAAGTAGAGCTCACATTTACTAGCATGCGGGCGATGTTGGTGTCAATAGCGAGGCCGCTGAGTGTGAGTGGCGAACGAGGCGATGACGATGTGGGCGATGACACTGGGGATAGGGACGGGGCCGACGCTTCTGACCGAGGCGAGCTGGGAGCTTGGGTGCTCTCGCGAGCGCGTACGACTACGTGGATGGCCTGCGCTAGGTTCTCAGCATCCTCGAATGCCGTCTCTGCTTCCTTGCGTATTCCCCTTCTACCAGAGAGGGTCGACAGCACCTCCAGATAATCGGTGCATTCCTTCAGCAATGCCTTCTTGTTCACAGGCGAGCGAGCCTCCCGCAGATAAGCAATCTCCTTCTTCTTGACCTATGGCGGCACGTCAGCGACTCCCGCTGACGTGGCAGCAATGATACTGACCAGTTCTTCCCATTCACGCTCCATCTCTGCACGCGACTTGGTTTTGAGCGGGTATTGTCTCTCCAAATCCTCTATGACGGGAGTCACGGTGACCATATTGATCTCAGGATCACTGGCTGCTACGTTGGCATCCACAGGCGGGTTGCCGTCGATGACGTGCAGGTGCTGTTGCTCGGTGCCGGACGACATGTTTGAATCGATATGCTGAACAACGCAGGCGTAATGTGTTTGGAAATGTCGATATTCGTGGATGTTGGGCGGAAAGTGCTGGTGAGTCGGGACTTGTTGCGCTGGCTTATCTGACCCATCAGCCCAGCCACGTGCAGCTGATGCGCTGGTGCGTCAACGCCGCCATAGTAGTCGCAGCGGTTCGCTGTCGAATGTTCATATAGCAGCTACGCTCAAGTAATGGACCCATAATACAGTTTTTGCTGTCATTCACTTCATTAATTTGCCTAGTCTTGAGCGCCATGTTGACTGTATCCTTTGTGTCCAACTGCCGTCTGCTGCCACGGATCCCTCTCTATTGCTCCCCACAGCCCATAAAGTCTTCGACACCACACAAAGCCCGTCACTGATTCCTTCACATATCGGTGAGTACCTCATTGCTGGGGGACATGGCTGTACAGTCGTGGCCTTAAATCTCATCGTGGTCTACATCTCATTACGATGTAGCGGCTTTTCAAGTAAATTGTGAACGATTACGGGAGGCAGCAATATGGCTGCGATCTCCACTTCAGCTGCGTATTCTTTTAGGCTGAAACGCATAGTAGAGACCATATCAACTTCTTTAAGCCCATCGCAGGATGGACAGCATGGCGATACTCTGTGGTCTCTCCCTGATCGTTTAAATCGACCCCCGCGCGCGCATAATCCGAGTCCGAAACTAGTACTATGGTCGTGAATCATTATTCACTGTGAAGCTGTCTACCGCCTTCCAAATGGATGTATTATAAATAATTCTACAGTGAATACCGCGACGATCCGAGGCAACATCAGATGGGAAATCTTTTCTACAGGTGCACAACATCAGTATCCCGATGGTCTCACTCTTTGTGTATGTAGTTCCCTGACATTACCATCGTGGCTGTTGTGCGTATGTTAGCAGAAATATGATCCATTCCATACAACGCCGTCGCCGACTAATCTTCCCTTCGAGAAGCCATCGAGTCTATGGGAAAAGTTGCAAAGCAGCAAAATCTGTCAAAGGAGACAGTCCTGATTCCGGTTGATTGCGGTCTTCAACGGCATTTGAAGCGGGAGACGAAGGTCCCTTCACAACATATGATATCAGCACGATGCTTATTTCATAGCATGTGATACTAACCTGCTCGTCGTTATGTTCCTCTTCGTCACTGTCAGATCCGAAGAGCTGCTCACTCCACGATGGCTCGTGCCTCCTATGTGTACATCTCCTCAACACCCCATCTCTATCTTCGCTCGGATTAAGCGTCGATGTTAGTGTCAGCTCCGGAGTCAAGCCGGGTTCTGTAATGGTGCTCGAAGGAACCTTGTAGCGGGAATCCAGAAGCGGCTCTGCGGGGAGAAACGACTCAGAGGGAGGAGGGCAGAGGCGATCGCCGCCGCCGCCGCCAAAGAGGCCCTCGTCCTCTCCGAAAAGGCTGCCTTCTTCCTCTCCTTCAGCATCGGACGACGGAGCGCCCACGCCAAGATCAAAGGCTCCTGCAATGATGGGCATCATAAATGCAGATGCCTCAGGCGGGCGAATGGTGGGCGAGAGCAGCGACAGCCCCGCGGTCGCGACCGTTGGTGGGCGAAATGAACTCTTGGTGCCAGCATTTGCAACCGCTGGTGATGAGAATAGCACATCCGCGGGTGATGTCAGCGGTGTGAAGGTTGATACACAGATGGGCGCTGCGATGGCGCTAGGTTCTAAATCCCTTTGCTGCGCCCCGTACCCATCATGAGCGGCACCGCCCGTCTCACGTCCTGATTCCAGCCGCCACTCCCTCTCACGGAGTTCTTCTTCGCGTAACTCCCGTGCCCTCGCCTCTGAGTTCTCCTTCGCGCGCTCTTGTATACGTCCCCTGCGTCCCAGCCCTGCAGGAGCACACAAGATCCAAAAATCGCAGTGCAATCATATAATGGAAGACCGATGAGGAGAATACGATGTCAGCGCCAAGACACAGCGGCATATAGCAGTGAACACGTACCTCGCCTCCAGCCAAGTGATGTCGCTCCCCAATGCCATTTGAGATGGATTGCAAGCGAATTTGGTAAGCGGAAGGCTCGTCCACATAACGGACAGTGGTGCTCCTTCCTTTCTCCCTCTCCCTTGGGATTGCGGAAGAGCTCGTCGAACAAATCTTCATCGTCTGCGCTCGAACTGGAGTCTGTGTCTTCGGTTTCACGCGCTGTGGGATCAAGATCTCCGTCTAGGCCCACGAGACTTGAGGCGTTGTTCCGCAAGCCGCTACTATTGTCTCCGTCGGTGCGCTCACTCGTTACGCTCTGGCCTATTCCCTCTGTCTGCGCCGCTTCCTCCTGTTCTTCTCGATTCGCTCCATCATATCCATTGTCAGGGAAGCTATCCTGGCACTGTCTGTTTCCATCCCCGTCCGTTGTAGCATTCACCCAAGGTCTACGCCCTCTCACAGCCCGCCTTACCGGCTTGAAGCCCCCAACTTTCTTCGTGTGTAAAAACACTTCCGCCCAGTCGTGGGGACGCGTTCGTGGTGTTCTACCTGGAAGAATGAGCGGAGGGGGGTATGCGAATGGAAGTGAGTGAGGGTAGGCGTGAGGATGGGGAATAGACGAGGGTGGAGGATATGAAGGCACATTATGAAAGCGGCTGGGATTAGGGAGCGAAGGATGGAAGGGCATTGCGTGAGGGGGAGAAGGAAACGTCCCGGTATGCGGTAGGTAGGCGTATACGTGCGCATTGGGATGTGGCACTGTTAAATACGGCCCCATTGCATGCGCGTATGGGTATGGCGGAGGAAGAGGTATGGGACCAAGCATCGGCCGCTGCGCGGCTGATGGTGCCAGACCTGCCTCATTAAGTGTGTCCACGTCGATGACTTCGTGTGCGGTCGAGGTGGTCCTGGTAGTGGCAGCGACGCCACCGCTCTCTTTTGTGATAACGGTGGCGATGTTCTGACAGCGCGATGGTGTGGTAACATGAACGTTCTCGTTATCACCGGAGTCGACAGAGGTGATTTCTCTGTTCGGACTATCTCTGGACGCCGTAGAAACCCTGTTCGGAACCCCCAAAGAACTTGAGGCGCTACGGTCCATACCAGGACCTACACCCGAGGCAGCATCTACCACACAAGGGTTGCCGGCGGTTCCTCGTGTCTGAACCTCAATCCGATCGACCTCACTCGCACATCCGCGCGTGTTTGTGTCGATCACATCAGTCTCTGCGCCACTACCATCCATTGCCATGACACCGACCTCTCGGGCTGTCACAGCTGAAGCATCAAGCTTCGCCACGCCCTCCTCGCCATTCCTAGAACGGTCAGGAGTCATTGGTGTCGTCGTTCGTGAGCTAATTCCCGGAGCATCAGCTCGAGTCTGTCGTGGAGAGAACCCGCCATGAGGATATCGCAGCACAGGAGCAGCCGCCGTCGCCCCTTCGCGCCCATCCACACGGACGACACCAGGCGCCACACCACAGCCATTGACATCTATCGCTGTGCATACGCGATGTAGCCGCACGCGCGGGTCGCTTGTCCAATGATAGCGAACGCTGCGTTCTTCTGCTGGTTCCGGTGACCCTGTATATTCATGCAGCGGGTGAGGACGTGCAGATAGCTGCGGAGGCTGGAGCGCAACCTCCGTTGGTTGTAATCGTGCACGTTCGGGTTGTGGGTGAGCCGATTGGCAGTGCATGTCCATGAGCTGAAGTTCTATACGAGGTTGCGCAAGAGGTTGTGAATGATACATCAGCTCAAAGGAATGTGATGTTGTCGGCGCGCAGTCAAGGAGATGAGCCTGCATGAGGTCTAGTGGTCGGTAGCGGGAGGAATATTCCCGCTGATGGGCTAGTGGGCGACCGTCTGGAAGAGTCTGTGGGTGGAGCAGCGGATCGGCATCTGCAGGACGGTGATGTAAAGTTGATGCGTGTTCGCATGAGTAGGCTGGTGCGAGAGCCTGCTGCTCATTGCCTGCAGGGGTAGATGGGCCTGCAATCGTGCTGGAAAAAAGAGCTCGATCGAGGGCAGCGGATCGTTCAGAAGCCAATAGGCCGGGAGATTGTTGTCGTAATGACGGAGCCTGGAAGGTGTGACGATCGCTGTCGGGCTGCACGGACCCGAACGTGTCACCGCTGGGGTGCACATAGCCGCTCCGACTCTCGTCAGGATACCACCCTTGGCTCGGCCACCCACGATTCCCCACCTCGTTCGTCTCGTTGAGAAGATCGTTATCTTCAGTCGTCGCTGCCCATTCTCCTGCATGCTCATCGCCAAGCTGCGTCTGCCTCTGCGGCCATAGCCATTGTCCCCCTCCAGTCATCTGGTCATCCTGCACCATGACTGGGTGCCTCTCCGCCATCCTGTATGAAGATGTTACCTCCGCTGCCATCCTCCCCGACGGCCAATGCGTAGCAGCCCTGTCCCCTCCATCCTTGCTTATGCGACCGATCCGCTCGTCTCTTGCCAACACACCTCGATGCGATTCATTTGTTGCGTCCACACGTACATCTCTCTCATCCACTGTGCTTCCCTGTGTCGCGGCGCGTTGGCGCGATGCCACCACCAAATCCGCGATACACCGCCGCACCGGGGAAGGGCCGCCATCTGTCATAGTGCCGGCCCTCGTCTCAGTGCGCATATGCTCCCGATTTTTCTGCGGACTTAGTGGTAACCTGGCTTCTGCCCGGTGACGCTTCGGACTCTTCTCCCCGCTTTCATGGACAATGCGATTGCCCTGTCCTTGCGCTGTACTGTTTTTGATCCCGTGAGCATTTGGTTCTGCTTGATCGGCGATGGTCAGATTCTCGTCTTGCATGCAGTATGTTTCACGTTTGCGCTTGGAATCATTCCTTTGGCGAAGTCTCGTTTCGGGCATTATTTCAGACGTGCTTGCCCCTGCCGAGGTGCAGTTTCCGGTACTTAGTGAAGATAACGATGTGCATGATAGTGAGGGCGATGATGCAAAGGTGGGTGGGGGTGCAGGATAGCCTATCCAAAACGAGGAGACCGGAAGTGTGAGGGGAAGTAATGTGGAAGAGGACGAAGATGTATGTATAGGAGCAGGTACTGGGTGTGCCAACGAGGAAGTGATCGTAGGGAGCGAGGCGTTAGATGCAGTCGAGGTTGAGGCAGAGTCAACGCTAGATGTGGATGTATGCGCGGGTACTCGTTCTATGAGGCAAAACATCAGCATTTAGTGCATATATGCGCTCTGATGAGCCACAGGATGAGCGAAGCGCCTACGACGAATGCGACACAAGTCGTTGGTTATATGTTTTGGCTCAAAAACAAACATATGGGATTTCTTTGAATAGAATCTTGCTGACAACTCACCTACAAGTTTCGTCATGTCCTCCTCACCAACATGGAACAACATCTTGGAATTGTTCTGTAGCTCATGAGCGCCTGCGTTGCTCCGTGGCGGAGGTTCGTATGTAGAGACGCGGAACGTGGTGATCATTCCATCGGGGATACCTGCTACTGGCGCTGGATTCACTGTTATAGCAGGCGTGTTCTCACTCGGCTTATCCTGATGCGGCAAGGCGAGACCTAGTAGCGAGTGAGAGGGAGGGTGGTCCGATCCTGAGCGATATACAAAGTGCACCCGCTGCTTATTTAATGCACGTGGGGCTTTTTGGCGTGGACGCCGAGGAGCAAGCGGGGGTGTAAACGAGGCCAAGGACGCCATGGCAATGCGCGCTGAATCCAAAATCGAGGCGGGAGCGAGAGCTAGCCACAAGGTCAAGGAGCTTGTACGTGTGAGTTCATTCATTAGTGCTTCTGGTAGTACCACCTGAAGCTCACCTTTATTGTGAACGAACGAAGGGCTATATGATACCGCGCCGCGGCGAGGGTGGTGGTGGCCGTAAAGCCCAAAGGCGCAGCTCCACGACTCGCGTGAGCTCTGTATTTGTCTCCACATCGTCGAAAGTGCACAAACATCGACGACGCCAAGCATCATTGACGTGCCACTGTTCATGATCATCACACCCCGTCATTGACATTGACTGCGCGCCCGATTTGGCAGGCACTGTAGTTCGCAGGCATGGAAGCGCCCAGAGGGTCTCATCACCTGCCACATGCCAACCCTCGCAGTGCAAGGCTTCGTTGAATTTAGTGCGATGTTGTATGATACTGCATTTATACAACTAATATTACATCTGTACATTATCTGCTGGCAATTATATGGCGACAAATGTTCAGCAGCATATGGACAGATGAGCATACGCGCGTGGAATCCGTGCAGTTTAGAAGTTACATAAACGCAGGGTGAATAGTCCAAGACTGTTGATTGACATATCACGCTTATTGACCTGCTATGCTTTTGAAAGGGGAAAGCATGAAAAAGGGGTGGAAAAAACCAATCCTTCGAGCCGGGATCGAACCAGCGACATCTGACATAAGTTCGTCGGAAACAAAACGCTCCTTCGAACCGGGGTCGAACCAGTGGCCTTGAGATGAAGTTCACCATTACAGTCTCACGCTCTTCCAACTGAGCTATCGAAGGATGTCGTAGTGTCCAGTATATATTTTTGAATGTGCCCGTGTACGGCTCAGCCACTACCGTGGCTAGGCCTTAGACATTGCTACAGGCGTTGTCCGATGATGCCTAGGATGCTTGAAAAGTCAAAACCTTGTTACTTTTACACTGTCTTTGAGCCACCTGATCGAACGACGGCACCATCGGCAGAGTCGATACCCGCGAGGCCACATTAGCGAATCAAAGCTTCGTCGATGTCGGGCTGTACTGCAGTCCGAATTTGGCAAAATGAGCCACGGTGGAACGGCGATGAACCTACCCTGACGATCGACGCGGGTGACGTTGGGATCAGCACTTTCAAGGCCGTTCCACCCTGGAGCGTCCCGCCTGATCAAACTGCATATCTCTCCTCCTACTCCGCACCACCTCCTATGTTTTCGCTATCTCGAGTATCCCCTGTCCGGGTCTTTTGATCAGGAAAAACCGACCCTCGAATTTGATTCCCCTGCTCACACCATTTGGGGCACCCTGTACGCCTACCTTTGCTTACCCTGCTCGTGCACTATCCTTGATGGCCTCCAATGATATCTTGGGGCGACGCACACGTCTTCGCTATGGTGCTGCTTTCGATGCCGTTGTTTCATCCGCAGATGCACAAGAATTTGCTATGTCCATTCGCGCCAGTGTTGAAGACTATAACTTCTGGGCAAAGTCCACACAGCGGAGACGCGCTGATAACAGCACGCGATTTGCACGAATGCATCAGAGTGGCAAATGGGCCCACTTTAATGGCAGGGAATACGCATTAGAATCCGTCCTAGGTGCGTATATGCATACCCAATGCCACTGCATCACTGCTGAAATTGTCAAAGATCGCGCCCAGGACTTTCTGACATTCTCTTGCCAAGTCTCTCAATCTGCGGCCGATCAAAATCAGAAAATGTCGTTTTCCTCTCTGAACACGCTGCGCTATGACGTTGTAGGCCTGGTAAGCGTTATCGCCCTCAGTGGTTGCTATTCGGTGACCGATGTACATCAAGATGGTCAAATATTGTTCCGAGGCTGCAGGTCAGAAAGCATTGCACCAAATTTGGAGGGACAAGTTGATGGATGTATGTGTCGCCATATTTTTACACCTCGTCGCAGTCTGAACAGAATGTAATACCTGCGACTGTAGCACATTCAATATATAGCGAACATCATGATGATCCCGCGGCACCCGCAACCAAAAATCTATTTCGGAACTGCGGAGCTAATTTTGCTCGCAGAAACTGCGATTACCAACTGCATCTCTATTGATGCGGTATGATCTCCCTCGTTCGAAAATACGCATGCGGACTAATGCTTCTACAGACATTTCAACATCTCCTCCTGACAGGCACATGGCTTGGCTCAGCTCGAGACAGCTCCGGCTCGAGCCGTAGCCCACGACGTCTAATGGGTGGCTATAGAACGA
Organism: Wolfiporia cocos; assembly: GCA_029448655.1. Lineage (NCBI taxonomy): Eukaryota > Fungi > Basidiomycota > Agaricomycetes > Polyporales > Phaeolaceae > Wolfiporia > Wolfiporia cocos. The sequence goes on along the minus strand of JACCLO010000008.1, from coordinate 1,526,004 downwards.
GCAAGATATACATTACATGCAACACGACAGCCAACGTCAAATGACATGTCATATGTAAGAATATACTAACATCAACACTAAGTAAGTTGCACCCTCCGTGCTTGTACTTCATGCGACGAGCTATCACGCTATAAGCTCGCAGTGCCAGCCCGTTTCCAGTCTGACGTTGCACAGTGCCGTATCGCGACCCTCGTGTTTACCTGCCGCGCGTCAGCGCGCTCGGATACCCCTCGTAGAAGAACATGTCCCATGTTCCCCGCGTGGACGAGCGACAGACGCGCGCGGGGCCCCGCAAGCAGCGCATGAAGCTTGAAGTCGTATAGACCTTGTATCTTCGCAGAAGGTGCCGAAGATACGGCGTCGAAAACTAGCTTACAACCTGTCGATATCCATTCACCGAGCAAACAAAGATTTACAATTGGACCATACCAAGAGTTTAGGACACATATAGCAATATTCCAAGCATCGTTGATGGTATAAACTGCACAGTCTGAGGATTCATTGCACTGCCGTGCACCTGTGGCGCACGAGAACAAGGGGACTACCTGATTAGTCGTAAGCCAGCTCATCCCCGAGCCAAGCCGTCAGAAGCCAAGCCAACAACGTCAGCTCATGAGCTATAAGCATGGCTTGGCTCGGCCTCGGCTACTGTGGCTCGGCTCGAGTCTCAGCTCAAGCCTGAGCCACGGCAACACTACTTGTAAGCACCTGCAAGCTAGATTTGGGTATCTTTGTTACCAAAGTGTAGTCTATAGTCTCATTCTGTTCGCCATACATTTTCACATTTTCAACACTAGATACATCATAGGCGAGAAGGTAAAGTCCATACATCAGATATCATTGATATGGTGTGTACATTGAGGAAAAATGTTATCATACCGATAATCCACAACGCAATGCACAAGTTACAACAGCCGGACATCAATACCACTGAATGAGGAACGACGATCTTCCTTCTCAGGAGGATAAGTCGTCGACCTCGTAGACGCAAGTTATCCTCCCAGCAACGTTGAGCTCCCGTCACTGCGTTCAGACGTGATTCTCACGACTGACGCTGCGTAGGAGATAGGAAGACACGTAAGTCCCCAGGCTCACGTCCGAATCATCAAGTGATTCCTCTTGCTCAGTACCGAAGCGTAGCGTCGGTGAGGTAAGCTCTTCTGCCATGCTTTCAGCAACCGCTGCTTCACGAAGATCTAGCGAGAGACGCGAGAGCAGCACGGACTGTAGACTAAACAAAAGGTGTGGTCACGAGGTGTACACCACAGATAATGTAGAAGGCACGTACACCGCAGTGCATACCATCCATATGACGATGTACTGGTCTTGCTTTCAGGAAGAAAAGTACGTGCTAGGGATTGGGACATACATCGGTGATACGGCCAGTAGCAATCGTTACCACATTGAGGAGACAGAGAAGACTGTATTCAGGGGGAATAATTAGCAACATAGTACAAAATTGAATTGAACCGAATTTTACGCGAAACACAGAACAGCTGAGCGAGAAGGCACTGATCAAATCGAAGGACAGAATACAACTGCTGTACCACGCACTATCCCTGAGCAAAATCCCTTTGACTCCTGACCGATAGCGTTCCGCAATGTCAGAGGAGGTATTCCAGTCCTTTCGGAAGGTTTTCATACACGTAGCCGCCAAGACTAGGCCATCCGAAAGCAACGATGCTCCCCGAGCGACCATAATCACTGGTACGGAAGGTTACTCACATGCGCTGAATTCTAGGATTGTACTTTTGACGCACTCCTGCAGTCGTAGGATTTTAGCATGCGACGTCGGCTGTAGGAGGGTACTTACGTCTCCTCAGTATACATGCTTCCAGCGACGCCCAAGTTACATGATTGCCAACGCTCGAAGGTAAACACTATCGGCGGAGACATTGCAAAGTAGTACTGAATACAGTCTTAAATGCACATATAAACATGCTTCGACGACTCGATACTTACAGCCGATATTGCAGGATTGGTCAAGCCAGTCAGGAGCACCGCGATCGCTAGCCACCGCTTGCGATCGGAAACGGCATATACCCGCAAGGTAGCAAAGACTACATTGTAAAGTTCAGAGGTATACTGCTTATTCAAGGCAACACTCACAAGCAGAGGATGCAAGCTCCAAGATGAACAGCGACATCTGAAATCGGATAATGATACTGCACCTAGGAATGAACATATTTCAGCATGGGTCCTTGAAGTCTGCGAAGGTCCAACCTCTGACGCAACGGCTCGCTTCAGCTGGAGAAATGTCGTCGAACATCGTATATCATACCTCAGCAGTAAGCCACCGCCACCAAATATCACGCTCTAGGAGCTCGAATATCAAATTGGACAGCGCGGCATATCTGTAACAGTAGAAGAGGATGATAGAAAACGAGATCTTTGTCTTCCAAATGAAATGTATTTCGCGATCCAACGTCAAGAAATAGTCGTAGAAGCATAACGCTGTCGTGCAACCTCAGCTTCTCGCTTGTACAGTCTTGCGAATTACTTACCTGTGACGGCAAAAAACCAGTAATCCTCGTAGATAACATGCAAATGGAAGAACCTGATTATCCCATAAGCCCCAAAGCCAACGAATGCGTAGCAATAACTACCTCTCTGCGATGCTGCCGACCGTCATTGTGAGCGAACAAGCACTCTGGCACGGTCCTACGCCGGGTGGTATGAGGCGACAACGTCAGGTCATTATATAGTGCATCATGAAAACACAAATAGATCGCGCCCGTGGACTGTCATTTTGGCAAATACTGCGGGTTGTACTGAGAAGCTTCACGAACAGCTTCCAAACTGATCCCATCATTGTACTTGTCGCCTGGATGGATGGCCTTAACTTAGTCTTGAGCACCGCATATTCGAGCTGTCAACAACCACGCGTTCCAAGTCAGATCATTTCTAACTGGATACCTTGGTCGATATGGTTGCTGAGACATACAGATGTGAAGCACGGGTGTATTTGTGACTGCGTGAGAAACATACGCGCATATTATGCCGGCGATGATACCACATTTGATCCGTCGGCGCCACACCTCATATGAGCGTGGACCATTTTGCATTTAATCTCTCTGGATCTAACAAGTCATTTGTCAAGTATTGCGGCTGACCGGTAATTCTCCAGTAACCTACTTCTAGCTGATTCATCAACTTGACTCACTATCAACAGTTGATAGACGGTACCGCGTATATGCACATGACACCAGCTTCTATCATGATGGCGGTGACTGAAGTGCTGAATACCAGTGTAACCATTACGAGTGCGATGACACTTACATCAAGGGCCCTCAGCAACAGTGCAGTCCACACATGATCCCAATGGCAGAGCAGTTGATTGAACCATGCCGACCAACGGAAGAACCTCGGCAGAGGCAATTAACAGCTACTGCGATCTATATGGGCGGCGCATATGTATTTTTTGCTGTCTCCCATCTCCCATCTTGACCAGAATATACGCCTCTTGACGCTTCCGCAATGACCAGGTTCTGGTTTTGATTGGACCTCACAACCTCCAGACGTCTACGGATCACCATCAGCAGTACTATGCAGCACAGAAAGGCTGACCAAGCAGTGCTTGAGAGGAGTCAATGTTTGAGCTTGATCTGAGAGCTTCAGCTCTTCAAGCCGACCACCAGACCTGCGCCGCCGCCCAAGTGAGCAAGAAACAGCGTGATTTGCGCCCCGGACTGATGAGAAAGGCTGATTCGATTCTTGCATTGGTGTAAGACATCGTACTGGTGAGCCCCTTTGAGCGAGAAACCACGGTGGCTGTCAGAAGGAACGGGACGGCCTGTAGTAAACCAAGTTCAACGTTCAGCCTCAAGAAACACCGCTTAAATTATCTTGCACAGAGCTCGTCATCCGCTGGCCTGGACGAGAATTGCGTATGAAGAACCTAACAGTGGCTAGCGTCTGTTTGGATGAGTGGCTGTCCTCAACGACTGGCCAGTGGACAGCTACTAGGGTGAGCTCTCTGATGAGTTCCAGTATCTCACACAGTTTCGGCTTTTTTTGTGTACATTTGTATCCCGCGTCAAGTAACTACGACTAGATGCGGCGTTCGTGTACGGAAAACGAGGCTTATGTGTGGGACGGAGAGGGAGGCGGTTTCAGCTTAGCACTGTGTATGCATGAGTAACAGAGCACACGTGGCGACGCACCTTGACCTTGAACCACCACCATCAACTTAGACGCCCATCTACCATGCCACCCTCATCGCACCGTCCCCAACACCGTCCAACCTTCTCTCCTAATTCTGTCCTTTCTGTGCGTCCCCAAGACACCACCGAAGCCACTTTTGCCTTTACTCTTTTGTTTAACCAAGCTCAGAGCATTTTCCATCTCACAAGAGCCACGCTTCCACCCATTCGTTGCCTCTCTGGCACTCCCACATTTCTTACCTTGTTGACGCCATCACCACAGGAGCTGACTTCCTTGCTGCCAACCCATCTGCACTCGTTCGTGTCCGTCAGGATGCAAATCGTCTTTGCCAACACCTCGACCGCCTTTTGGCCTCACCCCAACCTCATGGCACGGTAGAGTTTCAGTCAATTATCTTAATCTGCCAACTGCCCTTCGCTTAAGAAATCGCAGTTGCGAGCTAGGTTTGCACACAGATTAATCTGCTAGCTGTGGCAGATTAATCTACTGTGACAATAAAATGGTACATCCCGGATTTGAACCAAGGACCTTAGTGCAGATCAGAATAAGAGCATCGCAGCATACATTAGCCAACTGAGCTACAGTGAAACTAGTGTCTGCCCCATTTTAAGCAATATATAGAGTATTTTGTAAACTTCATTTCCGCAGTTTAACATCTTCCATAACACCAATACAAATGAATCTGCCTCTAAAGACCTGTGATTCCAGTGTATTCAGCTTTCCCATGGTGAGTTGCTCCAGGTCAAGCATGGTAAATCAAGCTACCACTATCATTGATTTCTTTATGCTTGTTGTAGCAGTTAGTTGCCTTGATGATTTGCGGAAATTGTGTGTGAAATTTGCGTTATATATATTTTGATTGGTCAAGAGTTAACTGTCACCACTATAGCTCAGCTGGCTAATTATGCTGTGATATTCTTATTCTGATCTGTGCTAAGGTCCTTGGTTCGAATCCGGGATGTACCATTTTATTGTCACAGTAGATTAATCTGCCGCAGCTAGCAGATTAATCTGCGTGCAAACCTAGCTCGCAACTGCGATTTCTTAAGCGAAGGGCAGTTGGCAGATTAAGATAATTGACTGAAGTCCCTCTGGCACGGTGCCTATGGCACCCCCATCTTTCTCACCTAAACTCTTTGCTCAACCCATGTCTCGCACGAAACCCTCATGCATCCCACGCGTCAAACCTCATGTGACACCACCTCTGCGACACCCTCTACCGCCGAAACCGGTTTTCACTACCATGAACCCATCCACACCTCAACCGATCACACCCAATCCGCTGTCTCCTCACGCTGAGGAAGACCATGATTCACGCTGTGGAACGATCCCTCCCACACCTCAACTGACACAAGCAACAAACCAGCACTGTGCGGGGGAAGGGGGCTCACTCAAAGGTGCCTTCCTGGTCCCGCGAACACTAGCCGTCAAAGGCCAAGACAAGTCTGAGGTTTACGCTCAAGACTGCCTGGCATATATACTCCTAAACTATTTGTACATGTTTGTGTACGGCGGCTCAGAGGCCTCTACGTACTGGTATCTAACTGGCTATGAGCTACGGGCCGGTAATGGCATCGGAGCGCTGGTATGCGAGGATGTCCATGGCGACGTAGCGTACAAGGGGCGGATCTAATGAGTAGCCAATCTGTCGGGTTCGATCGGTGGTTCTCGTCGATCGTAGGCGCGCCGGTAATGGCGGGGTTCTAAGTCCGTGATCGGGCGTGGTCTGCCGCGATCGGGGTTGGCCGGTATGGGCCGGGTATAGTGTAGGTTGATCGAGCGTGATCGGCTGCGATCGGGGTGTAGCGCTCTGTGACTGGTAGGGTTCTCAGTCGTGCAGAGCCTCGGGTTATTATCCCTGCCTGTTGTACTCGTAGGTCAGGGTGCGTAAGGGGTATAGTATAGTGTCTATGCCAGTAATGGCGAGTGTCCGTGCGGTGGGGACGCGAGGTGTTAGGTTTAATGTTATGGGTCACGTGCGAGTGTAGACCGTGCCCCTGGTCGGCGTATAGCGTAGTGTACGGTGGCGGTTTAGCCTGAGGTTGTATAAGGCGTACCATCGTGCTATCGTAGCCTGTTGGGCTCTAGGGGTCGGCTCGTGACTCCGGGGTTTAGGGACTAGGCAGCGTATGGCTCTTGCTGCCGGGACTTGGACTGAGGTTTAGGGTTAGACTGCTGGTGGCCTGCTAGTGCCCGTAGTGTCCTGTATAGCGGAGGGCTTCTACTAGCGTTGCCGTAGGATTCCAGCTGGGCTCGGATAGAGTGCTGTAGCGTGCTTATGGCGTGAATGGGGTGTCAACCTAGGGTGTTCTACTAGGCTTTGAAATTGGCTTGTGACATCAACCAGTTACACCTACGACACATTCTCCACAACCTGATGTGGACCACGATTCCCACTGGGAAACGGTCCCTCCCACTCCCATTGAAGATATATACCGCAGTCTTACCGGACCCACTGCTAGTCGCATTTTGTCCAAGAATCCAGATCTCGGATCACTTTCACCTTATGACAAGCAACTCCTTGACAGGCTGGCCCTCATCCAACAGGAACAGACCACCTGGGAATGGCGCACCGTCGATCAATCTGGTAAACACTCACCACACCCACCGTCCCAACCTGCTTCGGCACCACCGACCCCTCGCAACCCTACCCCGACGGCTGCTACACCGCCAAAGGTACCCACACCACGTCCCACTACGCCCGTCCCTCCGACCGTACCATCTCTGACAGCGCCACCTGACACAAGCAACAAACTAGCACTCAACCGGGGGAAGGGGGCTCGCTCAAAGGCGCCTTCCAGGTCCCGGGACCACTTGCCGTCAAAGGCCAAGACAAGTCTGAGGTTTACGCTCAGGACTGTCTGGCATATATACTCCTAATGTATTTGTACATGTTTGTGTACGGTGGCTCAGAGGCCTCTACGTACTGGTATCTAACTAGCTATGAGCTACGGGCCGGTAATGGCATCGGAGCGCTGGGGTGCGGGTGATGTCCATGGCGACGTAGCGTATAAGGGGCGGATCTAAGGAGTAGCCAATCGGTCGGGTTTGATCGGTGGTTCTCGTCGATCATGGATGCGCCGGTAATGGCGGTATTCTAAGTCCGTGATCGGGCGTGGTCTGCCACGATCGGGTACAGCGCTCTGTGACTGGTAGGGTTCTCAGTCGTGCAGAGCCTCGGGTTATTATCCCTGCCTGCTGTACTTGTAGGTCAGGGTGCCTAAGGGGTATAGTATAATGTCTATGCCAGTAATGGCGAGTGTCCGTGCGGTGGGGACGCGAGGTGTTAGGTTTAATGTTATGGGTCACGTGCGAGTGTAGACCGTGCCCCTGGTCGGCGTATAGCGTAGTGTATGATGACGGGTTTAGCCTGAGCCTTTGTACAAGGCGTACCGTCGTGCTATAGTAGCCTATTGGACTTCTAGGGGTCGGCTCGTGACTCCGGAGTTTAGGGACTAGGCAGCGTATGGTCCTTGCTGCCGGGACTTGGACTGAGTTTAGGGTTAGACTGCTGGTGGCCTGCTAGTGCCCGTAGTGGCCTGTATAACGGAGGGCTTCTACTAGCGTTGCCGTGGGATTCCAGCTGGGCTCGGATAGAGTGCTGTAGCATGCTTATGGCGTGAATGGGGTGTCAACCTAGGGTGTATTACTAGGCTTTGAAATTGGCTTGTGACACCACCTTCACCTGTCACTTCACCTCGTCCCACCACACCTGTTCCCCCTGTGACACCCACCCCGGTGAAGACGCCTCCGCGTGTCCCCTCACCTCAAGCTGCTCCACCTCCACCGCCGGTCACCACCGCTCCGGAATCAACCACAATTTTACCACGACCGAAACAATTCTTCCCACGTACGGGGAGATATTCGCGACCCACATCACCCTCTGAGGAAAAGCCCTGGCTTCCTTGGCATGCCCAAGGCACCGCTATCTTCGAATCACACCTCCCTCTCCCAAACATCCCTGATCCACTACCCGATCTTTGCGACGACTCCATTCCTGTCGTCATTACTGACGAACCTCCTCCATTGAAACCAGCTCATAAGATCCCTTCCGACACTACTCGGATCAACACCATCCGCGTTAACCATGTCCACCTTCGTCCTTACCCAAACACACCACTCTACACACCCGAAGTTCTCATCGCGCGCCTTTGGGAAACACTCGACGCCAACGGTATACTTGCATACCTGCGCGACCATGACCGCCCTCTCACCATTACTCGCTTCCCTGTTTGGTGGAAAGCCAAGTACGGCGCCAACCAACTTGAATATGGATCTTTTACCTTCCAATTCGCTGACACCTCTATTGATTTCACCCGCGACGTTTTGCTTCTTAGCACACTTAACATTAGGCTTTTTGACAACATATGTCGCCTCGACGTTCCACCCAATCCTTTTTCTGCCAACTGGAAACCCACGTAACGTCCCACTTTTCGTACGATACCTAACACAAGTATGACCCTCACCACCACCCTACTCCATTTCTTAGCTACTTCTCACTTCCACTGTGGCTCTCGTTAGCTGCCGCACATGTACCTAGAGTGCTGCCTGCGGGATATAAATGGTTGTCTGTCTGACAGAGCACACGTGGATTCCAGAACAACGGCGCCGTCCCAGGGTCCAAAGCTGAGTCGATCGCAATCGGAGATCGAGATCCCACTAACATGTACAATAGGCTGAGGCACAGAATGATCAGATCGCTCGCAGACTGGAAACGTCAGTACAGCCATGTTATTGATTGTAGCGAACTCGCGGTCTCTCTAGCTGTTTCATTGTCCATATCCGTTTTTATCTACTGGTGGTGCTGGATCATACAAAGATGGGTATACACACGGGGATCAAACAAGTCATGGAACAAGTGAGATGTTCGAACGCAGAGACTGGGGCGAGGATATGAGCGGAAGGTGATTGTCCACATATAGTCATACACGAGATAGCCATACTTGCTGCTGCTGATATCTGTAGCTCGCGTTGAATGGATGCCGCAGAACAGAAAGCTCATCGGATGAGGAAGCTGTGAGCAATCGCGAGCGCGCACGCGCCTGCACATGCAATGAACCCGAGCGGATACCCTGCCGGTCCGTCTTCCACACTCATGGACCACAGCTACATATTGCCACAAAGTTAGTATCAAGCAAGCAACAAGACGGACAGACGTGTATACCGTTCCACCGAGGATGGGGCCAAAGAAACGTGCTAGGCTGACTATGCTCTGAGCAATACCATTGGCAAGACCAACGAGATGAGGAGGCGACACTGTCAAAGAGTTTATAAGTGTCACGACCATACATGAACGAGCTGGAAGGACGTACTGTAGTTTAGCAGTACGGATACTGCAGTGTAGGCAAACGTGGAGCCGCAGAACCGTACAGCGCTATACACGTAAACAATCGTTAGGATTCGACGCTGGGTGACTTCCCATCATAAATGCTTACGTGCTTAACGCGAGCGCTGCAAAGGACGATTAGCTCACAGGCAGCAGTGCAGGTTCGTCAGGCTTACGTACCAGTCATTAGAATGGGGTTTCCGTCGGTGTCAGCGCTGGCTAGTACGCGGTACAGAATCACAGAAAGGTATGCTGGAATGAAGAGAAGCGATCCGACACGGAACATAGCGAGATGAGAGAAACGGCCACGAGGAGGGCTACATTCGGATTGATCAGAGACGATATCATTTGGCGCAGGACTGTATACTCACCCAATGTTCCTATAGATAATCATTGTAAGTGGACATACAGCTACAGATATTGAGAATGCTTACGGGTACAAATAGAACTGGTAGGCAATCTGCGCCAAGCACATCAACGCAACTATCGCCTTGTCAATGCTGGAATCATTTCCTAAAATCAGTTACTCACTGAGTTGAGAGAAATGACCCGCATTGAGATTCAATCCTCCCAGAGGGTATTTCCTGAAGCGGTAATCGGTCAGCGTCAGTCTCGCGCCGTAGAAATGGAAATATGGCACTGACGAGACGAGGTACAGGTAGAACACCTGGTCATGCGTGGTCGAATGGAGAGCCAACAGGCCGTACTGAATGATAATTAGTACAGGCAGCTGCGACATCAGCGACGGCTCCTTGATCTCTTCTTCCTCAATCCTCTCCACCACCGATCCATGGTCAACACCAAGACCGACACCTCCGCGTCCTTCCATGATGGGCGCAAGCGAGTCCCTCGGACGCTGTTCGTCGAGCTGCGCGAGCAATTGCTGAGCCTCCAGCACCGCCGGTGGTGTACGCACACCGACGTGCGCAAAGATCGGTGGGACAATAGTTGACATGCGGCGGTGTCCCGCCTCCTCGTCACCGCCGTACGCGGAAGAGATCTGGGAGGAGCGCCGGCGCGAGAACGAGAGACGGGGGTGCCGCGGGGAGCCGAGTGGCGTCGGGCGGGAAGACGTGGACATGGATCCAGCATGTGAGAAGGACGGACGCTTGGCGGATGAGCGGATGGTGGACGCGTATGACTCTCGGCGCGAGAAACGGTTGTTCTGCAGGCTTGGCGTCGGTGCCGCCGCCGATGCTTGGTCGCTTAGGAGATCCTCGTCAGTCGGTGCACCATCTGCGAACGCCTCATCATTTGCATCCTCCTCGTCAAACTCGTCTTCGTCCTCGAACGGGTCTTCGTTGTCGACATTCATAGCAGCCGCAACCCATAGGTCCGCAATGTTAGTCACCGCGTTCTCATTGGCCATCAGAAGCCGCTGCGCGAAGTTGAGATCGCTGCCTGTCGCCGTGCCCATGCCGTCTCCGTTTGCGGTCATAGTGCTCTCACGCCGCCGCCGTAGCGATAGCGCCATGCTGGTACGGCTCGCGAGGCGGCTGCGGTACGTGCCGTACCCGTACGCGGAACCATTTGCACGGCTTGTTTGTGAAAGCGTGCGCTGCTTCGGAGCTGCGTCTCCTTCGCTCGAGTTAGTAAGGCTCGATCGCGAGGGCGTCGATGCGAGCAGAACGGGCTGCTCCTGCTGCCTTGGCGTACTCGGCACCTCGGGCACGCGTGAGGCAAAGTACCCTGAGAGTCGGGCAGGCACCCTAGCTTTGATGGTGCCGAACAGGCTGTGGCGTGTCGGCTCCTCGAAAACTGGAGTCGTGGGCATAGTCTCTTCTTCCGGGATGGCAGAGATGACGTCACTTGATTTCTCGAGAGGGAGGCGAATTGCGCCTTCACGGGGCCCACCATCTGGGCCAATGAACAGACAAAGTATAGATCCTAAGGGACATGTCAGCGTAGTGGGAAGCGAGTAGACAATGCACCTACCCGTAAACGTGATCGAGGAGGCAACGGCGCACGGGAGTAAATAGGGGTGCTGGACGAAAATCGGAATGTCGCTGAACATGGAAGGCCACTTATTTGCAGGTGACTCGACTGCACAGAATATGAGTGACCGCACAGCACTGGCAACGATCGGGCTGCCGCTCACATGTCCCGCCAACAATGGCACCAGCCACACCACCAAAACCCCAACAGAAGCTATGGCGCCATTAGAATCAGTTTACCATAATCGCGAGCCACAGACTGACCCCAGAATTGCATATGCCCGTCCTTCGTTACTTTGGTCTGTGATCAATGTAACGCATCCCCGCGCGACACCAATTGCTCCAGCAAAAATGCCCTGCAATAGGCGAATCGCTGCAGCCTGCTGAAATGAGGTCGACGTGCCGAATGCACAGCACGTCAGAGCACTTCCAAGAAGCGAGATGAAAAGCACGATCCGTGCACCGTGCTTTGCAGCGACAGTGGCCTACGCATGCATTAGACGCAACCCATCAAAATCAAGACTCGACACATACCCAGAGCAGTGAGGTCAGAAATTGCGTCAGGAAGAATGTTGAAACTAATTGATGTCAAGATGTGTTCAAAGCAAGTGCCACGAGGTAATCACCTAGAATGCCTGTCCAATACCCAGCAGTGGCTTCGTCCGGGAATTGGTTGAATCCTGCAGGAAGTCAGGAAATGTAACAACAATATATGAGCAGACAGACCCTGAACCATAAAGAGAATGAACGGCGCTGATACGTTCGCTGACAAGAACTCTCCCAACATAGTCTACACATGTGGTCAATCGGACGCGTCGCGATCACGACGATCTACTTACTATAGACAACACAATCATCGGTATGATTGGCAAGGGCGTAGCGTATGCCTCTGCAGGCTGTAAAGCACTGGGGATCGCAGGCCTCTCTGTCGCGTCAGATACGGCACCCTCGCTCATGCCGCTCACACGCCGACCGAAGAAACTAGTTGGCCGACGCGCGAGCGTAGAGAAGGAGACGCGTGCAGATACCCGGCGCTGAGTAGGGGAGTGCTCCCTCGCATCTGTAGCGGTCTCCTCTGTCCCAAAAGTCCGTCGGGGAGCCATCTTGCTAGGATCTAGTAGGAAAGCTGTATGCGCGGACTGCGCTTGCTCAGTAGGCCGTAGGCTGCTGCTCTCGCCTGCAGCGTCCCAAGTGGCGGGGTTTGCACAGTTGCTTTAGATCAAATGGGTAGATGGTGGGGGGATGGAAAGGACTGTTTGATCGGCAGTCAGGAAGACGTTCAAGTCAAGGAGCTGAAAGAGTTGAAGTTACTCGCCGGTAATCCGCCATAGCTGGTAATTAGCTAAGCGCCAATAGTCAGACGCCCGTACCCTCGCACCGCATCTCTTTCTCTGCCACATTCATGTGCCGGAGCGTACATCTTCGACAGCCATTTGAAAACGGCCCAGAATACGCTTCAAGCTTTTAATAATACCATATATTCCTGGTATTGCGCTTTCTGAGTGTTCTGGACTACCTGAAGCTCTGCTATTTTCAGCGCTGGCCAACGCTACTATACATCTCGACTGGTATGGAGTAAAGATGCTCATGCTGAGGTTTACTGCGCTGCCGAAACTACGCATTATATTGTCAAGTACAATGAGCACTCATGTTTCGGTCTCGCTCTGTCGTCCCGGTCCTATGATTTCTGCTCACCATGAACTTCATGCGATCCTCGATGAGGAGCTGTCTCTTGGCGGACGGTGAGTCGACCCGATTGCACTTTAATTCAAGTGACCTACACATTACATCTGAACCGAGACGCGCAACATTCCGCTGCTGGCGGAATATGACTTTGCTAGCTCGTCGACCGGCAATGCCTCCGGCGCACACGCTAACGTGACCGACGACAACCCAACTTATTGCTGTCGTTTGGAATACCTCGGGGTATGAGCATTCTATAGCTACCCGTGCTTCGTACTTATCCAAATTCATACTTCCGGTACACCGGAGGAGCTTCTGTTATCAAGGTATAAGCTCGGCGACAAGTTTGCATAATACGGTGTTACTCAATGATTCCCTCTGCTGAGTTCATCGACATACTCGCGCATTCAACTCGCTTCATCACCATACTCGGAGGATACATCTGCTTCAATCACTGCGACTTCGAGCGGCGGCGCCTCACTATTACTACTCCAGGCTAAGCAGCTCTCTGTATGTTTCGGTGCGACGATATCAAGTGATGAACAACATGAGAGGGGTCCGGTTTCTATCGGCGAAATGTCATGCAGTGCAATGAAATGTGGGTCCCCCGAAAGCTTTGCTTGTCCCGCGAATTTCTCATTGTCTAAGACGCAGGCTATCTGTAACACGATGAACCTTGGCACATTCTGTCCGATGTCTCTCCGATCAGGGGGGAAGGGGAGCGACGACGCCTTTCTTAATCCGCCGTATCACAATACCGGTCCACATGTCTCACCAAGAACGAGGGCTTGTTTGAGCGTGTCGCAGTGCGCACGCACAAAAGGATCTCCTGCTGGTGAGTATATGCGCTTGAATGAAATACACAGCTTCCGTGATTGTCATAGGTAGATTCGGCGTGCGATGGGGTTGTCTCTGAAGCGCATGTGAACTTCTTCCCGCCACGCTCAGTTTTTTCATCCCGTTTCATTGAAGCTAGGCGGGCTGTTGCTTCAAGGACCCTCTCTGCGCGGATATCTGACGCTTCCGGCGACACCGATCGCTCGCTGATTGTACGCCCCGGTTCTGCCTTCTAGTCCAGACTTCGAACGCCGACATCAAAGATTCTTTCGTAACGGTTCAATCCTGGTCACCACACACTCTGCACTCTCAGGAACCCAGACGTTCTCCTTTCGTGTTCCTGCCTCCCTTACCAGAGCTTACACGGTCAGATTGTGCGGCGCAATCATAGACGCCTTGTCCACGAACATGTGCTTTACATCTCACAGCGCCCTAAGATACGCGCGCACACGCGCCCTGTGGCGCTGCGTCAACGCTGGCTCCACCGCGACGGTCTCACAGGATAGTCCTCAGGGTGACTGTTCTGTCAAGCTGTAGGCCGGCACTCCTGAGCCAGTCCTCCGGATGCTGAGATGTTACGTTATTCCCAATGCGCAGCCTACGGCACCGAACCTATTCTTGCGGACTATGACCGGACGGCAAAACAGATCAGACGCGGACATGTAGCTCCTATCTAGTCGTTGAATGATCCCTCATCTCGATGACAGATTCTGCACTGCCTGTACTGCCCGCAATTACAGTGTCTAGCAGTACGCTGCGCCGTATCTCTTGACCCCCAGCAAGTGCAGCCTTACCGCGATTGTAGACGCCCGCCCGCATCGCACATCGGACAGGGATACGAGCGGTGCCGTGTGGTGAGCGCGTCAAGTCGCGCTGATTGTGTGGCTCGTTTTCTAGCGCAGCAATGTCGCTGACAAGCAATCTGTCGAATGCTGTGCCGCTCCCGCGTCTACGACAGAACGTATGGCTGATATGGCCAAACTTTGTAGAGCACGGCTCCGCGCTACATTAAGGCTACTCGTAGGCCATGATCTGCCGGCGGCTCCGTGCGGTGCAGGGAACCTCTCATCGTAATGGAACGAAGTCATGTTCTTTAGCAATGCAGGCACTTTAAATTAAGCGTTCGTGCCGTAGAACTGATGGAACGAAGATCCGGTGTAATGTACTGAGTATGTGAACTTCTGACCTTCTATCATACTAAATTTCACTGACCGCAACCTGCCCGGTCCGTTCACAGTGCTGATGCCATGACTTCATGTTGGCGCTACTCAGCTTCTCCCAGACACCCCTCAGATCATAATGTCGAAACTCGCTTCCACAATGTCGCCGCGGGATTTATGGGATACCTCAGATCAGGAGAACGACCCGTGCATTCGAGTTTGGCGCAGTGGTGTTCTAGCCCAAGATGCAACGAAGTCTGCTACATTTCTCGAATCTTGTTGCGCATGTGGTCCATCTTTAAACAATTCTTATACCCTTGTGCGCGCCACAATTTCTTCTTTAGCTTTTGCGAGGCGGCCGAAGCGAAACATACCTTGATTAGCGCGGAGGTGTGCCACACATTGTTTCGTTGTTATACAACACCTTCACTGATCATCCCATTATAAGGGCGCTTAACGCGAATCAGGTTGGCTTGCTGATCCTCCGTCACGACCGTGTAGCGAAGGGAAGGACGGATACGTCGCGAGCGCAGCAGTCAGAAGAACCGTGAGGCATCACTTGCTATGGGAATGCACAGAGTAAGTCGTGCGTGCATACCTGTCGCAAACGTCTGTCCCATAAGCTTGCAGTATGCAGATTTTGGCCCAGCAAGTCCGACGACGTTTGAGGCCCGAACTCAGCGAAATGCGACTGACGCTAACGGGTGCTTGGCCAAATGCGGAAGGCATAGTGTTTTGTGTTGGCGCACAAGTGTGTCGCTTGTCGGTCTGAGGCTACATCCATTTCTCTTGCCAGATATCTCATTAGGTTGAGGTATGCTTGGATCTCAAGGCTCCATGTGCTGCGGTGCTCCACCCGGATCTAGAATGCAAGGGCGCTACTTGCTGTCCAGGATCGAACTCACGTCTGGAGTCAATCTCTCTACAGTGATCTCAGTGATATTTTCACAGTCCATGGCTGTAACACCATAGGCAAAACCATTTGCCGATATTTCTACTACATTTTGACATTTCTTATCGGCGCAGATGCAATCCGTCCTACCAACTGTCAAACAATCATCCCCACCGGCGCACGAACACGAGACATACCCGATATCTGGATTGTCTCAAATCTGTCGTGGAGTATATGCAGTGTGGAATCTAGGAACGCAAGCGCATTCATGTGCGTGGACCTATCTTTCCTGCGGTGTCTAGCGGATCTGATCTGTCCTGGCGGTGCGTTGCCCGTTCATTCCTGTGTTCGGAGCTTTCATACATCATACAAAGGCCTAGCTCATGGCCGCCTTTGTCATCAGCACGGTGATTTGATGGCAGCGTCGCTCGAGTGGCTACGTGTTCTTGAGTGGGACATGTGTCACCAAAGAGCCCAATGGATTGTGCAATAGCTCTGTTGCGAGCTGCAACTTCCCGGCGATGGGTCTTATTTTCAAACATCTACGACAACACTACAAGGTCTTAGGCAACGCCACCGCGCCAAGAAGGATCGTGTCCAACACAAAAACTTCAGACGATGCAACAGTGATCACGCAGCCGCAATTAAAGCCAGCGAGCCGCTTTCCATGCATGGGACATCCGCTAGATCCAGAACGTTTACACCCCAATCACGGAGACGTGATTAAATGATGACACCTGCGCGCCATTGGGGTGTGCTGTGTGGGTGTGTGGGACCGATTCCTTGCAATTGTCTCCGCTGGATGGTGTCGGGGATGAAAAACGCAACTGCGACGAACTTACCCTGCCTGTCGTTGCGCGCTCGGCAGCAGGATGCGTTCCGTGTGTAGAAGCGCCCATCTGTTCAACAGAAATCAGGCAATCACTCCATTCCCTCCACATTCGTCTGCACCATGAAGGTTAATGCCTGACGCGCTGATGTTACAACACAACTCCGCTGGTCCGGCGAGTGTTGCATGACGACTCCTGTGCCGGTGCGCTGTAGCGTCTGCGAGCCCACTGCTATCCATCACGCAGTAAATACCCATGTTGGGCGGATCCTGCCAAGTACGCGTTCTCTCACTTTCATTTTTATCGTTTACTGAAACGCGTACATGTTGCGAAGGTGCACAACCGATCGGGCTCGCATAGCTATAGCGATATTGGTATTTCACCTCGGAGCGGCAGCTACGCGGGCGTCGTGACAGCACGGCTTCTTACCTGCGAAGCCGTCCCCGCTAGCTTCCATTCCTGTCGGCGACAGGTGCGGGTCTCGGGGCCATCTCGACGACAACAGAATACTTGTTTACTCCCTCCCGGACGCTTCATCTCCGCGGGACACATTCACATGCAAAAACATCGCTATCAAAAGCGGAACATACACGCTGATGTAGGCATTCACAGCCCGCACAACAAGCGCACAATGTGTACGCCAAGGCAGAGCTCACTACCGTGTACACGACAATACTTTGCGGTTATACGTGCATTCGCGATGCCATGTCATAGTGGCTGTACGCGTTGTTCTCACGTCCGGTGGCGCTCGGATGATCGCTAATGTGCCATGCCGACGGCGTTGGCCGACTCGCGCCCGCGGCTCACCATAGCCTGTATATTCCGTCTGTCAAGCGAGCACAACGGCGCAGGGTTGTGCGCGTCGGTCGGAAATCAAATTGACTGCGGAGGAGGCAAGGCAAGGTGGGACTCGCTCATTCTTGCACGAAACCGGGGACGGTTGTCGCGGAGCTTGAACTCTCAGGCTCACGCTGAAAGGCAACGCCGCCCGGATTTGGCAATGCAGCGACATTTGTCAAGCGGCGCTCCACGATGACGCTGCCACGCTTTCAAACGGGGGACGCGCGCAGGGCGCTAATAGGATGCAGAGTGTGCCACAGCGTCCTTGAATTTCGGACCCGTTGTGGACCCTCCTGACGTCTGATAAAGTGCAGGGGCATCGGGCGACCGATCTCGACAATCGCTGCGTTTTCTGTTTCGCGCAGATTACCGAGATGTGAAACGGCTCGGTCCATCTCCAGGTCTGCCACAGTTGACTTCTGCATTGCCCTCCGTCAGGACCGCCGCCCCGCATCCGTATGTCCAGCCTATAGGAATTCGTCGGCATAACTTTCCTGAAAATCAACGCTACACGTGTCCGACGCGCATAAAAGAGAGTTCCCCTCCCCAGCTGTCCACCGTGCTTGGACCTGCTTCCTTCTTCTTCGCTCCCTCTTCACCTTTTACCTGTCGCCTAATTTCGTCATCCTAACTCTACCATCCCGATCTGGCCATGTCTTCCTCTCAAACAACAACAACGACCAAAATCGTCATCCCCGACCTCGTCTCTCACTGTACCATCCCAGTACGCTGCAATCGCCACTGGAAGCAAGCCAGCGTCGAGTCCAAGCGCTGGCTTTTCAACGGTGGTAATTTGAGCCAACGCAAGCGCGACGCGTTTCATGGTCTCAAGGCCGGCTACCTCACCTCAATGTGCTACCCGCTGGCCGGCTATCCCCAGCTAAGGGTATGCTGCGACTTCATGAACTACCTGTTCCACCTGGACAACATTTCGGACGAGATGAACGATGAAGGAACAATGGGTACAGCCGCACAAGTCCTGAACGTCCTCTACCACCCACAGAGCTCGCGTCCCAACTCGCGTGTTGGCAAAATGACCAAGGAGTACGTACCTCACTGCCGTAACGCCGCAAATCTATCTGACCGCTTGTGCGATGATACAGTTACTGGAGGCGCTTGGTCGCGACAGGCTCCCCTGGGGCACAGCAGCGCTTCATCGAGACATTCGACATGTTCTTCCAGGCAGTCACGCAGCAGGCGGTCGACCGTGCGAACGGCGTTGTGCCTGATCTCGAGTCGTACATTGCAATTCGGCGCGACACCAGTGGGTGCAAGCCTTGCTGGGCGCTGATAGAGTACGCGAACAATGTGAGCGTCGCGTTCGCTGTTCCAGACACGCGCATGTCACATGCTGACGTCCGATCCGACAGCTTGACCTCCCGTGGGAAGTCATGGATCACCCTGTAATCCGGGGGCTCGGTGAGGCAGCAAATGATCTCGTCACTGTACGTGCTTTTTGTTCTGCGGCTCTCGTGTGAACGCGTATTGATACCATCTGTCCGCAGTGGTCTAATGTCCGTATCACCCGAGATCAGCCCGGTCGCACGCATCTGATGACCCTTTTTGTTTTCAGGATGTTTTCTCGTACAACGTGGAGCAGTCGAAAGGCGAGTGCGCCGAACTCCTGTGTACATTCTTGCGCTGACTCGCTTGCTTTCATTAGGCGACACGCACAACATGATCGTCGTTGTAATGAGGCA
Source organism: Wolfiporia cocos (assembly GCA_029448655.1). Classification (NCBI taxonomy): domain Eukaryota; kingdom Fungi; phylum Basidiomycota; class Agaricomycetes; order Polyporales; family Phaeolaceae; genus Wolfiporia; species Wolfiporia cocos. Next base: position 1,506,638 of record JACCLO010000008.1, on the reverse strand, counting down.
GGAAGGCCTAGACCTCCAGGCCGCCGTTGACTTTGTCGGCGACCTCTGCAAGCAGAGCATCGATCGTTTCCATCTCCTCAGGGAGAACTTGCCCTCGTGGGGCCCTGAACTGGATGCGCAGGTCGAGATCTATGTCGACGGCCTGGCAGACTGGATCACAGGCAGTCTCAAGTGGTCGTTCGAGTCCGAGCGCTACTTCGGCAAGACTGGCCTCGAGGTGAAGCGCACGCGCATCGTAACGCTCCTGCCGCGCCGCGCGTAGACCTAAGCGGCGTGCAACTCGATGTATATAAGCACAAGTGCGCTTCGCTTCCTTGCCGCCTTATAGTTTTCCGAGACATTGAATGGATTCCCGTAGGTCTGTATGCGCCAAGCCCTCGCAACATGCACTATAGCCCGTATGCCGTATGCAACACACCGCAATGCCGACAAACTGCGAGGCCGCTCCTCCTCCGCCCAACATTCTGTAGCTATATCGCCGCTCAACACCCTGCGCTGTATCGTCTCGCAACCTCCGCTCGTTCTAGAATTCGTTCATATTCCTGTCCAGCCTATATATGGCGTGTTATCTGCATGTGAATATTAGCATGCGCTAGACCGCTCGCAGTCTAACGTTATTAGTACAGCCTATTGTCTCGCTTTACCCCGTTTCTATCACACATTCGTTCGCACATTACAGTAGACCTGCGTATTCTCCCCCTTCTACAAAGTGGTACTTACTGGTACTGAAGTATATTGGAGCCCTTCGACTGATGCACCTTCGTCCATTTAGGCGGTGCATTCTAGAATTTTTATTCGATGTATATATTATTGATGGTGTGGAATCAAGAATCCTTGTGGACTGTATGGCTTCCGGCAGCTGGAGGATTCTACTCCGTCCTGCGTAGCCAAGATGCTTGCTCGACTTGGCAATTCGCCACATGTTCGGTTTAACCTGTAGCGTAAAGTCAGTCTCAGACTGCCCGCGTTCACACAAACCCCAGGATTCGTCTTCCAGCTGTACAGATGGGGGTCAGGTTCAATGACTTAGGATGTAGATACGGGCGGCCGGTGAGTTTTCAGTTGCTGACAATGCTGCGATGACATTGCAATCATCGAAATATAATCCTTAATTATGTGATGTCCGTTCTCATCGACTCTCTCTCTTTTCATCTGTCGCATCTCTCAAGCGAAATTGCCTCCTCGGAGAAATCGCTAAAAGTCAAATTTTCTCCGCTTGCGTCCGTTTCAAAACCTCCGACCAAGTTGCGGCTCCCTCACCTCCCGGGTTTTCGCGCAGCAGATGCTGGGAATCTCTCATCCAGGATCAGACACTCAACCCCCCACATTGAGGAACAATAAGAGCGGACGATGACAGATCTTGCCGCCAACTGAGCTCTTGGCGTCGATGTACAGCCAAAGTGCGCCGGAAAGCAGGGCAGGATCGCTGCCAGCTGTCGGTGCGACGACGACGGTTGCGGTTCGCGCGCACTGGGAACGCTGCAATTGTAGTATAGCTGCTGTTGGCGGTGCTGATATCTTGATGTGGACACATACCGAGGTGTCTGGCTGCTGGCGATGTCGATGATTGACCGCGGCCAGGCACCCTGCGCGCTCGTGCGACTGGAGTTGTCAAACGCGAAGGCGCGGAGCCAGGAAGCCGGCCGACGGGCGGCGATCATGCCGTGTGCGGTGCCGGCGCAGGCTTCGCATAATCGGATCTTGCGTCCTGGCCACGTTCTTGGGCGGGCGCCCGCGAGTCAAGACGTCCAGCAAAGTTTAGTTGGGTTATGATACCTTGGGAGAGCACAAGGTGCACTGTCAGCAAACGGGTGTTGGTATACCCGTGCGGATAATGTCGGCGCATGACATTGAAAATTGAAAATTCAGGCTGAGAATAGCAGAGGTCGGTGCTTTCTCCAGCACCAACGCAGATCGTGCGGCCGTATATCGGCCCCGTGGAACGCTTGTGCATGGAACCATGGCAAGCCGCTGAGTGAGCAACATCTCGAAGCCAGATTTTTGGGGTAGGAAGAAGTTCGGGACCATTGACGCCGTGGCATGTGAAGGATACACAAGGATCCGCACCGCGTGAGGAGTCGTAGTAAACGAAAATAAGCCTGACCACGTATATAGCGCCGGCGTACGGTGAAGAGGAAGTATCGCCTGCTGAAGCCATGCAAATGTTGCTTATGCAAGATGCACAGATCAACTATGCTTCCCTGCTGTATTTTAAGAGTCATGTTCCCACTGCAGGTTGAGTAATGGGGTTTCACCTTGATCGTGGCGGTCAACATTGGCCGTTCAGTGCGATGCGGGAGAGAGGTGGCAAGAAGGCAGATGTCCATCAGGCGGGGAAGTTCGTGGTGATCGCAAGGACACCGGGGGGGACAATCATTCTAAATGAGTAACAAGGTTACGGTAGCTCGGATTCCCCATAACAGATCACTTAAATTTCAATCGATCAACAAAAATGTACCCGCCTAATCCGAACAGAAGATGCGAGCCTAGAGCAATCCGGATATGATCCATACCAAACGGAATGTCCGGTGGGCGCGGCAGTAGGCTAGTGCACAAGAGGGATATGTTGGTCGATCGTGTCAATGTCGTCCGAGCTGACGTTCCAGCATCCGGGACCGCCGTCGATGCGCTGCAGCCAGTGCGCATGCGCATTCGACATGCTGTATGGCACGCCGCCGCGGATGGGCCTCATGACGATGACATTCTTGCTACGTGCGGCCAGCCTCCCCAGCGTTTTCATCCCGCGGTCCATGCGCGGTTGCAGATTCCCAGAGGGGCTTATGATGATCTTCTGAGGAAATATGGTAGGTGCGGGCTGGGCGTCGCCAAAGAAAGTGCGGGGCGCAGCCACGGCGAGGAGCGACTGGTGAATCTGAGTCGACAGGAAGGTCAGGCCCGTCATGCGGAGGTGCGTCAGCGCAGGGGCGCTACCGATGAAGGCCGTGAAGAACGTCGGGCAGTCCGCCAGATGCAGGCGCTTGAGCGAGGGAAGTTCCCTCACGTTGCGTTCGTCATCAGGGAGGTTGTTCGTGAAGGTGGTCTGGAGAATGAACACACCCTGCAGGGTGAGCTCCCTGAGAGACGGGAAGTCTATGTCGAAGAGAAAGCTGGGATACATGCTCCCAATATGTACCGTAAGTGTCTCCAGGTGCGAAGAAACAAGCTGGATAATTCGAGCGAAGGCGGCTGCGAATGCTTTCTTGCGCTTCACCAGGAACGAGGGGCACATGTCTAGCCAATCTGGGACACTTTCCAGCTTCTCGTGTAGAAGGTTGGTGTCCCTCGGGTGGTAGTGACGGTACACATAGGCCTGCACTAAGCCCTCACCGTGAAGCATCTCGATGGGCGTAAATGTGCGTGTCTCGCTGGGTGAGTCCCGACCTGCAATATACAGATGGCGCACGCAGCGCAAATTAGGCGGGGTATGTTCCAGCATGTCCAGAAACGACTCCATCATGTCTACCCCCACAAGTGCGATGCTCTGCAATCGCACACATTGGGAGGCATCATGGAGGTATCTCGAGGCCTGGGCCAGAGCAGCACCCGTCGCACCACCGTCTGTGCACGCTAGCGAGCATATTCTGGTCCAAACCTCTATGGGGCATTCGTTCATGGTGCGATATCGACGAGGAATCGAAGGGCCTAGCAAGCGTGCTTCCGATCAGCTGACCACAGCTGAACTCGAGAATCAGTACGGGCGAGTCTGTGACGGGTGATATCAGTGAACGACTCTTTCCTTCCGCGGCTGTGTACCGTCCGTAGCTGCTCCGCACTCACCGACTACAGCGGACGAACGATGAGAAGCCTGTAGAGCGGAGTAGGGAGTATCAGATGTAGCAACGCGCAGCCTGTCGCTGAAGCGCTGGTGAGCCGTACAGCGCTTCAGCGTCGCCTCCGATTCTATCCCGATGCAATCTAACCAGACCTAGAAAGACGCCCGGTCACTTTCGCTCGGACATCATATCGTTGATGCAAAGTACTGCTAGTGATACGCCTGCATGATTGCGGCGTGAATACCTTGTAGCGCTGCCAAAGGGGAAGACAGCTTGGCACGTTGGTGGCAGACTCGATAGTGTGGTGATCTATTCGTGATATGAGATTTCAAGATCTTACAGAATTTCCGCGAGCTGAGAAAGTGTGGCAGTTACGGTCCAATATGTCAACCTGTGTACTCAAAGCGAACTCGTACGAGCCTGGATTCTCGCGAGTCCGGTAAAGACTACGCATAAGCCGATAGCATCGGGTAATCGAGCTCGAGATCGACTGCTAATTCGCGTCCGAGGCTATAATATTGTCGATAACACTGTTCCTCCACACTATCTGTACTGCATAGCCTTTCTACAATAGGTGGTAAACATAGGCAGCCAAGACGTATATCTCACTCGCTGTAACTCAGAAGACGAGGCCTTGAAGGCGGCAAGGCGGCCAGTCCATTCACCACAGTTATACAATGCTTTAGCACTAGTGAACACACGATTGAACGAGCACGATTAAGTGGATGACAAAATAAGTCCACGGTGCACTGGCTCATGATTCCGTGCTCTTCAGTCAAATCACTCGGCCAGTGCCGACGGACCCATCATGGCAACTTCCAAGTGTCTCACCGACTGCTCATTGTTTTCTCATAGTGAAAGGGCCCATGGTCTTTACAACTGTTGAATAGGTCATCAACTGTCTTCAATTACTCCCTACTGTGCATCAATCGATTTTCTGAGCTAGCTGCGAACAGCCAAGCTTTTACTAACGCTGAAGGCAGATGATAGATACTACAATTCTAAATTTTCTAGAGGCGGGATGGCCGAGCGGTCCAAGGCGCTAGAATCAGGCAATGTGGTTGTGGAATCTAGTCCGAAAGGGCGCGAGTTCGAATCTCGCTCCCGTCAGTTCACTTTTTGGCTTAAATCAGCTTCACACTTTGTGCCACAAGGCGGAGGCGTAGTGTGAAGTGTTCGGTCAAAATCACTGTAAGCGGGATGTGCATGGATGAGATGTTGGCACACGGAATACTATGATGTCTATGGTCCGGTTCTCGTATATTGAGCGGAAGGGTGGTAAAAATACAGAACCAGGTTGTTCAATTAAGTAGAGGTGAAGTCGACCAAGCGGACTCTTTGCAATATTGTGGCCCAGCACAGCGGTGGTGAAATTCGTGCGCAACGACGATTGATGTTGATCCAATCAAAGCCACATCCCTCGGACACGGGGTCGAGTCTCCCGACGTCGTATGGCTATGCTGTTTGAGCAAAACACGTGTGCATTATTACTGGATCCTTGTATGTAGCGCAGCGCAGCGTTAGTTTGTATAATATGTCGGGCAGATGATCAGTTTGATCAGCAACTGGTGTGATGTGTGAACACGTAAGTACACGTCTTGTAAGGGCTGTCAATCTGCTCCGTGCCCCCGTCTCCCCGCGTGAAGGTGACGTCGAGCAGGGTATGTGATGATTCACAAGCCGCTAGGCTGAGCACACACGAAAGGCGCACGGTATAGAGAACATCTGATATTACATTGTAGTACAACGCTTTAATCTTCTTTTGTACGCGAATAGAGTAATACTATCGTCATCTGAGCTGCTCAACTCAGATCCACAGAGTAGCCTGTTGCTTTAAGACCGAAGTGTCATGAAGAGAGCGCAATGTCCGGGTATAGAAGCGGTTACAGAATGGTATCGTGTCCGTGTGCGATCGGTGCTCGTGCATGTGGGAGATGTTGAGGCATGAGTGTGGGGTGAGGAGGTAGTGCGGTGTGCGGAGATTGTGAGGAGGCGAGGATGAAGGCGGGAAGGTGCGAGGGATATTAGTCTAGTCGGTCGAGCACAGTCATAAGACCGGGCACGCCATGCGCGCCCTCGAGCGCGACGGGCTTTTGAGGATCGCGTCTACCGGAGCGGGCGGCGGACGCACTGTAGCGTATCTACAAGACGCGGTGAATGAAAGTCACACCAAGGCAGAGTGCGTTTTGGCACTTACGTGGACCTTGAAGGTCCGCCCGTCTTGACGTGGACCACATATCCTGCAAGACCACCTAGAGATAGCCGAGTACGTCCATCAACACGGGCGGCCTTTCGCGTATGCGCGTGGCGAGACGCCACAATTAATAAACACGTACTGTTCGTCAACCAACACGTCCGCTCCAATGCTCTGCGCGTCTTCGAACATTGTCGCGCGCACAAGGCGCAGCAGCTTCACAACGTCGACGCCGTCGCGACACACGAATGCTGTCTCCTGTGCGAGCGGGACACGCCGGAGCGAGACCGCGCCGTCGCCGAGCAGGCACTTGTGTGTGAGGGGCCCCTCGCCTGACGAACATTCGGCGTGCATCTGGTATTTTGACCGGTGTTGCGCGCGGCGAAGCTTCACGAAGAGGTTCGCGACGTCGGCCATCTTTAGGGGCATGCTAGCGCGGATCGGCGAAGGGGAGCGCGAGCGCACGAGAGAGGGGACGCGAGTGTAGAGAGGAGAGGGGGGCGGGGTGGTCGTTGATGTCGGGAGAGTCATCTCTGTGAGAGTGGGAGTCGACTCGAGAGAGAGTCGCATGAGGGACAGAAGGATACAAATGCGAACCTCCGTTTGATCTTGCCTAAATTTGGAAATCACATGAGCGCCTCTCCGCGCCATCAACACCCGAGCCGAAAATAGAACACCTCCTCCCCGAAGCAAAGGCGGTCCGCAGCTGCTGCAAAAATAACAGCGATGAAAATAATGAAACAAGCATCATTCGAGGGGCCAGCTCATCGTCATCTGCTTGTCTCGTTGCAAAGTGCCCTAGAAATAACTCACCAACGATCCAGAAAGCCAGCGTGAAACAAGAACATTCATGATTCAAATCACAAATCGAAGTGAAGCTTGTTTAGGTGATGCCATCCGTTGATACGATCTACCGGAATGAAGGCCTCGTGGACGTGCGTGGGCGCCTATACTCAACTTATTGTCAGCCTCCCGCTCCTCGACAACCTACTAGGCGAAGTCCTACTAGGCGAAGTGCACGCTCAGCGAGCGGGCAAAAGCGCCCATGTCGGGCGGGTCATGTCGCCCCAGGCGGGTATAGTGCATTAAATGTACGTCGGGTGGCGTGTCTTTTGTGGACAAAATGCCTGCGAGTCGCGGGTCACATCGTGTGAATTGTAATTCAGTTTCCTATCACGCTGACTTATCGCCATTTGTAAATCATGAGAAGGTGGCTTGCGGCCGGGAGTGTTCTCGCGCCGGCTTCAAAGAAGAGTTAGTGAGGAGATCGGAGAGAGCCAGGGTTGGTACCTGCTGGATGGACATTCACCATGGGTACGGTCTCTAGAGTGTCAATGTCGGTGAGAATATCCGCAACAGGAGAGCTTGCCATTATGCTACTAGCCTTTAGTCAATGACGTGCGGAGGCGGTCATACACATACCATTTGGTGTTGAGCAATCCCGCCTATGCAATGAACAGGGCATACATCCCCGAAGTCGCCAGCGGCAGGCCATAGTCATAATCAAGATGAGTGAAGTGAACGTCAAACGTCATAATTAAGGAGGAAAAATGTGAAGTGGCAGAGGTAAGAAGAGAACGTCTTCCAAGGGTGCCTGTCCGTGGCTTAGATTGTCAGTCTGCTGCCAGTTGCTGACAGGGCATGTAGTGTAGCCAGCGATAATGCTAGACTGAAGACCTGGCTATAGAGGCTAGCATTCACGCCAGTTGTGTGACGGATAGGCCGCCATCTTTAAACTGGTCTCGCCAACTTCGAGTTGGTATTTTATCTGCTGCACAACTGGCATACAGATTCGATCCAGTGATTTACCTGCTGTGCTACTGGTGAACAATGGTTTCTGTAGTCAGGTCCTCAGCCCGGCACTGTCGCTCGTGAGAATATGACGATCACAGAGAGGATTCAGGGTGTGCTGAATTGTGAGCATGCACAACAGGTCGTCCGCATTATCTGGAGGTGAACATCGGTGGGCCGCCGGGCGCAGAGGGCTTGGCACGGAATACCCCATCGGCACGCCGTGCAAGTAAGGTAAGCGGAGAGCCAGGTCAAGACAGAGTCTGTTGAGCCAAGATAGATAAAGAGCCCGCCGGAGATAGACGGATTTAGCAGACGAGAAGACCACGTATTGATCCGTCTCGTCCTAGAGTAAACTCACCAACGTTCCTTTCATCCAAAGTAAAAAGGTACAAATCACGAGTCAGATCGTGTATCATGCTGAAGATTGTCGGGGAGACGCCATCCATCGATATCACTGACCGAGATGAGATCTCATGCACGTCTGTAAGCGCACTAGGATCCGATGCCATTCCACTCCTCGAACTCCTCTTTTACCTTAAATTTGCGCTTCTTCGCAGGGGCCAGGTCACTGCCGGCGGCAATCTTCTTCAAGCCAACCATGTTTTCGTGATCTACGGAGACATGAACGTCAAATCTGATGCCAGTTTGATAACGAGTTGACGCACAGTCGCCCGTAAGCATCTCATCCGCAATTGATACGCTACCCGACGTGATATATCTTGTCGACACACCAGGTGCGATCAGTGGCTGCGCGAGCAGCTCCCGCAGTTTGCCCTTCAACCCTGAAACCCGTGCATCGGCCTCCTTGCGTTGTCGCTTCGTCGGTGCGCTCCCCTGCTCACTCTCGCTGTTCGCGCATCATCATCTATTCGTCAGTATTCATGCATGAAGAGAACTAGAGTGAGACTTGCCTATCAAGATCGGACCCTAGCTCAATCTCCATCGCCTCCGCGGCCTCTTTAAGCCAGTTCTTTTCGTGCTTCCCCTTCTGGACCTTATGCTGTGCCGCGTCAATCTGCCGCGCGAGCTGCACGCGCGCTTTGAGTTTGTCAAGAAGGTACAGTTCAACGGGCATGTCTGGGATCTCGTCCTCTATGCGCAAGAACCCAGCACGAAACATACATGGCACCAAGCATAATGTCGAAAGGCAAACGAGCAGTAGATACCGATACCATCAGTACTTTACTCCCAGCAGGTTACATAATATGTGCACTTACGTCTCCCCAGGCTACCCAACAGCGCCCTGACAACCCGCCGTTCGTCGGGAGCACACATTAGCAATGCGAATCCGCGACGCATCGCACGCGCCGTACGGCCGTTTCGGTGCACATACGCATCAGCTGTGCGGGGCGCCTGGTAGTGCACGACATGGTCTACCGCAGGCACATCCAACCCGCGAGCGGCTACGTCTGTCGCGAGTAGGATTGCGTTCGGCGTTGATTTGAACCTGCATGATGAAGGACAATATAAGTAAATGTGAGAGAAAGGATGTCAGAGGGAAGACGCACCTGTCGAGGTTCTTGAGCCGCTGCCGCTGCTCGAGCTGCGAGTGCAGCGGGAACGCAGGGACTTGCAAGAGATCCATAACTGGGAGCAGGCGCCGGATGCCATCGATCGAGGACAGGAAAACAAGCGTGCGTCCGGGGTAGCGCAGAAGGAAGTAGTACAGGTATGCATCCTGGCGATGCATTGAAATATTAATGTGGGATGATTGGAGGGGAATGAAGGGCCCTACATACTTTGTCATTTGTCAAGCACTCTACTTTGCTTTCCTGCAGCGTTGCCACCACCCCACCCTCGGGACTGATATCCACTACGGCCGGCTCCGGGTCGCGGAAGTCGAGTCTTTCAAGCAAATCATCTGCACGCTCACATCTAGTCAGCTCATAGTACTTAACTAGTGAGTGAGAAGGGTTACGGGTACGCACCAAGCGTTGACGCAGGCTTTCCGCCCTTTTTCTTCCACAACCTACCGGATTTCTTCTTGAGGTTACGCTGCAGCTCCTTGCTAAGGGTTGCACTGAACACAAATGTCTGCAGCTCGCCCGCGCGCATACCCTCTTTGCTATCCTCCGCATCCTCGGCTGTTGCCAGACCAGTGGCCTGCTCTGGTTCGGGCTCGATATCGTTCTCTCTGGGGATTGTAATTAACATAAGAGGTGAGCTGGGGAGGGATGGGACGGCAGAGGGGAAAAGAACGCACTTGGACTGCCGGAGCGTCAGTCGCAGGATATTCTCCATCTCAGCAAAGTGCCCAGTTTCTACCATCCGGTCCGCTTCATCGAGGACGAGGAAGCGCAACTGTGCAATCTCGTCTGCCAGCAGGTCGTCCTATCACACATATCACGCACGTCAATAACGTGGCACATTGCAAAGACAGGCGGTAGGATGAGGACGTACACCCTGCACGATATCCCATAGCCGTCCAGGTGTCGCGACCAACACGTCCACGCCGCGCGCAAGTACGCGCCGCTGCTTCTGTGCGGACATCCCTCCCACGAGTGCAGCAACGCTGACGAGCGGCGGGGCTTTAGATCCAGTCGCTGCTTGAGCAATTCTCAGATCTTTCCTCTGTTTCCCTTGGCCCTTGTCCTTTTGGTTGTCCTGCCCTGTCCCCCTTCCGTTATCCTTACCCTTACCCTTCGCATTGGGCTTCCCAGCCTCCTCCACCACCCTTGTCTCTTCGCCGTTGTCTTCTTTTGCTTCTTCATCAGCACCTTTTCCGCCTTCACTGGAGTGATAATCGACAGTTTCAAGACATGCGTTGAGGTGCGAAGACACCTGCAATGCCAATTCTCTCGTAGGTGCAAGGATAAGTGCGCGCAACCGCCGCCTGGACTTGGGTGCGTCATGTGCCTGCGTGAACGAAGTACGGGAGATGGCCTCGGTGAGTATGTAGTGCAGGATTGGCAGTCCATATGCGAGCGTCTTGCCGGAACCCTTAGATGCACAGACGTGCAGCTCGTATCATATAATTCGTAGGTGATGAAAATGGGAATCTTACAGTTTCCGCGACACCGACAATATCTTTGCCCTTGAGTGCGAGAGGCAGAGCTTGTGCTTGAATTGGCGTGGGCTTGAAGAACTTTTGCGCATAGAGGGCGCGGCCAAGTAGTGGGTGCAAGGAGAAGGGATGCCAATCCGGCAAAAGCGTTTCCGCTGTGATAGCTTAATAAGTGTGACACAAAGGGAGAACATAGAAAAGGGCTTACAGTCAAGGATAATATCCCCAACAGGCGGTAGTGGTGGAGTAGAAGGAACAGGTGGAGGAGTGGATGCGGACGCTTGCGCGGAGGTCGACGGCTCGAAATTCAGCGGATCAATCACTTCCTCTTCGTCCGGAGGATTGTCATATTCGCCATCTCCTTCCTCCTCTGCTTCGTGGGCTTCCACACCAACGGCATCGTTCGAAAGAGCGTCTTCTTTCACCTATGATTAATCTATACTTACCCTCTAGCACATTCCAGGATTGCGCGTACCTTAAACCTGACGACTCGCCCCGCATCGGTCTCCTCGTAAACAACTTCCACATCTTCCACCTCTTCCAGCTCGAGCAAGCCGTCGAATCCGTCGCCTAGGTCTGCTTCTTTTGGCCGGGATACGCTTTTCCAGGGCAGGTCATCTGCCGTGAGATGCACAGTTTTTACTTTCTTAGCGGAGGACGAAGGTGAGTGCTTCGCTTTGCGCTTTGTCCCAGCTCTCGGAGCCATGATGAGTGAAGCAGCTGAAGAGGGCTATATGCAGCAGTGCACGGTTGTGCAGAAGTGGGCGAAGCAGATTGCGATCGAGGGAGACAGACGAGGGAGACAGACGCCCGATGGAACGCGATCACGTGGAATGCCGATTCGCGATTCGTGCGGCGCGAGGGTCGACGCGTCGAACATCTAGCGTGTCCAGAGTCTGTACGGACTTCGCTCCTGGCCGATCCAGCGTAAGGAACGAAAGGAAGAGCTCTGTCACAACCCATGTTCCATTACACATTCCAAAACAACAACCTAATCCGCAACTCGTTATGGATCATCGATCACAGCAAGACCTCCGCAATGCTGTCCACAGATCCACATTACAATCCATACCCACCCCCATATCCGCCCCTCGAATGATATACATCTCCATAGCCTCCCGTATGGCCCGGAGGATGCCTCTGCTCCTCCTGTGGGGGGAACGACGGGTTTCCAAACGGCGTCGCAGCTGGGAACCCAGGACCACCCGAAGGTGCAGCGAACCCTCCCGGCATATCAAACTCGCCTGGAGCGGCTAAATATGGCTCTGTCTCGCGCCCCGGTGCACGGCCGTACGCAGGCGCGTATCCCGCACCAGAAGCCTCCGGGAACGGTGGCGGACCCGGGGGGGGAGCATAGGACGTGTTGCCGTACTCTTCACGAGAATGGTGGGGAAGAGTTGCGTGGTAGGTCGGTTGTGCCCCGTACGTCGACTCTATGCTGTATCCTGAGGCCTGGAGTTCGCCTGAGGGTGCCGCTGTCGTGCGGTTCTCGGTATAGTACGAGGATGCTTGCTGCTCAGAGGGCAGGCGGTGCGCATGTCTGTGATCGTGATGTTCGTGGCCGTGACGGTTGTGGTGAGCGCCGTATTGAGCTTGCTCATGCGACGCATACTCCACTGTTGATGGCTGACCCGGCACGGGAGCCTCTCCGGCATCAGATATCGACCTCGTCCCACCGAATCCAGCCATGACCATTCCTGGCAATGACTGCCCCTGGCCGAACCCGCCACTTGGACGACCTGCTGAGCTTGAGCCACTGATCTTCCCCAACATTGCCTGTGCCTGCGCTAGTCCCGGCACGTTCGCGAGCAGATCCTGCTGTATCCCCATACCCGCCGTCTGCGCGACGGTCCCCTGTGCCGCGTAGGACCCGCTCTCGCTACCGAGCCGCACGTTCAGGTGGTTGCGCACAGACTGCTTCGTGAGCCGCCGCATAATCTCTGACTGCTGCGGCCCCAGGCTCTGCACCCAGCTATGCATGTATTGCATCATCTCACGCTGGATAGGTGAGTTGCTGTCATGGAAATCTGGGTGGAAGCTAGGCTAAATATGAGCGTAGGTTGATAAAGAGAGAATGGTGAAGCATACAGGCAGTGGAGAATGTCTTCGGTAACACTGTGAACATTCATGGACGGGTCATCCCAGGCCTTCACTACGCGGTCAACCGTGTATGTCTGGCGATACAGTAAGCGGAGGTAGTATAATAATATGATCTGTGTGATACCAGGATAATCCTGCCCAAGTTACCGGCAGGCTCGTTCAGAATGAGATTCTTACGCAAATGTCAGCTTCTGAAGGCACATATTGATTGCGACTCACGAAGTGGTCTTTGCTGAGGAATGAATGGGTTGGATCGGACTACGACAATGAGCCAGATCCCGTCCAGATAATGTATCGACTTACAGCGCGAGGGTCGTCGAAGACCTGGGTTGGCCGATCGTTAAAGTCGCATGACTATGGATAAGAGATCACCAACCTCATACTGGTCGTGCTGATTGATGACTGCACCAGAGGCTGCTTGCAGTCCAGTAGTAGCTTGTTTCATGATTGGTTTCAAGAATGGCTAGAACAATAGCAAAAACATCAGCGAAAGGGGCTTGTTGAAAGGCCATCGTTCCATACCTCCAGAGTCGTGAACACAAACACTTGATTGCAGTTGTGAAACTAATGGCCACAGCAAAATGTAAGATATACGTACCCGTGATCGAGTCGGTAATCTTCTCCAACAATGCTCCCAAGCCAGGGATTTTGTCTTACAACAATCTAAGTCGCGATACGCCAACCCCCCCTCGGGCCTCAAAGCCACTCACCGATTATAATCGACAGCTTCTTCATTACTAGCGGTCGTGTTCGAAATATCATTAACGCATTCACTTAATTCCTCCAGAGAACGCACCAGAATCCCTAAATGTCAAGACCTGCCACAAGACCACATGAAGCTCCTGGGGGCTCATGTCCTCAGGACTCCTTGTGCCTTGCGCGCGGATGCGTTCCACCCCTTCAAGCTCTCTCTCCATCTCGTTGCCACTCCCGTTAGGGAGCTTGAAGAGCAGCTCGCGCAGCGTATTCGCGGCAGTCGCAGACGACGCTGGCCCAGACTTTTCACGGGCTTTCTCGAGTTCTGAGTTCAGGTCTACGACAGATGCCTGCGCATAGTCAGTGAGAACTTTCCTGCGGACTGACTTCGAGACTACCGTACCTGGCTCTGTCAAGATCATGAGCGATGGTGGGTTATCATTAGGAGTATTGTGCCACGTACAATATGGTCGGTCGCCTCTTCAGTTCAGCCCAATTAACAGAATCTTCTCGCCGACTACACCACACACGCACCTCCTAACAGGCTATGAATAAAATCACTCGACCCAAATGTACCTTGAGACCGGTCGCCGTCAGCATATAGTTCCCCATAAGATGGAATCATACGTACCAGTGACAAGCGGCGCAACCCAGCGGCCATCAGGTGCCTGTATGCGCACTTGGTCACCGACGTGGAGGAAGACATTCCGGTGACCTAGCGAGTATAGTGCAAGCTCGCAGAAGTTCGAGTGCGCGGCGAAGTCCTCCAGAGTGTGCAACTACATCCAGGTTCGTGCATTCAGGCATGTAAGCATGAGAGCAGAGACACCCACGGCCTGCCCAAGAAGTCTGTACGCCTCATATTCATCGGCTTTCACACCATTCGCACGGTGCTGACGGCCCAGCTGTATACAATGTTGCAGAGTACGGCGTACGAGCGCCTTGGACGTGTCCCAAGATCCGTGTTCTAGTAACAAGGAATTGGTTAATATTGGGTTTCGACCTTGGTTGATAGATAGACTGACCGTTCGCAATGTAATTCTTCATACCAGTACGGATGTCAATTTCCAACTCTCGTGGCTATATGTTTAAGCTACTGAGATTCAGCATTTCGAAGAAGCTCAGAATGCTTACATCAACTGGGCCGCGCAGTCGGCGATCAAAAGACTGCGCATTGTCAGGATACCCTTTCGGATTATCAATATGCTCCGTCTGATGCGGATATAGATTGATGAGTAGCCAAATGCGACCTCGGCCATTACTTACTGGAAGATATACACCCAACCGTTCAACTGTAACCTCGAATTCATTCGTAGCGTAGCCATGTGCCTGCATTATAACGACTTTGAGAAGGTTATTAGGCAATATTGAACGGAAACCGCATGCCATGAATCCTAGAACCATTATGAGGTTGATAATAGTCTGCAAAAAGATGAGTATTGGTTCAATAGATCTACAGCATGCTGACGGACTTGCAGTTGCAATTTCTGCAAGCCGGCTACATCCACGGCCTGTGGTATTGCATGTTAACATCTGGTGAAGTGTGCCTGCAGACTTCGCAGGCGTCACCCTTACCTGACTATAATCGCGCAGCCAGTTTCTGATATGGATGTGAGAAATGTCCGCCACGAGGAATATCATCAAACATACCCGAAGTACACGCGTTTGACATCAAGAGCTTTGAACTTGGCTCCTCCTTTTCCGATCAGTGCGCCAAGCGCGAACCCGCTACCGACTCGCTTGACCATGTCAGAAAGCGCATCCTCCTATCACACCATGCGCGCGAGTCAGTCTGGCAACGGCCATATCCGTCCAAGCATTACTTACGATGTCTCCATGGCGGAATGCTTTGCCTTCGAGATATGCAAAGCTGTACCATCTTTAACTTTGTCGCGTGAAGTGGGGGCACGTCTATCTTGCCTTGGAATATTCCCTGCACCAAAGGCGAGGACGCTATGTCCTGGGAGGCATAAGACTAGCACACAGACGAGTGACAATAAGATCCTTGCATGCGCAGACATGGTGGAAACTTACAAGAGCGGTATACGGCTGAGCCAAGTAGAAATACTGAAATTCTGCCAAGCTTCCAAGCTGCCACCCATAGCCAAGCCCGCCAATTGACGTCAACAACGGTTGGGCGCCTCCTGATGGGGTCACGGTGTCACCAGCTCAGCTGGGGTCCTGATATAGTCTTGGCAGCGCAGGTGCCACTCGGGCCGCCAGGAGTACCCGAACGGAGATCGAAAAACTGAAGACATAATACGCTGCCAGAACGTCTGGTGGAATTCGATAGGGCGGATGTAGGTGACCGGTGACGTGGGCTCTATGCGTCCACTAACGCGTCGAAAGCCCTAGGCCTGCTTCCAGATATCGTAATATATACACATGTTGCCTGTTTATGTAAATGTAATATGTGGGTTGTGTAGCCGTCACATACGATTTGGTCTTCGTACTGGTATTAATGTGCTCCTCAACACGCCTTCGTGATCACCATAGTCGAATGGGTTGTCATTGTCGGCAGAATCGTTCACTATTTCATGGAGGATTGATAG
The DNA here is from genome assembly GCA_029448655.1 of Wolfiporia cocos. Classification (NCBI taxonomy): domain Eukaryota; kingdom Fungi; phylum Basidiomycota; class Agaricomycetes; order Polyporales; family Phaeolaceae; genus Wolfiporia; species Wolfiporia cocos. Next base: position 1,490,525 of record JACCLO010000008.1, on the reverse strand, counting down.
CATAGGTCCACGACAGAGCAGGGTGATAACGTATTTTAATGTCCTATGCTACCGTCTACTATGAGCGAGGCGTAAACGCATAGAGCCCACCTCGATCGCAGGGGGTCACCTACATCCGCCCTATCGAATCCCACCAGACGTTCTGGCAGTGCGCTATGTCTTCGGTTTTTCGATCTCCGCTCGGGTGCCCCCGAGTGGCACATGGACTGCCAGAGAGAGAGAGACAACCATTTATACCCCGCAGTCAGTATCCTAAGTACATGTGCGGCAGCTAACTAGAGCCACGGTGGAAGTGAAGAGTATCGCAAATTGGAGTAGGGTGGTGGCATGGGTTGTACGTTGATTATGTATCGTAAAGAAGAGCGAGCTGGTGTCATAGGGTCTCGAGTTTGGACCGACACTTAACAGCTTTAGTGATGCGTAAAGAAAAATAGGAAATGAAGGGAAAAAGGGGACGAGGTAGGACAAGGTAGTAGTAACAAAAGGAGTTACGTAGCAGAAGAACTCGAACTTGCTGCAAGGATAGGTTGGTCGGAGTAGATAGAGTAAGTGACTGAATTGTTGAAGACATCGCGTTTGCGAGCGAGGTAGGAGAAGATGTGGAAGTGGTTGGGCCCTGGACTCTGTCCATGATCATGCTTGGAGTTTCTTCTTCATCTAGGATGTCTGGAAAATCATGGTCAGAATTAGGCAAAAACACCTATACACATAACCAACTTACCATCTTTATCTTTAAAGCGGACTCTTTTTCCTGATGTACCCAAGATCCATGGAGCTGATGTTGATGGGGCCAGGTAAGGCTCCAACCATATAATGTATATACCATGTATACATGGTTTCATATATATACTATATACATGTATTTACACGTGGCCGAGTACATGGTATATACATGGTATATTATATGGTATATGGTTGTTGTGAATGCATTCATATTAGACCCTCAAATTGTTGTTTTGAATATGTACATGAGCTAGTTATGTGTCCTACAGATTGTATGGTGCAGTGGCAATATGAGATTTGGACAATCTGGTGGCCACTGTGCAAATGCAAAGATGTTAAGTCATAATTCACATACTCTGCTTACCCTCTCATTTGGCAGAAGGTAAGATCAGATTTATGTTTATGCTATATATTATCCCACATAGTGATTGCATCATCCATTAGACTCATGTGTAAAAGTTTCCCATCATCTCACACATTGTGCACAATTCCTAAGCCATTCCAGCTACTAGTGTGGCTGTTGAATACTGAACACCAAATCTTTCCTTGCATCAGCCAAGTACTGATACCTATGGCATGTTGTTGAAGGAGGAGACAATCTCCAGAGCCATATGGGCAAGGCAATGGCTATTGTCACAGATTTATCTGGGGCTTACAGCATTTTTCCTATGATTATAGCAATTTATCCGGGATTTATACGTCTAACTACAAGTTATCTACGGGTTAACTCCCATTGCCATACGACAAGCTCTTAACTGGGCTTATCAACCACATGACTAGCTTACATAACGCTACGGTACAACCACGTCCAATAGCAACACTACAGCCACGTCATACAGGTCTCGCCCGTCAGAGCAAGACCAGCCACGTCATAGATCTTAGATCATAATGATAGGCCGAGCGCGGCACGCTCGCATAATAATGTCCACATGTACAAACAGTGCCTCACGGCCTTGTACTATTGGGTCGGCCTTCACGGCTTCCCACCGCCATAAGATCCTTGATCACAATGGCATCTCAGGCGCGCCACGCCTTCGCATAATAATGGCAACACGACCATACAGCACTATAATAGCACCAAGGCTATATCGCTATAGGTCACGGCCTCCTCGGCCTCCCACGGACTCGGTGTTCCCCAAGTCCCGGGCTTCTGCCATCACGGCGTTGCCCAAACACCGGACCTCGCCTCACGGCTAAGTCCAACACATGCCCCGGTAACCATCCGGACCGGGCTGTAACACATGCCACGGTACTTCCCGTCCAATGGCATAACGACCTCGGCGCTTCACCTTGGTCATCCAACGAAGACCGGCCAATCGCCATTATACCTCACGGTATCCGGCAACCGGCTTCCCATATACCCGGGCTGCGCCCGCGTTCATATGATAATAATACACAAATCCCTCTCATACGATTGGTTCGGCCATTAGGGCCTTGCCACGGCCATTCTATGTAGAGTCCATAAACAGTAGATAAGATAAGCTTCGCCACTTGGCAAAGCCACATAACCCGGAAAGGTAACGACTAGTTAGTAGCACGTGACCTTCCCATAAACATGTATATAACTAGGGGCTTGACGCCCTATAACTCTAGTTCTATTATTCTCGGCTTGCGCCGTAGAATAACTCTCACCATCCTGCTGCGCTGGTATTGTCTCCTCTCTAAGTCGCCTTATCTCAAGAATACAGGCACTTGGTGAGTCCCACAGGCATACTGTGTCAGCTATGTCAAGATGTCTGTTACGGGTCAAATACCCGTTCGTATATTCGAATCGCGAATATAGATCGTTCTTCTGCACGTAGGCACGTCGCCGTATGCAAGGCAAATACTCGTTAGATGCCTTCGGGTCCTAAGTGAAGTCCTTAGGAGGTCGTTTAATATCCAATACGCGTTAGAGGATATAATTCGTTCTGGTGCGAGTCGAATAGAATATAAGACTCGCCTAAGTCCGAGAAGTCAGTGTGCACTTCGAGGACTTAGTCGTTCGGTTGCTCGAGTGAGAAATACTGAGCGTAGTTTCCTACGTTTGAGAACGAGTATAAGACTTCTTGTTTGTACAACAAGGTCGAGCTGAAGAGCCTCGACAGTAGGTACATTAGTTTATATACTATGTTGGGTTTCAGGGGTCAAGTCCGTCCCAGATGTCACCGATACTATCTACGCTATGGTATCAAACGTTTGATAGGTATGTAGTGATTTTCCTGAGACGATAGATAGGAATGATGGCGGTTGAACGCCATCTATCAGCTAATAAACGATGAACATGAAACGGTGGCAGAGTTGGATCTGCCAAAGGTGAAACGCGCCCTATAGACTAGTACAACTGGGGATGCGCCCAGTAGAGTCACGAGTAACCAGGGGAGTTGGTTGCACAACAAGTCCCTGTATCGTATTTGCCCAGTGGTGAGTTCTGTCGATATTCAAAAAATCAAATAATCGTAACATCAGCCCCTCCCTAAGCATTCGTCGGCCTCGGCGAATTTTCCAAGTTCCCCTCTTCAGAGTGCCTCGGCGTCCTGCTCGTTGTAGATGTCGCCGTTCCCGCTGAGGGACGGGGTCGTAGGAGTTCGCCATACGAAGTGTTGGCGGCATTCATTCTGTCGATGACCTGGTTGATTGAGCCCACAAGTTCTGCAAATATAATCGGGGCAGTCGAGGATCCAGTGGTTAGCGGAACCACATTGTCGGCACGGCTGCTCAGGTGAGGGCCTCGCTGGTACCCGTAAGGAAGGGATATCGCGGAGGTATTCGTTATGCTGGTACCTCCAGTGGTGTGCGGCTCGGTGGAGGTTTCGTGCGGCCCACGTTGGTAGGGAGGCGGTGTCTCGTTCGTGCTCCCTCGCACCTCGCTCAAACTCCTCGCGGGTAATACTCTGCACTGAAGGAGATCGTCGAATAGGCGGCGTGCTATTCGCTCTTCGCTGTCGCGCTGGGGTAGCCCTAGGGCTCGTCGGGCGTGCAGGTGGTTCACGTCTCCCGTTGCCTCCCATACCAGAAATACGTGGCGTCGGGTCTCTAACTCCTGTTCGGCGGGCCCTCTGAGTCTCGGTAGGCAACGGAAATAATACTCTATCGCCCTCCATAAAATCAAACGGCCTTGCAACTCGGCGTCGTTCGTCGGGGGTGAAAAAGCGGGCGGGTCGCGGTGTGTATTCGGGTCGATTGGGAGCAACGTGCTCACGATCCTCGAAGTCGTTGAGCGTGTGTCGTAGTCGGGCCGTCGTAGTGGCGGCCAATCGGTCGATAAGTCTGTCGGTGAGTAGCTCGAGTCCCTCTCTCTGCGCTCTGATCTGCCCCTCCATTCGGACGAGGTCCTCGGTGATGTTCTGGTACGAGCTGTAGACGTGGGTGAGGTCCTGCGCGATGTCGAAGAGGGCCGACCAGCCATCGGCTCGGCCAGCAAAGGGTCCCTCGGCCCTATACCAGAGGAGGGCGTGTCTAATCTGCAGATGCTGGGGAGAGTACCTTCTTGGTGGCGTACCTCGCGGTCGGCCTTCTCGACGATCTGCATCGCCAGGGGTCGTGGTACGGCGGGGGAGCTGGTGGCGAGTCGTCGACATACTATTACTGTCTTGTTTTCGAGTGTCGGGGTTGTCCTGACTCTCGTCCTGTGGTAGTCTTTTATCAGCTCCTTGGAATGCTCCAAGTTCGCCTCATCTTCCCATGAGTTGTCGGCCATGGCATAGCCTTTCCGCTTGACGAAGTACTGGTGCTTCTTTCCTCGCCATCTATCAGCCAAGATGGCTTCGACTTCGTACTCTTCTTGTCCCTTGATGATATCAGGTGGCGGCCATAGGTAATTGGGTCCGTGCACCCTCGTTTCTCTGAACGGTTTTAGTAAGGCGGCGTGGAATACCGGATGAATTTTCCAGTTCGTCGGTAACTGCAACCGGTATGTCGTGGGTCCCATCTTTTCTGTGATGGTGAAGGGTCCCTCTCTTTTTGGTGCTAGTTTGTTCGATTCGTAGGGGATTGTTAGGTTCTTGGCATCGAGCCAGACCTTGTCCCCTTTCTCGAGCTTTGGCAGTTCTCTGAGGAACCGCCCTGCCATTCTTTTCTGGGCTAATTCATGCGCGATGAATGCCATCTTTCGCGCCTCTTTGATCTTCTTGATCCTGTCAACTGCTGCCGGGACGTTCCCTACTCTGTCATAATCTGGGAATCCCCTCGGGACGTATCCTAGGATTATTTCAAGTGGCGCTGGTCGGTTTTCGGTTCGTCTGGTGTTGTGCGCAAATTCGACGTCGGGCAGTCGCTGTACCCATTGGAACGGGTCGTTCATGCAATAGATGCGAAGGTATACTTCGATCTGTTGATTCATTCTTTCTGTCTGTCCGTCGGTCTGTGGATGGTACGCCGTACTCATCGCTGATTCTGTTCCCTGCAGCTTGCATAATTCCTTGAAAAGCTTTGATGCAAACTGTGGTCCTCTGTCTGAAATGATCTTTCGGGGGATGCCATATAGCGAGTAGATTTTCCGGTGAAATATCTCTGCCGCCCCTTCGCTAGTGATCGTTTTGTCGCATGGGGTGAGAGAGATGGCCTTGGATAGGCCATGGTCGACAATCACCATCATGGAGTCATACTTTCCGACTCTTGGCAGGTCAGTGACAAAATCGACCGAGCACTGTGAGAAGGGGAGGGCGTCTTCTCGTGTCGGTATTGGTTGCAAGGGGGGTTTCAGCGGATTCCTATCAGGTTTCATCTGTTGACAGATTGCACAGCCCCGGACATATTCCGCTATCATTGTTCTCATGTCAGGCCACCAGAAGTGGGTCGTAACCTGTACTGTTGTACCCCAGATCCCAGGGTGTCCGGCTGGGATCGTGTCGTGGTATTTTGAGATGACGTCCCGTCGAAGGCCCTCATCCTTCGGCACGTACATCCTGCCCCTGTAGAGCAGTATCCCATCCGTTTGTTGCCATTGATCTGCGGTGGTTCTTGCGGGGAATTCGCCTGTGCCCCCTAGAGCGCGGATCGCCTGTTCCGCAGATTCATCTCGATCGTTGGCGTTCTTGATTCGATCGATGATCGGGATCTGGATTGCGTGGACGACGAGTTCGTCTGGAATCATGGTGATTCCCTCGTTGTCTTCGTTGCTTTCATCCAGGTGGTACAACCTGGAAAGCGTGTCGGCCATGACTAGTTTCCTTCCGGGGACGTGCTGCAATTTCAGGTCGAATTGTGAAAGGAATAGATGCCATCTCGCTTGTCGCCGATTTAGGCGCTGTGCGCTTCTCCAGTACGTCAGGTTCTGATGATCACTTCGGATCAAGATCCGATGCGGTGCTCCTTCCAATAGGTGTCGCCATTCTTCTAATGCTCGGACTATCCCGAGTAGTTCGCGATCGTAGATTTCGTAGTTCCGTTCTGTTGGTGTCAGGGATTGTGAGAGGTATCCCACCGGCCGTTCGCTCCCTGTTTCATCTATCTGTTTCAGTACTGCTCCTGTGGCGAACTGAGATGCATCTGTTTCGAGGATGAACGGTTTCTCCTTATCTGGTGTTCCTAGCGCGGGCGCCGTCGTGAATGCTTTCTTCATGAATTCGAATGCTTTCTGTTCTTTCTCCGTCCATTGGAACCCTGTCCCTGTGACTGTTTTTGTGAGGTCTACCAAGGGCCGGGCGTGCGTAGAGTAGTGATCGATAAATTTCCGATAGAAGTTCGCAAATCCTAGGAAGGATCTGACTTCTTTGAGATTTCGGGGAGTCGGCCACTCCTTAATCCCATTGAGTTTCGCTGGATCCATCTGGATACTTCCTGGGGTGATGACTAGTCCCAGAAATTCGACTCTGTCGACACCAAAGGCGCATTTCTCGGGTTTCACAAAGAGGTGGTTATCCACCAATCTCTGAAGGATCCGCCGCTCCCATTCCTTGTGTATTTTCTCGTTTTCTGAGAAAATGAGGATGTCGTCCATATAAACAAGCACCCATCCTTCGAGGATTTCTTCTTTCAGGATTTCGTTCATCATTGCCTGAAAGGTCCCGGGTGCATTGCACAATCCGAAAAACATAACCGTGGGCTCGTACAGCCCTCGGTTCGTTTTGAAGGCCGCTTTCCATTCGTCTCCCTTTTTGATTCGCACGTTGTTGTATCCCGCTCTAAGGTCCATTTTCGTGAAGATCTTTGCTCCTTTTAGCTTTTCCAGGAGCTCTGAGATCAGTGGCAAGGGATAGACGTTCTTTATCGTCCCTTCATTCAGATATCGATAATCTTGACAGGGTCGTAGGCCGCTGTCTTTTTTTGGGACGAAAAAGAATGGTGACGCCATCGGGGATTTTGAAGGGACTATGAATCCCTTGGCCAAGTTTTCTTTTAGGAATTCGTCCAGCGCCTGTTGCTCTTTAGGTGAGAGTGCATAGACTTTGCAGTCTTTTGGCACGAAATCGGGTTTTAATTCGATTGCGTGGTCCCATGGTCTCGACGGAGGGAACGCTGCTGCGGACTCCTTACTGAACACCTTGGCGAAGTCCAGTAGGTGTTTCGGGACCATCTCTTCAATCGTTCGTTCTGGTTCGGGGGTTTTTTGTGCAAATTCCTGGGATTTCGTCAGCGCTTTCCTGACAGCGTTGATGATTTGTATCTTTGTTCGGAACTTCTTTCACGTCTCCCCTTTCTTTCCTATGATCCTAGGGTTATCTTTTGCAAAGCGTCGGATCGCTTCGTACTCTTCGGGAGTATAGAGCCGCTGCGCTGTTTCTTCTGGCTGGTCCGTGGATCCGAACCCTTTCTCCCCTCGTTCTGTTTCATCTAGATCTTCGACCTCTAAGATGTCGGGGGTGAGGTGTCGTTTGAAAATTATCTGGGCTATTCGCATGCCCGGGATAATTCTATGCGCCTTGTCTGAGTGGTTGAAGATGATGGCTCCGACGTCTCCTCGGTAGTCCGAATCTATGATTCCGGCTTGTACTACCAATCCGTGTCTGAGGGTGTTGCCTGATCGTCCGGCCAGCCTTCCATACGATCCCTTCGGGATCTTCATTTTTACTCCAGTGGAGACGAGTTTCCATCCTCCGGCGGGAATCTCGGTTTCTTCTGCGGCGTAAAGGTCATACCCTGCAGCTTCTTGGGTGCCCTTTGTTGGAATTTTTCCTTCTGGGGCAACTACCATCTCCACCGTATCCATTCGGATCGTGGCTTCCTGTCCCTTTTCTTCTGCCCCCAGTATCGATCGTACATCGACTGTTTGGTCCTTCCAGTCGATTGTGGGGTTTTCGTCTTTTAGCCATCCATACCCTAAAATCATATTTTCTGTTCCGATTGATCCTACCAGGAATCGGACTTTTCGCGTTTTCTGGGTCTTCGGATACCGTAGTAGTATGGTAGCTTCTCGGTCTATTCGCCCGTCTTTGTTTTCTGTTCCGTCAACATTTTTGACGATGATCGGGTTCTTCAAGGGTTGCGTGGGCACCTTGTATTTTTCTACCACTCTGCTGTGGATCAGGTTCGACATTGCTCCAGAGTCAATTAGTGCATTGCACTTCACGGGTTTTGCCAGCGTCATGATTACCGGGATGAAGAGGGATCGATTCTTCTCGAACGAGGTAATTACATGTGCTGCTTTCTCGGAGGGTAAGACCGTGGGCTTCCCTCCTAGGCAAAATCCTGTTCTTCTACGAGCCTTGCTAGGAGCTCGGGGTTCTTGGCTTTCAAAACCCTAATTGCTGTGACCGCTCTGTTAGCGGTGATGTATTCAGTCTCTTCCTCAGAGACTTCTTCAATGCGAGCTTCTTGCTCGGCTTCTTCCTCTTCGGTTTTTCGAGTAGTCCGCCTAGGGCGGGCTGGCTTCCTCGGCCTCTTCGGACAGTCTCGTGACATATGTCCTGGCTGGTGGCAGGTGAAACATTTTCCCTTTTTGATGTGATCGTCCCTTTCCTGGGTGGTCATTCGATCTACATCCATCGCATTCGGATCTTTTGGTGCGATTGTCTGTGGAGCACTAGTGCGTCCATTATTCTGGTTCGAGGCTTGCCAAGCCTTTTTCTTGACAAACGGTTTATCACGTTTCAAGAATATCTTGTACGTATTTTCATAGTACGAGGCAGCGGACTGCCATTCATCAATGGTTGCTGGTAGCGGCCGAACACCGATGATATATCGGGTCGTATGTTCGGGTAACCCTTTCTCGAAGAGGGTTATGAGCAACGCGTTTCCGTCTGCGCTGTATCGATCGTACTGGGCCTTCCCGGCCAAGTTGTTGAACTCGGTGATATAATCATCGATGTCCTTTCTGTCCTGGGTTACGTCCAGGATTTTCTTCCGCGCCTTCTGTACTTCTTCGATGGCTCCGAAGGCTTTCTGGAAGTCTGCGTCAAACTGTGCAAGACTAGGCGGGAAGAATCGTTTCGTCTGGGGGTTCGTATAAACCCGGTGATAATTCTGTTTCCATTGGCCCGTTTTCCCCTTGTTCGAAATATAAGAGAGGATAAAGATTACTCTCTGAACGTCGTTCTGGAATGACGTTTCGTACATCATAAACCAGGAATTGCACTGGTTTATGAAGTTCTGCATGTCGGATCGTTCCCCGTCGAATACGTCTGGGGGGTTGATCTTTATCATCGGGGGTCAGTAGTACGGGTTCGGCGCCAGAGGTTGGGGCTGCGGCACATTCGGTGGTGGGGGCCCGCCTGGGGGTCCTCCTCCTCCCGGGTATCCTCCACCCAGGTTTCCTGGGTTTCCTCCGGGGTTCCCTGGGTTCCCTCCAGGGTTTCCTCCTCCGGGGTTCGTGGGGGTTCCTCCTCCGAGTCCTCCAGGAGGGGGGGCACTCCCTCCTCCGAGTCCGAAGTTTCCTCCCAGTCCTCCTCCGCTTGTACCTGCGGAGGTTCGTCCAAATAGGCCTGAAGGCCATGTTCCTGGGTTTGTCGTTCCCATTCCTCCGCTTGGGCTAGTCCAAGACGGATTTCCTCCGCTACCCATTCCGGGTGCGTTCTGTGGGGGGTTTCCAAAGAGGTCTGTTCCTCCAGCCATAGGCCCAATCCCACTCTGCGCAAAAGCAGATATAAATCCTGGAGGGTCCTGTCCTCCGGTCTGGCTGTTATCTGTTCCTGTAAAGTTTCCAGGATTTCTCCCATCATCTCCGATGCGCTCAATTCCTGCCATTCCTGTGGCGCCCGAAGGCTGATTCGTATTTCCATCGGCATCGAAGGTTCTGTTGATGGTTTCGGTTTCGTTTTCGGTCAACGTCACGGTTGACATCGGAGGGACTTCTCCGAATCGTTCGAACGCTTCACGCGTTATTTCCCAAGCGGTCGTTCTTGCGGAGGGGTATACTTCTACCCACTTCAATGCCCTATCTTCTCTTGGAATGACAACAATTCCTCCGCGGCTACAGAAGGCTCCAATGATGTCAGTCCACTCGTATCGGTTGAGTCTGTAGACTCCCTGAATGTCCTCGGGCAAAAGTTCAATCAGTCGTGCTGGGAATTCTGGTCCAAATATCATGTGCCCTTACACCGTGGTAGGTGAGGGTGTGATGAGCTCGACCTTCTGTTACGGGTCAAATACCCGTTCGTATATTCGAATCGCGAATATAGATCGTTCTTCTGCACGTAGGCACGTCGCCGTATGCAAGGCAAATACTCGTTAGATGCCTTCGGGTCCTAAGTGAAGTCCTTAGGAGGTCGTTTAATATCCAATACGCGTTAGAGGATATAATTCGTTCTGGTGCGAGTCGAATAGAATATAAGACTCGCCTAAGTCCGAGAAGTCAGTGTGCACTTCGAGGACTTAGTCGTTCGGTTGCTCGAGTGAGAAATACTGAGCGTAGTTTCCTACGTTTGAGAACGAGTATAAGACTTCTTGTTTGTACAACAAGGTCGAGCTGAAGAGCCTCGACAGTAGGTACATTAGTTTATATACTATGTTGGGTTTCAGGGGTCAAGTCCGTCCCAGATGTCACCGATACTATCTACGCTATGGTATCAAACGTTTGATAGGTATGTAGTGATTTTCCTGAGACGATAGATAGGAATGATGGCGGTTGAACGCCATCTATCAGCTAATAAACGATGAACATGAAACGGTGGCAGAGTTGGATCTGCCAAAGGTGAAACGCGCCCTATAGACTAGTACAACTGGGGATGCGCCCAGTAGAGTCACGAGTAACCAGGGGAGTTGGTTGCACAACAAGTCCCTGTATCGTATTTGCCCAGTGGTGAGTTCTGTCGATATTCGAAAAATCAAAATAACCGTAACAATGTCTGAAAAATCTACCATCTGAAAACCATGTAAACCATGTATATACCATGTATATACCATGTATATACCATATACCATATATTTACTGATTTCCTGTACATGTATATTATATGGTTGGAGCCTTAGGGCCAGGGCCTCAGATAGGTTGAAGACCCAACTGGGTCGCCTACACCTTGGATGGGGCCCTTGCAACACAGACATTGGGGAGGTTGATTGACCCTCTGCTATGGTGTTTGTAGGGTCTACTAGCGGTTTAAAATCCCAGTTGGTGTGCTTTCAACAGATTAAAGTGGTTGCGCGAGCCGTGGTGGCCACAGAAGTTGCGGTCGCAGCAGTCACGGTTGCAGCAGAAGTTGTGATCGCAGTGATCGCGGCGGTCGCCATGGTCATGGTGGTAGAGTTTCAGTCAATTATCTTAATCTGCCAACTGCCCTTTGCTTAAGAAATCGCAGTTGCGAGCTAGGTTTGCACGCAGATTAATCTGCTAACTGCGGCAGATTAATCTACTGTGACAATAAAATGGTACATCCCGGATTCGAACCAAGGACCTCAGCACAGATGAGAATAACAGCATCGCAGTGTAATTAGCCAACTGAGCCATTGTGGCAACAGGTACCATTGACCAATTAAAATATATATAACGCAAATGTTACACACAATTTTCGCAAATCATCAAGGCAACTAACTGCTCCAACAAGCATACAGAAATCAATGATACTGGTAGCTTGATTTACCATGCTTGACCTGGAGCAACTCACCATGGGAAAGCTGAATACACTGGAATCACAGGTCTTTAGAGGCAGATTCATTTGTATTTGTGTTATGGAAGATATTAAACTGCGAAAATGAAGTTTACAAAATACTCTATATATTGCTTAAAATGGGGGCAACACCAGTTGCGCCGTAGCTCAGTTGGCTAATTATGCTGCAATGCTGTTATTCTCATCTGTGCTGAGGTCCTTGGTTCGAATCCGGGATGTACCATTTTATTGTCACAGTAGATTAATCTGCCGCAGTTAGCAGATTAATCTGCGTGCAAACCTAGCTCGCAACTGCGATTTCTTAAGCGAAGGGCAGTTGGCAGATTAAGATAATTGACTGAAGTCCCTCCATGGTGGTTGTGTGTCACAGATTATTCGGTGACGTTTCCTATATATAATGTTTTGGCTTTACCGGGAGTCGAACCCTCGGCTTCACGACTATAGGGCACGTGACATCCTTATTGGCGTCACGGTACTTACTGGAGATAACGCGCATCTCTTACAGATAAGATAGTACATTAGATAAGCGTTCTAGGCTATGACTCGTAGGCGCGCGCGCACAGGCCGCGTTGCTTTAGGGTAGACAATATGGCCTTTGGTTCAGCGCTCCTGATGTACATATAAGCTTGGGTCTGGCGGCGTTCTTGCCTCAGACCTTTTAATCTCGACTTTGGGGCTTAGGCCCTCCATTGCTCGTTATCACTCTGCTTGCGCTCTATAAGATACTCGCTAGTCTGTGAGACGTACCTCGGCCTCGTCTTAGGGAGGTGGTGTACCCTTTGACGACTTAGCCTTGGGATGCAGATAGTTAGTGGGCGTTAGGCGTAGGGGGATGACCCTAGAGTTTTGGGTCATTGTGGAGGTCATGGAAATTGTGGCTGAGCTGGATGTGGGGGTCATAGGGGGTGCAATGGCATCAGCTGCAGCAGTAGCGGAGGTCATGGAAGTTGTGGTTGAGCTAGTTGCGGTGGTTGCAAAAGCCATGGCTGTGCCAGTCGCAGGCATCACGCTGGTTGCACTGGTTGCGCTGGTTGCACTGGTTGTGCTGGTTGCGGTCATGCCAGTCGTGGTGGTCACATCTGAGGTCGTGGGCATCGACAAAGGTCTGCTAAATTGCCAGTCTGGTCGGCGTTTACTCAGAGGCTGGGTCTTTGGAACAGGCTCAGTAGCCTGCATTGCTGAGTCCTCTTCACCCCATGGTAAAACCTCAAATGTTATGGTGAAAGGTGAATGAGCACTGCACCTTGTTGCATCTCCATATCTTCAATTACTTGACCTTGGGCAGATGTCTGACCTTCTTCCTAGATGATAACCCACACTAGACTAGTATGGAAGTATACGTATAGAGCAGTTGTGGGGCAACAGGGAGTGAGACAAGGAGATGGAAGCATGCGGCGTGACAGTTTCATGCGAGGTCGTGGTGTGGAAAGAATGATCTTAGATCAAAGATATGATCAGATAGAACCATGGGAATAGAAGTGTGGACTGCTGATGCATGCACCAAATCAAGGCATACAAATGAAATAGAAGGTGGGCGCTTCCCAGACCGAACCTGACTGGGCATGAGGCCGCGGACCAATAGCAACAAGTTGCACAAGGCACAACTGCGACCGCTCTACTCAGAACCAGCGCACTGCCCCTGCACTTGCACTCCCTCCCCAACACAATCAGCTTCATTTTTGTTACCTCCTGCCTAGTCGAGAACATGGCCAGCACCTCCACCTGGGTTAATATTGATCTGATGATAGCCTGGATGGTTGCAGCCTTCAGGGCAGCCCCTGACATGGAGGGCGGAGAGTATGATGTGTGGGAGGAGAATATGATGGATATGGTTGTGAGTTAACATCTTTTGTTTTTATGCTGGTCTATGGTGCTCAAAGGAAGCCTCTCAGGCAGAATATGTTACTCTCTTTAAGTCTAGCAAAATACAAAAAGGTCAGGGGCTGCCACCTCTCGTGGCCAGCATAGTAGCGGAGTATACTGATGCAAACAACGACTTGAGGGCTTTCAACACCATAAGGGTGAGCAAGGACGATGAACAGATCAAGACCAACTCCAATATCGCAATGGTGGTGGAAAGCAGAGCCATCCCAGAGGTTGAGGATTTGGGAGAGGATCAGTGGTGGAATTCAAGTGAGTCAAAAAAATTTCCTCCATAATGCTACAATTGAGCAACTAAAGATGCATATATAGACTTGCCAAACAGTGAGGAGGGTGGCTTGACTGCCCAAATAGTGGGGAAAAAAAGAGGTCAAGATGAAAAGGACAATTGGAGAGGTCATGTGAGAGGTGAGGGTGTTGTTACGGATCAAATATCCGTTCAGCTGAAATAACTAAGTCGAGTTACTCAGTGTATCGAGTAGTGCACTACTCGTCGGACTCAGCAGAGTCGAGCGTCGATATACTAGCTGCAGGCTTAATTGCTCAAGCCTTTGAGAACGAGTATAAGATCCTTGTAATTCAACAAGGTCGAGCTGAGGAACTCGACCAGTATTTACAGCAGGGTTTTTATACTATGATTCTGTAACCGGGGTCATAGTGTCCTTGGTACTGCTACCACTAAGTCCATAAGGCTAGTATGCTGAGATAACTAAGCTGAAACGTTGTGGTTGAGCGCAACAGCGGCTGAAACGCAGAAGTTCTGTGGTTAGACAGCAGATATCACCTAGAACCTGATACGCTACGAGACCATGGGCATAGGGTTGTTGTACATGAAACAAGGGTTGCTGGTTGAACAGGGAACCCTGGAAATAAACGCACAATACAGTGGTTGAACGCTAAGTCCTCCTTTCCAGTGAGGTGTCAAAGATATATGGATTCATACGGACCGTAACAGGTGTTGTGATAGATGATGTTGACAGTGGGGAGAATGTATATGGGGAGCAGGAAGGCGATGGGGAGGAGCAGGAGGAAGGTGATGGGGGTCGCCGAGGTCGCAGCCGCAGAAGTTGCAGAGGTTGCGAGGGTCATGAAGGAAGTCACGGTGGTCGCAGTGGTCGTGGTGGTCGCAGTGGTCGTGGTGGAAATCACGGTGGTTGTGGTGGTTGTGGTGGAAGTCACAGAGGGAGCAGCAGCCATGCAACAAGGGTGTCACTGCTGCCATCAACACGTCTCCATGCATGGTCGGCTGACTGAAGGCCGTCAAAGTCCCAAAAAACTGACAGTGGGGCATCGTCAACAGCCCCATCTCACACCTCCAAATCACCCGCACGTTCAACTTCAGGAAAGCCAATACCCAAGAGCCAGAAGGGGAAAGCAAACTCCAAGACTTTCCAAACAAAGAAGACAAAGCCGCGACCGTGCCCGTCCGACAAAGCAGTGAGATCGGTAAGTGAGGTTTGAATCTCAAAAACGCAACACTCATTTCTATCCAAGTATTGGCATGCATGAATTGCTTCCTATATCAGACCCCCTGCACAATTGATACATCCTGGCATTTGAGATGTGAGAAGTGTACTTTGATGAGTGCTGTGTGCAACCTCGTTCCAAAGACCCTGAATGCAAACAACAAGTTCATACCTCTCAAAGGCCATGCAGCACTCGAGGTCACAGAGCTCTTCCAGAAGCAGTACAATGCTGAAGACTGCCACACACCATTTTTCACCCGAGACTCAATGTGGTGTACCATGCTGAGGGGAGGGGGTTCGAATTCACCGAAAGAACCCTCCGGAGCGAACAGGAGCATGCAAAACTCCCCAAACCAGGTGAGTGATTGTGAGGTTGGTTTTTTCATGTGCTGATATGCAAATTAGTGGACTATGAACAGGATGTGGAAGAAATCAAGAGCACCAAGGACAAGGGAAAGGGGAAGGAAAAGGAGCCTAGAGGCTTCTGGAAGACTTTGGACCAGCAGAGTGAGGAGGATGAGGATGCGGAGGGTGAGGATGAGATTATGGAAGATGAAGATGAGACATGAAAGATCAGGAGGAGGTGGAGCAGGAGGATGAGGAGCAGGAGCAGGATGAGCAGGAGGATACAGTTCAGGAGTGGATGGATAAAATGAAGACAAGAAGCCATAACAGCAGCCAGGATGTTGAAATGGATGACAAAGTGAGTGGACCTGGACCTTCAATGCGCCAAAAGAGCAGCAAAGTGGCATCGGAGCCATGGCGATCGAGACGTGTTGCGGATCACAAGGTCCGTGAGGGTGGCCAGGGTGGCAGCACTTGGGTCTCTCTTGGCTCTGCATCCTCCGTCATGTTGCAGAACCCTCAGCCAGGAGGTGAGTACATCCACAAATTACATGTACAGCCATTCTAATTAATAGCATTCTCATATGTCTATCTAGCAGATGATGAGGGTGACTACTGCCGCTTGTGACCCAAGACTCACTGTAGTTCTGGCTTGCTGGGTCGAAACGTCGAATTGTTGCGAGTTGGTAGAACGAGTCAAGTGAAGCAGTAGTTATCAGCTAAAGCGTCGTGTAACAGATTGATAGTTCTAAGGACTTAGGCCTTAGACGTATCGGCTTATATACATGTAGGGCATTACTCAAGAACTGCTTGCCCTAATGCTAGAAGGTCTGTGCGCTGAGCGGTAATGCTCAGCGCTTCTGGTATGGTGCCATAATGGCGTGCTTTGGTATAGCGTAAGCTAGATCTGATAAGCGGGCTAAAGGCCGTAGGGCGTTAACGCGGGGCCGATGACCATCGTGATATGACTATGTAGTCTAGGTCTCTGACGTAGGATCTACAGGTCATGTGACTGAACGAGGTTAGGTGTACTAACCGTCTTAGATACGACTTATCAGTAGGATAAGTCGGAATAATAGCTAGAAATTCGGGAAAAAATAGGAGAATGCCTAGAAAACTGTGACATTACCCCCTCTTTATGCTTTTCGTCCCGAAAAGACATTTTATCTCCCTGTGGAACCAAAACCTCCTTCTTTTCTTGTACCCATGTCTCCATAGAGCTTGTCGTAGTTAGCGGTATGGGTTATGTTGACTTCCGGGTTGGGAACTGGTAGGATTAGTAATTGGGCGATTTTATCAGTCTCGTTTATATGTTGATAGTCATTACCAAAATTTCGGATCATGACCATTACTTCTCCTCTGTAATCCCAGTCGATGACTCCTCCGACTACTAGCATGTCTTTCTTAGCCATGCTAGATCTTGTCATGAGTTGTCCATAGTGACCGTAGGGTAGTAACATCTTTAAACCCGTGGGTATGGTTACTAGTTTCCCTGGTGGGATTGCTGTGTCTTCTGCGGATCGGATGTCGTATCCGGCTGAATGTGAGGTACCCTTTTCAGGATATCCTATGCTTGAGTGCCCTGGTTTAAGGTCTTTGGCAAAGACTATTTCTTTGTTGAAGACTACATTGTCTTCTACGAATTCACCGAAAGGATCCCTTTTTAACCATCTAGATTCGGGTTTGGGGATACGTTCCAGTCTTTCGTCATCTGTGTCGTAACCTTCAGACTCGTCTTCGTCTAATAGGTCGTTTTGTTGGGGCCAGTCATCCGGCCATAGATATCGGTCTCCAACTTTCCAGTTGGGGTCGTCTTCTGGGTCTGTGACGAGGATTTGGTGTTCTACGTCGATCGTCTTTACTGTATTGAAAGACTGTGCTTTATATTCGTCTAAGATTTCCTTGGCGCCAGTGAGATTTTCTTCTGGTTCCCAGGTATCGTCGACTTTGGTAGTGTCTTTCCAGTGGATAAGGAACTCTGGCTTCCCTCGTCGTCTTCTATGACTTAGGATTGCTTCGACTTCCCATTCCTTATCGTCCTTACTATCCTCGTCGTCTATAGGGACAATTTGTCCTTCTATTTCTGACGTTTTATATGGATATAGTTTAGAGGCGTGGAATACTGGATGATATGCTCTGTATTGGGACCCCATCTTCAGCTTGAATGTTACTTTTGAAAGCTGTTCAATGATGGTGAATGTGACACAGACTTACGTCTGTGCTACCCCTGGGCTCAGGGGGAACCATACACGCCGTTGAGCGAGCCTACAAGTCACCGTGCCAGCGCTGAACGCAGAGGCAACGTGGGGGTGACTAGTCCCCTTGTGTACGTCGAGGTAACAGAGGCGGCTCACAGACTAGCACGACGCGATACGGGCCCCGGGCCAGAGAGCATCACAGCGATAGTAAGAAAGGGGCTATGCCCAATTGTCGAGAATCTTAGGAATGGGGAGTAAGCCCACATTCCGTCGTAATATATACATGAGCGATGTGACTACTAGTACTGCCCTAAAGATGAGGCCTGTGCGCCGTATCTACTGGGTCATGTGCTAAGTGACGCTACATGTAACTACTGTGACCATAACGTGAGTACCGGAGGCGCGCGCTACCCTACAGCGCTAACCTAACGACCAGGTGACCTGCAATAACTGGGAGTGACGCTGGAGGTGGCTATGGAGTAGAGGCGCGGCGTACGCCTAGCGCCGCACGTACAACCTATAGCGAGGGAGTCTAAATTAATAAAGGAATAATTTGTGACATTACCCCCCCTCTCGAAAAACGTCGTCCCTGACGTTCTACCTTGAATCCTACGACGCTCGCATCCTTGGTTAGCTATTTTGCACCTGGCCCATCCCTTGCAACGTAGAGTGGGGAGCATCCAAGTGGGCGGTCCGTCCGCCGGTGGTGGAGCGAAGTGAGCTAGCCTGCAGGAAGAATTGGGAGTTCCACTCATCCCGGATTCCTTACATCCCGCAACGTGAGTCGACGAGGCGTGTCAGCGGTGAGCGGGCCCATCGGAGTTGGGTAATGGCCAATCATTCCGCTCCTAGGACTGACGCCGACATGGCTACGCGTGGCCTACCGACCTCGGGGTATGTGGTTCGCTCGTTGGTATTCGATAGCCTTGTCGTGGTGGATTGCTTTCTGACCTTCGTGATCGTCGGTGTGGGGTTGGGTACCCTTGCGGGACCCTTCGCATACCCACAGATCAAAGTTCTTGACGATAACCCCTGCCGCCCAGGGGTAAGTGGCCGGACTGCCCTAGACCTCCACGCGCACGCGCATTCCCTTTGCAGGGGTGACGGCGGTGGGTCCTCAAACGGGGCTTATGTCGGTCGACCCCTTCTATCTTGCGTTCGAAAGAGGGCGGACTTGCTTACTCACTCCCTACGGTCGCTTTGCCAGGTGTAGCATTTCGTGGGGGCTCGTAAAACTACGGACCGACAGCGCTTCTACCGTCGGCTGCCCCGCCATGCTGCCTTGGCGACCTGTAGGTGGAGAACCCTCGGCCCCAGCGCAGGTGGCGCCGGAGGGGAGGTAAGATATTCCTAAGATTATGACACAGACTTACGTCTGTGCTACCCCTGGGCTCAGGGGGAACCATACACGCCGTTGAGCGAGCCTACAAGTCACCGTGCCAGCGCTGAACGCAGAGGCAACGTGGGGGTGACTAGTCCCCTTGTGTACGTCGAGGTAACAGAGGCGGCTCACAGACTAGCACGACGCGATACGGGCCCCGGGCCAGAGAGCATCACAGCGATAGTAAGAAAGGGGCTATGCCCAATTGTCGAGAATCTTAGGAATGGGGAGTAAGCCCACATTCCGTCGTAATATATACATGAGCGATGTGACTACTAGTACTGCCCTAAAGATGAGGCCTGTGCGCCGTATCTACTGGGTCATGTGCTAAGTGACGCTACATGTAACTACTGTGACCATAACGTGAGTACCGGAGGCGCGCGCTACCCTACAGCGCTAACCTAACGACCAGGTGACCTGCAATAACTGGGAGTGACGCTGGAGGTGGCTATGGAGTAGAGGCGCGGCGTACGCCTAGCGCCGCACGTACAACCTATAGCGAGGGAGTCTAAATTAATAAAGGAATAATTTGTGACAGAATGGTCCTATTCCTCTGGGTGCAAGACTCCTTTCGGTGTCTTGGTAGTCTTTAGTGTGAACCATTACGCGGTCACCGACTTTGAAGGGTGATTCTTTCTTCCCTTGGTCGGCGTACCACTTCCAACGTTCGCCAGCTACGAGCATTGCTGCTTTCGCATTCTGCTGGGCGTTGAAGCGGGCCTGTGCTATTTCGTTCAGGTCCGAGTTCGTACTTGTTTCTATGCTGTCTGGTCCTGCCCTAGGATGTCTTCCTAGTTCCATAAAGAACGGAGAGTACTTCGTAGTTTCTGATGCTACATTATTGTACGCGAATTCCGCTGTAGGAATGAAGGTGGACCAGTCGTTCTTTTCATAAGTGTTAACATAACACCTAAGGTATTGTTCGAGCATTTGGTTAACCCTTTCTGTTTGACCGTCTGCTTGTGGATGGTAGGCTGTCGTCATAGACCTTTCAATGGTCAATTCCTTGCACCATTGTTTAAAGAGGTCCGATGAGAACTGTACGCCTCTATCCGAGATGATCTGTTTGGGTAGCCCGTGTAGTGGGTAGAACCGTTTATAAAGGACTGTTGCCAGATCCTTGGTTCCGAAGCTTGAACTAATAGGGTAAAAGTGGGCCCTTTTAGTTAGTCTGTCTACTACGACCATGATGGCGTCGTAGATGCTTTTTCCTTCCTTTGACTTGGGTAAATACATGATGAAGTCGCAGGTGATGGTATCCCATGGCCCTTCTGGAACTGGGTTAGGTTGAAGGTTACCGAACGGTTTTTCTGATCGGTTCTTCATCCTCTGGCAGGTGTCACATCCTGATACGTATTTCTTTACGTAGTTATTCATGGATGGCCACCAGTAGTTCCGGGTTAGGAGTTCGTATGTTTTCCACTGGCCGAAGTGTCCAGCGGAAGGATGATCGTGGTGTATTTCTACAACCTTCTTTCTAAGGGTAGGTATGTCGGGGACATATACCTTTCCGTTGTGTAAGAGAATGCCATTCTCGAAGTTCCATTGTTTCAGGTCCTTCTTGAATTCTCTTGGTCCTGTTTCTAGGAGTTCTTTGTATTTCTTTGTAACTTCGTCGTTCATCATTGCTAGGCGAATTTCCTCCATTATAGGTGTGTCCGGGGTCCCTGATGCTTGTTGATGAGTGGATGTTATAGCTCGTACTGCGAGTTCTTCAGTAAAAAATTCTGGTTTCAGAAGAATACTGTCTTGATTATCGAGTTCCACCCCCTCTTCATGATCTGGTCTCCGTGACAGAGGATCTGCTGTTAACATTGTTTTTCCAGGCTTATGATGGAGCTTAAAGTTGAATCTTGTCAGATACAACGCCCATCTTGCCTGTCGACGAGTTAGGTTCTGCGCGGTTTTGAAATATGTGAGGTTTTGATGGTCCGTCCATATTTCAAAACTATCTTTGTGTCCTTCTAGGTAATGTCTCCATTCCTCAAGGGCTCTGATTATTGCTAGTAATTCTTTGTCGTAGACTTCGTAGTTTCTTTCAGGTGCTGTCATAGACTTGGAATAATAAGCCACTGGGTGGTACTTATTATCTTTGGGGTCTAGTTGCGACAATACTGCGCCTGTTGCGAAGTCTGATGCGTCAGATTCAATCCTAAAGGGTTGATCCTGATCTGGGATTCTAAGAATCGGTGCTGTAGTAAATGCCTTTTTCAGGGTCTCGAATGCCTCTTGTTGTTCCTCGCCCCAAGACCATGTCTGGTTCTTTTTGGTGAGGTTAGTGAGGGGTTTGACTATCTTGGAAAAGTCTTTGATGAACCCCCGATAGAAGTTGGCGAATCCTATGAACGCTTGTACTTCTTTTACTTTTCGGGGTTCAGGCCATGCTTGTACTCCATCATATTTGGATGGGTCCATGGCTACTTTTCCTTTTGAGATTATCATACCAAGGTATTCGATTGATGACTGTTCGAAAAAGCATTTCTCTGGTTTGGCGTAAAGATCGCAGTCTTGGAGCCTTTTCAGGACTCCTTTTACGATCTTACGGTGTTCTTTTAGGTCGTTTCCGAAAATGAGTATATCGTCGAGGTATACTATTACTTTTCCGGATCGAATGAAATCTTCAAGCACATGATTCATCATGGCTTGGAATGTCCCTGGGGCGTTGCAGAAACCAAAGTACATTACTGTGGCTTCGAATAGTCCACGGTGTGTTATAAATGCCGTTTTCCATTCGTCGCCTTCTTTAATCCGTACGTTGTTGTATCCCCATCTTAGATCTATTTTTGTGAAAATAGATGCTTGGGCGAGTTGATCTATCAGCTCTGAGATACGTGGTATCGGATATTTGTTCTGTACTGTAATGTCGTTTAGCTTTCTGTAGTCAACGACCATTCTTAATCCTCCGTCTTTCTTTTTGACAAAGAAGACTGGTGAGGCGAATGGTGATTGGGATGGCTGTATATATCCTTTCGCGAGTTCCTCATCGATCCATTGATCGAGTGAATTCTTTTCGCTTGGGGACATAGCGTATGGTTTAGCTGCTTTGGGGAATTCGGCGTTTTCTTTTATGTCGATAGCATGGTCGTATGCTTTTCTAATGGGCATTCGATAGCTTGCTGTCTGTGAGAAAACTGTTGGTCCAAATTCCTCGTATTCTTTTGGTACTAGGGTTTGCCATTTTTCAATGTCAACACCCTCTTCAGGTTTTTTATTAAGTGTTGCTTTTACTAATTGAGCGAACACTTGTGCTTCTTCATCGTTGAAAGTAGAGATCCAATTTATAAAGTGGTTCTCTTCATCCGGTTCTCCTATGATTTCTATGGGGAGATCCCAAATGGTAATGTCTTTTTCATCGAGGTCTGATGTTTCTTCTTCTGAAGGTACCTTAGTAGCTTTCTTATGGATACATTGGTCTTTGCAGCGCGAGTAATCCAAAGTCCCCTTTTCCCAATCGAAATGGGGGTTGTGTCTTTTTAGCCAGTCATAACCCAATATGAGGTCAGTTCCATGTAATTTCATAACAGCAAGGCCGACAGTTTCCTTGTGTTCGCCATGGATCATATATGCTTTCACAACTTCTTTAAGTTGACCGTTTGAGTTATATGTCCCATCCGCGTTTTGTACATTTAAAGGCGGATTTAGGGGAGCGGTTACTAACTTTTTCAAGCTTACTAACTCGCTGTTGATGACTGATATTGAAGCACCGGAATCAACCAGTGCTGTGGCCTGTACTTTCTGTCCGTATACCCAGAGTGTAACACTTAGTTTGAAGTACTTAGTGTTGTCGTTCGCATCGTTATATTTTATATAATTTATTTTTTCTGGGCGTGATATACAGGATGGATGATGTACAGTATCGAACACACATGGACAGGCCTTCACATGCATTCGTAGAAGAAATCCGGATTGATCAGATCCGAAGCGGGGGATGGGGCTAGTGAGGCCCACATCGTGTCGGCATAGGTTGTGGAAGGCGCGGGGTCGTCTTCCATTTCTTCGATGCGTGATACCTGAGGTGTCTCGGTTTCCTCAGGTGTTACGTCCGGCACCCACGTAGTGGTGGTGACCGTGCGGACGTACTTCCCGCTCCCTTTGGGTTGTGAACCAGAGGGAGTTGTTTTGTTTGCAGCCAGCTTCGCTGCGTAGGCCCGGTCCTTGGCCTTTTGCTCTTTGGTGAGCGGCTTGGAGCGGCAGTCCTTGTACCCAGTGGTACATGCTTCTCAGCCGCACTTGCATTTGCGTGCGGGGGCGCGGAGCTGCCATCGGTTGAAGCGGGGGTCGAGGTGCCAGTAGGCTCCTTCACGAGCCTCCGCGGGAATTGATGTGGGCTGTGGAGGTACAGCCTTGGTCTTGTCGCCACCGCTGGTGCCCTTTGCAGGTGCACTGGTTTGCGACGTGGTCGTCATATTTGTGGAGGTCTTTTTAGCTGCCTCCGGGGCTTTCGTCGTCGTCCGCTCGTCGGGGAAAATGGAGCCCGTAAGCTCCGACCGGTACTGGATTTTATAAAGTTCGATGGCCTTATCCAGGTACTTGTCCCAATCCATGGGGATCGATCCGACCGACATTACCTCGATGAGGCCGAAGGCGTCTGTGACCTTTTCAGGTAGTACGTCCTTCAGTTTGTTCAACATCGTGGTATTCTCTGATTTGGCGTGGCTTTGCAGCACACGCAGACGACCTGCATATTTGAAGAAGTCGGCTTTCGCCTTCTTCTTCCCCTCGTCACCGAAGTAATGCTCGATCTCTTTTCGAGCAATCTCCTCCTGCGACTTCTTCCCGTAGGTGTTCGTCATCTGTTCTTCGAACTCCTTCCAGGTCCCGAGACTTTGAGTGGGGTCTCGGGCTTTGGCAATACGTGCCTCTTGATATTGGAAAGCGATTCCGGTGAGGGTACGGAGCGCCTTGACGATTTGTTCGCGTTCGTCGGTGATGCCGGCGTCGGCGAAGTACATGGATAATTTTTGGAGCCATTCCTTTACAGAAACGCTCCCGGCCTTTTCTTCTCCTGAGAAGGTAGGCGGCTTCTCGAGGGGTTGGCGAATAGTGATTTGTTGCCCCGCAACGCTTGCCGTTACGGTGGGGGCTGCAGCGAGCTTAGCTTCGAGCTGCTTGACCTTGTTCTCTAGCGTGGTCAACGCTGTGCTGGATGCGGATGCGGCGGGTTGTTTCTCGAGCCGCTTGATGCGGGCTTCGAGCAAGTCCATCGCTGTTTGTGATACGGTGCTGCTGGTTGG
Organism: Wolfiporia cocos; assembly: GCA_029448655.1. Taxonomy (NCBI): domain Eukaryota; kingdom Fungi; phylum Basidiomycota; class Agaricomycetes; order Polyporales; family Phaeolaceae; genus Wolfiporia; species Wolfiporia cocos. Next base: position 1,466,336 of record JACCLO010000008.1, on the reverse strand, counting down.
GACGGCGGTTTCGAGCTGCTGAATCCGACTTTGGAGATGTCGGATGTAGCCGGTTTGAAGATCGGCTACCTGGAACATTTGTTTGAAACGGCTGTCCAGTTGCCGGCGCAGGGTGTGAACTGCCAGGTCTGAATATGCCTGGCTGACATCTACCGCCGTGTTGGTCGCGTTCCACCCTATTTCTAGGGGGTCGCGGAGTGCTTCTAGGTCACCATTTACGTTGGCGACCATGCTTTCTCGTACCGCCGTGTCTCCTGGCCATTGAATGGCTTCGGGCGTGCGTCGGCGCAGGAGACGGTATACACCGTATAGGTTGGGGAGTACTGGTACTCCCGATGTGGTGGCCGAAATGCGGCTGGCCAGACTGATGGGTTCTGCTTCCGGGATTACCATCTCTTCTTCCTCTCGAAGGAAGTCGGGGAGGTAGTTCCTGGTCCGCATCGTGGAGCGGACTTCTGTTTCTCCTCCTGGTGGTGTCGTACCAACCGGGGTACGGGCACGCGTGGGGGTGTGGACGGGCGACGGGGCGTTGGATCCTTGAGTCGACATCTGTAATCAAGTGTTAGTATCCGTAATCGCACTACGGTCGTTCCGTTGCAAAAGGTATGGATCCTGTAGTCGTCTTGAGTGTAGTCAATGCCTTTCTTTATGCCGTGTTTTCAACGCGTATGCATTTCTGCAATACAATCTGAAAAATAGTACACATTTCTGTCGTACTTATAATACAACTAGGTATTGCTACGCTAGTTAAGTAGGTATTTCTACGCTACTCGGAGTCTTCCATGTAATCTACGTCTGTGTATTCGTAGGAGAACATGCGGGGGAAGGATAGAGGGAGTTCGGCTATTTTTCGTACGATAAGCTCGATCTCCATGTCGATGTCATGTTTGAAAATGATCCCCATGGTCATCTTCTTTATGTCGCGGAGGAAACGGCGACGCTCCCCATTAGTGGTTTGGGAGCAGAGGCAACACCGCTTCCAGCTGAGTATGGCGACCTCGATGTCCTCGAACTTGTCCATCATGTTTTTGAACGAGTCGGGGTCGCAGGTCGCATGACGGGCTCGTGCCGTCTTCTTTACCCTGTCGATTTTGCGCGTGGCTTGCGCAAGCGTGGGCCAACCATTAAGGCAGGCCGCCCATTGTACTTCGGAGCAGGTGACGTCGCGCCAGTCGATCCACATCGGTAAGGTGTTTCGTACTTCGTCGCTCCAGGCGTGAACCTTGGCTTGGTTCGCTATCCGGACGAGTCGTTCTTCCTGTGTGAACCGGCCTTCGCCGAAGATCATGTAATCTTCGTGGGCCTGCTTCTTTCTCTCATAGTCCTCGCACGCCTCTCTCTCTATTTTTTCGAGCGCGAGTCTCTCGGCAATCTCCGCGGCGCGTGCTGCTGACTTAGCGAGCTTATCTGCCGCCCTCTTCTCCTCTCTCTTGCGCCTAATCTCAGCGCGCTTTCTCTCCTCTACGCCCTCCGCGTGGATGGCGTCGCGCTCCTCCTGGGTGAGTCGCGCCGGGATGTGGGAGACGATGGTGTCGTGTCCCGTCTGTGTCTTGGTGAGGTGGATGCGACCTCGGCGATCTGTGCGATAAGGGCGGCCGAGATCTTCGGCTGCCGCTTCGATCTCGGCCTGTCGTCGGCGTAATCTCGCTGCTTCCGTGTTGGTGCTTCTCGCAACCGGACGGGGACGAGGGCGACGAGCGGTGTCGTAGGGAACTGGTCCCTGGTTGATGGCGTTGGCGTTGGTTCGTTCGGCGGGCATGACTACAGGACTACGTAAGGATCTGTAAATGTAGGAATAAAAAATCTTCGTGTTTGCTTCTTGATGGTGTTCTTCTTGGAGTCGGGGGGAAGGATACACCGGTGTTTAGCCGGGACTGAGTGTCGGGGATATTACATCCCGCTGCGCTGCCGCATGACCTAAAGATCTGACGGCCCATCTTTACGTATCTAGGCTAGAAGCCATAGACGCCACACTCGGAGACTTGTTAACTCCGAGTTTTCGGCTTAAACGCTAGGGTTATTCCATCAGACCTTTCCCGAAGGTAAGGTCACCCCTTAAGCCATATGGGTCAAGGCTTTGTGATAACGCCGAAGCGAATATCACCCGCTTAGCCCTGCGGTCCGGGCGACTCTAACTGAGTCAAGTATTCCCCCTGATCCCACACCGCAAACTTCTGTTGATGAAGCCCCCAGGCCGAAATGGCAGGGGGGTTTGTAAGAACTATCAAAATGACCCAAGACTCACTGTAGTTCTGGCTTGCTGGGTCGAAACGTCGAATTGTTGCGAGTTGGTAGAACGAGTCAAGTGAAGCAGTAGTTATCAGCTAAAGCGTCGTGTAACAGATTGATAGTTCTAAGGACTTAGGCCTTAGACGTATCGGCTTATATACATGTAGGGCATTACTCAAGAACTGCTTGCCCTAATGCTAGAAGGTCTGTGCGCTGAGCGGTAATGCTCAGCGCTTCTGGTATGGTGCCATAATGGCGTGCTTTGGTATAGCGTAAGCTAGATCTGATAAGCGGGCTAAAGGCCGTAGGGCGTTAACGCGGGGCCGATGACCATCGTGATATGACTATGTAGTCTAGGTCTCTGACGTAGGATCTACAGGTCACGTGACTGAACGAGGTTAGGTGTACTAACCATCTTAGATACGACTTATCAGTAGGATAAGTCGGAATAATAGCTAGAAATTCGGGAAAAAATAGGAGAATGCCTAGAAAACTGTGACAGCTTGTTACGGGTCGAATACCCGTTCGTATATTCGAATCGCAAATATAGATCGTTCTTCTGCACGTGGGCTCGTTGCCGTATGCAAGGCAAATACTCGTTAGATGCCTTCAAGTCCTAAGTGGAATCCTTAGGAGATCGGTTAATATCCAATACGCGTTAGAGGATATAATCTGTTCAGGTGCGAGTCTGATAGAATATAGGACTCGCCTAAGTCCGAGAAGTCAGTGTGCACTTCGAGGACTTAGTCGTTCACTTGCTCGAGCGAGAAATACTTGAGCGTAGTTTCCTACGTTTGAGAACGAGTATAAGACTTCTTGTTTGTACAACAAGGTCGAGCTGAAGAGCTTCGACAATAAGTACATGAGCTTTTATACTATGCTAAGTTTCAGGGGTCAAGTTCGTCCCAGATGTCACCGCTACTATCTACGCTATAGTACCAAACGTTTGATAGGTATGTAGTGATATGTCTGAAACGATAGATAGAAATGATGATGGCGGTTGAACGCCATCTGTCAGCTAACGAATGATAAACATGAAACGGGGACAGAGTTGGATCTGTCAAAAGTGAAACACGCCCTACATGCTAATACAACTGGGGATACGCCCAGTAGAGTCACGAGTAGCCAGGGGGTTGGTTGCACAACAAGTCCCTGTACCGTATTCGCCCGGTGGTGAGTTCTGTCGATATTCAAAAAATTAAAACAACCGTGACATCAGCCCCTCCCTAGGCATTCGTCAGCCTCGACGGATCCTCCAAGTTCCCCTCCTCAGAGTGCCTCGGCATCCTGCTCGTTGTAGATGTCGCCGTTCCCGCTGAGGGATGGGGTCGTAGGAGTTCGCCATACCAAGTGTTGGCGGCATTCATTCTGTTGATGACCTGGTTGATTGAGCCCACAAGCTCGGCAAATATAGTCGGGGCAGTCGAGGATCCAGTGGTTAGCGGAACCACATTGTCGACACGGCTGCTCGGGTGAAGGTCTCGCTGGTACCCGTAGGGAAGGGATATCGCGGAGGTATTCGTTATGTTGGTACCTCCAGTGGTGTGCGGCTCAGTGAAGGTTCCGTGCTGCCCATGCGGGTAGGGAGGCAGTGTCTTGTTCGTGCTCCCTCGCACCTCGCTCAAACTCCTCGCGGGTAATGCTCTGCACCGAAGGAGATCGTCGAATAGGCAGCGTGCTATTCGCTCTTCGCTGTCGCGCTGGGGTAGCCCTAGGGCTCGTCGGGCATGCAGGTGGTTCACGTCTCCCGTCGCCTCCCATACCAGAAATACGTGTCGTTGGGTCTCTAACTCCTGTTCGGCGGGCTCTCTGAGTCTCGGTAGGCAGAGGAAATAATACTCGATCGCGTTCCATAAAATCAAACGGCCTTGCAACTCGGCGTCGTTCGTCGGTGGTGAAAAAGCGGGTGGGTCGTGGTACGTATTCGGGTCGGTTGGGAGTAGTGTGCTTGCGATCCTCGAAGTCGTTGAGCGCATGTCGTAGTCGTGCCGTCGTCGTGGTGGCCAGTCTGTCGATAAGTCGGTCGGTGAGTAGCTCGAGTCCCTCTCTCTGTGCTCTGATCTGCCCCTCCATTCGGACGAGGTCCTCGGTGATGTTCTGGTACGAGCTGTATACGTGGGTGAGATCCTGCACGATGTCGAAGAGGGCCGTCCAGCCATCGGCTCGGCCAGCAAAGGGTCCCTCGGCCCTATACCAGAGGAGGGCGTGTCTGATCTGTAGGTGTTGGGGGGAATACCTCCTTGGTGGCGTACCTCTCGGCCGACCTTCTCGACGGTCTGCGTCACCGGGAGTCATGGTGCGACGGGGAAGCTGGTGGCGAGTCGTCGACATACTATTACTGTTCGGCTTTCGAGTGTTGGGGTTGTTCTGACTCGCATTCGGTGGTAGCTTTTTATCAGCTCCTTGGAATGCTCCAAGTTCGCCTCGTCTTCCCATGAGTTGTCGGCCGTGGCATAGCCTTTCCACTTGACGAAGTATTGATGCTTCTTTCCTCGCCATCTGTCAGCCAAGATAGCTTCGACTTCATATTCCTCCTGCCCCTTAATGATATCCGGTGGTGGCCGTAGGTAATTGGGTCCGTGCACCCTTGTTTCTTTGAATGGTTTTAGTAAGGCAGCGTGGAATACCGGATGAATTTTCCAGCTCGCCGGTAACTGCAACCGGTATGTCATGGGTCCCATCTTTTCTGTGATGGTGAAGGGTCCTTCTCTTTTTGGTGCCAGTTTGTTTGATTCATAGGGGATCGTTAGGTTCTTGGCATCGAGCCAGACCTTGTCCCCTTTCTCAAGCTTTGGCAGTTCCCTAAGAAACCGCCCTGCCATTCTTTTCTGGGCTAATTCATGCGCGATGAATGCCATCTTTCGCGCCTCTTTGACCTTCTTGATCCTGTCAACAGCTGCCGGGACGTTCCCTACTCTGTCATAGTCTGGGAATCCTCTCGGGACATATCCTAGGATTATTTCAAGTGGCGCTGGTCGGTTTTCGGTCCGTCTGGTGTTGTGCGCAAATTCGACGTCAGGCAGTTGTTGTACCCATTGGAAAGGGTCGTTCATGCAATAGATACGAAGGTATACTTCGATCTGTTGGTTCATCCTTTCCGTTTGTCCGTCTGTCTGGGGGTGGTATGCTGTACTCATCGCTGACTCTGTCCCCTGTAGTTTGCATAATTCCTTGAAAAGCTTCGATGCAAACTGCGGTCCTCTGTCTGAAATGATCTTTCGGGGGATGCCATATAGCGAATAGATCTTTTGGTGGAATATCTCCGCCGCCCCTTCGCTGGTAATCGTTTTGTCGCATGGGGTGAGAGAGATTGCCTTGGATAGGCCATGGTCGACGATCACCATCATTGAGTCATATTTTCCCACTCTTGGCAGGTCGGTGACAAAATCGACCGAACACTGTGAGGAGGGGAGGGCGTCCTCCCGCGTCGGTATTGGTTGTAGTGGGGGTTTGATCGGATTTCGATCAGGTTTCATCTGTTGACAGATTGCACAGCCTCGGACATATTCCGCTATCATTGTTCTCATGTCAGGCCACCAAAAGTGAGTCGTGACCTGTATTGTTGTTCCCCAGATCCCAGGGTGTCCGGCCGGGATCGAGTCGTGGTATTTTGAGATGATGTCCCGTCGAAGACCCTCGTCTTTTGGCACGTACATCCTGCCCTTGTAGAGCAATATTCCATCCATTTGCTGCCAGTCATCTGCGACGGTTCTCGTGGGGAATACGTCTGTGCCTCCTAGGGCGCGGATCGCCTGTTCCGCAGATTCATCTCGATCGTGGGCGCTTTTGATTTGATCAATGATCGGGATCTGGATTGCGTGGACTACAAGCTCGTCTGGAATCATGGTTATTCCCTCGTTGTCTTCGTCACTTTTGTCAAGGTGGTACAACCTAGAAAGTGTGTTGGCCATGACCAATTTCCTTCCGGGAACGTGCTGCAACTTTAGGTCAAATTGTGAAAGGAACAGGTGCCATCTTGCTTGTCGCCGATTTAGGCGCTGTGGGCTTCTCCAGTACGTCAGGTTCTGATGATCACTTCGGATCAAGATCCGATGCGGTGCTCCCTCTAACAGGTGCCGCCATTCTTCTAATGCTCGGACTATTCCGAGTAGTTCGCGATCATATATTTCGTAGTTCCGTTCTGCTGATGTCAGGGATTGTGAGAGATACCCTACCGGCCGTTCGCGCCCTGTTTCATCTGTCTGTTTCAGTACTGCTCCTGTGGCGAACTGAGACGCATCTGTTTCGAGGATGAATGGTTTCTCCTTGTCCGGTGTTCCTAGTGCGGGTGCCGTCGTGAATACTTGCTTCATGAAGTCGAACGCTTTCTGTTCTTTATCCGTCCACTGGAACCCTGTCCCTGTGACCGTTTTTGTGAGGTCTACCAGGGGTCGGGCATGCGTTGAGTAGTGATCAATGAATTTTCGATAGAAGTTCGCGAATCCTAGGAAGGATCTGACTTCCTTGAGATTCCGGGGAGTCGGCCATTCCTTAATTCCATTGAGTTTCGCTGGGTCCATCTGGATACTTCCCGGGGTGATGACTAGCCCCAGAAACTCGACTCTGTCGACGCCGAAGGCGCATTTTTCGGGTTTCACAAAGAGGTGGTTATCCACCAGTTTTTGGAGAACTCGCCGTTCTCGTCCTTTGTGCGTTTTCTCGTCTCCTGAGAAAATGAGGATGTCGTCCATGTAGACAAGCACCCATCCTTCAAGGATTTCTTCTTTCAGGATTTCATTCATCATTGCTTGAAAAGTCCCTGGTGCGTTGCATAATCCGAAAAACATGACCGTGGGTTCATATAACCCTCGGTTTGTTTTGAAGGCGGCCTTCCACTGGTCTCCTTCTTTGATCAGGACATTGTTGTATCCTGCTCTAAGGTCCATCTTCGTAAAGATCCTCGCTCCTTTCAGCTTTTCTAGGAGTTCCGAGATAAGTGGCAAGGGATAGACATTTTTTATTGTCCATTCGTTCAGATATCGATAATCCTGGCACGGTCATAGGCCGTTGTCTTTCTTTGGGACGAAGAAGAAAGGTGACGCCATCGGGGATTTTGAAGGGACTATGAATCCCTTGGCCAGGTTTTCTTTCAGAAATTCGTCCAGTGCTTGTTGCTCCTTTGGCGACATCGCATAGACTTTACAATCTCTTGGCACGAAGTCGGGTTTTAATTCAATCGCATGGTCCCATGGCCTTGATGGGGGGAACGCCGCTGCGGCTTCTTTGCTAAATGCCTTGGCGAAGTCTAGGAGGTGTTTCGGGACCATCTCCTCAATTGTCTTTTCTGGTTCGCGGGTTTTCTGTGCGAACTCTTGGGATTTCGTTAACGCTTTCCTGACGGCGTTAATAATCTGTATCTTCGTTCGGAATTTCCTTTTCGTCTCCCCTTTTTTCCCTATAATCCTAGGGTTATTCTTTACGAATCGTCGGATTGCCTCGTATTCGTCGGGGGTGTATAATCGTTGAGCTGTTTCTTCTGGTTGGTCTGTTGACCTGAACCCCTTTTCTCCCCTTTCTGTTTCGTCTAGGCTTTCGACCTCAACGATGTCGGGGGTTAGGTGTCGTTCGAATATTATCTGGGCTATCCGCATGCCCGGGATAATTCTGTGTGCTGTGGCTGAGTAATTGAAGACGATGGCTCCAACGTCCCCTCGGTAGTCTGAGTCTATGACTCCGGCTTGTACTACCAATCCGTGTCTGAGGGTGTTGCCTGATCGTCCAGCTAACCTCCCATACGATCCTTTTGGGATCTTCATTTTTACTCCTGTGGGGATAAGTTTCCATCCCCCTGCTGGGATCTCGATTTCTTCTGCGGCATAAAGGTCGTACCCTGCAGCTTCTTGGGTTCCCCTTGTTGGAATTTTTCCTTCTGGGGAAACTACCATCTCTACCGTATCCATACGGATTGTGGTTTCCTGTTTTCTTTCTTCTGCCCCCAGTACTGATCGTACGTCAACCGTCTGGTCCTTCCAGTCGATCGTGGGGTTTTCGTCTTTCAGCCACCCATATCCTAAGATCATGTTTTCCGTGCCGATCGATCCTACTAGGAATCGGACTTTCCGTGTCTTCTGGGTTTTTGGGTATCGTAGGAGTATGGTGGCTTCTCGATCTATCCGTCCGTCTTTGTTTTCTGTCCCGTCAACATTCTTGACGATGATCGGGTTCCTCAAGGGTTGCGTGGGTACCTTGTATTTTTCTACCACTCTGCTGTGGATCAGGTTTGACATTGCTCCTGAGTCGATTAATGCGTTGCATTTCACGGGTTTTGCCAGCGTCATGATTACCGGGATGAAGAGGGACCAATTCTTCTCAAACGAGGTAATTACATGTGCTGCTTTCTCGGAGGGTAAGACCGTGGGCTTCCCTCCTAGGCAAAATCCTGTTCTTCTACGAGCTGAGCTAGGAGCTCGGGGTTCTTGGCTTTCAGGGCCGTAATCGCTGTGACCGCTCTGTTCGCGGTGACGTATTCAGTCTCCTCTTCCGAGACTTCTTCGATGCGAGCTTCTTGCTCGGCTTCCTCTTCTTCGGTCTTTCGAGTAGTCCGCCTAGGGCTGGATGACTTCTTCGGTTTCTTCGGGCAGTCCCTAGACATATGTCCCGGCTGATGGCAAGTGAAACACTTGCCCTTCTTGATGTGATCGTCCCTTTCTTGGGTGGTCATTCGATCCACATCCATTGCATTCGGATCTTTTGGCGTGGTTGTCTGTGGGGCGCTAGTGCGTCCATTATTCTGGTTCGAGGTTTGCCAGGCCTTTTTCTTGACAAACGGTTTATCACGTTTCAAGAATATCTTGTACGTATTTTCATAGTACGAGGCAGCGGACTGCCATTCATTGATGGTCGCTGGTAGCGGCCGAACACCGATGATGTATCGGGTCGTGTGTTCCAGTAACCCCTTCTCGAAGAGGGTTATGAGTAGTGCATTTCCGTCCGCACTATATCGGTCATACTGGGCCTTCCCGGCCAAGTTGTTAAATTCGGTGATATAGTCGTCAATGTCTTTCCTATCCTGGGTGACTTCCAGGATCTTCTTCCGCGCCTTCTGTACTTCCTCGATGGCTCCAAAGGCTTTCTGAAAGTCCGCATCAAATTGTGCGAGACTAGGTGGGAAGAATCGTTTCGTCTGGGGGTTCGTATAAACCCGGTGATAATTCTGTTTCCATTGACCTGTCTTCCCCTTGTTCGAAATATAAGAGAGGATAAAGATGACTCTCTGGACGTCGTTCTGGAACGACGTTTCGTACATTGTAAACCAGGAATTGCACTGGTTTATGAAGTTCTGCATGTCGGATTGTTCCCCATCGAATACGTCGGGGGGATTGATCTTTATCATCGGGGGTCGGTAGTACGGGTTCGGCGCCGGAGGTTGAGGCTGTGGCGCATTCGGTGGTGGAGGCCCTCCTGGGGGTCCTCCTCCTCCCGGGTATCCTCCACCCGGGTTTCCTGGGTTTCCTCCGGGGTTCCCTGGGTTCCCTCCAGGGTTTCCTCCTCCGGGGTTCGTGGGGGTTCCTCCTCCGAGTCCTCCAGGAGGGGGGGCATTCCCTCCTCCGAGTCCGAAGTTTCCTCCCAGTCCTCCTCCGCTTGTACCTGCGGAGGTTCGTCCAAATAGGCCTGAAGGCCATGTTCCTGGGTTTGTCGTTCCCATTCCTCCGCTTGGGCTAGTCCAAGACGGATCTCCTCCACTACCCATTCCGGGTGCGTTCTGTGGGGGGTTTCCAAAGAGGTTTGTTCCTCCAGCCATAGACCCAATCCCACTCTGCGCAAAAGCAGATACAAATCCTGGAGGGTCCTGTCCTCCGGCCTGGCTGTTATCTGTTCCTGTAAAGTTTCCAGGATTTCTCCCATCATCTCCGATGCGCTCAATTCCTGCCATTCCTGTGGCGCCCGAAGGCTGATTCGTATTTCCATCGGCATTGAAGGTTCTGTTGATGGTTTCGGTTTCGTTTTTGGTCAACGTCGCGGTTGACATCGGAGGGATTTCTCCGAATCGTTCGAACGCTTCACGCGTTATTTCCCAAGTGGTCGTTCCTGCGGAGGGGTATACTTGTACCCACTTCGATGCCCTATCTTCTCTGGGGATGACAACAATTCCTCCGCGGTTACGGAAGGCTCCAATGGTGTCAGTCCACTCGTATTGGTTGAGTCTGTAGACTCCCTGAATGTCCTCAGGCAAGAGTTCAATCAGTCGTGCTGGGAATTCTGGTCCAAATATCATGTGCCCTTACACCGTGGTAGGTGAGGGTGTGATAAGCTCGACCTTCTGTTACGGGTCGAATACCCGTTCGTATATTCGAATCACAAATATAGATCGTTCTTCTGCACGTGGGCTCGTTGCCGTATGCAAGGCAAATACTCGTTAGATGCCTTCAAGTCCTAAGTGGAATCCTTAGGAGATCGGTTAATATCCAATACGCGTTAGAGGATATAATCTGTTCAGGTGCGAGTCTGATAGAATATAGGACTCGCCTAAGTCCGAGAAGTCAGTGTGCACTTCGAGGACTTAGTCGTTCACTTGCTTGAGCGAGAAATACTTGAGCGTAGTTTCCTACGTTTGAGAACGAGTATAAGACTTCTTGTTTGTACAACAAGGTCGAGCTGAAGAGCTTCGACAATAAGTACATGAGCTTTTATACTATGCTAAGTTTCAGGGGTCAAGTTCGTCCCAGATGTCACCGCTACTATCTACGCTATAGTACCAAACGTTTGATAAGTATGTAGTGATATGTCTGAAACGATAGATAGAAATGATGATGGCGGTTGAACGCCATCTGTCAGCTAACGAATGATAAACATGAAACGGGGACAGAGTTGGATCTGTCAAAAGTGAAACACGCCCTACATGCTAATACAACTGGGGATACGCCCAGTAGAGTCACGAGTAGCCAGGGGGTTGGTTGCGCAACAAGTCCCTGTATTGTATTCGCCCGGTGGTGAGTTCTGTCGATATTCAAAAAATTAAAATAACCGTAACACCGCTACTGCAGCCAGGTGGGTGACGACCATGACCAGCTCTTACAGGCAATCAGGGACATGAGTGGCCTACTGGAGCAGGTCATCCACAAGGTGGACAGCCTCGAGAAGTTAATTCACCAGCTATCTGTTGGTAATCTGGGAATGCAGACTCAGATGGAGGCCCTGCGACAGGTAACCATGCAGCTGACAGCCACATCTGCAGGCCCATCGAACACTGCAGCCACATCCTTCATGCCTGCTGTAACCGCGACCTTTGAGGATTTTGTGGCCGTGACAGCCGAGTGTGCAGCCATGCTTGCTGCAACCAATGCCCCTGCAACCTCCATGGGTGAGGTGTCCGTGACCACCACAACCACCACAACCTCCACGACCACCGACCACCACAACCACCACAACCGCCGCAACCCTGGTGACCTTTGCAGCTGCCATGGCCATGTCCTCCGCATCCCCTCGTGTCCCCCGAGACAGCAGTAGTGGTGATCTCCGCAGGTGAGGCCACTCTGATTTCTGCCAGTGGGGCCTCCGGGACCTCCATGGACAAAACCACTGCGACCACTGCTGCTAGTGCTGTCACAACCTCTACAGATGAAGCCTCTGTGGCCTCCATGGATGGGGCCTCTGCAACCTGTGCAGATGAGGCCTCCACTGTCACTGCGGCCACTGTGCCCAACACTGTGCCTGCTGTTGTTGCTGCCCTCACATATGAAGCCTCCACAACCTTTTCACTTGAGGTCCCTGTAACCTCCACCACTGAGACAAACATCACTGAGGCTCCCATAGCAACCGAGCATGAAGACCCCTTGCCCGACACCAGTCAAGTCACCACAACCTCTATTCCTGCATCTTCCATGTATCTTGCACCTGAAACATCCACCTCTGCTGAAGAGCCTGTACCCTCCTCTGCCCATCCACTGCAGCCACCCTCATCAACCAGCACTGAGGGCAACAATGACATGGAAGTTGAGTATGAGAATGGTGTGAGTGAGCCCTTGCAGTCATCAACTGTTGATCCTGGTCTTGGTAAGTCCCCAATTTTCCAGCAGGTGTTAAGAGGTGGAGATGCTGAGCCAGAGTGTAACTACAGGTGACTCTGAGATGGAACTTGGGGAGGCTGACTGAGCCTGTTGAAAATGTGTATTGAATGTGTAAAGCTTTTACATGCTGTGCTAGGAACTGTAAAAATTATCATTTTCCCCCCTCTTACTGAAAATGAACTGGACAGTATTTTGAAAGCAGAGAAAACAAGGCTAGGCCACTCCAGCATCAGCTATTGCTACAGGACTGCATGTATCATCACAGAGTCTATGATTTCTGAATTATACAGGTCATGGAGGTGGTGGTAGTTGCAGTTGTGGAAGTTGTGGAGGTTGCTGTAGTAGTGGTGGCAAGTCACGGTGGTTGTGGAGGTGACGGCGGCAGGTCATGGAAACAGGTCGCAGAGGTCGAGTGGATCATGGGGACATGTCCTAGAGGTTGTGGAGGCTAGCTCCAGAGGCTGTGGTGGCTGTAAAGACAGATCTTGGTGGTAGTGGAGGCCGCGAGAGCGAGTACTGGAGGTTGCTGTCACAAGAAAGTACGTTCTCCCTTATTTCCTAGATTACATGGTGTTTCCCCTAGAATATGGGCTATTCGGGCACCCCCTTAAAGCCCTTAAGGCTTCTAGCCACCCCTGCGCCCATTACTGGACACGTAGGGCCTTAGATACACGGCCAATGGGTAGGCACGTGATCAGGATGCATAGACAGGTGACCGCGTAGCGGCACCTGATCTACAATGACTAGCGCCCAGCACCTGACGACGTGTCTGGGGGCATATGAGTTCACAAGGTCCCATCACTGGAGCCTTGGGTACCATCACATCAGCCAGGCTTGATGCCAGGCTACGCCCCAGCTTATGACCCAGTCCCCGTGCAGCCATTAGGGCGCACAGACCATGACTTCAGGGCCGGTAGTTACAGAGTAGTTACCTGGTCCTTCATGTATATAAACCTTTGTCTGAAGTTGCTAGGACTTCAGACTATTGATAGTCATTTGGGCATAAGCTGGCCCCTTGACCTCTATGCTTGTGATGCCCACCTCTGCTTCTTAGTTAAGTATCTCAGAAGGCAACCTCTGCTCAATGATGAGCATGTCCTTGAGTTCTACCCCTATGCGACTAGCTAGGGGTATGTAAGGGCTTCCCTCACCTGCAGTGAGTCTTGTGTCAGTTGTGGTGGTCGCAGAGGGCGGTCTCGGTGGTCACGGTGGCAGGTTGTGGTGGTTGTGGTGGCAGGTTGCGGTGGTCATGACAGCAGGTCACAGAGGTTGGAGTGGTCACAGGGGGAAAGTTGTGGAGGTGAGTGCCGGAGGTTACAGTGGTCGATGAGATCATGGGGATGAATTCTGGAGGTCCTGGTAGTTGTGATAGCAGGTCCCGGGGGTCAAGGGGGTCACAGTGGCAAGTCCAGGAGGTCCAAGCAGCAGGTCCTGGTGGTCACCGTGGTTGCAGTTGCATGATGTGGGGGTTGATTCAGACTTGGTTTGAACTGATGCACGTTATGCCTTGCTGAGCTCTTCCTGCAGCCATTTGCCTAGCATCTTTGCTTCAATGACATAGTGATCTACCCTGTCACTTGAAAAGCTTTGCTGTAAAGTCAGAAACACACTTTCAGTGATGATATGTGATGGTATCAGTGAACTGGCTTTTGCGAAGCCCTAACGGTTCAGGTCAGCCGGCTGTCTGCACATGGCTTGGCCATCAGGTCTACCGTCATGCAGGCCCACGACTGGACAGTAGTGATGGTTGTGGGTTGGCCCACTACCAATAAGAGTTTACGGTTGCGACGGTTGCAGGTCAGTCCATGCTGCTCACAAAACGCACAACAGAAATTCATTTAGATTCAATCTTCTGCTGACGTACAGCATGAGATGTAGATCTAGAAGCATTGTACCCTACTTACATACCACTCACAAAAAAAACCAAAGTATTTAGTCCAAGTTGTATACATTGCTGACTACACATTCAGGATAAGATGTACATGTAAGACTCATGTGCCCTACCTTTTCCCCCATAACCTGTGGCAAATCGCTCTGTAATAAGGCAAGCTGTCATCCATCTGAGAAAGGGACTCAATGTGGTCCTGGGCTCTGTCCAGGATCATGCTTGTGGTTTCTTCTTCATCTAGAACATTATGGTCAGAATTGGCAAAGAACACATGCAGAACCAACTCACCATCCTGATCAAAAAAACTGACTCTTTTTGTAGATGAACTTGAGTTCCCAGGATCTGATGTTGATGACCCTGGGTCCTCAGTTAAGGCCAAATTGGGTCGCTTAGGCCTTCGGTGGGGATTTCGCAACATGGACTTTGGAAGGGTTGGTGGATTTCCTGCCTTGGTACTCACAGGCTGTACTGGTGGACTGAAAGCACGTTTTTGACGACTCAAGCTGGATGCCGTAGTTGCACCAGTCGTGGAAGTTGTGGATGCACCTGTTGCGGTGGTCACAGTGGTCATGGCTGTGCTGGTTGCGGCAGTTGCATGTGAGGTCGCAGGTACCAATAATGGCTGGAAGAACACCCAGTTTGGGCACCGGGGTCCTTTTTCTGGGGTGTGAATAACAGGCTCAGCAGCCTGTCTCTCTGGATTCACCCCACTCAATGTTAAGACTTCAATTGCTAGTCAAAATTCAATGGGGACCTCACCTGGTTTTGTCTGTATATCTTGAATCTTTTGGCTGACTTGGGCAGACATGTCTGTACCTATGGCTGTGGCAGTCACCACATTTCTGGTAGTCGTGGGAGTCATGGAGGTCGTGGCCATGACAGTTACAGAGGTCATGCTGGTCACGGCGGTTGTTTGTGAGGTCGTGTCACAGATTTGGGACATGCCACTATTTTTCCCGTATTTTTACCTATTTATCTGGTATTTCTACAACCTTGTAGACGTTTACGCTGCTAAGCGCCCGTCTACACGTACACGCAACCAAACAACACGTACACAACGCGGTATACGTCCACCTGTCATAACAACACGTACATAATACGCCCGTACGCGTCAATGACTCAGCGGACTAACCTCCGGTGTCACGCGCCTTACTCATATCCCGATACCGGGCTATGTCAGTACAATTGGATAAGCGGCCCGCTCGTTATCACATGCCAATGCCCTTACGATTACTCATATCCCGATACCGGTATATAAGAATCACATGCATGGCTTACTAACGTAGCTACAGCCACTTCCACAACATGGACCTACGGTCCAAACAAACGATCTTACTGGTGCGGCCATTACCGGCGCACATGGTCTATTGTAGTTTACGACTTAACCATATTAGTTATGTCTGCGCACAGACCACCTTCATGTTTGGCTCCCTTACCGGTAACCAAACAAAGCATGTATATAAGTAGGGCTATCACTGCGGATAAGCCTTAGATTTGTTCTCTGCATTCGCACAGTTACATACCATCTCTGCTTGCGCCCACTAGCCTCCTCACCAACCTTCTGCAACATCTTCAAGTCGCCTATAAGGTTATAGTGTGAGTCCCACAGTCTAGTCTGTGTCATAAGAACAAATCTCCCCCATACCCCCACCCTTGCGCTTGCGCTTGGGTCTGGGTTTCTATCCTACAGGGGCTATTACTTGTTGCTGCGCACATCCCTTTCTGCCTGACAAGGCGATTGGGGTGATAGTTGAGATCTGGGGGATACATCACCATTCTCGGCAGAGGATTGGCAACCAGGGAAGCCACACTGTCACAGACTTTCTCTATGCAGGTCTGGACTCCCTCGCTATAGGACGCACGCGCGGCGCTAGGCGTACGCCGCGTCTCTGCGCTGTAGCCACCTCCGGCGTCTCCCAGTTATTGCAGGTCACCTGGTCGCCTGGTTAGCGCTGTAGGGTAGCGCGCGCCTCAGGTACCGTCACATATGGTCACATTGTTACATGTCTCGTTACCTAGCACATGACCCATTAGATAGCGGTGCACAGACCACGTCTTTAGGGCGGTCTCGGTAGTATACACAAGCATGTATATAATACGACGAGATGTGGGCTTACACCCCATCTCTCAGATTCTCGACAATGGTGTATAACCCTTTCTCGCTTTATGCTGTGTGATCTACTGGCCCGGGGCCCTTATCTCGTCTACCTTGACTGTGAGCCACCGCCGCTATCTCGACGTACACAAGGGATCTTGCCAATCCCACGTTGCCTCTGCGTTCAGCGCTGGCGCGGTGCCTTGTAGCCTCGACTGTAGGCCTGTATGGATCCCCCCTGAGCCCAGGGGTCGCACAGACAGTGAGTCTGTGTCATAATCTGAGAGATATCTTACCTCCCCTCCGGCGCCACCTGCGCTGGGGCCGAGGGTTCTCCACGTACAGGGTGCCATGGCAACGCGGCGGGGCAGCCTCTGGTAGAAGCACCAGAGGTCCGTAGTCTTACGAGCCCCCACGAAGCGTTACACCAGGCGAAGTACCCGTGCGGAGTGAGTAAGCAAGACCGCCCCCTTTCGAACGCAAGGTAGAAGGGGTCGACCGACGTAAGCCCCGTTTGAGGACCCGCCGCCGTCACCCCTGCAAAGGGAATGCGCGCGCGTGTGGAGGTCTAGGGCAGTCCGGCCACTTACCCCTGGGCGGCAGGGTATCACCAAGAACTGATGATCAGTGGGTATGCGAAGGAACCCGCAAGGGTCTCCAACCCCACACCGACGATCACAAAGGTCAGAAAGCAATCCTCGACGACCGACTACTTCTCCGACAAAACCAACCACATACCCCGAGGTCGGTGCGCCACGTCCATCTATGTCGGCGTCAGTCCTAGGAGGCGGAATGAACAAGCATTACCACAACCTCCGATGGGCCCGCTCACCTCTGGAGGGCCTCGTTCACTCACGTTGCGGGATGGGGGGACGTTTTCTTCACTCCTCCACCGGCGGACGGACCGTGCACACGGACGCTCCCCACCTTACGTTGCAAAGGATGGGCCGTGTGTCAAACAAGCAACCAAGGATGCGAGGGTCGTAGGAAGATAGGTAGAACGTCAGGGACGACGTTTTTCGAGAGGGGGGGTAATGTCACAGACTTTCTCTATGCAGGTCTGGACTCCCTCGCTATAGGACGCACGCGCGGCGCTAGGCGTACGCCGCGTCTCTGCGCTGTAGCCACCTCCGGCGTCTCCCAGTTATTGCAGGTCACCTGGTCGCCTGGTTAGCGCTGTAGGGTAGCGCGCGCCTCAGGTACCGTCACATATGGTCACATTGTTACATGTCTCGTTACCTAGCACATGACCCATTAGATAGCGGTGCACAGACCACGTCTTTAGGGCGGTCTCGGTAGTATACACAAGCATGTATATAATACGACGAGATGTGGGCTTACACCCCATCTCTCAGATTCTCGACAATGGTGTATAACCCTTTCTCGCTTTATGCTGTGTGATCTACTGGCCCGGGGCCCTTATCTCGTCTACCTTGACTGTGAGCCACCGCCGCTATCTCGACGTACACAAGGGATCTTGCCAATCCCACGTTGCCTCTGCGTTCAGCGCTGGCGCGGTGCCTTGTAGCCTCGACTGTAGGCCTGTATGGATCCCCCCTGAGCCCAGGGGTCGCACAGACAGTGAGTCTGTGTCACACACCGCCTTTTTAGGCAGGAGGCCTACCTAACCCGGACTCCAGGGTCAAGGAGACATGGTCCTCGCTGACAAGCTTGGACTATGCGCGGTTAAGACCCGCCTGTGGAGAAAAGGGGACGGTCTGCCTGTGTGCGCCCAACCCCCTGTCATGGCAAGCGTTGTTCAGCGCCCCATCACTATCCATAGGGCCATCATTATGATGGCATGGGAATTTTCCAAAGCCGCCTCCCAGGCGTAAGGGACCTGCTTTGAACCCGTTATGGGAAAAGCAGTGAGGGGGGTGACGTAAAAAATCACCCTGCCATAGGTCACTCGCGGTAGCCAATAGCATAAGTCCTCCGGGCAGCTCGGCGTGCGAGCATGGGTCAAACGGATTTGGGGCCCCATTGGAAGAGAAGCGCGTGGCCCACTCCTTCGGGATGTGGAGCGCTGCTGTCTCGCGATCTTAGATCGACAGTGGTTTTTTAGCCCTGATGTGACACCCATGTGGCTATAGACGGCAACCTCATTGTTGAAGCATGGACAGGCTAAGGGATGTAAAATCCCAGCCACTTTCCGGCATCGTCCCTCCGGGGCGGTGTCGTGTATCCGAATCCCAATCATCTGACCCAGGAACCGGCCTGGCAGTCAGCAACTCTACCCCTGGAGTCGGCGCCTCTGACCGTTAGGGTCATGCGAATATCCGCGCCGTCTCGGCACAGGGTTTGCGCGCAACATAAGAGTAATTATGCCCCGTAGTACACCTTCTTTGCTCCTGAAAAGGAGTCCACTACCCTACCTTACATAATCCCTTTTATTCCTGTTCTTGGACGTATCACTGGGAAACTTTGTTTCTCATGAAGACTGCACTTTCTAGAATCATGCCCCGCGTTACCCGTCGCACCCGTGGCTCCTCTACTGCCCCCTACGTTAAACCGGCAAAGCGGTCCCTTCTCAGCCGCATCGACACCGCCGACATTCCTCGGGCAGAGGACGTCACATACACCCTTCCTGTAAAGGAAGATTACACCGGGAAGCTCCATCTTTGGGAGATTCCCGTCCACATGCCAAAGCACATTGCTGAGGCTGGGAAACCCGCTCCTCGACCTCCCAAACCAGTTCCGCTCGCCAAGCGTATCTGGACAGAGGAAGAGAAGCTAGCCGCTTCCATTACCGCCATGGAGAATTTAATTGAACTCCGCGAACTCAACAAGCTTAAGCTCGCCCGCGATAAGCTGAATAAGCGAATCGCCGCCAAACAAGCCGCCAAGGAAGCCAAGCAGGCAGCTTCTTCACTGGCCCTCCGTCTCTCCAGCCCGGCGGCCGGACCTTCCGTTCCGGCCAACCACAAGATTCTCGACCCTTCCCTCGTCTTCGGGAAGAAGAAGCCTCTCCAAGCATGCGACCAAGTTATTCCCATGCTAGAAGGCACTCTCACTCGTCTCACTCCTCTCGCCAACCATCCCCCTAATTACCCAGGCTTCCATATGGAAAACGACATGCGTTTCCATACTATGGTAGTAGAATTGGAGGACTTGGTGGATAACGTAAAAGATAGAGCGAGACGGGGGAGGATCACCAATAGAGACTGGAGAATTATGAAAAAGTACTGTAAACAGCTCGGCAGTATTTCCTTTTTGGATTGGCGTACGGACTTGGCTCGTATCGTAGCAGAATGCGTAGCGCTACAAATTACTTTTGCCTTCGGTGTAACACCACCTGACAAGGTGGCAGGGCCCTCAACTACTTCGGTAGAAGAGGATATACTCGCGATTGTATAGTAGAAATACTATCATCTTTTAACTCTGAAATAGAGTGCGAGTGTGATCTATAACGAAAGTTGCAGCTTTCAAAACCCAATCCCTTCTTAAAGAATCTAAGACAATGAGTAACCGGAAACTAACATTCGTCACAAATAGATTCACAAAAAATGTCTTCCACCTCCTCCGTCAGCACTCCCCTCGCTCCCCGCAAGATGCGCCTCCGCTCAGAAGGTCCGGTGACACCGGTAGCTGGTCCCTCGGGAACCCAGCAACTGGTGACGCTGGAGCACCTAAGCGAGGGAGAAGAAGAAGAAGAGGAAGAGGAAGGAGAAGAGGAAATGCCGGAGTTCGCTCCCCCGCAAAGGGAATCTCCGACCAACCCCATGGGTACACGCCCAGGCTCCCCCATTGCCGGATACCCACCGGCTCGTCGAACTCGCCCTATCGGGCCCGCCACCACCCTGGAAATGGAATTTTCGGGTCCGACACGACAGACCAATGTCGCTGTCGAGAACAACCTTAAGGCGTACCTTCCTGAGGAGGAACACCACAAGGTGGATGGGTCCATACATGGGCCAATCATCGATGCCGCCGTACAACGAAGTGCGGCCATAAGCCATGACACCACCGACACCCTAGGTCGAATGGTGCACGCCCGCCTGGAGCGTATCCATGAACGAATCGATTCCCTGGCTGGGCAATCCAGGGCAATCGAACAGAAGGCCCAAGACGAGCTACACGAAGCGGTCAATTCGGTCCGGAACGAGGTATTGTCCACCATGGTGGACCTCGGCAAGGAACTCCGACAGGAGTACACCGCCAAGCTCTCTGAAATGGAGAAGCAGCTCCGAAAGGACTACCGGTCCCGGTTGGACGACCTCGAGGATGCGTTCGCAGAGCGCATGGAGAAGGTTGACGAGGAACTCCGGAGGATTCGCAAGAATCCCTCCGCTCCCAACCCTCCCGGTGTCCGCACGCCCCCGGAAGACCCGGCACCGGCCCCCGGTCATGCTCAAGCCAGAGCAGCCGAGGCCGCTGCCGCCGCCCAAGCTGCAGCCGCTGCTGCAGCAGCCGTCGCCCCGCAGATTCCAGGTCTGCCTCAAAACCTGAAAATCCCCCCTCCCCCCGAATTCTCCGGGTCATCTGGAAAGGTGACTGCGCAGGAATGGGTGGAAAAGATGGGCCTGTACTTCGGTACGCTCAGGGTCTACGACGACCATGACCGTATCACCACGGCCCTCTTCCGCGTCACAGGGGACGCATACAAATTTTTCTCGCCTCTCATCAAGAAGGCAGGAAATGGTGAACCTCTCGGCACCTGGGAGGATTTCACCAAATCCGTAATGGTGCAATATGGGAAGATGACGGATAAGGAAATAGCCAAGAAGGAAATTCGCGGCTACTATGGCACGAAGGGCAAGGAACTGGCAGAATCGAACTATTTCAATTACTGCGAACGGTTCCGCACCCTCGGCCGACTCTCCGAAACCGCCAACGAGACTCTGGTGTGGGAATTCACCGAGACTCTCCCGGAAAAGGTCAAGGACACCTTAAACGTCCTCGGCAAGACCCCGTTCTTCAAGGCCCCGACCGACATCGAGCCCCTCATCAACTTCGCCCTGGAAATGTACCAAACGTCATATCCAGACAAAATCAAAGGCTCGATCTTCGAGAAGGCCGGCAAGAAGGACTCGGCACCTGCCGAAAAGAAGGAGACGTCCTCCGTTTCTGCAAAGAAGTCGGAGAAAAAGAAGGACAAGGGAAAGGCGCCCGCCAAAGCCCCCGCCGACACCACCAACGCCGTCTGCACCTACTGCAAGCAGACGGGACACTATTTCAACAAGTGTCCTAAGCTTGCCGCGGACAAGGCTGCGGGAACGTTCGTGCCTGCCGCTCAGCGGGCCGAACAACAAAGGGCGAAGGATGCAGCTGCCGCGTCTGGAAAGACCACGGCTGCTCCTTCGGGTAGTGGAAAGGGACAGGCTTCTGGCAAGAAGCCGTACTCGGCGCCCCCCGCGGATGGCAAGACGTATCGTGCCCGAACGATCTGGGAAGAAGTAACGGCTGACTCAAGCTCAGCAGGACCCTCGGCCCCCGCCACCACCGTCGCCAATGTCGGGACCATCTCGGTTCCCCTCGCCCCAACCACACGTCTCGAAGACGTTCTGTGAAGAACACACCAGCCCCGCAGCGGCTGGGAGTGTACAGCGCCCCGAAGAAGCGCACCTCTACGAAGAGGCTTCACAGAGACCCCTTATCTTGTGGGAAGATAAGGCGGTCGTACGTCACCCGGTATCCCATCTCGGCATATTCGGTAACTCGGCAATGGACTTTGCCCGGAGGACAAGGACACTAGCTACACGTGCCCCTCCTGTAAAATACTTTTATCCTGACCCGCTCGCGTCGAAGTTTCTCACTTTGTATAATGTACATGGAAACGATTCTCGAGACGACAATAAATCGTTCTCTATCGAAGTGGAACTGTGGGTATATGGAAAGAAAGTAAACGCCATGGCATTAATCGACACCGGTGCATCAATAAGCGTCATTGATAAGAAACTCGTAC
This sequence comes from Wolfiporia cocos, assembly GCA_029448655.1. Classification (NCBI taxonomy): domain Eukaryota; kingdom Fungi; phylum Basidiomycota; class Agaricomycetes; order Polyporales; family Phaeolaceae; genus Wolfiporia; species Wolfiporia cocos. The sequence continues at coordinate 1,444,212 of JACCLO010000008.1, read as the reverse complement.
ATGAGGAAAAGTTAGTCACTCAAAAACTACCTTCACCTCTCGAAATTCGTAACGCCGACGGTACCTCTAATACCGCCGGTAATATCAATATGGCAGTAAAAGCTTATATGGTGCACGAGGAACACAAGTCCACCGAATTCTTGTACGTAATGGACGTACAGAATGCGGATGTGATCCTCGGATATGACTGGTTCCTGAAACACAACCCGGACTTCAATTGGCCGGAAGGAACCTTCACATATCGGTGTACGGAAAAATGCAAACATGGCAAACGGGTCTCGATTTCTGAGGAAGAAGACGAAATCGAACCTCGCAACATCTATCAGATTATCAACGACTTTCCAATAGATTTTCTCGGCTTAGAGGAGCCTGAGAATCCCTTTGTCGCTTGGGTGAACACCCTTGACGAAGGAACGGAACTCCTTATCGACGCCATTCAGTCAATAACGGAGAAGTCGGATGATGAATTCCTGACAGATGCGGATCTCCAGAAATGGAAATCCTTGGTTCCGGAGGAATACCAGGAGTTTGGTCCCACGGTATTTTCTCAACGCGCATCCGAAAGGATGCCCGAACGGAAACCATACGATCACGCCATCGACTTCCCCGATGACGCGGTACTACCGCCCCCGAGTAAGGCATACAAGATGTCTCCTCAGGAAGCGAACTCGCTAGATCAGTGGATTCAGGAAGAGTTACGGAAGGGCTACATCCGACACTCGAAATCTCCGATCGCGAGTCCGGTCTTCTTCGTCCCTAAAAAAGACGGCGGAGCCCGAATGGTAGTCGATTACCGAAAAGTAAACGACTTGACCATTAAAAACAGGTACCCTCTCCCACGCATAGACGAGCTTATCGATAAGCTTAGCCAGGCTTCGATATTTACGAAGCTCGACTTGCGTTGGGGTTACAACAACGTAAGAATCAAGGAGGGAGATGAATGGAAGACCGCATTCATTACGCCTAACGGCCTTTACGAAGCTGTAGTCATGTACTTCGGTTTTTGTAATGCACCCAGCACGTTCCAACACATGATGAACGATATCCTAGGTGACCTTATCAGAGAAGGAAAGGTCATTGTCTACCTAGACGACATCCTTGTGTTCGGAAACGACCTGTTGGAACACCGTCGTATTGTCAAGCAAGTATTACAAATCTTGCAAGACAACGACTTGTTCGCAAAGCCTGAAAAGTGCTTCTTCGAACAAAGCAGTATTGAATACCTGGGAATGATCATTTCCAAAGGAAAAGTCGAAATGGACCCTAAGAAGGTAGCCGGCGTAATGGACTGGCCTACACCTGCCAAGGTGAAGGACGTCCAGGCCTTTGTTGGCTTCGCCAACTACTACCGTCGGTTCATTAAAGATTTCTCCAAAGTGGTTAAGCCGTTAACCGAGCTGTCCAAGAAAAACACGCAATGGAACTGGGGACCCGAACAAGCGGAAGCCTTCCAAACTCTCAAGGAAGCTTTCACATCGGCTCCAATACTCCGGATCCCAGATCAGGAGTCCCCGTTCCGCGTGGAAGCGGATTCTTCCGATTACGCAACTGGTGCAGTGCTATCGCAATACTCTTCGGAGGATAAGCTCTGGCACCCGGTAGCCTTTTACTCGAAATCTCTATCAGCACCCGAAAGGAACTATGAGATTTACGATAAGGAGTTGCTCGCAATCATCCGCGCTCTAGAGGAATGGAGACATTACCTCGAAGGACACCCACATAAATTCGAAGTATGGTCGGATCATCTCAATCTGACATATTTCAAATCGGCACAACGGCTAACCCGGAGACAGGCACGTTGGAGTCTTTACCTGACAAGGTTCAACTTCACCATGTGTCACAAACCCGGTAAAACAATGCTCACGGCTGACCCTCTGTCACGGAGGCCAGACCATGAAGAGGGGGTGGAACTCGACAATCGCGATCAAATTTTGCTGAAACCGGAATACTTTACGGTTAGGACGCTAGAAGCGTCACAGCAGGAGATACAATCAGGCGACGAGGACCTCCTCCGACAAATCCGACAAGCCCTCATGGACGATCAAATTACCAAGGATTACCAGGAACTACTGAAAAGTGGTCCCAAGGAATTCGGTAAAGATCTCCAGGAATGGAACATGGAGGCCGGATTACTCCTCAGACGAGGAAAAGTGTACGTTCCAAAAGAGCCTAAGGAATTGCGCACGAAGATTATGGAGTTACATCATGACCATGTGACTGCCGGACACTTCGGACGATGGAAGACCTATGAACTTCTGTCACGTAATTACTGGTGGCCTGGAATGACCACGATGGTAAAGCAATACGTGGAAGGTTGTGACACATGTCAACGCATGAAGAACCACAACCAGACCCCGTACGGACCCCTGCAACCGCTCCCAGTCCCGGAAGCACCTTGGGACACCGTCACAATTGACCTTATCGTCCACTTACCGCCCAGCGGCGAATTGAAACAATTCAATGCTATTATGGTAATAGTGGACCGGCTTACCAAGCGAGCGCACTTCATTCCCACATCAGACAAGATAACGGCGAAAGAATTAGCGAACCTCCTATACCTTCGGATCTATCCGAACCACGGACTTCCGAAACAAATCATTTCGGATAGAGGCCCGCAATTCGCAGCTGCCTTGTTTAAGGGATGGTGTGAACAATTGGGAATCCAACGGTCAATGACAACTGCCTATCACCCGCAAGCGGATGGCCAGACGGAGAGAGTTAACCAAATCCTGGAACAATATCTTAGATGTTACATCGATGTTATTCAGAAGGATAACTGGTCATGGTTTCTCCCTACGGCCGAATTCGCGTACAACAACGCGGCTAGTGAGACAACAAAGAATAGTCCATTCTTTGTCGAACTAGGAAGGCATCCCAACGCAGGACCTACGAATTTACGTCCAACACAATACGTGGACCTAAATGTCATTGCTTACGAACGATGGTCAGCACAAGAACAAGCTAAGGCAGCTATGAAACTGGCTGCTGAACGCTGGTCTTGGTATTATGATCAACATAAGCGCTCGGTACCGTTTAAAGTCGGCGACAAAGTTCTCGTTGACGCCCGTAGCTGGCAAGACTCCGAAAGAAGTCTTAGTCCACGCTATTTGGGACCATTCAGGATAATTGAACAATTATCTCCGGTCACCTTTAGGGTACACATGGACGAGCAATACAGGGCTTATCACCCAGTATTTCACGCTTCCAAGTTGGTCATGTACAAAGACCCGGTGCATCAGAAAAAACCAGAGCCTCAACCAGAAATGGTCGACGGCGAGGAGTTATGGGAAGTCGAGAAGATCTTAGATCATCGTCTCCGTGCAGGAAGAGTTGAATACAGAATCCGATGGAAAGGGTTCGGTATCAATGACGACTCCTGGGTACGCGAAGCCGATCTCGACACGGCATACGACATTCTGCAGGAATACAAGGCTTCACACGCCATTCCAATGCAGGATGTCCCCCTCAGGCGCTCAGCTAGAAGGAAAGAAGCAGTTCACGTCTTCGACCCTGACAGCGACGACTGGGAAGCCGACGAATGCACGTGGCCAGACGACTGGCCGCAGTATCGCGAAGAATTTGCGAAGGATCCTAAGCAACGCATGGTTAGACACCCCGACGGGGGATGGATGTCAGCGGACATTAACCAAAATGCGGACTTGAAAATCGTAGTCGGTGAAGGCGGCCGAATGCCGGAAAAGGGAACCAAGGACTCGGTTGGGTTTGACCTGTACACTGCAACAGGCGACGTTCTGCCAGCTCACGGGCAGACAGAATACAATACCAAACTGAAAATCCAGGTACCTTTCGGCACTTACGGACGTATCGCCCCCCGCTCTAGTCTTGCCCGCAAAGGCATAGACGTAATGGGTGGCGTCATCGACCACGATTATCAAGGCGAAGTAATCATCATTCTCCGGAATCACTCCGACATATCTATCGATATTCGGGCCGGTGATAAGATTGCTCAGCTCATCTGCGAAGTTGCCAAGGACCCGCACATTACGCTACACGGAAAATCTTACTTTGAAAAGATTAAATCCGAGCGCGGTACTGGTGGTTTCGGCTCCACAAGAAAGTAATCGTTCCATTAGGGACAATGAAACCTGAAGAGGGGGTAATGTCACAGATTTGGGACATGCCACTATTTTTCCCGTATTTTTACCTATTTATCTGGTATTTCTACAACCTTGTAGACGTTTACGCTGCTAAGCGCCCGTCTACACGTACACGCAACCAAACAACACGTGTCACGGATCACTCCTGGGGGGTATCTGTACATCCCTCGCTATTGGTATTCATAGGCGCCGCTAGGTGCGCGCGCGTCTTCCTGATCCTCAGCCACCTCCAGCGTCTCCTCCAGCCATATAGATCATCTGACTCAGTAGTTTAGCGCTGTAGGGTAGCGCGCACCTCAGGTACGGACACGTTACGGTCACAGTAGTTACATGTACGTTACTTGTCATGTGCCTCTTAGATAATGCGCACGGGCCATTACTTTAGGGCACGACTCGTAGTTACAATCGTCATGTATATATTACGTCGAGATGTGGGCTTACACCCCATCTCTCAGATTCTCGTCAATGGGATAATCCTCTTTCTCGCTACTTCGTCTGTGTTACTGCTGGCCCGGGGCCCCATCTCCTCTTCCTTGACTGTGATTGCGCCTTCGACGTCAGGGCACCTCGCGACTCTGTCGCTTGGATGGACCTTTGAGTACGCCGCTGCGCGTCGTTGCTGCCTTGTGGAGGGCTGTGGGGGTTCCCCATGTAGCCATGGTCGCACAGACCGGTGAGTCTGTGACATAATCTGAGAGATATCTTACCTCCCCTCCGGCGCCACCTGCGCTGGGGCCGAGGGTTCTCCATCTGTAGGTCGCCAAGGCAGCATGGCGGGGCAGCCGACGGTAGAAGCACCGTCGGTCCGTAGTTTTACGAGCCCCCACGAAATGCTACACCTGGCAAAGCGACCACAGGGAGTGAGAAAGCAAGACCGCCCCCTTTCGAACGCAAGGTAGCCGGGGTCGATCGACGTAAGTCGCGATTAGGGCCCGCCACCCACCCCTGCAAAGGGAATGCGGTGTGTGGAGGCACAGTGCAGTCTGACCACTTACCCCTGGGCGGCGGGGATTACTCAAGAACTGATGACCCGTGGGTATGCGAAGGGCTCCGCAAGGATGCCCAACCCCACAACGACCGGTCAACACGATGAATATGGACACGACGCCGACAGAACTGGCCTTTGGGTACGACGGACACGGGTGACGGGCACCCTCAGTGAGTAGCGGCTGGGAGCGATCCTTGCTGGCCGCGAAAGCTTCAACAAAAAACCTAGCTACAAGGCTGTCCCTCTCGACTCGGTGAGCCTTTGGCAAGCTCGGTGCCGCGCTGGGTTGGCGTCCCCACCAGCGCGCGCCCTTTTCTCTTCAACCCTATCCGACGGACGGACCGTCAGAAAGTCCCGGGTGCTCCCTGCTGCGATTGTGACAGGTGGTGCTGGCCCAGCAGTGCCGGGCTCTCTCTTAACCAACAGGAAGGGATGTCGTAGGACCAACGTCAGAGACGACGTTTTCTCGGAGGGGGGGTAATGTCACGGATCACTCCTGGGGGGTATCTGTACATCCCTCGCTATTGGTATTCATAGGCGCCGCTAGGTGCGCGCGCGTCTTCCTGATCCTCAGCCACCTCCAGCGTCTCCTCCAGCCATATAGATCATCTGACTCAGTAGTTTAGCGCTGTAGGGTAGCGCGCACCTCAGGTACGGACACGTTACGGTCACAGTAGTTACATGTACGTTACTTGTCATGTGCCTCTTAGATAATGCGCACGGGCCATTACTTTAGGGCACGACTCGTAGTTACAATCGTCATGTATATATTACGTCGAGATGTGGGCTTACACCCCATCTCTCAGATTCTCGTCAATGGGATAATCCTCTTTCTCGCTACTTCGTCTGTGTTACTGCTGGCCCGGGGCCCCATCTCCTCTTCCTTGACTGTGATTGCGCCTTCGACGTCAGGGCACCTCGCGACTCTGTCGCTTGGATGGACCTTTGAGTACGCCGCTGCGCGTCGTTGCTGCCTTGTGGAGGGCTGTGGGGGTTCCCCATGTAGCCATGGTCGCACAGACCGGTGAGTCTGTGACAACACGTACACAACGCGGTATACGTCCACCTGTCATAACAACACGTACATAATACGCCCGTACGCGTCAATGACTCAGCGGACTAACCTCCGGTGTCACGCGCCTTACTCATATCCCGATACCGGGCTATGTCAGTACAATTGGATAAGCGGCCCGCTCGTTATCACATGCCAATGCCCTTACGATTACTCATATCCCGATACCGGTATATAAGAATCACATGCATGGCTTACTAACGTAGCTACAGCCACTTCCACAACATGGACCTACGGTCCAAACAAACGATCTTACTGGTGCGGCCATTACCGGCGCACATGGTCTATTGTAGTTTACGACTTAACCATATTAGTTATGTCTGCGCACAGACCACCTTCATGTTTGGCTCCCTTACCGGTAACCAAACAAAGCATGTATATAAGTAGGGCTATCACTGCGGATAAGCCTTAGATTTGTTCTCTGCATTCGCACAGTTACATACCATCTCTGCTTGCGCCCACTAGCCTCCTCACCAACCTTCTGCAACATCTTCAAGTCGCCTATAAGGTTATAGTGTGAGTCCCACAGTCTAGTCTGTGTCAGGTCGCAGGTACCGATAATGGTTGGGAAAACACCCAGTCTGGGCAGTGGCATCTTTGCATTTGGGTATGGATAATGGGCTCAATTGAATGTCTCCCTGATTAAACTTCACACATTGTTAATAATCAAATACCATAGTAGAATGTGAAAATTCACTCCACCTGGTTGCATCTCTATATCTTCAGACCCTGGATTATACTAGGCAGACATCAAGTCATCTTCAAGTAAGGTAGTTCGCTCTGCACTGGTTTGAATGTGGAGGTAAACAGCAGGTGTCGGGTAGCAGGGAACGGGAAAGTGTTAAGGTTATTCCGATTTTTAGAACGCTGGCAGAACTCACCATTGGGCGAATACGATACAGGGACTTGTTGCGCAAACAACCCCCCTGGCTACTTGTGACTCTACTGGGCACATCCCCAGTTGTACTAGTGTATAGGGTGTGTTCCACCTTTGGCAGATCCAACTCTACCCCCGTTTCACATTTATCATTCACTAGATAATAGATGGTGTTCAACTGCCATCATTCCTATCTATCGTCTCAGATATATCACTACATACCTATCAAACATTTGGGACTATAGCATAGATAGTGGTGGTAGCATCTGGGACTGACTTGACCCCTAAAACCTAACATAGTATATAAACTCATGTACTTACTGTCGAGGCTCTTCAGCTCGACCTTGTTGTACAAACAAGAAGTCTTATACTTGTTCTCAAATGTAGGAAACTACACTCAGTATTTCTCGCTCGAGCAACCGAACGACTAAGTCCTCGAAGTGCACACAGACTTCTCGGACTTAGGCGAGTCTTATATTCTATTAGACTCGCACCTGAACAAATTATATCCTCTAACGTGTATTGGATATTACACCAATCTCCTAGGAACTTCACCTAGGACTTGAAGGCATCTAACGAGTATTTGCCTCGCATACGACGACGTGTCTATGTGTGGAAGAACGATCTATATTCACAACTCGAATATACGAACGGTTATTCGACCCGTAACAATATGGGTGCATATATGCAGGTATCTTGGAGCGTAAATCAAGAAAAATGCACAGACGCTTGAACTCGGACATGCACCATTCGGCTTCCAGGACTACATCGAGCATCATCCCAATCTCGAGGGAAAGCTTGACATCCATGAAGGTATTAATGGCGCGCATGACCCATCAGCCTGCCTCCGCATATGATACGAGATGCTGGCTGGCAATGCGGTATCAGAAAGGCGCATATATGCTGCAAAACTGGTGACTTACTTATTTGCAGGGATGACAGACTTCGCATCCTTGTGCTGCACACAGTTGATCATTTCTTTGAATCCCTTCTTAGTTCCCAGCAGCTTGAGTACCAGGTCTTCGTCTTCTTTGTCCTCGTCCACTTCTCTCTCCTCTGGATCTTCTTGATTTTCTTGATCTTCATTTTCTTGATTGCTTGCCTCGTCCTCTTCTTCATCCGAAGATTCGTCTCATGCGCATCTCGCATTGGAGGCCCTGCCTGCTGTTGCTGCCCCAGCAGTGACTTCCTCGCCAGAGGAGCGGCAATGCTGAGAAGCACCGGTCGAGTCCATGCGAGCACGCTTTGCTGCCGGCTGATCATCCTCCTCACGCATTGTTTGCACACCTTTATAGGCTGGCCATGGGCCTGGATGGGAAGCTGGCATAGACTGGGAATATTGCGCACGAGCAGTGGCTCCCTTGGCACGAGAAGCTAAGGATCCAGATACACGAGCCATATTCGAGGCTTGCCTATCAGTGAAGAAGACTATGGAGATGAAGGAACGAGATTGAGTTGCAGAAGCTGACACGTGCTCTGTTTTAAGTGCGTAATGCACTCACATGCTCTCTCCACACTTCAGCATAAATCAAGCTCTACTTTTGTAAACATAATAACGGCATAGAGTCTGCTGAACTGTAGAAGGTGCGAAGAGTTGAGGAAGTGGCCCTGCACCGGCCCTGATCTTGTGCCTCCTGCAGAGCAAAAATAAAAATAAATCAACTCTGAGCTTGAGCAATTGAGTCTCGTCCATTTCTCCAGTACAGTATGAGTTACATGATCACTTTGATAATAATTCGCGCTATCTATGAATGCGCAAGAAGTTGAGGAAGTGGCCCTGCACCGGCCCTGATCTTGTGCTTCCTGCAGAGCAAGGCACGAATCTGAAAACGCGACCAGGTGATGTCACATCTGTGATGTGACGCATCCTGACATGCCTGACGTGTCGGTGGCTGGTTCCTCCTATGGCGCCTCCGACCTCCCACTTGACTCTGAGACTGAGCTTAGTCCTTAGCATTTGATGACTCTAAATTGCTAGAGCTCTTGAGCAAGTTACTATTGAAGCAATACAAGGTCTCTCCTTGAAGTTGAAGTCTGCGAGTGTTCCACATGGCAGCTAAATGTCATAGACATGCTACTGTCAATCAATTAGATGAGATATGTGGTCAAGATAATGTTTATAAAGTATACAGATCAGTAGAGAAACATAGTTCTGAGAATATGAATGTGTAACATAGCGTATCTACCACTATAAATACCGCACACTATGATGTCACAGTGTCTCCAAGGTTGCAAAGTGATAGAGAGTCCAATCCGTATTATCTGTACCTTTTGCTATTGCACAGTATACCATATCATATAAACTATATACCAGAATATTTTCATGATTTAAGAATTGACTCTCAGTGAGTGGTGGGGTGTTCCATCGGGTGGTGTCTAAAACACATACCAATCTTTGAATAGGCACATTATATTAACAAGCATAATCGGGCGGGCGCTATGATAGTATGATCTTCTTCATTGTATTAAGATAATATGTGTATATTTCTACACTATGTATGTTACGGGTCAAATACCCATTCGTATATTCAAGTCGTGAATATAAATTGTTCTTCTGCACATGGGCACGTCGCCATATGCAAGGCAAATACTCGTTAGATGCCTTCAAGTCCTAGGTGAAGTTCCTAAGTCCGAGAAGTCACTGTGCACTTCGAGGACTTAGTCATTTGGTTGCTCAAGTGAGAAATACTGAGTTTACTTTCCTACGTTTGAGAACAAGTATAAGACTTCTTGTTTGTACAACAAGGTCGAGCTGAAGAGCCTCGACAGTAGGCACATGAGTTTATATACTACATTGGGTTTTAGGGGTCAAGCCAGTCCCAGATGTCACTGATACTATCTACGCTATAGTACCAAATGTTTGATAAGTATGGAGTGATATATCAGAGACAATAGATAGGAATGATGATGGTGGTCGGACACCATCTATCAGCTAGTAAATGATAAAGATGAAACGAGGGCAGAGTTGGATCTGCCAGAGGTGAAACGTGCCCTATACGCTAGTACAACTGGGGATGCGCCCAGTAGAGTCACAAGTAGCCAGGGGGGTTGGTTATGCAACAAGTCCCTGTATCATATTCGCCCAATGGTGAGTTCTGCCAGCGTTCGAAAAATCGAAATAACCGTAACAATGTAGCCATACAGATCTCACATAGCACATGTTCTACGACTGCATGTCTGTTTCGGCACTGACTTTCTCGATATTTTCCTACACCACTCACCAAAGAGCAACGATAGAATCATGATCACAGTGCTTAAGTATACAGTGGATCCTATACTGTATGTGACTGGAGCTTCAGAATTTTTAACAATGTGTTGCCATAGCTGTGGACTGCACAAGTCGAATGATGTTGAAATCTGCTTCAGCCACTTCAGCCACCCAGACGAAGGTTTGGGGCTTATCTGAGTTTCAATAGTAGTTAGGGTTACACATTTGGTCAATGCACGCTCACGCTTGAGCAATTGAGTCTTGTCCATTTCTCAGATACAGTCTCAACTGCATAATCGCTTTGATAATAATTCACGCTGTCTAGGAAGGCGCAAGAAGTTGAGGGAGTGGCCCTGCGCTATCTCTGATCTTGTGCTTCCTGCAGAGCGAGACTAAATTAACTCTGAGCTTGAGCAATTGAGTCTCAACCATTTCTCCAGTACGGTATGAATTGCATGATCGCTTTGATCATTATGCATGGTCAGTCGACATTCTACCCTTGCGCTAGTTCACCCCTGAGCTTGAGTAATTGAGTCTCGTCCATTTCTCTAATGCGATATTAATCAAATTATTACTGTGTGAGCACTCTAAATGGTCAGGAACATAATACCGTTGTGTTAGTTCGTCTTAGAGCTCGAGTAATTGTGTCTCGTCCATTTCTCAACAAAATGATTATAATGTGGGAGATCAAATGATCAACTTGAATACAATGTAGGCCGTCCAACTAGTGGGGAACATAACACCATCATGCTGATATACTCCTGAGCTTGAGTAATTGAGTCTCGTCCATTTCTCACAGTGCGTCTTTATATTGCCATCGATTTGATTGAGTATGTGCACTGTTCATCGATCTGTGGATGTCCTACTTTGGTAGCTCACCCTTAGACTTTTACAATTGAGCCTAGCTCATTTCTCACATACGATCCTGAACGAATTAGCAATCGCAATATTATGCATGCTAAACAACAATATAGAAACACACACGATTCCTGAGTGATATTATGCATAACCAAATATGGTAAAAATTTCAATATATTACTAGAAGATTGTATCAATTATTCAAAGTTGAAAATATATATCCATATCCATCAAGATCTGAGGCCACAATCAAGTTTGAGGTCATAAGCGCCTTACGGTTGATCGGCCACCAACGCATCAAGACGCATCACGATAAGCATGTGACTGACACGTGATCGCATCCAATCATTCCACTTTCGTGTTCAGACCTCTACACTTTGAGACATTGTGAGCAACAGCGTGAACTCCGCAATCTAATCAAGATTACATAATGCTTGCCAATCTAAGTGCAAGAAGCAGCATTGAGCGCATACAATGCATTTGATCCGTTCGGAGCACTCACAGACAAGGCTCAACGCCCGGACATAATGGAATTGAAATGATAATATAATTGACTTTGTTGCATTCCATGTGCTCTTGAACACAGAAGACACAGAATCAAAGTATGACACAAAGTCAAGTCTATTGATGTGATGGTGCACATGAGCGATGCCGCCCTGCATGTTTTGCTTTTTGGCTTTTTCTCTATTGAACACCACGACTACAAGCTATATATTTATTACTATCTGCAACAGTACAAGAGGGACAGTAAAAACCAATCTCAGTTTAATGAGGGGAGGCGGAATTTCTATCGTACAACAACGGACTTTACACTCTGCATAGCAAGACATATGTTGAGAGATGATAGCAGCAACAGGAGTGAACACTAACGACGGTAGCATACAATAATACTGAATGAAGGTGACGACAGCAACAGCAGGGAGTACTTGCAATAATAAGGAGCGATGTGATTTATGTGATGGATCAGATGTTGCGGCGGACACACTTAGTATCAGCATGCATGCTGTCCCTGTCATCTGTGATATTTCTCTTGCATTTGCTAAACGTTTGATGTCCTCCAGGGGCATCCTCTATGAGAGTAGTGTCTTTGTCCAGCACAGACTGGCTAGAGACGGCGACATTGTTGGGACGCAGAACGGGAGGCTGCTGAAAATCGATGATGAGATCGAGAAAACACCCCCTAATAGGTGTACCACATACCCGAGTGATTTTTTTGTTGGGGAATGCGGTTGGTATCTTCTTTGGGTCAGGGAGAAGATCACTATATGCACATATATTCAGCTTAAAATGGGCCAAGCTGGGCACTATGCGTTAAGACTCACTGTAAGCAGAAGCCCTGCGATATCATTATCTCGTCCTCCATCATTCCTTGGCCATCTTTGTCAAGGTCGCATCTTACATTTCCTAATGCTTGGAAGAGGACTGCAGTAGTAGTGCGGGCAGCCTCCCATGGGGTATGCCGATCGTGCGGGTATTTGACATCGGCATTATGAAAGTCACCTAGTAATACTGAAGAGAGCCAAGTTGCCCTATGAGCAATTGAAAGAGAAAGTCCAAGCATTTTATAGGCAACGAGGCGATAAAAAGGAATAGTCACACCCAAGGCACGCAGGTCAACAGGGGGAGTGTAGTGCTGCAACTCTTTTATGAGATTGGTAGTGCATGCGGAAATTACGTCTAGAGCAAAGATAATGTTGCTGGAGTGGGTGGTATCTGAGGATAACCTGAAGTCACTGTGAGACATGTCCAAGGACATTGTGAAGTGGATGGAAAGATGAGGGAAAAAATGTGAAGTTGGACCAGCATACCTATAAGCGCCATATTACTTATTATGGAGTTGACGCCACCGTGATAAGGTTCTTGACTTCCATAAATGGTCATCAACCCTGCCCACTTTGACTTCTGACTTTCATACCTCCCCACGTTGCAATACAGTGCATGTCATCTGCTTTACCATATGTTTTATATAGAGTAGCTAGGCAATGAGCAAGAAATATGTAATTTATTAATCCATATTTGGGACGTTTGTGATGTATTATAAGCTAAGTCCTTACTCATGCGCTTAGGAATGCACATAGTAATGCTTACTTACCACACTAGAAGCGTGTACAGTATACAACCGGGACAGAAGGAAGGCTAGATGACATAAAGCTAAGTACTCACTTCCTCATATTCAATTAGAAGAGTAGAGATGCACACAGTATCACTTACATACTGCACCATAAACGTGTACAGTATACGACCAAGACCGAAGGAAGGCTCGATGACATCGAGTTAAGTACTTACCTTCCTCATATTCGATTAGAAGAGTAGAGATGCACACAGAAATGCTCACCTACTGCACCAGAAGCGTGTACAGTATACGACCAAGACCGAAGGAAGGCTTGATGACATTGGGTAATGTACTCACCTTGTGCAAAAAGAGATAGAGCCACGCGAGTAAGTAGCCTAGTTGAATGTTCTTGATGAGGAACATGTAGATGCGTGTGAGGAAGTAGCCTATTTTGATGATCATGATGAGGAACATGTAGATGTGCGTGAGGAATTAGTCTGGCTCAATGGTCCAGGTAAGGCACAGATAGGTGCATGAGATCTGCAATTGCAAATTCTTGTGTTTGCATCTTCATTTATTGGGTGTTCCATTGGTCTTTGTGTCTTCTTCCGCTTGGCGCCCCACTGGGCATTCTGAGAGATGATCGACCTATTGCGAGCACAGTGTGTGGGTGTACAGATGAGATGACTTGCAAATCATTATCACCATTGCTACAAAGTCCAAATTGGCCATCAATGCCTCAAGGATAGTATACGACTGAGACCGAAGGAAGGCTCAATGACGTCGGAATAAGAACTCACCATTCATATCTACGCTTAGGAGGTAGAGACGTGCACAGTAACACTAACCTACTGCACCAGGAGCGTGTACAGTATACGACTGAGACTGAAGGAAGGCTCGATGACACTAAGTTAAGCACTCACCTTTCTCATATGCGCTTAGAAAGTTAGAAGTGTTCACGGAAATACTCACCTAATGCATCAGGAGCATGTACAGTATATGACCAAGACCGAAGGAAGGCTCAATGACGTTAAGTTAAGTACTCACCTTTCTCATATGCACTTAGAAAGGTGGAGATGTGCAAGACAGTAGTCTAGCCAAGGCATCTAAATGAGGAACATGTAGATGCACGTGAGGAAGCCTTGATACTAGCTTCTTCCATTGGGCGTTCCGGTCAGTTAGTGTTCCATTGGGCATTCCGAGATGCAGTCAGGTGCTATCTCCTATAGTCAGATACTCTCAGCGACAATTTAAGGTTGTAACGTGGAAAAAGCAACTGGATATGAGAGGGAGTTGTTAGGGACTTGTGAAGCCGTGGTACATGCGTGTGAGAAATTGGCCAACTCAAGAAGAAACGCATGCTTGACACGTCTGTGGCATCCGGCACTTGCAGCTATCCACAACCCTTTACTCGAATATGCACCTTGTTTTCTGGACTATCTTTCTATACATGGCTCTACATTGCATTGACTGTGGCAGAGAAGACTTCTACAACAAGCATGGTCTTGAGAGACACCAAGGCAAGTGCCCGGAAAGTGGTAGAGTCCTCAAGGATGCCATCAAAAAGCGGAAAATGCGACAAGATGTTACTCAAAGAAAATTGCTGAGAACCGAGGATGGTGGAGGCATACTAGCACTGTGCAAAGAGCTAAGGTTTGAGGAGGAGATATGATATCTGAGGTTCGTTAACCAATTAATCACACATGCAACTAACTCTCGCACAGACGCCAGAAGTGTCTTCGTCTACCGCAAATGATACCTACATATACTCTATAAGTAGGACAGGGTGAAAACGTCGAAGACCCGCCTATCTAGTCGACTGCATACCCACAACCGAGGAGGGTGTAGCTCTGCAGGTGCCTGGAGTGGTTACTCGACTAGACATTCCGGATTCTACTTCAACAACTCCAGAAAATAGCACCGTAGACTCGTCAAGTCCATCCTCGTGCTATGATACAAAACCTGACAGGTTTGGTATCTTCCGACGATATTCTGCGACCCCAAAGCATATTCCCCCAGATGTGTCGTCACTAAGCGACTTGTGCGACTCTCCTACACTTCAGAATCCAAACCACGGTGCCGCATTATCTGTGTGACGTGAAGGTCCCCCAAATGCGTGCGATGCACACAATCTGTTTCATCCATTCTCGAACTCCTCTGTGTATAGGTTCATGAAGTGGGATCTCGATTCATATGGTGCCATGTCAAGGAGCAAGTCACAGAGCCTTCTAGACGACATCCTATTTGCTCCTGGTTTTGAGCTGTCTGACTTGTGACACAGTACGCCTGTGGGACTCACCAAGTGCCTATATTGTTGAGATAAGGCGACTTAGAGAGGAGGCAATACCAGCGCAGCAGGATGTGAGAGGTTATTCTACGGCGCAAGCCGAGAATAATAGAACTAGAGAATAAAGGCGTCTAGCCCTATCATTATATACATGTTTAAGGGAAGGTCACGTGCTACTAGCTAGCTATGTCCTTACCGGGTTATGTGGCTTTGCCAAAGGGCGAAGCTTATCTTATCTACTGTTTATGGACTCTACATAGAATGGCCGTGGCAAGGCCCTAATGGCCGAACCAGTCGTATGAGAGGGATTTGTGTATATTATCATATGAACGCGGGCGCAGCCCGGGTATATGGGAAGCCGGTTGCCGGATACCGTGAGGTATAATGGCGATTGGCCGGTCTTCGTAGGATGACCAAGGCGGGATGCCGAGGTCGTTATGCCATTGGACGGGTAGTACCGTGGCATGTGTTACAGCCCGGTCCGGATGGTTACCGGGGCATGTGTTGGACTTAGCCGTGAGGCGAGGTCCGGTGTTTGGGCAACGCCGTGATGGCAGAAGCCCGGGACTTGGAGACCGCCGAGTCCGTGGGAGGCCGGGAAGGCCGTGACCTATAGCGATATAGCCTTGATGCTATTATAGTGCTGTTTGGTCGTGTTGCCATTATTATGCGAAGGCGTGGCGCGCCTGAGGTGCCATTGTGATCAAGGATCTTATGGCGGTGGGAAGCCGGGAAGGCCGACCCAATAGTACAAGGCCGCGAGGCACTGTTTGTACATGTGGACATTATTATGCGAGCGTGCCGCGCTCGGCCTATCATTATGATCTAAGATCTATGACGTGACTGGTCTTGCTATGGCGGGCGAGACCTGTATGACGTAGCTGTAGTGTTGCTATTGGACGTGGTTGTACCGTAGCGTTACGTAAGCTGGTCATGTGGTTGATAAGCCCAGTTAAGAGCTTGTCGTGGTGGCAATGGGAGTTAACCCATAGATAACTTGTAGGTAGACGTATAAATCCCAGGTAAATTGCTATAATCGTAGGAAAAATGCTGTAAGCCCCAGATAAATCTGTGACAACTTGAGAGGGATGAATGTTGGACGAGAATGGGAACGGGTTGAATCCTCAGAAACCAGCGACCCAGAATTTTCCGCTGCAGATGGATGGAATAAAAGCTCTGTCACAGTTTCCGCTGTGGCATTTAGGTGCGCCCCATCAGGGCTCGAACCCGCGTACTTACGTCTATGTAGTCACGTGCCTGTTGCATGTAGTATAGTGGTTAGGTTACTATGCTAGCGCCCCCCTAGGTTATACATCAGGTGCCTTGCCTCCTTAGATACTAGCGCCGCCCCATAGCTACGCACGGACCTACTTTAGGGTAGCCACATACGACCGTGCTGCGACGCCCCTCTTGTATATAAGGCTGCACCCTCTGAGGCTTACACCTCAGAGTTGTTATTCTAGACGTTGGGCTTAGTCCCTCTCTACTCCCTCATGCGTGCTTGTCTGCGACCGCGACACACTCCTCTTCTTGTCTAAGACTGGGCGCCTTACGACTTAAGCAATACCCAGAGGACGGTCAAGACTTTAATAAGTACGTTATGACAGTATTGTGTCAAGCTCTGTCACGGTCAGGCTGCCAAAAGAGAAGGAAAAATGGGCCTACGAGAGCAAAGTGCCGCAACTGGAGGTTCCAGATGTATACCATCATAGCCTTCTGGATATTATTAAGACAGTCTGCCGAGATCCTGAGGCAAGCTCCTACCAGTGGATCCCTTACAAGCAGTTCTGGAGACGACCGAAGAATTCTTCTGACGGGACGGTTGATGAGGCCCAGTGAGAATTCCATGTATTTAAATGTATCCAGAAGTATCGGAAACATTAGGATACAACGCGAACCATAGACTACATTAGGATACATAGTAGACGCCCATACAATGTATCTTACCTACACTAAATGTATCTAGATGTAACTATGATAAGTTTCGATATATCAAATATATTTCAATGTATCCTCAGGGTTGCATGAGAATGTCCGGCAGTGTATTGCAATAAATCACAGTGTATCCTATAATGTAGCTGCATATAGCTTGATGTCTCGACATATATCCTGGTACAAGATCATGGTACACGTGAATATATCCGAATGTATTCAGATGTATTGACACTGGGTAATTAGATGTATTCTAATGTACTAAAAATGTCGACACGGAGCACCCAAATGTGCTCCAGAAATATCTGGATGTACTCACAGATATCCATCCATACCCATGCTCCTCGTCCCTGCCCCCGCCCCTGGCCCCGTCCCGGCTCCTCGCCCTCTGCTCCCTGCTCCTCGCCCCCGCTCCCGGAAACTGTCAGTCTGCTTTCTCTTGCCCGATCCGTTTGCCGCTTGCTTTCTGCAGTGTGTGTATGAGGTATGGAAAATATATTTGAGTAAAAAAAAACACGCACCAGTTCGTTCGCGGCAGCGGTATACACCTAAGAGTGTCAAATGAAAGATTTGAATACGATATTACGAGAATCGACGTACCTGCAGTTGTTCTTTTGACAAGGCGCTGAAATCCTTGTTGAACTCGTCTGTTCTTCCATTGGGGTGCGTTGTCTTCCATTCGTGAGCAAATATATTTCTACAAAAAAGACGAGACAACATTTGAAAAAGAGTGAAGTGCGTACCTAGCATTCGGGACATTTCCAGGACGTAAAATATGCCTGCGCCTTTGTCTTCCAGGTACCTTAGCAGTCTGTGCCTCGTTAGCTCTCTCTGTAGCTGTGGTCGTGTGCCGCGCCGTCCTCTCTCCGGCATGTCCGCGCTATGGGCGGCCTTTGGTTTGCAGCGTAGAGCTTATGTCTAGCATCATGACGTCCCCGGATGTGTCCTGCGCCGCATTGCGTTCGTCGTTTACCTGCACTAAATTTCCTCCCGCCCCGCTCGGTCCACGCACAACGCTTTCTGCGCTCGACATTAAATTCTCTAGAGCTGTGTCGGCCGAGGACGATGCGACCAAGGACAACGCGACCAAGGACAACGCGGCGATGCGATCCTGCTCAAGCGAGGTGGCATTTGATTGGAACGCGAGGCTGATATGTCAGGGGTAGTACAACGCACAACGAAACACTAAGAAAAAAAATTACGCAGCGCTGTTTATCCTGATTCTACGCTCGCGGGGTCCGGTGCTATCCTGATCCGAAGGGGCAGGCCTCTTGTCGCCAGTGTTTGGTTCAGTCAATTGGGTGCGTACGGCAGAGTCAGGCACAAGAGGTTCAGCTGAGATGTCTCGCGAGGACTTGAGAGGAGCAGCGTTGCCAGAAGGATCGTCAGAAGCAGTCCCAAGCTCTATGATCTGAGTCGAAGAAGTCCGAGATGAGCCCGGCACATCCTGTGCCTGTAAAGACTCGGCGATCTCTGTTCGCGAAGCCGGCACTGACGTCAACACTTCCTGTGATTCGCGCGAGGCTGTGGAAGCGCTGATCGAGGTACGCAGCGCACGATCTGAAGCGCTCGAATAAATTCAAGAATGGTACGTAGCAAGGACATCTCACCTGATGCAGCAAGTAAACGTTCTCCTGGCTCCTGGAGTGCTAAGACCCCTGCTCCTGGCTCTTGGTGTGCAGATGTATGAATGGAAGGATGTGATTGAGTTGAGACCGGCCGGGCAGTGGCACGTGGACCTGAATGTGCAAATAACTGAGGCCGTTTCTGCTTCCAACGTGGGTAAAGCACGGTGCCTAGCTGGTCGACCTTCCAGTGATTCTCGCAAAGCGCGAGGTCCGGAAATAATTTTTCGAGGTGCACGCGGAATTCTGAGGCGTCCTCGGTGCTAAGCCGACCCCAGCTTTTGGGTGCAATACCCCGCTCTACAACAGACTGAAAAAAACTGCGACATGCTCTTCGAACACTCTCGAGTTCTGAATCCGAGAACATCTCTCCATCCGCATGTTCCGTGAAACCTAGCTCCTGATTGTCGGATTTAGAAGTATGTTCATTGTTACCTGCAGAGTGAGGCCTTCGGCCTCGGCGCGGTCTTTCAGCTAGTGTGTCAGTCCTTCCCTTCGTCAAGGCTTCTCTCTTATCGTGCCATGTTTTCGCTCGCCAAAATTTAATGCGGGGGTATTGTGACTGCTGAGTAGGGTTACGTTAGGGTTACGGAGTTTGAATCTTGCTCTTTGGGCATTAAGCGCACAACGATGTGACGGATATGGCAATTGCTACAGCTCGGAGGCGCCAGTGCTATGAGTAGCGCTCGTCCCTGCACATATTGTAATATTCGTCATGGTCGCTGTCCGTTCTCAGATCACCTCATCTACGCATTATCTGCAATTTCGCGTTGAAACACTGTACCCACTTCCATCCCGAACTCACTTATACACTATTCATTCATCTGCAGTAATATCATCCACATGAGTGAACTGTAGTAAGTCCAATCCGAGCTTCTCCGCAAGAAAAAAATTACCCTCCAGATTGCGTCCGTGAGGGCCATAGGGGGCAGGATGTGGTATCATTGCAACCACAGCTTGAATTGAGGTTACATTAATGACTTTGAGATTGCGAGCACCTTGTTATTTGCAAGAGTAAAGTGTATTTTCTGAGCAATTGAGTAGATCCTGGTCTGGGTCTGAGTACGCTGACACGAGTGCGAGGCCACTATTGCGGTGGGGATGGGGAGCTTGGAAAGAATATTGAACCTCAGCAATCATGTAAATTCCATTCTCGTATATCTAGGATATGTCAGCCACCAGACACTTCGCAGATAAATGAACTAGCACACGCACCTTTACGTTGCGTGCAATTCGTAATTTTTCGACAGGTGTATCAGATTCTCTCCATAACGATCGTGCAACCTGTTTATTAGGTAAAATTACGCGTGCCCATCTTGATATGGTGGGATTAGAGGTCCAGTATGCCGACATAGCAACTCCCATACTCTCAAGATATGGTACTATGACGCACTTCTCTGCGTCTGTAATAGGAGTGGCCTTGTCTTCGCTTCTCCGTAGAAGAGCATACCCACCACCAAGATCAATAGCACCACATGGCAGTGACTGTGGCTCGGTGAGTGCAGGAATCATGGCGTGTATCGCATTCATTTGGCATCTCCTGACAGCAATTTCTGCCATATTTGCATACGCACTTGAATGGTTGCGGATTTGTAACCCAAGCTCCCCGAGAAGACGCTCCATGGGCCACTGGGAGAAGATGATTTCAGGGCCAAGACGTTCAGTCTCTGTAGGGATATGAGTGACAGAGTGTATGCTTTGCCGCACGAAATGCAATCTTGCGGTTTTGCGCTCGTAATAAATTAGCTCGTAGTCTTTTTCGAACATGATTAATAGCGCGGACGCCTCCATGATATCTGCACGCGAGATGTTACGTTGGTAAAGCAGGCGAACACCTCTGACAAGCTTGCAGAGGTTACGATAGAATACTTCAGGAAGTACGTTGTAAAGGAGTGCCGGACAGAGACAGTAGAGATGGATTAAGTGCTCCCATGCCTTATAGCCACTAGTCAGCTTGTCGGCAATATTCCTGGGAGCACGGTCAAATGATCCGGGAAGGTATGGAGTGGTGGCGGCTACAGCTTTACCATGCGCTTCCCAGGTATCCTTGGTAAGCACCATACACCATAAATCTCCATGTCGATCTATCGTCGTTAGGATCGCACTGGATCGTGCCGCGCCACAGACTGATGAATAGATCTGGGATATTAATTGCGACGAGGTGCATAATGTCTGCAGGAAAGCATGTCGGAAGTCCTAGTGTAGACCTAAGTGGGAGACCTCCAAATAAACTTGGTTTTGCAATTCCGGTTTCTAAGCGCAGCTTTTGAAATTCCCTATCTGTCCTCGCACCCAGCACGCGTGTGAGATTGTCATAGTACCGCTTATAAGCCTCGACAGAGTCGAGAATTTGCGGCTCAACATCTTCATGACTGCAATTCGCAACATCGTAGTTGTCCGGCTTTAAGCATGCAGGATAATAGTAACCAGAACCTGGCTTATGACGCCCCTTAAGAGGACAGTAGATTCGACATCCCTGGGCACCCGAGTGCCCGACCAAGCCATTGAGATAAGTCATCCCCACTGAATCGGCAGTGGCGAGCAGGAGGAATAGTTTCGATTCAATAATTCCGCCATGCGGATCCCAGATTTTAAGTCCTTCGATCATATGAGAGCTGAGGATACGCAAGCCAGGAAAAATGAAAGAGTCGACATTTTTTGGCTTGTTAGGACCTGGGATGATGCCGCCGGGAATAACATGGGTTTTCTTGTACCGGACTTCTGGCGCGTAGTCCAATAATACCCACATATACACCCAGCAATCGGATTGCTTACACGCATAGAGCTGTGCACCGTCCATGGAGAACATGAGCACGATGTCGTCATCTCCGATGTCGCCCTTATCGCAAGCATTGAGGTAATCCTCGCCATGTACAAAGTCGGTATATTCTGGAATAATGGAGTCGTTGGCGAGGAGAGATCTGAGTACCTTCCTAGTGATTTTGGAACGGTAGTTGGCACCCTCTGAGCTGACCACAGAACGGCGCATGGCTTGTAATACCGGACCTATAAGTATAGTAGTCATTTGTTTTCTTGGTACATTGACGCGTTTTCTCCTAACGCGTTTTTCGACATAGCGATTTTCCCCGCAGTACGAGCAAATAATAAGGTCGCTATATATTCCTGTGAACGCCATACAGCTGCTGATACACACGTTGTGCTTCAGAGCAATATTCCGGTGATCTCGGCCACTTTGGCCTTAATTTCAGAGAATGAGAGCATTTCAATGTGAGGAGGGCATCGAGCTACAGCTCTGCGAACGAGATTGTAATGTTCCTGAGCGACGTAGTCCAATCCTAAGTAGACTTCGATTGACAGAGTTATAACAGGGTCATCGATGTTGACGAGCTCGGTAGGGGGATTTCGAATGCGCTCGAGTACTCCGGGGTCAGCTGTTTCGTCTTCCAACCTTGAACTTCTAAGGAGATGCTGCATGCCCACAGTATCATGCAGATCCTTTAGAGTTATCTGGTCAGGAATGCCGAGATCTTCAGAGGATGGGTTGAAGTTGTCGCCAAGTTGAGTGCCAGAGTCATCATCTAGGCTCAATTCATCCAGCAGGCCAACAGGGAGATCCATAGCTAGATGCCCAAAAAGCAATCGCTCCTCGTCCTCTTCTTCTGCAGCTGTGATATCTGCAATACTACCAGCGTCCTGAGTAGGGTCGCGCGCCCCCGCGTCTGGGTTAGGAAGTTGCACGTGATTTGAGGTAGGCTGCGCTACAGGGCACTCGTGCAAGTCGCGGGCGTCTACAACTTCGGATTGCTGCAGGGCAAGTCTCTAAGGTCACTATACCGGTGCCGCAGGCTTTTTGCGTACCTCAAAAATGGGCTCCACTACCTCAGCCATCTCCTGGTCTTTTTGTTGTAGCTCCATATTCATGGTCTCGTCTTCTTGCAGTGCAATTGCGTGGCCAATGCCCTCCGGTACATCTTCTGCAAAAAATCAATATCGTTCGCAGTATCTACAATGACAAAACTCACGGTCAGCGTAGGAATCATTGTTTTCATCAATGTTTTCCAGATTCCTATCGTTGCTCTCTTTGTTTGACGCCTCCTTATTTATTAATATCAATATCTGCGTTGCGGCTGGTGCCATTAAAATTGACATACTAACGCGCGCTCTCCCTGAGCAGAATACATATCTACCCCACCCTCAAAGAATACATTCTGAGCATTATCCTCAGCTCTTCTTCTTGCGGCGTCTTCTCTGCGATACTTGGCATGTGTGCAGTAGGTAGTTTTGCCCACAAAAGGCGAGCCCCTCTTTTTGCATAGTCGACTACAGCCGCAAAAATAGACTTTGTTCCCTTTATCATCTATCTTGTATACAGATTCTCGAGGCATCGTGTTGTCTCGACGATTTATTGGAAGCAGGGGGTTGTATACAAAGCAGGGTAAGGAGGAATGTACGAACGGTAGTGCAGCAAGATAGCGTAAGCGACAAAAAAACGTAACGACGTAAGCATGCTAATGGAAGCCTACGTACGGAGCCATACGAAACCCCCCTACGTCTGCATTAACATTACGCAGACTTAGGCATCAGATCTGTCGTTCGTTGGCATACGTCAATCTACTTAGTAGGTCACATGATACGACGAATACATTTCGATTACACTGGATATATTTCGTTACATTGAACCTTAGCAGTTACATTTAGATACATCCAGAATCATTTAGATATCTTTAAATACTCCGGATTCTCACTGGGGATGAGGAGTCAGCAGAAGTGGACGACATCCATGTTTACTCAGAACTGTTTGACTCTGATGCTATGCTCCTGGAGTATGATAAAATACGCTCCCAACCTCCTGACCCAGATGATCCTGTGGATACCGAAGTTGCGATTGTGCCGATCATGCTATGGTCAGATTCTACTCACCTCGCCAGCTTTGGTTCCGCTTCTCTGTGGCCCATCTACACGTTTTTCGGTTTTATATCGAAATACATACACAACAAACCCACTTCCTTTTGTGCACATCACCTCGCCTATGTGCCATCTGTAAGTATTCGCTTTTTCTGTCTATTGTGTATTTTATTAATGTGGTCATATCTCAGCTTCCTGACTTCATCCAAGATAAATATCAATCACTCTACGACACAGCTGCAACCACCAATGTACTACAATTTTGCAAACACGAGCTCATGAATGCCATATGGCTGCTCATCCTTGATCCGGAGTTCATGAAGGCATATGAACATGGCATTTTAGAAAAATGCGGCGATGGTATATTACACCACCTATTCCCTTGATTTTTCACATATTCAGCTGATTATCCTGAGAAGAAAGGAATGAAGTTTACGATTGATCGTGTCTCGTATACTAATGTGAATCTATTACCTTGCGTGAATTCGCTACCTGGCTCAATGCCCTTGCCCGTGCTACCTGATACAAAAGGCAGATATTTCTGAGATGGGAACGCCTGCAGACATGGAGCGTCGAAATATACTTCGTGTCAACACTACTTCTATTCAGAATTTGATCGATGGCGTGAGGAGGTCGGTATTCAGGAAAGGGTTTGTGCTCAATAGCAAGAAAATTCTCGACCAAAAATCACTGGTGGCTACTAGGGTGAGCGATGTGATGACCATAAAAAATTACATGCTCATGGGTGTCTAGAGTGCATTTTCTCAACGACTTTCAAAGTTTGGCTTCAACTTCTACTCAATGTTTGTGCCTGACCTTCTGCATGAATTTGAGCCTGGTGTGTGGAAGGCTGTATTCACACATCTACTGCATATTTTGTATGCAGAAGGCAAAAGACAGAATCCAATATTGAACAAAAGGTACAGCAATTTATGGTCATTGTATGAATATGCTCAAGTAGACAACATAGGTTCCGCCTTGTACCCACATTCGGCTGCGACACAATTCGTCGTTTCACAAACAATGTGTCTGCAATGAAGCAGCTGGCTGCAAGGGACTTTGAAGATATTTTACAGGTGTGTTACAAAATACGTTACTTGTATTTCCTCACTCACCCCCACTGTAGTGCATCATTCCTGTCCTCAATATGTTATTGCAACCAGAACATAACGAAGTAGTCCTCACGTTGCTGTTCGAGCTGGCTACATGGCATGCCCTTGCGAAACTACGCTTACACACGGAGGATACCCTCACAGTCTTTACTCGTGCGACTGAGTCTCTCGGGGATTCACTCCGTGCATTTGTAAATACTACTTTCGAAGCCTATGATACACAGGAGCTGCCTAAAGAGCATGCTGCTCGTGGCAGGCATACTGCAGCAATGCACGAGCAAGGTTCCATTGTCAGCAATAGAAAAAAATCAAGGTGAGGTGACCGGAAGGGGAAAGCGACAGACACAAATGCCAGTGACGGAACAGCGAACGAGTTATTGAATGGGCCAAAGATTAAGAAACTAAATCTGTCGACTTACAAGCTCCATGCGCTCACCGATTATCTGCAGGCCATCCGATAGTTTGGTACGACGGATAATTATAGCACTCAAGTCGTAAGTCATTAGTATGTTTTATATTGAGTCGGTCTCATTGTGCTACAGGGTGAACTTGAACATCACCATTGCAAGTGATGGTACATGCGCACAAACAAGAACAAGCACGTCAGTCAGATCACAAAGCACGAGCGTCATGCACAGCTGCTTCACCGCATCTCCCAAGACGAGCAGAGACAGGCACATGAGGAGGTGCTGCACGAGTCCACAGTGATTGCTGGCAATGCAACATCATCGATTTCCAAGGCGGGCGGTTGCAGCCATTTATGCAGTGGGGTTGCGGCCGTCAAGATGACGACAAATATTCCATTGCCGGAATATTCCTCTCCTTTTGATCACTATCATATGTCTGACTACACCCCAGTTTGGGAGAATATCCCACACTGGCTCAAGGCCAACAAAGATGACCGTGCCTTTGAGGTGAGCGTTTTTGTCTTGAGAATCACAGAATTAACATTTTTAATCATTAGAATTTTATACCTCTCCTAAAAAACCATCTCCTGTCATGCTTGATGGGGCGTGAGTTTGACGGCGATGAGAACAAATTCACACCCCAGGAGCACACAACACTCAAGATTCTCGAGAACAAAATATACTTCCACAAGGTCGTGCGTGCAAACTACATTATGTATGACATGAGGTGTGACCAGGACATGATCAATCCAAGGACCCACCTGGATGTGTTGGTGCTTGCTCATGAGGACGATCAGGACCACAATGCGAACACTCACCCGTATTGGTACGTGCGTGTAATCGGAATATTTCACGTCATGGTGGAGCATACCGGTATATATTCAGCATCTAAAAGACTGTGCCGCATGGATTTTCTCTGGGTGCGCTGGTTTGGACGAGATCTATCAGCTCTAAGGGGGTTTCAGACACGCAGACTCCACCGCATCGGTTTTGTGCCTGATGACGATAGGAATGCTTTCGGCTTCTTAGACCCTGACAACGTTCTTCGTGCAGCTCATCTCATTCTGGCCTTCACAGATGGACGTACAGATCACCTTCTCAGTTCATCCGGCACCTGCCAAATTCATGGTGAAGATGACATGGACTACGAAAATTATTATGTGAACATGTAAGTTGTTTGATATCTCAATCTGACATTGGTTAATTGTTCCAAGGCATGGTGACAGGGATATGTTCATGATATACTTAGGTGGAGGTATTGGACACAAGGGGAGCATGTCACAGATTATTACCCTACCCCCTGCAAGTCATCCCACTGAGCATGCACATCCCCCAATTAGCGAGAAGAGAGCCGCTCAACAAAATCTGGAACTCACTTACGAGGCTGAGGCAAATAACACAGAGGGCGAGGAAGAGGACGACGATGGCAGGGAGGAGGAGCATGTGGCAGATATGAGGCTCATCGAGGAGGAGCTGGACTATGGGTATCAAGTCGCCGAGGACGAAGCGGACGAGCAGTGTGAAGACGAAGAGGGAAACGGGGGGGAAAATTACAAAGATGAGGACGGGGATTTTGGTCCTGAGGAGGACGGAGTCGACAATCTGGATGACCTGCTTGGCAAGAATGGCTTTGCACCACTTTGAGCAATGTAAATGGTTCCTCAGATGTGCTCAGAGTTTTGTAGTTCGAGCTTCTTAACATTATGCATACCATTTATTTTACACATCGTAATTTTACATGATGATTCCGAGGCCTCTAGGTGCATGCCACGTTGTGTGGCATATGCCACAGGTTACAGTATATCTACATAGGTAACTGCAACTACTCCTTGCAATTCATATGCCAGCCTGACTACCAAATGACAATTTTATACCAGTCTGATGATTAGTTTACCAGTCTGGTGATTAATTTTCCAGTCACACGTTGAGTTTGACTGACGCTGATAAGATACCTTCAGAGTGGTGATTGAATGCCACTCTGCTGTCGATCTTATCAGCGCTTATCTACAGAGATCAGATCCTTCCCCGATTGGCAAGTACCTCCAGCACAGTCAAATCACCTCCAACACTGGTAAGTCGTCTCGCGTTTTGCTGATGACTATGAATCAAGAGATATCGTACATTTGACGTTACAGAATGATGGCAGCAACTGTGATTCTGCTATTAAATCGATATCTCCTGATAATGTTTGCGATTGTCACTGTTTCCACTTTCTATGAAGGCGAAATATCGGTAAGAGATTTTAGTCAGTCCTCTGGTATGGACACGCTAAGCGCATTGTTCAGAGGTTTGATGGCAGCGTTACTTACTTGATGTGATCGATAACGTTAACCAGCTCAACTTGCTCCACAATATTTGCAGTGGCCAATGTCTTTTCAGCCCTGTTTTTTGGCTATCGGAGCAGGTAAACTGCATTGTTACTGTGTTGAGTCATTTTAACAGGACATGACAATCCCACAGTATTCTCTACTCTACGCATCCTAGCAATTAGTGCACGAAAGGCATGTATAATGGCATATATTGTATTATGCTGCGGCATGGTACCTGTAGCAACTAATATGGTACAAAATGATATTCTGCACAATAGATACTCCACAGCTAATTGTGTTCATTTCTGAAGTACATTGCTGCTATACAAGCAAAAGGTAACTTTTCCTGAATATAATACCCATGATCATATGAAATATTTATAATCTGAGACTGCAGGTATACCGACACAGCCAACAGTTTTCAACTATACTTGCATGGTTCTTGGCTCTGTGCCAAGTCATTCATTCACAATGTGAGTATATGGAAGTATAAGACGTACTAATGCTGACATCGAAACAGATGTAAGGCAGACAAGCATCAGCCACCATACTTGATACTAACCCCCTGTTGTGTGTAGCCCTGCTTTGTTCACGCTGACCCATAACATCTTCTGGGTCATCCCTCAACGCCTAAGTCCCTGCTCACAAGTTGGACTCCCTAGACTAAGTTGACGAAGGGGTCACCATGCCCTAAGACGAGGTCGAGGTATTTCCACAGACTAGCAAATGTCTTAAAGGGAGAGTGCGCAGGATGGATGTAATGTGCCCTAAGGCATGGTACAAATTGATGAGTCTGAGGTATCGCCTCAGACTCTAAGGCTTATATACATCAGAGTAGCACTGTAGTCCCTAGTAGTAACCCTTGCCCTAAAGCAACGTGGCCTGTGCGCACGCACCTACCAGTCAGGAGTCTGGAACACTTATGTAACCTACTGATGTACAATGTTATCTACTCTACAGAGATGCGCGTTATCTACTGTAAGTAACGTGCCACTGTAAGGCAGTCATGTGCCTTTGTCGTCAAGAGTCGAGTGTTCGACCCCAGCGAAAGGTGTTCTGTAAAATATAAGATAACGTCACTAAAAGTTGTGACACACGCATATGTGTAATCACGTCGGATCTCATTGTTATAATCACAACATGGGTTCAAGCAATTCTTGTCAATCACAATAATAGTACAATCTCAAGAGGTCCTCTGATCTCTCTCTTCCTCAAGGATGGTAAGTCATGAAATCCTCACATCTTGCTTTAGATGCTGCTACCTTAGAATTATAGGGACTGTATATTTCTTGTATGTTTCCCTGGTGCTCCTACAGTTAACTTCACTCATGCACTACAGGATACTTCTGATAGTCAACATATTGCAGCTAGCTATGAACTTGGACAGTGCTAGCATTAACTGGAATGTAGGTACTACTAGGTCTGATTATTACTGCAAAGCAGAATTCTCACCATTAATGTGTAGGCCTATGGAGCAGAAATGACATCGCTCTGTTTGCTGTGAGCATATCTGCATTCAGTTCATATATGTGCTATACACTCAATGGTATCCCTATCCTCACGACTGGAATTTTGACCTCAAGATTCATCTTCAACTTACGTCAGCTCGCAGATGGTCAAGATACCAGCACCCATATAGGATATAGCTCATTTGCGAGCAGCAATATCATCAACCAGTTGATGCTTCCTACTAGTACAGATTCTGGCTCAGACAGAGACAGAATGATGGGCAATATTGGGGCTTTATTGGACCATGGCTTTCTGGACGAGCCCAGCATTGCCAATGATATTGGAGAAGACGATGACGATAGCGCATAATGTGGAGATATTCAACTAATGGAGTACTGAGGTTGACAAAGGCTATGCGGACACCTTGACGTCATGGTTCGCTTGGAGTCCTTAGAATCGAGGAGTACACTCCAATTTGATTGAGATTTATCCATCCAGCTTTGAGACAGCTATAGTACTTGACAGATTCTAATTGAATGGCATATGCTGTAGCAATGTCACGATGACATTACAGTAATGTCTTGTTCAAAACTCGGGATACTTACAGTAACATACAAAAGTATTTGGGCAGACGCCTCGTGCGGTACTTCGGGGGCTTCCCACAGAGCTTTGAGGTTAATCTTAGTACTACTAGGTAGGTTACTGAATGTATGTATTATCCACGAATGATTTCCCCGATGAGGGGGCATTTCTGGTTATTGAGCTGCAAGACTAGGTAATACCGCTGGAAGTGCCCAAAGTGTATCTACCAAATTCGCTGTCCTACGTGCTCTGCAAGACCAAAAAAAAACTAAATACTAGTAGCATGTGTACCCTCCCTTGACTGTCTTTAGCATACCTACACGCTTTGGCATACTACAATAGAGTGACTGAACAAATTCAGTATCAATGCCATACCATTCCTGCTGCACAACCTCCCATAAAGCTTCAGCAGACCCTGGCTGTGGCACCCTTTTTTGCACTTGTGCCTTCAGATGTGCCCAACCATGCTCGATGATGTTCATATCAGGGCTCTGTGATGGCCATGGAAGCACCCACAGCTTATGTTTCTCCAACCAGGCAGATGTGATCCAAGCAGAATGCTTTGGATCATTATCATGCTGGAAGAAATAATGCTGTGGAGACATCCCATAGTCCCTCAGAGTCCCGAGAAGCTGTTCATCAAGTGTCTTGATGTATTCTGTTGCTGTCATGATCCCGGTGATCCAATGAAGATGCCCAACCCCCTTCTCAGTGATGCACCCCCACACCATCACTCCCCTGTTGCCTGATTTCCATGTCTTCTTCATGTACCTTGCTTGTAGTGCATCCCCAGGCCTTCTCCAACAAAAATCCCTCCCACCTGTGCCCGAGAGCTCAATCTTGCACTCGTCACTGAAAATGATGGTCTGCCAATAGTCCACACTCCAATCCCCCACTCCTTCTGCCCAGACCCTCCACACCTTTCTGTGTCTTGTAGACAGATAGGGCACCCTCTTACGAATTGCAGACACCAGCCCCTCCTTCCATAGAGCATGCCGTAGTGTGATGGGATGGACATTTTGGAAGTGCTCATGCTGGAGCTCTGCAACATTGCGAGCATGCCCTCTATCTAGCAGTAAGACCGCATATTTGCGGTCCTGTTTGGATAGCTTTGCTGGGCAGCCTGCCTTCAGCTGAGGGTAGCATGACTTGGTGTGGCGGAAGCGGTTCACAATGTTGTAAACGGTGTTGCGAGTGATATTGAAGCGACAAGCAATGACTGCAGCAGAGTGGCCAGCATGGTAGAGTTCGACTATTCTACCACACTTAGATGGTGAAGTATAGGTAGAGTTTCAGTCAATTATCTTAATCTGCCAACTGCCCTTCGCTTAAGAAATCGCAGTTGTGAGCTAGGTTTGCACGCAGATTAATCTACTGTGACAATAAAATGGTACATCCCGGATTCGAACCAAGGACCTTAGCGCAGATGAGAATAATAGCATCGCAGCATAATTAGCCAACTGAGCCATATTGGCAACAGTTACCCTGGACCAATCAAAGAATATATAACGCAGATTTTACACACAATTTTCGCAAATCATCAAGGCAACTAACTGCTCCAACAAGCATACAGAAATCAATGATAGTGGTAGCTTGATTTACCATGCTTGACCTGGAGCAACTCACCATGGAAAAGCTGAATACACTGGAATCACAGGTCTTTAGAGGCAGATTCATTTGTATTTGTGTTATGGATGATGTTAAACTGCAAAAATGAAGTTTACAAAATACTCTATATATTGCTTAAAATGGGGCAGACACTAGTTCCACTGTAGCTCAGTTGGCTAACATATGCTGCGATGCTCTTATTCTCATCTGCGCTAAGGTCCTTGGTTCGACCCTGGGATGTACCATTTTATTGTCACAGTAGATTAATCTGCCGCACTTAGCAGATTAATCTGCGTGCAAACCTAGCTCGCAACTGCGATTTCTTAAGCGAAGGGCAGTTGGCAGATTAAGATAATTGACTGAAGTCCCTCAGTATAGACCATAGGAGTATGAGATAGCACACAGATAGTGATTTGACCAATTGCTTCGTTACCAAGAAGCAGCACAAGGTGGGTGTATTGACACGTTGATCACATGATTGCCTCATTCTGGCTCACTGTACGAGCCGATGGCAATGTAATCATATGTGCATAGTACTGAGTTCCTTCTGTCTACTATCCTAATTTTTTGGGGCCACAAAACTTGCCCAGTCCATCGGTAAGTACCAATATTGGTGTTGCCCAATTACTTTTGTACGTTACTGTACATCAATTGTCAGCATGTGCCGAACGTCGCCAGCGGTACACTACTTGATGTGATTGCTGTATACCCTTAACTGCGCGGTGTGCGCGGACCAGCGTCATGGCCAGGTAATCGTAATCTTGACTACAAAGGGCACATTAGCCGTAGCTGCAACAGTGGCCATGAATTCATTGGCTATACTTCGCATTTGATGTATCTCCAGCTGAGGCCCATCATGTATTGGTACGTCTTAGGTTGTTCCAACTTCGGAATCGAACTGCTATCAGGCCAGTCTCGGCCAGTCTGCAGCATTGTGGCCGCGAATGAGATGCTTGGGCGCCCGCGCTGTCTCAAAATGCATCGGCCGTGCAATCAACGACGGACATGGACAAAGGCTAGTTAAGCACGGAGTAGCTCACAAATATTGTTCTTATGATAGCATCACGCGTGATGCGCGTGAACGGTGTGCAGATGTCATATTCTGCTTCTCTTTGGTAGTTCGGACAGGAGATCCATCCACGCCACTCAGGGGAGAGCTTCACTTTCTCTTACTGCAAAGCTTCTCTACTCGTCTCAAAAGCGAGTCACGCGCAGAAATGAGGGCCTTGACCATCCTCATCACAATCACTAGCGTGTCTGTCACATGCAAGATCAGTTTCATTGTTCGCTGTAGTTGAATTATGTCATCAGCGCCCATAAATGAAGAACGCGCCGGTGGCCCTCCTTCAACCACTACCTGCCACTGTCTGAGCACACACATCCCAACCTCTCTTGCTGTACCTCTGTCTCTTGAGCATTGTCCCTATCGCCTTAGTCATATACTGAAAATGATGTCGAATTCAATCTCAAACGTGACGATCGACACTGTGTGCCACAATGTGCCACTAGCGGCTAGGTCGTCGAGAAAGGCCGAGAACGCACCCGACATTCCTCCTGCAACGGTCTTTGCGCAGGCGGCTCCTCCCCAGCAAGCGAATGGGAAGGATACAAGGACCAAGAGCGCGGCTACCAAAAATGGCGGCATTCCTGAGGTGCCACCACTTTCGGATTATACGCGCAGGGTACGTCTTTGTCCTTGGTCTTCGCTGTTGCCAATTGGTCCCCTTGTCCACTAGCATCATCACAATGTCTGATTGGGATGGATACAGTATCTGGACTGGGACCTCAGTACCACCGTGGCCAGTTATGTGGCTAGACTTACCACGGAAGTACGAAGCTTCCGCGAGTGGTTCGCACGTGCCAATGACACGGCGGTAGCAAGGGAAATCCTGGATGGGTTCTTTCATGAGGTCAAGGAGTTCGAGGACACGTACCAGGGGCGCAAGGCAGCGCTGGGATTGAGCCAACACACCAAAGGCCATATCAATAATGAAGACGCTAATTACAGCGCACGCGACGATGTGGACAATAGCAAGCTCAGCGACGACGGTGCCACTGACGACAACGAAGAAAATGTTCATGAGGAGCTCTTCGACTCACTGCATGTCGAAGAGACGCTTGAACACGGTGACATGTCCATCGTGGACGACAACGATCTACAATTCAAGGTCGTATATCGAACGTCGTCACCGGCAGATATCGAGCAGACGGAGGATCACCTGGATAATTGCGAAGTCTCGGTCAAGCGCGAACCGATCGACGTGGATCTGTCGTTCGACAATTTGAATGCTATTGATGCTAAGGAGCTCGACACCAGCGCATGGCCGCACACACGCGAAGAACCGTTTGAGCTGCCGCCACGCATTGCGCCAGACTGGATCACCGATGACGACGGCTACGAAGCCTCCATCAGTTCGGACTCGAGCGAAGACTGGCGGTCCGATGCTCCTCCTCGGAAAAATGTCATGTCGTATCCGCCTGCACCGATCAAGCCCGCCACTGCCGCCCCTTCGCTCGTGCCTCTCGGGGCAGCATGTAACCTGCCCATGCATATGAAGTGTCCACGGACAAGCATTACAGGCCTGTTCCGGGAATTACCCGCTCCGTTCTTTGAGGCGCTGTGGGAGGACGAAGAATGGGCGACCCTGGACACGGCACATGGGGTGCAGGCGATCTCGCCCGCGACCAGGCAGGCGCACGAAGGCGTCCACCGGAGTGAAGGGCACTTGCAACGCGCGAGATCTGACGGACCTTATCGTCAGCATTATCTGCGCCACTCGTCGGTGTCGCGGGGAGAGCGCATGAGGTCACCGGAGCGCGTACAGCGCAATCTCACCGCTCCCAACCTAGCAAGCCATGGCCGAGCATGATGGAGAACAACCACGACACTTGTAAGCATCCACATCAGCCTGTAACAGTGTTGCAGGCTGGAAGGGAGGCGTGTACAAGCGAGGGCTGTCCTTCGTCTTGTCATGACCTTGCCTTTCATCCACCATAGAGCATCATGCGACGCACATCGATGACATGCCGGCCGACCATGTTGTTCACTCACCGTTATTGTCTGATACGATATCCGATACCCTGTCTTTGTCTCTTGGTTGAGTACAGTATTCAGCTGTGAATGTTGTGTACGATATTGCGCGTAGTGCCGAAGGTTTTGCGGAGCTGGCCTTGTCCTCTAACTCATTGTTCTATGGTGCCGGCGCCCTAGTCACCGCTACTTTTGTACAGTGGCCAAATCCTTGGGTCAACTTCGCATTAACCCTAAAGCAAGGTTTATATAGGCGCTGGGACTTTCTGCACCCTGATACCGAACACTTTGGGTATGGCACAGCCCGGAGATGCGAATTTGAATGCTCGTAGTGATGTAGATACAGGGCAGGCACAATATTAATGTATCTACCAGTTCACTACATCCCATGCTTGAATAAGACACAGAAAGCATGCAAAGCCAACGCTGCTCAGTGCTGGGAAGTGGCAATTGCACGCATCACAGCAAAGGATTTGTAAACAAGAAGGCTATTCAACTGACGAATCTCCTGCTCAATTATATCAATCTTCCCAGAGGAATACAACAATTTCTTGTCAAGCCAAATATTTGGGTTGATGAGCTGCAAATGCCAAATCATGGGGAATGTGACCCGGATGCAACCGGTTGCTGCACCTGTTGAATGTGTACTTGAAAATCAGCCAGATTCAAAGAACAGAAACCTCCTGTTCAGGGTCATTGAGGATGCAGGCCACATGTATATTTTGCCCAAATATCACTGAGCTGAACAGTTTCATCACATTTTTCTAGAGTGCTCCCTTTGCGATTACTATGATAATATATTTCAAGCCAAATGCATTAGCATTAATGAGGATGTTAATGTGAACTTGTCGGTACAAGTCTCACTGCCCGTCAGCTTGACTATATACCATATTTGGAGTAGTCAGACGAGTATAATTATCATCACTTTCCATATACGGTATTACTTTCCCACCACTGGCCAAATCCGGACATAAAAATTTCTCAACTTTGATTTTCAGACAAATCCGCCTAGCCATTTTGTTCCTACCTTCAATTAGAGCATTTTGGCTAGACCGATTATTTCTAGGCGCCAGTTTGAGCGAGCAGTAAGACTTGTACAAAAGTAGCGGTGACTACGGTGCCGGCACCATAGTTGCATGTATACTGTACTATACATAGCGCCAACAGTAGCTCCGCTTGTATCATGTCAAAGTCCCGGAGTTGAATGTTGAAAACCAGAGCGATGGGTGCGACGTACGTATCCAGCGCTTGCGGTTATCGATGCGGACGAATGACTTATTTGTGCAATATTTGTCCTTTGCTTTGGCATTGTGGGTGCCAGGCGTATTTACGATCCCGCACGCGGTATTCTGAGGCTGTTTCTGGAATATAGCACAGGTCATTCTTAGCATTGACAATAGGTCTTGGGATCCTGGCAGAGAGGGTGATGGAGCGACTGCATTGGTGTCGCGACGCGAAAGCACGTGACCGTACCACCTGGATCCAGATCGCATCGTTACCAGCTGCCACTATTCCATTACCAGCTCACCGCAGTCATCCGTACGTTCTACTGTTGGGCTTGTTAAATTCTATCGGAAGGCTTGCAGTACAAACTATTGAACTCGAACCATGTCATTCAAGAGGTCTGATCTGTACCCGTGTAACCCCGCCACCACGCGCGGGGAGTCGACCAAGCTGGGCTCGAACGGCGACAAGATCGTGTACACGAACGGGAGGGCAGTAGTGGTATGAGCTTATTAAATAATAGATGACATGCGCTATAGATAATGTGCTGCAGATCCGCGACCTCAAGGTTCGTTGCTGGCTCACCGCCATACAGCCTGATGTCGAGACCCGACACAGAACCCCGCAGCCGTGACCACATACTCTGGGCATGTGCAGAACACTACCGTCGCAAGAATCTCGCCCTCTGGGTACTACTGTGCTTCTGCGGACATTACCGGCACAGGTGCGCTTTCCACTTTGCGCTAGGAGTGTGGCTTTACATAGAAGTGCGTGATCGCAGTCCGGGTGTGGGATATCGCGGGCGAGGACCAGGCCCTGAAGGGAGAATACAAGGTCATCTCTGGGACTGTGTGCGTACTGCAGGTGCTATTATGTGTTCACGCGAAACTGACATCACGCGCTACATCTAGCAAGGACCTTGAGTGGGATGGCGAGAGCAAGCGTATTATTGCTGTAGGAGATGGCAGGGATAAGTATGCCATAACAACAATTAAAGCTCTGACGAATCGGCTAATCTGAGATGTAGGTTCGGTCATGCCTTCATGATGGACTCGGGGTCCTCGACCGGAGAGATTATTGGTCACTCCAAGGTATCGCACACCTCGCGTTCTAGACATTGGGTTTGCATCAACGTCGTTGAATTCTGAAAGGTCATCAATGCCGTCTCGATCCGTAGTCAACGGCCCTTCCGTGCAGCTACTGCATCCGACGACGCCACAATCGTCTTCCACCAAGGTAATTCAGCGCGTCGCTATTCCGATGCCGTTTCGCGGTATTCATGACTTTCCTAGGCGCCCCTTACAAATACGAGAAGGTACATCCAATGTCCTCGTTGAGGACCTGTTATAAATCTACTCGCTACAGACGATCAAGACCCACACAAAATTCGTGCAAGACGTTCGCTACTCCCCTTCTGGAGATCACTTCGCCTCCGTCGGCTCCGACGCGAAGATTTTCCTGTATGATGGCAAGACCGGAGTGACGCTAGGCGAGATCACCGACAGCCCACACTCTGGCAGCATCGTGAGTCTTGTGGTGATTCTGAATCTGAGCTGATGGCTGAGAGATCGTCGCGGTAGATGGCATGCAGCTGGAGCCCGGACAACACAGCGCTCGTCACCTCTGCAGCAGATCGTACCGTAAAGCTCTGTACGTCCCCAGCCCATAAGCGTTCCGCTACTTTCCCATGGCGCTATATCTAATTGTGCACACAGGGGACGTCGAGACGCGCAAAGCCCTGACGACCTGGACACTGGGCTCAACCGTGCACGACCAGCAAGTCGGCAGCACCTGGACGGCCGGAGACGACATTGTCTCGCTCTCCATGTCCGGCGCACTCAACGTGTTCGACCGGCGTGTCGGCGACAAACCCGCGCGAGTGCTGCTCGTGCGTCGTCCCGTCTGCCGTTTCGTCTCTCACGACTGACCGCGCATGCGCGCGCCTGCAGGGCCCGCAAAAGTCCATCACTGCGGCCGTCGCGCTCCCTTCCGCCCCGACGTTCCTCGCAGGTTCGGCGGACGGGCGCATCCTCTCCCGCACGTACTCCGACGCTGGCGCCGAGTCGTACGCGCAGCTGGAGGGCAAGGGGCACGCTGCGCTCGTGTCCGGCATCGCTGCGTCAGCAGAGGGCAAGGCGTTCTCGATCGGATTCGACGACAAGCTGCGCGAGATCGAGGGGAGTGGCTTCGTGTGGGTCCTGAATCCTCCCGCTTTGCGCTCCCGGGTCGTGATTGACCAGATTTCCGCAGCCCCGCCGTCTGCCCGACGTCCTCGCAGCCAAAGTCGGTCGCAGTCGGGCCAGATTCGACGGTCTTCGTCGCAGAGGCAAGTGGCGTCGAGGCGATCCGGTCGAACCAGCGGGTGTTCGAGCTCAAGCCGAAGTTCGCGCCCAGCGCTGTGGCCGCAACTGAGACCCTGGTCGCTATTGGTGGCGAAGTACGTCATTATTGCCCAGACGCTCCCATTCTATAATTGTGACGACCAGCCCCGGAACCGTGCCTGCAGGACCAGAAAGTTCGCCTGTACGCGTGGGATGGCAAGGCGCTCGCCGAGTCGGCGACGCTGGAGGGAAACAAGGGCACCGTGAGCGCGCTGGCGTTCTCGCCGGACGGATCGCTATTGGCTGCAGGAGACGTACGTGCACTCGCGCGTTTCTGTCGACATAGGCTCACCCGTCACACCAGTCTTCTGGGAAAATTGTCCTCTTCGACGTTAGCGAGAAGAAGGTACGCCTCTATCCCTTCCAACACCTCACTACCCCACTGATGTCGGAACGTATGCGCCCACCGACAGACCGTGACCACCCGCTGGTCCTTCCACAGCGCACGCATCCACTCGCTTGCGTGGACGGCGGACGGGCAGCACTGCGCGTCGGGCTCGCTCGACACGCACGTGTACGTGTGGAGCGTGCAGAAGCCTATGCGCAATATCGCGATCAAGAACGCGGGCCCTGGCGGCGTCAGTGCGGTCTTCTGGGCGGGCGACGCGAGGCTCGCGAGCGCGGGCGCGGACGGGTGCGTCAGGACGTGGGACATCACGTTCCATGCGTGAGATGATATTGATCACGAATGCATGATGGATTGCAAGGCGGAAAGTAAATGCGGACGGATCTTGTGTACTGAATACTGAAGAATATTGACAAGTTGGTTGCTTGGGTTGTTGCAGTAGTGTCGCTTCCTGGGGCCGAGGCTAACAATTCAGAGTCCTCATAAGACTTCTGAATGCTTAGTTGACGGCTCAGTTCGCTGTCGGAGCAGTCCAGTGAAAATCATCCGATTCAGCTCGTGCAGTCAGTGTACAATGCGGTCATTCGAGTGGTATGCAGAGCAACAGATACACATAGATGGCGAGACCGGCGTAGCAGGCGCGACGAGAAGAGCGAGCGAGGAGCGCATAGCACAGCGAGCGAAGCGGACATTTTGCGAAGGCGATCGGACGATCCATCACGTCCCTTCCACATTCCCCCCAACCCCTACCAATCCCACCAACTTGCACCCATCCCACGCACCGCGCCGACCGCGCCGACACGTTCCAGGCCGGCCCATCAGCCGCCGCCGGGTGCGCCTAGTTGAGCTCCTCGAGGTTGCTCTTCTCCGCGTCGGCGGGCCCGTCCTCGACGGCGTCAAAGTTCTCGACGAGGTCGGGCACGTCGTCGTCGTCGTCCTCGGCGGGCGCGTTTGGCGGCCGCTGCTGCTGGCTCTGCTGGATCGCCT
Source organism: Wolfiporia cocos (assembly GCA_029448655.1). NCBI lineage: Eukaryota > Fungi > Basidiomycota > Agaricomycetes > Polyporales > Phaeolaceae > Wolfiporia > Wolfiporia cocos. The sequence goes on along the minus strand of JACCLO010000008.1, from coordinate 1,404,892 downwards.
GGTACGACTCGGCGAGCTTGCGGAGCGAGGCGAGCGAGTCGGGGCCGAGCTGGTTCAGGATGCCCGGCACGAGCTCCGTGAGCTCCTTCACGTGCCCCGCGCCGTACACCGCGAACGTGTTGGCGGTCACCGCGGCGTGCACTGCGCATGCGCGCCAGACGGCCGTCAGTACATGGCATCAGAGCGGACGTGCGCGCCGCGGACGCGCGTGAGTGCCCACAGGAAGGGCGTGCGCACCTTTTGGCTGGGCGAAGTGCAGGACGTTCCCGTCCTCGCGGAACATGTTCACCTCCTCAACGCCCGGGATCGGCTGCACGTTCAGCTTCTTGAGCGCTGCCTGGAGCTTCTTGTCGTCCTGCGCGGTCGACGGCTTCGTCTTCCGCACGACCTTGCGGCGCATCGTGCCCTTTCCGCCTGCGCGCCGCACCACACCGCACGCGACCGTCACCGAGATTCGCGACCAAACAGGGTACGCGTTCACGTCCCAGGATCCACACATCCGCCCATACCGCCCCTACCGCGTGAGCGCGACACGAGCGAGGCGGGCAGCGCACGCACCGATCCTGTTCGCGGCGGCCTGCGCCTGCAGCTTCGCGAGTTTCGCGTGGTCCATGTTTTTCGCTCGCTCGTGCGTATCGGCGGTGTCGAATTTTGTGGCGGGAAGGCAGAAGAGAATAAGGTTCGCCCCCAACACGCGCATACAAACCGCTCATGTCCCGGCGCCTATCGTGCTCGCTCTGCCCTCGCCGGCCCGCGCTCGTCGCTCGCTTGCACATTCATCTGTACGTATGGCCGAGCAATGACTCGGCGACGCATATAAATTGCGGGCTTGCGTGCTCCCAGGCTGACCGCTCGCAAGCTGCCCACCATGCCAGGCTCATCCTCCGCGTTCTTTATCCGCCAGGCCCAGGTTGAGGATGTGGTGAGATCTGCCGCACCTCGGGGGCGCCCTCGGTCTCACTCGCTCGCGACAGGAAATCATGCTGCAGCTGATCAAGGACCTGGTGTGTCCTGATATCCTATTACGCTGATCATTCACTCACACTTCACAGGCTGAGTACGAGAAGGCGCTCGACTCGGCCAAGGCCACGCCGGAGATCGTCAGTGCAAACGCCCGCAGCCGTGTTCGCGAATGCTCACGCCTGCCCACAGCTGCGCAAGAACCTCTTCGAGACGCCCTACGCGCACACGCTTCTCGCGTTCTCCGGCGCGCCCGCCGCACCGGGCAAGCCCATCGGCATGGCCCTCTACTTCTTCAACTACTCCACATGGACGGGGCGTCCAGGCCTCTATGTGCGCTCCCGTCCTTTCTGAGCTCGCCCGTGAGGTGCTGACGGTGAATGGTAGCTGGAGGACTTGTACGTCGATGAGGAGTATCGCGGCAGGGGTGTCGGCAAGGCCTTCTTCGCGGAGTTGGGCAAAGTCGCGCAGGAAAAGGTCGGCCCAATTTACGTTCATCGTGTTGTGAAGATTAACCACGGTTATCGCTCAATAGGGTTGCGCGCGTATGGACTGGTCGGTTCTCAAGGTACGCACGCACCTGGTGATCAACCACCCGTACAGATGCTAACGATGCGCTCGTAGTGGAACCAGCCCTCCATCGACTTCTACGAGAAGCGGCTCGGTGCCACCGCGATGTCGGAGTGGATGGGCATGCGCTTGGAGGAGGACGGCATCGCGAATCTCGCGAACTTTGCGCCGAAGGCTTGACGCGCCTATAGAATGTCAATGAGAACGAACAGTTGGTTATGTCCATCTGCATATCATTGAAGTGTACGGCAGCTATTCGTTGCAAGGTAGCGACCACATTGCTCCAGCTCTCGCTCTTCGCCCTCCCACGCAACCGGCCGCGAAGCCATGTCAGCTGTACTCACCTCCCGCGCCTCCGCTCCCCGACATCGAGGTCATCGGATCCATCGCGTTATGAGGGGTTATTACGTATGCATATAAAATAGTCAGTTCGTAAGAGGAAGATACAGCGCAGAATGCCCAAAGCGTAATGCCAGATCTGACCCAGTCATACGCCGTCGTAGCTCGCTCCGCCAGCCTGCGATACGCGTCAGCTCAAGTGCAGAGGCGGAAAGATGCTGAGAGCATCGAGTGGAAGGGACGCACCTTTCTCAGCTTGACGACGATCGGCTCTTCCTCGAGGTCGCCCTTCTCGCGCGCAGGAACCTCGATTGAGAAGACGCGCAGCGCCTGCTTCACGTCCGCCGAGTGCACCGAGATCTACCCACATCGCTACACGTCAGCAAGGGCGGAGACGAGGGGGCGCGGGCGCACCTTCGCCCTGCGCATGATCTTGCACGACTGGCCAATCCACACGACGAGGATGAACTTCTCGCGCTTCGACTCCTTGTCGTTCGCGTACTGCACGCGCGCGTACGCAAACGACGCCTTGCTGTCGTCCAGCGCCTCGCGCAGCTCCGCCAGCCCGCCGGACCCCGTCGAGGTCAGCGTCAGCTTGTCCGAGCGGTCAGACTGCGCGCGCGTCCGTCTCGTCAGCACGCTGCCCGCACGCCACGCGCGGCGCACGACGCACCTCGTAGTCCAGGAGGAGCCAGTTCGTGTCGGTCTTGTCCGAGCGGACGTCCAGGTACGCTGCACGCGGCGACGGTCACCGTCGGGTGCTTAGCACAACAGGCGGGCGGCGCACCTTCGTCGATTTTGGGGTCCGAGACGTCAGCCATTGTGCGTGCGCGGCGGGTGGTCGAGGGAGTGTGTGGTGGGAGGCAAGGGTGCTGAGCTGGGAGAGGTGCTGAGCTGGGAGATGTGCTGTCCGAGTTAGTTGTCACTCGCCGGCGCTCGGTCACGCGTCGACAGCGCGCTTATCAGTGTGGGCGCGCGGAGACAGAATTCCCGATGCGTGTGGCTGAGACCACGGAGGCCTCTCCTTCGCTGCAGAGTTGTCCGTGCACGATGGGAACATCTCAGTGTATACAATACGCACTTTGACAATGCTCTGCAGTAATTGAATCCCACATAGTCTGCGCGAGCGGCATCAGACGATTATCCACGACGATCCACAGTACCTGCCTATTTCGGATGCTCTTCACGGCACGTTTTGATCGAAACTTTCGCGATTTCAGCCACCAACTGCAGAGCTGTACACCAAACTTTGATCATATCCTCTGCTAGCCCACTGTCATGCTCCCCGTCGCATGCGTCCTCAAGGCGAGAACCCCTGCCGCTGCTGCCCGCGCATTCGCCAACTTCTACTCATCCGTCTCGGGCCTCAGCGAACGCGACTGGAAACTCGGCGGGATCCCCGCCCCCAAGTCGCTCGCCGCCGACGCCGCCGACGCGCCCCCAAAACGCCCCGCGAGCGAGCAGCCGGTCACGCTCGACTCGCTGCTCGACGGCGAGGGCGTGCCGCTGCGGCACAAGCACTGGAAGACGCCGACTGCGCACGAGTTCGCAGAGCACCGCCGCACGATGAAGAAGGCGTTTCCGGACGGGTGGGCGCCGCCGCGCAAGCTCTCGCGCGAGGCGATGGATGCGGTCCGCGCGATGTACGCGCTCGACCCCCGCATGTTCACCACGTCCGTGCTTGCGGAGAGGTTCCGCGTCAGCCCCGAGGCCATAAGGCGCATACTGAAGAGCAAGTGGGAACCGACAAAAGAGGTGCGCGCGAAGATGGCGGAGAGGGCGAGGAGGAGTCGGGAGGAGTGGCTTAGGGCGAGGAGGGAGGAGGAGCGCAGGATACAGAGAGAGCTTGAGAAGGAGAGTGGGCAGGTCCGTGTCAAGAAGGGAGACAAGCTTTCTTTGACGTGAGCGGTCGAGGCCAGGGTGCAGCAGGTACGGATTATGACGCGCTCAGATATACCAGCAGCTCGAGAGTTTCGCGCATGTGCTGCTCATTATTTGCTTCATCTGTGACTAGATTCGCTCTCATCAATATCAGTGCCGTATATGTTCTTCTATGATGAAACCTTTCATTGGTGTGATAAGACGGACGGTAACCCTTCTTACGCTTATCGATGATTGTAGCGCTATTCTGCAACTCTTGATTGCTGTTATAGATGAGATCGATCTGATAAATATAGACGATATAGATGAGAACATAGGTAAGGTAGAATGCATAGATACAAAGATTGCATAACTGACTAAAGAGGCATGACCATCCATGGATGGCATAGATGGCATAGATGGCATAGATGATATTCGAGGTTCGACAGTGAGCAATCAAAACCCGAAAGTGCGTAGCGTATTTAATGTTGTGAACACATGGCATGTATCGGATGCTCCGAACTTTTTGGTAATTTTAGTCTTGCAAGTGACCGATCAGATTACAGTTGCAGCAGCCACGACTGATAGATCCAGGAGCTCATTGAAAAATTTGATTATGCATCACTATCTTCCTCATCTCGAAAATCTGTTCCTAGTACGATGTGGGCGTTGGTGAGTGTATGTCTCAAGGCTATGAGAAGTAGAGAAGTGGAGTACCAGGAGAATTGTCCGCGAAGGCCGGTGAGAAAGTCATCCACGATAGTACGTCCTCGCTCTCGTCCCCACTGGATACCGCGCGGAGATTTAGCATAAGGCGAGACAAGACCGACGAAGTGATTCTGTAGATTGATCTTGTCAAGAATGCCACCGAGAGCTCGTGAATATGCATACGTACATAGGGGTCATCGCTGCGAAGACTATATCCACCTAAGCAGTGTCGAAGCATTAGTATCCTTTGGTGGCTCGATACATTGGTGAGCACTCACGTCCCCGGGAATTACGGCGCACAGTATCATGCCTGCTGATTTATAACAAAAAGTATACTGGACAGTTTCGGTCAGTCATAGATCCAGGTCAAATATATAAAATCACAAAACGTACCCAAAGTATACACTCGCTATGTTTTTGTGAATCTATTTTACAAAGTGACGAGTAGGCCATGCACTCACTGTCCCTGTTAAGAACCATAGCTAAAGTAGGCTGCCTTGGCCCAGATTCAAGCTGACTTTCGGACAAAACAAGTTGTCTTGTTCGACGCAATGTTAGGATGAGGACAAGACCATCGGTCACGACGTTGGATGCCCTGGATCCCACAAGTACTGCCAAGATGTGAAGCGGAATATATGAAACCAGTCAGAAACATACAGCTGAAAGCCCACTTTACATTAGCTAAATGATGGCCACAAGCACATGTGATGGTAAGTAGTACTTACTAGGACCATTCACCAATGTCGGCGACTGATATACTACACGGGTGGAATGTGATGCTTATTGCAACAGCAAAGGACGGCTCTGCCTTGATCAGAGCATACTATCAGAAATCTATCAGTTCATTGTGATAGAGCGTTTTGACGAAGTAAAATCCTCACACCGGTAAGAACTGGATAGATCAGGCCACAAATCAATGTTATGCCAGATAGCCACCAGCTCCTGCCTGATACTGCAAACATCCTCAGTGCTGAAAATCCTACACACAGTTAGTTTATCCTCTGTTTGCTAAAGTAGCATGAGAATACACACCAGCTGTGCTACAGATAAAAATGAAATGAACCGCTATTTCGGTCCCGAGAAGTGCGGTACATCTGCCAGTCAGTAAGCATTAGGGGCGCTTTGGTATAGTAGTCCTATTGAAGTAATCTTACTTCCAAATTCAGCAGCATCAGCACCATGCTATAAGAACACCGGATGGTAAGACCTACCTGCATTCCGATAACTTGTGAGTTATTTGCACGTTTGAAGTTGATTGCATGATCCAGAGGCGCCTCCACACCATCATCATTGATCTGCCAACTAGCAGGATGTACCAGGTCGAGTGTCACTAGAAGCACGCAGAGTAGTACAGAATATCGCCAGGTGTAGAACAATACACTTGCAAAAGAACAGTTGACCTTCCAAATGTACTGGATCTCACGTCCGAGAGTCAGGAAATACTCATAGCAGAGTAACGCTATATAATGTGGGTGGGTAACCCGTTGTTATGATTACGACTGACCATACCCATGCTTGATATGAGAACCCAGCTGCAAACAAGCCTGAACGGAGATTAGAGACATATACACAAAATCCAAGTGATTTCGACAGACTCTTGGGAGGCAGTGGTAGTATCGGTCATTGTCGGCTATCTTCATGTCTAGAGTTCTCCTTCGAGATGTTTTGTAGGTTCTGCGGACGATGTACATCGCGTTTCTCGAAAGGTTTATTGCACGGCGTAAGCACGCCACCAGGACGATGGGTCAGCTGAATTGTCCGGCATCGGTAGATTGGGAGTCCTCAAGGCTATGAAGCAACTCTCTTCAGCGTCTCAGCGCCTCGAGCCGTCCGGAGTTCCTGGTCCCACTGATTGTGGGATTAGCATGTAATATGTTGATCACATAGCCGTATACCGAAAGCGTGCTTTAGATCATATTAACCTATGCTCGTTGTGAGAACCCAGCTGCATACAAGCCCGAACGGAGATTAGAGACATATACACCAAAGTCAAGTGACTCCGACAGTAGTGATGTGCCAGGCCCGGCTTTGGGCCATAGGCCGGGCCGGGCCAAGCCCTACTTGGGCCGGGCCAGGCCGGGCCCTACACCACGGCTTGAGACGGCCCAGGGCCCGGCTTGTGTCTCAAGCCGGGCCGGGCCAAGCCGTGAGCCCCGGGCCTGAAAGCTCTAACAGATAAAATGTCTAGTAACTCTGATATAAGGATATATATAGTAGCAGTATGCCATATTCCAATGTATTATGTCTATATTTTTAAATTCAAGCAAAAGGATAGTCCCATGGATTGAATTCTTGGTGCTGAAGCCTGTCGCTCACTTTTGGGCGCCTATACGATGCCCCATTTGGAAGGCGCGCCACAGAGCACCGTGCCGGTGAAATGATGATTTCACACTAAACTCCACTAATTATGAAGATACTGGAGCTTGGCTCTGTCAGAACATAGTTGGAGAAGGTACGTTATGAGTTTGTGTGGCTACAGTAATGATCATCCTCACAGTGCCAGGCCCCGGGCAAGCCCCAGGCCGGGCCGGGCCAAGCCGTGGGCCGTCAATGGGGGCCCGGCCTGAGGTTTTGAAAAGCCAAGGCCGTTCAAAGCCGGGCCAAAGCAAGCCGGGGCTTTTGAGCCGGGCCGGGCCCGGCACATCACTATCCGACAGACTCTTGGGAGGCAGTGGCAGTATCGGTTATCCTCATGTATAGAGTTCTCCTTTGAGATAGTTTGTATGTTCTGCGGATGATGTATATCGCGTTTCTCGGAAGGTTGATTTCACGGCGTAAGCACGCCACCAGGATGATGGGTCAGCTGAAGTGTCTAGGTCTCGGCAGGCTGGGGGGTTCTCTGTGCGTCTGAAGGCTATGAAGCAATTCTCTTCAGCTTCTCAGCGCTTTCAGACGCCCAGAGTTCTTTGGTCTCCGTTGATTGTGGGATCAAGCCAACTAGAGCGTGTCATGAGGTGTTGATCATAAAGCCGTATGCCGAAAAAGTCCTATTAAAAACAGTGTATGTATACCGCTCCATACCCATTCATTATGCTTCTGAGGCGCTGATGTGTGCCTCAGAGCATTCTCTCATCAGCAATTTGTCGAGCCTCGTGCAATGGGCTATAGATATCACTGAATCAAAGTTAAAGTAAGTATTATAGGAAATAAACTTGTAGGCGCATAGAGTGCTCACATTGAGTCAACAGCATCGAGATACTCGCTATTTGGTAGTTCTGTTCAATTCGGAAAGCCTGAGATCACTAAGCCAGATACTCATCATAGTGTTGTTGACCGGTAATCAAAGTGTAGCAGGAGACTCGAGAGTCGGTAAATTCCGAGGAATGAATGATCTGCACATTGCGAGGAGGACCTTTCGTGCCTCAAGGCTCACTGAGCCGTATGATACTGAGAAGCGGAAGCCGAGAAGCTGATATGGAAGTAGAAAGACTCGAGCTATTGCACGCGATGTGAATGTGCGGCACTGCCGTATATAGATATCATCACTGTGATTTCGAAATATCTGATACTCATCTCTTCGTATATACACCATGCGGTGATGATCCAATGACAACTATTCAGACTGTCAGCTCCAGTCCGAGCCTCCTCGCTGCTTATGACTTGGCCAGCAGCAGTGACTATGCCAAGATGTGAAATGCAAGGAAATGACGTGCACGAGACATAGTTAGCTGCGACTTTTTGGTGCTCAAGGAGACTGTCGCTTGGGCTTGGCCTCAAATACAGCCGCCTGCATTGTCCGTGGTGCGCTATGAGGCATCACACGACAGTCAAGGTATTGCCGAGCTACAGTGCAGCCGACCAGAGACGCAGCTATCTAACACATTCTACGATAACAATGCTGCTTCGAAACAGCCGTCTATGAAATAACACAGCATCACATCACACCCGAGCTCAAAAACCCACACGTGCGCAAACGTAAACCGTCAGCGTCGTGCAAAGAAAGTGTCGTCGCTCGTGAAGACCGGGGTATCGTAGCAGTCATGACCGTCGTCAAAGTTCGTGTTCTTTCGTCACCGGCCCACATCTCAGTCCGAGTCCGAACTCGCGTCCCCAGTCGTCCTGCGTGTGTACCGCAACAAGCACCGCTCCTCCTCGGCGGGCTTGCACGTCAGGCTATCGTTCCAATTCGGGCGCGGCAGCGCGTCCAGCACGCGCCCGTCGCGCCCGACCGCGCGCAGCTCGAACGCGCGCACCACGAGCGCGGCGACGAGCTTGAGCTGCAGCCGCGCGAGGCGCTGGCCGAGGCACACCGTCCTGCCTGCACGCGCCACACATCAGCACACCGCACACGACACGACACACGAGCGGCACCGCGCCGCGGCACTCACCTGCGCCCCAGCCCACGTACGCTCCTGCGCCATCCCCTCCCTCATCCGCACCACCTCCCTCATCCGCACCGCCCTCCTTGCCGCCCCCCTCTTTACCGCCGCCCTCCCCACCGCCGCCCCGGATAAACCGCGCGGGGTCGAACGCCCACGGCTCGCGGTACAGGTCCGCACACAGGTGCACGTCCGCGAACGGGTACACGACGCACGCGCCGGGCGGGACCGCGCGCCCGCCGACGCGCACCGGCGCGCGCCCCGCGTGCCGCCGCAGCGCCGTGTGCGGCTGCGCGAGCCGCAGCGTCTCGCGCACGAGCGCGTCCAGCACGGGCGTCTCCCGCTCCCACGCGCCCAGCGGCACGCGCGCGAGCGCCGCCGCGAGCGCGGGCGCGGGCGCGGGTACGGGTGCGGGTGCGGGTGCGGGTGCGGGTGAGGGTGCGGGTGCGATGGACGCGAGCGGGCTGGGAGGGGATGAGGGCGAGGGCGGGGAGGGCGGCGCGTGCGCGCGCAGGAGCTGTGCGACCTCCTGCGCGGCCTTCTCCTGCCAGTGCGGGTGGCCGGCGAGGAAGGTGATGAGCCAGGACGCTGTCGGGAGTCAGCACGCGCCACACCCTCGAGACGCGAGCGGCGCACCGGTCGTCCCCGTCGAGCGCGCGCCCGCGATGATCAGGCCCATGACGAACTGTTTCGCGGCACCCGCACCCGCATCAGCATTGTGTGCCCAAGCTAGCACAGAGTTGTATTTAAAAAAAGCACTTACCCCGACGATGACCAGCGGCGCGTCGCCCGCGTCGACGAGCATCTGCATCGTGTCCCCCGCGCCCGCGTCCTCCCCGTGCGCGCCGGCGGCGAGCCGCGCGTCGACCGCGCCGCGCACGATGCGGTATATCGCGCGCGTCGCGCGCAGGCGGCGCACCGCGCTCGGGGTCGGGAGCCACGGGAGGAGCACGCTCGCGGGCGTCGCCGCCGCGTCGAGCGTGGCGTACAGCGCGCGCAGGCGCGCGACGGTCTCCGGCGCGGACGCGAGCTCCGTGCACGCGAGCGCGCGGACGTTCGTCTGGAAGGTGATCTGCGGGCGGCGTCAGCGGGATGTAATGCGATGTGAGGGAGGGGGGGGGGGGGAAGAGGAGGACGAGAGCAGAGGGGAGGACGGACCTCGGCGATGCGCTCGAATGGGTCGAGCGTGCCGCTTGGTCCCCACTCGTCAAGGATCCTTGCTGCGTCGTCCAGGATCTGGGGGATCACTGCGGCGAGGATTCAGCCTCTGCAGACGGTTCACGGGATGAAATATCGCAGACATTGCGACAGTCGGTCACTGCTTTGGGCGGCGGCGAGCCGCCGGTGTATCGTCGCGATCGCGTGCTGGTCGAGGTTGGTCGTGATGCCAGGGATCGTAGGGATCTGTCGGCGAAGATGATGCACGGCAGAAATAAAGTCGCCGGCAAGACTTACGGCGCCGGAGAGAGCTTGGAAGCCAGAGGCCAAGTCGAGCTCTCTCGACTGAAAGAATTCGCGGCGCGCCTGGGCACCGGACACTACAATCACCGTTTGCTGCATGGATTGGTAAGTGAAATCGGACAATGAGCGGAGAAAGCCTGCTGACGCGTAATATTTTGAACTGGTAGACAGACTCGCCGGTGAGCTGGAAGCCCTCGCGCAAAAAGTCAAATCGCCTGCGAAAGAAGGGCGAGATGGTGCGGAGGGGACAGAGCGGTAGTGTCACCGGCTGCATCTCGTCCTCGTCTCTTCTGGTGAATATGAATTTGAGCGTATAGAGCAGGACGGCTAACGGCACAGCCAGGGCGATTTTTGCCGCCATGGACTCTGGCATATAGGCCGACAGGAACACGAGCACGGCGGACGAGATCATAACGGTCGTGAGCGGGGACGGGGGCGGCTGACCGCACAATCCCCAGAACATGCGTCTTATATGGCGGAAAAATGAAAGGTGAGTGGCAGCGAGTGGGATATGACAGAAACATGGCGCAATTAGATGCGCGTGTGCGGCAGTTGGAGCTGCCACCATGGTTACGTGAAGGCACATATGGGAGGTGGGTCCCGGCGTGCGCAGAATGGGTGCCGTGCGCCGATTGGAGGCGAGATCGTCTGTGCGGTCAAGAGCACGGCGCGTCCGATCGCGCTGCATCGTTGCCATGCTGCACAGAAGCACCGCCGCTCGCCCGCATCGCAGCAGGACGGTGGGCCGAGGGCAGCGCGTGTGGCGCCTCCGCGAGATCCAGTGTGGCTGGCCGCGCGCATGCAGCGGATGGCACGTATATGTACGCAGCGGTCGCCTCCGCATATGGGCGAAAATCGCGGCTGTGTGCAATCTATCCGATGGACGACTCGCTCGACCACGTCGACGGCCGCTGAGCTGCACCCGATTAGGCAGCAGCAACGTCAAAGAGAGCGCGGATCATGCGCTCTGGCCTGACGCTGGCAGCGACCAGGAACGCTCATCAGCAGCGAACGACTGCACGGTCCCATCGCCGAAAACTGACACACGGCCAACGCGCACAGGGCAAGTCGGTGCCGGCAGACGCGCACGCCACAGCTCTCGCTCCGTCAAAGTCGCCACTCCATTGACACCCGCCGAGCACCACCGTCTGTCTATTTTTGTCCGCCACGTATGTATCAGCAAGCCGTCACGCGTCACGCCACACAGTGCGCCCCCCGCCGGTGCCAGTGCCCAAACGCCGTGAGCACGCACGCGTAGTGCGCGAGCGCCGCGAGCACGACGCACACGTGGAACACCTGGTGCGACGCCCCAAAGCGGTCGAACGTCCCGGGCGAGAACCGCTCTGGCACCCGGTTCGCGCTGGCCGCGGGTCGACGGCGATCCGGTCGGCGGGGCGGGGCGCGGCAGACGGCGGGCGGGGCAGGCACGGGGCGGGCGAGCGAGCATGGAAACGGGTCAGCATCAGCACGCGGGGCGGCAGCGCCGCAGAGGGGGCACGCACTAGAGGAGCGCGCCCGCGATGTACAGCGCGCCGGAGGCGAGGAGCCACCCGAAGCCCATCTCGGTCCAGAGCGTGCGCGGCCCGTGCGCGGCGAGCCCGTGCGCGACGGGGACGACGGCGCTCGTCCCGAGCGCGACGAACACGCGCGTGCGCGCGCCGCGGTGCGACGGCGTCGCGTACGCGGGGTCGAGCACGACGTACGCCGCGCCTGCGCGCGGTCAGCGGGGTCGGGGGCAGCGGGCGACGCACGCACCGGCACCGACGAGGACGATGAGCAGCAGGTAGGCGGTCTGCAGCCGCGGCGAGCAGTAGAACTCGTAGTAGATGCATGGGAAGAACGAGCCGACGGTGAGCACTGCGTGCCGGGCCGGCGCGGTCAGCCTCGGTGCCCGGTACATATGCGGACGCCCCAGCGAGCGTGTACGCACCGACGATCCCCGCGTAGTCGACCGCGTTGCACCGCAAAGAGACCTGCTGCCAAGTGAGCTCTTGTCGATGGGCGCGGGAGGCGGGCGCCGACAGACCTCGCGCGAGTGCACGGTGAACGTGTGGTAGAACGCGCTCGCGAGCAGGCAGAACACGGCCGCGGCGAGGAAGACGGCAAAGACGGCATAGTCCGCCCACGACACCGACGCGTGCGGCGCGAGGTGCGCGCGGCCGAACGTCGCCAGCAGCCCGGCGAAGAGGACCGCGCCGAAGAGGTGCGTCTGGATGTTCACTGGCAGCGCGCGCGTCAGCAGCGCCGCACGCGCGAGCGAGGGCCGCGGCTCGTACCGGTCTCGTTGTGCAGGTCTGCGTTCGAGTGCAGAGGGACGTCAGGAAAGACACGCGCCGCGCGGAGAACGCACTACGTACATCCGAACACCGAGTGCGCGCACCCGCGCCAGCTGTATTGGATCCTGCCGCGATGGGTCATGCGTTAGTACTTAGTTGTCCGCGCCCGCCAGCCCATGATCGCATCAGCCATCAGCACGCACACGAGCCGCCGTGGATCAATCCGATTAGCTAGTCTTTGTAGATCTATCTAACGTCAGGAATGGACGTCTGTTGCGTTGCAGTGTATATCGGCGACAGGAATGCAAGGCACACCGGCGCCGGCGGCACCGCCATAGACCTCGCATCCGTACACTCTCTCCCGAAGTGGCCATATGTGACGGGCCAGGAATTCGGACGATAACGTCCCGACTTGAGCGGGCATTTGTGAGCAATCAATGCAAGCTGAAAGCCGTCGCAGTTTATCCGTTCCTAGTTGACTGGACAAGAACGGCCAAATGATCCGTCACCAGGACTTGCCCACGGTCTGTCCACCATATCGTTTCATTCATTCAGTTCCAGCAGCATCCACCCAAGCCGAGAACGGCGGCGCCGATGCACATGTATCGCGCACACGAGCACGCGGGGGGCGAGCGAACGAGCGACGGACGAACGCGCAGGATCGAACGCACCTCCGGTAGCCGGTCAGGATGTACTCGTTGTCCCGCTGCCACGCGGGGATCTCGAGCCACGTCAGCGTCTTGCGGTCGTGCGCGACGGGCGCGCGGGCGGGCGGGACCATGCGCGGGTCCGCGGTGTCCTGTCGGTGCGAGGGGGTCCCGGCCCGGGTCAGGCAGCGCAGGAGGGGGAATCGGGCGTGCTCACGAGCTCCTTGTCGTGCCGCGCACGCAGGGACAGCTCGCCGCCGACGCTCTTCGACATCCCCGAGTCTGTCTCCGGATGCGCAAGGTCACGGGTGCGTATTTGAATAGTCGCGTCGAATTGGGTCGTGAGACCGCGCGGTTAGTCAGCGTTTTCAAAGGATCGTACAGTGTGGCGAACCACCAGGGAGCACTGTCCGAAAGGCCCGGAGCAGTATGAAAAGGCAAGGAGCACTTCAAGTTCGCCAGTGAATTTGATGGGTGGATCGCTGGGGCTTGGGGAAGCTCATGGGAATCACATGTCTGATCGCGCAACGGCGCCCCCGAACACCGGATCTGAAATGTTTGCGAGGGGTATGTACCGTCGGCGACAAGGCGCAATTACATGATCACGATGGCGCAGTAGTAGACACAACAGACCGGTCGGCCAGTAGAAGAACAAGCACAAGATGGAATGCACAGCAGACGCGACGCTAGAATGTAGAGTACATGCCCAAGTAGAGTAGTACGTCAGATGCGTATGCGGTATCAAACACGGCGGGCTGGCCACAATCACTTCAGCTTTTTGGACACAGACATGACACGGAATGGATCAGATGCAGACAATTGAAGAACGGATGGCTTGTGTGGACGTGAGAAGGCAACAAGGACGCAGCGGTATGCAGAAGATCCGGTATGTGCAAGGGTTCGGGATGCAGGGCAAGGGTAGACATGTGCGGGGCCGCGGGAACGAGGCAAGTAAGGCGGACCGTGATAAATACAGCGGAATGGGGTCGAGGACGCTGAGCAAGCAAGGCGGGACATACAGCTCGAGGACTCGCGCGGGGGAGGCACTCGGCACGGCGGTGGTAGTGGTACAGGATCGGCGCGACAGAGGCATCCTTTTCGTTGGTGGGCGACGCCGTCAAACGACAGGCTCTATGCGCCGAGAGATGGATGATAGTAGCGACATCCGCCTGGTTTTCATATCTCACAACTCGTGGCCAACGTCGGAAAATCGCTCCACACTAGAGGCGCGCTTGGCAGCATACCGCTCGCCGGAGGGAGATGGGGACGAGAAGGTGAATGAAGAATATATACGCTTGCGTTCTGGCGTAGACAACAGAGAGGGCGTGACCGTTGTTCGTCCTGGCGTCGACGGAGGCGTGAGGGGGAAGGGAGAGGGTGCAGGCGAGGAAGCACGTTCGTTGTCCACTGCAGGTTTAGCCAATTGCTCCTTATCCTCCTTCATAGAACCAGCTCGATCAGACGGGCCACAGATAGAACGGGCGAGATGCTCACCGCTGCAACGACGTCATCGCCCGCCTTCTCCGGCGCTCCCAAGTGCGCATCGTCATCAACGCGCAGCGGCACCTCGTACGCCTCCGATACGTCCGCAAGGGGCATCACCGTGAGCTCGTAGCACCGCGAGTCGATGAGCGCCTGCACGATGCGCTCCTCCTCGCGCACGGCCTCGAGCACATCGGCCACCTCGACGATCGGCGGCAGCGACGGCGACCGGCGCGCCCTGCTCGACGGCGCGGGCCCGTTGCGCTTCGTGCCCAGCACGCGCGTGCTCTTCTTCTCGGCTGCGCTGCGGCCCTTGCCCTTGGCGGCCGTGGGAGCGTCCGAGCGCTTCGCCGCCTTGGGCGCGGGCGCCGCCTTCTCCCTCGACTCCCGTGCTTTTTTGCTCGGCGGCGCCGCGTGCGCCTTCGTCGCGAGGACGCCGGTCTTGCGCTTCTTCGACGCGCAGTGCTCCGTGTTCGCACGGAGGCCCGTTAGCGGGTTGATGTTCTCCTTGTCCGGGTTGAACACCAGCGCCGGGCCGCGCGGCGGGCGCGCGGTCGCAACGGGGACGGGGTAGTCGGCCAGGGTGCCCTCTGTTGGGGCGAAGGGGTCGTCACGGAAGACGACGAAGCTGCGGACGACGGCGGACATAGTAACAAGATGTAGAAGATACTGAAAGAAGAAGAGACGCAGCCAGGGGTATGCCGGGGCGAGAGACGGTCTACGAGAGGGCAGGGGCGAGGATAGGTGGCTCTGGGGACCGTCGACGACGATGAGGGCGAGGAGGCCGTCGTGTGGACACCTTTTCGTCCGCTCATTCAGACTCCGAAGGTCCGATTTACCTAAATGGTCACAGATAATCCGCGTCTCCCCGCTAAAAAGCCTCACGTGTGTTCGATGCGCCGCCACTGATGCGGTGGCCGGTTGCAGCATGGCTCTGAAACGCAGTCAACATGCACTGAATATGTCCGCAAAGTTGACTGAATACTGCAGCAAAGTGACAAAAAAGCCTTTCCTGACCTCCGACCATCACCATCCCTGCTTGAACATACAGGGGATCAGTGTACTGTAGCCAGTTGTTTCATTCCAATGGCCTTCCCAGTCCTCATGGCAGTTAATTCCCAGTGAAAATCAGAGGTATTTGAAAATATCCAAATAACCCCTGGTGTATCTAGGTGTATCCTGAAAAGTTCGATGTATCATAATATATTCAGTGGAATCCAAATGTATCCAAATGATCATGTGATCTATTCTGTAGATTGACATATGCCAATGAATGACATGAATGACAGATCGTATGTGTAACTGAGTTGCACATAGATCCACACGTAGATTTTTCTTATGTTGCTACCGGTCTACTGCTTGTACCTCCCTCCCTACCCTGATCTTTATAAAATTGCCTGCTTGTTATAAAATCGTTGAGCTACACAATGCCTCGGGATCCTATATACAAAATTGACGAAAGAGTATATGAATGTGGCTGTAGTCAATGCCAGAAGAGACACTCGATTTTAGTGGGTAAAACTACCTACTGCAATCACGCCAAGTTTCGCAAGGAGGACGCCACAAGGAGACTAGCTCAGAATAATTGTCACAGACTTACTCGTCTGTGCGGACCCAGGCAACTGGGGAGATCCTATACGCCCAACAAGGCGGTGTACCAACCGCGATAGCGGTGACCTCACGGCGCGCCCGATGGGACATCCTTATAGGAGTCCACCGGGAGTACCAACGGTACTCCGCAAGGCGACGTGTCGGGGCTGGCACACAGACAAGCTAGTCATAGATGGGCCCCGGGCCAGAGCGCACACAGGAAAGTAGCAAGAGAGGCACAATAGTGCATTGACGAGAATCTCAAGGATGAGGATGTAAGTCCTCATCCGTTGTACTTATTGACACAAACTAGTTGTGGGACTCACTCTATAACCTTGTTAAGCGACTTGAAGTAGTTGCTGGAGGTTGGTGAGGATTCTAGTAGGCGCAAGCAGAGATGATATGTGACTGTGCGAATGCAGAGAACAAATCTAAGGCTTATCGTAGCGATAGCCCTACTTATGTACATGCATTGTTTGGTTACCAGTAAGGGAGCCAAACATGAAGACGGTCTGTGCGCAGACATAACTAATACAGCTAAGTTGTAAACTACAGTAGACCATGTGCGCCGGTAATGGCCGCACCAGTAAGAAACGTTGTTAGGACCGTAGGTCCATGTTGTGGAAGTGGCGTTGCTACGTTAGTAAGCCATGCACGTGATAACTATATACCGGTATCGGGATATGAGTAATACTAAGGGCATTGGCATGTGATAACGAGCGGGCCGCTTATCCAATTGTAGTGACATAGCCCGATAACGGGATATGAGTACAGCGCGTGACACCGGAGGTTAGTCCGCTGAGTCATTGACGCGTACAAACGTGTTATGTACGCGTTGTTATGACAGGTGGACGTATACCGCGTTGTGTACGTGTTGTTTGGTTGCGTGTACGTGTAGACGGGCGCTTAGCAGCGTAAATGTCTACAAGGTCGTAGAAATACCAGATAAATAGGTAAAAATACGGGAAAAATAGTGGCATGTCCCAAATCTGTGACACTTATACATGTGTAGCTGGCCAGTAATGACCGCCCTAAAGTGATGGCCTGTGCGCCGTAACTAAGAGAGCACATGATATATGTAACTACAGTGACGCATGTAACTAGTGTGACCATAACATGTGATACCTGAGGCGCGCGCTACCCTACAGCGCTAACCTAACAGTCAGGTGACAAACAAACTAGTGAGACGCACGAGGAGGTGGCTGAGGACCAGAGACGCGGCGTACGCCTAGCGCCGCATGTGGAACCTATAGCGAGGGAAGTACAGTGGCCCCCCTGGGCACATCCGTGACAATAATGCTCAGGATGTCAACTATGAGGAGGAAGTAGATATGGATTTTTCCCAGGAGGATAGAGCAGTAGTATGTCGATAAAAATGGTATTGGATGCAATGCATATATTGACTTCAATAATTCTGGAGGCCTCAAATGAGGAGACTGCAAATAGACATGTGTACACAGATAATGAAGCAAACAAGTTTCACAGCAATCGTATGTTTTGTCATTGTAAACGTACTGCAAACAATGTTGATTTTTATTTTATTTTGGCAGAAGATGTACCAGAGGGCATTGGCCACACAATTGCACCACAAGAAGGTGAGCCCATAGATATGGAGCTACAAAAAAGAGACCAGGAGCTCGATGAAGTTGAAGAGCCCATTTTTGAGGTACAAAAAAAACCCTGCAGTGCCGGTGTAGTGACCTCAGAAACTTGTGCTGCAGCAATCCAAAATCGTAGACACCCGCAACTTGCACGACACACACGAGCGCCCTATAGTGCAGCCAACCGCATCCATCTCCAATCACGTATGACTTCCTAACCCAGGCATGGGGGCGCGTGATCCTACTCAGGACGCTGGTAGTATCACAGATATCACAGCTGCGGAAGAAGAGGACAAGGAGCAATAACTTTTTGGACATCTGGATATGGATCTCCCTGTCAGCCTGCTGGATGAATTGAGCCTAGATGATGACTCTGGCACTCAACTTGGTGACAACTTCAACCCATCCTCTGAGGATCTTGGCATTCCTGACCAGATAACTCTAAAGGATCTGCGTGATACTGTGGACATGCAGCATCTCCTTAGAAAATCAAGGCTGGAAGATGAAATAACTGACCCAGCAGTCCTTGAGCACATTCGAAACCCCCCTACCGAGCTCATCAACATCGATGACCCTGTTATAACTCTGTCAATCGAAGTCTACCTAGGATTGGACTATGTCACTCACGAATATTACAATCTCGTCTGCAGAGCTGTGGCTCGATGCCCTCCTCACATTGAAATGCTCTCATTCTCTGAGGTCAAGGCCAAAGTGGCCGAAATCACCGGAATTATAGCTCTAAAGCACGACATGTGTATCAACAGCTGTATGGCGTTCACAGGAATATACAGCGACTGTTATGGTTATTCCGGTTTTTCGAATGCTGACAGAACTCACCATTGGGCAAATACAGTACAGGGACTTGTTGCACAACCAACCCCCTGGCTACTTGTGGCTCTACTGGGTGCATCCCCAGTTGTACTAGTGTATGGGGCACGTTTCACCTTTGGCAGATACAACTCTGCCCTTGTTTCATATATATCATTTGTTAGCTGATAGATGGCATTCAACTGCCATCATCATTTCTATCTATCATTTCAGATATATCACTACATATCTATCAAACATTAGGTACTATAGCATAGATAGTATCGGTGACATCTGGGACAGACTTGACCCCTGAAACCCAATGTAGTATATAAACTCATGTGCTTACTGTCGAGGCTCTTCAGCTCAACCTTGTTGTACAAACAAGAAGTCTTATACTCATACTCAAACGTAGGAAACTACACTCAGTATTCCTCTCGAGCAACCTGAACAACTAAGTCCTCGAAGTGCACACTGACTTCTCGGACATAGGCAAGTCTTATGTTCTATTTGACTTGCAACTCAAACAGATTATATCCTCTAATGCGTATTGGATATTGAGTGATCTCCTAGGAACTTCACCTAGGACTTGAAGGCATCTAATGAGCATTTGCCTTGCACACGTCCCTTGGACTACGTGGAGAAGAATGATCTATATTCACGGCTCGAATATACGAACGGGTATTCGACCCGTAACAGTGACCTACTTATTTGCTCGTACTGTGGAAAGATTGCTATGTCGAAAAATGTGTTAGGAGAAAACACGTCAACGTACCAAGAAAACAAATGACTACTATACCTGTAGGTCCGGTATTACAAGCCATGTGCCATTCTGTGGTCAGCTCAGAGGGTGCCAACTACCATTCCAAAATCACTAGGAAGGTACTCGGATCTCTCCTCCCCAATAACTCCATTATTCCAGAATATACCGACTTCGTACATGGCGAGGTGTCACAAATCTCTCGAAAATAGGTACCCCCCCTGTCTCGAACCCAGGGCCTTAGGTGTACGGTATGTCATGTGACGTCTAGTAGATACTGTCCTGTAGTGTAGCGGTTATGTGCCATACAGTGCCTACCTAGGTCATACGGTCTGCTTACATGTACAGAGGCTGTGTAGATAGCGCACGGACCCTTACATTAGGGCGGGCCTTACTGCCCGCAGCGCGCATCCTCTCTGTACATAAGGCTCCATGGTCTGAGGCGTACTCCTCAGACCTTTCAATCTCAACTCTGGGCTTGGCCCCTTACTCTCATACTCATGCGTGCTAGCCTGTGTCGGTGCCCCTTGTGGTAGAAGTGGCATAGATGGGTTATGCGTGAGTGACACCATGGGATTTGTGTCACAGGAGATGCCAAATAAATGCGATACATGCCATGATTCCTGCGCTCA
This sequence comes from Wolfiporia cocos, assembly GCA_029448655.1. Taxonomy (NCBI): domain Eukaryota; kingdom Fungi; phylum Basidiomycota; class Agaricomycetes; order Polyporales; family Phaeolaceae; genus Wolfiporia; species Wolfiporia cocos. The sequence continues at coordinate 1,384,880 of JACCLO010000008.1, read as the reverse complement.
CCAAGCCCCAGTCACTGCCACACGGTGCTATTGATCTTGGTGGTGGGTATGCTCTTCTGCAGAGAAGCGAAGACAAGGCCACTCCTATTACGACACAGAGAGGTGTGTCATAGTACCATATTCTGAGAGTATGGGAGTTGCTATGTCAGCATACTGGACCTCTAATCCCACCATATCAAGATGGGCACGCATAATTTTACCTAATAAACAGGTCGCATGATTCTTATGGAGAGAAGCTGATACACCTGTCGAAAAACTATGAATTGCATGCAATGTAAAGGTGCGTGTGCTAGTTCATTTATCTGCAAAGTGTCTGGTGGCTGACATGTCCTAGATATATGAGAATGGAGTCTACATGATTGCTGAAGTTCAATTTTTTTTCAAGCTCCCCATCCCCACCACAACAGTGGCCTCGCACTCATGTCAGCATACTCAGACCCAGATCAGGATCTACTCAATTACTCAGAAAATACACTTTACTCGTGCAAATACCAAGGTGCTCACAATCTCAAAGTAACCTCAATTCAAGCTGTGGTTGCAATAATACCACATCCTGCCCCCTATGGCCCTCACGGACGCGATTTGGAGGGTAATTTTTTTCTTGTGGAGAAGCTCGGATTGGACTTACTACAGTTCACTCACGTGGATGAGATTACTGCAGATGAATAAGTAGTGTATAAGTGAGTTCAGGATGGAAGTGGGTACAGTGTTGCAACGCGCAATTGTAGATAATGCATAGATGAGGTGATCCAAGAACAGACAGTGACCATGATGAACATACCACCTCTACATCCATATGATACAATACTATGAGATGTGACTAAGCAATAATACAAGTGGGTACAGTGTTGCAATGTGCAATTGCAGATAATGCGTAGATGAGGTGATCCAAGAACAGACAGCAACCATGACGAATATTGAATATTACAATATGTGCAGGGATGCTACTTGAGCGCTACTCATAGCACTGGCGCCTCCGAGCTGTAGCAATTGCCATATCTGTCACATTGTTGTGCGCTTAACGCCTAAACAGCAAGATTCAAGCTCCGTAACCCTAACATAACCCTAATACAAGACTACTCACTTGTTTGTTATGTCTTGATATTGCTGGCTAGGCAAGAGAGTATGTGCGAGTAGAGCAGGATACAATGAGATGTTATCTCGAAGTATGAATGCAATGAATAGAACTTGACACAAACGTACTCGTTTGTGGGACCCTGTACAACAGGGGAGTCCCTACACCCCCTACAGGGCGGTGTACAAGCCTCAAAGGCGACCGGTCGGCTGTATTCCTAGTGAGGGAACTCCTAAGGCAGCCAAGGGAGCCGGCACACAGTCAAGCAAGAGACGAAGGGCCCCCGGCCAGAGACGCACACAAGACAGAGTAAGAAAGGGGCTATGCCCAATTGTCGAGAATCTTAGGAATGGGGAGTAAGCCCACATTCCGTCGTAATATATACATGGGCGATGGGACTACTAGTACTGCCCTAAAGAGAAGGCCTGTGCGCCGTATCTACTGGGTCATGTGCTAAGTGACGCATCATGTAACTACTGTGACCATGGTGTGAGTACCGGAGGCGCGCGCTACCCTACAGCGCTAACCTAACGACCAGGTGACCTGCAATAACTGGGAGTGACGCTGGAGGTAACTACAGCGCAGAGGCACGGCGTACGCCTAGCGCCGCGCGTGCGTCCTATAGCGAGGGAGTACAAACCTGCATAGCGAAAGTTTGTGACAGAACTGAGGCAATAGTGTTCAGCAAGTCCAGTATATATACATGAAATATAAGACCCCTAACAGTCTTATTAGGTAATACTAATGTCCGTATTTGTATGTACAAATCCCCAGAGACCTAAGTAATACACATTAAATGGATATACCGATCAATACCGGGATATAGATACACGGCATAGGCTGCGCGAATAGCGTATTGTGTGCAATGTCATTAGTAACCAAGGGCGTGACCAGTGCCCAGTCCGCTGATGTGTATAGGCTGACTGCTTTGGAGGAAACATCCGATTGGCTGGAGACTAGACTTGTGACTTGATGGTAATTACTAGATAAGATAATGCCGTCGTTACAGGAGATAACACGGCCATCATTCGGCTTGTATGTAACGTATAGTTACGGACCATGATAAGCTAGTTATTGGTGTAGAAAGTCGTAGATAATTGGTAGAAATACCGGAAAAATGGTAATAATATGTAGAAAATACGGAGAATTCTTGTGACACCTACACCTTCATCTCGGTGGCTGCTGTGGCTGAAGCAGATTTCGACATCATGCAGCTTATGCTGCCTCTAACTGCAGCCACACATCCAATAAAATTATGGTGCTCTAGGGACACATAGCATAGGATATAAATTAGACCTTCAAAGCACCGAGAAAGTCAGTGTTGAGACTGACCTATGCTCTTGTCTCGTGCACCACGTAAGATCTCCTTGGTATTATATTGTCAAACTATTCATACATCAATCATATACCATATTAAACACTATTCTAGTAGGACACCCTCCCGATATAACCTGATACTGCTCCATGAATGTTTTGAAACAGGTATGTATTTTGGACACCATTGAATTGAGTGTTACGGGTCGAATACCCATTCGTATATTCAAGTCGCGAATATAGATTGTTCTTCTGCACGTGGGCACATCGCCGTATGCAAGGCAAATACTCGTTAGATGCCTTCAGGTCCTAGGTGAAGTCCCTAGGAGATCGGTAAATATCCAATACACGTTAGAGGATATAATCAGTTTGGGTTGCAAGTCTGATAGAATATAAGACTCGCCTAAGTCCGAGAAGTCAGTGTGCACTTTGAGGACTTAGTCGTTTGGTTGCTCGAGCAAGAAATACTAAGCATAGTTTCCTACGTTTGAGAACGAGTATAGGACTTCTTGTTTGTACAACAAGGTCGAGCTAAAGAGCCTTGATAATAAGTACATGAGTTTATATAATACGTTAAGTTTCAGGGGTCGAGTCTGTCCCAGATGTCGCCAATACTATCTACACTATAGTACCAAATGTTTGATAGATATGTAGTGATATATCTGAAACGATAGATAGGAATGATGGTGGTTGAATGACATCTATCAGCTAGTAGGTGTCACAGACTGAGAGGTCTGGGCATCGCTCCTACTTTTTACAGATTTCTACGTGGTCTAGTGGGCTCATGGCGAGCACCCCATTCCCTAGCGACTGTACCAGCGCTATGCGCCAGCCAGTGCCTCCATAGGTAGATTATATTAGATGCCTATCCGGGGTAGCGCCTAGTCAGTGCTAGCCCCTGACATCACCTGACTTATGTACATGATGACGTCCCTTAGTTACGCCCTTACAGGCCGCGCACAGACCACATCGTTTAGGGTAGGCTATAGTACACTGCTACGCCCCATGTATATAGTCCTAAAGTTCTGAGGCTTACACCTCAGAACTATCATTCTCAACATTAGGCACCAAGGTCCCTTGTTGTCATAACCTCTGTGTGTCACAGACTTACTCGTCTGTGCGACCCTGGCATCAGGGGGAATCCCTAACGCCCTACAAGACGTGTGCGACGCCGCGCCAGCGGTGACCTTGTCGGCTGTACCAAAGGCGAGCCCCACCTAAGGACTCCTAGAGGCGACGTAGTGAGGCACCACACAGTCAAGCAAGACAAGAGGGGCCCTCGGGCCAGAGCACGCGCAGGGAAGTAGTAAGAGAGGCACAATAGTGCATTGACGAGAATCTCAAGGATGAGGATGTAAGTCCTCATCCGTCGTACTTATACATGGAGAGTTGGCCAGTAATGGCCGCCCTAAAGTAGTGGCCTGTGCGCCGTAACTAAGAGGGCACATGATGCATGTAACTACAGTGACCATTGTAACTAGTGTGACCGTAACGTGAAGTACCTGAGGCGCGCGCTACCCTACAGCGCTAACCTAACAGTCAGGTGACCAACAAGCTAAAGAGACGTACGAGGAGGTGGCTGAGGCTCAGAGGAGCGGCGTACGCCTAGCGCCGCCCGTATAACCTATAGTGAGGGTTGTTACTATATCCCCCTAGATATTCTGTGACACTGTGTGCCCGTCTGCCTCGCCTGTCCCCTCACTTGCTCGTCTGCTGGTTAGCGCCTAACAACAGGCACTTGACGTTACAATGGTGTGCCTCGGTACTCCCTCGCAGGATTCCCTTGGCACATGGGGATAGGGTCTAGAAGACCGGGTACACAAGGCATGTTGACTTGTGTTAGTAGGTGATAAACATGAAACGGGGGCAGAGTTGGATCTGCCAAAGGTGAAACATGCCCTATACACTAGTACAACTGGGGATGCGCCCAGTAGAGTCACGAGTAGCCAGGGGAGTTGGTTGCACAACAAGTCCCTGTATCGTATTTGCCTAATGGTGAGTTCTGCCAGTGTTCGAAAAATCGAGATAACCGTAACATTGAGTTGTTTGTTATACAAGAATGATCCATAGTAAAATCATGAAAGTATTATAGAATACTACTCATATGTACTATTATAGATTGAGGCAGCAATATATAGAGGTACTTTGGATCTGAACCTCTGCTGTCTTGTCTCCTTGGGGTCACTGCAGCACCTTACTGTGTAGTACATATCCAATTTCATGCCATATATCTCACATTGAATATCGCCTGCTTAAATCAAGAGATCACCCACTTAAAAAATCAAATTGATGCTTTTGGGTGGGTATATGCGTCCATGCCATGAGTGACACCCATGCCAGACTTTTTTTTCTTTTATCTGACAGTCAAGGCTTTCAAGAGATGTTGAGTACTAGGAACCAAGGGTATGGCTTATGCCTTCAGATACATGAAAGCGAAAATTTACTACCTTATCTAGTTCTGCCGGCGCAGCGCCCATGACAGTAAATACTAACCCCCAGTCCCAGTCCCAAAGCACTGGATCACCTCAGCAGTCACAATACCCCCGCATTAAATTTTGGCGAGCCAAAACATGGCACAATCACAGAAGAGAAGCCTCAATGAAGGCAAGGACTGACACACTAGCTGAAAAACCGTGCCGAGGCCAAAGACCTCACTCTGCAGGTAACGATGAACATACTCCTGAATGCAACAATCCGGAGCTAGGCTTCATGGAACATGGAGATGTTCTCGGATTCAGAATGCAAGAGTGTTCAAAGAGCATGTTGCGGCTTTTTTCAGTCTGTTGTAGAGCAGGGCATTGCTCCCAAAAGCTGGGGTCAGCTTAGCACCGAGGCCACCTCACAATTCCACCCACACCTCGAAAAATTATTTCCAGACCCCATGCTTTGTGAGAATCACTGGAAGGTTGACCAGCTAGGCACCACGCTATACCCATGTTGGAAGCAGAAACGGCCTCAGTTATTTGCGCATTCAGGCCCAAGTGCCTGGGCCACTGCCCGGCCGGTCTCAACTCAATTGTGTCCTTCTATTCATACATCTGCACACCAGGAGCCATGAGCAGGGGTCTCTGCACACCAGGAGCCAGGAGAACGTTTACCTGCTGCATCAGGTGAGATGTCCTCGCTGTGTACCGTTCTTGAATTTATTTGGGCACTTCAGATCGTGCGCTGTGTACCTCGATCGCGATCAGCGCTTCCACAGCCTCGTGCAAATCACAGGAAGCATCGACATCAGTGCCGGCTTCGCAAACAGGGATTGCCGAGTCTATACAGGCACAGAATGTACCGGGCTCGTCTTGGACTTCCTCGACTCGGATCACAGAGCTTGGGACTGCTTCTGACGATCCTCCTGACGATGCTGCTCCTCTTGAGTCCTCGGGTGACATCTCAGCTGAACCTCTTGTCCTGATTCTGCCGTACGCACCCAACTGACTGAACCAAACACTGGCAACAAGAGGCCTGCCCCTTCAGATCAGGATTGCACTGGACATCACAAGTGTAGAATCAGGATACACAGCGCTGCGTAATTTGTTTCATAGTGTTTCGTTGTGTGTTGAACTAACCCTGACATATCAGCCTCGCATTCCAATCAGATGCCACCTCACTTGCACAGGATTGCAGCACCACGTTGTCCTTGGTCACGTTGTCCTTGGCCGCATCATCCTCGGTCGACACAGCTCCGGAAAATTTAATGCCAAGCATGGAAAGTGTTGCACATGGACTGAGCGAGATGGGAGGAGATTAAGTGGAGGCCAAGGGCGAAGGTAATGTGGTGCAGGACACAGCCGGGGATGTTACAATGCTGGACACCAGCATTACACTCCCCATCGGAGGCCATTCATTGTACAGACGTGCCACCAAGGGAAAACAGAGGCGCTCATACATTTTATGTCCTGGAACTGTCCCGAACGCTAGGTACACACTTCACACCTTTTCAAATCTCATCTCATTTTTTGTAGCAATATTTTTGCTCATGAATGGAAAAAAGGCACCCCGATGGAAGCATAGATGAGTTTGACAAGGCTTTCAACGCCTTGTCAAAGGAGAAAGTTCAGGTACGTCGATTCTCAAAACCTTGTATTCAAGTCACTCATTCGAAATCCTTAGACATATACTGCTGCAGTGAACAAACTGGTGCGTGTTTTTTGTTACTCGCATATATTCTACATAAATTTTCGATACACTGCAGAAAGCGGACAGAAAACGAATTGGGGAAGAGAAATAAAACTGACAGTTTCTGGGAGTGGGGGTGAGGAGCTGGGACAGGTGGGGAGGGGGGGCAGGGGCGAGGAGCATGGATGTGGATGGATATATGTGAGTAAATCCGGATATCTCTGGGTGCATTCAGATACTCTATGTCGATAGTTTTGGGTGCATTACGATATATCTAATTGCTCTGTGTCGATATCTCTGAATACATTCAGATATACTCACATGTATAATGATCATGTGCCAGGATTTATTCCGATTTATTGAGCTACATGCAGCTACATCATTTAAGTAACCCTGAGAACTCTGAGATACATTCAAATACATTGGAAATATCGAAATCCATTCTGGATTTATGTGGATACATTTGGAATACACAAGAAACATCATATGGGCGCCTATGATGTATCCTAATGTAGCTTAGGGTTCAAATTCCGCAACCATATGTATCTGATACATTTGGCTACATTTGAATACACTGGATTCTCACTGGGGTTAACTACCCAGCGGGTTTGCATAGCACCAAGCGCCAACGATCACGTGCACCCTGCCACATTGGGCTGTGGCGGGCATCTCTGCACAATCTTTGACAGAGGTTGGATGTTTTGGCTGACCCCATCGACTGATCATGACTTGATGATATACACATTATATGCATTATAGGATTACAATAAAACAACTACTTAGATCATTGTATGTATGTAGGAGGGTGCTGGTGCATATGATGCTGATGCCTAAGTACTAAACACTTACACTAAGTCCACACCCAATCTACAGCTTGACAATGAAGATGAATTCAACGTGTTGATGACTTGAACACAGTGCTACAATAACTATAATCATTGCATATCCTTGAGAACCAACAAGACTGCATGGAGTCACGCTGGCTCAAGAGTGTAGCATGTATAAATGAATCCACTCATATCATGAACAGCATCGTACATTGTCTATAACAAATCTGACCAATACTTTCTATTGTTATTCTGCCTTCATAAGCTACCAAAGCTTTGGGGTCTTCAACGCTCGTACACAGCAGCATCAGAGTGCCCTGGAACACACATGATACTTAGCGCTTGGTGCTACGCAAACCCACTGGGTAATAAACCTCAAGTACGGTTGGAGTTGAGAATACAAATATGTTAAGGTATCCACAGAGTGAGGTTGTACAGTGCCTAGTGATCAGCTAGGGTTCCACCTAAAAAGCTGCATCACCATAGCAGGACTCTCAAGTGCTTCTGTCAGAAGTGCTGCCCAGAAGACTAGGAGGAGAGTTGATTAAACTCAGACTGAAGTACAGCCAAGTTCATACTCTAGTGTTACGGGTCGAATACCCGTTCGTATATTCGAGTCGCGAATATAGATCGTTCTTCTGCACGTAGGCTTGTTGCCGTATGCAAGGCAAATACTCGTTAGATGCCTTCAAGTCCTAGGTGAAGTTCCTAGGAGGTCGTATAATATCCAATACGCGTTAGAGGATATAATCTGTTCAAGTGCGAGTCTAATAGAATATAAGACTCGCCTAAGTCCGAGAAGTCAGTGTGCACTTCCATGACTTAGTCGTTCGGTTGCTCGAGTGAGAAATACTGAGCGTAGTTTCCTACGTTTGAGAACGAGTATAAGACTTCTTGTTTATACAACAAGGTCGAGCTGAAGAGCCTCGACAGTAAGTACATGAGTTTATATACTACGTTGGGTTTTAGGGGTCAAGTCCGTCCCAGATGTCACCGATACTATCTATGCTATAGTACCAAACGTTTGATAGGTATGTAGTGATATACCTGAGACGATAGATAGGAATGATGGCGGTTGAACACCATCTATCAGCTAATAAACGATGAACATAAAACGGTGACAGAGTTGGATCTGCCAAAGATGAAACGCGCCATATAGACTAGTACAACTGGGGATGCGCCCAGTAGAGTCACGAGTAGCCAGGGGAGTTGGTTGCGCAACAAGTCCCTGTATCGTATTCGACCGGTGGTGAGTTCTGTCGATATTCGAAAATTCAAAATAGCCGTAACATCTAGTATAGATACATGCTTGTAGCATTCCTAGGGCTGTGGGTTGAGGTAGTAGGATAGTTCTGTGAAGCAAAGGGTTTAGGGTATGGCTAGATCCATAAGGTAGTATGAGAATGAGATGTTTAGTAGATGAAGCAGGCAGTAAAGGGCATTGTAGGGTCTATGGTAGAGGGGTTAGGGGTTAGGGGTTAGGGGATACAGATACTTACATGAAGCCTCCATGAAGTGGTCTTGATGGGTTGTTGTGTCACAGAAAAGTGACTTTCTCTTATTTTCTCCCATATTTTTACAGGCTCTGTGACACATGCTACAATCTCAAGCCCACACTGGGGGAAGGGGGCTCGCACAAAGGCACCTTCCTGGTCTGGGAGTCTCAAGGTGTAAATGGCTAAGACAAGTCTTAGGGGCTACCTTGACTGTCGGCCAGTATATATACTGTCACAGATTTATCTGCGACCTTAACCCTGCCTTCTATGAAGTATACGGTCGACAGACCTTAAAGGCAGTATATGCCCATTACCAGGCTCGAACCCAAGTCCTTACGCATAGTGTAGAGGCTTAACCGTATCACCATGGGGTCACTGCCCATCAGGGCACATGACCTTATCTTATCTTAGTATTATCTTATCTCGTATGTAGATTAGATACCAGACTTAGCCCTTGGTCTTGTGACTTCGGGCTTCCCCAACTCGTAGCTAGGGGGTTTCCTTAGTTACATAGTATCCCGTGCTTGGCCCTACACCTTGCACGTTACCTCATCATGTGCCTGTATTGGCATGTGACTGTATCGCGTCACTATGGCGTGATATGCTCGACTTATGCCTCGTGCACGGCCCCGTTACTTTAGGGTAGCACTAGTGGTCTTGATGCCTGGCATGTATATATAGTACTCAGCTAGTGGATGTACTCCCTAGCTTGATTATTAGTGTTATCACCTGAATCTCCCTGCGTGATAGGTGGTGTGTCCCCACCTTGCCTCTGCTAGTCACCTTAGCCCTGCATAACTCCCTTCTCATACTCCCTTACCTGCTAGTCTGGGGCTGCATCTTTAGGCTCCAACAGGAAGACTTAGGCTTTGAGGGATAGGGATAGGGGTTGAGGCGTCACAAGTAAGTATTGTGACAATACTGCTACACTATTTGTACATATTATGGTGCACAGCCTGTAAGGGTGCTGGCATGGGATTGGTCTAAGCTACATGGCCAGTAATGGCATTGGAGCGCAGGCTATGCGAGATCTCCATGGCGACATAGTGGGTTGTGCCTGAATCGGAGTTGTTACAGGTCTAACATGGCTGAGCCCACGGGAAGTGGTAAGTGTGTGAAACCATTACCCAATTAGGCAATGGGGGATGTGTATATATACCTGGAACCACAAAGTCGCCTAACGGTGACATTACATCCTTTTAGTGAAGGGGGCTAATGCCTTGCAGCCCATGTGAGTGGCTCCACGTGCAACTGTAACAGGAGTGGGTTACCAATCTATTGGGTTGTGACCCATGGTTCTCGTTGATCAGGGTTCTGCCAGTAATGGCGGGTTGTAATGTCCGTCAATCAGGGTTCTAGTGTGATTGGGGCCAATGCTGGTAATGGTGGGATTAACAGTCCATGATCGGTGGTTCTGCTAGCAATTGGGGACTGGCCAGTAATGGTGTTGGGTGATGTATGGTGATCAGGTGTGATTGATAGCAATCAGTGATGTCGTGGCTTAGCCCATGGCTGGTGGTTCTTGTTGGCTAGGGCATGTCTGTAGGTTTAGAGCCTCTGTAGGCTATGGTTTGTAATCGTACATATACTGTGCCTGTAATGGCATATAGTCTGTGGCCAGTAATGGTGATGGTTCATGGAGACAGGAGGCATTGGAGTTGGTAGGTGGACATGATTCGTTGTGACACAGTTTTACTGTGACGTACGATACTAACGCCCCGCCTATAACTTAACGTATAAGGCTAAGACTTAACATCTTGAAGGGCGACTGGATGGGTGTTGATAGACGACCCAAGGTAGACGGTAACTAAGTAGTAGCGTCGACCACCAGTCTAGCACGCAGAGGATCAGAGTAGAACTGAGGGACTCGCCCCAATGCCGATGATAATCGAACTGAGGTAGTAAGACCTCAGTGAGTAGGTTTATATGCATGGGGAGACAACGCGCTACTATGTAAGTACTGCCCTAAAGGCATGGGCCGTGCGCTATCTATCATGTGCCCCAGTATATACCATGTGACCTACTTATCACGTGACCGTATGTCCTGTCGGACGGGTATGCTATATACCACTACACTACCGGGCACCAGTCATGTGACTACTAGAACTTGAAGTCCTAGGTTCGAGCCTAGGAGGGGGTAATACATTAAAGTATGCCACAAAATCTGTGACACGTTGGTCCGAGCTGGGAGTCTTACATAGCCTTGGTGTCTAGAGCAGGGCATGACAGGTTCAGTGAGTGATGGGTTCTGGCAGTGGATGGTTGGATGGGTTAGGTGTGCTGCCTGACTCTCTGTGCTTTGCCATGCTCGTGTGGCTTCATGACCAGGGCTCTTAGACCAGGTTGGACTGGTGGCCTGGGACTAGGGCTCTAGGCATGTCTGGTGATGCTTGGCAGCTAGTGCCATGTGTGGTTTATGGGTGTGGGGCTAGCTGTGGCATTGACACAGACTACTCACATCTGTGGGACCAGCCCTGCTGGGGACTCAACCATGCCAGATTGTCACAAGAAATCCCCTTGTCAGCTCCTGCACCAATATGGCAGCTACCTCTGGCCCAACAGCCAAGTACTTGGAGCTGAGCCCCCTCTGATGAGACCTCGCGCCTCTAGCTGATTAGATTAGATATGCGATCTGGGACCGCATGTGCATAGGTAGATAAGTACTTCACTATCTTATCTCTTACATGGTCATGTGAGTAGTCACAGTACTTGTGACACAGACTTACGGGTCTGTGTGACCGGCCTACAAGGACGGGGGGCCCATAACGCCCATAGCGCACACGCGCATCCAGCAGCGGTAAACGTCGGGCATAAGCCGTAAAGGACTACCCCTAGTCAACATACCAGACTAGCGAGGCGGAGAGGGAGAGAGAGCTGGAGCCGTTGCATGCCAGCATCACGCAAGACGAGAAGAAAGGGGGGCAAGCCCCAATGTCGAGAATCTTAAGAATGAGGAAGTAAGTCCTCATCCCATCGTACTTATACATGCTGTAGCTGGCCATAAGGGCCGCCCTAAAGCCAAGGCCTGTGCGCCGTAACTAAGAGGACACATGACAATGTAACTACCGTAACATAACATGTAACTGTGTGACCATAATGTGATGTACTTGAGGCACGCGCTACCCTACAGCGCTTATCTAGTGGGTCAGGTGGTTTAGTAAGAAATAACAAGGCGCGACGAGGAGGAAAGGATGTAAGTAAGGAATTAGCCCCACACCTAGGGGCACCTTTGCAATACAACCTAAGGGACGTCGTAGATCACCCCACAGGGCAATCTGTGACAACTTGTAACAGTGTCGCTACGTTACCTCTGTAGATAGTCACAGTGCGCACAGACCCTGCCATTAGGGCAGGCTCTCTGTAGCGCTAGACTCACATCTTCATGTATATATACTAGTGTATGTTCTGAGGTACTCCTCAGAACTAGTATTGTAGGCCTAGGGGGCGAGTCCCCTGGCGATCACTCTTCTACTGCATGCTTGCGTGTGTCGGCATACTACCTCCTCACTCTTGCTAGTCTGGGACTATGTCTAGTGCCTTACGGTGGATGGATGGCCTAGTACTTGCAGAGTAGACGTCAAGATTACGTCTACTACTGTTCTCCTTATAGGATGGGAGATGTCACAGATTTGGGACATGCCACTATTTTTCCCGTATTTTTACCTATTTATCTGGTATTTCTACGACCTTGTAGACGTTTACGCTGCTAAGCGCCCGTCTACACGTACACTAAACCAAACAACACGTACACAACGCGGTATACGTCCACCTGTCATAACAACACGTACATAACACGTTTGTACGCGTCAATGACTCAGCGGACTAACCTCCGGTGTCACGCGTCTTACTCATATCCCGATACCGGGCTATGTTAGACCGATTGGATAAGCGGCCCACTCGTTATCACATGCCAATGCCTTTACGATTACTCATATCCCAATACCGGTATATAAGAATCACATGCACGGCTTACTAACGTAGCTACAGCCACTTCCACAACATGGACCTACGGTCCAAACAAACGTTCTTACTGGTGCGGCCATTACCGGCGCACATGGTCTACTGTAGTTTACGACTTAGCTGTATTAGTTATGTCTGCGCACAGACCGTCTTCATGTTTGGCTCCCTTACTGGTAACCACACAAAGCATGTATATAAGTAGGGCTATCACTGCGGATAAGCCTTAGAATTGTTCTCTGCTATCGCATAGTTACATAACATTCCTACTGCGCCTACAAGCGTCCCCTCACCAGCTTCAACAACTCCTTCAAGTTGTTATCAAGCTATAGTGTGAGTCCCACAACTTTGTTTGTGTCAGGAGATATGGGGGAGATCTCCGCATAGTGGTACACACAGTGATTACTGTGTCACGGATGAGCGACAACCGCTAGCCAGCAGTGACCCAAGACCTATTGGCAGAGGGTGACGAGGCCTCCCCAGGCCAAAGGTGATGTAGCGGGGTGGCGTGACACACAGACTAGTGTCACAGTCATACCTGACTGTGCTACTGGCCTAGCCGGGAACCACCCATCTCGTAGTCATAGACGTCGAGCTGGTATAGTGAGGGTCCTCACACCTTGCAGTGGTCGCTGACCAGCCAGTATGTTACCGCACCAGCCAGATGAGCAAGAGGGGCATTTAGCCCAGCAACTAGAATAATAGGAATGAGGGCAGTAAGGCCACTCATCCGCACTATAAGTATGTACAGGCATGGCGCATGTGTCTACCCTGAAGCGCAGGACCGTGTGTGTCACCTATAGTGACAGGTAACCAGTAACACTAGCTACGCATGACATACTGGGCACCTGACCAAGCAGCACTAATCTAAGAGATAACCCACTTATCTAATCTACGTAGTACAGTCATATAGCGCTAGTGAAGATGGAGCGTAAATAATCTGTGACACTCAGACTAGTTCATTTATCGACTACTGCTATTAGCCCCCAAAGCTAGTAGCTCTTTTACCTCTGCTTGTAACATGTTTTACAAAGGCCTCAACAATATAAGTAAGTTTGTGTCATCTGAACTAGTCTTCTTTACGCCCCCCGGCTGCCAGGCCCTGTGTCATGGATATCCCAGTGGGGGGTATGTCTCTTCCCTCTCTATGTATGTATGGGCAACGCTGTACGCGCGCGCGCCCCTCTCATCATCATCTCCTCCTCATCGCACCCTAGTTACCTCCAAGAGCACCTGACCATGTAGACGAGCGCCCGTCAGGGGGCGCGCGTACCACTATATCCACGTGACTGGTCACCACTTCGTTACAGGTAGCGTAGCATCACGGTCACCACTAGTTACATGCGCACGGGCCATGACTTTAGGGTAATCCGCTCCACTCTCTCCTTCTGTATATAAGCTGTAGCTAGATGGGCCTTATTGCCCATCTTTGAGATTCTCGTCATTGGGCCTTGGCCCCTCTCTTGCAATGTGCGCGTGATGCGTCTCTGCCCCAGGGGCCCTTATCGCCTTACTCGTCTGTGTGCTAGTCAGCAATATCAGCGTACACTAGGGATGCTCCAAGCTCCCATGTAGCCTCTGCGCCCACCTCTTGTCGATGCGTACACTGGCTTGTCAGCCATGTAGGGACACCCCTGCTGCACAGGTCCTCACAGCCACGTAAGTCTGTGACACCCTGGGGCAGTAGTGGCTGTTTTGTTTTCTGCTTTAGGCTGGTCGTCATGCACACCTTTTTTTTTACAGATATTCGGCTAGGGGATAATGCTGACACCTAGGCTTAAGGGCCAGCGCTGCTCTCTGCAAAGAGGTGGCACTGTTACCTGTTTGCAAACCGCTGCCAACCCATGGGTGATACCCAGACTGGCATGTTCAAAGACGGGGGCTTATGATCCAGGCCCAAGGATCTGGCTTTGCCTTTATGGCAGCCCAGGCCCATGGCTAGTGCCCAAGTTGAAAGACAACCCCATGATCTGTTGATATGGAGGTGGTGCACGATAACCCACAGTGTCCTCAGCTGAAGCCATGGTTAACCACCAGGGGTGTAATACCCTGAACAGTATGTCTGGCCGGGGTAGGTCCCCCATGCCATATGTATCCTGTCCCTTCCGGCTGCACTTAGAGAGAAGCCAGTATGACACCGACATCACCAACTTACCCCGAGGAACATTTCCACTGACTACCCAATGACGTCGATAGAGAACGCGTGTGCATTACATACGCGAAGTACCAATGGGCACTCTGTCTCCTTCCTATCCTGGAAGAGACCGAGTGCATCCTCGCCAAACTCTATATCTTCATACTTGACGACCCATCCCCATTCTACAAGGAAAAGGACAGTCAAACAGTGGTGAACCAAGTTCACCACTTCAGGAAATTCCATGACACCTTCTTCCTCACCACTCTCTATGGGAGAGTCAAGAACAAGGAATTACGGGAGATTGAGAGAGATGCAAATGTGATACACAAGTATCTCCAAAATGGGAAGACGCTAGATGGTAGTATATGTAGTGCAGTACACGGCTTAGCCGCCCTTAAATTTACATTTCCAGACTTGCAATACATCGCCTGACAAGGCTTTGCATTTGGAATCATACACCTGACAAAGTGTGAAATTGGATCAACACAAACTGGCACATCAAACATGGCATAAGATGGACAGAAGATTCCGTTTCATCTTTTTAGATCTCCCGTCCAGGAAATTTTGAATTACAGGCTTATCTTGAGTTCGAACAGACATGTCCGAATCATCCTCAGAGATCGACACCCCAACACGTCCCCAGGTGACGGCCTGACAGGGTCCGCACCCTCACCTCTCGGTGCTCGCACAGAGCAGCCCGTACCCATACCACAGTCCGTAACAATGAGGAGGACTCTTGCCCCTCTCATCATAGGACACAATGTAGTTGTGGAAGAACAATTCCCCATGACAACTGAAAGGGTCATACCACCCAACCCGACACTGCCATCAGAATTTGGCAGCTACGTATTGCTCCCCAACGTCCGGTGTCACAAGCCGATTTCTTTCGCCTAGCTAGTGACTAGAGCCTGAACCCTTATCTTATCTAAGCGCGCGCCTAAGCGGTCACGTGCAAGACCCCGAACACCCTATCACGTGTTACCAACCCTCCGGACACTCTGTGCCGTGTACTTACACCCATTATAGGGTTTACCATAATATCGGACTCTCAGCTTACGTAATAACTGTACAGTAGCCAAACAGTGTACAAACAGTAGAATAGCATATATACTGGCCGACGAGCAGGGTAGCATCCCAGACTCGTCTTGGCCTTATACGCCTTGAGTAGCCTCAGGCTAAGATTGCGCTGAAACGCGAGTAACAATCCCCTGAGTAGTTACTTGAAGTGTTGCTTGTGTCATAAGATGAGTCTCCACCCCGTGTAGCGGTTTACCCTACACAACCCCGGCGCACTAGGGGCAAAGTGCACCTCTCTTTCGCTCTTGTTGAACTTCGGTTCTCCGAGCACGTGATTGGTTTCCATACCCGCCACATCCCAGGGTTAAGGGATTAGAGTTCTGGGGGAATCTTGCGAACAGCGTGCAGGGGACCTCTCCTGCCGTTGCTTCTAAGCTACTGGACCAACACCGTGCAACGCGGTTGTAAAGGTCTTGGGTTACAACCCCACCACAGTAACTGTGCACCCGACGCGTAATAGTCAAAGGCGTTAAGGGGCCCTGTGGCAGTGTACAGAGGCACTGGTCGTCTATTTACGGGCCTTACTGCCCCACGATACGCGCATTACCGTGCCCCCGTTACTATACAACCCAGCGCGTAACCCGCGGCTGAAGAGGCAGGAAATCGCCTAATACTGTACCGGCACTTGCCGCCATACGGTAGAACTTTTACACGCCCCACCACATAGGCGGATAGTTCCCGTGCCCCCGGTATCCTGAATTAGCTTCAGGGCTGGACGAGGTTTCGGAGGCTGCGTTTTCTCGCCGGCTTTGGGAAGAAAACCCCTTAGCGTTTCTTGGCACATCTCCGAAAAGAGGTGGACGCAGTTTGTAGTGGATTGAGACTTTCTAGTTACCACCCCGATAGCTCTTCGGAGGCGCCACAGTGGGCAGGTAGCGGTCTTAATCGCGACTACATTTTTCATACATAACTTTCATTCCTACATACAATGGCCACACACGACATCGACTACATCCGCAACCCGCGGCCTGAAACCCCGGCCGATATTCCGCTCCCAGGTTCCGCTGGAACGAACCCATTCCTACCAGGCCAGTGGGTAAACTACCAAGTGCACGGTCTACCGGAGGAATTTTCCCTCCTTTCGGTAGCTGACAGCATGCACGCCCCACGACCACCGGTAGAGGTCGCCCCGGTCCGCACCGAAACGATAGGCGAACACCAGCCCGCCCGCTCACTCCCCCCTGGAGGGTCAGTGGAAGACCAAGGTCCCGGTAGCGAAGCGATAAACCTAGCCTTCCAGTTGGCCAGAGAACAGTCGAATACGGTACGCGCAGACAACCAGCTGGGACACATCGACTCGCCACTCGCCATGCAGTGGGCGTTCCCGCCCAACCCCACAACAGCAGACTTCGGCATGCGATGCCAGCAGGTTGCGCAGGCGATGGTGACGACAGGGACATGGTCACGAGAAATGGGAGCCCGGTTCCTACGGGAAGCTCAACGGTTACAAGCGGACGCCCTCCAAGCCGGAGACGCAGCGTCGCTTCACAGCCAGGCACCACCCCCCGTCAGGACCCCCGTCTCGGTCGCAGAAAGTAGGTTCCGCCCGGTAGAAAACTGGGTTCGATCAGTGCACATGCACTCTCCTCAGCGAACACCGCGCGGATCCCGACCTCTCCCCACTCCCCCGACTCGTGGCAACTCCCGGCAGACAAACCCATTCCTGCCCGGCTACACACCTCCGGTACTAACGGCACCAGCACCCGTCCGCCCCGACACCTTCGCCCAGGCAGTCCGCCCACCACCAACACATGACATGTTTGGTAACCCAATGCCGACACAGAACGCGCCCGTGAACACCTGGGGAGCCGCGCCTCTCCAGGGAACTCGTGCGTCTATGTGGAGGCCAATGAAACCAGCATCATCACAGTGGGACGCATACTCGATACTGCCTGAGCCACGGCCCGACCCCCGGTACAAGTCCAAGGTCAGAGAACCGGAAGCGTTCACCGGCACCGGATTCACGGACTGGTACATGCGGCTCCAACTGTACATCGACGACAACGCCCCCATCCTTTTCACCGATTCCAAAAAGGTAGGGGCGGCAATCTCGCTGATCCGCGGTCCAAAGGTCGACGCATGGGTAACGGCGTTCACCAGGGAACATTACCTGGGAGGACAGTGGAGAATCAGCTGGCAACGGTTCGTCTGGGAGCTGCACCAAAAGTTCGATGACCCGGACCTGGAGAAAAAGGCAGCGGTAGCGGCAGAGCGCCTCACCATGACGCTCGGTAAGGGCGAGGAATACTTCCAGGAGCTGGAACGACTCCTGGGAGAAGCCAAGTACGACCGGGAGAACCAGGTGGTCCATAGCTGGGTCACCAGGGCCATCCCCAAGGACATATATTCCTCGGTTCACCAGGCGTTCGTCGCCGCCACCGTCAACGACAAATCGCAGCGTGGGTACAATGTCCAGATCCCGGAGGATTATGAGTCATGGAAACAGGCCATCCTCCGGACCGACAATGCGATGCGTCGACTCCGGGACGAGGAAAAACTGCGGAGCGGAAGGAGCACCACGGACAAGGGCAAGGAGCGTGCTAAGCCCGAGCGCGCTCCCCGAGCGGAGCCAACTGCGGAAGAAAGGGCAAACCTGCTCAAGAGGAAGTGCCACTCTTGCAGCAAGACGCAGGCCGAGGCACCTGGTAAGGGATGCACCAAGACATCCTGGCACCAACCGAACTGGCGGCCCAAGACCAACACCACCCCCGCCGCCAGTGGATCCGGAACACAGCGAACTCGGCAGGCTATTGCAGGGAATGACGCTCCCACGGTCCTTAGCGAGATCCCCCAGGAGGACTTTGTCCGAATGGTGGCCGCCTGGGCCAAGGAGAACCCTGACGCCGCAAAGGAAGCCGGGTTCGCACCCACTCAGGTAAGTCCCTCCCCCTCGAATCGCTTTTCAGTATTGGAAGTAGAAGAACCAGTAAACTCCCAAAAAAGTGACTCGGCTGCCACGGAGGACGACGAACCGGTGGATGGACTGTATGGGCTAGAGACCGGGGCCCCGATATTAGAACCAGTATCTATACCACTCGCATCTGAAGAATCGGACATAGATGACGACGACGGAGCTTCAACATGCTCCGACGACTCGTTTGTAACAGCCTTGGAGGCGCCTCCCACTGGAGCGTGGCGGGAGGCAAATACCGTGCTTAATTCCTCCAATGTTAATGTAACATATGTTCCAATGGATGTGGACCCGGTAGTGACACCTGATGTGGAAATGGCAGACGCATCAGGTGCCACTAAGAAATCAGAAAAGAAAATGCGGCGTAGACGCGTCAAGAAGAGGACGGTCACGCTCGACATATACCTAGATCACCCACGGGCAATCCCACCTGAGCGCAAAAGCGAAGGTGCCGCTGGGTACGACCTCTACTCTGCGGAGGAGGTCGTTGTTCCTAATGGGAAACGTGTCACCGTAGACACGGGCATCAAGATCAGGATGCCAGCCGGTGTATACGGACGTATCGCCCCACGATCCGGACTCGCCCTCAAGGGAGTCGACGTGGAAGGCGGTGTAGTAGACGAAGACTACACCGGCCGAGTAAAAGTCATACTGAATAATCAGACTGGAGCAGATTATCAGGTCGAGTACGGGGACAGAATCGCCCAGTTCATACTCGAATGCAATAT
The DNA here is from genome assembly GCA_029448655.1 of Wolfiporia cocos. NCBI lineage: Eukaryota > Fungi > Basidiomycota > Agaricomycetes > Polyporales > Phaeolaceae > Wolfiporia > Wolfiporia cocos. The sequence goes on along the minus strand of JACCLO010000008.1, from coordinate 1,365,245 downwards.
GACACCCAACACCAAGATTGTCAAGTCAATCCGCGAAACCACGCGAGGAACACAGGGTTTCGGTTCAACTGGTGAAAAACTCAGGGGAAGTGTAGTGGTCATCCAGACGGGAAAACGGGGAAAGCAGATCGAAGTACCGATCACTCTCCACCGCCCAGACGGACGTGCCCTCTTCACAAAGGCTCTCATCGACTCCGGTTCCACTGGATCGGTGATCAGTAAGTCCTACGTGGAGGAACACCGACTCGAGCAGATCCCATTGGACCGCCCTATCAAGCTGTTCAACGCGGACGGATCAACCAACAGCATGGGGCTCATGACGCACTACGTCGAACTCCAAATGCAGATCGACACGCACTTGGAAACCCGCAAGTTCCACGTTACGGAACTTAGCTCCGCGGACATCTTTTTAGGCTTCGACTGGCTCGAAGACCATAACCCTTCCATTGATTGGAAGAAGCGACGGATCACGTTCTCTTGTGACTGCGAACACGAGCGAATCGAGGACGGTGATCACATTTATTACATTTTCGCTGACGCATGGATCCAAAACAGGGACGAGTGCAGAGCGGACATCGCCGAACGAATCCGCGCCACGAAGGCAACCGAAATCGCCATCGCGACGGGCAAAACCACGGAAGCCAAAACGTTCGAGGAAGTCGTACCCGAGTACTTGCACGAATTCAAAGACGTGTTTGAGGAAAAGGAATTCGACACACTCCCGGAACGGCGACCGTGGGACCACGCCATCGAACTACTCCCCAATTCGGAACCATACGCGGGCAAAATCTACGCCCTTTCACCTAGAGAACAAGAAGCATTGGACGATTTCCTAGAAGAACAACTGCGCACGGGCCGCATCCGCCCATCGAAGTCACCATGGGGGGCACCCTTCTTCTTTGTCAAAAAGAAGGATGGGAAACTACGCCCTATCCAGGACTATCGAAAGTTGAACCAGATGACCAAAAAGAACAAGTACCCGCTCCCGCTCATCACGGAACTGCTTAACAAGCTTAAACGGGCTAAGTACTTTTCCAAATTGGACATTCGTTGGGGATACACCAACGTCCGAATCAAGGAAGGCGACGAAGAAAAAGCCGCCTTCATCACTAATAGGGGGCTCTATGAGCCATTAGTGATGTTCTTCGGAATGTGCAACGCACCAGGCACGTTCCAGACCTTGATGAACGACATATTTAGAGACCTAGTCCTCACGGGGAAGGTCATTGTATATTTGGACGATATCCTTATTTTCACGGAGAACCAGAAAGAACATAGAGAGATCCTGCACAAGGTTCTTTTGGTTCTCCGTCAAAATAAGCTGACCTGTAAACCAGAAAAATGCGAGTTCGAGAAATCCGAAGTAGAGTACCTAGGGCACATAATCTCTCACGGGGAAATCCGTATGGACCCCGCGAAGGTCGCCGCAGTAGCCGAATGGCCGGCACCTCGGAACAAGAAAGAAGTACAATCCTTTATAGGATTTGCCAACTTCTACCGGAGATTCATACCCAAGTTCTCAACGGTAGCACGCCCCCTTATCAATCTAACCAAAGATGGAGAATGGCAATGGGGCGTGACAGAACAGGAATGCTTCGACAAGTTAAAAAACATCTTCGTCACAGCACCTGTACTAGGGATACCAAACGATGACGATCCATTCCGCATTGAGGCAGATTCTTCAGACTTCGCAACTGGAGCCTGCCTCATGCAGAATCAAGACGGCATCTGGAAACCCATAGCGTACCACTCAAAGACGCTACTACCGGCAGAACGAAACTACGAGATTTACGATCGCGAACTACTGGCCATAATGCGCGCCCTAGACGAGTGGCGGCATTTTGTAATGGGTGCGAAACACCCTGTAGAAGTACTAACGGACCATAAGAATCTAGAATACTTTAAAACCCCACAGAAGATTAATCCGCGACAAGCCCGGTGGATGACGGAACTCGCCGAGTATGACCTACAACTCGTGCACATCCCCGGGAAGACCAATGGAAGGGCAGACGGCCTATCCCGAAGAGGCGATCACGACGACAACAAGGATCACCTCGAAGGACAGATCGTCTTGAAGGAACACCTCTTCGCCAAAGACAGCGCAGAAAGGCTGAGATCCTCATTCTATACCTTACCTCACGGGATCACCCACGAGGAGGTAAAAGGGAGGGTCAAAGCGGAAGCCGCTCTCTACGACAAGGAGGTAGTAGAAGGATCAGTGGAAACGACCGAGGACGGCCTACGCTACAGGAGGGGGAAGCTGATCATTCCGAGAGACGAGGAATTAATCGGAAAAATCATTTCGTCATTCCACGACACGGTCTCGGCAGGACATCCCGGCACTGAAAACACGTACACCGCCATTCATCGATCATACTGGTGGCCAAAAATGCGAAACGACATCCGCCAGTACGTCAAGGCATGCATCAAGTGCCAAAAAGCCAAGCCAGACCGCTCGAAGAGAGCCGCACCACTGAACCCGAATCCAACACCCACACACAACTGGGAGAACATTTCCGTTGATACGATCACGGGACTCCCAGTATCCAAGGGTCGGGACGCTATTATTGTAGTTGTAGATATGAAATCCAAGGACTATATCGCAGTCCCAACCACAACCAGGCTTACGGCCGAAGGTTGGGCCAACATATTTGTAGATAAAGTATATGCACAACACGGACTACCAAAGAAAGTATTTAGCGACAGAGGACCACAGTTTGTATCGGACTTCATCAAAGATGTATACCGTAGATTAGGCATCGAGGGAAACCCCAGTACCGCGTTCCACCCACAGACAGACGGACAGACGGAGCGAATGAACCAGGAACTGGAGGTGTACCTACGATTATTTATTAACGACACCCATACCAACTGGCCGGACTTACTCCCGCTAGCAGCATTTGCGTACAAGTGTCATGTACATAGTAGTACGGGCTACAGCCCCTTTTACCTTACTCACGGATACCACCCATTTACAGGCGTGGAGGCACCAGAGCTGGAAGAGGGGGTGGGAACAGCCAAGGACTGGGTCGAACACATGCACGAAATCAGCCAAACCGCTTCGAAGAATCTCGAGAAAGCCAAACTTCGTATGAAAGAATACTACGACCGGAAACGAACCAATCCCCACGAGTACAACGAGGGAGACATGGTTTGGGTCGATGGGCGAAACATTAACATGGGAAACCCTACGAAGAAACTCGATTCAAAGCGGTACGGTCCGTACAAGGTCACCAAGAAAGTCGGACATGGAGCATACGAACTGGACTTGCCCGCAGACATGCGAGGCATATACCCTATATTTAACGAGGTCCTACTACTACCGTATCATGCTCCGGCTTTCCCCACTCAGAACCATAACGAACGGACGGAAAGCAATGACGCTCGCAGGCCTCTCAGGATCCTCGCATCCAGGGAAGACCGAGGGCGAGTCGAGCTGGAAGTCGAATGGTCTGATGGGACAACGACATGGGAAAGAAAGCGCGGATTGACTCCCTGGCAGGATTTGGTAACAAAATACTTCGAAGAAAGACCAACCGCCCCAGGCCACCAGTGGAAAAACAGACACACTGAGTGGGACCCAGAGTGGGAGGACTTCGAGAAGAAAGCCATCGCCATGGGACTCAGACAAAACCCGAACGAGTTCATCATCCACGACGACGTAGATATCGAATTACTGAAGGACGCGAAAATTCCCTTCTATATCTACCCAAAACAACTCGTCGCCAGGAACTTCTGGTTTTGTAATCCCAAAAGTCGTGTAGTACAATATGGAATACAAGTGGGACAATGCATAGAATCCACGATACCCAACAACCCGGGCTGGATCTATCCCGTACAGTATACCATACAGATGGCAAACCCACACATCTGTCAAAAACACGAACACGACCACCCATGTCACGTTGACCAAAACTTCTGCAAAGTAATTGCTGGGCGCGGGGACACGCAGCTAGAAGGGGGGGTACTGTCACAAGCCGATTTCTTTCGCCTAGCTAGTGACTAGAGCCTGAACCCTTATCTTATCTAAGCGCGCGCCTAAGCGGTCACGTGCAAGACCCCGAACACCCTATCACGTGTTACCAACCCTCCGGACACTCTGTGCCGTGTACTTACACCCATTATAGGGTTTACCATAATATCGGACTCTCAGCTTACGTAATAACTGTACAGTAGCCAAACAGTGTACAAACAGTAGAATAGCATATATACTGGCCGACGAGCAGGGTAGCATCCCAGACTCGTCTTGGCCTTATACGCCTTGAGTAGCCTCAGGCTAAGATTGCGCTGAAACGCGAGTAACAATCCCCTGAGTAGTTACTTGAAGTGTTGCTTGTGTCATCCGGATTCGGGCTATAGAATACCCAGACCAATCCATCCTGCAGCCAAGGCTATTGGAGGGTGTCCCCGAGCAGGCACACGCTGACCTTGCCAACACCATCCAGGCCATCTACAATGGCATATAACCAGTCTTGAATGTGTCCACTGACATGACAAACAACTTTGCCTGAAAAGGCAACTGGACTCCCACTTCAAAGCGGTATTCAGCAGGATGGACAACATCCGAATATACACGCGGAGCCTCACAACAAGGATCTCAGCGTTAGAGCAGACAGTGACATGCCCAACAGCCAGTACTTCAACTGGCTTCTTCGGTACAACCACCAGTGGTCCGTCCCAGCAGGACTTCGACCAACTCCTCGCTCAAGTAGCCAAACTTGAGCAGACCCCCACGGCCGCCCCGATTGCACCTGCAGCCAGGCAAACAATCATCATGAGACAGAAGGCAATGCCTCCACCAGAATTCTCTGGAGAAGGCAGCAAGGTCCAGGTCCGGGAATGGCTCCGGAAGTGCATCATGTACTTCGGAGTTGCCGGGATCACCAACGATCGAGAAAGGATCGTCCAGTCCCTGCTGCATCTGTCAGGGTCAGCATTCAACTATCAAGAACAGCTGATCCAAGATTCAGCCGACCCTAGCAAGTCGCTAGGCAGGTGGGAAGACTTCGAGGCCCAGATGGAATGAGTATACGGGAAGAAGACGGACGAGGAAATCATGAGGAAGGAGATTGAGACCTACTTTGGGTCTGAAGGAAAGAAAAAAGCCGCCGCCAACTTCTACACGTATGCGGAGTGCCTGAGGCAGCTAGCCAAGAAGGCGAAGACTGAGAACTCCACCTTGATGGAGAAGCTGAAGGATGTCATGCCGGAAAAGGTGAAATATGCCTTTGCTCTCGTCAAGGTCTTCGGTAACAAGATCCCAACTGAATGGGAATCATACCTGGACCAAGCAATTGGCATTCACAAGGAGGTCTACCGCGACCAGATTAGCAGCAGTATATTTGAGGAGGGGAAGGAGAAGGAGACATCGAGCTCTGGCAAGAGCTCAAACACTGTCACAAAGGAGTCACAAACCAGTTCCAAAAGCAAGGGGACCAGTGGTGGCAACAGCAGCAAACAGAGGATCCCCGAGGGGTCCATACCTGGCATGGTCATCAAAAAGACCAAGGCAGGCAGATTCTACTTCTGGGCTCCACCCCATAAGTGCGCCATTTGCGGCAGAGACAACTGCCAATCGGGAGGCACCAAGTGCAACTGGAAGCCGTCCACTTCCACCGGAACAACAACATCTACAACCAAGTCTACCACGGCACCAGCAGCCGGAGGAGACAAATGCAAAGGACAACACATCCGGGAAATTGTACATGAGTACTTTGTTCTGGATGACAAGGAGGCCACCCCCGCAACCACCATGGGCACCATTGTACACTCCACCATGCATATCGAGGAGGTTCCTGAAGAACCAGCAGTGCTATCACCCCTCTCCTCACTCACACCCTCACCCGAAGGGTCAACATCTTCATACAGCTGCCTGTCTTCAGGTGGAAGTTCGGGTTTTTTCGAAGGTCGCATGTGAACCCTTGCTCATGTATGACCCACTCATATAACACCACCACGTCAGAGAGTATGAATAATATTTATAAAAACAACGTGCATGACATGTCTGCCTCATTTAACATCGACGTAACTCTCTGGGTGTACGGAACACAAACACAAGCCCTAGCTCTCATCGACAGTGGCGCTTCTATAAGTGTCATTGATAAGTCATTCGTTGAGAAACACCGAATGGTAATCAGTCCGGCTGAACCGCCTATCACTGTAAGAAATGCAGACAGCAGCCAGAACTCCTATGGAAAGATTGACAAACAAGTCAAAGCTTACGTCCAACATGGTGACCACAAGGAAACCATTAGATTCTAAATCATGGATCTAGGAAAGCAGGAGTTAACTTCGGGATATGACTGGTTATCCAAGCATAATCCACACTTCGATTGGAAAGAAGGAAGAATGGATTACTCTCAGTGCATGGAATCAGGAAAATGCATCCATACTAGGAAACGGCCTCGGCCATCGTCAGAAGAGCACATGGAGCTCAGCGAAGAGGAACATTTCCTCTGGGAACTTCCTATGGATAAAATAGGAAAGGAAGACCCAATAAACCTGTTCGTCAACTGTGTGACAACCCTTGATGACATGGATGAAGCCATACTGGCTGAAATGGTTATGGAGATACTGTCTCTTGACAAAGATCAGTGAAGACTCAACTGAAAGGTGGAAGTCCCTGATCCCCAAGGAGTATCAGGAATTCGGACCCGCGGTTTTTTCGCAGATAGCATCTGACAGGATGCTGACATGAAAGGAGTATGACCACGCCATCGAAATCAAAGAAGGTGTGTCACTCCCGAAACTGGCCAAACCTTATCCCATGTCCTTGGGAGAACGGAATTCTCTGGACGAGTGGATCGACGAAGAACTCCGCAAAGGCTATATCCAACCAAGTCAATCCCATTTTGCCAGCCCCATCTCTTTTGTAAAAAAAAGAAGGACAGCGGCCTAAGAATGGTAGTCAACTACAGAAAACTGAATGAAATAACAGTACGAAACAAATACCCAATCCCACAGATATCAGATCTCATCAATCAGTTATCCTCCGCCTCCATCTTCACAAAGATAGACTTGAGGTGGGGATACAACAATGTCTGTATCAGGGAAGGTGATTAATGGAAGACCGCATTTATTACACATTGTGGTCTCTACAAAGCCACGGTAATGTACTTCGGTTTCTGTAACACACCCGGCACATTCCAAGCAATGATGAACAATGTCCTCAAGGACTTTATCCATACCGGAAAAGTCATTGTATATCTTGACAACATCCTAATCTTCAGGAACAACTTGAAAGAGCATCGTGCCATCGTAAAAGGAGTCCTAAAAAGACTCCAGGAATGCGATCTCTTCGCCAAGCCTGAGAAGTGTTTCTTTGAGCAGAGTTCGATTGAATATCTTGGACTCATCATCTCAAAAAACAAAATCAAGATGGACCCAACGAAATACTCAGAAGTTCAAGACTGGCCCCAACCACAAAAGGTTAAAGAAGTCCAAGCATTTTTAGGATTTGCCAACTTCTATAGGAGGTTTACAAAGAGAACAGCGTGTTTGAGACCCTAAAAAGGGCCTTCACAGCTGCTCCCATTCTGTGCATACCAGACCAAGACTCACCATTCCATATCGAGTCCGATGCATCAGAATTCATGACAGGCACCATCTTATCGCAACTCAATTCTTCTGATAAGAAGTATCACCCGGTTGCCTACTATTCTAAGACAATGTCAGCACCTGAACAGAATTACGAGATATATGACAAGGAACTCCTTGCCATTATTCGAGCACTCGAAGAATGGTGGCATTATCTCGAGGGTCACAAACTGGAGTTTGAAATATGGACAGATCATGCGAACCTGACCTATTTTAAAACTGTGCAAAAGCTCACACAGAGACAGGCAAGATGGGCCTTATACCTCACCTGGTTCAACTTCAAGTTGTATCACAAACCAGGAAAAACAATGCTTATGGCAGATCCTCTGTCCAGGCATCCAGATCATGAAGAGGGGGTGGAACTCGATAACAGGGATCAGATTCTTCTGAAACCAGAATTTTTCGCTACGGAATTCACTGTCCGAGCAATCGAGGCCTCTCATCAGTCAACGACAGATCAACAACAAGAGACATTCCTCCTAGAGAACATCCACCTAGCACTACGTGATGACAAGGTAACCAAGGGCTACAAGGACCTTCTCTCATCAGGCCCTAGGGAATTCAAGAAAGATCTCCAGAAATGGAACTTCGAGAACAGCCTTCTCCTCCATTGAGGAAAGGTCTACGTACCAGACATTCGAGTACTACGTGACCAAGTGCTATCAATGCACCATGACCACCTGTCCACAGGACACTACGGTCGATGGAAAACGTACGAACTCATCACACGGAACTATTGGTGGCCAAACCTCACCACCGATGTCAAGAAATACGTCCAATCATGCGACATATGTCAGAGAATGAAGAACCGACCCGAGAAGCCTCATGGCTTGCTCCAACCAAACCCGGTTCCAGAAGGCCCCTGGGATGTAGTCATGACCGACTTCATCATGCACCTGCCCAAATCAGTGCACAACTGTATTACCTACGACTCAATCATGGTAATAGTGGATCGGCTCACAAAGCGAGCACACTTCTACCCCATCAATTCTAAGTTTGGAATGAATGACCTAGCGGAAATATTATACACTAGGTTTTACCATTACATGGTCTACCAAAACAGATCATCATGGACAGGGGAGTGCAATATGCTTCAGAGCTATTCAAGGAGTTTTGTAAATTCCTTAAGGTCGAACACTTTATGTCGATGGCCTACCATCCACAAACGGACGGGCAAACTGAAAGAGTCAACCAGATTCTTGAGCAATACCTCTGATGTTATGTAAACTCCTATGAAAAGGATAATTGGAGTCAGCTTCTCCTGACAGTGGAGTTCACTTACAACAATGCAGCATCAGAGACCATGAAGAACTCTCCGTTCTACGTAGAGCTCGGCAGGCACCCAAGGGATGGACCAATAGAACCACCAATCAGATCTTCAGATCTCAATGACATCGCAGGGCAGTGCTGGCAAGCGCAAGAGCAAGTGAAAGCAGCAATGCAAGTAGCAGCAGACAGATGGAAGTGGTACGCGGATGAAGGGAAAAAGAATCAGAATCCTCCCTTCAACGTCGGAGACAAGGTCCTCATTAGGGCCAAAGACTACCAAAAGACAGAGAGCAGTCTAGCTCCAAGGTTTATCGGACCATTCAAGATAGCAGAAGTGCTATCTCCGGTAACCTATCGTCTAAAGATGGACCCCCAATACAGGGCATATCATCCGGTATTCCACGTCTCAAAACTAATCCACTACAACTCTTCATTGAACGAGGAATCCCAGGAACCTGACAAGGATCCTGAGGAAGAACACGAATGGGAAGTGGAAGATATCCTGAGCCACAGAAAGCGCGGTCGCAAAACCGAATTCTTAGTCCGATGGAAGGACCACACTCAGGAATCTGACACATGGGAACCCGAGGAGAACCTTAGTGACGGTGCAACCGAATTACTCAATGAGTACAAGGCAAAGTCATTTGACCAAGCACTCAGACTCCCCTGACACCCTAAACGGCACGACGTCCATGTTGCTGAACCCAACGATGATCCCAGCTGGAAAGTTGGTGATTGATACCTATGGCCAGATGACTGGCCGCTCCAAGCTGACCTCTACAAGGAAGGCGAACTCGAATCACAATGCAGATGGCTGAAACGTGACCCATATGGTGACTTTGTAGAAGACAACATAGAGTATCTGGAATTCGCAGTCGACGTGAATCTCCAGAAATACGAAGAACCTCTATACCCCAAACAGGGCACCCCACACTCCGCCGGCTACGACATCTATGCCTCACAAGAAGTAACACTACTTCCAGAAAAGACAACAATGATTGACACAGGACTAAGAATCCTATTCCCTTACAGGCATTATGGACAACTCGTCAGTTGATCCAGCATGGCATTAAAAAGTCTTATAGTAGTGTCACAAATTATTCCTTTATTAATTTAGACTCCCTCGCTATAGGTTGTATGTGCGGCGCTAGGCGTACGCCGCGCCTCTACTCCATAGCTACCTCCAGCGTCTCTCCCAGATATTGCAGGTCACCTGGTCGTCCGGTTAGCGCTGTAGGGTAGCGCGCGCCTCAGGTACTGTCACTCATGGTCACACTGTTACATACTCGTTACCTAGCACATGACCCATAGTTACATGGTGCACAGACCAGTAGTTTAGGGCAGCCTCGGTAGTAGACACTAGCGTGTATATAGTACGACGGAATGTGGGCTTACTCCCCATTCCTAAGATTCTCGACAACTGGGCATAGCCCCTTTCTATTCTCGTTCTGTGTGCGACTCTGGCCGGGGGCCCATCTCGTCTTACTTGACTGTGCGCTGCCTCAACACGTCGACTCTAGGAGTCCCTTCTTAGGGTACAGCCGACAGTTCACCGCTATTGCGGTCGCGCACCTTCCTGTACTGCGTTATAGGATTCCCCTGTCGTACAGGGTCCCACAGACAGGTTAGTCTGTGTCATAATCTTAGGAATATCTTACCTCCCCTCCGGCGCCACCTGCGCTGGGGCCGAGGGTTCTCCACTTGCAGGTTGCCATGGCAGCGTGGCGGGGCAGCCGTCGGTAGAAGCACCGGCGGTCCGTAGCCTTACGAGCCCCCACGAAACGCTACACCAGGCAAAGCAACCGCAAGGAGTGAGTAATCAAGTCCGCCCTCTTTCGAACGCAAGATAGCAGGGATCGACTCGCGTAAGCCGCGTTTGAGGACCCGCCATCCACCCCTGCAAAGGGAATGCGATGCGTGGAGGTCTAGTGCAGCGGAGCCATTATCCCTGGGCGGCAGGGGTTATCGTCAAGAAGCTTTGACCAGTGGGTATGCGAAGGGTCCCGCAAGGGTACCCAACCCCACACCGACGGTCTCAAAGGTTAGAAAGCAATCCACCACGACAGACTATCGAATACCAACGAGCGAACCGCATACCCCGAGGTCGGTAGGCCACGCGTAGTCATGTCGGCGCAAGTCATGAACTTTGACATGTACCAATACGCTCACCGCTGGCACGCCTCGTCGACTCACGTCGCGGGATGTAAGGAAACAGGGATGGTCACCGTTTACTCCCAATGTTCCCTGAAGGCTAGCTCACTTCGCTCCACCACCGGCGGACGGACCGTGCTCCTGGATGCTCCCCATCCTCCGCGAAGAAGGAATGGGCCTCGAGTCAAACAAGCAACCAAGGTAGCGAGCGTCGTAGGATTCAAGATAGAACGTCAGGGACGACGTTTTTCGAGAGGGGGGGTAATGTCACAAATTATTCCTTTATTAATTTAGACTCCCTCGCTATAGGTTGTATGTGCGGCGCTAGGCGTACGCCGCGCCTCTACTCCATAGCTACCTCCAGCGTCTCTCCCAGATATTGCAGGTCACCTGTTCGTCCGGTTAGCGCTGTAGGGTAGCGCGCGCCTCAGGTACTGTCACTCATGGTCACACTGTTACATACTCGTTACCTAGCACATGACCCATAGTTACATGGTGCACAGACCAGTAGTTTAGGGCAGCCTCGGTAGTAGACACTAGCGTGTATATAGTACGACGGAATGTGGGCTTACTCCCCATTCCTAAGATTCTCGACAACTGGGCATAGCCCCTTTCTATTCTCGTTCTGTGTGCGACTCTGGCCGGGGGCCCATCTCGTCTTACTTGACTGTGCGCTGCCTCAACACGTCGACTCTAGGAGTCCCTTCTTAGGGTACAGCCGACAGTTCACCGCTATTGCGGTCGCGCACCTTCCTGTACTGCGTTATAGGATTCCCCTGTCGTACAGGGTCCCACAGACAGGTTAGTCTGTGTCAAGTAGTCGGAGGAATTATCGACTGGGATTATCGAGGCGAAGTAAAAGTCATGATCCACAATTTAGGATCCGAACCCTACCCCATCCGAGCACGAGATCAACTATTATTACACCAACAATCTCATCCAGAGATACATCATGGCAGCGCAGCCTGAAAACATATCAGCGATATGAGTCTCAAGGAGCACGAGGTAATCAAGGATTCAGCAGCACAGGAAGGTAGTTCAAGCAAAACCTAACCCTTTAATGGGCTCTAGTACACAACTACCCTTCATTGAGGACTGTTACGATTTTACCAGGTACACTCAAATATTCCCATTGACGCCTCACTGTGTGTAAGGACTTAGCGTTCAACCGCTGCACCCAGCGACCGATTTCTAGGGGCCTCCATTCAACTGTAGACCCTGTTTCATGTATAACAACCCTATCCCCACTCTCCGTGTTTGCATTGCGTTCTAGCTGATATTCTGCGTATAACCGCAGCGGTTCTATGTTTCGTCCTTTGTTGCGCCCAACCGCAACACTTCTCCTTTATGACTTATATCGTTAGCCCAACGGACTTAATAGTAGCAGTACCAAGGACACTATGACCCCAATTAACGAATCGTAGTATATAACCTGATGTAAATACCGGTCGAGTTCCTCAGCTTGACCTTGTTGAATTACAAGGATCTTATACTCGTTCTCAAAGGCTTGAGCAATTAAGCCTGCAGCTTGTATATCGACGCTCTGACTCTGAAGGAGTACGACAAGTAGTGCGCTACTCGATACGCTGAGTAACTCGACTTAGTTATTTTGCGTTGAACGGATATTCGATCCATAACAAGGACACTGAAATCTAAACAGGGGGTAATGTCACAGATTTTCCTAACCTAATGGTTATTTTCCCATATTTTTCCCTAACGTTCTCCAATTTCTACATAATTGTCTCACTTAGCTCTATCCTTATCACGTTCCATAACTACTTATCCATCACATGTACGCATACCGTTCCGACCCCCGATCTTATCTTTATCTCTACTAGATAGCATTCCCCTTATCTTATTGGTATCCGTAGATAACTCTGACTTCACGTCACAAGACTCTACCACAGGTCTTACTCATCGCGTGTCAGCATGATGACATATTCTGACTGGGCTATTACTCAGCCTTGGTCTATTATTATCACATGCCCGTACATACGGTGTCTGGGGTCTGTACCCCACTGATAGAGGTCCTACTAGACATGTATATATACTGTACTCTGAGTTGCCTAAGACTCAGACTAGTTCATTTATCGACTACTGCTATTAGCCCCCAAAGCTAGTAGCTCTTTTACCTCTGCTTATAACCCTTGTAACGTGTCCTACAAAGGCCTCAACAATATAAGTAAGTTTGTGTCACATCGTTTCAGATATATCACTACATATCTATCAAACATTAGGTACTATAGCATAGATAGTATCGGTGACATCTGGGACAGACTTGACCCCTGAAACCCAATGTAGTATATAAACTCATGTGCTTACTGTCGAGGCTCTTCAGCTCAACCTTGTTGTACAAACAAGAAGTCTTATACTCATACTCAAACGTAGGAAACTACACTCAGTATTCCTCTCGAGCAACCTGAACAACTAAGTCCTCGAAGTGCACACTGACTTCTCGGACATAGGCAAGTCTTATGTTCTATTTGACTTGCAACTCAAACAGATTATATCCTCTAATGCGTATTGGATATTGAGTGATCTCCTAGGAACTTCACCTAGGACTTGAAGGCATCTAACGAGTATTTGCCTTGCATACATCCTTTGGACTATGTGCAGAAGAACGATCTATATTTGTGACTCGAATATACAAACGGGTATTCGACCCGTAACAGACGTAGTCAACGAGAGCAAACCGCTGCAGTCCATGAAGGCGCACGAGCTGCTGCCTGTGTCTTGTTCCCTGGAGCTGGAAGGGAGTGGCCTCGGGAACAGAATTAGATTTCGTGAAGTTACTTGAATGTCAACATGTGGACAGTGATGTGTGTATAATTGTACTAGCCTGTCATTGTGCACTAACTGTATTGCAGGCAAGGTCAAATGGCAGGCCGCATACCAGGGGGTACCACTAGCCACAATGATACTCTTGCTCTCCAACATCTGGACAATGGCTGCTCTCTTTTTGATGGTGAACAACAAAGCAGCCAGCAGCTCAACATCTATGGCCTATTACATTTTCTCCTTTACGGGTTCTGTGTGCCGGGTGCCTCATGGCCATCAAGGAGTCGACTCGTAACAACTGCCTATAGTTCTTATCCCCTGGAAATTCTCTATTGGGCAGTCATCAAACACCATCTGACTATCACGGTCAATGATATTATACTGTGTGCGATGTCACAGAATATCCAGGGGGATATCTGACAACCCTCGCTATAGGTTATACGGGCGGCGCTAGGCGTACGCCGCTCCTCTGAGCCTCAGCCACCTCCTCGTGCGTCTCATTAGCTTGTTGGTCACCTGACTGTTATGGTTAGCGCTGTAGGATAGCGCGCGCCTCAGGTGTCACAAATTATTCCTTTATTAATTTAGACTCCCTCGCTATAGGTTGTACGTGCGGCGCTAGGCGTACGCCGCGCCTCTACTCCATAGCCACCTCCAGCGTCACTCCCAGTTATTGCAGGTCACCTGGTCGTTAGGTTAGCGCTGTAGGGTAGCGCGCGCCTCCGGTACTCACGTTATGGTCACAGTAGTTACATGTAGCGTCACTTAGCACATGACCCAGTAGATACGGCGCACAGGCCTCATCTTTAGGGCAGTACTAGTAGTCACATCGCTCATGTATATATTACGACGGAATGTGGGCTTACTCCCCATTCCTAAGATTCTCGACAATTGGGCATAGCCCCTTTCTTACTCTGTCTTGTGTGCGTCTCTGGCCGGGGGCCCTTCGTCTCTTGCTTGACTGTGTGCCGGCTCCCTTGGCTGCCTTAGGAGTTCCCTCGCTAGGGATACAGCCGACCGGTCGCCTTTGAGGCTTGTACACCGCCCTGTAGGGGGTGTAGGGACTCCCCTGTCGTACAGGGTCCCACAAACGAGTACGTTTGTGTCATCAGGTACTCACGTTACGGTCACATTAGGTATCACATGCCTCGCTTATGTAATTACTTACCTCAGCTGTTAGGGCGGTGCTGCGCACAGGCCAGTACTTAAGGGTAGACACATAGCGTACAGTTCATGCATGTATATAAGATACGACGAGATGGGGCTTATTCCCCATCTCTAAGATTCTCGACAACTGAGCCTCTGGCTCCTTTCTTATACTGCGTGTTGTGCGACTCGCCTTAGGGCGCCCTCTACTGCTAGACTGGTAGCGGTCCGACTATGCAAGTATCCTGTACGACGATTTCCTAATTCCGAGGGAATGCCTCTACATACGTCGTGACTTGCTGTCACAAACTTACTGTTTGTGAGGACCTGCGCTGCAGGGGAATCCTAACGTGCCTAGCGAGGCTTGTGTGCGACCGCGACAGCGGTGACCGAGTCGGCTGTACCAAGGGCAGCACCAACCCGAGGACTCCTAACGGCGACGTAAGGTGGCGGCACACAGTCAAGCGCGACAAGAGAGGCCCCCGGGGCAGAGACGCATCACGCGCAAATAAGAAAGGGGCCTAAGCCCAAACGACTAGAATCTCAAAGATGGGGGAGTAAGCCCCCATCGCTGCAGTATAAGTACATGTGTTGGTACGCTAAGTATCTAGCCTGCCCTACAGTAATGGCCTGTGCGCATGTAATGTAAGCGTGACCGTACAAGTAACGTAACATGTAACTATATGGTGACCTAGCATGTGAGTACCTGGCACGCGCGCTGCCTGACTAGCGCGCGCCTACTGGGTCAGGTGATCTTGGAGGTAACTAGGGCGCGACCGAGAGGAAACGTATAGTGAGCGGGGCGCGCGCGCGTGCAGTGGCGCCCATACAACAATAGGAAAGGGATGTACAGTAGCCCCCCGGGCATATCCGTGACATTACCCCCCCTCTCAAAAAAAGTCGTCCCGACTTTCTACCTAGCTTCTACGGCGCTACATCCCTTGGTCTTTATTTATGCACGGCCCATTCTTACTTGACGGAAGATGGGGAGCGTCCGCGCAGGTGGACCGTCCACCGGTGGGAGAGCGGAGGAGGCGGTTTTGGTATCGGTTCGGCATTCGTCGCTGAGGTTACTGGGTTATTTTTTAAATGGGGTCCCCGTCGTCCCCGTGTGCCTCCGCTTGCCTAATCCCGACATCGTCGTCGCGGTAGTCCGTACTGAACCTTCATCACTCTGAGACCGTCGGCGTGGGGTTGGGTAACCCTTGCGGGCCCCTTCGCATACCCACAGGTCAGAGGTTCTTGGCTTGGCTCCTGCCGCCCAGGGGTATGGCCGCGCTGCGCTAGACCTCCACGCGCGCGCACATTTGGTTAATGGCGGCGGCGGGCCCTCAAACACGGCTTACGCTGGTTGACCCCGCTACCCTGTTGTTCATGGGGGGCGGACTTACGTATTTCATTCCGTATGGTAGCTTCGCCTGGTGTAATGCTTCGTGGGGGCTCGTAAGACTACGGACCGTCGGCGCTTCTACCGACGGCTGCCCCGCCGCATTGCCATGGCTACCTATACGTAGAAAACCCTCGGCCCCAACGCAGGTGGCGAAGGGGGGGAGGTAAAATATCTTTGAGATTATGTCACAAACTTACTGTTTGTGAGGACCTGCGCTGCAGGGGAATCCTAACGTGCCTAGCGAGGCTTGTGTGCGACCGCGACAGCGGTGACCGAGTCGGCTGTACCAAGGGCAGCACCAACCCGAGGACTCCTAACGGCGACGTAAGGTGGCGGCACACAGTCAAGCGCGACAAGAGAGGCCCCCGGGGCAGAGACGCATCACGCGCAAATAAGAAAGGGGCCTAAGCCCAAACGACTAGAATCTCAAAGATGGGGGAGTAAGCCCCCATCGCTGCAGTATAAGTACATGTGTTGGTACGCTAAGTATCTAGCCTGCCCTACAGTAATGGCCTGTGCGCATGTAATGTAAGCGTGACCGTACAAGTAACGTAACATGTAACTATATGGTGACCTAGCATGTGAGTACCTGGCACGCGCGCTGCCTGACTAGCGCGCGCCTACTGGGTCAGGTGATCTTGGAGGTAACTAGGGCGCGACCGAGAGGAAACGTATAGTGAGCGGGGCGCGCGCGCGTGCAGTGGCGCCCATACAACAATAGGAAAGGGATGTACAGTAGCCCCCCGGGCATATCCGTGACACTTGCCGCCGTCTCGTCGCAAGGCCTTGGGTTTATCCCCTGCCTATAGCAGGTCGCACAGCCCGTGTAAGTCTGTGTCATGCGACATGTACAGTAACATACCAAAGTATTTGTGCAGACGCCTCGTGCGGTACTTCAGGGGCTTCCCACAGAGCTTTGAGGTTTATCTTAGTGCTACTATGTAGGTTACTGAATGTATGTATTATCTACGAATGACTGCCCTGATGAGGGGGCATTTCTGGTTATTGAGCTGCAAGACTAGGTAATGCCGCCGGAAGCACCCAAAGCATATCTACCAAATTCACTGTCCTACGTGCTCTGCAAGACCAAAAAAAACTTAATACTAGTAGCATGTGTACCCTCCCTTGACTGTCTTTAGCATACCTACACGCTTTGGCATACTACAATAGAGTGACTGAATGTATTCAGTATCAATGCCATATAAGAATTCCTGCTGCACAACCTCCCATAAAGCTTTGGCAGACCCTGGCTGTGGCACCCTTTTTTGCACTTGTGCCTTCAGATGTGCCCAAACATGCTCGATGATGTTCACATCAGGGCTCTGTGATGGCCATGGAAGCACCCACAGCTTATTTTTCTCCAACCAGGCAGATGTGATCCAAGCAGAATGCTTTGGATCATTATCATGCTGGAAGAAATAATACTGTGGAGACATTCCATAGTCCCTCAGAGTCCCAAGAAGCTGTTCATCAAGTATCTTGATGTATTCTGTTGCTTTCATGATCCCGGTGATCTGATGAAGATGCCCAACCCCCTTCTCAGTGATGCACCCCCACACCATCACTCTCCTGTTGCCTGATTTCCATGTCTTCTTTGTGTACCTTGCTTGTAGTGCATCCCCAGGCCTTATCCACAAAAATCCCTCCCACCTGTGCCTGAGAGCTCTGTTACGGGTCGAATACCCGTTCGTATATTCGAGTCGCGAATATAGATCGTTCTTCTGCACGTGGGCGTATAGCCGTATGCAAGGCAAATGCTCGTTAGATGCCTTCAGGTCCTAGGTGAAGTTCCTAGGAGATCGTATAATATCCAATCCGCGTTAGAGGATATAATCTGTTCAAGTGCGAGTCTAATAGAATATAAGACTCGCCTAAGTCCGAGAAGTCAGTGTGCACTTCCAGGACTTAGTCGTTCGGTTGCTCGAGTGAGAAATACTGAGCGTAGTTTCCTACGTGTGAGAACGAGTATAAGACTTCTTGTTTATACAACAAGGTCGAGCTGAAGAGCCTCGACAGTAGGTACATTAGTTTATATACTACGTTGGGTTTCAGGGGTCGAGTCCGTCCCAGATGTCACCGATACTATCTACGCTATGGTATCAAACGTTTGATAGGTATGTAGTGATTTTCCTGAGATGATAGATAGGAATGATGGCGGTTGAACGCCATCTATCAGCTAACAAACGATGAACATGAAACGGTGGCAGAGTTGGATCTGCCAAAGGTGAAACGCGCCCCATAGACTAGTACAACTGGGGATGCGCCCAGTAGAGTCACGAGTAGCCAGGGGAGTTGGTTGCGCAACAAGTCCCTGTATCGTATTTGCCCAGTGGTGAGTTCTGTCGATATTCGAAAAATCAAAAATAACCGTAACATCAGCCCCTCCCTAAGCATTTGTCGGCCTCGACGAATTTTCCAAGCTCCCCTCTTCAGAGTGCCTTGGTGTCCTGCTCGTTGTAGATGTCGCCGTTCCCGCTGAGGGACGGGGTCGTAGGAGTTCGCCATACGAAGTGTTGGCGGCATTCATTCTGTCGATGACCTGGTTGATTGAGCCCACAAGTTCTGCAAATATAATCGGGGCAGTCGAGGATCCAGTGGTTAGCGGAACCACATTGTCGGCATGGCTGCTCAGGTGAGGGCCTCGCTGGTACCCGTAAGGAAGGGATATCGCGGAGGTATTCGCTATGCTGGTACCTCCAGTGGTGTGCGGCTCGGTGGAGGTTTCGTGCGGCCCATGTTGGTAGGGAGGCGGTGTCTCGTTCGTGCTCCCTCGCACCTCGCTCAAACTCCTCGCGGGTAATACTCTGCACTGAAGGAGATCGTCGAATAGGTGGCGTGCTATTCGCTCTTCGCTGTTGCGCTGGGGTAGCCCTAGGGCTCGTCGGGCGTGCAGGTGGTTCACGTCTCCCGTTGCCTCCCATACCAGGAATACGTGGCGTCGGGTCTCTAACTCCTGTTCGGCGGGCCCTCTGAGTCTCGGTAGGCAACGGAAATAATACTCTATCGCCCTCCATAAAATCAAACGGCCTTGCAACTCGGCGTCGTTCGTCAGGGGTGAAAAAGCGGGCGGGTTGCGGTGTGTATTCGGGTCGATTGGGAGCAACGTGCTCGCGATCCTCGAAGTCATTGAGCACGTGTCGTAGTTGGGCCGTCGTGGTGGCGGCCAATCGGTCGATAAGTCTGTCGGTGAGTAGTTCGAGTCCCTCTCTCTGCGCTCTGATCTGCCCCTCCATTCGGACGAGGTCCTCAGTGATGTTCTGGTACGAGCTGTAGACGTGGGTGAGGTCCTGCGTGATGTCGAAGAGGGCCGACCAGCCATCGGCTCGGCCAGCAAAAGGTCCCTCGGCCCTGTACCAGAGGAGGGCGTGTCTAATCTGCAGATGCTGGGGGGAGTACCTTCTTGGTGGCGTACCTCGCGGTCGGCCTTCTCGACGATCTGCATCGCCAGGGGTCGTGGTACGGCGGGGGAGCTGGTGGCGAGTCGTCGACATACTATTACTGTCTTGTTTTTGAGTGTTGGGGTTGTCCTGACTCTCGTCCTGTGGTAGTCTTTTATCAGCTCCTTGGAATGCTCCAAGTTCACCTCATCTTCCCATGAGTTGTCGGCCGTGGCATAGCCCTTCCACTTGACGAAGTACTGGTGCTTCTTTCCTCGCCATCTATCAGCCAAGATGGCTTCGACTTCATACTCTTCTTGTCCCTTGATGATATCAGGTGGCGGCCGTAGGTAATTGGGTCCGTGCACCCTCGTTTCTCTGAACGGTTTTAGTAAGGCGGCGTGGAATACTGGATGAATTTTCCAGTTCGTCGGTAACTGCAACCGGTATGTCGTGGGTCCCATCTTTTCTGCGATGGTGAAGGGTCCCTCTCTTTTTGGTGCTAGTTTGTTTGATTCGTAGGGGATTGTTAGGTTCTTGGCATCGAGCCAGACCTTGTCCCCTTTCTCGAGCTTTGGCAGTTCTCTGAGGAACCGCCCTGCCATTCTTTTCTGGGCTAATTCATGCGCGATGAATGCCATCTTTCGCGCCTCTTTGATCTTCTTGATCCTGTCAACTGCTGCCGGGACGTTCCCTACTCTGTCATAATCTGGGAATCCCCTCGGGACGTATCCTAGGATTATTTCGAGCGGCGCTGGCCGGTTTTCGGTTCGTCTGGTGTTGTGCGCAAATTCGACGTCAGGCAGTCGTTGTACCCATTGGAAAGGGTCGTTCATGCAATAGATGCGAAGGTATACTTCGATCTGTTGATTCATTCTTTCTGTCTGTCCGTCGGTCTGTGGATGGTACGCTGTACTCATCGCTGATTCTGTTCCCTGCAGCTTGCATAATTCCTTGAAAAGCTTTGATGCAAACTGCGGTCCTCTGTCTGAAATGATCTTTCGGGGAATGCCATATAGCGAGTAGATTTTCCGGTGAAATATCTCTGCCGCCCCTTCGCTAGTGATCGTTTTGTCGCATGGGGTGAGAGAGATGGCCTTGGATAGGCCATGGTCAACAATCACCATCATGGAGTCATACTTTCCGACTCTTGGCAGGTCGGTGACAAAATCGACCGAGCACTGTGAGAAGGGGAGGGCGTCTTCCCGTGTCGGTATTGGTTGTAAAGGGGGTTTCAGCGGATTCCTATCAGGTTTCATCTGTTGACAGATTGCACAGCCCCGGACATATTCCGCTATCATTGTTCTCATGTCAGGCCACCAAAAGTGGGTTGTAACCTGTACTGTTGTACCCCAGATCCCAGGGTGTCCGGCCGGGATCGTGTCGTGGTATTTTGAGATGACGTCCCGTCGAAGGCCCTCATCCTTCGGTACGTATATCCTGCCCCTGTAGAGCAGTATCCCATCCGTTTGTTGCCATTCATCTGCGGTGGTTCTTGCGGGGAATTCGCCTGTGCCCCCTAGAGCGCGGATCGCCTGTTCCGCAGATTCATCTCGATCGTTGGCGTTCTTGATTCGATCAATGATCGGGATCTGGATTGCGTGGACAACGAGTTTGTCTGGAATCATGGTGATTCCCTCGTTGTCTTCGTTGCTTTCGTCTAGGTGGTACAACCTGGAAAGCGTGTCGGCCATGACTAGTTTCCTTCCGGGGACATGCTGCAATTTCAGGTCGAATTGCGAAAGGAATAGATGCCATCTCGCTTGTCGCCGATTTAGGCGCTGTGCGCTTCTCCAATACGTCAGGTTCTGATGATCACTTCGGATCAAGATCCGATGCGGTGCTCCTTCCAATAGGTGTTGCCATTCTTCTAATGCTCGGACTATCCCGAGTAGTTCGCGATCGTAGATTTCGTAGTTCCGTTCTGTTGGTGTCAGGGATTGTGAGAGATATCCCACCGGCCGTTCGCTCCCTGTTTCATCTATCTGTTTCAGTACTGCTCCTGTGGCGAACTGAGATGCATCTGTTTCGAGGATGAACGGTTTCTCCTTATCTGGTGTTCCTAGTGCGGGCGCCGTCGTGAATGCTTTCTTCATGAATTCGAATGCTTTCTGTTCTTTTTCCGTCCATCGGAACCCTGTCCCTGTGACCGTTTTTGTGAGGTCTACCAAGGGTCGGGCATGCGTAGAGTAGTGATCGATAAATTTCCGATAGAAGTTCGCAAATCCTAGGAAGGATCTGACTTCTTTGAGATTTCGGGGAGTCGGCCACTCCTTAATCCCATTGAGTTTCGCTGGGTCCATCTGGATATTTCCTGGGGTGATGACTAGTCCCAGAAATTTGACTCTGTCGACGCCGAAGGCGCATTTCTCGGGTTTCACAAAGAGGTGGTTATCCACCAATCTCTGAAGGATCCGCCGCTCCCGTTCCTTGTGTATTTTCTCGTTTTCCGAGAAAATGAGGATGTCGTCCATATAAAGAAGCACCCATCCTTCAAGGATTTCTTCTTTCCGGATTTCATTCATCATTGCCTGAAAGGTCCCGGGTGCATTGCACAATCTGAAAAACATAACCGTGGGCTCGTACAACCCTCGGTTCGTTTTGAAGGCCGCTTTCCATTCGTCTCCTTTTTTGATTCGCACGTTGTTGTATCCCGCTCTAAGGTCCATTTTTGTGAAGATCTTTGCTCCTTCTAGCTTTTCCAGGAGTTCTGAGATCAGTGGCAAGGGATAAACGTTCTTTATCGTTCCTTCATTCAGATATCGATAATCTTGACAGGGTCGTAGGCCGCTGTCTTTCTTTGGGACGAAAAAGAATGGTGACGCCATCGGGGATTTTGAAGGGACTATGAATCCCTTGGCCAAGTTTTCTTTCAGGAATTCGTCCAGCGCCTGTTGCTCTTTAGGCGAGAGTGCATAGACTTTGCAGTCTTTCGGCACAAAATCGGGTTTTAATTTGATTGTGTGGTCCCATGGTCTCGATGGGGGAAACGCTGCTGCGGATTCCTTACTGAACACCTTGGCGAAGTCCAGTAGGTGTTTCGGGACCATCTCTTCAATCGTTCGTTCTGGTTCAGGGGTTTTTTGTGCGAATTCCTGGGATTTCGTCAGCGCTTTCCTGACAGCGTTGATGATTTGTATCTTTGTTCGGAACTTCTTTCGCGTCTCCCCTTTCTTTCCTATGATCTTAGGGTTATCTTTTGCGAAGTGTCGGATCGCTTCGTACTCTTCGGGAGTATAGAGCCGCTGCGCTGTTTCTTCTGGCTGGTCCGTGGATCCGAACCCTTTCTCCCCTCGTTCTGTTTCGTCTAGGTCTTCGACTTCTAAGATGTCAGGGGTGAGGTGTCGTTCGAAAATTATCTGGGCTATTCGCATGCCCGGGATAATTCTATGCGCTTTGTCTGAGTAGTTGAAGACGATGGCTCCGACGTCTCCTCGGTAGTCCGAGTCTATAATTCCGGCTTGTACCACTAATCCATGTCTGAGGGTGTTGCCTGATCGTCCGGCCAGCCTTCCATACGATCCCTTCCAGCCTTCCATACAATCCCTTCTTCGGGATCTTCATTTTTACTCCTGTGGAGACAAGTTTCCATCCTCCGGCGGGAATCTCGGTTTCTTCTGCGGCGTAAAGGTCGTACTCTGCAGCTTCTTGGGTCCCCCTTGTTGGAATTTTTCCTTCTGAGGCAACTACCATCTCCACCGTATCCATTCGGATTGTGGCTTCCTGTTTCTTTTCTTCTGCCCCTAGTATCGATCGTACATCGACTGTTTGGTCCTTCCAGTCGATTGTGGGGTTTTTGTCTTTTAGCCATCCATACCCTAGAATCATATTTTCTGCTCCGATTGATCCTACGAGGAATCGGACTTTTCGCGTTTTCTGGGTCCTCGGATATCGTAGTAGTATGGTAGCTTCTCGGTCTATTCGCCCATCTTTGTTTTCTGTTCCGTCAACATTTTTGACGATGATCGGGTTCTTCAAGGGTTGCGTGGGCACCTTGTATTTTTCTACCACTCTGCTGTGGATCAGGTTCGACATTGCTCCTGAGTCGATTAGTGCATTGCACTTCACGGGTTTTGCCAGCGTCATGATTACCGGGATCGATTCTTCTCGAACGAGGTAATTACATGCGCTGCTTTCTCGGAGGGTAAGACCGTGGGCTTCCCTCCTAGGCAAAATCCTGTTCTTCTACGAGCCGTGCTAGGAGCTCGGGGTTCTTGGCTTTCAGAGCCCTAATTGCTGTGACCGCCCTGTTAGCGGTGATGTATTCAGTCTCTTCCTCAGAGACTTCTTCAATGCGAGCTTCTTGTTCGGCTTCTTCTTCTTCGGTTTTTCGAGTAGTCCGCCTAGGGCGGGCTGGCTTCCTCGGCCTCTTCGGGCAGTCTCGCGACATATGTCCTGTTGATGACAGGTGAAGCATTTTCCCTTCTTGATGTGATCATCCCTTTCCTGGGTGGTCATTCGATCTACATCCATCGCATTCGGATCTTTTGGTGCGGTTGTCTGTGGAGCACTAGTGCGTCCATTATTTTGGTTCAAGGCTTGCCAAGCCTTTTTCTTGACAAACGGTTTATCCCGTTTCAAGAATATCTTGTACGTATTTTCATAGTATGAGGCAGCGGACTGCCATTCATCAATGGTCGCTGGTAGCGGCCGAACGCCAATGATATATCGGGTCGTATGTTCAGGTAACCCTTTCTCGAAGAGGGTTATGAGCAACGCGTTCCCGTCCGCGCTGTATCGATCGTACTGGGCCTTCCCGGCCAAGTTGTTGAACTCGGTGATATAATCATCGATGTCCTTTCTGTCCTGGGTCACGTCCAGGATTTTCTTCCGCGCCTTCTGTACTTCTTCGATGGCTCCGAAGGCTTTCTGGAAGTCTGCATCAAACTGTGCAAGACTAGGCGGGAAGAATCGTTTTGTTTGGGGGTTCGTATAGACCCGGTGATAATTCTGTTTCCATTAGCCCGTTTTCCCCTTGTTTGAAATATAAGAGAGGATAAAGATCACTCTCTGAACGTTGTTCTGGAATGACGTTTCGTACATCGTAAACCAGGAATTGCACTGGTTTATGAAGTTCTGCATGTCGGATCGTTCCCCATCGAATACGTCTGGGGGATTGATCTTTATCATCGGGGGTCGATAGTACGGGTTCGGCGCCGGAGGTTGGGGTTGCGGCGCATTCGGTGGTGGGGGCCCGCCTGGGGGTCCTCCTCCTCCCGGGTATCCTCCACCCGGGTTTCCTTGGTTTCCTCCGGGGTTCCCTGGGTTTCCTCCAGGGTTTCCTCCTCCGGGGTTCGCGGGGGTTCCTCCTCCGAGTCCTCCAGGAGGGGGGGGCATTCCCTCCTCCGAGTCCGAAGTTTCCTCCCATTCCTCCTCCGCTTGTGCCTGCGGAGGTTCGTCCAAATAGGCCTGAAGGCCATGTTCCTGGGTTTGTCGTTCCCATTCCTCCGCTTGGGCTAGTCCAAGACGGATTTCCTCTGCTACCCATTCCGGGTGCGTTCTGTGGGGGGTTTCCAAAGAGGTCTGTTCCTCCAGCCATAGGCCCAATCCCACTCTGCGCAAAAGCAGATGTAAATCCTGGAGGGTCCTGTCCTCCGGTCTGGCTGTTATCTGTTCCTGTAAAGTTTCCAGGATTTCTCCCATCATCTCCGATGCGCTCAATTCCTGCCATTCCTGTGGCGCCCGAAGGCTGATTCGTATTTCCATCGGCATCGAAGGTTCTGTTAATGGTTTCGGTTTCGTTTTTGGTCAACGTCGCGGTTGACATCGGAGGGATTTCTCTGAATCGTTCGAACGCTTCACGCGTTATTTCCCAAGCGGTCGTTCTTGCGGAGGGGTATACTTCTACCCACTTCGATGCCCTATCTTCTCTTGGAATGACAACAATTCCTCCGCGGTTACGGAAGGCTCCAATGGTGTCAGTCCACTCGTATCGGTTGAGTCTGTAGACTCCCTGAATGTCCTCGGGCAAGAGTTCAATCAGTCGTGCTGGGAATTCTGGTCCAAATATCATGTGCCCTTACACCGTGGTAGGTGAGGGTGTGATAAGCTTGACCTTCTGTTACGGGTCGAATACCCGTTCGTATATTCGAGTCGCGAATATAGATGGTTCTTCTGCACGTGGGCGTATAGCCGTATGCAAGGCAAATGCTCATTAGATGCCTTCAGGTCCTAGGTGAAGTTCCTAGGAGATCGTATAATATCCAATCCGCGTTAGAGGATATAATCTGTTCAAGTGTGAGTCTAATAGAATATAAGACTCGCCTAAGTCCGAGAAGTCAGTGTGCACTTCCAGGACTTAGTCGTTCGGTTGCTCGAGTGAGTAATACTGAGCGTAGTTTCCTACGTTTGAGAACGAGTATAAGACTTCTTGTTTATACAACAAGGTCGAGCTGAAGAGCCTCGACAGTAGGTACATTAGTTTATATACTACGTTGGGTTTCAGGGGTCGAGTCCATCCCAGATGTCACCGATACTATCTACGCTATGGTATCAAACGTTTGATAGGTATGTAGTGATTTTCCTGAGATGATAGATAGGAATGATGGCGGTTGAACGCCATCTATCAGCTAACAAACGATGAACATGAAACGGTGGCAGAGTTGGATCTGCCAAAGGTGAAACGCGCCCCATAGACTAGTACAACTGGGGATGCGCCCAGTAGAGTCACGAGTAGCCAGGGGAGTTGGTTGCGCAACAAGTCCCTGTATCGTATTTGCCCAGTGGTGAGTTCTGTCGATATTCGAGAAATCAAAAATAACCGTAACAGGGTGTAGGTGACCCCGTCTCATGACCGTGACACTGGTGCATACAGCGCGATGCGGTGTGCGTATGCATCCTCACAATTGTACTTATGTGCTACCTGTATCAGGTCTGGTCTTTTTGATAGACTGTCATAATGTCATCTAAGTAAACTCACAGGAGTCTGTTCAATCGCGACGTTAGCCTATTCACAGATATGCTCAATGCGGCGTGCATTGTGGCTGAAAAAATTGTCAATATGTGTCTGCAAATACATGCCGCTTAATCACTGAGAAAGTATTGGGCCTGACAGAGTGCTTATGACCAGCAGCTTGATGCCACCGAGGCACTGGTTTTGCACTTAGGAGCGGCAGTACATTACAGACATGGCCAGCTAGGCTTCATGTTTGTGAGCTCATTGAGTGCAACTGCATTGCACGCTGTAGGCATTGGTATCGTGGTCACGAGATGGGGTCACCTACACCTGCCCTGCCAAAACCCACCAGACCTTGTACAGTGGCTGCTTGCAATTTTTTTTGCACTCCGCCCGGATATGTCCGGGCTGCAGGCGCCACAGGTATAAGGTCTGGAACTGAGACTAAGGTGGCTGGTGCGTCTTGACACATTTTGCCAGGAATGGTATCCGTCTCGCTCTGCGATGCTTCATGGTCGTGGTCAAACGCTACGTTAACCTCTCCTCCCTCGTCGTTTGTCGCCTTCTGCTGCGCTTAAGCTAATCTCATGCAACTATATGACACTCAACATACAGTAATCACTGTCGGATGCAATGTAAACACTATTCAGCTCCGCATGTCTTAAAGGACCAAAGGTTCTCCGAGATATTCATGAGATGGCCCTTGTACTTGAGCCGCGGGTCCACTGCCGAGATGTGATCCACTTTCCCCAAATGCGCATGAGCACCTTCAACGGCGGAAGCTCCAGGCCGCGCGGGTTCCCGCTGCCCTCGCCAAAGTGTGAAGGGAACGGCTCGAGGCGGTCGAGCCGCTGCGAGTCGGGCCGGATGACGACCTCCGTGTCGGGCTGAGGGGAGGACGTCGGACGCGGGCAGAAAGCGGTCTCGCCAGGGGCGAAGCTTGCCGTGGGCAGGCCCTGGCCCTTTAGCGGCATAAACTTGGAGGACACACCAGAGGGCATGCAGAGTGTGTCTATCATCGGGTTTAAGAGAGTTTGCCGGAGAAGGCTATCACGGTGACGATAGTGGGTGAGGCGAGGAAGTTCATCATGAGCCGACTACCGTCGTTACGGGGCTTGAGGTTGCTGCAGAGGGGTGAGGGATCAGAGCAACTTCGAAACAAGTGGTGGTATACTGACTGGTTGAACGACGTGAGGATCGCTGAAGAGGACGTTCAGCATCGGCCATTGCTAAGTCCTTGCAGAATCACGCACCGTTCTCCTTGTCCTTCTTGTCCCCGCATTTCCACTACACGTCCCCTCTATCCTCAAGTTCAACCCGGTCCTAGAGGGGAGGATTGCGCGCCTGCCGCACCTTCACCGTAAGTCCTGCAGCCTTCGCTTGCTTAGCCAAATACACAACACTCGTCTGTGCTGTCCATGCGTCAACACTGTCCATGATAGGTAGGAAGAGAGCGGAGCGCACACCATGTCCTTGTACGAGCTGTTCATGCACAAACCAATCAGACCCGCAGACAACTCGTCCTTCCAGCCCTGTTCCTTGATTAACAATGCGCCGAAGTTAGAAAGGGGCGTCGCGAGATCAGGGGTGAACGGCGCGTTGATGGTCGGCTCCAGCTTGGACAAGTTCTGCCATCCAGCCAGCCGTCAGCAAAATTGCACCATGCGAGGATTAAGCCCCAAGGTGGGGAATTAATAATGGAACTTGGATGCGGGATGAGACGACGTGAGTATGCACGATGTCCCATCATATTCCACACCCTATTCCGCCGCAAGGAAGCCTTCAGCAGCTGTGTCATCCACGGCGTGTGCAACAGGCGCACGGCCAGTAGCGGTGAGGTACGCGCGCATGTCTGGCGTGTAGGGAAATGTGGACATCGTTGCACCGACCTCAGCACTCATGTTCACGACCATTGCAGGCCTGTGCAAGACTGGTTGAACACGCCGGGGCCGAAGTACTCGAGGATGCGGCCAGTACCTCCCTAACAACCGCTCAGCATCAGCTCCTAGGAACTCTTCACCAGCGAGAGCCGGAGCACGCACTCGAACAGTCAGCTTCCCAGCTAGATGCAAGATTAGATCCTTGGTGGTCGCCCATCCAGTCAGTTGACCAGTCAAACGTACTCCTATCGTGGATGTCAATACACCCGCGATGATGGAAGGAAAAGCAGAAGGAAGCGGGCGACATACCAACAATGTTGGGCACCTCCGGTAGCGGGAATATACAACTTTTGCAAGGCGCTTGTATATTTACGTTGATAGGCAGGAGCCCGGTCTAGGGCTTGGCTCGGCTCGGCCCGGCCCATGTGTTACAAGGACGCCACATATTTATACCTGCCGCTCATGTTCAACTTCCAACCACCACCATGACCAACTGATTCCTAGTCATGTCCTCAACCTCAACAGTCACAGTTTGGTATCTTCGAAACGATGGCAAAGTGAACCCAAGACCCATCAATGTTCCTGAGGATACTCTCATTGCCCAGCTGACAGATGCCATTGGCAACAAGCTGGAGTTATCAAGGATGGAGTCACAATCGTTGAACCTGTGGAAGGTATGTGGCCACCCCATGCCGCATCTTGATGACCCCTCACAGCCTCCTCAGCCCAATGAGGAACTATTCATCACAGATGAGCAGGGCAATGATGCGGATCCACAGAATGCCTGGGATGAAAGGAAGAGGGCGGCTGATTACCACCTTAATGCTATAGCCACAAAGTGGCCTCCTAGTCAATTCGTCAGCTCTGTATTGCAGCGTAACACTGGCAGGGAGTTGGTGCACATCATTGTCGAATTCCCCAAACGTGAGTTTACCAGCCTGTCTGATGCTCCATCTACGCAAAATTCAATGGTCTGACACCTTTTCACAGATCCGGATCGTGCTGGACTTGGCCCACGAATCAATAATGATAACGAGCTTGCCAGGAAATACGGAAGTGTTGTCATCAAAGTTCGAAACCGAGGAGCCTTCGACTATTCAGACAGAAACCTCAACGAGATAGAGTTGCATAGTGGCGATGAATTGCCCGATTTTGTCGAGAACTACTGCAAGAAGTTACAAGAGAAGTGTGACATGAGCAATTACGTGCGTTGTTTTCCCAGAAAGCACCGTTAGTCCACGTCTAAATCCTCCTTAGGACTGGCAGACACTGGAAAGGGAGTTTGGCATTGACCCTGAATGGCTTCGTAATCATTTCATTGCTAGCTCGAACAAGACCGATGTCCCCGCAGTGAGCGAACAAGACCGATGTCCCCGCAGTGAGCGCCTCTCGGGAGTAGTGTTGCCGAAGTTCAGTTCAGAACCAAGGTTCAGAACCTGAACCACCTGAACCGAACCTAGGTTCAGGTTCAGTCCAGGTCCGGTTCAGGGTAGGACATCAAGGTTCGGTTCTTGGTTCAGGGGGGTCATGGGTACCCTTGAACCAGGTTCGAACCGGACTGAACCTTGAACCACATAGCATTAACATATTCTGTGTAGCCACTGGTGGATAAGCATCAATTACAATTATGTTCTTGCCATCTTTGCTATAGTGTTGTTGCAGTAAGTTATGGATAGCTGGCTTCACCATAGCAAGCATCAGCACTCATATACTCTAGTCTCCCAATATGGCAAGGGCTCAACCCCATGCTGGGATCACCATGCTTTCTGTGGCACTGGGCTGCATTTGTTGCTGTCAGATGAAGTAAGAAATGTAGAAGATTATGTTCCACTTCATATCCATGATCCTAGGTTATATACAGTGTTGTCTAAGAATGGTTTGTTATTGAGGTTTGCCTCAGGCTAATTCACAATCATAAACTCTGATTACTGAACTGCTCAAAATGGCTGCCTTGAGTGATTATTGTGCATTTAAAATCCACTCTAATCAAGATTAAGAGCCACTTTGGAATTCAGCCCAATAGACACCAAATGAAGGCACTGCAGAACTTGAAGTGTGATTACTTTAGTGGGTTCAATAGTGCCGGGAATGAGGTAGGCAATTGAGGGCAATTGGTATACATAGAAAGGTGCATGAAGTTGGTGTCTAAATTATTATTTTTACACTCTATAGAAGCAAGTAACTTAGCGGTTCGAACCTAGTTCGAACCATGAACCGAACCTGATGAACCAGTTCACCAGGTTCAGTCCAGGTTCAGGTTCAGGTTCAGGCTCCCTGCAGTCGGTTCGGTTCTGGGTTCAGCCCTAGACCCCCCTGAACCTGAACCGAACTGAACTTCGGCAACACTACTCGGGAGTTGAGGCACCTCCTGAACATCGTCTGTGGTGGTATTGGAAATTGGACCGAAGAAGGGGTCAATGAGGTCGATGCCAATGCAATTTTTTTCCATCCACTCAAAGCTTACATTAACTCTCATTCCACGGAAACAAAGATCCTCTGCCATTTGTGAGTGCTGCATTCGCACTTCTCACACTGGCCTCTCATGCTGCTGTAGTGGCATGAAACCATGGCCTTTCCCGTTGATAGTCCAGGTCAACACAGAGGAATGCTTTTACTCCTATACACCTAGAAGTGATGTTTTGTGGTGGAAAGGCGAGTCTTTGATACCTTGTCTTTTGGTGGAAGTCTGTTCAGATGAAAGATCGTCGATACCGGAAGATCATACTCGCTTGCTTCTCCAGGGTGCGAGTCTTGTTAGGCTTGCGAACCAATTGTCTAGTGAGAATCACAAGCCGTGGAACTTTGTCATTATGCTTGTGTACATGGGTCGATACCATCAGGCCAATCGCTACCTTCTCTTTCAGCAAGAAGGTTCCACAAAGGTCGGCAGCAGTAATTGTCTTGGTATTCAATGTCTGAATTCTGACTCCTTTCAGGTTTATTACAAGGAAAAGAAGTTTGACCTGCGTCATGATGATGCACGGCTGAGTTTCAGTCATGAGCTGTACAACCTTGCTACTTTTGCCCTGTTGAAGGATCACGACGATGACATGCACGTAACTGAAGACCAGCTCAAAACATTCATGACCGCCGTTCGGAAGAACGTCAAGGGGACGTTCAGGGCTACAAACAGAACGAACAAACGCTCCAGACGTGGGCAGGGCGATGAGGATAATCTTCCTGGTGGCGAAGGCGCAGGCATCGAAGGCTCGGGTGTTGAGTTTGAGGCAGAAGGCTATGAGCCAACAGCACCGTCATGCAAGGTATGTACGAGCATTGGAAACAGCATCCGTGTCGATGAGCATGTACTGACATGTCCCGCAGTTGCCGCATTACATACATACTATGCATCAAATTGAAGACCGCAGGATGGAACTCATAATAAAGGAAGTCCGCCACGATTCGAAAGAGCCGAAGATCCTGAAGCTCCTAGCTATGATGAAGCCTCCGTCCGAGCACGTCATTGAGTGGTCCAAAACGATCAAGTCGAATGTGGGAATGTGCATCGTGCTTCCAAAGTGGAACCCCATCGAGCAACAGCTACAGATTGTCGACGGTGGGGCACTGCGTGGCCGATTCGTTGATCTGAGTCAGGACCTGGCGAAGGGCCTCACATTCATTCACAAGAACGGCATTGCCCACCTTGACATCAAGCCTGCAAATTTAGCCTATACCGACGAGCACCGCCTACAGATCATTGATTTCGACATTGCTGTCCAGGTCAAGGACAAAGATGACCGAATCAGTGGTCACCTCGGGAGTGAGGGTTGGATGGCGCCAGAGATAGGGGAACAGGATGGTCCGCACCCTTTGTACAGTCCCATAAGGGCAGACAGGTGGTCCTGCAGCCGCATTTTCCTCGTCTTTGCTGAGAAGCATGGGAAGCGGAACGAGGGCCTCCGTGCATTTGTGGAACATCTGATGGATGTTGTGCCCAGTCGTTGCCCCTCGTTCATTGACTGGTGTCAATCACCCCACGCCAAGAATGACGTGATTTTGAACACTCAGATGGAGGACGTGATTTTGGATGCCCACATGGAGGATCCTGAGGACAAGGGACCGCCAAAGAAGCGACAGGCCGTGGCTGGTCGCTTTATCCCCATTCAATCACGACACTCACCGATGACAATAATGGGTTGAACGACGGTGACTTCATGAAGCCCACAAGATCAAACATCGATCTAGTGCTGCCGGAAGGTAAGGTAAAGGTCACCTCGAGGTGATGGCAACGTCACCTCGGTTCACCTCGAGATAGATCAAGGTCACCTCGAGGTACCTCAAGGTGATCGAGCAAATTTGGCTATTTTACCTAATACAGTAAGCTCGAGCGCTTGATGTGAGTGAGACACGCTTGTTCCGCCTTGAGTGTCTGGCTATCCAGGCCTTGAAGAACACGCCTGGCACGTTTTACCGGGGGTGTGTCGTTTGGCTTTGCGAAGCTATGGGGTTGTGTTCATGGAATTTGAGTCAAACGCATCCGTAGTTAATAGACTTATACAGTGTCTGCGAAGTCTAGGGGCTCATCTAGTGTATCCACCTCGATAGTTAGCACATCATCACGCAGCCAGTTATCAGTGAAGGAGAGTTGGTCAGCACAGCTTTGAGTGAGATTATTGACAGCTGCCGTAGTATCAGCTAAGATTAGAGTTGACTCCCCATATGAGGTTGCAGTCACAGGTGCATGTTCTGTGACAGATGGTGGATGGTAATGGATATATTGCACCTCAGCAGGAACGAGGAATGGAGAGGGCTAATGCAAAAGCATGACGTACAGTGTTCTAGTAGTCCTTGGCACAAACTCATCCTTTGTCCTCAGTTCTAAACCTATGGCCTTCATGTTGTACATATGATGATTGTATATGATCCTGAAAAATTCTTGAGCATGTAGGATCCCTCCAGCGTGAATGGCTGCAATAAAACCGCCAATTTAGCTGCGTCTGACCTGGTTTCAAGTTGTGTGGCCATGATCCCACGTAAATTAGGCCATTTGAAAATTATAGAAAAACTTGCCAGTGTTCACGCATATGAAATACATTGGATATTTGTTCTCTATACTGTTGCTGAATATGGGATGCGTACCATGGATTCGAAAGTCGCAGAAGCATGACATATTGCCGTGGGCGATCGCAACAGAAGCGCCCGTTACGTGACACAAATAGTGCGTTGGGAGATATGTTTGGTAGATACCTCATTATCAGCAACACAGAAGCTAGGGTCGATTAAAATGTGAATATACGAGCCATGCTCACAAGAGACGAGTCTTGTCAAGAGCATGAATGGCCGACTGTGTGACTCATCTGGCTCATTGTGACGTAGTGATCATTGGACTGTCGCGGATTGTCACGCCGTGCCAAGACAGCACAAATGCACGCTCTGGTAAAGTATCTTAAATCTATACCACTTCCCCTCGTTCAATCTCCTTCATATCTCGTGTGTGTATTCCACTGAATGTAAACGAAATGTCTATGCACTCTAGACTGCAATATGCTCAGATCTACGCTCACAAGTAGTCAATCTCAAACTGCTGTGCCAAGGTACACTGTATATACCATAACCGGAAGAAGGTACCTCGAGGTACCTCGAGGTCACATCGGCATTTCGGCAGTTTACCTGGAGGTACCTCCAGGTAAAGCGGCATCTCGGCATGTTACCTTTGGTTACCTTGAGGTAAGAGGTACCTTGCCTTTGCGGCAGCACTACATCGATCACGACCTCCATTTGGGGCTGCCATAGTGTGTAGGCGTTATGTTCACGTATCCGCCAATGTATCTGTCACATTTTTCACGCAGTGGGGCAATTACTTTCTTTGTGTATACAACACAGATACTTGTATGGTAGTGATATGCAAATATCTTCCACATCTAAATCCTTCTTTGGCTCAGGTGTATTGGCCTCAACTTCAACGTTATCGTCATGAGGCATATCCTCCTGGAGTAGTATAAGGTTGAGAACTACCGCCACAGTCCCGGATATTAGGACTATCATCACAACTGTGAGTCATTCCTGAATGCTGATATTCACAAGGTGTCGTAAGTATGATCATAATAGAGTCGAACAGCCCTTGATGTAGAGAAAATGCAGAACTCGTGAGCACCGAAATGTGCTTGGCTTGAGCAAAGGGATTATATATATATATATTAATATTAAATAATCGAATAAATTCATGGTGGAGTACAAACGCACACCGCAGCGCACACTGGCCACCCATTGCCAGGGAGCGACAAAAATATACATACTTCATTCACCTCTTGGCGCGCCCCTTGGCCCAGAATCATGAACGAGCAAAAAATCTTGTGCGTGCACGACAGAAGGCCTGCAAGAAAGTCAAAAGAAGCTTCGTCACAGATCATTGATCTCACCCTTGACAATGACGAGATTGAAGAATGCCAGTGGGCAGGAGGGGTGAATTTTGAGGGAGAGAAGAGTGAGACAGAGTCTTCAGATGTGAATGAAGAATCAGACCGAGACAGCCTGCAGCGATGGCAACTTGATGACTAAGATGTAGATAAGATAGATAATCCAAATATGGTTTTATTGGGCGTTTATATCAACCTAGATGTGCGCTTAGATAAAGGTGGCCAATTTTATAAATCCCAAGAAAATAACTCCGTCAATTTTGACGATATAACAAATCTGTCTGGCAGAAATGATCCTACAACAAATCCGAACACTTCTACCAGAGCGGATTTTTTCTATGATTTTTCCATAAGGGGTAGGTTTTGCTTGTACAAAAGTAGCGTGTCACAGATTTTGTGACATGGCCTAACCCTCTTCCACTAGGGCTCGAACACAGGCCTTTACCGCCCCTCAGTAGCGTTAGACCACCACGTCATGAGTGGTAGACACCAGTATGTCATGTGACCCCTTAGATTAGATCAATCTTCACTAGTGGTTAGATTACCCCGGCCCAGTAGTTAGCTGCTTACCTTGTACGTAGTGCCTTGCTTCACGCGCACAGACCATAGCTTTAGGGCAGTACGTACAAGTAGCATAATTGGTCTGCTCATGTATATATACTCTCAACTGAGGTCTTATAACCTCAGTCTCAATATTGAGACTGTGGGGCGCATGTGCCCCCAGTATTACCAACTCCCTTCTTGCGTGCACTCTGCCTTGCG
The DNA here is from genome assembly GCA_029448655.1 of Wolfiporia cocos. Taxonomy (NCBI): domain Eukaryota; kingdom Fungi; phylum Basidiomycota; class Agaricomycetes; order Polyporales; family Phaeolaceae; genus Wolfiporia; species Wolfiporia cocos. Next base: position 1,329,645 of record JACCLO010000008.1, on the reverse strand, counting down.
GCACAACCTGGCAGCTCCCCTCTCTATTAGTCCCTTCTCTTACTAGGTCAGCGACGTCTTTGATGACCTTAGCCATGGTATTAGGACCTGGGCCTAGGGGGGCCCTTGGAGGTGTTAGTTATTCTGTGTCATAGCGGTAGCTAAGTGTCCCACACCATAGCTCATTGCAAATGCATGAAGAGTAAGTACATGACTCGGCAACTCGATCACTACCTAGGGGTGCCTAATGCAATCGCCAGCACTCGTCTAGACATCGTGTGCTGACTTCAACACTTGTTAAAACCATTGAACAGATACATGACAAGACCACCCTGGGCCCTCAGAGCTAACTGGGGTGAGGTGGGTGGAAGAATGCTAAGTTCAGAATGGAGTCTGAACCCAACGCTCAACCCCCTATATATATTAGCATAGTATGTATGTATGTTATGTAATTTAGGCTGGTAATGGCCAGTGGTGAGGCTAAGGTAGGACTACATAGGGAGACTACCTATTAGTCTGTGTAAAGTCTGTATGTTATTACTCATATAGGCATCGTGTCCATGTGAGAGAGTATACTGTGGCATACTTTGTAGGTGCACCTATATGAAATGAGAAGATATCAGGGGCAAGAAGATCGCTGATTCCAAATGACAATGCAGCCCCTAGCACAAAATGGACACACCGCATTAAGCAATTGTATGAGGGGACACAAATCTAAACATAATGGAAGTTTGCATGGGAGCCAGCATGTTTTATGCATGTTTTACACACATGGTGAGCACATTTGCTGCATGGTGTCTATAGGGCACCCATTGAGTGTGTGCCTGTGCCTACAAGACACGTGTGCTGGTTGCAAAGATATTACAAGTGAAGTGATGATGAGACTAAGCGTTAGCAAGGTGGAGGAAGTGGCTGAGTGGGCAGAGATAAGCAACAAGTCGTAGAATGCAAAATATGTGGTGAAGCCACAGGTGATTAAGCTAGTCTATAAGTAATGGGAGCTCACATGGGAGGCACTCATGTGCAGCTAGCATGTTGCTTGCATTTTGCACACATTCTGCACACACGGACACCACATATGCCATGTGGCATCCATGTGTGTTGTCATTCCTCCTCCCATTAGATAGGGTACCTGGCACCTGGGGAGTTGGCTGGTGGCTTCCCATGCCTGGTGCCTGCAAGGTGCATGTGCTGCTAACTCGCATTTCATGCACTGTTCCTGCCCTGTGCCATGGGGATTTGTGACCCACACCATGGGGATCTGTGGTTCATGCCACAGGGGTTTGTGGTCCATACCATGGGGATTTATGCCCTATGCCACAGGGACTTTTGTACATAAATTGCCTGTGCTGTAGATGCCTGCTAAAAGATTGCAAAAAATGAAGAAATTTCAGGATTCATTGATACACCACATTACACAGTATTACAAGCAAAGTGATGATGAGACCAAGCATCAGCGAGGTGTCAGAAGTGGCTTTGTGGGCAGAGACAAGGGACAGAAGATGCAGGTTGGGGAACACATGGGTAATGCACAGGAAATTGTGTGGAATCCACAGGTAACTTCAAAATTATCTCAAATAGGCACACATAGATTGGGATAATATATTGAAGTAGAAAAAGACTGTGTGACTGTGGTGAAGCCACAGGTAGTTAACCTAGTCTACTCTATATAATGGGAGCTTGTGTGGGAGGCGCTTGCATGTTGCTCGCATTTTTAGCACATGTTTTATTGTTACGGGTTGAATACCCGTTCGTATATTCGAGTCACAAATATAGATCGTTCTTCTGCACGTAGCCCAAAGGACGTGTGCAAGGCAAGTGCTCGTTAGATGCCTTCAAGTCCTAGGTGAAGTCCCTAGGAGATCACTCAATATCCAATACGTGTTAGAGGATATAATCTGTTCAGGTTGCAAATCTTAATAGAAAATACTGAGTGTAGTTTCCTATGCTTGAGAACGGGTATAAGACTTCTTGTTTGTACAACAAGGTTGAGCTAAAGAGCCTCAACAGTAAGCACATGAGTTTATATACTACGTTGGGTTTCAGGAGTCAAGTCCATCCCAGATGTCACCAATACTATCTATGCTATAGTACCAAACGTTTGATAGGTATGTAGTGATATATCCGAAACGATAGATAAGAATAATGGCGGTTAAACGCCATCTATCAGCTAGTAAATGATAAACATGAAAAAAGGACAGAGTTGAATCTGTCAAAGTCGAAATGCACCCTATACGCTAGTACAACTGGGGATGTGCCCAGTAGAGTCACAAGTATCCAGGAGAGTTGGTTGCACAACAAGTCCCTGTACTGTATTCGCCCAATGGTGAGTTCTGCCAGCATCCGAAAAATCGTAATAACCGTAACACCATCCCCTGGGCTCAAACCCAGGTATTTGTGGTCAACTAGTCACATTACATTATATGTAGGGTATCTTATCACTAATTAGCATGCTAGATAGGTCACATTGACTGTAGCTTACATCATCATATCATAGGACACCACTTCCCATGCATGGGCCTTGTTTAGGGTGGTACTTACATCTGTGCTAGTGTACATGTATATAGGCTACATCATCTGAGGCTTACACCTCAGACTTGTTCATCTTGATGTTGGGGGCATGTCCCTACTTGCTTATACTCTGTGCATGCTAGTCTGAGGGTGCCAGCATCTTATGCCACCTTAGACCACTATCCCCACCTTGGGTCATATAGTACACCTACAAGTTTGTGTCAGGACCAATGAGTGGGAAAAGCTCAAGGACAGCCAGATGGCAAAACACTACAACACAGAACCAAATGAGCACATGATACACAACACTATCAACATAGCAATGTTTGCCCAGGGAAAGATCAAATTCTACATATACCACACAGAATATACCTTGAAAAACATATGGTTTTGTGACCTGTGCAGTAAGGCTCCAACCATATACAATACATATACAGAAATTCCATATTTACGCAGTATACAGTATATAGATTTGTGCCCATTGCCTGTGTGATTTCTCTGCCTTGAGAGAGTTTCTGGCAGAGCTTGATCTCCATGAGAGCAAATACTTCTGCAAGCCATCTTCCATCACCATGCATGCTAAGTACTGCAAAAGCACACACATTCCATTATGTCCACGGTGCAGATGGCAAATGTGGTCATTGTCATCATGACAATCATCCCCAAATTGTTACAGTTATTCCGATTTTATTAAACGTGGGCAGAACTCACCACTGGGTGAATACAATACAGGGACTTGTTGCGCAACCAACCTCCCTGGCTATTCATGATCGGACTGGGCATAACCCCAGTTGTACTAGTGTATAGGGTGTGTTTTGACTCTGGCAGATCCAACTCTGCCCTTGTTTCACATTTATCATTCCGTGACTGACAGATGGCATTCAACCGCCATATCATTCCTATCTATTGTCTCATATCTATCATTCCATACTTAACAAATGTTTCATACTATAGCGTAGATAGTATCGCTGACATCTGGGATTGACACAACCCCTAAAACTCCAATGTAGTATTTAAGCTGATGTACATATTGTCAAGGCTCTTCAGCTCAACCTTGTTGTATAAACAAGAAGTCTTATACTCATTCTCAAATGTAGGAGACTACACTCAGTATTTGCCGAGCTCTCAAACTGACTAAGTCCTCAAAGTGCACTCTGACTTCTCAGACTTAGGCAAGTCTTATATTCTACAAGACTTGCTCTAGAACATGACTATATCCTCTAACGTGTATTGGATATCAACCGACCCCCTAGCATCCCTGACTTAGGGCCTGAATGCATATTTGCGAATATATTTGACTTGCACTTGTCCATGGGACTATGTGCAGAAGAACTGATTATATTCATGACTCAAATATACGAATGGGTATATGACCCTTAACACAAATAGTATCATGAATTGATGATTAGATGTTTCCCAAAGGTTTCCATCATTGACATTTTCCAGGACATTATAGAGCATGTCCCATTGGGTACCCTCAGGGACACTGTCAGGAAGCTGTTTACCTAGCATTGTGATGTTTTCTGCCTGGTTGTTGATGTCCTCAAGAGTTACAGTTATCTGGAAGATTGCTGGACTAGGAGTGGGCTATTGTCACAGAACACCCTGTGGGGGGTCTAGACATCCCTTACTGTATTGCAGAGGCACCTCTAGGCTGCGTGGCTAAGTCCTTACTTACAGTTACCTCACGTCACACCCATGCTGTCTTATCAGAACCATCTAACCTTGTAGATTAGCACTGTAGGGTAGCATGCGCCTCAGGTACTCACTTTACGTCACATGTTAGGTACATGGCGCCCCTAGTCACATGCTCTCTTAATTACTGTGCACAGACTGTTACTTTGGGGCTAGGCTAGTAGATACGTTGCTCATGTATATAATGTACAACAGGATGGGGCTTACTCCCCATCCTTGAGATTCTCAACAATGGACCTCTGGTCCCTTTCTCTTACTCTCTGACTGCATGTGCCAGCCTCGTCGCTCTGACTCTCTCATCTCTTAGTTGCTCGCTGCCTCACTAAGTCAACACTGGTCTGGAGAGGCTTGGTAGCCCTCTGCCAATAGGCCCCTGTTCACCGCTGGTGTGGTATGTGGCCCCTTGGAGGCGTTATGGGTCCCTGGCAGGGCCGGTCACACAGCCAAGGTATGGTCTGTGTCAGCTATGTACTGAGTCTTATATATTTTGTGTTGAACCCCAATTGAGGCACTACAGATTTTATGATGAGGCAAGTGGCCCATCTCTGATGCCACACAATCTCAGATACCACATGCATCACTACCATATTGGGTGAAAACCATATACTGTATATGTCACAGATCATTTTGTTTGCCCCTCATTGTTTTATATCACTTTACTAGAAGTCACGCTCTGCCAGGCTTGAACCATTGACCTCAAAGCTCAGCAGATCATGTGACTTATATTTATTAGATTAAAGTTCCAGTTCTAGATTAGATAGCGGCACCAGGTACCATCACAGGTACATGATCAGGTGGCCTATTCCTATCATTTATGACATCAGGGACCATACTGGCCCCAGACTATGACATAATCTTGACATTAGGTCTATTATTATAGACCCAGACCTAGCATGGCCCACTTACCCTTGTGGTATGACATAGTGGCACCACTTACTTTATGTCACAGATTTTATCTGTGGCATATATAGGTATTCACTAGGTTTTTGGGGCTTATTCTATGCCTTCTAGGCTCCCCTACAGCCTTAGCACCCATCTGGTGCTAGGCTCAAGACCTCAGTGCCTATCTGTTCCCCCTAGCACCCTAGCCACAGGTCCCATGTGCATGCCAGTGCCAGTGACCAGTCACATGGCAGTTAGTCATTTATGCTTATGCATGTAGCCCTAGACCCTGGCCTGGTAGTTAGGAGCTTACACAATTATGATTATGGCATTAGGTAGTATTGTGCACAGACCATGCCTTTAAGGCAGGTCTGAGACTCTTAGGGTAGTGGCTGCCTACATGTATATATGCCCATGTGTTCTGAGGTACTCCTCAGAACTATTCATCTTGGCCACACACCAACATACTGGTGTAGCATGCCTGTTCATGATCATCCCTGCATGTGCGCCCTTGCTGCATTGCATCCACTTGCTAGCCTGGGGGTTCCTCCTCGCCTATGCGTCTTCCTTTATTCACAAGACCTTAGGACTTAGGGACATAGGGGCATGACCGGGTATGTTCCGTGTCACTTTACTACATGACATACATTATGACAGATCAGCACTATTCTTAGGGTAGCACACCATTATGATGACTTATATGACATAACCACATGTGCACAGACCACTACATTAGGGCCAGTTCCTATGACCAGTAGTATTAGACTTGCCATGTATATAAACCAGTAGGTCTAGGGCCCTTAAACCTTAGACTTAGCAATCTCTATAGGGGGTGTGTCCCGTCTTTTCTGATCATTCACCCTTGCTGTTTGACTTATGCATGCTAGACTTGAGACTTTATCCTTCTATGCGATATGTGATCACAGCAGTCTTGGGCTGTCACTTGGATTGTGACAGTATACAATACTCTATAAATACTGTATACTACCCATCATGTATTTACAGTATATAGTATACAGTTAGAACCATATATACACAGTTTGTATACTATTTAGTTGGAGCCTTACTGTGCAGTCACATGATCCAGTATGGAGTACGAGTCTGGGATCTAATCAAGTCCACTATTTAAATAACAATGGATGGATATACCTGATCCAGTACATCCTGCAGCTAGCCAATCCACACTACTGTAAGAATCATGAACACAATCACCCATGTCATATCGATCAGAATATGTACAAATTAATTGCTGGGCTCAAGGACAAGCAGCTAGAAGAGAGGGTAATGTCACAGGCCGATTTCATTGCCTCAGACATGATGTAGCCAATCATTGTACAAACAGTAGAAATAGCATGTAATCCACATTTGTGCAGGTACTATTACCCTGGCTCTTGTCTGAGATCATTGCTTGTGTCAGCTAGTGATGTGCAAAGCCCAGCTTGGCTCAAAGCCCGGGGCTTGGGCCCGGCTTTGAAGGGCTTGGGCTCAGCGACATGGGCTTATAGGCAATCAGGAAGGACCTCAAAGTTATTGGTTTGTACAGCTCAAAATTGCAGCACAACACATTCAGAATGCACATATGTCCGCTATTTATTGTTGTCCTGATCTACAAGTACTTTTATAGCTGCCCATGACACTGGCAAAAAATCTAGGTCTCAATCACAACCCCGATCGCAGCCCTGATCACAATAGTTCTGCACCAGTCAAAGTCATTGTATGGTTGTTGAGAATATTTAGGATAAAAGTATGCAAAATCTTGTACCAACAGACCTATTCTCACTCATTACAACAAAGTTACAGTTGCGCACCTAAAGCCGCCAGCTCAAGGCTCAGCTACAGCCGGCTCACAATCCAAGCCGGGCCCTGAGCTGTTGTAAGCCACCCCCAAGGCTCGGCTCGGCCCGGCTCAAGTCGGCTTGGCCAGGCCCGGCTCATGAGGGACTTTGTCACAGACTTAGGTCTGGGGCATGCCCTGCTTATTTTTGCAGGTTTCCTGGCCTTTACGCGGGCCCTGGATCCCTCGTAAGCACCTCCCCGTCTCCTTCTTACGTTAGACACCAGACCCAGTAGATTAGATAAGATCATGTACAGCGCCTGGGGTAGGCGCGCCCTCACATCACAGTCGCTATAGTTACATGTAGTTATGCGTTACTGCATCGCCTCCTAGGTACTACGCATGGACCTGTACCTTTAGGGCAGCCATCACTGGCTTGCTATATGCTCATGTACTTAAGACGTAGAAGATGGAGCTTACACTCCATCTTTAGGATTCTCGGCAACTGGGCACAAGGCCCCTTTCACGCTAGACTCCCTGTGTGCCGCCTGCTAGTCAATGCCAACACTCTTTTGTTACCCTAAGCTTGCTAGTCTGGTAGCGACACGATATGGCCTCGTTTGCCACCCTACCTTCGCAACACCTCTGGGGATAAGGACTTGAGAGTTAGGGGTTCCCCGGCAGGGCTGGTCGCACAGTCTGGTAAGACTGTGTCAGACTTCAGTCAATTATCTTAATCTGCCAACTGCCCTTCACTTAAGAAAAGACAGTTGCGAGCTAGGTTTGCACGCAGATTAATCTGCCAACTGTGGCAGATTAGTCTACTGTGACAATAAAATGGTACATCCAGGATTCGAACCAAGGATCTTAGCACAGATGAGAATACAAGGATCGCAGCATACATTAGCCAACTGAGCTACAGTGCAATTACTGTCTGCACACTTTTAAAAATATATAGAGTGATTTGTAAACTTCATTTTCGCAGTTCAACATCTTCCATAACACAAATACAAATGAACCTGCCTCTAAAGACCTGTGATTCCAGTGTATTCAGCTTCCCCATGGTGAGTTGCTCCAGGTCAGGCATGGTAAATCAAGCTACCACTATCCTTGATTTCTCTACGCTTGTTGTAGCAGTTAGTTGCCTTGATGATTTGCAGAAATTGTGTGTAAAAATTGCATTATGTATATTTTGATTTGTCAAAGGTGACTATGGCTCAGTTGGCTAATGTATGCTGCAATCCTCATATTCTCGTGTGTGCTAAGGTCCTTGGTTCGAATCCTGGATGTACCATTTTATTGTCACAGTAGATTAATCTGCATGCAAACCTAGCTTGCAACTGCAATTTCTTAAGCGAAGGGCAGTTGGCAGATTAAGATAGTTTACTGAAACTCTACAGCTCACGGCTTTGAGCTGGGCTTTGCACATCACTAGTGTCAGCAATGGTATTAATATGAGATGCTAGGGATTCAGTGTCACAAGCCGATTTTCTCCAACTTGCTTGCGACTAGAGACAACCCTTATCTTATCTAAGCGCCCGCCTGTACATCACGTGCAAGGACCCCGAACACCCCACACGTGCCTACACAGACCCCGGACACCCTTGATGTGGCTCTACACCTACGATAGGGTTTACCATACTCTAAACGGTCTATCAGCTTACGTAATACTGTATAGTAGCCAAACATGTACAAACAGCCTACGAGCATATATACCAGCCAGACGAGCAGGGAGCACCCCAGACTCGTCTTGGCCTTTGTTGCCTTGAGTAGCCTCAGACTAGGAATACGCTTTCACGCGAGTAAGATTCCCCTGAGTAGTTGCTTGAGATAGCGCTCGTGTCATTCAGTGCTCATTCTGTGACACACACAGACCTTAGAGATTCAGGGCAGGCTTGGTACAAGTAGTGTAATGCCTGACCTCCACATGTATCTAAGACGCCGCACTAAGCCTTAGTTCTATTCACCTTGATCCACCACCTGAGTAGGGGTGAGTAATCAGCGGTTTGTATCACTAGCATCACTCCTTCTGGCCCAATCACATTGTCATTGAGTTGCCCAGGCCCCGAGCAGAATCCTGTAGAAGATCGGGTCGCACCATACAACCGCCATGCCTTACTTCCCACCAGGGACCACACTCAGGTGTGGTGGGTTCAAAGATTACAAACACATGCCGGTACGTACATCCCACACTCGCTTTTATACTGTTGTGCCCCTATCCTTCCCAGGTCCCTATCGTACAATCTCCGGCCCCGCCGTGCCCGATTTCCGGTACTCGCGTTCACCCGCTCGACTGCTCCTGTACTGTGGTGACGAGATCGCACCCATGCGCCGCGCCCGACGCACGTGCACTTCCAACAAATCCAAGTGCAAAAATGCAAAGCAGAGATGGGTCTGCAAGCTGATTCCCCCTACTGTCCTGAGCACGTTTATGTCGAAGTTCAGGTCGCGCCGGACCACGGCCACACCTTACTGCCCATCAGGGACCCCGCTACGGTGCGATGGATTCGTTGACAAATGCGCACAGGTAGATACATACAAGCCCTCAGCTTTATATTAATCATGGCCGTCGTACCACCTCTGGTCACGCTATACCCAGGGGCGCCACTGTTCCCGCGCCGTGGCGACGAGGTTGCACCGTGCGCTGCGCCCGACGCGCAGACACTTCCAGCAATAGAGGCCAAAGCTTGAGTTCTACCGAACTCATGGGCCACAGTGAGTTTTGAGGCTCCTTCTCAGCGACCAAAGTATCAATGTTCCATTTACGACAGTGACCCATTATGTCCTACAGCGTACAACCGTCAAACATTATACTAAGAGTGAAATGCCGGGAATCAAGTTCTTACAACACATCGCCGTCATAAAGATCTCCCATCAGCGGCCTTCAATGGCACAGCCTCGCCATGTGGCTGCCTTGCACATGCCATCCGCACGTTAATATTGCCGCAAGGCACAGCCGTCAGCTTGCTTTGCTTGAGTGGTTCCGTCGCCCAAGCGAGTGGCGACATAGCGACACACGCGGCATTTGCGAGCGTCGCGAGGTACTAAGTATAAAAACAGCCAAGCCATGGCCATTCAACCGGCCATAGCCAGTATCTACTACTTAACCTGGTCTCTGCAGGGGCTCCTTGCGTGCAACTTGTCGGCCGCACCTCTCGACATGCCGTGCGATCGCTCCTCAGGCCATTACGCCGACTCAACGTACCTCTTGAAAAAAGTAACCGAGAAATCCGCTTTAGAGCGGCTGTCAATGGTATCTCTTGCATTGTTAGCTCAGATTGGGGCCACAGGTGCTGACATACGGATCTGCAACAGACTTATGACGATATATACAACTACCATCCCTGGTATGAGTCGATGCAGAACCGATTTGCCTCGCGAAAGGAAGCTGTGCTCAAGAGACCCCGTTTAGTGAAGGAGAGGAAGTGGATGAAGCGTAGTGCCCTACAGCAACTGCACCGTTTGGCATGCCGGGACCCGCAGTGCGGCCACAGCAACGTCTTCCAACCCAACTTGCCCGAGGATTATGTTTACCTCTATGATGACGACCTGTATGGCCCGCCCACGCCGTTACCTTGCAAGAGCCTTTCCAATGGAGACATGCAAGCAGCAACACGATCTTCGCCGACGACGCAGGTAATGAACATGCCACTTATGGACTTGGAACCCGTTGACGCGCAACTCGAGCCAGCGCGTATTGAGGCCCGGGTCACGGATACAGAGGATAGCTCCGAGCGTCGGCTCAATCTGCAAGAAATCCGGGAGATCGTGGAGAGGTTGAAGCCGCTGCTAATGCTCATGTCCGTTCCGCCTTCGTCAGATGCAGGGACTGAAAGCGCGTCTTCGTCCTCCTCTGAGCCTGAGCTGCCAAAGCCGTCTCCTATGCTGCCGTCCGCGGGACCCTCCCCAGACACGGGCGTACCGCTGGTCCCGTCTCTCTGTGCACCTCCCCTCCTACCTGCAGAGCTGGAGTACAAGTCTCTGCTCTCCACCGAGAGCCCAGAGGAGCTTTTGGCCAGAAAGCCTCGCGGATCGCTGAGCATTTTTGGCGGGTACACGTACGAAGATTCTGTCCGGGATGCGGCAATCGATGCGCAAACAGCGGGTTTCCGGCGGCAGATGGAGGCCAAGTGGCGCGTGAAGCACTCTGACAATCGCGCGAAGTATACGCTGCGTGCGCCAACTTCTGCGTCGTTTAGGAGGCGGCACAGCCCATATCCTTCCCCTACGATGCTTGGCGCGGCATACGCCAGATCGTCAGCAAACATCGCCAACCACGAGAAGCAGCTTATTGCTGATCACAGCGAGCAAGATCAAAGGGATGAGAACATACGAGGAACAAATCCAACACTGAGGAGCATACCATCGTTCTGTGACAGTTATCTGCTGCAGAACGGAAGGCAGGCATAATCAGCGAGGATCTATCCCTCGTCGAGAACATTCGCCTGGCCTCACACTGTCTAGACAATGGCCTGAGCCACCTTAATCACCGACCTCCCTGGGGGCGACCTACTCGGTTTTCACGGACATCGAGGCATGTACAAGCCGGAGTATGTAAGCCTGTGACTTACCTATCTAGCACTTGTCTCCCAACCCCATGTTTTGTTTTGCCGCGCTTCAGATTACCTATGTAACGGCTTTACGTATGTCAAAGCAATCTGTTCGAGTCCAGTTATGTGTTCGTTTCGAAACCTTTGACGGCAATACTTGCCTCAATACCGTACAGCCTCAATGCGAAACAGAGCCTAGAAGACTAGGACATGTATATAGAAAGCTAGGAAGACTGCAAGCAGAGTAATACAAGTTCTGTAGTGTGCTGTCACAGGTCAAGGTTATAGGCGCTCGAGCCGCATCGTCCGGATTTGGATAGCCGGTTGCCTTCAAGGAACTCCAAGACTACAGCTAGTGCCACAGGTGCACGCTGGACTGATATGCTGTGATGTACTTACCTGTATATGTGCCGCCGTCTATTGATGCTGCAGCTGACTCACGTTCTGGATGTTCCACGTATTGCTGACACTCAACCTTGAAGCTTGACTAGTGAATAACTGTTCGACCGTCCCCACGATTCAGAGATAGTTCAGTCAATCGGGTACAATCCGTTTGATATCCTAGATCAAAGCTAACACGATACTGGCAGGCATTTTATTTTCCGCCACTAGCTGCTGGCGTGATGTCGCCCACTCCCAGGGAGTAGATGGACCGGCTCATGCCAATGGCTGCCCTCTGGCGAATTCGGCCAGTACATTAAGCTATCCAGCAGTACACGCACACGCGGATGCTCGAGGATACTGCTCTGAGCGAATGCTGGCTGCATACCAGCAGCTCCAGAAATATACACACATCTTCAACAGCTAAAAATGCGCGTGCATGCAGTGCGCCCTCGTTCACAAGCTAATTAGCGGAACGCAGAACGTCCGCACGGCTCTTAGATCGACAACGCCCCCCTGCAGATGCCAGCCTATACGGCTGCATCCATCTGATGTCATTCGCGAAATCTCCCGCGACATAAGCACGCCAAAGATGCAATCAAGTTTTGTATTATATTGCCTGGATTCGTCAACGTCATTGCGTATGGCCTAGGATGCCTGGCTAAGGCTTCAAATGTTATAGAGGAGTAATCGACATGTTCTACTTACTGCCAAGGCCACAACCCTAGCAAATGGTCTGCAAGCTGCGTGGTTTCGATGTTCCGCGCTTGAAGCCATATTTATCTGGCGCACTCCTCACCCTCATGCGTGCACTTGCTATGTCGTCATTATCATCGGAGACATCGCCGAGCTGCCCATAGCCATCTATTCGCGGCCATCTGAGAAACCGGATTATCCCCTTCAACTTTCCTCCGCCTTTGAAGTCTAGCGGAAAACACGAATTCTCGGGCTCGAACGGTGGCACATCGTGTCCGAGAGTGAATGCAATGTCGTCTAATCGTGACGTCGCATTAGCCGCTGCCTCTTCTTTTTTCAAGATGGAAGGCTCGGTGGCGAATATATAGCGAAAGTAAGCGAGTGCCGTGATCATCATCGTGATGTCTGCCATGATTGCAGCTCGATCGACCAGGGATCCACGTTTGAGACGTCGTGTAGGACTCAAATAATGGACTGTGGAAGCCAATAATCATTAAATCCAATGATGAACAGAACATGAGGGACGCACTGCGCGTAGTTCTCTATGTTTGACAGATGGTGTTTGCTACTGACTGGTCTGAGTCCAGGGCGCATCTAGGGTGTGGCGCTCTCCTCCGTCAAGGGCCTTTGCAATTGGCACAGGAGGATGCGCGGGCAAAACAGCTGTGGGTTCGTTATTGTATCCGGACGAGAATCGCGTGGTCCAAGATTTCTGAGCTGTATCATAACGAGCCTTCGCATCCATTCGTATATGCAGATGGTCAGGAAGGCGGGGCCGATATGGTCACATAGCACCGCCTGCTCGTCCTAATCCCTGATGAACCACCGTGTATCTGGCATGCTCCGTGCGTTGGCAGAGTGCTACGATTCACGATACGAGTTCGAAGCGAATAGGCCACAGTTGCAGGGACCCTGTCACAAATGTGTGATATGGAATGCCGCATGGTGTTTTAGGCGGATCATGTCATGCCACAGAAGGGCTTGCACGATGTGGATACGAGTACCATTATATTGCGAGAGCTGGGGTCGAAGATACGGTGCACGCCTACTTGATCGGCTTGGATGTGAACCTTATGACGTGGGTCAGCTGGTGCATTGTGCACACGTCTGTATCGCCCAGCCAATGAACTAGAGGTACGTAGTGTCAGGAGGAGAGATAGTACACTGAATGAACGCAGAATCGGATATATATCATCAGTCACGGCCAGGTATCTTTTAAATCGCAGTCGCTTATCCTCAGTCATCTGTGGGCTTCTCGTCAGCAGCATAATTCTTAAATGGATCCCTGCGCAGAGCCTCGGCTTCCGTCAGGCCAGCGCCATCCCTTCGAGGTCCAATCGTCTTCGGTCGGAGGAATGTTGCAGGAATAGTTGAAGATGATGACGATGATGCAGTGGGCTGCAACAGCATCGCGTGAACACACGAGGACAATAAGAGATGAGTAAGGCGTACCTCTTCGTCTCGGTATGGCACGAAGCTGGCCGCCGCAGATGGTTTGCCGTCGCCTTCTCCCTCATCCTCATCACGGAAAACTAATATTGATGAGCTTGACTTTTGATGCTTCTTCGCCGACGCAGGGATGGAGGATGGAGGCGTTGTCTCCGGGTCACCGTCGCGAAATACTGTGATCTTAGACTTTTGCTGTTGCTTCGAGACCGGCGCAGATGATTGTGGCATCGCATCCTCGTCACGGAACACTGTAATCTTCGACTTGTGCTGTACGTTTGGTGCATGTGTGCTTGACTCTGGTGCTTCCTCCGCATCATCGTCGCTGAACACCGTGAACGCAGCCTTCGACTTGGAGCTCTGCCTCGACAGAGTTGCAGGTGGTTGTGGAGCAGCAGCCGCATCGCCATCGCGAAACACCGCAAACGTGCTCTTCGACTTCGACTTTGCGTCTTGCCTCGGCACCGGTGCAGCCGGGGGCGGCATCGCCGCTGCGCTATCCGACTCTGGATCCCGATATACCGGAATCCTGGAGCTTGATGCCCCGGATCGATGCGAGCGGCCCGCATGGCGCAGCGTCGTGCCTGCCATCTTCTTCACCTCGGGGACGTTCTCCTTTATGCGCGACTTGCGCGTGCCGAGCTCGGGCCACGGCGAGGGCGACGCCGGCTCCGTGTCCGCGGTGCCATCCGGATCGATGAACACGGGGATGCGCGCATTCGGGCGTGGAGCGGCGGGTGTCTGCGTCGGGGCAGGCGACGGCGACGGCGCAGCCTCCTCCTGCCGCGCGCGCGTTGAGGCGGAACGTGTCACGCGCGTACGGCTGGAGGAGGAGGACGAAGAGGCCGCCTCGGCGAGTGCGGGGCGGCGGGTCGTTGGTGTGGCGAACGCGGACGCTTCGGACGCGGCAGGCGCAGCAGGCGGGAGCATGAACGACGCCATCATGCGTTTCTGGAACTCGCGGTGCCGATTCTCAAGCCGCTCGACAGGCGACGCCTTTCGTGCGATCCCGAGCAGATATGTCTCGTCGGCCTCTGCTCGTCTGATCGAATGTTGCGTTACGGCATCAGCGGCGGGAGAGTGACATTAGTATGTAAGACGGCACGACGCACCTGCCAGCACGCTCGAGTACGGTCGCAAATTCCTCGTATAGTAGCGAGTGGCTCGTTCCGATCTCATTCACCATGCAAAACTTGTATATGATTGCGGGTTTCTCGACATAGCTTGCGTACAGCACCCACAGCTTCAGGTAGCGAAGGTCATCGCGCCACTTCCCGCCTCTGTCGCCCTTCAAAACGCGTGTAGCTTCTTCCAGCAGCTCGAGCAAACCAGACTCGGCACTGTGGCCCTGCGGATAGTTCTCGACTGTCCAATATACGAACCTGCAGTACGCCTCGAGAGGGTCGTCGTCTTCATCCTCCAGTGCAACAGTGACATTTATCCTGTGACAGGTGCGCGCTGCCGCAAGACCTCTTTCGCGCTGCGCATGCGGGGTTGACAAGATCGCAGAAAGTGCAGTAACTGAACGCCCCTTTGCCAGTGGCTGGATGTTTTCCTTAGCAGCCTCGAGCACGTCGCAATCAACGACTGGCGGCTCGCACTCTTCAGATGCAGCAGCCATGGCGATATGCGCGGTGGAGGGAAGTATTATGACCTCAAAGATCGCGAGTGACCGTCAAGCAACAATTCGAACAAAGGCGATCGCTTGTTCGCGGATTGATACCCCACTAACGTTTAATCTGTGAATGCTATCGGCGCGTGACCATCCGTTAGGTTAGATTATCTCACAACATAATGTCGCCAAAATTACCCCGCATTCTGATCTGATCTCGATCAAGCAGGACTTCTCTACTGAACGCTGCGCAGGCGCGACATCCGACTCTACATCGTTCTGAGTTTTCTCCAGTCCGGCACTTGTCTTACAGCGCCAACTCAGGCACACACGAGGCTGCAAGCGGCTCCGCTCTGCTATCCGAGCCTGTTCATATGACCTCCCGTCCCTTGCAGCTATTTATGCTACACTCACGATTCAACAGTCATAATGAGCGAAAGCCATCGCACCATAGGAGGCAAATTGAAGGACTACACTTTGACAAGCTCGCGGGTCTAGTGAGGAGTTAGGGGTGCCGTTCTGGTGTCCCGTGGCCTGCGTACATGGCAGGCACATACGAGACGCCCGCTATTTACGGACCGAGAACGCTCCGACCCGTACGGTGACATTGATACTCTCTCCTCTCCACATCTCTCCTCTCCACATCTCTCACCCCCCGAGTCGTCTTCGCCGGTTCGCACTCACACGATGATGAGAGACGAAGAGCCCAAGAACGTCGCGAACGATGAGAAGCAAGCGCAGATCGACGAGGTCGAGAACGTCTCACCTGCGCCGGCCGCCGTGCAGTACTCACCAGAGGAGCGGAGGCTGGTGAGAAAGCTGGATGCTCGAATCATGCCGATTGCATGCCTGCTGTATCTATTTGCGTGTACGCTTCTTGAAGCCCCCCTCATCGACTGCTTTGGCTGACTAGCCCTCTGCTTCCACCAAGACCTTGACCGCACGAATCTTGGGAATGCGCGATTGCAAGGTCTGCCCCAGGATACCCTCCATGGCGACCCAACGGGTAATCTGTTCGGATGGGTCAACTCGGTGTTCTTCATAACTTATGTATGTGTATTCTCACGAGCATGGCGATTGCGACAATGCTAACATGGCGTAGATTTTGTGTCAAATACCTGCGACAATATTGTCAAAGCTCTTCCCTCCTCGATTATGGATTGGGTTCGCCGCGTTGGGATGGGGAATATGTTCTACATTAGCCGTATGTCCATTTTCTCCTTCGCTAGGTGGCTTTGACTCACTCAGCATACATATAGGCATCAGCGTTCAACTTCGCAGGGCTAGTCTGCGCGAGACTGGGACTTGGCGTTTTTGAAGCATGTTTTGGACCTGGAATCCCTCTGTACATGTGTACGTCCGCCTCGTCACCCAATCTGCAGTTCAGCCTGAATGAGCTCCTATTTAGCTCTGTACTACACCAAAGACGAGATGGGCATGCGCATGGCGTACTGGTTTGGCTTCGCGGCCGTCGCAGGCGCCTTTGGCGGTCTCATCGCGTTCGGTGTGCAGCACGCACATGCAGCAATTGAAAACTGGCGACTGCTATTCCTGATTGAGGGCACGCCAACAATTGTGCTCGCGGTCTTGTCTATGTTCTTTCTGCCAGATAGGCCAGAGGAGACGAGGTTCCTGAATGAGGAGGAGCGCCAGCTGGCGTTGGAGAGGGCTAATCGAGGTTTGTCCGGTGACATAGGCAGGACTGTGAACAAGAGTACGTTTGAGATGACTATGTATATGCGCGTGATGGTGTGGCTAATAAATTGCAGAACACATCATTGCTGCGTTCGAAGACTGGCGGGTGAGTATTTTTCAAATTTGTTTGACACTAGCTGATTTTGATTCAAGATATATGCTATCGGCATCGTTTACTTCGGCTCCAACTGCGCCCTTGCATCCATCTCTGCCTTCCTGCCCACCATCATCGCTACATTCGGCTACAGTAAGTATCCCCCCTTTTCCTTCTAGTCCGCTTTGCTCACATGAGTCCTAACCTTCATAGCGGACGCGCTCGCCCAGCTACTCACGGTTCCACCCTACGCCGTCTCCGCCGTCTTCCTCTGCATCAACTCGTATGTATCCGACCGGCTGCAGAGTCGTGGGATCTTCGTCGCATATGTCTCCGCGGTCGCAGCGATTGGATACATGTGCGTATGCTTGCCCCGAATCTCTAGCTCTCTAACATCTCTAGTGTTGCTCGTATATAGTTTGCTTTTGACCGTGCAGGACAACGTGCACGTGCGCTACTTTGCTGTGTTCTGCATTACCGGTGGTACATACACGACGATCGGCGTCGTCATTGCTTGGTGTATGCACGCGTTCTTCGTGATATTCTGTGGCATAAATGACTGATGAACGCGATGTGACTTGCTAGTTGCGCACAACCTTGGGTCGGAGACCAAGAAGGCGACAGGAATACCGATGTACATGGCGATCGGCCAATGTGGCAGTGTCTTGGGCTCGAAGCTATTCCCTTCCACTGAAGGACCACGATACATGTACGCACCCAGTGGCGCCCTTGTCCTTAAGATACTGACCTGTGCTGCTCTCGACAGTAAGGGCTTCTCAGGTTGGTTGACCTGTATCGTTCACCGAGATTCAACTCTCAGTGACATATTACAGTCTCCTGTGCCCTTCTGTTTCTTGCATCGCTTGTCGCTATCATCCTCACGGTAAGCTGCAGAACATCTTATATCGAGTGATACTGACTTTGACACGCCCCACCGTAGGTGTCGTATCGGCTCGAGAACAGGAGGAGAGACCGACTGTACGGCAAGCCCGGCCCGGACACAGTTGTCGACACATCTGAACTGGCGGATCAGGCGAGTTCGAAAGCACCCTTCCTTGCTGTCGCATTGTTGACCCATTCCTAGGCCCCGGAATTCCGATATGTACCGTAGAATGATCTCTGTTGCATGTCGTTGTATAACGGTAATAGGAATTGACCTTCATATATTGAGCTACACTGTATCACCGTAAGCCATGAGGCGCCGGTGGTGTGCACAAGTAGGTTGTGGCACGATAGCTGTCCACGACGAAGGATGCCCTTGTTCCGGAAGATAGCGAAGCAACTGAGGATCATAATATTCGTTCAGCATGCGATACAATCGTTCACGAAGGACCTGCTAGTTGTGAGTTCTACCGATATTGCTCACCGATCGCTTACTTGTTTTGCTTTTCTACGCGAGTATGCCCGTAATGTAAGTTACACGGCAATGATCCAGAGTTCTACTGCCACGCACTGGCAACGGCTTCTACGAGACACGTCCTGCCCCAGCCGCATTTATCGCGCTTGCGCTTGTGACGGCGTCGTCTGTCTGTTGCGGAGTTATATCGATGGCTTGGACGACGTTAGCGCTTATGCAACTCACGACGAATTTGCTGCACAACACGGCTTGGGCAGCGGTTCGTCGAAGTCCATGTCATCTCCCTAGGGCCGGAGGTAATAAATAGAGACAGAGCTAATATTTGTCCATCGAACAGTCTGCAGCTGTCATTGATAGTCATGGTTCTACAAATTCCACCTTCTATGGCCTAACCCATTAAGGTGCCCCTCCGGTACGATGCAAAGCTGCGCCAATAGAGCTTTCGCAAGACGGTGCAATTTACTATCGACCGCGGCTTACGGATGAATGGCTGGAGCGCTCAACCAAGTGGCGCAGACGACCGACAACGGCTCTTCGGCAGTCAGGCCGCAGCGAAGACTCCGGTATGGAGAGTGATTTCATGTCTGCCCCCCCGCGTTAGTCCGTACATAAAATTAGGTTCGTGATTATGCTGCACTTTCATGCACTTTGTGATCAAATGCTGCGCTATATCATTCATGATCGAATTTGAATGCACTGATTGTCTTACAGACCAAATGACAGCTCAGAACCTTCACCGTCAGCTAGCACGGTGTCCTTCTGAACTATGCCATGTACAGCGGTGTTATTCGCCACACTTTCGTTACACCTCCTGGATGACTCCAAAGCCGCCCGATCCACAAAGCCTAGACAGACGGCCATCTGTCCTCAAAAGCCACTTTGGCGGCGCCCAACAGCTTCTGCGGCGATGCGCTGTGGGGAATGAATTCCATGAGGAAATCCAACGTCCGCAGATACCACGCAGACTAGCTCATTATGCTGCTCAATATGAGGTAATTCTCAAATGACGCTGATTGGATTATCACTGTGTCGCCCTTGCTCTACATCACTCATGACAATGCTTACTGAGGTAAATAACGACTCAAAAATCTCACAGACGCAGCCATGGTCATATTGGACCATTGCATCATTGGTACAACAACAGCAGGAGGTATTCGCGATATGTTTTGTTCTCTATTGATCATGGTGCAAATACGGCATTAGCAAGGTGGTTGCGTAAGACTACCAACACAAGGCCGCGAGCCCCCATTAAAGTGGCGCCGTCCTGAGAACGCCATTGCATTCGCTTTGTTACTAACATTCATCGATCATCAGCTGACGCGCTGGCCGGGACAGTGGGAGAGTGCGATAGTCAGCCCAAGATTGTGGCGCGGATCCATGGCACTGTGTCGAGATGGTGGACTCAAGCTGCTGCTAGACCTAGCTCCTTATGGCTACACCGTGAGCCGATCGAGCACTCGTTAATGAGTGCTCGATCGGCTCACCATTGATTGGCGTTAGCATTTTGTAGGCCATACACGTCTGTCTGTGGCCGTGGGCTACGCACGTCTGCCTGTGGCTGTGGGTGTTATTTGTTATTGCGACATCGCCGTGTGAGTGTCATGAGGCTTCGAGCACACCGCAGACTGCTATTCTCGTCTGACCCGAGCACTTTAACGCCTCTACCAGGTCTCCGGCGTTGTCTTGCCTGTCTTGAGTTGCAACCGAGAGGTCAATATCTCAGCTTTGGGCGCACAGAAGTTGCGAAATACGATGGTTCCTTGATAACAGTCATCATCAATTTCAGAGTCGGAATATGATTTCAAATTCCCCCCTCCATCGAAGCTGGAACTTGAAATCACGACCCTGAACGTGGTTCCTGAAGTCAGAGACTGAATCGTAGCCACCTAGAATCGAGCACTCTAAGCACGCCGACAAATGCACGCCAGTGGTTGTCGCAATTGCGAAGCTATTGGATTCACGTCACAACTCGTGTCACGGATTGACACAAACCAGACTGATGGCAAGCGTGTGGTGACAACATACTGTATTACGGGGGTATAAAAACGCAAAAGCTATAGGAATGTATCAGAGGACAGCTATTACCCAAAGTCCATATGAGTATATCGTGCAGCCGCGTCTGCGGAAGGGCAATCAGTTTGCCGGTTTTCTGCAGATCGCGAGGTACATCGGTGTGAACAGCTGCAATAACAGACATCAGCATTAGTTTGAGGACAGCCACCCACGCCCGTTCTCACCTTCGCCCTGCCGCTCTCCACGAGTGATTCACCCGCGATCTTGAGCGTCTCGCCGACTTCCCAGGTGCCCTTGGGGACGATCCCTAGCTGCTCGATGAACCACAGCCCGTAGTGGGTCACGATCTTGCCGCTCCAGCTCATCCGCCAGACGGTAAGATAGTCCCATGCCGTCTGTGCCTTGAAGATGTCGCCCTCGAGCGGATAGTACCACGGCACGTCGTCGTTGCGCTCTGCGAGGTCCTCCTCATGCTCAACGACGAACCCGACCTTGCGCATCGCCTCGCGCGCATCGCGCATCGGTCGCATCTCGGGAATCCCGTTCCCGATTTCAATCTTGTTCGCGACCTCCTTGTGCGCTGGGATGGACGGGTCCCATGCATCCGTCATCACCCACTCGTACACGCCGAAGATCCCATCCGGCTTCAGCACCTTCATAATCTCCCCGTACACGCCAGCGAACGATGGCGCGTGCACGGTCGCCTCGATGGCATAGACTAGGTCGCGTCACGTGAGTCAACCAGCAACGAGCGTGAGGCGGAGCGTCAACGCGTACCAGCATCGAACGAGTTCTCCCCAAACTGCTCGGAGAGCTTCATAAAGTCACCCTTGACGAACGACACCTGGCCCTCGAGGCCGGCCTGCTTCGTGTATCTGCGTGCCCGGCCGATCTGGAAGTCGTTGTTATTCAAGCCGACGATCGTCACGTCGGCGAAGCGGGCAATCTCGCGTGCGGGCCCGCCGACACCGCAGCCGACGTCGAGCACGCGCATACCGGGGCGCAGGCCCATCTGCGCGGCGAGATAGTGTTCATGACGCGCGAGGCCAGCGTGGAAGCCCTCGCCTTTGTAGAAGCGGCAGAAGTGGAAGGAGCGCGCCCAGCCGAACTCGTAGAGGCCCGTCGCACCGTCGTAGTAGCCGTTGACAACATCTGTGTAGCTGTCGACGCGGTTGTCGGTGTCGGACTTGCTGTCCTTCTTGATGTCCTTTTGCCAGAACTTGGTGTAGTTCTGGATGCGCTCGTCAACGCGACCATCGACTTGGGCGGGCATTTTCGTCTGTCTCCAGATGAGCGGTAGTCCTCTGCGGCCCACTGGCCCACTGCATACTTACATGAATTCAAGGTCGTGACGAGGGTGGTGCGGGGGAACTAGACTAGGAGCGGATACCCATGCCAGGTACTGCACGATATTTAAGCGAGAAATATACAGCACACCATTTCAGCTCCAGCCAATCAGCGTCTGAGCTGGCAACTTCTACCACGCATTGGGGGAACCATGAACCACGAAAATCGTGTCGTCAATCTGCATCGAGGCAGACGTATGCTCTTAAAAGCCGCTCTATTGCATATCGCGCCATGCGCATCTGAATCTCATGATCAATTCGAATCGGCACGGAGGTAGAGAACACTACGACATTGCTCCGCAACTAGCCTACTGAAGTGTAAGTGCGACATTGTAATCGGGGATCACGCGAGGGTCGTCAGGGTCGTAAATATGTCAGAACATTGACAGGATGCACGGCATTGCGGCATTAGTACCGATGTGTGTAATCGTGGAAAGCAGGGAGAGACGAAACTGTGGAAACACCGAGAATTGACATCCTGCCGATATGATGAAGATAGGAAGGTCTTCCTTCGGAATAACGCGACGAAGGACCAATATGGGAGTTTAACGAATGTCGGAAGAAGACCGTGAGTAGAGACTTGAAACCAGACAAGGCGAGGCCCTCCGAGACGAGTGCGAAGTCTACGGGTTACTTGCTATTGGCGGCTTGCACGAGAATTGCCTTCTCTTTCAGGACTGAAGGGTAGCTGTTCATGAGGTGGGCTAGCGGCCGCAGCTCGTCTTGGTCAAGGAGAGCGATAGTGATTTTTGGCTAGTCAGAGGGGCCGGTCAGCTTGTTCTCATATAACCAAAATCAGCACAAAATATGCAACGTACAGCTCCCTTGAGACCAAATGACTTGACCACACGGAAGCTAGCGGCGTACATCAGCTATCAGTATATAACTGGAGGGTGCCGACATACATTTTGTCTCCCAGCTGTTGCTTCTGCTGCTGGATGGGCTTGTCCATCAGGCCATCCATGAACTCGTCCGTCGCCTTCACCACAACAGGGTCCGCCTTGGGCAATGGCAGACCGGTCGCAGAGGACGAGTTCGCCAGTCTGATTATCTCCGATGCGGGCAGACGTGCAAGCGTTGCAATCGTGTGCGTCGTCGCTGACGTCGTCGTCGGGGACACAACCGGGTGGCTTGGCGTCATCGGCGTCGGCGACGCCGTGACAGATGGCCCACGCGAGGACAAGTCCGGCGTCTGCGGCGAACCCATGAGTGGCGTGGCGATCTTACGTGCCTGAGGCGTCACAGGCGGCTCCAGCACCGGAGCCTGTGCGGCTTGCTCCTCCTCGCCGTCATCGACCTCGAGAACCATCTTCGCATCCGCAATCTTCGCACGCAACACCTCCACATTGAACAGGCACATAGCGCGCTCACGCTTGGGCAGACTCATCAGGAGCTCCGTGAGCTCCGCCGCCTGTGCCGACTCGAGCTTGCGCACCGCGGCCGCCATGCGGTCCCGCTCAGATGTTGGCGCGACGGAGCCTGAGGGCGACTCCGTGCGCGGCGGCGTCGAGAGCGTTGTCGGCATTGAGAGCGGCGTGGACGGGTGATCAGGCGCAGACGCGGTCGCATTGGGCGCGTTCATGTCCAAGTTATGCGAGCTCTGTGAGGCGGAGGGTGATGGCGACTTGCCGGGGACGGGCGACGTCGACAGAGAAGCTGTCTTTGCCCGGGCAGCTTGCACTTGCTCGGCGAGGCGCGAGGGGTCTTGAATGCCCTGCACAACATCATTAAGCGAGAGGCCGATGATAGATCCAACAACTGAGTCAAGCTCCTGGGCGGGCACCGCGTCCATCGCCTTGATGCGCCGGCTAAGCTCGCCCGACAGAACTTCCTTGCGCACGACAGGCGACAGTGCAGAGAGATCATCATAACGCATTGGCAAATTGAGTGTCCCCGCCAACGCAGCCTGGAACAGATAAGACACTGATCGGCATTGATAAAGCCATCACATACGTGGAAGTAGCTGCCAGAGCTCCGCCGTCCGCGATCCTGTCGCTCACCCATGATGGGGGAACTGAGGATGGCAGGGTGGCTGCCTGGACTTGGCCAGCTCGTGTAGTCACCCGCTTCGCTCGGTGAGGGGCTCGTTGCGCCACTGCTGCTCCTGGGATGCCCATTGTGCCCTGCGAAGCGTGCGGCGAGTTTCTCCTGACGCAGCTGCTTCGGTTCGTGCAGTCGCACGACCAGTTGTTTCGACCCAATCACAAGTCCGTTCATCGCGTGCATCGCAGCCGTAGCTGATTATGGATTAGTGATCAAAATCGATAATATGACAGAAGAGCATACCTTGATCTGGAGTTTGGTACGAGACGAATCCGAAACCGCGACTTTCCCCGTTCTCATTGCGCATGACGCGCGCGCTGTGGAGTGATGAACGTCATATTCTCGATGATCGTATTATCCAAACTGACCTGACGATCTGGCCGAACTGAAGTGATGTCCAATATTAGACCTTTTGAAATCAAAGGTAGTCGATGACGTACTGGACGGAAGTGAGTGAAGAGTTGATTAGAGTCAATAGTGGTGTCCAGGTTCTAAAGATGATTAGTACAACGATGATGTTTATTCTCGAAAGGCTCACCTTGATGAATAGGTTGCACGGGTCAATCAGACCGCTGTGGCTATTTGAACCCGGACCCGACAAAGGGGCCAACTGTACCTGCTGTCCAGGGCCATGAACAAATACAGGTGACCGATGAGGGGGAGGGAGTGGTGAGTGGTGAGGGAGAGGTGAATGGGGATGGAGAGGTGAATGCGTATGAAGAGGCGAGTGAGGGTGCGAGTGCGGGTGTGCATGGGGTCCAGGATGGTACGGGCCAGAACGTGGAGGCGAATACTGCACACAACGTCACAACATACGTATGCAACAGAACGGGGTACGAACCTGTGTCGGGTACGGGAATAGAGAGCCTGTCGGGACGAATGACGGCGCAGTCACATTGAATTCGCTGATGACGCCCCCACGCCGGGGCTGGTACACCTGCACGGCAATGTTCTGTCCCTCTATGTCTGCGCAGTGCATCGCCTCTTCGGCCTCCCGCGCGTCCTCTTCGCGCCAGAATTCGACCACGCCCGCGTCCTTCCCAAACTGAGTCTGCGTGCGTACGGACGCAAGTGCGCCGAATTGACGGAAGATGTCGTAAAGTTGCGAGTCAGTGAAGCCGGGCGGCAGTTGCTTCACGAGCCGTGGTGAGGCCGAGGGCGGAGGGAGCGGCGTAGGCGGGTTCGTTGGGGGGTAGGGCGACAGCACCAATAGTACTGGAGGTACTATACCTGGAATTGGACGCGACTGAAGAGTAGCAAGGGCCTTCTCCGCTGCCCGCGTTGTCAGTACATCGCATATAAAGTGAGGCTGCTCGCCGCAGCTGCCGCACCTCTCTCCATGAACTTGAATTCAATCGTACCCGCCAGTGGCTTGTCAGTCCCATCACGCGTAATATGTGGTCGGAACGGCGCGCAAGTCTGGAACGCTATTGCCAGATCCTCGTCTCGCACATAGTAGGGGAGACCAGTGATATACAGCAGAGGCTCATGCAAGTATGGATGGGGCTGCCGCCCAAGAGGGTCTGTCGGTGGGCTGACCTGGGAGGACATTGTAGCTCGAGACCGTGCCAGATGTTATTGAAGGTGTAGTGACCGACGCTGGCGACCTGGCGAGGGTGGTCAAAACCGTGTACGGCACGCACAATCGGGTGAGTGATGAATGTGAAAAGTCCAGCTAATATACGGCTTATGTAATCTCGACGCCACTCCTGGATCTGATGGCATTCATTCGTCAAGCACTCAGTCTCGGCCTTCATGTGAGTTGGGTATAATATCGGCCATGCTGATCTAATCTATATGATCTATCTGGCACACAATCCGTGCTCGCAACACCGTGAAGTCGTGCATTTATCGCATGGCATGCGGGCAGGGACATCTGAGAGAAACATGCAGCAGCAGCGCAGCTTGAAGACTGCTGCGTGCCGACTGCCAGGGTGGACCAAAGACGCGTGTGCGATGGATTTAGGTGATGGACAGAATTCTATGGACCATGCGGAAATTCTGCTCGGAGAATAGGCCCAGTCTTGGTGGGCCGCACGCAGCATTTGTGTATTGTGAGTCGTACTTACCGCGGATGGTAGCACAGCGGGTTTGACCACACATCGCATTCGAGCTGGTGTTTTGCACGCAGTGATCTTCGAGGATCCATGTGCCGCATCTCGGTAATCAATCAGGATATCCGAAGGGACCTCGATCAAATGCCTCCGCGTCGACTCCAGCGTTGGGCTTCCGGAAGGAAATCGCTTAAGGACACTGGTCCACGTACAGATATCCCCTGCAGAGCGCCTTTATGTCGGAGGGCTGTCGATCTCTAGAGGCGCGGCCAGTCAAATGGCCGCATTACGTTGATCCATGAATGAGCGAATGGCAGGCTGCATGGGGTGCATACAACCTATGGAGTGAATTTGGGGTCTGAGTGGTTCGATCCGCTCCACAGAAAATTCAAGGCAAGCCAGGTGCATACGTGTGTTCTGAGATCCGATATAACTCACTGGTAGATGTTCCGCTTCAGCACAATATGTGATTGCCACACAACCAGCTAAGCCTTCCCCCTTCTTTCCTCCGAGCCCTTTAGGCGAGATGAACTTATCACAGGTCTGTGTGCGTGTCTTCTGCCACTGTACAATGTCTTCTACGAACAACGTGCCGCAGATAGGCTCGAGATTTGAATCCCCTGATCTACTGTCGCGCGCGGCGCACCTGAGGCGACATCTTGAGTATGCAAACTCAATTTACAAACATCAGCTTTCACTTCTTCTGAGCCAGATATCAACCAGCTACTTTGTCCAGGTGATTCCATGGCGTGATCTTGCTGCTTACTTTCGCGCGATCTTTGTACCGAGACCTTCAAAATAATGCCATGCCAGAGGAAGTCAGTGCTCTGAGACAGACAGTGCTGCCAGTGTTAGCTTGGGCCACGTGCCCGCGCCATGTCCACGAAAAGCCAGCAGAGGCGGATATGTGTGTTGGGGAAAGTCCAGACAGTGCCCTTAGTCCGAGAACTACAAGCCAATAATTGCATGTAGCCATCGAGTGAGGTGCGCTTGCGCAATATCTTGGTTTCGCTCAATGCGCCCGAGTAAGTGTTTGCGTCAGATGAGATCTGCGTAGCGTTGAGCACAGGAGTATCTCCCGAATTCGCATCGTTCCAATTGAATTCGAGAGCGTGATGGATGGTGGAGGTAAGGTCTAGTGATTGCGTCTAGGTCTAGGTACGATCGCGCTAAGCGTGCGAAAGCTTCCATACCGGGCAAAGTGGACGCGTACCCCGTACTGACGCGTCTTGAGCTCGTTAGCTCTCGCCCAACGTACCTCACATTCTGCAGCCATGGCCGACGTCGAGATGAAGCCCATTGATGAGGCCAGGAAGCCCAGCGACGAGGAGACGAAGAAAGAGGACAAGGAGGACGAGTCCAAGGCCCCGAAGCCTGTGTCCCCCGCTGCCGAGATCAAGTCCAACGTCGCGCTCATCGAGCGGGCCGTGTCGAGCCTTGAGCCGCGGTTCACGCACCGCGTCCTTCGTACGCTCACCGCGCTCAGGAAGAAGCTCGACGAGCGCGTGCTTCGCGAGGCCATCGAGAGCGTGTACACGCACCGTGCGTACGCGCGTCGCACCAAGCTGCCGTGGACTGATCTCGATCGACTGCAGCGGACTCGCAGACGAAGAAGACCCTCCTTGCGTGGGTCCCTGCCGCGGGGGAGCAGTCTATGGACGTGGACTCCACGCCTGCTTCCGCGCCGGCGCAGAAGCATGGCCAGCAAGAGCCTGTGCCTGAAGGAGAGATTTACCTCCGCCTCCTCATCCTGCACTACCTGCTCGCGACGCCGAACACGCACAAGCAGGCCATGGAGCTTGCGCACGAGACAGTACAGCGTATGCAGTCGCTGAACCGCCGCAGCATGGACCCGATCGCCGCCAAAGTGTGGTACGCCGTCGAGCGGACGTACGAGCTCGGCGGACAGCTTGCAGATGCCCGACCGTATGTCTTCGTTATGCCACATTTGTACTTTTGTCAATACACTACACATGCAGGCTATTCCTTTCCGCTCAGCGCACTGCGTCTCTGCGGCACGACGACGAAACTCAGGCATCCCTCATCAATCGCCTGCTCCGGAGCTACATCAACTATAACCTATACGACCAGGCAGACAAGCTCGTCTCCAAGACATCCTTCCCTGCATCCGCCGGTAACCCACAATTCGCGCGTTACCACTATTACCTTGGCCGCATCAAGGCTGTACAGCTCAATTACACAGCAGCGCACACTAATCTGCAGCAGGCGATCCGGCGCGCACCCCCTGCGAGGACTGCACCAGGGTTCTACCAGGCAGTGCACAAACTGTCTGTGGTTGTAGATCTGCTCATGGGCGAGATTCCGGAGCGCAGTCTGTTCAGGCAGCCGGTGCTTGAGAAAGCGCTGAGCGGGTACTTTGAGATCGTGAAGGGTAAGATAGACCAACATATACGGTTTCAGTGTACTGATAGATCACACCAGCGGTGCGCATGGGTTCCTTATCACAATTCCAGTCGACCCTCTCGAAGCACGCGGCAGCTTTCGAGGCGGACAAGACATACACGCTGATCGTGCGGCTGCGGCAGAACGTGATCAAGACAGGTATCCGGCGGCTCTCGCTGTCGTATGCGCGTATCTCGCTGCGCGACATCTGCGTAAAGCTGCACCTCGACTCGGAGGAGGATGCGGAGTACATCGTCGGTAAGGCGATCCGCGATGGCGTCATTGAGGGCCGCATCGTCCATGAAAAGGGCTGGATGGAGTGCGGCAGCCAGAAGAGCGGTTACGGTCCCGAAGTTAGCGAAGTGTTCACGCGCCGCATCCAGTACTGCCTCGAGCTGCACAATCAGAGTGTCAAGGTGCGTATAGCTTTCCGTTCGATAGCCCTCTTGCTGATACTATGAATTTTGAAGGCTATGCGCTATCCGCTCAATGCGCATCGCAAGGAGCTCGCTGCCGCTGAGAACGCCCGGGAACGCGAGAAGGAGCTGGCAAAGGATATTTATGAGGGCGGTGGGGACTTTGAGGATGATGGGCCTGACATTGGGGAAGGTTTCTAGCATGTCATGCCGCTATTCTCTACCTAAAATCCGCCTACCTAAACACAAAACTGAATGCCGAGATTGAAGGATATCACAAGATGAGTTGAACATGGCTATCAGAAAAGGAAGGTCCCAGCGTGGTTCGAACACGCGACCGCACGATAAGAAATACCAGGGACGAGAACTGCAATCGTATGCTCTACCACTGAGCTATAGGACCACTGGAAAAAAGGGTTAGATAAGGCAGCTATATTAGATCACATACATAGCGCACGCCTCCACGTACATTAGAGCTCACCTCCTAGAGCTCACTTGCTCTTCACGACCAAACTGCCATATGGTCCGACTCTGGTTGACGCTTACGCTGCTGGCGGCCGCGGGGGCCCATGCAGCTTCGTTGACGGTGCAGACACCTCGCTTCACCATCTCTGGCCCAGATGCCACACAATTACGTTCTGAGTCGTAAGCCTGCACGAACGCCCGCAGTCGCACTGACACGTATGCCGACCACATTCCAGGATCTCCTTGGATCAGTCTGCACGGCCGACATTAACCCTGGGCACAACGGACGTGCTGAAGCTGACGTTCCAGGTCTCCGAAAGCAGCGAGGGAAAGGGCGTGCAGCCGCACCAGACGTTCCTGCGTTTCTATGATGAAGTCTCGGGCGAGGAGGGCGTGCAGCCCGTGCGCGTAACGCCGGGAGGGAAGGCTAAGTTCGAGCTTGTACGTGTTCATGTTTTGCGCCGTGATGGACCCGCCTGACGCGTCTGCATGGCGCGAACACGCAGAATATGGCGCGCCCGCCGGTGTACCTGCCTCCTACCACTACGAACCCATTGATAGTCACGCTGATGCTCGGCTCCTTTGAGTATGCGCCGGTACAGCACGATCTGTTTAATCTCGTTCTGCCCGCCTCGCAACCGCCTCCGCAGCATCCTGACGAGACACGGTTCGCCCCGCTTCCAGAGATCACGCACACATTCCGCCCGGAGCAGAGGACGCCAGCAAAGGCCGCGTCCGCGTTCTTTGCTGCATTCGTATACTGGCCATGGCTCGTTCTTATAGGTCTCGTAAGTAAACAGTGGTCATTTGAGGTGTGCGCTCATCATCTATCCGTCTGACTGCGCAGTGGCTCTATATCAATCCGCGCGTGCCGCACCTATTCTCACCACACGTGTTTCCATTCATTGCGAGTCTCGGCGCGTTCGAGGGTCTCCTCCTGTGGTACTGGATTAGCCTGAAGCTCGGTCAGGTACTTCTCTATGGAGGCATTCTGGGCGTGCTCACCGCGCTTGCCGGCAAGCGAGCATTGTCCAAGACAGGCGAGTGGAGGGTTGGTAGGAAATGAATTGTATTCTTACTCAAAATGCGCCTGCATGGCGATTGATACCTGTATCGGATACTATCTTGCGATGCGCAGTAACTATCACGGGTGCCTACAACACAGCATTTCAGGATCCAGAATGTACCCCAAGATAGAGTTCGTTTGTTTGACGGTTCCTCGGTGTCACAAGAATTGAATCTGGCCGTGTCTACGATTATCACTCGCCGCTCTCCTACATTTCCTACAGCCCTGAGGGGACAGCGGCCGAAGCAACCGCGGGAGCAGGGCTAACCATAGGCAAAGGCCCGGTGGTTGCTTTGAATGCGGATGGGTCCGTCTGGAGTAAGGTGCCGCTACCGTAGACCTCCTTGGCGGGCGGCGCCTTGAACGGGTGAGCCTCAGTGTTAAACACATCTGATCACTGTCAGCAGATGAACATTCAAACCACCCATGTCTACTTACATTCATCCAAGCTGATGTTTTCTGGATCGTCGAAAGTGAGGTACCTACAATGCACTGTCAGCATAATATCGCACGTGGGGCGAGGCGCGCGACTCACAGGTACTTGAGTACCTCCGCGAACCAGAAGCTCTGCATGTCGTCAATGAATGTCGAGTCGGTCGCGTCGACGTCGTTGATGCCCGCATACGCGGACGGCGCCTGGAGATAATACATGAAGCTCGCGAGCGCGTCGCCCGCGCGCTCGACGTATTTAGGGTCGCCAGTCACGCGCCACGCGTAGAAGTTGGATTCGAGCACCTCCGGGCGTAGGTAGTAGTCCGACTCGCCCGGGTAGACGAAGAAGCCATGCTTCTCATAGAACGCGATGTCCCCGTCCGACGGCGAGGAGCCGGTGTAGTTCCCGTCCGAGGAGAAGTATCCAAAATATTCGGGGCCGATCCCAGTGCTGTTTATCAAGTATAAGTCGTAACGAAAACGAATGGAACAGAAGAAACACTTACGCGGTGCTTGCGTAGGTGTTCCAGCAGGACTCCATAAGCGCGAGACCCCAGTTCACGATAGTTTCGTTGTTCAACAGCCTCCCACCTGTGTGCAGCATGTCAAGGAATTGTCACTTCAGGATGACTGATGCTCACCAAGCATCCAGTTGCCTGCCAGGTAACATTCCAGGTGGGAGCCAATATGGATGATTGTTCCAGCATCCCAATCTGCCATGTACTGCCAGTCTAACACAGTAGAAGTCTATATGACAAAGCCAAAACCGTGAGAGATACATGTAGACATCAGAGGTAATATCTCACCCTGGCCAGATGTTGGATAGAGGAGTCTACAGCAGCAGCCCAGGCGTCCGCAAAGAGGTTGTTGTCTGTGTTCGAAAGACGTGCCCATTTAATGAGGTATTCGAAGTAGCTGTCGGATCCTCCACCCCATGACTACAACACGAATATTGAATCATCTGCAGACATATACTAAATTTTGAGCTTACGACATAAGACCCTACGAATTGGCCTGTTGTGGGATCAATACCCTGTGCCGGCAATGCCGGCAATGGGGGCGGCTATAGCAATTCGATGTGAGTTGAAAAGCACTGCCTCTGTATTCAACACTGAAAATTGACCAGTTCAGCAATCCAGATCACTGCCTTTTCAGCCAGTTCGCGGTATGTCTGATTTCCCGTGAAGTTACTGTGTCGAGTTCAGCGCAGATCCTCTGAAAACTAAGGCCTGCTTACGAGAGTGCTCCCCATTCCATTGTCAGCTGCGAAGCAAATCAAAATCACTCCAATGTGATGCAGACTACCCAACACTTACAGTCCCTGCTTCGGCGATGTTGGACTAGACATGATGTGATTAATGGCACTCACTTGGTCGATGAAAGCCGGCTTACCGTTCCGACGACGGGAGTGGTCTCGTTCCAATTCATGTAACCATACGGGACGGACTGGTTCTGATGAGAAATTGATATGAGTTGCGGTTGTTGAAGAGTCGATAAGAGACGCCTTCCAACTGACCCCGACCCACGCATAGGCCATTTTGTCAACCAGGACCTTTGCTTGCTCAACGAGCGCAGGATACTGGTATCCGCTAAGCTCATAGGCAACCAAAGTGGCGGCGACATAACGGATCGTCGTCTCGAAGAGGCTGCAAGGAACAAATCATCAGGTCAAGGATCTGCGTGCGCTGACCGTGCGAGCATCCAGCGCTTACTCAATCTGATCATCAGTGGGTGTGACAGAAAAGTCTACCGAAGTAGTGAAGTTGACGGCTTCCTCGAAGATGTCCTTTGTTCGCGTGAGTAAGTTACGGAAGTGTTTCAAAGGCAAAATGTCGGCCACACCGTAAGTCCCATGAGCCACTTGAGCGCGAGCATGATTAACATTTTGCCGTATGCAACTAGCAGATCCAAGACGTACAATGGTATCCAGAGCATCCACGATGGTAGCACCCCAGCCACCATAGCTGTCGGAGTAACTCTCGCTCACGGGGCTCAAGTCATCGTGCCCCCAAGCATACTCCCTTACTGGGCATGAGGCCGACTCCGGTCAATGAGCCAGAATGTACGCACTTGTACGCCTGCCAGCTCGTCTGGAAGACATCAACTGTATTCTGACGAAGTTCTGCAGCATTGGACGGAAGGGTCAAATTAGGTGCCTGGACATTTCCTGCAGTAACACTGCCAATATTCCAGGTACAAGCAAGAGCGAGCGCAAGTGTCCCAAGGTGACAACCAGCCATGGTGGTGGAAACACAACCCCAGAGCAGGCGAGTGGGGTCATCCTGCGATATTTCACCGTCTTTATAGTGCTCGTCCCTGACCTCGCTTCTATAATGTCGTTCCCGGAGAGCGCAATGTGACTTCGGCGTCCACACAATCGTAGGTCTAGAGGGACCAAATGGGCCTCCCGATAGCTGCCAATAGCAGATTCATGAGAGTGTATGGTACGATTATTTTTGGCGTACGTTGCTTCCCGGCCAGAATCAGGGAGGAGGGATCCATGGTGGTCACCCTCACATGATAACGCTGCCGAAATTGTGATGGGTTCTGATGCTGTACGGCACCATCGACGGGTGTGAAATCCATGTCGTCGCTGCCAGGGAGAAAGAGCTAGCAAGGGGCGAAAGGTACGGTACTCAAGGAGAAGACAACACGACAAGAACTCCCGTTCGTCTTAGAGCCTAAGAATAGTCCGCCTCGTACAACCAGAGCCTCCAGGATGCTGGAACGGCCGTTGTAGTGCCGATCTGAGCCAAACGAGAAGGCTTCGATACACGGCTCGTGACTTAGTGCACGCGTGGTCGCAGCGGAAGTCCTGTTGCCAAGAAAATCTGACGAGCGGCTGTCGCACGCAAAAGGGAACAAGTTTGATAGAGCCACAGCAATCTGAAGATTGAAACGGGCCGCAGTGTCGCGAACAAGGTATTTGTCTGATGTGTGCGCTGCGAACGTCTAAACATCTATTACAGCAAGAACGCATTAGTACAATACAAGTGTCAGATACAATGATGCCAAGATACAATATTAATGATACCGAGATACAATGGGTGCGCCTTGAGAGGCACAACCAACCATTCATCGCTACTCTGGCTGACGATAAAAGTCTTCGTCCCCAGGCCAAGTAATACCATGTCTGCAAAGGTACCCAGGATCAGTTGCGTCACATGACAGTGTATGGGGGCTTACTTCTCCTTCAGGTGGGACCGCAGTCCGTCAAAGCTTGTTGCCTTCGGAAGTACAGTTTGTCGGACAGCTTGCGTGACCTGGAGAGCAGTGGTCGTCGCACTTTGTTCGGTCCCGATCTTCGTACTGCTGTAGTTGCAGTATCTGCAATAGTATATCTTCAAAGACCGCTGCTTTCGAGCGTCTTCAGACGATCGCATCAATGAATCAACTAGCCCAGTCTCAATCGGGTGGTCAGAAAGGGCCTGCGCTGCGTCAGCAGGGCTGAGGACGGCGAAGTCGGTGTCGATGTGACGCTTGCAGTGATGGACCTGCCAAAGTCGAGTGAGCACGCGCCATCGTTGGTGATGGTTGCAAGATGCCGCACCGCAATTGAGTAGTCCATTGGAAGAGGAGAAGGACATAACTTACATACGATCCGAAGACCAGCGTCCTCAATAATCTGGTTTGAGCTCGGGTCCGTCGCGCTGACTCCTAGAGCGGCCAAAATCTGATTGGCCGCGGCGATCGCCTTCACCTATGTTAGTCGACGATCCTACGACGCTAGAGCGAGACGTACAGGTTCATCTGGCTGGAAGTCTTCAGCTTTCCACGGGCTCGTGCTTATACTCTTCTTCTCCAGGTGCGGACAGAGATGCTGGCAAGCCTCGGCAAAGTCAAGACTGCGGGCCGGCCTGCTATTTTTAGCCGACTTTTGGCACCTTGTGCAGATAAAACGGGCGGTCAAGCGGTCGATAGGATGCAGTATGTCCCCCTTTGACCTCCAGCCGGGGAACCCAAGCACAGCGGCCATTGACTCTCTTGCGGTCCTCTTCCAATTAGCTAAATCCTTCTTGAGCACCCTCGAGACGAATCCGTCATCCACGAAGTTGATTGGAGGAGCATCGTTACTTGGGTTCGTCTGAAGAACCTGGATGATGGAGAACCTACGGAACTCTGGTAGCGAAGGGAGTATCTGACGTTCATTAACGGGCTTTCTCTGTTCCTGCTCTTTAAGCTCATTATATCGCGTCTCCACTTGTTTCCGGCGGAGTTGATGAGCAAGCTCAGCCTCGACACGCTCTTTCCGGGCGCTGTTTTGCATTATCTCCTGCTCGATGGTCGATTTCATCAATTCAAAATCTAGCGGACATTCTAAGCTTCATCAGTGATCCGCTGAATGTATGCATTACCTCTCTGTGTTATCATTTCGAGTGCGGCGGTCTTGTTGCGATGCAGAACTCCATAGCTGGTGAGCCATAGCTGATGAGAGGTCCACTCATTCATAAATGCATGCACTTTTAGCCTGAAATACCTGATCAATGACTTGTGTCATTCGTATACGTCAATACACACATCTCATCATTGGCACGCCGCACTTCCTCACGGTAAGTGTTCCACTGGTTTCTCCATCCTATGAGTTGCCGTGCGTGCTGCGCAAGCAATATAGTGAGTGCTGAAGGCAAGCTTGACCAGCCGTACTGAGATCATCAGCCCAAGAGGAACGCACCTGCTCGATTAACGGCAGTCGTTTTGCTATGTTGTTTTTCCGGTGAAGATATCGATCTTTCTCCTCCTCCGATATCAGAGCTATTCTGTTGATTTCGTTGATTTCGTTCTGTACAGCAGCCTTCCTGACATAGCGTCCGCGTACTGGGGGTAGGGAGTGCCCCAGAGCAATTAAGACTATCTGAAGCAGTACGCCACCATGTGGAAGACGCGTACCATCCGGATTGTCGTATTGAGGAAACCACTTTAGGACGCACTGGTACCGAGGTAAGACCTGAAAGGAGGTGCATGCACAGATAATGTCTTTTCTGTATGAAAAGTTAGTGTGATTCACTGTCGTATATAATCCGCATATACCTCCACGTAGACAGGCAGCTTGGCTTATGAACGTTAGTGAAAATGCAAAATAAGCTACCGTAAGCTTCACCTTCTCGCATAGGCGCGCCCGTAGTGTGAAGGAGTGATAGGGTTTCTTTGTTCGGGACTTGCATATCTAACAGATAATACATTCAGTATACACTGCACACATCGTGGACACGCCGTGTATGCGCTCACCTCGCAGGTTCCGCCATCGAACAGGAAAGCCGCATAAGATGCTTCCGTAAAATTGGGGGTTGGATCGGGAATGGGGACTGGCACGCAGCGAGCTCGCGCATCGCGCCAGATGAAGGTGGTGTTCGGATTATTTACGAATAACTGACAGAAGGATTTGCTACAGCGTGCGAGAGCGAGAATATCGCGGGATGACGTGGTGTAGGAGAGAATTTCGGCAAGTATTTCCAAGGGCATGTGTTCGAAAATGCATTTCTTCTCCTGTCTATTCTGTCTTTCATCACGACGGTCAAGGCTGTATGGCGGATAGGTCCTTGCACGTTTCTTCGGCGGGAGTGGATTTGAAGCATCAAGACGACCGGGGTTTGGCTCTGAGGCTGATGAAGCCGCCTTGCTGCGCACATCTTCACTCGCGCAGACAACAACTTCAGGGGCAGTAGACATCGTGCAGGTGCGGTTTCTGCTGGAAAAAAACACGGCTTTTATAAGCGACCTAGATCGATTATATTTTGTATAATATTGCATACGAAAACCTCACTTACTTCGCAATTGAGTTGCGCGGTCTGATCTAAACGTTTCGCTTCGCTACTAAGTGGCGAGAGTGAATCAAGCGATGTGATATGCAACACTGGGGCGCAGGGGTTGTAATGCTTCAGTAGATTTCGGATATAAGAAGTATAGGTGTCCTAAGTTGTAGAAACTTCTCGCGGCTTGTTGAGGAGCTCCTCAAGGGTTGGATGCGTACTGCAGGGGAGGACGTTTGACATGATCGATGATGGGGACGCAAGGTCATGTGATGAAGAATTCGAAGTCCGCGCCCGATTGATCTAATCATAGTTGGATAGCATCGGCCGGCAACTGTAGAACCACTCATATTTCTATCGCAGGACCTTGCAAGGGATATCGACCACATCCAAGCATTTTATGGTCTCGCCAGACAAACCACTCGCATTCCTGTCAGAAGTCGGAAGTCCGATCCGGATACCATGAATATATAAGGGCCTCGATCTATATTGTACTGCTTGTGCATATATCATACGAGCCCGAAGCCCGCATAATTGAGACTCCAATACGATGCAACAGTTACAGCTCATCATGTACACTACCTGAACCTGTTATTGGAGCTTGTACTACGATAGTCGTCTCAATAGGAGGGTGATCAGCTGAATTTTGAGAAGGAACAGGCACTGGTTCTGGACTGGTCTGCACTGGAGAAGGAAGTTTATCCACTGCAGAGAAGGTGTGAGCTGGTGTCTGCTCTGGTTCTGAAGAAGCAGAAACACTCGTCGGCGAGGGTTCAACGAGGTCGGTCACCGAGAAAGGCGAGGCGGAAGCTGTCTGGCTCAGGTCTGTGCTTGTAGCATGATCTGCTGGGATTGTTATAGCCGTGCCGAATTTAGGTTCATCGAAAGGTTCCCCTAGTCCGTCGGTGGTCGGACCCGTCGAGTCTGTGACAGCCATACTTGCAGCAGCGAAGGTCGAGGACTCCAGTGGTATGCTTTGTGCCACGCTCGTACTCGCCGCCGTCGCGACCACGGAGCCGATGACGGTGGAGGCGGCCGAAACAATGCTAGGCACAATCTCTGTCAGCGTGCTAACAAGGACGGGTGCATGCCCCTCTTCTTCTTTGAGCAATGCCTCGTCAGAGCTGAAATCCGGGAGGAAGCGCGTCCACCAGAACGCAAGCCGGATCCCGCGGTCGACCAGGCGCTGCTTGAGGATGAACGCGATGACGAGCAGGAAGAACGCCAGCCCGGCGAGAATGAGCATGCGGTCGAGCCAGTCCGACTTTTCAAGCGCAGTGATGAGATGTTTGGAGGTGACGAGTAGGCTGTCGAGTACGTCGTGTGTCGAGGAAGCGGAGCGGAGGGAGGAAGTCGATGATTCTGCGAGTTATAAGTTCATAAACCATATGGTCATGCGGGGTCTGAGTTCGGCGTACCAAGGAGTTGAGTCGAAAGCACCGAGCGCTCCAATTCGCCTTGCATGAGGGCTATTGTGCGCTGCAGAGCTTGAGTTACATCATTGTTGGCCTTCATCAGTGCGTCTTCGCTGAGGCAAATCCATCAGCCCACACATGCAGGCAGATGCATAAAGCGGTTTACTGACGTGACTTTCTCATTCAAATCCTGCTTTTCCCTTACGGCGGACGACCGCAGGAGTTCCTCGCGGCTCGAGAGCTGCTTTGCATCAATCGCGCGCTTGGAGGCAAGCATTGCAGCGCGGAAGTCCTTCTTCAAGCTGCTGACAGTCAACATTGAGCAGGGATAGAGATACTCACTCTTACCTGTTCAGTGAGCCTCGGAACTCGCTTACGATCTGCCTCAGCTCCTTTCTATCGCGCTCCGTGCGCTGGTCATCCACAGCTACATCAAGGCTCTACTCAGAGATTCTTGGAGACTGAACGTTAGCTTCCGCATGCTTCTCTCACCTCCACTTGTCGCGCGAATACGTCGAGGTCTTCACGCAATTCGGCTGCATACCGCTGCTGGGTCGCGAGAGGTCCAGAGAATGTCCGGAGGCGTTGAATCTGGAATTCTGACAAGTCTTTCTGCCGTCTCCGCAACGCCTCAACACATGCCTGAGTGTTTTCGTCGAGGATACTCGGCAAGGGAGGCATGGTTGTGGTCAAGCACCGAACATGCGCGTACCGGCGCGGTGGGCGCTCCGCTGGTATGCCACGTTGTGGCATGACGAGTGCAGTGGCTTCGGCGCTTCCACATCAGCTGCAGAGTGGCATCGCATCGTCACAGCAGCCGCCGCGCCGAGACATTGTCGGAGAACTCTTCGATACATGGCCCCCTTATATTCGCTTCGAATAGCGTAACACTATTTACATTCATAAAGCATGCTTCCAAGACCAACACAAACCAAGATCATACTCGCAGATATCCCCTCACAGCTCGTCAGATCAATCATATTCAGAACCAGCCTGCTCCAAGCGCTTCGTTCAGAAGCGTCGGCTCCCATAGGTCATCTACGTCGTGACCCTCAAGCTCAGCAGCCACTTCGAAATCGGCGATGTACCGCGTGAGATCGCCCGTATTTGCTTTTATCTCCCAAGTAGCCGAAGTAACAGGATAGCTACGGCATATCGCCCTTCTATGAGCACTGCTATGTAGACAGAAAGTGAGATGACTTACCCGTCCCATTTGACCAGCCAAAAGAATTCCTTCGGAGACGAAGTCCCTTCGTCCGCATCGCTTACGAACGCTCTCCGCCCAATGATCCGCTCAACAAACCATTCCTGCAACTCCTGAGGATGCGGCGGTTGGTCGCAATCAGGCCTTGCACAAGCAGCAGTGCGAGAAGAACTCAGATGGCGGCGCTCGCCTGCACATGCGCGAGTTGCATTCGGTACTCATAATAGACATGATAAAACAGGAAAACGTACGCTCATGTCTTCAAGTGGCCATGGCATGACGTGAGACCAGACAAGATGCTATGAAAGATACTGAGGACGTACTGTGAAATCTCGCATGGTGGGCAGAAGAACTTTTCTTCTGGTTCCAGACGGGGATCCCCAAGTCGGAGTCCCACACATCCAAGGTGATACCACCCGTCACAGCTGTGTAGAGCTGCGTAAGTCTCTGCCATGTCTTCAGTAAACAGCACTGACTTGTCACATTGCACAAACTTGCACGAGTTCGCCATACCGTCAGCTAGCCCATGTAACACCAGCTCAAGACCCACCTCTCGCCTGTACGCAACATTACCCTTAATAATCCTTGGCCACTTGCACGGCATGTCCTCGATCCATATCACGCTCCTACTAGTTCCTGCCACGTCCGCATCGTTCTCAACTCCCTTACGCGGCCGCTTCCTCGGTTGCCTCGGATGTTCCGACAAGATCGCCCTCGCGCTTCCCTCTGTCTTCTGCTTTTTCCTCGGCCTCTCGCTCTCCTGTTCACCCCTCTCTCGCGCCTCCACCCTACGCCCCGGTTCCTTCTCCTTCTCCATCCCCCTGCTAATCTCCTGAACCTTCACCCTGCTATTTTTCTGAGTCTTCTCTATCTCCTTCGCTTTGCCCTTGCCCTTATCCTTCTTCCTGCCCACCCTCGCCATGTCAAAGTCCGCCGGCCGCTCAATGATCTGGATCTCCGGCGAGGGCGAATGTTGCGCCCTCGCAGCATCCGCACTGGGATTCCACCCGCGCGTCGTCCCGTTCCGTATGGCCTGCGGATCGGCGCCATATGGTAGTCGTGGCGCAGGCGAAACTGTCGGGGTCGCCGAACTAGTGGATAGCAACGAAAGGCTGAAGCCCGAGACCGGGTCAGCATGCACTGGAACGCGCTCACGCTGAGGCAATGACAGCGAGGCGACTTTCTCCGACGGGTGCTCGGGCGACGGCAGAGGAGAGAGCGACGATAGGCTGGACAGGGACCGCGCTCGCGTCATTTGCTGGCTCGTCTTCGGGTTCGACTTGGGAGGTAGATCCGCACGGGATACAGTCGCCGCAATAACATCATCGCTGGACTCGGAGGACACCAAATTGGTGTTCACAGCAGACAAAGAGGCGTTTGCAGCAGATTTCGAGTCGCCAGGCATAGCGACACCGGTGGAGGAACTGCCGCTGGATGATGCGTGCGCATTCGACGTCTCTTCCGTGACAAGCGCCACTGTATTTGACGAGAGGTCGATGCAAGACTCGGCATACGCGAGGTCTGCTTCTATGAAATTCCCCGGGTCCAGGGCATCTGGTGAAGGGGTTGCTGTAATACCAGTGTTTGATTGCATATGCATAGTGGAGTCCACAGCGGTTTTAGGTGATAATGCTGATGTCGAAGTTGAGGTGGTGAGTGCATAAGATATCTCCGGAGATGGAACTGGAAGGGATTGAATATCTGGTATCGTCCCCGCTTGGACTGAGCTGGAAGGCTGAGCGTCGAAGGCTTGAAAAGACGATTGATCATGCAGAGCTGCCTTTCGCATCTCATTCTGAACTTCCCGTAGGAGAGCTGCAATTGTGCCCGAGTCTGGTTTCCCTGTATGCACTCTGGCATGTCCATCCGTGGCATCACTCTCGCTGTCCTCGTTCTGCTGACTTCCTGTTTGATCTCCTTGATCTTGTGAAGTACTACTATCGAACTCCTGCGGGGTTTGATACTGATCACTGGGACTAGTGCCTGCATCACTTTCTTGTTCACCCTCATTTCTGCCGTTGCGATTTGCCGCGTTCAAAGTAGTCCCCGGTGTGGTATCCGGACTAAACTGCCTATAAATATCTTCGAGGGGGAGGTACGATAGCTCTGCATTTGTGTGAGCGTTCCTTCACAATTTCAGAGCGATAAACTAACGGGAGGAGGGCGTCGCGATCCTTGATGGTATGGAAGAGTCTTCACCTACTCAACAGATAGAAGATCAGGTATCATAGACATCCAATCTGTGAATCATGGAAGTAAGACGGGCACTCACTGCTGCTAGAATGCCGCTGAGATGACCACTTTGCTGGACTTAGCGGATCCGAGTCGAAAGGAGATAAGGGAAAACGGGCATAAAACGATACTATCGTAGTCAACTCAGCAACATACGAATAACATGTAGGCACATCGCTCCCA
Organism: Wolfiporia cocos; assembly: GCA_029448655.1. Lineage (NCBI taxonomy): Eukaryota > Fungi > Basidiomycota > Agaricomycetes > Polyporales > Phaeolaceae > Wolfiporia > Wolfiporia cocos. Next base: position 1,287,954 of record JACCLO010000008.1, on the reverse strand, counting down.
TGATACTCTAGTACGTACTCACCTTTGCTCAGTATAGGTATTTCATGTGAAGACGACTGGTCAGACGTGTCGCTTTCATTGGGAGTATGAAACTTGGAATGCGTGTTGAATATGTCTGTACTTGTTTCTGCTTGTACGATTGTGGAGAAGCATCCAGCACCATTGAGCGTTCTATCTTGGGACGCTTCCGCTTGAGACTCGCAGACTCCATTGACCGCAGTATCCGAGGATCCACTCGCAGCTGAAGGCGCAGGGGTACAAGACTGAGATTCTGCTACATCTGTGTTTTGGGAAGGAGCTCCGCCGTCCACATGGTTTCGTGGTTTCGCAACAGCCTTGCCTGCTAGTTCTGTCCCTCGTATCAGAAACGTCGTAGGGCTCTCCTGCGATAGACATACCAATGGCTTGATTGCGTAGGTCTGTTTGAACTGCGATATCATTTTGGGAGATGGCTATGCACAACTCTCACGTCCAAAGCCTGATACAGCCATTCAGATGCAACTCACGGGCAACGTCCGCTTTGCCCGAGCGATTGAGATCGAGCAATTGCTTCAAGGTGTCTTGCAAGCTCCGGAAATGATCATCCGGCACAATATTTTTCCGATTAGACGTAGAGATTGAGATTGTCTCGACGCTTTTCTCCAGCACACCCATCCGCTCCGTGATTGAGCTAGTGGCATTCAGATGTTTTATCAGTGTGCTTTCAAGCCATGTCGTAAGACCGCTGATGTCCGTCTGCGTCTGAGTACGGGAAGCTAGTATACTCTCCCGCATGTCTGAAAGGGTCTCCTGGATGGCAGACATGGAGTGCTGCAGTACACTTATCTTCTCGGATTGTTGGGCAACGGCAGCCTCGAGTGTACCGAATCGCTCTACGCTATGATCATGCAGATTACCTAGAGCTAGTGTTAATGCAGGCAAGACATTGTCTTGTCTTCGCGATGTGGATTGTGAAGATACGGGTGCAGGTGCTGAGTTGGGCTCAATATCTCTGACAAAATGAGCATTTAGAGGCCACAGCTGCGTGCCATTGTGCGGGGACTGCATTTTCCCCGCATCTGGGGCACTTTTAGACATTCTCCAGAATCAATCTAGGTGATGATGAGCGAGCCAGGAGCGTTGTTGGTGAGCAAGTCGCGGGGTGGCAAGTCTGCGGGCTGGTACTCGAGCCTGGGGCGCCGATCCACGCAATTGCAATTCGTTCTCCGCGACGCGGGTGATCGCGTACGGTCATGGTCACTGCGCGGTGACATTCACTATTCACAAAGGACATTGACATTGATCATATTGCATCATGCATCACTGGACTCCCTGCAATGGTGTCTTGACAGGTTTTGCATGTAAATACAGACCAGGGCAGCAGTTTGCTGAGACTGAACCCCCCGAATGATAGTGTGCAGGCTTTAATGTCAGCGAAAATGAGGTATATAGGCATTACACTTCTCAGTTCTGGCTCTCATACCTCGTTGACATAACCTCTGGCCATCGATCCCGCTATTCATCAATCCCACTAGCGACAGTCGTTGGCGCCCGTTGCCTCGATCTACTAAACCTAATGATATATTCTCGCTCGGATTCAGATCTGCGCTCATCCAATCTCGAACCGCTGTGCCAATGACCAGTATAGCTAGTGCACTGTAGCGCGCACCAGAGCAGACAATGTGGCAAAGGCAATTAGCCGCAGACCACAACAAATGACGTGTGTGGTGACTCTGGTTTCAATCAGATCTTGCATGATGTAAAATCTCATACAATACTGATTCAGCAGGAATTATACGGAAAATAGTCGCTGTTGTACATTTTGATACAAGCTACTGGGAGTGAACCTGGGAGTAAATATCGAGCAATTAAAAACAGGAGACACCGAAGTACCATTATATACGCGAAGTAGCAGGCCAAGTAAGAATGACTCAAATCACGTCTTAAAGATCCTGAGCAGCCGCTGCTCTGTCACGATGCGTGTTCGACACAGCGGACACTCCTTGGAGCTTTTCATGATCAGATCCGAGCATGGGCGGCACAAACACAGATGGCTGCAAAGTGCATTTATGAATGACCTCCAACAAGTGAGAAATGTAGCAATCACTTACCCGCAATCTACAATAGCTATGTTTGCTTCCTCATCCTGGCAAATCACACAGAGACCATTACGTTCGAGTCGAGAGGCCATGTTGTTATACGACAGACCCGGGCTCGGCGTAGTCGAGGCTGGCTTTGGTGGGGGAGTGGGCGGCTTCGCTTGTGTCTCCATCGCGTCTTCAGCAGCAGGTTCGGCAATGTGTGGACTTGCAGGCTGCGTTTCAGTTGCGCGGGCTGTCGCGTCCGATTCCGTGTTCACTTGCATTTCACTTACGTCATCATCCATGAGTGTCGCTGCATCCGCCTCCCTTTCTGCTGATACTTCCTGGCCCGCTTCACCGGCTAAGTTTTCACGTTCCTGCTGTACCCGCGCCATCTCCTCACTCTCCCTCCTTTCCCTCTCTATTCGCTCTCGCCTCTCCCTCTCCTCCATTTCTCTCCTAATCCTCTCTCTCGCCTCTCTTTCCGCCTCTTCCACCAACCGCTGCCTTTCAATCTCCGCATAAATAATCCTCTCCGCCTCCTCCAGCTCCGCCCTCCGCGTGCGCTCCCCGCGCTCCGCCTCGACCAGCGTCCGCACCTTCCCGACGAGCTCCTCCTTCTCGACCACAAGCCGCGCGTTCACATGATTCTGGAACAGCACCGCCTTGAGCGTCCCGATCGACAGGTGTGCGATCTCGTCCTCGCTCATGCGCAGCAGCTCGTCGAGGCTCGGAACAGGCGGCGCGGGCGATGCCTGGCGCGGCGGCGCAGGCGAGTGCGTCGACGATGCCCGCGGCCGCGTCCGTGCGCCAGCGGCGCCCCCTGGAACATTCAGGTGTGGCACACCAGACGGCGGGCGAGAGTAGTTCGGTGGCGGCGGCGGCGCCCAGTGCTGCTGCTGGCGCTGCTGCTGCTGTTGGCGCTGCCACTCGCGCTGCCTTTGTTCCTGCTCCCGTTGTCTTTGCTGTTGTCGCTGTCGCTGCTGCTGTTGCTGCTGCTGTCGCGCCTGCTCTGCCTCGCGCTGCAGCCTCTGCTGACGCAGCCTCTCCGGCTCCAAATCCGGCCGCGGGAACGTGCTGGGCACCGACGTCGTGCGCTGGCGGGGCTGATACGCTGGCTGTGGCTGCGGCTGCGGCTGCGGCTGACGCGGGGGGCGGTCCGGGCCCATGGCGTCCATCGCGCGAGTGAACACGCCGCGCGGGCGGCTGCTTCTTCGGTTTGGCACGCTGTTCTTTCTATAGAACTCCTGCGATATGCGCATTCGCACGTAGCTCATCCATGAAGAGAGCGAAGCCGACCCACCTCGTTCCCCGGCGGCAGACACCCATTCGGGCGCTATTTTGTGCGTTACTTTGGGAATCACATAGTGCGGCGACGATCGAACACGCACCCTGGCTGCGATGAGCACATCGATGAGGTCGTCCTTCTCGAGCACGCCGTTGAAGTTGATATTATATGCATTCGCATATGATTTAAGTCGTGCAAGCGACTGCATCCTGAGATGACCCTTCCCTCCGGCGGTTACTGACCGCTGCCGTCGTTAGCATCGCATTCGCTGCTGTCAGGACAGAATTCGCGTGGCTTACTAGTCAAGTTGTCGATGCAGAATGCGCAGACGTTGACGACTTCATAGCCCGTTTCTGCGCCACCGCGAGGCATGAGCGCCTGGAAGTCCGTGCATGAATGACAGTAGAGATAACCTGCCGACTGTCAGTGGGTTCGCGGAAGGTTTGAGATCGTGTTCAAAAGCGTGAAGCGGCAGGACTATGTCATAGGATTGCCGCGAGGACACCAGGCAGCGCGCAGGCAGTGTCGATTTCTCCGCCATTGAGCACATGTCACTGCAGCCGAGCCGCATAACCCAGAAGGGCCCCCGCATATGCGAACATGAAGATCAAGAATCCTCTCCGCAAGGCACTACGAGAAGGGCACAGACTGAGCTGCCGAGCGGCCACATAGCAGAGCGTCTATTCCAGTCGTGTTGTAGAGTTTGGATAGCGGACCGCCTTGGCAGCTAGGCAGCCATGTGTGCCTCCTCGAGGAGCCCACGGCTTTCGAGGCGATGCGCTCGGAGTCTCTCGAGAGTGCAACTGTACAGTCGCGCATGCCGCACCTCGAAACGAGCTGTGGCCCGCGGCGAGTGGCATGGGGCATCAGTACAGCTTGGAGCAAGCACTCACCACAGTGCATGCACTTGCGGGAACGGGTAAATATGATATTGAACTCCTTGTCGCACTTTCTGCACGACTGCTCGCCTGCCGCTGTGGCGTCAGATGGCGGAGGACCACTGAGCAGCGGAAGCCCTCCCGCCGAGGACATTTGGCCTCCCGATCACAGTACAGGTGCTAATCGTCTAGGTCAGGATCCAGCCAGGACTGATGTCCGTGCGGTCGCGGTGTGCAAGGTACTGCGGGACGTAGAGATGAAGGGCACGGAGACGGGGAAGTAATTACTTTATAGGGCCGGGAGTGGTTCCCGATGGCGCTATGTTATGTTATGAATGTCTGGATGTTCCGAAGCACAGTCAGCGTTTGTTAGGGCGAGGTCGTTGCTTCGAGCATCTTCCACTCTGCCTCCACGTGCAACGTGTCGCGACGCGCCCACGTGAGGTGCGCTTCACCGAGGCGGTGCCGACTGCCAGTGTGCCGAGCGAGCCGTGCGGTTCGTTGTACTAGTAAAAAGTGAACAGTTTTATCTCCCACAACCTCCCGAGACGTGCTGTGAAGCAAGATACGTTGGACTGAAATTTTCTGACGAAAGACAGTAGGGAGAAGGAGCACATATGTTTCGGGACAGCGGCAGTGGCGCTGCCCTATTAGGGCAGTTCAGGCGAGTTCCTGTTTCACTGCAGCCGGAGCTATGTCGCGTTCTCTCCTCTCGACGGTAGATATCAGTATTGAAGACATGGAAATCGATTTCTCGTTGATACGAACGCATATCCACATACCAGACCCGCCACTCTGCCCTCTGACATTACCCGGGTAGGCAATCAGAGTGACAAATGTGTTCATAGCGCTGACAAATGTTCCATCATGTAGAGCGACTCATCGACAAGGACCACGACTCTCATCAAACAACTATCCCTCCCATAATCAACCATGCAAGGTGTTTGCTCTGCATGATATTCTCTGTACATGTTGTGGCGCCTTTGAACGCTCAGGGAATATCGATATCAAGAACAAGACCACACAACTGGAATGAATCTCTGTGAAGGGTATATTTCACTGAACTCCTAGACAAATCAACATAATCAAGAAGCATGCGCCTAGAAGTACACAGGACAACGCCAGATTTAAGTGAATCCATATCATATATTCGATGAAGCAACGAGTGACAACGGAAATAGTTCTGATGATACTTTTCCTTGGAACATTTGGGAACGCAATCATGAAGCATACTCAAGCTGACACAACCTAGGCAACAGATGCAGGTGTTCAGAACGCATATTCTCCCTAGGTCGATGACCACTCACCTCCAACCCACTCCCCATATACCGATTCCTCCTAATGGCCGCCATCGTCCGGCGGCGCGCCCGTGATATCCACATGGCCATTCTGGTCCATATGCGCATCCACCGTCGAGACCTTGATGCCCCTCTCTCGATTCGCACGCTCTTCCGCCTCCGCCAGCCCCAGCTCGTCGACCGGTATCCATATCGTCTGCTGCGGCTCCACGCTCGCGGGGTGGTAAAAGTCCTTCGGGCCCGACTCCTCGTCCACGCCCTGCACGCTTTCCATCGTCGTCCCGACCATCGACCGCCGCTCGGACCCATACGCCGACAGCCGCTCGGTGCCGTACATCGACCGCCGCTCCTTGCTGAGTATTGACCGCCGCTTCGCCGTGCCCGTGCCCGCCGACCGCTGCTCGACGCGCGAGCGCCGGTCCGGCGACAGGAACCCGGACTCCGTCACCGAGCCCGCCTCCACGTCCGCGTCCGCCTCCACGTCCTCGACCGTCTTCTCGCGCGCCTTCCCGTTCTCCGACACCGGGCGCGCGCGCATCTCCTGTCCCTGCTGCTGCATCTTCTCCTGCTGCGCGGACGCGACGTCCACGGCAGAGTCGCTCTCGCGCAGCTCGCGCGCCGCCTCGGCGCGGTTCGGGTCTGGGCTCTGCGCGAGCTCCTCCGCGGCGAGCGTTAGCGGCAGGTACTCAATGAGCGGGCCGTAGGAGTTGCTGATGATGAGGTGGAAGAACGCCTGGGGGTGGACAGGGTCAATGCCACGACCGTCAGCAAGTCGTCTTCACAGCTTACCGTGAACCCGATGAGCACCACCATGAGCGCGCCTTCGGGTACCGCACTCGGCTGCCCCTGGGCGTCTTGCGCGAGGAAGAACAGGGCGGCCAGGCAGACCTGTTGCAGGTACAACCCGATGAAAATATGCTGGATCGCCTTCGGGAAGAACAGGCCACCGGTCTCCGTCGCACGCGGCTGTCCGAGCTGCCACATGAAGTGGTACTTCCACATCTGGTAAAAGAGGAAGAAGGTCGCGAGCGCAAGTCCGTTGATAATCGGCGAGATAACCGAGTACGAGAGTGCTGCGCAATCGCGGATCATCAGACCACACTCGATCACAGAATTCCAGAAAAGATCGACGCACTGATGACGGTGAGCAGCGTAACCGTCGGGAAGGTTGTGCCCCACTGCACGGACCGCAGCTCGAACTTGATGTGATAAATTGAACGCGGGGTACTGCCCGTGAGGTAAAGCTTCACATAGTAGATCGCCAGCGGCACGATGGAGAGGAAGCCCGATGCCGTCCCAGACAAGCCTTGCAGGATAATGTAGGTGAGGAAGAACGTCGAAGCCTTCGGGAGGTTGTTTGCCAACAATGACGGGATGTCGCCCGGGTCCTCCAGCAGTGACGGCAACGCAGCGATGATACCCGAACTCAGGGTCACGATGAGGAACGAGTGCTACCAGCGACTGATTAGAAGCAATGAGCAGGACAAAAGTAGGATTACTCACAATGACCAGGAAGAGGAAGTACCGGCTCATCAAGCTGAGCTCGACAGACGACCGGGTGGTCATGCCCTCAGCCCGTGCCATGATCCGCAACACAATTGGCAGTAGCATCATAAGGACAGCCAGCAAGACCGGAGGGAGAATACCAGAAATAATCCCCACAATCTCCTTGGGGAGGTCGCAGACCCACGCCAGCCAATGGTACGTCGAGCACAGGGAGTGAATGTTGCTGACCGCACCGATGAATGCAACTAGACATGGTGTCAGAGCTCGATCTTAATAGGTAAGGAGGACCAATGGCTTACCAGGGAACGACCACAGAACGATCAAGCCGAGCGTCGCTGCCCAGCTGATAGCCGACCGTATCTTCGCCTCGTATGGGTTCATGTTCAGGTTACTCCAAATGATGTCCGCGGGAGCTACGCCAATATGCTTCTGCGCCATCCGATACGGCGCATGGTGGGTCAAGCTCTGCGCCGCCAAGTGTGCGGCGATCTGCTGGTTGAAGAGGATGAACGCAGAGTTCAACGGCGGGTACGTTTGCTCTGAGCTCTTCGTCTGCACCAGCGTGTTGGCCAGCGGCACATTCGCCAGCGTGGTCGCCAGAGTGTTTCCGATCGTGTCCAGGGCGGTGCCCAGCATGTTCGCGTTCGGATCGTGAACATCATCGCTGTCTCGTGTTGGGATGTGGTCGGTGCTGGACGAGCGCGATACCTCGCGCGCGAGGGTGCGCCGGGCCTTCTTCAACTCGGCGGACGTTGTGGCAATCTCCTCCCGAGCCCAGTCAATCGAGTCGACCTGCTTTCCGACGAGCGGGAGCGAGGGGAGGAATGACTTCAACGGCAATCGGTGCGTGGGGCGCTTCTCGCGAGGTACAAGTTGATCTGCGAGCGAGACGTCGCCCCGCTCCGTGTCTATGGGGCTCATCTCCGTCAAGTGCCGTCCTTCGCTATCCTGGTCGACTTTCTTGCCGTTCTTCTTCGCCGCCTTGGCCTCCTTTTCAAGGCGCTTGTTCCGAAGCTTGATGGCGGTGTGCAGAAGAGTGGTCTCAGCGGACTCAAGCATCTTACAAGCATTGACGCGGCGTTCGTACAATTCAGGCATCTCCTTGAGGTCGCGGTTCACCCATACTTTCGCGACGCCGCCTGGCAGATGCGCGAAGAGGCGGCGGAGGGCAGCCTCGCTGAGATACCTCTGCGGAACGCCGGTCACAAGGACGGTATTTGCCTGCGCCGATGAGGAAGTTTCACATGACATGAGCCACCGCTGCCGGATCTTGACAAAGTGCGACATCTCATGGCGGATGTTCCACCATATCCAAACTTGACGCGAATAGCGGCGGTCAATAACCTTGCACGGTAGGGACGCATTCACTACTCACTGGTAAAAACCCATGCGAGAACAAGGTGCGCCCATAGCCGTGACTGCTGACGTTTACCGATATTGCCAAATTCAAATTGAGTCAGGCTGTCACTTTGGCCACTCGTTGTTCCTACAGAGTCCACGGGCAGGAGGATGACCCATGAGATGAACCAGATAGGAACCAACACGCGAATCATCGTGCGCAGGTACCGAACAAAGAAGTAGGCGTCAAGACCATTGACATCCTTTATCGCACGGTAGTCTGCCTTGAAGATAGCCCATGGCCAGAACAAAAAGTACTGAGTCAAAGCCGGCGCCCGTTTGCTATTGCAAAGCGGACGGTCAGTCATGCAACGACACCAAAGATAAGGGCCGAACGTGGACGATGCAGGTCGGTTGAATACTTGAGGGCAAGGAAAGCGCGGGTGAAAGAGACAGACAGGACGCAGGACTTACCCCTCGGGCGGGACATATGTGCGAGGCTGATAGATCGCAGGGAAGTATGGGCGGAGGAGGGTGAACGCGAGGATCTCACCGCCAAAGACGGCCGAGTTGAATACGATGGCAGTCACGAAGGTCGGGGTGGAGTAGCTGGTAGCGTTGTTGATGCCAGACGATGCCCGGGCGGCGAGATGATGTGCACAAGTACCGGCCGCACAGGCCGCACTCTGCGCAAATGCCGACATTGCGGCGTGAGACCGTCGTCGGTAGGGGGTTCGTGAAGATAGTCGTGTAGTTGCGATTCGGACTAGCGGGTGAGGGGTGTGAGGAGGGCGAAGACGACCGTCAGCCACCGCCCCGAGGCGCCACTATATGAAAGGAGAGACTAACTAAGGAACGGAAGCGGCGCGAATGGCAGCGATGCAGTCAGAGGGCGGACACCAAACACGCGCACAGGTGGCATGTTGCCTAATCGGGCATCAGCGCCAAGGTACACCGACGGATATTGTGGCGCGGCCACATGCACCCGACGTCACCGTGCGCTCCGCGGCACCGCTCTCGTCATGCACCCGACGCCGACAGTGTGCGAGCAGCTCGCCGCGTCCCCGCCGCTGTCGAGCTCGTTGTTCCCGCCGTTGCGCTCACATCCGACGACGACAACCGTCGCTGAAACACCAACGTTCCGCCTGTCGCCCGGAGCCGAATTACCTTGCCGAGGACAAATGTAGACACCTCCTCTCGCTCTTCTAACCCCGCCCGGAGCAGGCCTCGGACTGCCGCATGCCGACGCCTTCTAGTGCCGGTCGCAAGTTAGATGCGTGGTCGGGCGCAATTACCGGGGTTGTAGGTCCTCGGCGCCTCTCGACAGTGGCCAAGCGTCCATCCACCGGCAGCGCAGAGGCATCGGAGCACTCTGCACCTGCACACTCCTATGCCCAGGAGAAACTTGAAGCCGATTGAAAGAGTCTGCGGGTGGAGCGTGAAAGGGGCTCGGTTTAGGAGAGCAGGAGCAGGATCGCCCTTGTGGCGGCGCGACTTTGGCCACCGAGTACAAATGATCTAGAGAGTATCTCAAATCTCACCCTATGCCAGTTGCTCTATATGAATAGTATGACATATCCAGCCGGCGGCAAAGATGGATGCTGTGGAATGTTACAGCCGTCGAGCCATCGGCGCGTGATATATGACATGTGACATGACGGCGATATCGATACTACGGCTAGACTCCTACGCAATGGACCCCTTCTGCACAATTAACTCTGCCGAGGCAAGAAAGTCATGGAAATATAGATATTAAGTTTGCGGTGTAATTTTCTTTTACATTCCTGGCTTGTGTCGTTGCGTGCAGTGATCAATGTTGCGTTTTCAGAGCTTATATTGAGGACGAAGAGATTTAGTATAAGTCGATGAGATATGCCTAATTCGGCCTGATCGAGAGTGATATGACGCTGTCTCATCCGGTAATATTTTGTTGTTGGACCACTGTCCAACGTTCAACATTCAGATTCCACTGGTTGCAGAGAAACTCCGATAGTGGATCTCTCATTTCCAGGTTAAAGAGGAGGCCGGGCATAATTCCTAAGTAAAGGAACACAACAAGATTTCTCGTAAAGGCAAAACTTCTCAATGTTTCATTGAGTGATCAAAGAACGTAGACACTACCATCACTGCCCCCGTCTGTCAAGCTACACCAAGTCAGTGCTCGCATGTTTCCTTGCCCTGAACAACTGTCGTTTCACTTGAATCGTTGGCGATGTTACCGTCACTCTCTTGATAGATTTGTTGATGTGTGGCCCATGATTACAATATCACATTCTCACAAGTTGAACGATTTTCAATCTATCGGCGCCAGGACCTGCATGAGATAACATTGCAGTGCTCACACGGCCCCGTTGCGAACCACGCCTAATGGTTAGTGCATCACTTACAGCTGAAAGTCCCGGAGGGGCATGTACCTGTACTCGTTATGCGCTTACAGGGGAGGTTGACATTACATGACTGATCTTTCATCACGCTGCTGCAGTGCAAATTGGCGACATAAGCATGCTTACTGTCTACGGTACTTCTTCGGACTGGATCCAACAAGACGCTCTATCACGAGTTGATGTTGTGTAACAGTTATAACCCGTTCAGTGATTCAGTGAGTGTCAGCTTCTTGCTCTGCAACCTAATCTCTCTCCCACTTCAACGATGCCCGGGCCTGTTGCTGCAACGTATCCGATACTGTGAGTACCCATGTGTCCAGCGCTTGATTGTTCTAACGTTATTGGTATTCTACAAGGTGGGTTGAAAATTTTCTTTACCTCGAGAACTACATGTATTGGTCCTCTTCAGGTAACCTCTCAAGTTAGCTTCCCCTTGACACACGCTGATCTTCCAACGGCAGCGCTGTGCGCATACGACTGGCTGCTAACGATAGATCGGGAAGTTAAATACATCTGGAGTAGAAAAATGTCATTCGCCAATTGTCTGTACTATGGGTACAGGTACCCGGCGCAGATTAATCTGATCCTTCAGCTGCTGGCTCGGATTGCCTGGCCGGGCTGGCAAAACACACATGCAAGTATCCCCAGTATGCGCTAGGTACTATGGAATGTACTCACGACTGTTACAGAGGTTAATGCAATTTGTGAAAACTAGCAGCTGACGATATTGAATGTGATCCGAGCAGTTGCGGTATAGTTCTGCGAACACAGATGGCTTTTGACATGATTGAGATTGTGAGCTCTACCAGTAAGTAGCACTCTCTATGTGATATTCGTGTTCTGATAATTGTCATGCGATAGCGTTTGCTGCATTACGTGTCTTCGCTATGTACGAGCGCAACTATTGGATTGCTGCTTCGGTGCTCCTTTCGGGGGCAGTCAATCCTTCTATTACTATAGTGAGCAGTGTGATTCTTGCAATTGATCGGAACTGACCTCTCGTTAGTATATCTTCATTGCTTCATTGCCAGTGCTTAGTGGCCTAGACGGAAGGCAAGCATGCATGTTGAGTATTAGGGGTAATGAACACGTATATGAAGAGTGAGTGTGCGGAGAACTTCTTATGCAATGGTCTGCTTACAATTCTAATTTTAGCTGTATGTGAATGTGACACCTGGACAAAAGCAGCTACTGATGAGCCGATAGTGATGATGGTTGCCCGAGGTTCATCGCTGGCATCAGACCTTCTCGTCTTTATTCTCACATGCATGAAAACGATACCCAATAGAGGCAGGACCTCAAACGGAGTTGCTGCTGGTTCTGCAATCAGTGCGAAAGACATCCTCTTGAGAGATAGTGAGTTGCATGTACAACTGTGTTTGCTGAATCTGAGAATGTGATATATCCTCAGCGGCAACATGCTTCGGGTAAGTCGCAACTATTTTACCCTCGAGATTTATACTCATGCTGACTATTATAAGATTCTTGTGTATCGTGAATGTGATTGGCATTGCTACCGGGCACCAGAAAGAGGTATGTAAACGCTATGGATTGCCGAACGCTCATTTGACGCGAGCATCGATTCAGCTGATTGAAGTCTGGATGTCATGGACTGCTATGTATGCCGTACATTCAATCGAATTATTTTCTACGCATACTGATCGTCGTCTTTCCTGGTAGCCTGACTTCTATACTCCTTTCTCGCCTGGCTTTAGATCTTCGTGAGCTTTCCTCAAGTGCGACTGTACAGGTTGGCACATTGTCAAATACTGCACATACTAGCTCTCCGAGCAACTCCTGGTCTTGGGGAGCTAGCAATAGTGAATCTTATAGGATGCAGATAGCAGATGAGGAAGTAGTGTAGCAGGGTGCCCGACCACTCGATCACTCAGCTAGTACCTTCATGTTCTAGAGTAATCTTGCATTGAGATTTACTTTCATTATTAGCTCGTGTGGACCATACACATGATTTACTGACTAGATCCAGGGGTGGACACACTGTTTTTATCATATCATATTGTCTGAGTTTGAGAGATATGCCAACCACAAATGCGGCGAGGTCAGCATACATGATATGACTAGTGTTGCCGAAGTTCGGTTCAGTTCAGGTTCAGGGGGGTCTGGGGCTGAACCTAGAACTGAACCGACTGCAGGGAGCCTGAACCTGAACCTGAACCTGGACTGAACCTGCTGAACTGGTTCAGCAGGTTCGGTTCACGGTTCGAACTAGGTTCGAACCACTAAATGACTTGCTTTTCTAGAATGTAAAAATAATATTGAGTCCACTGGAGTAACCAATGTGCTGCAAAATAAATGTGCCATAGACATTAGAACCATGTGAGAACACCGAGACGTGACCAAACACGCATCAAAATGACGCAGAATGCACCACGGAAAGTCAGCTGGTAGGCAGAATGCCCATCCGAGGTGGTTTAGTCACAGCTCGACCGATCGTGATCGACCTCGATCGTGCTCGCACAGTGAACGTTGAACCTTCACTGGTTTGCGCACAATCTGAAATGTCGCAAAAGCCCTGCGGACACTCTCTGGCTGCTCATCTAGTCAAAGACAGATACTATCCGACATTTCTCTAGGCTCTCTAGCATAGACAGGTCTGTCCCAACCTCGACTGCTTTCCTATAGCTTTTTCCATGTCTTGCCTCTCTAACCTCTGCGCACCACCTTAGATCTACGGTCTATCGGTCTCGTAAAATAACTTTCTAGTATTCCAGGACAATCTTCACTGTTTCAGGGTTCGTCTCCGACTTGTCTAGCTTATAGGGTGCATACTCAAATTTTAGGGCACTCAAAATGTTGTAGAAAACCTGATAGCTCTCTATGTATTTAGGCGATGTGCAGATACGAGAAAATACATTGATTACTGCCAAGACGAAGTTAGACGAAGAGCTGTACTCGAGGCGTTCGCTCAGGACTTAGGGAATCAGTTACCAATGTTTTGATTTGATTTCTATTATTCCTGATCCATTCAACGTAACGCCGCCGTTTGGATCGCTACAAGCTGCATGTCTCCTGGGTACATTGCTCGCCATCGACCCATTAAACACCTCACCTATCATGGCACATCCTGACCTGCCCGGAGGGAAATATTTTTCTGACAACACCAAACTTCAAGTTCTGCAGTGCCTCTATTTGGTGTCTATTGGGCTGCTACATTCCAAATTGGCTCTTAGTCTTCTTTACAGTGGTAAAACATAATTTTTGATGCACAATAGTCACTCAAGGCAGCAAATCTGAGCAGTTCAGTAATCAGAATCCATGAGCAGAATGAGTGTGAATTAGCCTGAGACAGCTCTGTATATAACCTAGGTTCATGGATATGAAGTGAAACATTGTGAACTACATTTTTTACTTCATCTGACAGCAGTGAATGTAGCCCAGTGCCAAAGAAAGCACAGTACTTCCAACATGGGGCTGAGCTCTCACCATATTCCGGGGAGACTGGAGTATATCAGTTAAGGCTCCAACCATATAATGTATATACCATGTATACATGGTTTTTTATATATACTATATACATGTATTTACATGTGGCCGAGTACATGGTATATACATGGTATATACATAGTATATGGTTATTGTGAATGCAATCATAGTAGACTCTCAGCTGATGTTCTAAATGATGTACCTGAAGTAGTTATGTGTTTTACAGATTGTATGGTGCAGCAGTCATTGAGGCATTTTGGTGACTGCACAAATGTGAAGATGTCAAGACATGACTCATACACTTTGATTAGCTTCTTGAGTAGTGGAAGGTAAGATCACATTTATGTTTGTGCCATATCATATAATGCCACAAAGTAGTGATTGCATCATGCATTATGCTCATGCATGCAAGTTTCTCATCACCTTGCACATTGTGCACAATTTCTGAGCCATTCCCTGCTATTGGTGTTGCCATGAACATTTAAACCCGTTTTTTCCTCACATCAGCCAAGTGCTGATACCTGTAGTGTGTCACTGAAGGCAGAGACAATATACATAACCATATGAGCAATAGCTATGCCAGGATCTCCTCAAAATCTCATGTCTGAAAACCATGTATACCATGTATATACCATATACCATATATTTACCGATTTTCTGTACATGTATATTATATGGTTGGAGCCTTAATATCAGTGCTGATGCTTGCCATTGTGAAGCCAGTTATCCATAGCTTACTGCAACAATACTATAGCAAAGATGGCAAGAATATGATTGTAATTTATGCTTATCCACCAGCAGTTGCCAAGAATATGTTAATGCTAAGTGGTTCAAGGTTCAGTCCGGTTCGAACCTGGTTCAAGGGTACCCATGGCCCCCCTGAACCAAGAACCGAACCTTGACATCCTACCCTGAACCGGACCTGGACTGAACCTGAACCTAGGTTCGGTTCCGGCGGTTCAGGTTCCGAACCTTGGTTCTGAACTGAACTTCGGCAACACTAGATATGACTGGAAACAGCTGGCCGGTCCGAGACTGGATATTGACCATCACTGGTCATAGTGCTACTGTGCCATCAGCAAAGCTACTGTTCTGATCACTCTTAATTGTCTGACTCTGGATCAGACATTCTCAGTTAGCTCAGAATATAATGGCTAATCTGGGACACTCAAGGTATGTCAATTATATTCAGGGGCAATTATAATTGGTGTGTGGTTACATTACAGTAGTCAATACTACAAAAGGAGTGAGAAAAGCTACTGGGCAGGCGGGAATGGCAGAAACAGCGGTATCACATGATGCAATGCAGACCCAATGCAATAGTGCACATGGGAGGTGTTAGCCACTTCCCCAAAAGGGCTACAATCTCAGCTTATGCTGAGATGTGGTGGAAGTGCATACACATCAGGCACAGCATGTGGGTGTGATCTCATTGCCATGGCATAGGAGAAGTAGTGCCCCTGGTAGTGTCACAGTTTCTGCAACATGAGGTATAATGTGTAGCAGTCACATGATCTGTCAGCTAACATATGGTGGGGGTAGTTACTATAACCCTTACCTAGAGTAACCAGTGGTCATATGCCATAGTATATAGTCAGCATTCCATCAGACTCCTTAGTTAGTGTGTCACAGATCTGACATAAAGCCACATTTTTCCACTATTTCTAGCAATTTGTCCGGTATTATTATGCATACCTACAAGTTATCCCGTACTTAACAGTGCATGCCACCTAAGATATTAACCTTATGGTTATTATCTACAAGTCACGCTTCACTACACACTAGTAAGCATATATGACACAGCACCTACACACTAGTCATTATGAATGACCTATTCAGCCTAACGGCAAATATACATCATTACCTATGTCATGGACTAGACCTATGGTCTTGTCCAGACTATGATATCATGATCATGCCATACTAGCGCAATCACCTATGTCATTGTGGCCTAGCCCAATGCCATTGACTAATACTTACGGTTCTCCATTACTGGCATCCCACGGTCTCTTACTAAGTATCTAGTCACATGTATAATGGCGCCATTCTTGCATTATTACTGTCACAGATCTAGGACATACTACGAATTTTCCTATATTTTCTACGATTTATCTGGCATTTCTAGGAGCAAATCTATGTTTACGCTGCTAAGCGCCCGTAGACACGTACATGAAACCAAACAACGCGTACATAACACGCTAGTTATACGCTATGACTAACCAGACTAATCTCCAAAGTCACGCACCTTACTCATATCCTGATACCAGGCTATGTCAGCTATTGCACATAATCGGCCTGCTTGTTATCACAAGCCAACGCCCCATCATGACTCATGTTCCGATACCGGCATATGTCATGCGGCTTACACGGCTTAGTAAAAATATGTAGCCACAACATCAATGTGGACCCCCAGGTCCAAACAAGCTTTCTTACTGGTGCAGCCATTACCGGTGCACATGGTCTACTAGTAACTAGGGACTTAGCCATTTTACCATGTACAATGCACAGACCCATTACTTCAGGGCAAGCCAATACCAGCTGCTCCATGCAGATGTATATAAGTAGGCTTAGCACTACACTAAGACTTAGATTTGTTCTCTGCATTTGCACTCTTACACACCTATCTGCTGTGCTTACTAGCCCCCTCACTATCGTCTTTCACCCCTCAAGCACTCAAGACAGATATAAGTGAGTCTCACAGCTAGTCTGTGTCAATTACTACACACGATGATGCCATTACTGACATCATTGCCCTATGTCCTATGTGCGCACTGACCCTCTGGTTTAGGGTGTGCTTATACACTATGTTTTCCCTATGTGAATATAAGTAGGAGTATCACTTACAATATTCTTTAGTTCTATTCTTCTAGATGCTGCGTGTCCTAGAAGATTCTACCTCTCTTCTGCTGCACTCTTACTGCTTCTTACCTCTTACCTCAGGCCTATGGGATAGGTGGTGAGTCCCACAAGTAGTTCGTGTCATAGTGCCTTTTGTCATTGGGGGCCTGCTCTTTAGGGTAGTCATTAAGGTAGTGGTGTGCAGCATGTACTTAAGTCTAAGGCATTCTTCTTAGACTCATCAATGTCACTCTGGGGCATGTCCCTACTCACTTGTACCTCTACTGTTTGACATGGGTGCACTAGTCTGAGAAGTTGTTCACCTTAGAAATCTTCTGCACTAAGTCGAGGAGACTTGTTGTTCATGCTATATCATTTGGTACAAAGTCGAAAGACTTGTACAATATCCAGTACACATTAGAGGATATATCAGTTCAGGATGCAAGTCAAATAGTAGACTCATCTAAGTCTGAGAAGTCAAGTGTGCACTCCAAGGTCTGAGCTTGCAAATATACTGAGCGTAGTTTCCTACGTTTGAGAATGAGTATAAGACTTCTTGGTTGTACAACAAGGTCAAGCTGAAGAGCCTCAACACTAGTTACAGGAGTTATCACAAGATGTGCCGCAGACCCAATGCAACGTGCTCATGAGTGGCGCTATAGCCACTCCCCCAAAAGGGCTACGATAACAGCTTGGCTGTTATCAAGGGTCCGGCTATATCTGCAGTTCATATTCCCATGCTCAGTGCCTATTAGACACCTTTACAGTTTAGGCCATGTATGCCGGCGCCACGTATGGGTAATATACCCTATGATATTATGCTTTCACATTATCTGTGATAGGAGTTTATATACTCTGTAGAGTTTCAGTAGTTCCAGATGTCACCAATACTATCTATGTCATAGCCTGAAACATATGATAGGTATGCAGTGATATATTTGAAATGATAGATAGTAATGACAGTTGAACGTCATCTGTCAATCATAGAATGATCAATATGAAACGATGGCAGAGTTGGATCTGCCAGTCTGAAATGAGTCCTACATGCTAGTACAACTGGGGTTGCACCCAGTAGAGTCATGAGTAGCCAGGGGAGTTGGTTGTGCAACAAGTCCCTGTATTGTATTCGCCCCATGGTGAGTTCTGTGAGTGTCCAAAAAATAAAATGACTGTAACATGTTCCCTCAGCTGTGGGTAGTTCAGAAGTGCTCCAGGTCAGTGGGAATATTTGCCACTGCCCAGGTTCAAACTGGCAACTGGGAGAGCCGTCATTATATCATGGTACATGCCATGGACCCCAATGTGACATACCAACGAGTGGCACTTTAGCCTGTCACAGAATGCCCCGTGAGGGTTTCTCATCATTTACCCCAGGTATCAACCGCTCGAGGTAACCACACCACTCTCCACGTCCTCTCCCCTTGCCTCTAGTCTAGACGCCTTGACCAGTTACCTGTGCCTTCTGGGTAGGCGCATGCTTCCATTTAATCACATCACGGTCACTGCCCATTACTATAGTCACATACCTTGTCACTTGTAGTTAGGTAGTCACATGGTTGCTTAGATACCTGTGCACAGGCCATATCTTTAGTGACACAGACTAGACTGTGGGACTCACACTATAACCTTGTAGGCGACTTGAAGGAGTTGCAGAAGGTTAGTGAGGAGACTAGTGGGCGCAAGCAGAGATGATATGTGACTGTGCGAATGCAGAGAACAAATCTAAGGCTTATCCGCAGTGATAGCCCTACTTATATACATGCTTTGTTTGGTTACTCGAAGAGGAGCCAAACAGTTAGACGGTCTGTGCGCAGACGTAACTAATACAGCTAAGTCGTAAACTACAATAGACCATGTGCGCCGGTAATGGCCGCACCAGTAAGAAAGTTTGTTTGGACCGTAGGTCCGTGTTGTGGAAGTGGCTGTAGCTACGTTAGTAAGCCATGCATGTGATTCTTATATACCGGTATCGGGATATGAGTAATCTTAAGGGCATTGGCATGTGATAACGAGCGGGCCGCTTATCCAATTGTACTGACATAGCCCGGTATCGGGATATGAGTAAGGCGCGTGACACCGGAGGTTAGTCCGCTGAGTCATGGACGCGTACAAGCGTGTTATGTACGTGTTGTTATGACAGGTGGACGTATACCGCGTTGTGTACGTGTTGTTTGGTTGCGTGTACGTGTAGACGGGCGCTTAGCAGCGTAAACGTCTACAAGGTCGTAGAAATACCAGATAAATAGGTAAAAATACGGGAAAAATAGTGGCATGTCCCAAATCTGTGACATTTAGGGCGACCATTACCGGTCACTACGACATGTATGTAAGTAGAGTGATGGGGTCTTACAACCCCATCTCTAAGATTCTTGGCAATAGGGCTTAGGCCCCTTTCCTCCTCATTCTGCGCGTGCTGGTCTGCCATCCGACACTCTCTCTCACTCTCTTACTTGACTGGGGGGTCTGGCGACTTGGTTGGAGCGCCTTACACTTACAGGGGTCTGTAGCATAGTTAGAGGGTTCCTGGCTGGGTCGGTCGCACAGACAGTAGGTCTGTGTCATAGCCACTCCCCAAAAGGGCTACTGTTACAGATCAAATATCTGTTCAGCTCAGTCAACTGTTCAAGTTTACTTAGTGTGTTTGAGTAGTGCACTACTTTGTCAACTCTATAAAGCCTTTGTAGAGTCTGAGCATTGATTTATACTAGTGGAGCTTGGTGACCTAAGTTTGAGAACCAGTATAAGACCCTTGTTACACAACAAGGTCAAGCTGAAGAGCTTGGGCAGTATGTACATGGGTTTATATATTGTTGACTATAGATTGGGGTCATAGTGCCTTTGGTACTGCTACCACTAAGTCCATAAGGCTGTGTTGCAGTTGAGTGAAACAATGACTGAAACATGTTTCATACCATAGTTGAATACAGAAGGTAGCTAGAAGCCCTGATATGAGGGTGGAGGGTTGATAAACCTGAAATGGGGCCCAGTTGAGTGGGACACTGGGTCCTGGTCCCGGTCCTTGGTCCCATCTAAAACACACAAAAGATCAGACTGGACCGGACCTTGCAACACTAGTGTAAGCCCACTGTACCTGTCAGATTACCAGCCATTCTGGGTATTGTGACTGAATAGGCTCTCATGAACTGTGACACTGCCAGTGGCATTCATGCATTGTCAGCAACATATTCTGTGCATGATATCTACTTATACCTATATGTATCTAATCAACCAATATTCACAGTAATTGACAGACTAGACATGAGGGCTTGCATTTTGCTGATGGAACTTGCAATGAATATGCAGCACTTGAGACAGTTCTAAAGGCTTTACAGTAAGTCAATGTCCATTGAATATCCCAGCCACTCATTGTTCAATCCACTGCTCACTCAATAGATGCTCCCTCCCTGGCTCTAAACATTGACAGATTTTCAACCCCACACACTACTCAAGTAGCTCTGCATAATACTAACACCCAGCAAGACCAATCAATTTAATTTCTGACTGAGAACTTATGGCCCGCACTAATGCATTGAATTCAACTGAGCCAAGACTCAATCCAAGAGTACTTAAGAACATGAGTACACCAACTGAGTGCTCGGGTGCTCAGGAGCCCTGTTATACTACCTCCTCATCTGCTACCCTGGTTGTATAGGAGGACATATAGCTTTCCACACACCCTTCTGAATCATTAACATTTGCTCCCCAAGATCGGGGGAAGCTTGTATGTGGAGCATATGATAATGTATCGACCTCTACCATCTCACCCGAGGAGGTCTCTTTAAGGTCTAAGGCCAGGCGAGACAGAAGTATAGAAGTTAGGCTATAAGGACAGATGATATTCAGCATGCATAAAAGTGCAGTGTGTAGACATACACAGCAGTCCACGTCATCCAGACTTCAATCAGCTGGGCCAATACTTTTGTCAGCTGAGTTTTTCAGTGATCCATGGCATTTATTGTACATACCTCTGTCTGGCGTCCGGTGACAATTCCGATCACATTAACAAGACACAAGAATCTGATGGTCGTCAGCAGAGATACACTAACAATTCCTAGGACACAGGTAATTACAGCTTACCCAAAGCATGTTGCCGCTGAGAACAGCAAATCCTCAGTTTTAGCAGCTATAACCGTTGCACATAAAAAACTCACTATCTCTCAATAGGATGCCCTTAGCATTGATTCCGGCACCGACAGCTATTGCTTCTGCGTTCCTATTTCTCTTTGGCATTGTTCTAATACATGTGAGTATTAGGACGAGAAAATCTGATGCCAGCGATGAACCCCGAGCAATCATCATTACTATCGATTCATTAGTAGCTGCTGCAGTCCTGGTATTGTATGTACATACGGCTAAAATGGGACTTGTCAGCAGACCATTGCATAAGTTCTCCGCATACTCACTCTTCGTATGCATATTGATTACCAGCAATACTCAGCATACATGCTTGTCTTCCATCTGCGATGCTCAGCACCGGCAATGAAGCGATGAAGATATACTAACGATAGATCAGCTCATATCGGTTGCAGGTATCACACTGCTCACTATGAGGATAAAAGGATTGACCGCCCCTGAAAGAACCACGGAAGCAGCAATCCAGTAGTTTCGCTCGTACATAGCGAAGACACGTAATGCAGCAAACACTACAACAAGGAAATCACCAAACATGGAATATCATATAGAGAGTACTACTTACTAGTAGAGCTCACAACCTCAATCATGTCAATAGCCATCTGTGTTCGCAGAACTATACCGCAACTGCTCGTATCACATTCAACTGTCAGCTGCTTGTGTTGAGGAATGGGCATTGACCTCTACGATAGTCACGAGTAAGTTCCATAGTACCTAGCTCGTATTTTGAGGTACTTACTTGTGAATTTTGCCAGCCTGGCCAGGCAATCCGAGCCAGCAGCTGAAGGATCAGATTTATCTGCGCCGGGTACCTGTACCCATAGTACAGACAAGTGGAAAACGATATCTTTCTACTCCAGATGTACTGAACTTCCCGATCGATCGTTAGAAGCCAGTCATATGCGCACAGCGCTGTCCATGGCTGATCAGCGTATTTACAGGGAGGCAATTTGAAAGACGTTACCAGCGGAGGACCAATACAAATAGTTCTCAAAGTAAAGAAAGTATTCAATCCATCTTGTAAGTTATCGGTTTCTATAACGTTAAAGCAATCAAGTACTGAACATATGAATGCTCACAGTGCTGCGAACTCCGCAGGGATTTCCGAGACGACAGGCATTGTAGACTGGAAGAGATATTAGGGTGCCAGACAAGGAACTTTAAGGCACTCACTGAGCGGCCTATAAATGCTTCATATTATCTATCTCGTGATAGCACCTGGTTATGAAGAGACCCAGCAGAGCGAGCAAGCGCGTTGCTGTCATCAATGTACACTGCAGGGCATGATGAAACATCGGTAGTATAGGGTCAAAATGTCTAGTAAATGGGTCTCTGATACGGGCACATACTCCGCCGGGACGTTCAGGTCCCATTCTCGTAAGCGATGCGCTCACTAATACGCGTAGTTCATAGCCAGACTGCTGATGTCTCATGCAGGACTAATAGCACCGATAGATTGAGCGCCACTCGACATGATTGAGCTAATTTGGTCCACATATCAGTAGATGTAACAAGAAAGTGACATGATAATAACGCCGACACTTCATATGAAACAATAGTTGTTATCAAGCAGACTGATAGTGTTGATTACATGTAGCTTGACAGATGGGGGTAGTGAAGGCAGTGTCTACAGCCTTCAATCACTCAATGAGACGATCAAAAGTCATGCTGCCTCAAGCTTGATGTAGAGTTCATAAAGTGTCAATTATACCATCAGGGCATCAAAAATCGCCTCCTCTATAACCCGGAATTAAGAGCTCCACTATCAAAACTCTTTTACAGCCAATGGGGCTCCAACAATGGTTCAATGTCTAGTGTTGTTGGCAGAAGTCTGCCAGCTAGCCAGGCACCTCCGCCATCCTGGCAAATGCCATGTTCCTTTTTTGGGGGTGGCAGAACATGGCAGAAGACAAAATACTCGGAATGTGTATTATTTATTTAGTTCTATCCGGAATAATTATTCCCGCCGACTCAAGCTGGCTGGAAGCATGATCACCGATCAACTTATTGAAGCTCCCTAGTCATGTCTGCTTTCTCGAAGGGTTATCCTGTAGGAAGGTTCGTCTCGAAGCACTTCCAGTGTGCAGGTGAGGTCAGTAACAAATCTGGCTGTAAGCTCTGGAAGTGCACATACTGCCTCAAGTATCAGCCAACTATCGAAGGTCATGACAACCGTCTACCATCGCACATTGCTAACCCAAAGCAATGCTCGAATGCCCCACCCGAAGCATGTCGAGCTGTGTGTGTTTGTCTTATGAGGAAGGGTTATATTATATAGTCTATGGATCCAATCCTGATGCCTATCTCTCCTGCTGAGCTCTCAGCTCTGTTGACATCTCCAGCCAGTCCTGTATAGTAAGGGCCTTCATAAGCAGCTTTGACCAGTGCACTCGTTGTTGTAGCTACTTCATGGCTTCAGAGAATTAAAGTTTGTTGAGAAAGAAGAAAGGTAATGTGATGGTGGCATGAGGTGGAGACTTAATTTGTGGGCAGCTCCGAAGGAGACCCATTCAACCTCACTACTCTATCAGCATCGAAGGGGGCATCTTCCTCGGCCCTCTGGGAATTCTGCCCACAGCACTATCAATGTCCTTCTCAGCAAAGTATCATTTTATGAGACAGTGTCACATCATGTCCAATCAGGCTTATGAGAGTGCTATTTGAGTGCAAGTACTGGCATGGCCTGACCAATTGCCTTGTGCCAGTAAGTCAGATGTTGGCACACTAGTCAGTGGTGTTACCCTATCTGTGTGTGATTTGATTATGACCCCAGTACATACAAAATTATTCACATCACCCCGGCTCGCCTCATTCAATGTAGCTAAAGCCTGTAGGTCATATTGCACTTTTTCCGGCATGCTCCTATTCCAATGTACTCGCAGTATTTGTGCTTAGGTCCATAACACAGTGGCTTGCCACAACTGAAGCCGTATTCCCACCTAGATTGCCTGACCCACAGTTACAGATTGAATGTCTGTCAACCAAGTATCCTAGGTAGAGCATGTAGTATCATTGAGTAATGATATCAGGAGACATTGAATTTGCTAATTTAGAGAAATTAGGAGCAGATTAGATTCAAATTTTCCTAGCTTGCATGTAATTCATCTAGCCTGCACAAAAGTGGTTCAGTCTCCTAGTCCTACACAAATCCTGTGCTGATTGTCACAGAACGGTTCTTGACTTATCCCAGTACAGGTTGACACAGAACGTACCAGGGCCCATACCCCTATGACCCTAAGTCCTGTAGCCTGCGTAATAGCCCTAGACAGGACAGATGTAAAGGTGGAGGGAGAACCCCCCAGTCTAGCAAGCATATGCAGAGGAGCTGTGCTCTAAGATGGAGCTTCACTCGCTAAGAGGAGATGGGTAGAATGGCATGCCAACCTCAGATCGAGGCTGCGGCCGAGATTACTAGTTCTGAGGAGTGGCCCTCAGAATGCATGGGCATATATACATGTAGGCAGCCGCTACTCTAAGGTGGACAGCCGGCCCTAAAGGCACGGTCTGTGCGCGGTAACTACCTAGTCCCATAATCATAAGATGTCAGCACATAACTACCGGGCCGGGGATCTGGGCTGATGCATAAGCATAATGACTATCTACCATGTGACTGGGCACTGGTCCTGGCACGGGGCACGGGCCGGGGGCTAAAGCGCTAAGGAGAACAGATAGGCGCACTGCTGTTGGGCCTAGCGCCAGTACGGGCGCTAAGGCTGTAGGGGCACCTAGAAGGCGCAGAATAAGCCTTAAAAACAAGCAAAAAGGTGCCTAGATATGCCACAGATAAATCTGTGACAGTAGCCCTTTTGGGGGAGTGGTCTATAACACCACTCATAGACGTGTTGCATTGGGTTTGCTGCATGTTCGTCCCAGACTACTACTGAGTCTTGTTGTTACAGATTGAATATTCATTCAGCTAAATATCTAATGCAAGGTAGTTAGTGTTGCAAGTAGTGCACTACTTGTCTGCTCTAAAATTAAGATTGTTGGTTTAGAGCTAGAACTGAAATATATTTGCTGAGCTTAGTTTCCCAAGCTTGAGAGCAAATATAAGACCCTTATTGGAACAACAAGGTCAAGCTAGAGAGCTCTGCCAGTAAATACATGGGTTTATATACCACTACGTAGTATTCAAGGTCACAGTGTCCATGGTACTACTACCATCAAGTCCATGGAGTTATGTATGTTGTTGCTGTATGATTGACAGATAGGAATGTTGCAGTTGGGCACAACAGTGGCTGAAACATGATACAATCCCAGGCTCCTAAAACCAGCTGTCACCGGAGTGTTCTTGCTTTAATAGTCATAACTACACTAAATGCTCATTATGTATAATCACGGAAAAATTACCATATTGGTCAGGAGTAAGGGGAGGAGAACGCTCCAGGATGGCTGGCCTAACTGGCCATCACTGTCACAGTTTTTACCACTCATATGTTACCATTTTTCCTAGGTTTATTGCATAAATATACTTCTTGGGTTGAGCACCCATGCCCTTTGGACATGCACCTAGAGACATCCACAGCACCCACTGATTGTCTAAGCACTAGTACTGATTAGATTAGATAGTTGTAGGTGCTCACATGACAACACCCACATTCATGTCATATATACTTACTAATAGTCTCTCTGGTGTATGTAAACATACTTACCTAGCGACAGCATGCACACAAGGTACTTTAGGGTAGTCTTAGCATAGCTAGTGTGATGGCATGTATATATACTAGAGTAGTGTCTGAGGTACACCTCAGACTTAGTATTTCGGCCTAGGGGGTGTGTCCCCTGGTCACCTCATTTCTTGCTGCGTGCTGTGCAACTTGACCTCAGTCCTATTCATTGCACTCTAATACTGCTTGTCTGGGGGGCCTGTTAGCTGAAGCGGTGGCTTGATAACTCAATGACTTACAACACCTATCTATGGACATTTGCGGCATTGCTCAATAGTGATGTCCCTTTTGTTCTCCTACTTTGAAGGGTGGAGGAATAGAGAGTTAGGGTGTGTCCTGTTGCACGGTGGGCACAGAGGTTTCTGTGTCAATCATGTGCACTTAGTGGGAACTCTCGAACAACTTTTTTGGCACATTCACAACTCACAATTAACATAACCCCACTGTGGGTGCATGTGAGTTGAGCAGTGGAGTATGTGTGCCCTAGCACTTGAGTGCTCAAAGCATGCACGTGCACTTTTTCTCAGTCATTCACAAATATGCCTTCAGCTGCTGAATGCTGGTATCAATGTGTTTGTTTTGTGGAATGCCTGAAGGATATGAAGAAATTGCTTGGGGGATAAAGCCATGATGAACTGAAAGCAGCAGACTTGGAACTGCACTTATGTCATATGCACCTCATGGTGAGTGCATTGCATCTGTATTACTGAAGTAGATGGAAACCAAATTACTCTTTTAATTGTATGCATGAAGAGTATGTGCACACTGTGTGCTGTGAGCACTTGAGTGCTGGGGTGCATGTACTCTGCTTCTCAACTCACATGCACCCACAGTGGGGTTATGTTAATTGTGAGTTGTGAATGTGCCAAAAACATTGTTTGAGAGTGCCCACTAAGTGCACGTGATGACCAATTGGGCCAGCCATCCTGGAGTGTTCTCCTTCCCTTACTCCTGACCAATACAGTAAATTTTCGTGTGATTATACATGATGAGTTTAATTACCCGTGGCTTCGCCACAATTGTCAATTGTCACTTAAGTGTGATAACTAATAGAATAAGGGAAAAACATATTGGATGGAGACATTGTGAGTTCACCCAACCCCCTGGGTGTGTGATCACCCTGCTGCACCTGCCTCTTCTGTCCTTTATTCTCTGCCCGCTCAGCCACTTCCTCCACCTCGCTGATGCTCGGTGTTGTCATCGCTTTGCTTGTAACATTGTGTCCACAAATATGGTGCCTCAAAAAGCTCCCTGAATTCTCTTAATTTATCGCAATTTTCTGGTGGGTATCTACAGTACAGGCCATCTATATTACAATAGCTACAAAATCCCCATGGCACAGCACAGGGAGGACACACGAAACATGAGTTTTCATTGAAGGGATTTGAATGTGTGCCTTGCAGGCGCCGGGCATGGAAATCACTGGCCAACTCCCCGGGTCAGTGGCGCAAGCCCTATGGGACGATGGACAGCACGTGGCACACGTGGAAAAGCACATGGCAGTTCCCACACAATGGTCGTCCCTTTATTATATGATGAGCATTTAGTGTGACCATGACTATTGGAATGAGAACACTGCAGCAACAGCTGGTTTAGGAGCATGATACAATCCATGGTTAGACATGGAAGATGGCTAGTGTTACAATATTAGGTGTGGTTGATATTTTCATTTCTTTCAGCTGCCCCCAAAGACAGGGGAACTTAGTGCTCAACCACTTGCACTGCCTTGCACTTAGCTGTGGTGTATTCAACCACACTGTCACAGATTTATCTGTGCATTTCCCCAGATGTTTTACTGCAGTAGGTGAAGATCCGTGTATAGTCACACCCACCTCTACATTCTTTCCCTTCACTTTAGTCTAGTGCCTTGACCAGTCACCTGTGCCTTCTGGGTAGGCACATGCTTTACTTACTCACATCACGGTCACGTCCCGTTACTTAGTTACATACATTGTCACTGTAGTTAGGTTATCACATGGTCTCTTAGATACTGCACATAGGCCAGATCTTTAGGGCGACCATTACCGGTCAACTACTGATGTATATAAGTAGGGCAGATGAGGTCTTACAACCTCATTCCTAATGTCACAGAACTGCCCGTTAGGGGGTTCTACAACATCCCTTATCTGTTATGCAAAGGAGCTGCTGGGTGTGTGGCTAATGCCTTACTTACAGATTTCCTCCGCATCTCTCCCTAGATATCTTACCAGGCACCTGACCTAGTAGATTAGCGCTGTAGGGTAGTGTGTGCCTCAGGTACTCACATCACGGTCACAGTATGTACATGTTACGTTACAGTATTTACCTCATCATGTGGTCTCTTAGTTACTGCACTCAGGCCGGTACTTTAGGGCAGCCATTACTGGCTAGCTACTCATGTATATAAGTACGATGAGATGAGGTCTTATACCTCATCTCTAAGATTCTCGGCAATGGGGCTTAGGCCCTCTTTCTCTCAATGTTTGTGTGATGCTGGCGTGGTGGGCTCTGTCTCTCTCTCTCTCCTCTGTCTCGCTCGTCTGGGGAGGCTCTCTTTGCATCATGGAAGATCCTCTGCCACCGACTTGCATCTCATGTTAGATGAGTCCCCTGTCCTGGTAGGCCGGTTGTACAGACTGGTAAGTCTGTGTCATCTAAGATTCTTGGCAACTGGGCATTGGACCCTTTCCTTCTCGTTCTGCACATGCTGGTTCAACGACGACACACACTCTCTCTCACTTGCTAGACTGGGGGGTCTGAGTGACCTTGTAGTAGTGCCTCACCCTCGATGGTAGCAGTGGTCTCAGGGTTAGAGGGTTCCCGGCTGAGCCAGTCACACAGACAGTAGGTCTGTGTCACACACCCTGTTCTGTGTCCATTGTTTCATCTTCATTGCTACATAGTTATCAGACTTCTAGTCTCACACTACACCCAACTGTGGTGCCTGTCATGCCACTGATACGATAGGCTCAACCCCATCATTCTTATCTATTGTTTCACCTGTACCCTGTGTTACGGTTATTTTGATTTTTCGAATATCAACAGAACTCACCACCGAGCGAATACAATACAGGGACTTGTTGCGCAACCAACCCCCTGGCTACTCGTGACTCTACTGGGCGTATCCCCAGATGTACTAGCATGAAGGGCGCGTTTCACTTTTGGCAGATCCAACTCTGCCACCGTTTCATCTTTATCATCTCGCAGTTGATAGATGGCGTTCAACCGCCATCTCCATTTCTATCTATCATTTCAGATATATCACTCCGTACTTATCAAACGTTTGGTACTATAGCGTAGATAGTAGCGGTGACATCTGGGATGGACTTGACCCCTAAAACCTAACGTAGTATATAAACTCATGTATCTACTGTCGAAGCTCTTCAGCTCGACCTTGTTGTACAAACAAGAAGTCTTATACTCGTTCTCAAACGTAGAAAACTACGCTCAGTATTTCTCGCTCGAGCAACCGAACGACTAAGTCCTTGAAGTGCACACAGACTTCTCGGACTTAGGCGAGTTTAATATTCTACTTAACTCGCACTCCGAAACAGACTATATCCTCTAACGCGTATTGGATATCAACCGATCTCCTAGGAATCTCACTTAGGACTTAAAGGCATCTAACAAGTATTTGCCTTGCACACGGCAACGAGCCTACGTGCAGAAGAACAATCTATATTCGCGACTCGAATATACGAACGGGTATTCGACCCGTAACACCCTGTACCCTTAGTCCAATTCCTGGTATGCTGTACTCATAGCATTGTTACATATGGTTGACCCAAAACTCTAGGGTCATCCCTCAATGCCAACATCCCACTCCAAGCCTGACTCCCAAGACTAAGTTGACAAAGGGGTCACTAGTCCCTAAGGCTAGGTTGAGGTACTTCAACAGACTAGCGAGTATTCAAGGAGCACAGCAGGGGATAACAAGCAATGGAGGGCCTAAGCCCCAAAGTTGAGATTAAAAGGTCTGAGGCAAGAACACCTCAAGACCCAAGCTTATATGTACATCAGGAGTGCCATAACCAAAGGCCATATTGTCTACCCTAAAGCAACGCGGGCTGTGTGTGCACGCCTACGAGTCAGGACCTAGAACACTTATCTAATGTACTATCTTATCTGTAAGAGATGTGCATTATCTCCAGTAAGTACTGTGACGCCAATAGGGATGTCACGTGTCTCCTAGTCGTGAAGCCGTGAGTTCGACTCCTGGTAAAGACTAAAACAAATCTTTATAGACAACATCACAGAAAATTGTGACAATGGTACTGGTAACATCAGGGATGTGTAAGACACAGGACACTGGCTAACATATATAAAATCCTGTATTTACTGGTCCAGTTCTTCAGCTTGACCTTGTGTCACAGATTTTTTCCTATTTTTATGCATTTTCCTTGTATTTCTACAAGCATCTCTCAACTTATCCATCTACAAGTCACTACTTAAATACATAGCCGCACAAGCCGAACTATCTACTCTGTATTACATAAGCATAGCCTAGAACACACTCCGTCCAGAACATTTGCAAAGGCTCCACAACCTTCAATCACATTCAACTGCATTCCATATCTCATGTCACATGTATTACTCATATGCTGACTGATATGCCTTGGATTTCCCTTGGCCCTACTAACTATCATTATCACAAGCTTCGGATTATATCATTACTGGTACATACACCCTACTAGTACCATAGGTCCCACCTTGTATCAGGGGGACTATACCACATGTTTATAAACTACATCCTGAGCGACTAGAGTCCTCAGATCTATTCACTTTGTTCATTAGCTCCTGCTACCACATCTGCTTGCCTTTACTTGCTTCACATAATTAAAGTCCTTTGACACAGACATACCACATCTGTGAGACTGGCCCTGCCGGGGACCCATAACACCTGTCGAGCAACTGCCAGGTGGACCAGTGGTGAACCAGAGGGTAAGTGGCAAAGGGAGTCCCACGCCCTTCCCAGGCCCTAAGGTCGACTTAACCAGTCTAGCAAGATGTTGAAGGAGAGAGGGTTGGAGCAACAAGGCAGGCGCACACAGAGAGGTGAGAATGTAAGGGGTCAAGCCCAGTTGTTGAGAATCTCAAGGATGAGGATGTAAGTCCTCATCCATTGTGCTTATACATGAGGTAGCTACCTAAATGTCTAGCCCTAAAGTGACGGCCCATGCGCAGTAACTAGGAGGGCACATGACTAGTAACTACTGTAACATAACATGTACCTAGTGTGACCATAAGGTGAGTACCTGAGGTGTGTGCTACCCTACAGTGCTGATCTAGTGGGTCAGGTGGTCTGATAAGATAACTGGGAGTGGACGAGGAGGAAACATGAGTAAATAAAGAGTTAGCCCCACACCTAGGGGCGCTTTGCAGTACCAGCGAGGGATGTCGGAACGCCCTGGGCCATTCTGTGACATCCTTCTACCAATGTAGAAACATAGTAAGTGTTATCTTGTAACAACTTGTTGTATAAACAATGTCATATATCCATTCTCAAACTAGGGAAACCTAGATCTGTGAAATAACTGAGCCTTAAAGACTCTAGAACTTAGGTCCTAGGCAAGGCAAGTGCAGCAGCACTTTGCAACACTGAATACTCTTGTATAGATACTTTGTTACTGGGTATTCAACCCATAACAGCTGGAAACCACAGTAAGTATGGAACAGATGTTACAGATCAAATATCCACTCAACTATATATTCAGGCAAGATATTCAGTGTGGCAAGTAGCACACTGCTTGCCTGCTTGAAGGTTGCTATCTGAGAGCTATAACTTGAATATATTTGCAGAGCTTTGTCACCCAAGTTTGAGAACAAATATAAGACCCTTGTTAGAATAGCAAGGTTAACCTACAGAGCTTGACTAGTATGTACAGGAGGTTATGTACTGCTATTGAATTGTCAGGGTCATAGTGTCCTTGGTACTGCTACTATGAAGTCCATGGAGTTATGTATGCTACTATCATACAATCAACAGATAGGAATGCTGCTGTTGAATGCAACAGTGGTTGAAATGCAATGTGCCCTGTGGTTAGACATGGAAGGCAGCTAGAGGGCTGATGGACATGAAACAAGGCCTTGGTTGAAGAAGGCCAGCTATAGCACCACACAGTGTGGGTAGTTGAATGCTAATTATTGTTGTATGAGTACTTAAAAAATAATCATCTGCATGATATTGTAACAACAGAGGGCATAGGGTTGATAGACCTGAAATGGTGCCCTGGTTGAACAGGGACAGCTAGGGACAGCACAGCACAGGGCAGTTGAACACTAAGACTCATTATATGAGTAGTCAAAAAATTAATTGTCTGTATGACATTGTAAATTTGTAGTTAGTCCTTTATAATACACTATTGCAGATATTTAGGGTACACAAGACCAAACAGGCCTAGCAGCTATATAGCAGGCCCATCTCAGCTGGTTTCCCCAGTCTGTGTAACAGTTGCATGTGCATGCATTATGTAAGAAACCCTGTCATGTGACTGGATCTGAGCCATTTTCAGTGCTAATGTCACATGGTCGACACATAGTGTTGAGAGTTTGAATCCCAGAAAAACTGTGACAAGATCCCTGGCAACACCAACCTGTTCTGGATTGAATGCAATTCTTTGGACTTTGCAACTGGAGCTGTCCTCAAGCAATTGGGTGATGACAGCCTATGGTATCTGGTTGCTTACTTCTCTGAGGGCCTTGGTGAGCACAAAAGGAATTATTATGAAATATACAAGAAGGAAATGCTTGCTAAGTTCAGCATCTTTATGTAAGCATCATGTGGTAACTACTAAGCCACCAGATCTTGGGTTCAAATTTCTGAAGAACTCAATCTAGCATACTTTGGGAAGCTGTAAATGAGAACAAGGTGCAACATCAACTGTATTTTCTGTAGGCACTGTCCTGATCATGAACTGTGTGGGAAACATTACTGGGACTGGAGCAGGTATTGTTATCCAGCCAACTAGGCTCTGAAGTGCCAACATTGAGCTGTCACAGTTTCAACTGGATTTACTCATTTTCTACTTCATTGCCATCACAGAATGGACCTCTCTCATAGATGCCATTGGATAGCCCTTGTGTCATGGAAATGGCTTGCTGTTGTAATAACCCTAAGAGATACTAGCCTGACACCCTATGTCAGCTTAAAGGGTGCATAAAGCACTAAGGTACTATAAAATGTGACGTTACAGAGTGGCTAGGGCAACAAGTGCTACAAGTACAAAAGTGTGGGAAATCCACTAGCATAAGTAGCTGGACCCAACATGACAGCCAAGCTGTTGTTGTATCCCTGTTGAGGGGTGGCTAAAGCACCATTCAATGGCACATTGCATTGGGTCTATGGTGTGTCCTGTGATACCTTGAGGATAGCTTTCAAATGATACCCATATCATTTTAGACACCCATACATGTGATGGACTTAAGCACCCAAGGCTCCAGCCACAACACATGATTGTGGGATAGTACTACATAAGCATGCCATACCTGGCATGTCATGTTACTAGGGATAAGACTGCATTAGGAACAAATATTAGCTAAGCTGCATATTATGCTATTAATAGCTGCTGCAACCATATAGCTCCACCACTTGGCATTAGCCAGAGTTCTGGACTGACCTTAGAACTAGTCACATGGTTAGGGTAGGTTAGGCTTAGGTGTTACAGATCGAATATCCATTTAGCTAAGTCAACTATGCAAGTTTACTTAGCATGTTCAAGTAGCACACTACTCATTGACTCTAGAAAGCTTTTGCAGAGTCAGAGCATCAATTTATACTGGCTGAGCTTGGTGACCAAAGTTTGAGAACGAGTATAAGATCCTTGTTACACAACAAGGTCAAGCTGAAGAGCTTGGCCAGTGTGTACATGGGTTTATATATTGTTGACTATGGAATGGGGTCATAGTGTCCTTGGTACTGCTACCACTAAGCCCATAAGGCTAGTATGATAGAATATCAAGGGGGATTGTTGCGGTTGTGTGCAACAGTGGCTGAAACATTGTCACAGATATTGCCCCTCCCCTGGATCGAACCCAGGAAACCCCGGTTAGTTATCACATGACCCGTATATAGCCGTAGCCTAGTGGATACGCGCATAACACCCACTCCCCTTAGGTCCTTAGTAGTTAGCGCATTACTTACGTAAGCACATCACCTGATAGAGCGTCGTCGTAGTTACGCTCGGGCCTCTTACTTTAGGGTAGCCATACTATTGACTGCTGCAGCGCATGTACTTAAACTACTACGTCTGAGGTCTTACACCTCAGACTCTTCATCCTATCTATGGGGGCGTGTCCCCTCAGATTCAACGCTACTTCCTCTGCGTGCTAGTCTGGTGTCTCAAGCATTGCGTTACCTTGGGACGTCACATATTACCAGCGGTCCGACTTGGACGTTAGTACGTACGTCGTAAAATCTGTGACAAACATGTTTCGTACCATAGTTGATGTTATGGATTGAATATCCGTTCAGCTGAATTAACTAAGTCAAATTACTCAGTGTAGCAAGTAGTGCACTACTTGTCAGACTCGGCAGAGTCAGAGCGTTGATATACAAGCTGCAGACTTAATTGCTTAAGTCTTTGAGAATGAATATAAGATCCTTGTAATTCAACAAGGTTGAGCTGAGGAACTCGACTGGTATTTACATCAGGTGATCCTATAATCAGGGTCATAGTGTCCTTGGTACTGCTACTGTCACAGATTTCTCTGCAACATGTAGGTACCACCCCCCTTGGGCTCGAACTTAGGTACTAAGGTCCTTTATATCACATGACCTGGTTGTGGTAGTGTAACGGCTATGCGCCTGCCCCCTCTGATGGTCACATGTAGTAGGTACTTGATAACATTACATAAGCGGTAGATTACATACGCTGCACACAGACCATGCCTTTAGGGCTGGTCGCGATCTCATTAGTGTAGCATCCGCATGTATATATACCTACTCGCTCTGAGCCTTACAGCTCAGAGTTGTCAATCTCACATAGGGGTGTGTCCCTGGCTTAATCCTTAACCTCTATGTCTGCGACTGCGACTGTGACTCCCCCCCTCCTTGACTGCTAGCCTGGGGTCTGATCACAACACCTCAACTTGTAACTACAAGGTGATATCATAGGGATTAGGACGACGGCGGTAGCACGTAGAGACACAGGCAAGTCTGTGTCAGCTACCACTAAGTCTGTAAGGCTAGCGTGCTAAGATAACAAACACGAAGCATTGCGGTTGAGCACAACAATGGCTGAAACGTAAGAACCCTGTGGTTAGACACAAGATATCAACTAGAATCTGATACGCCGCAGGACTATGGGCATAGGGCTGTTGTACATGAAAAGAGGGTTACCGGTTGAGTGGGGATCCCTAGAATAAGGCGCACGATAAAGCAGTTGAACGCTAAGTCCTTCTCTCCAGTGAGGCATCAGTAAGGATATTCAGTAGTCCCTGTGCAGACCATAACAGTTGAATACAGATGTTAGCTAGAAGTCCTGATACAAGGGTGAAGGGTTGATACAGCTAACAGAGCCCAGTTGAACAGGATGCTGGATGCACCATGTGCTAGCAGGTTGTTGAATGCCAAGTCTCAGTATACACTAAGTCCTATCACATAGGTGACAATCAAAAAAAAAATACTTGACCATACACCACCATAACATTAGGCATACATCAATGGGTACTGTCACAGATTTATCTGGCAACAGGATCACTTGCCTTTCCCTGGGCTTGAACCCAGGAACTTGTTGTGGATTGAATATCCATTCAGCTGAATTAACTAAGTCGAGTTACTCAGCATATCAAGTAGTGCACTACTTGTCAGACTCGGCAGAGTCAGAGCGTCAATATACAAGCTGCAGAATTAGTTGCTTAAGTCTTTGAGAATGAATATAAGATCCTTGTAATTCAACAAGGTTGTGCTGAGGAACTTGACCGGTATTTACATCAGGTTATATACTGTGATCCTATAATCGGGGTCATAGTGTCCTTGGTACTGCTACCACTAAGTCTGTAAGGCTAGCGTGCTAAGATAACAAATACGAAGTGCTGCGGTTGAGCACAACAGTAGCTGAAACATAGGAATCCTGTGGTTAGACACATGATATCAACTAGAACCTGATACATTGTGAGACTATGGGCATAGGGCTGTTGTACATGAAACAAGGGTTACCAGTTGTGCGGGGACCCCCAGAATAGAGCGCGCAATAGAGCGGTTGAATGCTAAGTCCCTCCCTCCAGTGAGGCATCAGTGAAAGATATATCGAGTGTTCTTGGGCAGACCATAACAGAACTCATGTGTTGTAGTCACATTACCTAAGATTGCTGTTGGTATCTTATCACAACCACATTGTAGTTAGGTCACATGGACATTGCTTACATTAGCACATCATGAGGCAGTACTTACAATGCATGGACTGTTACTTCAGGGTAGTACTTATGTACAACACCGAGTGAGCTCTCATGTATATAGGCAGTATCATCTGAGGGTTACACCTCAGACTTGTTATTCTAGATGTAGGGGGCATGTCCCCTCTTACTTGGATTGCTCTGCATGCTAGTCTGGGAGCATTTGTGCATACAACACCTGGACCTATACTCCCCTCATTGGGTTATATAGTACACCATTCAAGTTTGTGTCAGGTACACATTAGCAGACTGAGCCTCAGGTATGACTTGGGCTGACTGGTACACTTCCTGTAGCATGTGATTACTTACAATTGGTTGTTTAGAGGCATGTGCCCTTACTGGCTGCCTTATTCAGTGCAGTGGCTATAGGTACATGGGGGTAGCCCACTGGTATCATGAGTCCTCCCACACATGTATATTAGATAGAATTCTGGGGCATTAGGTCCCTAGTTCTATTCACTTGTGTCATGGAACAAGTACTGAGCCCCTAGTGTCTCATAACCATGACAATAATACCACTGCACCAAGAGGCACACAATGACAAGTCTCTTGTTATTGGGGGTCCTACTATTTATACAGGAGGAATTCCCATACTCTTATGCATGAGCCACTAGACTAATGTCTCTCATATTTTAGCACAACTTAGGACTTGCACTCTAGCATGTCATGTGCTTTATAGTAGTGTGTCCATATCTGTGACAACCTGTTCATTCCAGCCTAACAAGCCATTGACTTCACTCTAAGTCTTACTCACTTTAGTCGCACTCCTCTCCTTTCTAAGCAACCCTAGTGATGAGTCCTAAGGGTTTGTCTCATGAGTGCTGGAAGACCATGTGATCTACCAATATGGTAGGTACAAGGTGCATAATTCTTGCATAATATGTCACATCCTGCCTTTTATCACAGATTTATCTGGGACACTAGCAATTTTCCACATATTATAGCAATTTATCCGGAATTACCATGTCTAACTACAAGTTATCCAGGAGTTATCCCATATTGCCGCCATGCCGAGCTAAGGCAAGGCATTATTGCACCATATTACATGCTACTAAGCAACTATGACTAAGCATAACACGCTAGTCAGGACTCATGTGTCATATAAATTGTCACAGTACGCTGTGGCATGCCCTTGGTAGGTAACGTGACCTTAGATTAGATAACGGACTTGTCGTAGATAATGTAGGGGCGCTAGCGCCAACTCCAGGTCACGTTAGCACATGACTGCATTACAACGTTACATGTGCCTTGACCCCTTTAGGGCAGGTGGTAGTATAGTGGTGCAGCATGTACTTACAGCGCGACGTCTGAGGTTAGCACCTCAGACATAGTATTCTCATCTTCAGGTCCAGTACCTGGTATCTCCAACCCTGCGCGCTGTGTGCCTTGCCTCTACTCTATGACTACCTAGATTGAGGGCGACCACTGAGTGTACCATACTCAAGTCCTTAGGCACACCACGCGCATATCACGGCACTAGAGGTATTGTGATATAAATGTCATAGCTACCAAAGCCCAGACTTATGACTGCATAGCAACAGCACCATCAGCATAGCCACCAGGCTAGCCCCGGTATTGCATCATAGTCCAGACCAAGCTACGTCATCGCTACATCAACCAGTCCAGCCCTCAAGGCCAGACCATTACATCATAAGATCCTAGATCACAATGATGTCACTGAGCATGCCATGCTTGTGTAACTATGGCATCATAGCATAATAATAGCCATCCGGCATCATTGCTATTGGTCCAGCACTCATGGACCACCCTCTGGACTCTGGCATATGCCAAGTCCCAGACTCTAGCCTTACAGCCTAGTCCACGGCCCCTCCCGGCCACCCCTACATCATGGCTCCAGCCCCCGGCTGTAACCAATGACACTTAGGATTTGGCATTCTGCCTTAGTCCTCCCATGGGCACAGCCAATGGCCAATGTCTCTCAAGGTACTGGTCCACCGACCTTCCATATACCCGGGCTGCACCCATATTCACATGTCCATCCTAGATGGCATGATGACGCTCTCTCAATTATGATTGGTCTGGCCATTACTGGCCCACCGTGGCCATTGTAGAGTAGTGACTTAGCTGTGCTGCCCTTATGGTGCACAGACCACTCTGCTTCAGGGTAGGCTTACTTACGTATGTAGTAGCAGCGCCTACCTGTACATATTTAAAACATGAGCTTGTGTCACAAGAAATCCCCTTGTCAGCTCCTGCTCCAATCCGGAGGTTACCGCTGGCCCAACGGCCATGTACTTGGAGCTGAGCCCCCTCTGTCAGGTCTTGTGCATCCAGCTGATTAGATTAGATAGCCGCTGTGGCTAGCACATGTGCAGGTTGCTATGTGCTACCACACGTTACTGACACTGTGACAATTCTGTAGGTCTCTTAGTTATTTACGTTACCTCTGTAGTGTCACGTTGTGCATGGACTGGTACTTTAGGGTATGACGAGTAGTTGTAGTGCGACCACCTCCATGTATATATACTAGGTAGCTTTGAGGTTAATACCTCAGAATCAGTCTTCTCGGCCTAGGGGGCGTGTCCCCTGGTTATCCACTCACTACTGCGTGCCTGCATGCTGGCGACCCACTTCCTCTCACCACTACTAGTCTGGGGCCCAGCAACTAGTGTCCTCACCAATGGATGGTTGCCCCCACTTAGGACTGGCAGGGTCGTCGTCAAGACCACAATGACTCCTGTTCTCCCTGCAGGATAGGAGATAGGGGGGGAGTTCCCCGGATAGTGGTACGCACGGATTACCGTGTCAGCTTGACGCTCATAATCTTTAATTCTATTCTCCTCAGCTAGCACCGCAGAAGCATCTCTCACCCTGCTGTGCTTGACTGGTTCCCTTGTCACCTTATCCCCTCACCTTAGGATTATAGGTGGTGAGTCCCACAGCTAGTCTGTGTCACCTTTGTAATTATTTTTATTGAGCCAAATTGTACAGCACAGCAGAAAACACATTCTGGAACAAGTTCCTTTTAATAGTAGAACTGGAAAGCTGTAGTAGATGGCTTCAGTTGTGGATACAAGATTGAGCAACTGAAGCCAATGCAAAGTGCAATGTTTGTGAGTGACAAGCTACCAGCTAAGTCCAAGCAACAGAATAAAATCCCATATGCCATAGATGGCATGCAGGTGCATCAGCACCTTGACTCCAACAGCATGAGGCTATCAAGTGGGCAGCAGCAGCACTTGCTGTTCAACACTTTCTGAAATAGCTCAGCATTGAGTGCATATCCAGATATTATGCCTCAAAGGACCTGAGCAGTGCATACAAAACTGTAAGTTATAGTAGACAGAATGTTTCTGTCATGTCTGTGGCTGGTGAAGTAAACCCCTCCAAACATTTAGCACTTGTGGCTTATATAACACATGCTGGTTCCTGATGTCATCTATCATCTTATGTTGCATCATCTGAGACTGTTAAGGTACATATCTAATAGCACTCCTGTTATTGCTATATGCCTCACATTGCTGGCTGATAAGAATGGAAATTCAACCATACTACTCTTTTCAATGCCCACATCACTGTCCTCAAACCCTGGGCAACAACTTGAGCATGGGAGTGGAGTTCAAATCTAATACAGACTGTCTGATTCCTGCTAACTCAATCACTTACAATGACCAAAACCTAGACAAGAATGAGCATTATGAAGGCAATGCTAATGAGCCCAAGGTTGGAATTTTGTTCTGCAAGGTTGGACACAGCAGAGCTGATAACAGTCCTTCAAGATTGAATTGCACAAACATGCCACAGTATCAGAATATAGAGCAAGGGTTATGGAGGAGGTAGAGGACATCAAAAATTGCTACCCTTATTGCTTCTCACACACATGTTCTGCAGGTGTGCAATCTGAATGTGCTCACCAGTACAGAAGTATTGTTTCTAGTTGCTGGAGGTGAAGGAATTGTGCATACCTACACCCCGAATAGGTTCAAGCCACTGGCTTTACAATCTGAGAGTAAAGCAGTCATACAGGCATGTATGGGTGCTACAAAAGCCTCTACATACCACACAGACCCTGTGCCCACATCCAGAGCACCTCGACAATGCCAAAACACATCCAACACATTTGGCATCACAGACAGGGCTGTTAGTGGCCTTACTGCAGGTGAGAAATCCAGCCAAGCCACCTGGGATAGGCAGGCTTGCAAGCATCCTTGATCATCATCTGATGGCATGGCACATAATGAGTAAGTGGAAGGGAACCTGCTAATGTGTACAGCCAGTACCAACACAGGTGAGCTTCTGATGACTTGACCAAACCAAATCTTTTGCATGAATTGGTTACTGTAAACCCAGGGTTTCATCTGAAGGTTTCCACATCTTACACTCAGCAGCATAGGGAGGCACCCTGGTATCTTCTGTGGATGCATATCCTTCAGCAACAGCTGTCATTTATGGTTGTGATTGGGACTTCAACATCAGTCATAGCCTTGCCATTCCCACAGCTCCCAGTAGATGTGAAGATTTATGAAGATCCATGGGATTGGGCCATTAAAGACGCTTGTCAAATGACTGATAGTCAATTTGAAGTGAATGTGATTGAGAGCAGAGGTTCAGACAGAGACTCCAAAGAGGATCCAATGGCCAATGTAGAGCAGGCCACCATCACAGTTGATAATTCAAATGATGCAATGTGTCAATCACTTTCACCCAATCCACTGGCACTTTACTGCTTACCGGATGACTTGAGGATGAGTACCAGATATCACACACACCACAACAAATGACAGATGCCCTCTGTTTCACATCTGCACAATGATAATCAACAATCACTCTCACTTGACCCACTACTGCTTGGCAGCCCACTGCATGACATAGAGCAACTATCCCCAGATGTCTCTTCATCTTGCTGTGGTATACCAGTTTCCAGTTGTTACAGTCTGCGCAGGGACTACTGAATATCCTTACTGATGCCTCACTGGAGAGAGGGACTTAGCGTTCAACCGCTTTATCACGTGCCTTATTCTAGGGATCCCCACTCAACCGGTGACCCTCTTTTCATGTACAACAGCCCTATGCCCATAGTCTCACAACGTATCAGGTTCTAGTTGATATCATGTGTCTAACCACAGGGTTCCTATGTTTCAGCCACTGTTGCACTCAACTGCAACGCTTCGTATTTGTTATCTTAGCACGCTAGCCTTATGGACTTAGTGGTAGCAGTACCAAGGACACTATGACCCTGGTTACAGGATTGTAGTATATAATCCGAGGTAAATACCGGTCAAGTTCCTCAGCTCAACCTTGTTGAATTACAAGGATCTTATACTCGTTCTCAAGGGCTTGAGCAATCAAGCCTGCAGCTTGTATATTGACGCTCCGACTCTGCTGAGTCCGACAAGTAGTGTGCTACTTTATACGCTGAGTAACCTGACTTAGTTAATTCAGCTGAACGGATATTCGATCCATAACACCAGTGATATCAGAGCTATTGCACTGTCATGAAATGGTTCATCAGCTGAGTTTCAGTGCTTCCATATCCCTGCCACCAGTGCTGAGACTCTTATGTTGGATCCCTAACTTTGCTGTGAAGATGTTCCAGACAATACACAATGGGGATGGAAATGTTGTCATTGAGAAAGAGCAAACTGTCATGATCATTGAGATCAGCGATCAAACCTGCCATAAAGGACAGTAGAAACCTAAGGATATCAGACAACAGGTATATTCTCTGTTGATCACTCAGATGCTGGAACAAGCCCAGCATGTTCTGGCTGCTCCCCACATCTGGACAGTAGTTGGTTGCATAGCTGCATTTGGCAACTTCTGGCATTAAACTGAGGTTTGAGAGAAGGAAGTTTGACACAAACTTATACTCACTATCAAGTTGATACTTGAGGGATTGTTGATTGAGCAAGTAAAGCAGTAAACAGAAGCAGTAAAGGCTAGAGCTAATCACCAAGGTGATTAGGACTGAAGTCCAATCACCTCATACTACCAGTGTATATACATGAGGACCTGGTAGGAGAAGTTGCTATAAGTCCCTACTGAAACCTATAGCTACCTAATGATACTTAATGGTCTCTATAGGACCCTTGAATATCCCTTGGATTGGTATAAGCCCCTAATGTGCCCTAAAGGCAGCATTGTATTTGTAGAAGGGAAATATGGAGGTCTAAAAGACCCTACAGGTTACAAAGAATGTGTAATGGGCTTTGTAACTAGTAATGGTTCAAAGCCGGTATTTGTAGATGGGTGACTCATAACTAGGACCAAGTATTAGGCCCGTTATGTAGCAAGTCACAAGGTATGCAGAATGTTCTGGAATATATGGATGGAGAGTGTTCTAGGCATTGTGGCCAGAATAGTATGTGACTATGTGTGAGTGATATTCTGGATAATGCATGGATGAGAAGATATGTAGTAATACAGGAAAAAGGTAGTTAAATTGGGAGAAATCTGTGACAAAGCTCCTCCTCTGACAGAAAATCATTCAGATGGTGGATACACCCTGTTACAAACCAACTACAACTCACCACAAAGCCTTAGGGCAACACAAGAAGCACAGCAGGCTAATAAGCAGAGAAGAAGGCTATCCCCAGATTCAGGGATAGAACAAGGTGAATAGAGCTGAGGCTTGTAGTGCTTTAGCAAGCCAGTTTATATACATGGAGGTTAATACCCCAGAGACCAGTAATGGTCCCCAGTCACTCTCAGCCACAGTAGCTAATACACCAATTTAGATCGATCACTGATTAGCCAATGAGAGTAATCACATGTTATATACTACTGATGTGTTACACAAGCCTCACCATGCCCATGGCCAGACCATGGACCTAGACCAAATAACATCAACACCTAACCCCTCCTATGACCTCATAGAGTCCAGACTGAGTCCAGACAAGGCTGAGAACTGAGCCAGAGGCCCAGATGACTGAAAATGACTAATACATTGCTTATATAAAGAATACCCCCTTATAAGACCTATCCCTCATGTCAGCATCACATGACCACTAGGTCACATGGGTGTCCAAAGTGTGACATGCTCCAATTAGGTAGCTATCTCATGTGACTACCTGTTGCTTATGTAATATGAGTGCCTAATATGGTATTATACTCATCTGAAAGCTCTTAATGAGGCAAATCCAGTGGTACAAGTCTCATGTGCTGAATTTCAATGGTCAAGG
This sequence comes from Wolfiporia cocos, assembly GCA_029448655.1. NCBI lineage: Eukaryota > Fungi > Basidiomycota > Agaricomycetes > Polyporales > Phaeolaceae > Wolfiporia > Wolfiporia cocos. The sequence goes on along the minus strand of JACCLO010000008.1, from coordinate 1,244,609 downwards.
CACAGTGCACAAAATAATGGCCAATACAAAACCATGACACACCCCTTCTAGTCAAATGGACAATGATTGGGATCTTTCAGTTTTGATCAGGAACAAAGTCAAGGGTGGATCATACAAGGAGTTGTACTCCATCTTGAGGTATGATGGCATTCTACAAATTGGGGATGCTGAGAGTATATGAGCATTGGACCTTGTATGAAGGAGCTATGTGGTAAGTTTTGGGCTGTGTGTCACAGAATATTTGACAAGTAAATGCCATCCCCTGGGCTCAAACCCAGGACCTCATGATTGATTAGTCAACACTACCTTAGATGTAGGTAATTTTACCAGTACCTTACATGTTAGATAGGTCATTAGGACTGTAGCTTATGTCAGCATACCATGGAACACCACCTTCCTATGCACGGGCCCTGTTTAGGGCAGTACTTACATCTGTGTTAGCATACATGTATATAGGCTACATCAACTGAGGGTTATACCTCAGTCTCATTATTCAGATGTGGGAGCGCATTCCCTCTTGCTTTTGATGACTCATGTGCTAGACTGGGAGTGCCTGCATTATACACTGCCTAGTTCACTATTCCCCCCTGGGTCATATAGTACACCTCTTAAGTTTGTGTCACTGTGGAGGAGTAACTTCATATTTGCAATAAAGAAGGGAGGTGGACCACTGTGTAATTTCATTCTGTGTCAATGTCACAAATCCCTTTCTTGCCCCCTCCCTAAGTCAAACCCAGGGCCCCTAGTCAATTAGTCACATGACCAGTGCACCACTGTACATAGTGGACTAGTAGTTATGCGCAGCCCTCCCCTTGGTATTACACATAGTAGATTAGTCATTACATACTGTGGTCGTCTATAATTTATGCTTGGGCCCCTTTAGGGCAAGTACATAGCCCATTGCTGTGACGCATGTATATAGTCTACTGTCTGAGGTCTTACAACCTCAGACTCTCCAATCTAGATGTTGGGCATAGTCCCTCTCTACTCTCATTGCATGCTTGTCTGGGTGCCTCAGAGTGTGGTGCCCTCTAGGCCGATACAACCCCAGGTTGCCCCTCATCAGGGCGTACTTGTACGTTAAGACAGTTTTGTGTCATGTCAGCCACCACAGTATGAAATGGCATTACAGGCATTGCAATCAGAGCATAGATCAAATTGTGAGTGACTAGGTGCTTCAGATACCTGTCCAAAATGGCAGGAACGGTCAGAGTGCATCTGAGTTTCATTTTCAATCACTCAATCTCAATTGAAGTGAACGAGCTGAACGATAAGAATTGGACAGCCCTTCTTCAATTCAGTCGATGGAGTTGCCAAAAGGATCGCGCAGAGGCGCCCACCACGGCCCTACGTAGCGGTATGCACGTGATTATCGGTGCTTGGTGCTATGCAAACCCACTGGGTAATAGAGGTGATTTGTTTTCGATAATTATGACTGTGGCACCAAATTTTGAGCTCCACTGCCAAATTTGTAAAAGGGAATGGTGGAGTGTAGTCATTGATGCCATAGATCTGAGCATTGCATTGGATGCCAATTGGCCTGTCTGAAGCTTGCATGTTCAGACCCTGCTCTCTCTAGGATGTTACTTGGAGACGGGAGTTACTCTGAGACCATTCATGCTGCCTAGATGATGCTGGAGAATTAAGCTGGAGTAGAGACATAGGTTTTAGAGGTAGTGTTCTGGCACTGTACTTGCGGCTGACTGACGAAACATTCTGAGATTAGCGCAGTGGGGTATTTATGATGCCATACTCCACAACTTCTCGTTCTTATAATTTTGCTCCATCTCGGATAAAGCCGAGTCATAATTATTAACAACAAATCACCTTTAATTAACCTCAAGTTTAACCTCAAGTGACTCGCCTGCGATCCATCCAAGGAGACAATCTCGCGGAGGCCGCGCAATCCATTACGTACCCTCCACCATATGCATCACGCCCGCGCATGTTCCTGAGAAAGGAAGACAGCATGTCTTGGGCATTCTGGGGTTGCCGTCACGGACGGAGTCTCGCCACGGCGATCCTATGATACGACCTCCCTGAAGCTATCCAGCGGCTATTGAGCAATTGATATTAATCGGGGCTACGGTCATTAGCATCTAGACTACCCCCGCCATAAAACCTCCCGAGGTCGTTTGCTTTGTACAATCTGTGCCTTCCGCACCCTCATCACGGCTCAAAACCCGACGTCGATATGGATCTCCTGCCCAGTAGCTATCTCATTATCACGGTTGCGCGCACTCACTATTGACTATCTATCTCAGATCCAGCAATAGAGGCATCAAAGCAAGCAGAGGTGCAGGAAATATGTATAGTGGGGGCGGGACCCGGCGGTCTAGCTGCTCTCCAGATCATCATGGAAACACCTCAGTACAAGGCAGGGCTGTGGAAGCCTACGGCTTTTGAGGAGCGGGAGAAGGTTGGCGGGATCTGGTGAGCATGCACTACGCCATCTATGGGCCTGGTTGTTTTGGAAGTAACGTTGAGCAAATTCTGAACGGTCGACGCCCCAGGGTGCCCGCGCCTCCCGTTGATAATCCGCCTAAGACACCGTTATACGACTCACTCACAACCAACCTACCGCATCCCGTCATGTGTTTCCAGTCCTACTCATTTCCTCCCTCTACACCACTGTTCCCACCTGCGTCCACGGTCGAGAAGTACCTCTCGGACTTCGCATCGCATTTTGATATGAACCAGCACATCCGTTTGAACACTCCAGTTATTGCGGTAGACTGGGATACTGCATCGTCAAAATGGAAGGTCAAAGTACGCGGGGACGAAGTGCACGAATTTGACTTGCTCATCGTGGCCAACGGGCACTACCGGCTGCCACGATATCCAACGACGCCAGGGCTGGGGGCTTGGCTTGCCGCAGGCAAAGCGACACATTCAGCGTGGTACCGGCGTCCGGAACACCATGGCAAGACCGTGCTCGTTGTTGGCGGCGGGCCGAGTGGAAATGATATATCCAGCGACATGCGTGAAGTCGCGAAGGTCGTCATTCAATCGGTCAGCCGCGGAACTTCTGAGGATATTGATGGCGGGAAATTTAAAAAGCGAGGGCGTTTGGCCGAGCTCCTCGACATCAATGAAGGACGTGTGCTGTTCGAAGACGGTACTGTCGAGACAGGAATCGACCATTGTATTCTTGCCACGGGCTATCAGCATCATTTACCCTTCCTACCATCGTCTCTGCTCAAACTTGCTGTTCCACCACCGGTCCCACCTCTACCTGAGCACCTGTATAACTCTTCGTACCATCTGTTCCCCCTGGCGAGACATCTCTTCCCGCTTTCGAAATCCTTCCCACCTTCACGTCTAGCATTCCTCTGCGTGCTAAGAGCAATCGCGCCCCTACCAGTCATGGAAGCTCAAGTTCGCGCCGCACTCGCCGCCTTCGCACGTCCGGACATCCTCGACCCCACGCAAGAGGCAGTCGATATCCTCACACACTACGAGGACCTGCGCGCACGATTCGGAGACAACGACTTACAAATTGCTGCCGCGTGGCACGTTTTCGAGCCGCAGCAGCAGTTCGACTACCGCGACGAGCTGCATGCGCTAGCCGGTGGGCGGTACGCGAGCCCGGAGTGGAAGGTCCCACAGTGGGTGCGCGACATGTATATGGAGCGTGATGTGCTCAGGTCGGAGTGGCGCGACCTCGAGAGACGAGGCGAGGCGGAGGACTGGGTGCGCGGCGTCGGCGAGGGCGGCATTGAGGAGTGGATCGAACTGATGCACAAGTTGCTGAAGCGTGCGGATGAGAGACACCGGAACGACGAAGATCAGACGGCAAAGCTGTAAGGTGCGTGCGGGTAACATGGTCAACTCTCGGTACTGCGCATTTAGCGTTATGACCACGCCTTGGTACAAGATGGTATACAGCGCATAAGATTAGAACATCCAGTTGCCTCTTCTGAACTATCGTTCTCATAACTATGTACTCAGCTCTTCTGTGCGGGCTATATGCGCATTAGAATGCTTCATGATATGCCGGAGATGACTCACAATGATATTGGAATATATTGTCATGGGATGCTTTTGTGTCAGTAAGGACGAGTCCAAACCCCAGCGTGCGTAGTCCCCGCTTTCAATGCTGCCGAGGAATGCCGTAATTCTGTTCTCGTGCTCTGTCAGCAGGTCGTTCATTTCCTGTACGGAAGCCTTTGATAAATCGGGGGCTTTAACAGGCTCCGCAAGGGTTTTGTCCAGCGCTTGAGTGAGTTCTCGCCAAATGGGTGTGTCCGCTGCGGTAGCTCGGGATTCTGGGGGAACATCGTGAAGTGGTGGTCAGTGGATGTCAAAACACTGGCGTACCGTGTTTTGGCATGCTTGACGACGCGGGAGGACGAGCCTCTTCACTTTCGACAGCGGGGGATTTTAACCCAGAATCCGGCTCCGGTGAACATGACGTTGCTGGAGTTGGGAGCTGCGGTACAGCCGTGATGGCCAGACTACTGTCTTCGCTAACGGGTTCTTGCTGTGGAGATCCTATGAGCGACCCATAAGTCTCGACAGATACGAGTTTTGTACCTTCACCGTGTTCTTAACTCTTTCGACACTGATCCAGGCAGATATGTCATCATGTTTCACTTTCAGTTTGCTCGCCCAGACTCGAATGAGCTCCTCGCTTGGGTTCTTTGTCTCTGCTAGCAGTATCCTCAACCACCCCGTAATCTTTGGTTGGCCTTTAAATGATGGGTACACTGGTGCAGTGATCATTTGTTGAGTCTCAATTGGGGTGGGAAATTTGTGAAATCCTACATATGTCATCAACAGTGAGCTGCTCCTGTTCTTTGGGAGTCTTGGGAGGCCCATGTATGCGATCTCGCTTCTGCTTCAGCACAGTTGTAAGGCGATTAAGCGTGTAGTGTTCGCAATCGGGCAATGCGTGGATCCTCTTCAGCAGCTCCTTCCTTTCCGTGATGCTGGGGTCCGGGTTGATCGCGCGGAACTCTGATGTGTGGTCGACAACGTCAGCGGTCGACGTTCGCAGCTGATCCGCTAAAGGCGGGCTGTGCACACACCATGTATCAACCTGTACCCTTCCTGCGATAGACGCTTGGGCACTTTCCGCGTTTTTGCGGACGCGGATGCCGATGGCCCCGACAGGGCGGGTTGGTTAACGTAGTCGGCGAGCACTTGTGGCTCCATGAGTATGCGGGCGGGAGGCTGGGTGGGAAAGGCGTTGGGGCTGTGGGGGAAAAGAAGAGCGACCCTGGCTGACGCATATATTGCATCGTGCTTTCAATTTGTAGTTTTGTACGCAAGCAAATGCAGACGTCGAAACAATTTTGGCAATATCGCCGCTTATGAGCCTTGCCGGTCTTTGATCTGCGGCTAATCCTTTCGAGGAAGTGGCATTGACCAAATGAGTAGAGGAAGGGTATGGAAAAAGTCTTTTTTCTGGACAGTGGAGTGGGTTCGTTCGACGTCCGGCAAAGCCGACACAAAATATACTGCCAAGCCGTGGCAGATATAGCTTAAAGGCTTATCCGTCACATGCATAGCACCAAGGATTTAACACATGCCGACAGACCCCAGGCCTTGCTGATCATGAGTCACCACGTACTCTCATAACCCCTATATAACATCTCGCGATACGATGGAGGCCAAGCTGTCTCTCTCTGTGCAGCGAAAAGCGCAAGATCTATCGCTTCAGCCCATGAGGAATCTGTCAAGCTATCAGGCGTTCGTCATTGGACCGATAACTGGCTTAGCATAGCGCGTATGTTTTCGTCCGGAAATGAGGCTCTCATGTGTCCTGCCCAGACATCGTTTGCCGAATCCCTCCATCCAGCCTATTCTTTGCCCGCTTTATCCAGCTTCTGATGGGCCTTCCCTCCAGCGCAAGATTGCTCCAGAATCATGCGATTGAATTGCCGACCATTCAATCGTTGACAATCTTTCTCCTGTATGGAAATATCTCAGCACTACCTCAGAGGTCTCAATATTTCAACGTCGATCCACTTGGCACATGGTTTCTGACAGATTGCCCTCTGGCCTTCTGTAAATCTGCTCTTCGAACAGAATGGATTTGCGGACCGTGCGGTCGATGTCACCGACTCCACCTGCTGCGGGCCTCGTCGCCTTGACTTCTATACCGAGCAACCTGGTGTCTTGATACTTCGCAATACCGTGTCAAGATATCTGAACTGGCCTCTTGAATTTACCGGGACCTGAGGCCTGCACCCCATTGCTAGACCATTAGGCGGCAACTGTCGATTGGACTTTTGACCAGCCTATAGTGGAATCCACAGGGAATATCACTGTCCTCTATTCATGTCAAAGTATTCGCTCACATCAAGTGATCACGGAGAACGGAACAGAAACGTGACAGAAGTCCTCCTTGCCCGCCATCTGACCTACCTAGACACAACTTCTTTCAGCCGAAAGCATTAATCACCACCTCGCATCGGTGAATATACATAGCTTCCAGGGAATAGTTCACGATGGTAACATGTGCCGCAACGTGCATGGTCTCGTCACCAGCCTTTGTCGGCATGCATCTGGGCTCCCGACCGCGGGAATTGCCGTTGTTCGGCCAAGTCAGACCGCTTCGGACAGGACGGGACGGTAGAGGCAAAAACAAAAACCTGGTGCATGCAAGAAAGCTCAAGGCTGTCAGTATCCCATCATAAAAGATATATCAATGTCAGTGGAGTGTTGGGAGTGGGAGATCATCATAGGGTCGTGACGGCGGCAATTGACGTTGCTATTGAGCGGAAGTAATAGGCGCGCAAAGGCTGTGGAGCGGCTACAGAGCTCGACTGTCATGTATTTCAAGATGTCTCACTATACGAGCTGTTTTGCACCACCACATTTCAGTACGAGCCGCTCATAATACGGCAGGTGTTGTATACCCTCCGAGGGGCTGTGCCACGCGACCCAACTTCCTTCATTGACCACCTGTCGCATCTTCACAGTTCCCTACTCTCAGGACTGCGCCTCCGAGTCTGGTTTGCACCTGGTTTGCGTCTCTGAATTGTCTGGTTCGCGCCTCAGGCTGATCTGAGCGACGGCGAGTTTGGTTCCGCTACAGCCAAGAGTGCGGCTCTCCGAACCTATGCACTTCACCATGCTCGCGCCGTTCGCCTTCCTGGCTCTGCTCCCCGCGCTCGCATCCGCATATACGTTCAACTTCACGAGCACGCCCCAGCAATGTCAGAATCTCTCGCTCGACATCGTCGGCACAGGCAAGCCGCCGTATAGCGTGCTCGTCATCCCCTTTGGCGCATCACCGCTCCCAGGCAACAAGGAGGTCCGGCGGATATTTCAGGTCAACTTCACGGACACGTCGACGAGCTTCCAGCTCAAGTACCCGACGGACTCGCAGTTTGTCGCAGTGGTGAGTGCGCTCACTGTTGGCCATCTTTGAACGTGTCGACGGTGCCGCGCGTTTTGGATGCATCGAGTCCGTGCTGCGCAGCGAACGCGGCACGGGGCGCTGATGGGGTCTTACGCGGGATTGATCTGCTGCGGAAGTAGATGCCGATGTCTCCTTGGGGATTAACAGCCCGGTGTGCTTGTCTAGCGCGGGCAAAGAGGAGGGTTTCCAGAGGCTGGAAGTGTCACGACCGGCAGGCCAATTATTTTGGGCGGCGGTGGATCTGCCTATCAGCCACCATCGTCATGCTGAGCAATCTGCGACAGAGACTCGCACGGATTGTCTGCTCGCAGCGGCCCGGGCGCATGCCTCAGTGCACGGGCGATGAGCGTCGCATTTGCGCATCTGACAATGCTCCAGGAATTCACGCTGCTTGGTCGCCAATGGGAACGACTAAAGTTCATCCATGTTCTCCTTCGTCTGTGCCTTGGGCTAATACGCCATCTTTGTTTGAGTCATCAAGTTGGATTGTACATGTACAGGTGTTGCTTTGCTCAGGTGATCCGCTGGGATTGGGTGGTGCTATCTTCTGTCATTTTGGGAGTGCATCCGGAAGCACGACGTGGCATCTGAAAAGACGCGTACCGAAATTACTCCTATATGCCGCTGGTTCGCACTCGACATGACAAGCGTTTTCCAAGCCCTTTGATGTCACCTCATAATCCTTAGCATGTAATGGAGTTCTCATCGTAGTAAATCTTCCCTAGGTCAGTGACAGCACTGGATTTGGCACCGGTGGAACGAGCGTCGCTGGCACGGTGTTAAACAGCAGCAACTCGAGCTGCTACGATCCGACAGACGAGGTTGCGCCCGAATTCTATTTTAGCGTCTTTCCAAACAACCAGCTCGTAGAATGCAATACGACGCGCATTTGGTGGAATCCACCAGATGTGGAAGGGTGTGTGTAGTCGAATAATTCGCCGCGCACGCGCTAACTATCTGTGCAGAACGCCGACGTTCCGGGGCGTAATCCCGGGCGGGCAGTCGTTCTCCATCCCGCAAGGTTCGCTAACGAACGTCACGGGCGAGGGCCTGGGCTTTAATTGGACTCCATCGGTGCGGATCTATACGACAGTCATCCTGGTCGCGGGAGACGACCGTGGTGTGGGCACCGGGGGCAGTGGGGTGTATATCGTGTCTCAAGGTTCGACTCAGTCGTGTCTGAATGCCGACTCTCCGTCGTCGACGCCTGGTTCACCTGCTGGTGGCTCCTATCCCACGAGCACTAGTGGCGCCGGGACTGGTGGCTCGAATGACGGTTCTAGCGGCGGGTGAGTATGTTTGCCAAACAGAATCAGGAATGCACCTAACAGCAGACCGCTCTAGCAGCTCTTCCGACGTTGGTGCTATCGTCGGTGAGTTTTCTCGGACATAAGAGGGCTAATAACATAACATGAGCTAATGCCAATATAGGTGGTGTTGTTGGCGGTGTTGGTGGCATTGCAGTGGCCCTCGCAGTTCTATTCCTCCTCTTCATGCGCAAAAACAAGTCCAAGAAGTCTCAGAAGGAGCGGTCGGTCGACCTTCTGCAGGAACAGGACCGCGACTCGGACGAAGGTCAATTACCGCAATACTATCAGCCTGAGCCCTTCGTCTTGCCAGAGCCGACCGCTCCGTCAACAGTTAGCGGGTCAAATGAGGAGGCGGCAATGCGCCCTTATTCAGAACGGCGAGAATCGCTACTCGCTGGTGAGGGCATGCGACCGGGTACGCCTGGCGGTTCGTCGGCCCTGACAGGGCGCTCGAATAAGTCACGCATGCCACCAAGCCTGCGCCCAGTCAACATTGTGCAGCACGAAGACGCAGGGCCACCAATGGACCCGGGCGAAGACCCAGAGACGATCGAGCTTCCACCAGCGTACACGAACATCCGACACACGACGCCACCCAACGAGGAGGAGGAGACATGATCCGAGCGGCGGTGTATATTGATGCTGTTGTTGTTGCGTCCCTGGTCGCCCTCATATGTTGTTGGTTTTTAAACCCTGGTATGCTCAATCTGTGGCCGTTGCCAGTGTCGACATCTGGACTCTGTACGACGGTGCCATTGTAGATGGCATGGACGTTCGCCTGCCTCTGTTATGTATACCACCCTGCAAAATGCGAAGACCATTCACTTAGCAGACGTCGTTCCCTTATCGCTTACAGTCATACTTTTTGATGGACTCTTTGGCAGTACATATAACGTTCTTTCTTGATTTTTCTCGTAAAACGCCATTACTATGATTTGCTATTGTGTACCAGATAATGTCTGCCGCTTGCATACTATATATATCATTCGATGGTACATTCTCTCCTTTCGCTTGTGCATTGGACTTGCATTAATCTCTGACTTGGATCCTTGTGTAAATCGACTCGGACGGCGCCGTCCCTCAAGCTGTTGACGTTAATTACGGACATGCATCCCAAGTAAAATCAATATGCCTCTGCATCAGACACGTTTCAGTGTGCATTAACATGGTTCACCCCGGCTGATACTCCTTCTGCCGGTGTACACAAACCATCATTTGTTCTCAACAGAGCAAAGGCCGTCGGAGCAAAGTGTTCACATACAGGATGTGCATTATCGACCTACGCGTGCAAGTGACATTCTTCAAATGTACCAAGATGTAATATGTATGTGCAGGATACAATGACTCTAGTCGTTATACCATCCTGTTATCAAAAGTGAATCGCGGACATAGTACATCCTCACTTTATTGAGACTAAGGCACCCGTTGCTTCACCTACATATAAGGGGAAAAGAGTATGCCGCTAAGGAAGCATTTATCTGAATCTCACAGATAGGCCACGTCATCTGCAGTTGAAATGCTGCGCCGTGAGCTTTCTATACTGACCTCTCATCATCCGAGGCACTTCGCTCCGCTGCTGCTTAAGCCATGTGGCCAGTAAGTTCGGCATGCAACTTCCTCCAAGCATTCGGGGGATCATCTCGCCACCCTGTCTATACAACACCCGATTTTTGGGCCCGTTAAACCATAATCTACATGTAAATTACACCTGCTACATAGCAGCTGCTATTTAGCCCTCTCTATTTAGCGCCCTAGATCCCACCATCGACAAATTCACATAAGACTGCGCGATATTCAATTCAATATTCGTTGTGCTTTACTTTACTCAGGATGCTTGCATCTGATCATTGCATACTAAAATACTGAGCGCGGAACTGTATATCCTCCAAATTAGCTGTATTGTACAATTATCTAAAATGCATAATTCAGTCAGATTCACTATCTAGAAAGTCAATTGAAGATCTGATAGACATATCTGAACGCTTCCGCAATAGCCATATACCATGTATATGCATTATATGGTTGGGGCCTTAGTTGTGACTTTCAACAAATTCCACATCTGATGTTTGGAGCGTCCTTGTGATGAGGGACGAACTCAACACGTAGTACAACATCGATTATCTGTAATGTTCTGTCGAAAGTGGCAATTTACAACCTAACAGTCATCTAGTGGTCGGCCAATAAGTAGACTGGTTTACAGCACTAACATTGACCTCCTCTTGTATTGGAAGATAAATCAGACGGTCGTCACTGTGTACAACGTCGCGTTTATATACAGCAATCGATTCCGATAACAAGGTTGCGTGAAGTAGCAACTTGGCACGATGTATCGCTGCAGACTCAAATCTACCGGTGTGCAGCAACGAGGATACAACATCGGCCACTGGCATCCATTACTTGGGCACACAGCTCAACAGGACGCGCCTGAATCTGTGCTATGGTCTTCAGGTGCTGGTGGAGCAACTCTGAAGGTCGTCAGAGGAGAATCTTGAATCTGGCTAGGGGGTGTGCCAAATTTCCTCAGATAGTGTCGTGCATTGAGCCTGAAATAATGAGTGTCATGTAAAGACCAGAAGAATGGCGTTTAAACTGTGACACACGATGCAAGAACTGCATTAGCCCATACTTTATATTCCTACAGGTTAGAGTAGAAATATACTTTGTCGAAGAAACCGACATACCGGTTCCCATAGGAAGGTAGAATAGACAGACAGTACTCGTCCCGTTCTTGCGGTCATTTAGCACCTGATTCAGAAGGCAAAATGCGGATCAATGAGCCATTAAGTTGTCGAAATTTAATACGTCCAATACCCACAGTCACTAGAATTCCAATGTCCATGGCACTTCCAGAATAACTCAAGAATAAGACGCTATTAATCTGCGTGGCATTTGGACACGCACCACATAAGAACACCGCGTTGCAGGGCGAACATGATGAGTCTCGATATCATGTTCTCTGTGCTGCTTAGTCGAGTTAACGTTGATCAGGTAGTATCGGATGGCACGAACATAATGACGCCGTTTCTATATCCGTGAAGTATGTAACAAAGGGTCGTGGCAAGTAGCAAGTCATCCGCAAGAAGTGTGCTCAGTTGTGATATCAATAGATTCTGCATAATTGTTGAGTTGGTTATCCTTTCGTAAAGATGAAGAAGACATACAGAGGTTGAGTTAACTGATAAATTTGACTCCCATGTGGCACTGGACCACCTGCATACTTGTTAATGAGAACACTGAAGAAGAAAAAAGAGAACATAATACATTCTTCGCGCAATAACTATGAGTAATACGATCAGCACCACCCGAAATCATCAAAGTTGTACAATGCGCGTTGCGCACCTGGTCCCATACCTGTCTGGTGGTTAGGATTACGAGTGATCCCCATCACCATACAGGAAACGTGATATAGTCCTACCGAAAGACACAAAAGCCAGTATAATCTGATATATATCAGCTCAAGGGTTCTCATTTCAGTAAGCAGGCTTACCCAGAAAGCCACCAGCAGCAACCAGGGTATAGTCTTGGGTAGTACTGCGAACCAGTCTGAACATGCTTCAAAATTAACAGAGATTGATTTTGCTACCTCGCCATATACTGTAGAGAAAGAACCTGATTCACAGTCATGTTAACTATGGATGAATAGGGAATGAAGTACAGACAGTTGGCACGTGAGGACGGTCACAGTCTATCAAATGAGATGCATTAGCACGGACCATCATAATGCACAGTCTGTTTCGGCTTACGGTAAGCATAAATTCCGCCTATAAACGCGTGTCATTAAGGGTAAGCTCGCAATAGACGAGTCGATGCATACCGCCATCAACCTTTTGGTGACAAAATCAAGTTTGACGGCATGAACACATGATATTTTTGCGACCATACCTCATATAGTTATTGTAGTTGAAGAGAATGCCGATGTGCATGTGATCTTCAACAAACAACTCCCACATAGCCTTGACTCGGTATCAGGTTACTTGAAGTTCTAGGTCTTAGTCAAACTTCTCACCGCAGCCATGATACTTTCTTTTGCTGTGTCTAGTGCTCTGTAAACACGGAATACATGAGATATTCCCCTCAGTAAGAGTTAATATCTACCTCAAGAAAATGACCTTGGGGGACGTCAAGACAGTAAGCTACACCACAGTGCAACCAGGATCCATAGACATACAAAAATGCGCAACCCCTGAATATCGTCCCTGTAGTTTCTGAAGTAAAACGCAGTCTGCGCAAGGCTGATCCCATGAAACCTGTCCGCAAATATCAACAGTAATTGTTATTTGGAGTGTATTCAGAAGGGTAGAAAGCATACAACGTTGCAAACGATAGTCCAATGAGTCCACAGCCCAACGTGATGTTGAGATTAAACTCTAGCTTGGTCATAATCTGAATAATGAATGCCTGTCGGAGAGATGCAACTTAGCAAAGAGCGGTCCAGGAGGCTCCACATTTGTACCTCGGCTGAGATCAATGGGACGTACATTGGTGTGTGACAGTGGACACCGAACATGATATATGAAACCACCAGCGAAGCAAAAAGAGAACCCGTTGATTATGAGATGATCTAATATGGAACCACTCGGGTGTGGATCCTCCAAGGAAGCCGTGTCTTCATTGACACCATTGGATCGAGCATTTCCAACAGAAAACACGCAATCCGATGGCTATGCACTTCGGAGATGGCCTGTCATAGCCTATAGTTATCAAGTCGTTGTAAGTGAATGTTATCATTAATAGGGGTGGAGGGGTGGAGGGGTTCAAAAGAGATAGTTGCGGCGAGTATAGAAGCAAACGATCGCTTCGCAGCTCGGCTCTTCAGTAGGCATCGGGCTTCCATTCCTAAGGATCACCGCTGAAACCAGGCTCCGGTGGCCGGCGGGTATTGCATAATGAGAAGAGGCAATAGCCATATGCATAAATTCTAACATTTGGTAAAGAGCGGTTCCTGCGGTACAAGAACCCCTCACGCTGAAATCGGCGCGCATCGAAGGTTTCCACTGTCTGGACCGGTCACCGTGACGCTGAGATGGAAGCACTGGGACCCTACAGTGGCATGTTTCAGCAAGGAATCTCAGACGCTGCGACTTCTACCGAGCCAGTTCCATGCAATGTCGCTGACATATACAGACCTGCCATTTCCGATGCCACCCACTTTATTGGGACCCAGGTCATCCCGTTGCTTCACCCATAATGGAAAAAGAGTATGCCGCTAACAAAGCGGATACGACATCAAACTGAATGACACAAATAGGTGACGTCATCTGCAGTTGAAATGTTGCGCTGTGAGCTTTCTATACTGACCTCTTTCAGGGCAGCACAACATTCGAGGCATTTCGCTCCACTGCTGCTTAAGCCATGTGGCCAGTGCGTTCAGTGTGCAGCTTGTTCCTCGCGAGGTATCTTAAACTCCGAGCATTCAGGAGGAGATCTCGCCATTTGACTGTGAAGAGCTGCTCGGTCTCGCGGGTGAGCTCGACATTGCGTGTCTGGAAGCGGGCATGAGTAATCTAAATATCCTTGGCACAACGACGAGATATCGTCGCCGACAGAAATTGGTATACCGTCTGAGATTCCGCTGGGTGCTTTTGGCCCAGCAGTCTACTTAGCCTCTAGCACGCCATATTGGCCATCATGGGATCTAAGTACCAGACTAGGAGACCTGGATCACGGAGCATGGTGCTATATTCACTGACTATGTATATAGCCAAGGAGATACGGTGCTTGTTAGAAGTTTCAAGCCGTGGAGCCTCGAACACACTTGTACTTTTACCAACTAGCTGGAAGCTGGCATACTAGCATGCAGCTTGACGTACTTCGATCTATAGACAACTACAAGGCATGATCCTGAGATAACAGCGCCGAGTGGCTTTGCATCAAGCGTCTGCTGGGTTCTTTACTTCTACGGAAAAGGTTACTCCTTGTGACTTCATCAATGAAACTAATTGGACACTATCATAATATGGCGCTCTGACCATAGAATCTATCGCATTTTCGGATTGTTTTACTCCATACCGAGGCTGATGGCTTGGGTATGAAACAGTGTGCTTAGCCAGATAATCGGGCCTTTGTATCGTCAGGTGCGCCTACTCACGCACAACTTCCACATCAGCAAAGTACGATCAAATAAAGCTGCAGCTTTGTAACCATCATCAGGCCGCTGTAGAGATGGAACATAACGTACCGCATTGATAAAACCGAATATAGTGATATCCGCCACCGCCGCAGACCCTGTCTCTCAGCCTGAAGAAAAACCCCTCCTATTTCGCTTTTCCCGTACCCACCTCACTGGGTATCTTCAGTGCTGACAATCTGCGTTAGCTCTACTTCCTCGGCCGTATCTACCTCTCATTCGCTGACGGTATCCGATGATTATCCGTACCTCAGCAATTGTACGACGTCCCATGAGTTGGATGCTCGCACATGCTAGTTTGATCGGAGCATTTGCTTCACAACACATGTAAGGCATTGACGTAGCCCAGCCAAGTGACGGCGCGGACAATCCATGAAACTAAGATTATAAGAGGCATATGTCAACTGGTCTCCAAACACACACGACGCATTTCTTCACGAGAAAAGTCACCTGACTGACTAGGCAGGAATACATTATTAACTCTACAAAAAAGACGTCTCCCGTATCGAATCGCGGAACAAGCTCTGTGACTAATCGGAGAAGCGATTAGACAGGATCGGAGGGAGGACTACATCACATAGATAATCACAAAGGTATGAGGCATGATGTGCATTGCGTACAGACCTGCGTAGTAATCAGTGATTTTGATGGCAATGCACGCATTAGTCATCTACTTGCCAGTATGAAAGCTGCTTTTTCATCATATTCCACCTTCTATGTGGCCCCTACAGGGGCCTACGCGTAACAGTACATTGTAGCATCACCAATCACAACATATGGGTAAAAATACCGGAGACATATTGTGCAGTTGTCAATAAGTCGCGTGTGAGGTTGGCTGATGCTGCCGCATGAAGCTCTATTCAGGTTTCAGCAGTTATGACCTGTAAACTCCCACTGTGGCCTAGGCAGCAACAATCAGCGCATTGTATACGGGCCAAGCACAGAAAATAAGGCTCATTATGCTCTGCCGCACAGCCAACCGTGGCTGCAGCTGCTTGCTAGCGTGTCTGTCACATGTGCATGAATCAGTTTCATTGTTCGCTGTATTTGAATTGCACACTCCGCGCCTTCATAAATCGAGCGCGCGTCGGTGGCCCGTCCATTCCAGCCACTACCCACAACCATCTGAGCAGCCACCCTTCAGGCCCATTTCACCTGTCCCCCCGTCCGTTGATACTGCCCTTATCACGTCAATCCGCTCTCAAAGATGATCTCCAACGTAAACGCGAACACTTCGATCGAGACTGAGCGCCAGAGTATGCCACCTATGGCTGGATCATCGACAAAGGCCGCAAACGCATTGTTGGACCCCTGCAGCAAGGTCTTTGAGAGCACGAGTCACCGCGATTCAGAAAATGACCCGGCTCCGCAGGACGAACAGTCAGAGATTACAAAGAACGTACCTGGGGTGCCACCGCCCTCAAAGATTGCACATCGGGTACGTCTTCGTCCCTAATCTGTATCGCTACCTCCTCTGTGGCCTTCTCTTATATTGTAAGCTGACGTTATACAATGCGATACAGTACACATGCTGGGACCCCACCGCTGTGGCGGCCGGCTACGCGGCGCGACTCACGGCGGACCTGCGCAGTTTCCGCGGGTTATTCGAATGCATCGATGACCGGGCGTTGGCTACCGATGTGCTTGACAGCCTCTTCGGTGAGATTGAAAAGCTCGAGGCCGCGTACCGAGCGCGCAGGGCAAAAGCGGAACAACTCCTGCAATGCGAGTATTCCGCCGATGTTGATGAGGATGGAGGCGACGAGGACTTTGGGCACGATGACGAGGAAAATTCCAATCCCATTGACGATGCAGGGGATGACGAGCACGAGCAACTCCTCGATACTTCGGAGTGGCGAGAGGTCGACCAAGCTTCCGAGTGCGGGGAAACGTCAAGCGAGGATGAAGACGGCTCGCATATCGACGCTATATACCAGAGGTCATCCAGCAACACGGATCTGGTCAAGGACGAGGAGTTCAACAGCAGCACATTGTTTAGCGTGTTCGATTGCCCACCCAAGCGCGACTGCTCAGCCGGGGACGATGGATATGAAGCATCCATCAGTTCCAATCCTGGCATTGACTGGCGACTCGACGGCTATTCAGCTACTGATAGCCATTCGACACCCTCGCATCCCCCCGCTTCGATCGTCCCTACCGCGCGCGCCCAGGACTACGCTGACTGGCCCGGCGAGCCAGCGCACGAGCAGCAGTCTGCGTACCCCGAGCGCGTAAGCACGAGCATCACAGGGCTGTTTGGCCACCTGCCTGCACCGTTCTTCGCGCCGCTGAATGCGGAAATGGAAGTACGGGCAATCTCCCCCGTGCCGGCCTGGGCGCGCGAGGCCGACGCACTTCTAGGCGTCCACCGTCACGAGCAGCGCTCGCGGCGTGCGCGGTTCGACGGGCCATATCGTCAGCATTACCTGCGCCACTCATCCGTGGTGGCGCGGGGAGAGCGCGCCGGCGCGCCGGCAGGTGTACGGCGAAACGCCACTGCTCCCGACTTGTCGCGTAATCGTGCAGCATGACAGGGGACAACCGTCAAACTTACACAGCATCACATCAGCCTGCGACGCTGTCGCAGGCTGGAAGGGAGGCATGTATAAGTGAGGGTCGTCCCTCGCTTGTCGTGACCTTGCCTTTCATTTACCATAGAGCGCCATGCGACGCACATCGATGGCGCATAGATGGAGCACTCACCATGAATCGAAGCTGCGATGCCTTGTGTTCGTCTCTGGATAGGGCTTTGTATCTAATCTTGAGCATCGCATACGGCTGTGTATTTAATCTTGAGCATCGTACACGACATCGTGTGAAATGTCCAATATCGAGGGCCTCGCGTAGCTCGTGTTCTCCTATTTGCGCATAATCCTGTTAGCGTCAGTACCATAGGCGCGGCATCAGTGACGACAACTGCTCCCCATCGGTGACCTCGCTGTGCGTCGCCAGAACTGCAGACGAAACGATGTAGGCCTTGGAGTGCAGCGCTGTGTGGTGATCGATGACAGATTGATGCAGAGTTTGTCCTGTGCTTGATGTTGTGGGCGTTGTAGAGAGACGTACGTATGGGCCCGCCCGTTGCCCTAGCGGTGCCAATGAGCGTGTGCGCCTGCGTCAGCACATCAGATTTTGTACAGAGAGAGCGCACTGCTGAGTTGCAGAGCGACTGCACCGTTGATGGCTTAGCGCATGCGTGAGGCGCGCAATGCGCAGGCACGTGACCATGCCACTGTGCGTCGTTGCGCCACTGCAGACGCGCGCCATCATTACGCTACCATGGACTCACCTCCGAACCGCATTATTAGGGAGCTCAAGAAACAACAATTTAAGCCGTGGCCCATCACATGTCAGAGCCGTGCCTGGCACATCATTAGCTCAGAATTTACCTCCACAGGTGATGCCACAGACCCCAGTGGCAATCGCAAGGCAGCCGTGAACATATGTGTTGAATACTGCCTTAGACCATACGTTAATCGACTATCGCGGATTTGATTTAAGAAATTTGCACATGAGGCTGTGTGGTTCAGCCATTCACAGCAATGTTAACTTGTTCGCTCACAATTCGTGAACCCAGGCGTAGTCTTTCGCGTCTGAAAGGACGGTTTCAGCGCGGCCCTCATCAATCAGGCATCAGGCTTTTGGATCACGGAGTGGGCTGCGGGATACCGTCTTTATGCACCAGATATGATAGAGTCGCCGCTCCTTCCCGCTACGGCCCTTCCGACAAAATGTAAGCGCTCATCTGCTCCTGATAAATCAAATCTATCGACGTAAATAGAGAATGAATCGGATATGAACATAGGCAGCGGCTTTGGTGGGGATGGGAAAGATCGGCTCACTCAATTGATCGCCATGGAGGGAGAGTGGCCAGCTGCCCAAGACCGTGTCCATCGAGTGACAGCGCGGTCGACATCGACTCCAATGATATTATATGAGTAGAATATCAACAACGCAGGCCGCAGCTCGATGCGTGCCGTGTAGTGCAGTAAAGCGGCCGCGTCAGGCTGGCGCTGGATATTGAATTGTGGACGTGTACCAATCCCAGAGGGCTAATGTGGAACTATCAATTTTGAGTATAGCTCGGGGCTGTCAGGAGATTCTCGTACATCCGTTCTAGCAGTCGCTGACATTGCTCTCTATACCCACTCCTTTTCGTTCTCCTTAACTCCGGCATTCCACCAGGCTTGCCAAAGGTCCGTCTTTCCGTGACCCGGTCTTCTGTCTTCACAGAGTCTTCGCAATCATTATGCAACCCGTCCGGCTAGCTCGAATGAGCGGCGTACTTTCCCCAGGCTGCATATCGAGGAGCAGAAGGGGGGACGGATCACGACGCACGGACCGTGATCAATGATCGATGATCCGCCGAGTCCGCTCTGCTTATCCGCCCTCCGTCGAGCGCAGGCCCCCGAGGCCTACCTGGACCGCAGAAGACCCCCCTCGCGATCGGTGCCTGCGCGGTGCGAAGCGCGAGGCCCGCGAGATTCTGTGCAGGGACCATTCGTCCTCGAGCATTCTTCTCTTCTCACCCGAGGGAGGGGCACGCAGAGGTCCGCGCGTGTCGCGCAGCGGTCAGTGTCTGCATGCGCGCACCCGGGAAGCCTGCCTCGTATCGGCCCCCGCGTCGTGCAGAACCCTCTGGGTACACGGCGACGCGACGCCCCTGCGTCTCGGAGCACTTGCTCACCGGATCACAGCGCACTGCAGAGTTGATCCACGATGGAGCGGGCGCGTGCGGCCTCCGTTCCGTCCCTGAGACTGCACGATAGATGACAGGGGCCGCGCAGCCCCTCCGTTGCCGTCCGTACGCCCATCTGCTGTGGTGCGGTGATGAAGGCGCATACGTCACGGGCAGGGTGAGCGGTTCAGGACGATGCGTGCATTCGAGGCTCTTGGCGGTTGATGACGCACATGTTTGATGTGCGTGCAGTGTGATCGCAGACGCGAGGTAGGAGAGAAGGCGGCCGGAGACCAGGTCTCTGGGCCCAGCTGCAGCTGGGTGCGTCACTGTTCTGCACGCCAAAGTGCCTCGCGCGTCGGGCGTCCGATCGCGTTGCGGGCGCCCCGGCGCGACATGTGCCGCTCCGGGAGGCAGCCATCGCCAGATGGCATCGGGTCCCCGTGTGGGTCGTCCAACGTTCATCCGCGCTGCAGACAGCCCAGCAAGGGTGCGATGCGGCCTCGTCCAGCAGCGATGCGGCCTGACCAACGGCAGTCTCGCACAATGATGGGTGCAACAGCAATTGGTAGTACACAAGGCCAGAACGGCCGATCAGCGGGTGGCGCAGACCACGGCGCTCTCGCCCCGCCTGGCCTGGTAGCCCCCCAGCGCGAAAGGAGCGCAGCGCATGCAGACAGGACTCGGCCGCGGTCAGCTGGGTCGGCGCAGGCTCTTCTGGCTGCCCCTTGGCACTGCATTGCACCTCCCAGACCACAGCCGACGTCGCGCGCGGGTGACCTCGAATGCGCGTCCGCGGTGCCACCGATCGCCGATCACACGGGCCGATGCACTCTGCACGATAGCTCCCTTCGCGAACTCCAGACGGGCCTGCCCTGCGCGGAGCGCACGGACGCCTGTCAGTCTGCCTGCTCCATCACCCATATAAGACGGGGGCACGCCTCCTCGTCCATCACCAACATTTCCCCTCCCATCCCAGCCACTCCACACCACACCACACACCCCTCCACATGGCGCCGCACTTTGAGATCCCCAAGACGCAGCATGTGGCGATCGTCGAGTCGACGGACGCGCCGCTCAAGATCGTGCGCGACCACCCGGTGCGCCAGCCTAGCGAGCTCAAGCCGGGCGAGTGCCTCGTCCGCCTCGAGTGCAGCGGCGTCTGCCACACCGACCTCCACGCGCGCAACGGCGACTGGCCGCAGGCCGCGAAGCTGCCCCTCATCGGCGGGCACGAGGTGCGCGCGCCCGATGTTTCCTCAGACTACAGGCTGCGCGGGAGCTGACCCACCGCGCGCAGGGCGTCGGCCACGTCGTCGCGGTCGGCGCGCACACGCAGGGCTCGCCCGTCAAGGTCGGCGACCGCGTCGGCATCAAGTGGCTCGCGTACTCGTGCCTCGACTGCGAGCAGTGCCGCAAGGGCATCGAGCAGAGTGCGTCGCGTCTCATCACCACATCCGCGCACACGCACTGACGCTGTCCCCGCGCGCAGGCTGCCCGAACCAGCAGCTGAGCGGCTTCACGACCGACGGCACCTTCTCGCAGTACGTCGTCTCGTGGGTCAGCCACGTGACGCCCATCCCCGCGAGCCTCGACAGCTTCGAGGCCGCGTCCATCCTCTGCGCGGTGAGCCCTCCGCCTTCGCGCGCGCGTTGAGCAGGAGCTGACGAGACACGCGCAGGGCATCACCGTCTACCGCGCGCTCAAGTACTCACAGACGCACATCGGCGACTGGGTCGCGCTCCCCGGCGCGGGCGGCGGCCTCGGCCACCTCGCGATCCAGTACGCCGTCGCGATGGGCCTCCGCGTCGTCGCCATCGGTGCGTCCCCCTCCCCTCCCCTTCCTTCGCCCAACTCTGACCCTGACGCCGCTTAGACACGGGCGCGGAGAAGCGCGAGCTCTGCCTGAAGCTCGGCGCGGAGCGGTGGGTGGACTTCCGCGAGTCGCAGGACCTGGTCGCGGACATCGTCGCGGCGACGGACGGGCAGGGCCCGCACGCGGCGGTCGTGACGGCCGCGACGGGCGCGGCGTACGCGCAGGCGGTGGACTACCTCCGCCCGGGCGGCGCGCTCATGGCCGTCGGCCTCCCCGCGCACGCCGCGCTCAGCGCGGACATCTTCTTCACCGTCACGAAGAGCATCAGCATCTTCGGGTCCTACGTCGGCAACCGCCAGGACGCGCGCGAGGCGCTCGAGATCGCCGCGCGCGGGAAGGTCAAGTGCTACTATGTCCGCAAGCCGCTCAGCGCCCTCGCGGAGACGTATGAGGGCCTCGCGCAGGGGAAGATCGTCGGCCGCGTCGTGCTCGACATGCAGAGCGAGTAGGCGCGCCGCGGTCGCACCGTGTTTTTGATCCCCCCTCCTCCGTGTTTCGACCCCCCCTCTCTTCCGTGTTTCGATACAATCCACTCATACATGAGATGTACAGCCGCTGTTCGCATTGTAGCACCAGCGCAAAAGTGTAATGTACGATAGACGCTATACTATGAACTCGATAATCGTCTCATTTGCATCCGCGAAACATGTGATCGGAGAAGGTTCGGGCATGCCCCGTGCGTGCCTGTGCGGTGATCGCACATCAGTGCGTCCCTGCACTAACGACGTCATATTCGAATCGCGCGGCGGAGACGTCACCCGAATTTGACTGCCACGAGCGCGCGCGGGTCTTGTGAGCTGCTCATTTGACTGGCATGCCCGCGGTGCGTCGTGCGCGCGTGGTGCGCCGCGTCTGTTCTGCAATTGATCCGCACTTAGACTCAGGGTTATAATCGAATCACGGGTGGATCGAACATCGCAAGCGATGGGCAAACGCGTGTGCAGCCGGCGGCGATGAAGAAAGGGTGGGTGCGTCGACCCTCGCCGGGCTGGCGGCAGCCCTGCGCGGGTAGGCCGGGGGTAGGCTCATAAATCAGCCTCTCGAGGAAGGAAGACAGTCGTTCCTTCCTTAGAGAGGCCGGGGGCCGTCATCCCCACTGCTGGTTGCGCCAGACGCGTGGTATGCGATGTTGGAAGCCTGAGCTAGTACGACGGCTGGTTAGCACATACTAGTTGACGTACGTACCGGTACGCGTCTGTTTCGCGAACCCACCGCGCTGGAATGGGATCCCTGGTGGTCAGCAAGGCGTGTCCCACGTGCGGGCTTCCATCTGGCGCGGCCCAAGTGCCAACCATGATTCGCACTATCGCTGTGATCGACTCGCGGGCCGACGGGCCTGCCTCGCGCCGCGCGGAACGCGGAGGGCAGAGACGCGGCGTGCTAGCTAGCGCGCGCTGCGCGTGACGTCACGCGTCGGGCGCGTACACACGGGCCCACAGGCCACAGCGGCGGGTACCGCACGGATGGCGTGCCGCCGGGGCGGTGCACAGCGCGGACCCACAGCGGCAAGGAGGCGATCTGTCGTCAACGGCACGGGGCACGAGACTGGCATTGGCGTCAGTGGGCCGTGGACACATCACGATCGTGCCAGTGAGCCGCTCGACGCGGACGCGTCGCGTGATGTCGAGATGTCCGCGAGGTGCGTGCTTTCCGGGTTTCTTGCGCGGTGGCGGTGAATGGACGAGGATGGGGATGGGGAGCTGTGTATCATGTGCACGAAGGATGCCGTGGGGGCTTCGACCTTTGGCCAGTTGCTGTACTCCGATTTGGAGCGCGCGTTCCTCCGAAAACATCTTGTGGGTTCGTCCGTGGACGTATATGACGTGCCGACATGCAATTTAGTAAACTTGACTTGTTGGGTACGACGGTTCTCGCCTGTGTGCTCGATCTCGACGGTTCTCGATTTTGTGTACAACCTTCAGGGTCTAGACACGGTAATCGAAGTGCTGCAATCTGAGGTTCGCCGTTAGTGCACATAAGCGGGGCGCGAGCAGAGTGGTTCGTCGCCAGTTTGTAACCCACTTACGTTCGACTATCCTACATAGGAGATTCACCACTGCGGCCACGGAATTTCCACACGAAGATCGCAGTAATATGGCTCGCTCGAACGACTGTTGTACGCTCAGCCAAGGATCTCGCCCAAGAATGGAGTAAAACTGCAAAGCGTGCAGGCCCATTGACTTGACTTGAGCATTGGACACATTCTTCTGCACTTACATGATCACACTGATATCTGCTTTGTACTCAAGATAGATTTATTTGTTGTTAGGTACGTACGAAGTCCGCTCCGTATATTTATGCATAATGGTACAGAATGCAAGCGATAGAAAGTGCGAGGATGTTACACGTATGAATAAGCGAACGAAACGGCGGCCGGACGGACCTCCCTGCATGATCAGCCAAACCAAGCCAGGCCAGATGCTATTGTGCATGCGCGTATATACTACAGGGCGCTCGCGCCGCATGCTCCTGAGCAGTCCGAGCACGCAGGCTGCGCGCGATTATTTAGTGTTCAAACTGAGGCCTTTTCCGGGACAGGCGCGAGCTTCTCCGAGCCGCTGGTGGCGCTCTCGGACGCCTCGGACAGCTTGCGGTCGACGGAGGGCGCGTCGTCGTGGCGCACCTCGTCCGCGCCGGGCTCGACCTCCACGCGCGCGCTGAGGTCCTCGCCATCGAAGAGCGCCGCGGTCTCCTCGAGCGTGCGGTTCTTCGTCTCGACGATCATGAAGTAGAGGAAGACGAGCTGGAAGGCCAGCCAGCAGTCATAGAATATCTGAGCGAATGCGGTGTCAGACCCTGCCGATCGGCACAGAGAGCGATGCGGAAGATGGGAAAGAGGATGGGGAGGGAAAGGGAAGTACGCACGTAGTACTTCCAGGCGATCTTGTTCAGCGCGATGGGGTTCACGTATTGATTGAAGATGAGCGCGAGCGAGATCGTGAAGTTGAACACGTTGAACCCCTTGGCGCGAAGCGAGAACGGCAATATTTCGACGGTGTAGGATACGATGAGGGGCGTGAACGCGAGACTAAACGTTACGTAGTCGGAGGCAGTCAGTGCGGCGGAAGAACACGGAAGCCGGGAGCGGGACGCACTCATAAGCGGCATAGAACAGGAAAATGAACGCAATGACGGCATGCGCGGCAGCCGGGTTCCCATGCAGCGCAAACTGTGCCGAGCAAATCGTCTGCAGGATGAAAAAGAGCAGACTTCCCGAGGCGGAAACGAGGAAGATGACGCGGCGGCCGACGCGGTCGACCAAGAACGACGAGAGTACGGCCCAGAAGAGGTTCCAGATGGCAAGGATTCTACGCGGAGATCAAACGGGTAAGCCCTAGGAGCAGACATGGAAGACAGAGGGCGCACCCTGTGATGAGCAGCTGGGTGGCGCTGTCCGTGATGCCGATGGTGTCGAAGACCTTGTTGAGGTAGAACGAGACGAGACCATTGCCCGACCATTGCGAGAACCATGCGATGGCGACGATGATGATCATACGCTTTCGGTTGCCAGGCGTGGCGAGGAGGGACCGCCAGCCGATGTCGTTGGCGCCTACAGTCCGCCTGCGTCAGCACAGACCACTCGACAGGTGGGTGAGAGGAACGCACCTTGCCTATCTAACTCAATAGCCGCCTTGATCTCCTGGAATTCGTACAGAACAAGGGGGTCATTCTCGTCTCCATCCGCATGGTAGTACGCCAGTGTCTTCAAACCCTGCGCTTCCTTGCCCTTATATATGAGCCAACGCGGACTCTCTGGAGCGAATAGCACGAGGAAGAACTGGAAAGCTGACGGGAGACCCTGGAGGACGGAGGGAATACGCCATGACCATGTGCTGGAAATATTGGACGTGCCGAACGTCGTCCACGATGCTCTGTTCATAGCAAGCACAGTCAATATTTCATGGGTTGACTTAGCGAACGACTTCACGTACATTATATTACCAGTGTACCATAATGAATTATACAAGGATGTTAGAGGCGCTCGGTATGTTGGGTATGCGATTTCGGTGACCAGCATCGGTGCGGAGTTAGCTGATGATTTACGTAAGTGATCAAGCTGATACACGGTGATAGAATATACACACCCGCAAATGTCAGTCCAAACCCGATGCAGAATCTATCAAAGCGATAAGAGTATATATCGACGTCATCTAGCCTGTACATACCTTGCTCCGATGAACATCGAAAGGTTATGAGAGGCAGTCTGGACTGCGACACCAACAAGCATTATCGTGGCGCCGATCCAGATCGTGGGCCGGCGGCCAATGCCATCGGAAAGGTACGGTGCAAATGGGTAGCCGGCCAGTGAACCGATATTCTGGCAATCATATACTATGTCGACAGAACATTCGTTTGAACGAGATCACACTTACCTGGATGGCGTTCAATAGACCAAGCTTTCCACCCTCCGGATACCCAAAGTAGTCCTCCCATTGGCTCAGAGACTGGAAGCTGTTCATCAAACTGTTATCAAAGCCATTCGTGGAGGACGTTATCAACCTGATGGCCCTCGTTAGTCAATGACGTCCTCTGTGATGATCGAAATCACCCACAAAAGCAGGATCCAGAGGTGCAGGTATATGAGTCTGATGAATCAACCATTTTCAGCAGGTCTGCGGAGAACATTCGGAGATGCAACGTACCGCCGGTTGTTGTACCATTTCCTGTTTGGGTCGAGCAGATGCGCGATGTTGGCATTACCACCTGTCGTAGCAACGGCTCCGGCAGCCATGGTAGTTAAAGAGAGATCGTGTAGCGCGTTACAATAGGTAAATGAGAGGACTTCTCAAGTCAAGGGAGAAACGAGCGTGAGTGGGCTTTATATGAGCCACGAAATTCTGTCAGAATATGTGTCCGGCGTGTGTACCGGCGGAAGTTGGGGTCACACTGCACACTTAGCGCCCGATTGCTCGTGGCCGGAGTGCTACTCTCGCGTAATTTCCCCGCATAGATTCCGAGCCTCTACTCCGCCTTGTTTCCCCATTGGCTTCGCACGCATGTGAATGCCCGATGTCTTCCTACTCTGCAATGAAAGTCAGGCACCGCGGAGGTGTTCGCTATCATCATTCAGTCCACATGAAGTTCCTGATGTAACAGTCGTCGCACCTCGTCTTGCAATACCATGTCGATGGTCCGATTTACATTCGTAGGCAATAATAACTTCTGGGTCTAAGTCTAGAGGTACGCTATGACTTCAAGCAACAAGCAATGCATGTCTTCCAGGCCGCCGCGAGCCCTCTGGATGCATCATTAGCCGCGAGATGTTCTGGGGCATGCTGATGCTTCCGTGGAAAATGTTTTACGCAGGGCTTCTATGTTCATTGCTAGCGTCTGGAAGTTACCTGAGCATAGTACAAAGTCACGACATGTTTCAACTCCATATCGTCCGAGAACCTGTATGCGTGGCGCCTAGAGGGTAGAAGAGGTGAGAGGATGTTCGAACAATTAGTCCGGCAATCGATATCCATGTGCGCCCAGCAGCTAGAAAGTCCTTGACCAAACACCGCCGGCTCAACAGACTACAAACATGCTCGTGTATCCGCAGGGTGGACTTGCCTGGTACCAGATAAAGTATTATTTCAAACACTTCCTGAGAAAATCGAGCCGTTGCATCTCTCTCGGAAGGCGATGAAGCTGTAAGACAGTGCAGACGGACGAAGCATTGGTCCAGTTTTGTCGGAGGAACGTACGCGCTTTCTTTTGCTTGGTGAGCTTGATATGGCCGAATCGGGTCTAATTGGAATATCGTCAGCCAATCGCCATAGTTAAGTTACGACACAGAGCGCTTGGTTGTTGAGCGACACAATGCACCCACGATCCTACCAGGAAATGAACAGCGCCACCCTCAGCAGCTCTCGTGTAAGTGTAGAATAATACATTGGAGGCGATCCATCTTGAGAATCTGATCTACATGTCGGACATCAATTCTCTATAGATAGCGCTCTCTCATGTAAGTATAGCAACCCAGCAGAGCACATATAGCTACCCAAAATCATACCTAGTTTGGGACAATCGTCTTCAGGTACATGAGAGCATGGATCATTGCGTCTCAGGATTTGGAGGCGAATGTGTAATATCAACATTATGAGTCAGGAGCGGGCTGGAACTGGGAGAGGTCTGGCCGTCGACAACGTCGGCATGGCTAGCGATACTAGTTTGGGCCGAATCCGGTCGCTTTCGGCGACCAAACGCGACACCCCAACTACTCGCAAGGTAGGCGAGGCGACTACTCGCGCTCGTGCCAGTACCCGCCGATGAACCTGTCGTAGCGCCGAACAAGGCGCTGGACACGTTCGTGGTAGTGGGTAATGCGGTCGCAGGATTTCGGGGTGACACACGATAGGAAGTTGCCCGCCGATGTGTCATCAGACTAGACAGCCCCTCGGTTGGTGAACCTTCTGGCGATGGGACTACTGAACCCTGCGGTGTGCCACTCCACATACCCGCCAAGTCTGAAGAAGATGGTGCAGGTACGATCGCCTGCTCAGATATAGCAGTTGTAGCAACTGCTTTGGAAGCGGCGGATGTATTCCCAAAGGGGATGAGACCACCGGAAAACCGGGACGAGGTAGAGACCCGTGATGCCCTCGAGCCCGGGCGGCGAGAGGAAGGGCCAGGCGCGCTAGGCGATTGTTGAGTAGATACGCCTTGCAACGGAGACGATGGAGAACGTGGAGACGCGACTGAGGTAGGCGTCTGAGGCTGGACGGTCGCGTTCTGCTCCAGCGACATCTCAGGAGGAGACGCTTGTGCCAATAGACGAGAAAGGGATGATGGACCCGCTGTGGGCGAAGAGTTAGCCCGACTACGTGCTGGGAACAGTCGCGACGTCGGTGGCCGAGTGGCGCTGAAATCCTCCACCTCTGTATCTGGAACCCCTGGAGGTAAGGGACTGACTTCCTGTATTGGCGGACTAGGCGTCGGCGAGTTGGTCAACTCCTTGATCTCCGAGGGAATCTTCCGGGCCAATTCTCGAC
This sequence comes from Wolfiporia cocos, assembly GCA_029448655.1. Taxonomy (NCBI): domain Eukaryota; kingdom Fungi; phylum Basidiomycota; class Agaricomycetes; order Polyporales; family Phaeolaceae; genus Wolfiporia; species Wolfiporia cocos. Next base: position 1,216,269 of record JACCLO010000008.1, on the reverse strand, counting down.
GCTTTGATGTATAAGCTGGTTGCGTCCAGTCCTCGACCTCCAACATATAGTATTTCACGCCATCGCCAAGGCCGTACGGATTCGTGCTTGGATCCTAGAACACCGAAATGAAATTGTTGACGACGATCTGCTGAAGGATGAATCCAGAATGGCATGTACGTACGTTGTGATCAACCACACGCTCTGTGATCGACGTGATCCTGGCTACGATCCATTCGCGCGTTTTCAGCTGCTCAGCAAGATGTCCTGTGGCTTGCAAAAAGTAATGTGGGAATGACACTACAGTAATCACCCGGAGGAGAAGGAGAAACCTCGGATATCAGTGCCTGAGCAGCCCCACACGAGAAGGCGACAGCACAAACCGTTGAATGCAGCCCAAGGTTTTGACACTGAATTCCTGGTCGGTAAGAATAGTGCAAGGTCACCCTTGGCGAAGTTCCTGAAGGAGATCTTCCCTTTGGCCCGCTCACGATATTCCTTACATTGCCTCTGCCACTTTCGAATTGTGGAGGCGACTTTGTTGATCGCTTCCAGGAAATGATCGTGGTCAAATGACCGCAACACTTCGAGTGCTGCTGCAGGATCGGAAGGGTCGACGGGAGGCGGCTCGTCGAGTTGGTGGAGCATGCTATGTCGACCATGACTCATGACGGATTCGGCTAGGTTAGACTGGTGCGAAGCCTTAGCACCGGGATGGGTAGCCATGGTCTGAGCAGCCGCCAAAGCCTTGACATGTGAGTCCCGGAAAGCAAGCGCGGCATCCAGGATCTGGGCGACGAGGCGATTCTGGTTCTCCAACTGCAGCTCGTAGTCAGACTGTGACGCCCGTCCGGCGCGCAGGTCTTCTCTCAGGACTCGCTCAGCATGCTGTGCCTCCCGAAGCTCATGCTCGACGCGCTGTAGTTCTTCTCTCAGGCCGACCGTATCTGCAAGCGCCATGTCAGTCTGCACACGCGCATCCTTGAGCTGCCGTTCTGTATCCTCCAGCGCAGCCCTAAGTTCCGAGAACTGGTGCTCGAGGACCGCGCGGTCGCCGTCGGCCTCGGCTATGTGGTCACGCATGACGCGGTCATGCTCCGAGGCCTGCGCTCGAAGAAGCCGGTCCTTCTCCCTGCCCGCTTCGATGAGGGCACGCTTGACTCGATCGCCCTCCGTCCGGGCCTCCTTGATCTGCGACTCGAGGTCTTCCCCGCGTACGCGTGCCTCCTCGAGTTTCGCCAAGGTCAGCGCCTGCTCCTCCAGCAACGTGGCGACCTTGTCCGTATTGCGCTTCTCGATCGCCTTAACGTGTTTGAACTCAGCACGAACCTGTGCAAGCTCCTGCCGAAGGACTTCCACTGCCTTGGTCTGCTCCGTCGCCTCTGCGAGTGCACGAGCCAAGGATTCTTGGTGCCCATCGGCGTCAGACGACAGCTCCGCATTCCGTTCTTCTAATATCCGCCTTGATGTGGACTCACTCTCCAGCTGTGCCCGGGCCGCACGTAAGTCGCGCTCCAGCTGATCGCGCGCTGACTCCTCGGCTTGAAGCGAGGCCCTCAGCTGAGCCATCTCGGCCTCCATGACGCTGCGCTCGTGCTGAAACGCTAATTCCCTCTCGTCTTGCGCCTCGTGAAGCTGTCGCACTTGCATCTCCAATTCAATCTCATCCTCTGTCGCTGGACGACGGCGACAACATGTTAGCTTATAAATTAGCGGCCCTTGCGCTACTGCACAAACTCACATCGTCGCCGATGATTCGTTAACCGAGACGCTGACAGTACTAGGTCCGAATAGTGAGCGCACTAATCAAATGGTAACGACACATGCTTACATGATCGTTCCGCGATCCGGTCGAAACCTGATTCCAGACCGTCCATCTTCACGATCAACCTCTCCAAGCCAGCACGGGCCTCCCTGACGGAAGCAAGCGCTGCAGGGTCCTCGCACGTCTCCGCAAATTGTTCCAGCTCGTCCAAGACCCGCAATAGCGCTGATAACGGAGTAACCGTCAATTTAGGTAACGTGAAGGGGCGGTCTAGCGCGGATTGAAGACACTCACCGTCCACGTCGGGGCGCTCGAGTGAGTACGGGGAGTCAAGGGATCCGGTGGGCGAGAAATCGATGCTGGGCACGGGATCGTCTGTCCCCTTGATGTCAAACGGGAGCTGTCCTGCCACCTCGCCACGGTAGACCTGCCGCCGCTTCCGTTCGTTCGCGCTACTCCAGAGTCAGGCCTCATGGCTCCACAAAAGAGCTGGGTAAAACGTCCGTCGACTCACGAGAGCTTGGCCATCATTTCCAAGATGCTCTGCGCCCGCTGATAGAAAAACCGCGCTGGTAATTGCAATGGTCAGAACGCCGAAGAACCGTCTTGTGACAGTGCGGAGGCTCACCGAATTCCTTCCGCCTGACAATCTCCACGACCGTCGCACCGTACGCATACAGCATGTTATGGAGCCGCTGAATATGCGAAAAGCTGGTCTTGGCCTTGAAGCTTGCTTGTAGCGCATTGAGAGCTGGGGACAACTCAACCAAGTCATCATTAAGGGTGCTGATAAGTCGTAGAGTGGTGATGCAGTGTTCAGTGTGCGAGTTCTAATCCGGATTGGCGCCATTAGCGGTGGTTTCAATTCGCGCAAAGAACCCATACATACTCTGATCTGAACGATAAACTGCAATTCACTTCTGAGGGTGCCGTCCAGCTGACGTAGTTCTAGATTGATTTTTGAGTGGTCACGGACGCTGGTATCAGCCGCACTGTAGACGTACCCTGCAGGAACCTCTCGGAACCCGAGGCGGGCTCTACGGCGGGTTTAGTGAATTCGGAAGCACGCCAGGAGATTACTCACTCTCGGCAACGGCATTGATATCCTCCACCTTGTTCAGCACCTCCTGCGAGCGTCTCACACAAGCCTCGGCATCCTCAAGCAGGCTGTCGGCGCAGCTCACTTAGAGCGAGTCCTACATGGCCGCGCCCAGCTCACCTCTGATTCGTCACAGCCGCACGCACCTCGTCCGCGCCCGCGTTCAGCCTCGCCATTGCGTCCCGCACCTGTTCGAAGCGCGCCTGCAGGTCCTCTTCCACATCGTCAGCACATATGCGGTCGCCTGCACGGGAGCACTCGGCACGCACCGTGCGTCTTCGTGCAGCTCTCCGCGACCTGCTGGAATCGCTCGCGGCTCACGTAGTCGCCGAGCGTGCGCCGGCGGTCGCCCGCGTCCAACGCGCGGCGCACCTTGTCGCTCAGGAAGTCGCGGTGCACCGTGACGCGCCCCGCGAGCTCGAGGTCCGCGTCGAGCCCCGCGAGCAGCGCCGCCTGCCGCGCGAGCTCGCGCTCCGCGCCGCCCGCGACGCCCTCGAACACGTCCGAGATCGCGAGCACGTGCAGGTCGAGCGCGCCAGATGCGATGCGCAGCGCGGCGTGCTGTCGATGGAGCGCGCTGAGCGTGAGCTGGATGTGTGCGTCGTGCGTGTGTGCAGTGTGCAGGTAGGATGTGGCGAGCTGCGAGAGGCGGAAGGGCGGCGTCGATGCGATTGTGTCTATGCGCAAATGTTCTGTTGTGTTGTAGAGTAGTGTGAAAGTGTACATACCCTCTACGGGAGGCTGCAGCGGTAGTTCGACATGTAGCTCGTCCAGCACCTGGCTGAGGTCGAGGTCGAGGTACCGCTTGTTGAACGCATATATTGTCTACAGAGCTCGCAAGTCGACCCATAATGAGGACTAAGCGGACACACCTCGTCTTCCACCCCCGCGAGGTCGCGGACGTTGTCAGTCCTCAACCGCCGGCCATCTGAGAGGTATGCAAGGATGTTCTCATGTGGCACGCCGATCTGCTCGCCCAGATAGTGCTCCAGGTTATCGGTTCTGAATCAACCGCCTCAGCATCAGCACTAAAAGACGGCCGATCGCGCCACAAACCTCTCTAAGTCCCATAACGAAACATTGAGCTGCAATGCCGCCCCCCTCGGTCAGCGTGCCATTCCCGCTGGTCAGGCCCAGCATGTGGGTATCGCGCACCTCGATAGCCTGTCCATCCTCAGCTCTGCATAGAAGTATCATTCTGGCATTCGTTACGGACCACAGCAAGCGAAGTGGTCGACGGAATGAGCGTACGCTGTCGCCACCGGCGAGCACGCACATATGGCTTAGCGCCGATCTCACGTGCAGCACGTGCCCCAGAAACGCCCAGCGATATGAGCGCCAAACATCTTCTGTCATTTCCGCTGCTTCCAGTAGTCTCAAGCTCATGTAGCTAGGGCACTCGTACCGACATGAATTACAAGGTTCTAAATCCTTCTTCTCGAGGTGTGGATATCTGCGTTACATGACTGCTGACTGCAGCTCTGGGCCAGCAAGCGGTCTTAAAATTTGACGCGTTCACAGCGCGTTCTGTCTTTGTTGCAAATTGCGTTTGCAGCTGAAGATAATGCTGCAATAATTCATCCGTGAGTAAATACATTGAGTAGTGACACTCACAGTCAGAAGCCGCGCTAGGTAGGCTGTTCCAAGCAATCTCTGCATTCTGATCAACGGACCATAGTATTCCTACGGGTAGTTGCACTAGAACTACTGAAACAAGCTGCTATCTCTGCCGGTGTCATGAGCTAGTGACCTGCTCGCGTGTATCTGAAACAGTGGCACCAGTATACGGTCTCTCTGGCTCGTGATCACAAACTAGGCTTGCTGTGTTACCATTTCCTACAGTGCCTCCAGGGATTGTTCATCACGCGCAGCTTTGATGACCTGAGTACCCTGGTCCCGCATCAAGGCGTGTTTGTCCACCGTGCATACCGCCACGTCAACTGGCTTGTCCCCTAGTTCTCCCATCAGCGGTCTCTGTTGCATTGTTGATCACTCAAATAGTCTCGGCTAGATCTTTGCTGATCAACGGCTGACCACGATCGCTTCTTTGATATCTTGCGCCAGCACACCGTATCTCTTCGACAGCTCGTTTTCCAAGTATACGCCGCAACAACCCGGGCGTGTCTGGTGCGCCACGGTAGTGGCGTCCTCTCGGCATCTAGACCGGACAGGTACTCCCGTTGCGTGCGCAGCGCTATTCATTATCGCCCCAGCTGTGGTGCAGTCTGAAGGGCCTCGAGCGACACATCCGTGCTACGTCAGCTTTACGCTCTGATTGCGAACGGGGCGCTGGGGTGGAGCGTATCTAGCTCAGAGTGCACATATGATACCCTGGCGCAACCTCGAGCTCACCGAATGTATGCGCCAGAACGCGTCACAATACCCAGCGCCAGCCGTCGGGAGCGCTCCCCAAAACAAGCATATGTCCGATTCCATAGCAAGGATGCCGTCGCGGAGGCACTACAAGATCCAACCGTGCGCGTGCCCTCTTCTCTTCTCGCGCACCAACCCCAATCGCGGATTGCACAGGCGCGCCCGGCCAGTTCGCGCGAACCGCACCGCGACCCCGTTCGAACCGCGCCCGGCTGCCCGGTCAGCTGGTCTTCCCGTCCGCGCACCGAACGGTGTGGCCGCGCCACAGTCGATCGCGCCTCGCCGCGCGAAGCCTCCGCGTAATCACCGTTCTGCCAGCCCGCCGGCGCGCGCCCGGAGCCTGTGGCCCAATCCCCGGGCGGCGCCCCTTCTCCCGCGCGTCGAGGACGGCTGCACGAGCCCAAAGACGGACAAGCCCGCACCTTCACGTCCCGCGGCGCGCCGGCGCTCCGATCCACTGCCCTCCGCTGCGCTTGTTTCACCAGCCGTGCCATGGTCCGCGCGCCCGCGTGCTCGCCCTCACCGTTGCGCACTGCCGCACCGCGCCGACCCCCCGGTGCCGCTGCCAGTCTCGGCTGCTGGCTTGCGGAGAGGACGCCGTTCTCCGCCCGTTTGATATGCCCGCGGAGATGCGCGGCTCCCCGCCTCGCTTGCACGCACGACTCGGGGTGAATGAAGGGGCTAGTGACCGATCACACACCCAATCACCCGCTAGTTCTTGCAAACGACCGTCGATGCGCTCCCGCATTCACCGAGCAGCCCGCAGAACGCTCCCGGCTTTTCTGTACAATCTCCCGTCCCCATCCCCGTCCCGTCCCTATCGGCCTTGCGCTGCAGCTGCAGCACAATTCGTGTTCGATCGTTCCCTGAACCACTCCCTTTCCGGCGAACCACCCGAATTTCCACCCTCTTCTCACGTCTATCACGCCGGGAACCCAGATCGCCGCGACAGGGCACTTCTCTACCTCATCGGGCACCTCGGAGCACAACCAATTTGTACGCATGATCAGCCACGCCCCGCTCGCTTGCAGGAGACTGCCTATAGCGCACCACGGCCAGGGTGGTACTCAATTGCGCGGCACGCTGCCTGTAGTCCTCGAACGCGTTCGCGATCGTTCTCCCCGCAGGGTCTGGGGGTTCTGAATACATCGATTATATATTAATTGTGGATATTGACGGAAGCGCATGGCACACGATTAAATCGCGATCCCCCGCGACATAGGCGCGCCGCAGTGCCGGACGCGCATCGCATCGTGGATCGTGCTCTGCCGATAGCGATTCAAGCTGGCGCCTCTGCGCGCGCCTGCGCCTGCGCTCACGTATCACGTACAGCTTTACGTCCCGATATCCTGCGCTGTGGCGGCAGCTGCTGCTCGTGCGAGCGAGCAGGCATGTGCATATGCAATAGGCTCAGCCATGTGCCGTATTCCGACGGCTGCAGGCGCAGTTCGCGAAGAGCGAGCACTTCTGAGCATGAGAGTCGATGCGGGTCCGCTATAGGCCCCTCTGTACGGTACGCACGTTCGCGAAGCACCGGTGCACTCGTATGCAGCCGCATCTAGTCTATCCTAATATGAAGCGTGAAAAAATACACGTCCACACTTCCATGGATCAGAGCCGTTCCCTGCCTCACGTACGCGTACGGTGTGCTGTCGTCCACCCCCTGTCGCTGTGTCGGATCGCCTTTCCAAAAATCCCGATCCACGAGGCGGCAGCATCGCCACCGCCGGACGGGGAAACGCCCCGGTACGCCCTCACGCACCAAGCAACGCCCCAGGAGGATACAGAGCGCCTTGGAAGCTTCACGGGCGCCCGCGCGGCAGCCAATGAGCGCGCGACGGCCGTAGCGACGCAAATTCCAGCGCGCTAATGAAATTTTGCGCGCCCCTATTGGATTGGCGGGCCGACGCGCTCGCCCGCCCCCGTTGCGAGCCGGGGACGCGCGCGCGCACCAATCGGCGCGGGCGATCCGCGATCTGGGTGCTGGTGGGTGCCCAGAACGCCCGCGCCTGCGCTGCGCCAGCGTCGCCCCGGCTACCCGCGGTGGCTGGGCCGGTGGGCGTCGCAGACCAGCAGATCAGTGTGGCCAGGCCGGGCCTGAGAACGCTCCGACATGCTCGGGCGCGCGAACCACCTCTAGTCTGCGGTGCAGGGCATCTATCACACGTCTGTGATCGTGCCAGTGTCCATTAATCTGTTGCTGTCGTCGCAGGTGCGCATCAGCTGGGATCATGGCGTGGCAAGCGGTATTATGTACGCGATGCGCTTGTACGTCTTGTTTGAGGCTAGGGCTGGATGATTGTGATATGCTATCAGGTTGGCACCGCTGTGTGTCGGCCGAGCTCTAGAACGGAGGAATTTGACGGGTGGTGCGGTCGCTGGCGCGCGGACCTGATCGCACGGGCGTGAGTCACCAGCGCGAGCCCGTGGCCGCTTGGCAATCAGACGAAACGGCAACGCGGTAGACGTCGCAGGACGACGGTGCAGGGCAGGTACTTGCCAGAGCTTCCGAGATGAAATAAACGCACGATTCGCGACGCGAGATGCGTTCCGACAAGGAGAAGAGGGGCGGAGCCCGAGGCTGGACTTTCCGTGGAGCGCCACGCGAGCCCGGAGAGATGGTCAGATCCGTTTGTCATCTGCGGGATTGGGAGGAAAACGAGCCGCTCCAACACCACGGTTCGGCACGGTCGAGACCGCCTTCCACAACGGCGCCACTACGCCTCGGGTATCGAATCGTCCTTGCGCCTGAGCGCGCGTGCGTCCACGCCAAAACTGCCGTCAGCCAGTGTGCGCGTGCGACCAGGCCCGCAGCGACAGCAGCGTGCCCTGGATATCCGCGCCCAGACACGGACGCCCAATTTCAACACACGGCACCCCGTCGAACAGGGCCCGGGCGTCGTCGCCAGTGTGGCAGCGAGTGGCGCAGCGAGGTCGAGAACACGCGCGCATGCGCACGCTCGCGCACCCCCGATCGCGGCGTTGCTGGGCGAAATGGGGTCGCGCTCGGCGGGATCCTGGCCGCCACCGCGGATACCCGCCACCGCGAATACCGCGCGTTGCGCTAGAAGAGATCGAAGCCGCGTACGCGAGGCCGTGGGGGCTGAGCAGCACAACAATAGGCCGCACACCGCGCTGCACCGCGCCCGCTCGGGAGGATGAGGAGCGCACACGGCTGCAGGCACGCGCGCAGCCCCCGAACGAGCGTTATCGATTCTCGTCCTCTCCTCGCCCGTCTGAGAATTGTCGGTTTTCGCCGGCATCGCCCCGGCCCCCGCGCACGCTCATTGGCGCGGGGATGTGCGGAGCTCTAAATGCCGCGGGCAAATGGCAGGACAACGTCGCGGAGCGCGAAAGTGGAGACGGGTCGGACCAGTTTGTTACGTGCGGACGTCATGGGGATTCTCACGGAAAAGGCAAGGTTTATGTCATCTGATCCCTAGCCGGAGGTGGCCACAGATTCCACCTCGAAGGGCGTCTGCTTCGCACCGCACCGCGCTATAAATCCTCTCGTTACCATGATTTCCCGATAAACATCCCCTCGCCCCGCGCACTCTCAAGCACTCCTCTGTCCCATCGGCGCGTCGTCCGCCCGACCCGTCTCTTGCCTTTCGTCTCACTATTTCTTCTCGGCCCCCCTCCACCAACATGCCTGGTCTCGTCAGCGATGCGACCCGCATCTGGGAAGTAAACATCTACTGGGCCCTCCACTCGCAGTGTGGTATATGGGACCCGAAGGGAAAGGGCGTTGACATCTGGGAATGCATTCGAGCCCGTGAGTCCAACAAATTTTCGTCTGCACCCGGCACCGCAGCTGACCCGGCCGCCCCCAGACAATTCCACTGCAGGCACACAGGTATGTCTCGGACGCGTCGATTTTCTCTTTTTTTTTCACGCGTCTGACCGCGCATCCGCACGCAGCCACCGAACAGCACGTACTGGCGGTACGTCACGCGCCGATGACCCCGCGAGGGAGCCCGCCGCCTGGCCGGCTAAGCCCTCGACCGCCCTCATCCCTGTCCTCGGTTTCACCTCGGTGCCGCCCTCGACAGCCTCATGCCGCCGTCGCGTCTCGTCCACACCATGCCATACCAATCACCGCCGCACCCGCGCGCCGCCGATTGCTGATATGCGGTGCACCTCATACACGCCGTGCCGCCCGCCAGCCTGCGTCTCTCGACCCGCCCTGATCGCTGCGCAGGCGCCGCGCGGGACCGTGGCGCGCCATCACTGCGGGAGCCCGAGCTGTGCTAGCCATGGCAACGCCGCCAGGCTGACCTGGCGCGACGGATTTCGTTTGCATCGCCTCTCGTTCGCTCGTTCGTTGACGTCGCATGATTTCCTGCTTATCTCCACATCTGCCTGCGTTCTTCCCTATGTATTCTCGATCTTCTTGCAGCTTGCTTCTCTGCGCTCTGCCTTGGCGGGATCTCCTCGGGCTCTCGCCGGCCGGAGCATAGCGTTAGTAATGTGCTAGTGTGTATCAGTCCTCACATCAGTCCTCACATCAGTCTCTGTTCTCTTCTTGCTCTGCCCACTCGTCGCCGTCGCATTCGTAGTCTACACGCAGTATAGTAGCCCTATCTACCCACGAGCACCGCCCCTCGCATACATAGCAGCCTCTCGGGTCCAATTGCATCTGACCTCGACTCTATCTTTGCGCCCCGCCGAGTGTGTATTCGCGTTCCTTATCTCCTCCGCAACGTCCGTCACCGGTGGCATTGCCCCAGCTCCCCACACGGCAGCCACCCACGTCATAGCCTGTATCATACATTCGTCAGCCGACCGTGCGCGGTGTGGGATGTGCCTCCTGATCCTCCTGTGCACGACCAGCACGGGGCAGTGACCACCCCAGCGTGCGCGCAGCGGTCGCGGCAGGCACAGAGCTGATCCACCGTGATTGACGCGCTGCGCGGCGGCACGGCGACGCCGGCCTCTCCGGCGAGCGAGCACAGCCCGGCGGCGGGCCATACATGTGCATATTAATTGTGGACAGGGCGTCGGCAGGGTGCGTACGCGAATAGAACGCGCCATTCAGTCGCGCGTCGACGGGGCCAGTGGGATCAGAACAGTCGAGCATGGGATCAACGCGCCGCGACCCGCCCGGCGTCGCCATGCTCGCTCGCTCTGTCACACTTTGCACCCCAAGATCAGTGCGCAGGCCGATCCCCGGCTCGCGAGCCGACGGGGCTGCTCCGCGCTACGCCCCGGGCATCTCTGCTCGCCCGCTGCACCGCTGGCAACCAGCGCGGGCACTAGGGCGCGGCGCTTGGCGTTCTCAGCCTCTAACAGCAGATCTAGGGCCCCGGCGAGCTGATTCGCGCGCGTCCCATTCATTCATTTACACTCGCTGAGTGATGTGAGACACATACCTCTGACTTCCCTGAGCTTCCCTGTAACGGTCAAATAGCACACATGGTCCGCGTGCGCGATGTGAAAGTGTGCGTGAACGCGTTGCGCGATTCAGTGTCTATCAGCTGTGCCGCTGCGCAGCCAGACTCCGGCCTCCTCGCACTGATACAGGCGCAGCAGCCTCGCTATTAGTCCTGATGGGCATGGCAGCATCGCCCCGGCGCCGCCGCAGAGGCCGCCGAGCTCCCGGTGCCCACAAGCCAAACGCGGCGCTCGCGTTTCTGGACCAGTGCGCGCGAAGGCACCCCAAAGCCGCCAGGAGCCCATCGCCCGTCGCGCAATGCTTGGGGCACGGGTCGCGCCGCGCGGGCGGATCGACCTCGTAACGCTCTCGTAACGCACCGTCCGGGGGCGGGTACAGCTGATCGCGGTCCAGGCGCGAAGCCCGTTGTATTTGCTAAATGGCCAGACGCGCGAACGCAAACAGACTCGGCGCTCGGACGGACGGGTCGGCCGTGTGAGCCTGCATCAGCTTCCCGAAGCACTGCTGCGCGCGCGGACGGAGATACTGCTGCAGGACGTGTTCCCGATCTAGACGCGAGCAGACGGCGAGGCGCGCAGCGATCGCAGCTCTTGCGATGTGCGGCGCCTGGGACGTGCGCGGGACGGGCGGCGGTGTCCACCGAGGAAGTCGGACACGGCCACGCGCACGTTCTGGACCGGTGCGTAAGTTGTAGGTAAGATGAGGCGCTAGAGCGGGCGGAGATAATTGCATTACAGACAAGAGTGGCACGATGCATGGAGACCGATCGTGATCGAACGCCGGTATGCTATGTATGTGTGCCCGCAGCTGGTCGCCGGGAATTCAGCGAGACAGCTGGTCGCCGTCGTCTGTCGTCCGCGTCGGCTGCATATGCGAACGGGTACGACCCCGCGTGCGCGCGAATTGAGGCGTTGTTTGCGGCTAGACCATGAGAATGGGATGGCCGCTCGCTGAAACCGTCGACTCCGAAAACCTTGTGTTTTGCATATGGCCATCTGCAGTTGGTGTGCACCATGATGGGCCGTCATGTTTGCTGACTGGATAGAGGCCTCAATGGCCGCACCGTCCGGAAGAGAGAACAGGCTTCCGCAGACTGAGAAGCACAGCCATCCACGTTCACAGGAGGTACAGCCTGGCCGCGACACAGGCCCTCTACACGTGTCGGGAGAGAAGCCGAGAAGCAGCGCTGACGTATGTCGAGTATCGCTTCTGTCAGACCGCTGCGAGCCATTGGACGAAGAGAGCAAGGTATGAGGAAGCATCGGGAATTTCAGAGAACCTGGCAGGTTCGGAGAACACTGCCTGAGACCCACGGCTGCATGTTTCAGTTCGAGATAACGAGAGAGAACTGATGAACGTTTGAACCTTGAGAGATACGAATGCAAGAGCGTCATGGTAATTTGCTTCCGTACAGTTTATGGGATCCCGGTCTGCTCCCTGCAGACGAGTAGCAGGGACGATTTGATCAGCGCGGAGATGTATTCACTTCCGCTCTTCCGCGGACCTCTCCCAGCAGCAACGATCCGCCCGCTACTCAATAACGCGGGCCAATCGCGGACTCGCCGTTGCAAGCCCTTGGGCATGGGATCGAGTTTAAAACGGAAGGTTGGGCGTGCCAGGCGAGAACCCGAAGCCACGCACGCCGCCCGTTTCTGCGCTGCAGGCTGCGGGCTGCACGCAGAACGCTGCGCGCCACGCGCTGCGTCGCGCAGATGACCCACAGGACGTGCGGGGCGTGCTACGAGCGCGAATCGCCACTGGAGCGGGGGCAGTAGTGCATCGCGATGACATATGTGATGGAGAACGACGGGGACCGCCTGTGCGGCTCGGCGCCGTGCGTCACACACGCGTGCGTGCGCGAAGTCGCGCATCACCGTATCCGTGCCCTGTGTTACCGTGCCTGCCTCTGGAGTGCACACGCTCCGGAAACTCTCGAGGCTCGAGTGTGCCATGGGGCGTGCGCACGCTCTGCGACGAGACGGGCATGGGTGGTCAGTTGCGCGATGGCGTGCCCGGCGTGTGACTCACAATCTGCGTTATGCCATTTGCGCTAGGCTTCACTGTTTCTCTGCGAACACGAGGCGCCGCTGTAGTGCGGACGCTTGGTCAGCGCGTCCACCAGCTACAGGTGGCTTGAATGGTTTGGTGGTCTATCACGTACAGCGGCTCACCGCATGATGCTCGGGCTGACGAGGGCAGGCCGCATTCGCCTGCCTGGACCATTTTCCTGGACCCCAGATCGCCCACTAGGTCTTCCCTGGCAGATAGTCTTATCGCAACGGTAGTGCGGCGAAGACGTCGTCAGAGGCCTCGAACTGGATATGTCAAACCGTCAGGGCACGTGTCAATGGCGTCTTCTTTTGATGACCCTGTGGTGTTGTATGACATCGCCTGGCATAAAGAGGGACCTGCTTGGTTTCTGGATACTATGACCGAGTCCGCGGACGGAGGAAGGTTTGAGCGGCACCGTTGTCATTCAACCTCGTCGACGTGAAGAACATAATCACTGTATAGCCAGTGAAAACCTCATCACGCTGGTGTGTTCATCGGTGGGGACGTTGGATATTGCGGCCGAGCCATGACACGATACTCACCGATTCGAGCAAAAGCGTGGATCTCGTCGATCCCATGGAATGGCCCAATTTTGTCCACTTGTCTGGACATTCGAAGTACTGACTTAAGCTTTGTGGAGTACCCCGCCCGTGGAATCGCGAACCGAAGCCCTCACGGCTACTCGCGCAGCTACCTCTATGATCCTCGAATCGAACTGGATGGAGCTAGTCGTTGTGCGGGTAATACGGTGCGCCTCGGATAAACAAGCCCCACCTGTGGGGAGCAAGATGCATAACACTCGCCGGAATCGCGATACCTCCCCCGCGTGAATTGCTACCGTTCAGGTCGAATGCTAGAATTCGTGCTCATAGAGAATCCATTCAAGCGTATGTCTAAAAGCAGTCCATCAACCATTATCGAGGCCCTCGCAACGCATATAGCGGGCAATCCTTGAAACAGCCCTCCTGGCAACGCGCACCTATATCAGGCTAAAGTCACGTCCCGCCCCTCAATGAGAATTGTGAGCTGGCATTGGCGACGGGCGTTGAACCGCCTGTTGATGTCTGCGCCGACTGTTTCTCCTGCTGCTCAATTCGCTCGCGCCCTGCAGATAAGATGATGCCTCGGCATGAACCGTCGTCGCACATCCAAACAATGTCAGAAGGCCGCTGCGTTCGATTGGCAATTGCGACATTGATGGTATACGCCAGTATCCGTGCTGGACCCTCGCGAGCAGAACATGGGTGCAGACACGATGGATGCTGGGATTGCACGCGACGTTCTGATGGCAGGATGGCTAGGGGATCGACGGCTGTGCTAGAAGGCACTCACAGTCAAGCTTCTCTGGTGGCCGCGCTCCCGCCAGCTCCTGTGCCTTGCGACGCTGGTTGATGCTTTCCCGAGCGTAGTGGTAGCTCACGCCTGCCGCGACGATCAAGCTGTACCACCCGAGAACCTGGGAGAGCGCATGGGAGAGGTTCAATTCCGAGTCAGTATCGAGCCATGAAAGACAAGTAGAGAGCAATATGATGACAGAGCGCAAGTATGCGAGAAAGAGGAGAGAAAACACTGCACTGACCAGAGTCTTCGGATTGTTCATGACGCCACACTTATGATCAAGATCGCCTTCGTTATTGAAATGAAGTTTCGGCAAATCCCCGAACTAAAATCCATGGCTGATCGCAACCTGTCCTTACCCTTCGTTATTGCGCCTGCGTATACGAATGTATTCCCCTTCATTATCTTACAACTCATGTTATGTGCAAAGTGTTCTTGACTGTATAAACGCTCGGGAAAGTCAAATTGCTTGCAGCTTGTTCAGAATCAAGGTGATCGTACATCGACCCGTCTGCAACTGTTGTTAGGCGACTGATGTTGGGAAGTTCATGAAATGGGAGATCGGGAGATCCAGCCTCCATACTGCTCGGGAGCGAGGTGACGCGACCCTTTCCTGCTGGCGCGCTCATTTCTACTGGATGTATGCGCTTGGTTTTTCTTTCTCCCACAACCGCGAGATTTCGAGCGGATCGAATCGTTCCTCCCAAACTCTTTTCACCCAACGTGGGAATTACCATCGGCGACGTACATCCGCCGCCGTGACAGTATAACGAGCGGATAGATGAGGACGGTAATGTACTCGGAGTGCAGGATCAACCGCCGTATGTCTCACCGGGGTGACTACGAGCTCTGATCAAGCACTAAACCTGCCATACACGACTGTCCCATCTGTCAAATTGTGATCAATAAGGTGAAGCTACCCCAGCCGAATGCTCATGGGATCCCACCTCCCTCATTACAACATCGACGGGTCAACGGCGGAGCGGATGGCGAACCTGGGGACCGTTGTGGTATATCGTCGATGCGATTTAGTGACCCCGGTAGCAAATGGATACAACCAGCGAAATACCGGTCTTCGTAGCCGGATGATAGGGGTGCAGCCGCCCGAATTGATGTGACTGTCAGGAACTGCCTATCAGAGCGCTCAGCGGCGCTGGACGTCGCAGGCTGCTTCATATATTCACAGTTACCCACCGAACATCGTCCGCAATATGTCATCCAACATTGAAGACGTCCTCCAGCAGTTGTGCGTGATCCTTGTGCTCTCGGTTCGCGCGATTTAAAGGTTGACTCTTTCATAGTCGCTTAGAAAATAGTCTGATCTATGCCGCTGCAGGTTTCTCGCTTCCTAAGCTACCGAGTACATACGAGCTGACAATGTGGCGCACAGCACTGTCCTGCTATGATTACTTTCTGACTCTAGGCCGCGAAGTCCGCTTTGTCTGGAAGACCAAGCATTCGCCTATTACCGTGCTCTTTCATGTTTCTCGTTATCCTGCTCTGTTCAACACAGCATTTGTGATCCTCGGTTTTCTTTCCTGGCCAAGCTGGCAGACAAGTGAGGTACGTACACTCCTCGTCATCATCCTGTAATACCAGTGTACTGACATGCAATGGCAGAGGTATGCCTTAGGCGTTAGTTGCGCTCCGATGATAGGTTGACCCCCTTCCGCATCAGCTGTATCATAATCATTGTCTTTGAGATGGTTGGATATGTTCTCATCCTGGCGAGCTCCGCAAGTCTGTGAAATCACGTCTTCAGGCTTGCTGCTACCCAATTAACTATGCCCCAGCACTCGCCGCGATGCGAGTCTGTGCTCTCTTCAACCGGAACACAAGGCTCCTCGCGCTTTTGCTGATAATAGGCATGATCAATCCGGCGATCTCTCTTGTCAGTATTATTAAAGTTCCGACGGGGCATGCCACTGACCTCCCAAAGTATACATTCATTATCTCCAGAATTGCGATAGAGACAGCGTCCCCTGCGTATCAATCGTGCATCATACAGCGGCATGATATGGCAAGTAAAAATAGGTGCAGTGGACTGATAGCACGTTGGCGATCTGAAGCATCTCATTTCTTCTCAGATGTAAGATCTCCACGAAACCTGCACGTTCTTAGTAATGAATTTAACCTAGGGATGATTTGCGCGCGCGCATCGTCTCTCCTATATGACGGCCTGGTCTTCATGCTTACGTGGTCAAGGACAAGATTCTGCGGGAAACTTCAGTCATACGAAGGGATCAAGCCTTCCGTAAACGAAGTTCTGCTGAGAGATGGTCGGTGTCTGTTTTAATCCTCTACAATGCCACATGAACAACTGAGGCATAATGCTGTAGCGGCCAAATATTTCTCGTGAGGCGATACGATTGTCTTTGAGACATCTGCTGACTTGGCAACCTTAGCCTTCTTCTTCTAGCTAATGCGGTCGGCATCGCTATTGGCATACGCCGGATAGAGGTGGGGTCACCGAATCTCGGCTATGTGATGTACTGACTTCCCATACGTCTTATCAGCTCGTTGAGGTCATCTCAATGTGGATAGCAGTGTGAGTTACCTCAACGATATCCCTGAAATTCTGAAACAAAAAAATAGATTAACGTCCATCTTACTCTCCCATCTGATTCTCGATCTGCGCGAGATCTTGCACGAAGCAACGTGCGCCGAGAACAGCTCTCGCGCAACTGGGGCAGTTCAGGAAACACTGGATACTCTTCATTTCAGACATGTCGAGCATGACTCAGATTCGGAGATTGAATCAGAGGACTGGCATTAATAACGTGATATGTATTCGTCAAATCCACCGTATGCGTCTCGAAGTTGATCAGTCTATAATGAACATAGTCTCCGGGGGAGTGTGCGTCGCTGGCGTCATAGTCATCAGAGCGATATGGTGTTACACGAGTGGCTTTTGCTGCATGATGGGGACTAACAAACGTGACATAGCGAATTATTGAGTTCACCTCAGTCTTCGCAAATTCCCGACATTGTCTAACACTCATGCAGAGACTAGTCATTGCCTTTGCTCTCAATGCCACGACTGACGATGATTAATGAATTCTCGACGGCCGTCCCATTCTTCGGTGAACTTGATCTTCAGATTTACCCGTTATGCAGCATGCAGTACAATAATTTCGCAGCCCAAAGTGCCGCCAAACATATGCAGAAATTTATCAAAACCACATTCGAAGCACATGATGTATGAATGCTCTGCGAAAGTTCAGCTCTCAATGGACCATCAATTATGGACCATCCAATCCTAAGATGCTCGATGCTTTGTACACCTCACAACGTGTTTAGCATCTGTATTATTGGCGATAGGTAAGCAACGCGATCACATCTTGACAAGGAGTTAACTCCGACATAGATCCCCTACCATGATGTTAGAAGTATGACACCGCTCAATTTTGTTGAAGGCATAGCCCTGTTGTGCCAGGACTCTGTTGACATATTCATGATTGAAGTCAAAAATGTGGTCCTCGGAAGAGTGGCGTTCATCCACATGAGCTTTGATCTGTTGGCTCTGTCCGTGGAGGCGAAGCGCCCTCAGACTCGCGTAGCTGTCGCCAATATCACCAGCATATTGCCTCAAAAATAAGTGCTCTATGCGACCCTTCTGTTGACCTGTTGCATATTGAAACAACGGCCGGCATGTCAGGGGACTGCGCTAGAGGTAAGTACGTACCTCGATATCATTCCCGCCTCTTACAGCTGAGATCAGCGCAATGCATAGAGATGACACCGGTGAGGCTACGGTCTTGCCCTGACAACGTGCATACTTCAGCTGCGCCCCTCACGCAATCAATCTCTGCTCAGCCTGAGCTTGCAATAGCAATAATCCCGTGCGGACACTATACGGAGACATTCTCTCTGTGGCTCGTGGTGGTACGATGTAGCAGCACATTAATTAGCGGTATAACTCGAGATAGTCGTTCCGAAAGCTGTATAACCCTAACCTCATTACTCCCGTGCGATGTTCATCTTTGTCAATACCTTGGCAACTGTACCTGTCTACACGATCCAGCCACACATTGATCTTGCATGATTGTCTTTCTGGTTAGTTACTTTAGGAAGATTGCTTCATGATTCGATATGACAGATGCCACGGCGGAGGAGTTCTGCTCCCGTGAGAACATAATGCCACCCAATTAGATGAGCTTTTCCTGGTACAAAATGGGCAGTACATGGTTGGGAACCAATTGGAATTATACTTCTGTGTAATCCTGAATCGTTCGTCACGGCTCTGCTATCTAGATTTGGCCATTTCTCTCGTATCAATTCCCCACTGAATGCGCAGGCTTTGTTAACATCACCATCCGTCATGACCCTGGAGACGTGGATTGACAGTCGTTGTGCCTCAATTTCCTTAACTGATGACAGAGCTGCATGATATCGCGTTGTTCATATGCGTTCTCCTAGGATCAAACTCAATCTAGAATGTGCGGGTAGTTACACATGATACCACTTACTGCGGTACTGATTAACACCAGGTATCATCAGCTATGATCTATTCACGTTGAACAACGACCAAGCGTGAACGTTGTTAGGCTGTAACTAGGCTGTAACTACACCTACTAGAGCTCATACTGATAAGGTCATATTTATCTCACTTCGGTGCTCGTCCTTACCTACACAACTATAGCTTGATTTCAGTATTTTGCCAGGAAGTACCGTGCATTTGTGAGTTTCTGTTCAGAAAATTAACGAGCTCTATCGATGGGTTTCAATTGACACAGTCGTCGCCTCGCTAACGTGGCTGCGATGTTACTATGACGAGGTCTTGCCGCGCTTGACTTCATTTGAATTATCAAAGACGCACTGGATAGTGTTACAATCATGTATTGGTGGTGGACGATATCGAACTCTGCACAGCAGGTAAATGATGATCATTGCATGAATGTTCTTACTCAATGTAGGCGCAGCAATTCGCAACGAAGGCCACTTAATAGCTCTACTCCTCTATCCCTGGTCCATCATTACAGCACACTCTGCCAACCGTGTACAAGGAAGTACATTATGTATAGCCTATACTATGCAGAACAGTATGTCCAACAGGATATTCTTTCTTGGATAAGACTGATAGTGCCTGTTAGGCTTCTCAAGTACCATATTTACTTCGAGAACTATTTCTTCTTCTCATCAACAGGTTGGCCATAACTCCCAAATTTTCATCCTGTAATCGCTCATTCTATTGGTTACTTCAGCTGTATGCGCCTATGACTGGTTCTTGACGTTAGACAGGGAGATCAGATATATTTGGAGAGCAAAACCTTCATTTCCGACATTGCTTTACTACGGATGCCGATATCCAGCTCTGGTCAACTTAGTTCTCCAGCTTCTCACTCGCGCTGCATGGAGAAATTGGCAAGATAAACGCGTAATCACTTTCACTAGTGCTCGTATGATTTGGTTTGACCCGTTTACAGAGGTCATCTCAGTCTTACATGCTCCAATTCTGCATCATCCTGATGTATCTCCAGCTGTAGCATAGCTCTGTGGATGCAGATGGGTCTAGATATTTGCGAGCTTGTCAGCGCATCATGTGTGTTTCACTGCAGCGTTTACATGTTCAATTGCTTATGCGGCCGAACAGTCTGCGCTGCTGTGCGCGTCTTCGCCATGTTTGATCGTAACATATGGGTTTCTGGAGCTGTGCTCTTGATCGGCCTGATCAACCCTTTCATCTCGATTGTGAGTGATGTTTATCCCCCCTTTAATATACGTCTCACCATGTTCCAGTATCTTTTTATCGTGACAAATCCGATTTTTTTGGAGGTCGAACGATGGCAGATGTGCAGTTTGAGCATCATTGGCAGTAAATATTCCTACGAGAAGTGAACTTCATTCTTTCCTCATTTATTCATGACTTATTTTGCGTTAGTCGTATGTAGAGGTGCATTGAAAATGAACGACATTGTATCGTGTTAATTTGCCGTATCGGACAGTCGTGATAATCTCAAGGAGCGCTTCGTTGCTCTCGGATGCTCTCGTCTTCACGTGCACGTGTTGCAAAACGCTTGCCAAGGGGACACATTTGGCAGCAGTGATGACTTCCAGAGCAAGCATGGATACGATCCTGTTGAGTGACAGTGAGTAATGTAGCGCTGAGCAATATACTATCCTTGCTGATCCATTCGTACCTCAGCTGCTGCATGTTTTGCGTTCGTTCATCAATCTTGCTGTTGTGGAAAGTCTTATCGCTAACCTATGTATAGGTTTCTCAGTCTGATTAACATTTTCGGGATTGCAACTGCTCGTTATCCAGAGGTCAGTACTTCCATTCTATAGTAAGGCTAAATAACTAGCTAAGTTGCTTCTATAGTTAATCGAGGTGTTGATAACATGGACTGCAGTGTGGGTTTTTCTTACTAGTACGCTACTATACTCAACATTATTCACTAATTTGGAGACTTGATATTCGGTGTGGTCAGGCTGACGTCCTTACTACTATCGCGCCTTTACCTGGACCTACATGAGGTATCTGCGGCTCGGAAAAGAATAGAAACCCTCTCAAACAATGCATCTCCCGGCCTCACATATTGCTCTTCACAAGGAGAATGTAACAGCAGCAATGTATATATAGATACGGACGAAGAGGTCGAGCTAACCCAGTTTGTAACTCTCATCGAGGACGTATAGCGAAGTCAGCAAGTGCATAGAAAGTACGTGCAATCAAGTTAGGATTATTGGTCACGCTATATTCATCTAATAGAAGAAAGTGAAACAGGCATACTGTATATTGTGAGCGGAACACTATACACAAGCTCCATTGCGGGAGGATTGGAGCTTCAGTCTGTTTCGAGTAGATCCAATGTGAGAAGTAAAACGTTACATAAAGAACAGGAGAAAGTAGAATATACAACTGAGTAATCTCAGGCCACGCTATTGTACGTGTACTCGCACCCTCAGGCGTCAATTGTGGAGCCAACTTGCGCGCTCAGCCCCAGTGAAAACTCCACATCTCGGCTGCGTGTGGCTAGGCATGGCGGAGTGATATGGCACCATCCCGATTTCGTCAGTCAGACCAAGTCACAGCGTTGCATGTAATGTCTCTGCATGGCTCATTGTGACCCGCCGATGTTTCCTAATCCGTTTGACAGCCTCGCTCATCCGTACTGCGCAGCCGTAGACGCCATACATCTGACTTGGTCCATTATAAAACAAGCTGGATCACCCCAACTTGAGATACAAACATGCTGAATCATACACAGACATGCATTTGTACATACAAAAGAGGCAGAATCACATTAAAACATACACAGACAGGAAAAGCGAGCGACAAATCTAAGTATACACATGCAGGATCAGACAGAGTCACGTCGAGCAACGATATGCACCCGCGCGCAGCGCGGGCACTCGAACCAGGCAAATCCATGTCGGTACATGCTATCGATGGGTTCTGTCCGCGAGGTGGGGGGCAGCACGATTTTCAGCGCGCGAATTCCTGATGCACATATACTGTCAGTAGCTGATGTGGTGTGACCAGGGACGTACCAAGATAGCAGCGTCTTCCTGCAAATGCCACTACAGTGAAATTGGTGGAGATACCCAATCGTGAAGCTGTTGATGGTCACATACCGATACAGGAAGCCCCTTGGCTTTCGTCTTCCAGTTCTAATGATGTACGTCAGTGCTTGTAATGAGGTGATCATAAGGCGAGGACGCACCCCCTTAACTTCGTCTCCTAGGCCCTTCCAATACTGCTGGAATGCACTACTGAAGCCACCTGGGTTCTTGATGAGCCAAACACGACCGCAAAGGTTTCTGACGACATGGTGTATGAGATCATGACCGTCAAAAAAAGACCGGGACACTCACCTTGCAGTAGCACGCTTGCCAGGCTCATGTACTTTGCGTGTACGAGTTGCCTGCAGGGAGGATGTATCGGCATTGGAAACACTTGGCAGGGGCTGGTCAACGTCTCTTCGCAGGAGCATACTATCCAGCGTCGCGTGCACAGACGTCGTATGTCGGTTGAGTTGTACAGCAGACGAACTTGCAAGTGGTGCAGGATTCGCCGAGGCAGCGTACTGAGAGGCAGGCTGCCCATACTGCCGTTTCTGATGCCTATGGTAGGTACTTTTTGGCAGATACTTGCCGCCTCTGCATTTCGCACAGGTGCAGTAATATCTTCCGCCAACTTTCCCTTCAGTCGGCAGCATGGCAACGCAATCTTGTGGATGAGCAGACCGAGCGAGACACCGTGTGCACGCAGCTAGAGCACTCGCAGATTCAATAGAAGCAGCACTTCATTGAATCTAACTACGTAATCGACACAGTCGCCAAGCTCGCAGAGAAGGTTGGCAGAGCGTGAGTGACGCTGATCTGATGCAGGCGCATCTGGATCGAGATTGGCTGTGTCTGTTTGGCACGGCTCAGAGTGGACAAGCGCTCAGTGGTGGCGTGCGCCACTCTGCCCAAACAAGCAGCGACTCGCTTGAACTACGACCACGACTACGCTGCAAGTCTCCTGTGTAACATCCTGCCTCGCGGTTTCTTTGTCTACAAGCCTCTGTGAACATGGTCAGGGCAGGAAAGCCGTATACTGTTGGTTCCGCATGCATAGTCGTGAAGCAACAGTCAAACTGATCGACATTGTCGCAGCGTCCCATGCCTCGCTCCCGAGCCTCTGATGGCCAATGGCTCCATGACAAGGCCCCTGGAGCATCGGCTGCAGTGCAGAGTGGCGGCAGCACCTCATCAAGCCAGACCGCAAAGATCATCGTCTCAAATCTGCATTACGAGCTCACGACCAAAGACCTGACTGTGCGCTCCGTTATGCATATCACCCGCGAACTAGCCCGCTGAACAGGCTTATCATCTTACAGCAAATCTTTGGAGCAATGGGCACGCTTGTTCGTGAGCCACTAATCAGGGTACGAAGCTCGAAATGCACCGCGTTCACCTGAGAGACACCGATCCCGACCCCTTTCGCTTGTTCGCGTAAAGTACGACCGCAGCGGCCGGTCGTCCGGTGTCGCCATAATCACATACGAGATCCCCGCGGAGGCGGAGGCGGCGAAAGACGCGTTCAATGGGAAGCTCCTCAAGGGTAACTTCCCCGCCTCCCACACTGATCGCACGATGGCGGGTCTTGCTGACGGCTCGATGTAGGACAGCCGATGACAATCGCGTTCTACACGCCGCCTCAGCAGCAACTAAGGGGGAATCGACGAAACAGCGCGCCTACTTCGCTTCTTCACCGCATCCAGAAGCCGCCGCTCCTAGACCGTTTGAGCACCGACGAGTCCAAACGACCGACGATCCCTACTGCCCCGTACGTCCCTGCCAAAAGTATGCGGTTCATTCTGTTGACGGGATTATCACAATAGCAAGAAGAACGGCATCGGACCTGTCAGAACGAAAGCCCGCGCTACTCGCGTGCCCAAAAAGCCGAAAACCGCTGAGGAGCTCGACATGGAGCTCGATGCTTTCATGAAGGATGATGTGCCTGCAGGAGCTCCTGCAGCTGCACAGGCAGACAAGGATGTGGAGATGGCTTGACGGATGGACGTTCAATTTTGCTGTTCCTCAAGACGTCGGCCAGCTTGCTTCATTCCATCCACCACTCATAACTGAGTCGTCTGCTGTATACTGTACCGTCTGATGTTGTACTCACTGTTGCTTTCGGAACGCTATCTAAAATGTGTTGGCAGCAATGCAAGATTGTCTGTCCCGGTATCCGCGTCATGCCTGTCTCCCGAAAATGGGTATCTAAAGGAGCGAACCATAGCAGTGCGGAGGACTGTCGGCGATTGTTCTTCCGCAGAGACAGACATGCATCAGCCACACAATTCCCACCTGTCGTCACCCACACACCAAATTCTACCCGCCGCCCTCGCCCACTCCAGCGCTTCCTTCACAGCAAACTCACTGATGTTCGCCCAGCGAACATCTGCCCGCAGCTGTTTCAGCAGCACATCCAGCTTAGGCCCCGGCGGAGGGCCCGGCGGGCGGAATGCAGTGCCACGCTCGTCCTTCCCGCGCAGCCAACGCGGCCTCGAAGCAGCGTGCTCCATGTATCGCTTGATGGCGCCCTCGACAACGCCCGCGAGGAATGGCACACTCACGGGGAAGTACGCCTCCTCGTCTGGCTGTGGGTCGCTCAGCACGTCCTCGTCGTCTTCCGTCTGCGATGTTCTGGAGCTCGCAGCAGAAGCGGACGCGGAGGGCGCGGTCATACTACTGGAGTTGACCTTCCACAGCACGTCGGACTGCGTGGAACAGACAGGGGGTAGCGGCATGACGCGCCCTTCCCAGAGGACGATGCTGCCGTCGTCGTACAGCATGCGCACCGCGCGTCGGAAGAGGCGCTTCATCTTGATGTGCCTTGGCTCGCGCAAAGACGGGTTCCGCATGTTCGTTGCGGCTGCTTTGTCCTTGTCTTCACCCTTCGCCTTTGCCTTCCGTGCCTCGCGCTCGCGACGCCGGCCCTCTGCGTCCACGATCCGGCCTGCAAGCAGCGCGAGCTCGGGCACCCGTCGTAAATGTGATAGCGTGAACCCGCGCTGCTGGTCCCGGCCCTCTAACTTTGTCTCAGAGTTATCTTCTGCTTCTGAAGCGTTGCCGCGTTTGAGATGCGGCGCTAGATGCAAGGAGAAGGAACCGGCAGGATTGTCGCATCTCTTCGAGGCCCGGGGCGTGCGGTTCGGGTCTTCTGGTACGCGCGAGCGGGATGCCCTGGGTGTTTGTTTGCTCTGAATTTGAGTTGTATCCTCTGCGCGTAAGGAGCATCCGTGTGCACTGGAGCGCATCCTGAGCGTGCGCGATGGCAGGCTACCTTGGGGCGAAGGAGAGGGCGACAATGACCTTGAGGGCGAGCTCGAACGATGTAGACTGGGCGCGTGATCCATGTAGTGCTTCGTGTATATTCGAAACGTGTTCAGTGTGAGGTCACTCGTGTGTAGTCGGGACGGATGTCGCAAGCGGGGCGGGAACTGATGACATTACCGGTCAGAGGTCGGTCAGAGGTGAAAGGTGCTTCAGACTCACTTGCTTGTCCCGTTCTCTTGCACCCGACGCAGTATCCGAAGGAGACGTATCTGTCTGCGTCGAATGCGCAGAGGGGATCTGTGGCTCTATATGACTTGAGCTCGCAGCTGTCTCCTCGGGACTTATTGCAACATCGTTGCTGGTTGCTGTACCCTTGTCCTTCGAAGGGCTAGTAGTTCCTTGTACAGGAACAACCGACGACTGACAAATTGCGATTGGAGGAACAGAGAATGGCCCGAGTTCTGTGGCATCATAGTATGTGCGGTGAAGGTTCATGACGGCGAGCCAATGTTTCGGCTCATCGTTCATAGACCCACAGACCTCTACGACAAGCGAAATCGGTCAGCACAAAATGAATCAGTCCAACTGTCAAATTCTCTCACCAATCTCGTCCAATAATAGAACCCTCCCGTCGCGTCGTTGCACTACCCGCCCAACAATTTTTACCGACGCGCCTACATCTGCTACCGGTTTCGGTGGCACTGTAGTGCCGTTAGAACCGATCGAATGCGACGCATGCGGTTTGAGGTGCTTGTATGAGGAAGCAGATGTAGAGGAGGCAGCAGAAGACGGTGCACTTGTGGAAGTCCTGGAGTGCGATGTTGAGTACGGCTTGTTATTCGAATGTGGTCTAGATTTGGTTGGGCTGCAGTTCGATTGCTGTGGAAGATATCGGTAGATGCAGTCGAGCACACCGGTGCCATCGTCCACTGTCGAAGCGGGCCGCGGTTAGGGATTTGTTGTGGATGCATGAGTAGACAGGAGGCGCACATGAATAGACTGTCCGCTTCTCGTGCACTTGCACTCCTATAAGGAGTCCAACGAGACGGACCGTTCTGCATGGCACGCGCCCGAGCCAGAAAAACTCTGCACCTGGAGAACAGAATACACAGAGGTCACCACGGTTAGATCATACGGATAGAGCAGGACTCCCACCCTTCACGTCGCTCTCGCGCATTTCGAGGACGTCGCGTACAAAGCATGATGCAATTGCGTCTCGTGTGAGCGTCCACTTCCAGATCTCTGACGGGTTAGGTTGGGTGGATGCGGTAATGGCATCGCTCGACGCGGCGGCATTGTTGATGGTGTGAGCTGCCCCCTTAGAAGCCGATACATCGGTCACAGTAGGCGACGCACGAGACGCATCGTATGTTGCGGATTGTCCTATATTACGACGTCTCTTGTTTGGCAAGCTGAAGGATGTCTCTCCTGCGCGCTTGGTAGTCTCCGTTGTTGTAAGACTCATTGTCGAATTACAATGCACACGAGTTCTGACACTGGCAGAGGAGACCCGAAACTATAGCCGTGAGCCTGATAAGTCGCGCGCTACGGTAGTTGAGTGCGACCGACGCCTTGACAGTGCTGCCAGTCTTGATACCCCAGATCTCGTCTCGCAAAATATACGCAACTATAGATAGTCGGATTCGTCGTAAGTCATAGCATTGCGAAAGCACGCAGAGGAAACATCAAGTGGCAAATTTATCACATGATTGTAGCGTCGCGTCGTAGCGACGCGCCTGTGGCGCATATTGCCACAGGCCGGCCACAGCACTCTGAACTAAGATAGTATTACGGCTCATCAAACATATCTTGTGTCACATCCAGATCTCATGCGAAGAAGAGAGAAGGGATGCACTCTAGTGAAAGATTAGCCTACTGGCCTGACACATTCCGTGGGCTAAAGCCTAAGTTTTTAGTAGATGACGAAGCTATATGGGGCCTGTGATGGCAACATGCTACCTTATCGCTCGACCCCGACCTGGAACAATAAGTGGTCGCACTACGAGACGTGAAAACCTGTTGAAGCGTTGAGCCCAGCGATTTATGTAAATCTTACACTCGTTCGTATAATTGTGTCAGTGCTCTTATCGAAACTGGAAGGCTAGAGTCTCACAAATGCCAGCTTCGATGTGATTGGCGCGGCGACTTCCAGTAGATAGCCCAGGAGACCAGCGCACAGGCTGTGAGTTGCACAAAGTGCACATGCACGGTGCGTCCTGCATTGCAATTCATCACATCCGATTCATTGGCCACTCTCCGCCTTTGGTGGGCCTCCGGTCGGAGTTCGTCGCCTCTCTGTACGCTTGTGGTGAATCAACCTTGGGATTTGACTGACAGCTGTCAGGCTTATGTCTCCTGTGAGTGTGAGGTGCGCGCACCAGGTGAAGTGCTGCACGTATGGCCTTGGTTGTGAGACGTCTGGACGCGAGCACCGAAGATCAACGGGAAAGATGCACGGGCTTGGACAAATGATTGCCTATTATACGATAACCAGGTCGTGGTGCGATGGCGCACTGTGGCCCTTTGACCGTTGTGACGATAGCATCACGTTCAGCACGCGCGTACAGCGCGCTAGACAATCTATATCTTCTGGATAAAGGGCTCTAATCGAGCTTGATGCTCGTACAAATCACATACAATTGTCGTAGAATTCCACCTGTGGCGTATGTAATAACAATCAGTGCACTGTCTCTCAAAGAAGTAGAGAATAAACACAATGAAGGTCAAAGCAATGCCGCCGTGGCCACAACCTCTTCACACAATCGTTAGCGTATCTATCATATGTGGATGAGACAGTTTGTTGTTCGCTGTGTTTCAATTACCTAATGCGCGCATTCATAAATCAAGCGCGTGTCGGTGGCCCTTCCTTCCAACTACTACCTACTACCGTCTGAGCAGCCACATCCCGGCCCCTTCGCCGTACCATTGTCCTTTGAACACTGCCCTTACTGCCTTATTCACATTCCGAAGATGATCTTCACCGCGAACGCCAACGCAACGATCGAGACTGCGCGCCACAGCGTGCCACTATCGGCTGGCTCATCGACAAAGGCCCGAAGCACACTACTTTGCCCTCCCAAGGGAATATATGCGCGCGTCACACCTCCCCAACACGCAAATGACACCGACCCGGGGAACGAAAGCGAGAAGAAAGCGACTAAAGACGTACCGGAGGTCCCACCGCCTTCGAAATTTACGTGGCAGGTATGCCTCTTGTCCTTGGTCTTTGCTATTGCCTATCGTCCCCTTTATTCCACTGTGGCCTTACCGTGTACCCTGAGCTGACGATGTCAATGGGATATAGTACTTGAATTTCGACCTCAGTACCACTGTGGCCAACTATGCGGCTCGACTTACTGCGGAAGTGCGAAACTTCCGCGGGTGGTACACGCGTCTCAACGACGCGGCGATGGCAGATCGCGTCCTCGAAGACTTGTTCAACGAGGTCAAGGAGCTCGAGGTGGCGTATCGAGCGCGCAGGGCGAATCTGGTAACGAACATGGATCCCTATGAGACCGCAAGCCATGAGGATGAAGAGGGCGAGGATGGTGCACACAGCGAATCTAGCCAAGACAACCGGAGCGATGAGGACGAAGACTTCCTCGACGCCCTCGAGTGGCGTGACGTCGAGGAGGCGGTCGAGCTTGAGGCGGCGCCTACCATGGACGACGTCACCGCCAACATTGAGGCAGCAAATCGCGCACGGTCGCCGGTGGTCGCCAACCCGTCCGAAGAGCATGACCACTGTAGCGATCATGAGGTCTCGATCGAGCACGAGCCTGTTCACGTTGGATGGACGACCGAGGATGCGGACGCTATCAAGACCGAGGACACCGATACTGGCGCATGGCTCGAGTCTCTGCCCCACACTGTGCCTGCCTGGATCGCCGAGGACGATGACGATGGATACGAAGCATCCATCAGCTCGGGCTTGGATATGGATCGGCATTTTGACGCTTACTCGGACACAGACACCCGGTCGATGCATTCGTACACACCCGCGCCGCCCACCCCTACGGCACGCCCTCTGCCTTTTCCGCCTCCAGGGGATTTCGCTGATGATCTCTATGTGGAAGCACATGAGCACTCACCTGTGCACGCTGAGCGGCCGAGAACGGGCATCACAGGGCTATTCAGAGACTTGCCCACTCCGTTTTTTGCGGAACTGAACGCGGTGACTGAGGCGCAGGCGATATTGCCTCCGACGACCCCGCCGCGCGAGGTTTATCACGGCGTGCACCGTAGCGAGCACTCACGGCACACAAGGTTCGATGGACCGTACCGCCAGCACGCCCTGCGCCACATGTCGGCGTCGAGGGATGAGCGTATAGTGTCGCCCGCGCGCGTGCGACGAAATGCCACCGCGCCCGAGTTGTTGCGTTGTCGCGCGGTTTAACGAAGAAATCACCCAAACTTATACAGCATCCACACCGGCCTGCAACACCGTTGCAGGCTGAAGGGAGGCATGTACAAGCGAGGGCCCTCCCTCGTTTTGTCATGATCCCACCTCTCACAATCGTAGAACATCATGCGACGCACACCCATGGCGCGTCCGGCCAATTATACACATGTTGAGCACTCACCGTGTGTCTGGCGCCACATCAGGTGCATTATATTGTCCCTTGACTGCACCTTGTATCTATCCTCTTCTCAAGCCTCGTGTACGGTATTGCGCATAGTTGTCCAGATTTCACGTAGTTCGTTTCTTTTCCGGCTCTGAGTCCTGTTCCAATCGGTATAGTCTATGGCACCTGCATCTGTCCCCTCACTGCGCGTCGCCAGAGTTGAAAATGAATGCGATGATGCGGATGCGATGATCGATGTGGACGAAACTACTTATTTGCACAATGTTTGTCCTTCGCTTTGTTTCTGTGGGCGTAGAAGGCGTACGCATGAGCCCGCGCAAGGCATCATCCTGATGGCTCTATCGTGTGCAGCAAGTGCATCCTACAGTTAATTACTCAGAGGGAGCGGACTGCATACATGATATTCCCGCTACGAAGTAGAGGGTTCTAGCTATAGCGTGAACTTGCCTAGTCCACATACACTTTTTGCAAGGCGCTTGATGCCCGCTACACCCAATATGCGTGGGATACCTTTGCCCTCTTCGTCACGGGCGTCTCCCTTGGACTGTTCGTCTGTTCTCTTTTATAATGGCGGTTCAACCCGTACCGTTGGCTTCTATATCTCCAGTTCAAGCTGTAATAAAGATTACTCGTGCATGTACATTCGGACGTCCGCACCGTAGTGGTTTTTATAACCTAGCCTCTGTCTCTAAGTGTGTGGCATTGTATGTGCATACCTGCTTTACAGGCAAACATCTTTATTCCGAATCACAATGTAAGCTGGGAGTAACCGGAAAAAAAATCATGACTGCGAGCATGACATTCGCGAGAGTGCAAGTACATGTTATCTGTGTACATTGTCGTGTACCTTTGTCTGCTTTGCTTACCGCTACCCAAATGTGTTGGCCTTTTGTATCCCAGCTGTTGGAATCGGGTTGATTCACTAAATGGCCCACCTCCAAGACCATCTCCCAGGGTAAATCATCCTATTCGCTCTACAGATCGGCCCTAGTCTGTGGGAATCACATGCGCTCACCTTCCACCAACTTCTTACGGCGGCTTCATCGAGTTTATGTTGCTTGGTAACCTTGCAGTGTGTGCCAATCGCATCGGATGCACGAGTCTGCCCATGTTACGGATCGAATATCTGTTCAACGCAAAATAACTAAGTCGAGTTACTCAGCGTATCGAGTAGCGCACTACTCGTCGGACTCCTCTGAGTCAGAGCGTCGATATACAAGCTGCAGGCTTAATTGCTCAAGCCTTTGAGAACGAGTATAAGATCCTTGAATTCAACAAGGTCGAGCTGAGGAACTCGACCGATATTTACATCAGGTTATATACTGCGATCCGTTAATCGGGGTGGCAACAAGGGATGAAACACAGAACTACTGTGGTTGGACACAGAATATCAGCTAGAACGAGATGCGGACGCAGAGAGCGGGCATAGGGCTGTTATACATGAAACAGGGCCTACGGTTGAGCGGAGGCCCCCTAGAAATAGAGCGCTGGGTACAGCGGTTGAACGCTAAGTCCTCGTACACGGTGAGGCATCAAACGGAATATTCGAGTGTACCTGGTAGAACCGTAACAGCCCACCCGGTAGCTCCTGCATCTCCTGCATATCACAAGCCGATTTTCTCCAACTTGCTTGCGACTAGAGACAACCCTTATCTTATCTAAGCGCCCGCCTATGTATCACGTGCAAGGACCCCGAACACCCCACACGTGCCTACACAGACCCCGGACACCCTTGATGTGGCTCTACACCTACGATAGGGTTTACCATACCCTAAACGGTCTATCAGCTTACATAATACTGTATAGTAGCCAAACATGTACAAACAGCCTACGAGCATATATACCAGCCAGACGAGCAGGGAGCACCCCAGACTCGTCTTGGCCTTTGTTGCCTTGAGTAGCCTCAGACTAGGAATACGCTTTCACGCGAGTAATATTCCCCTGAGTAGTTGCTTGAGATAGCGCTTGTGTCACTGCGTCAATTTCCTAATGATGCCGGTCCTTTCAGCACGCACAGTGCACCACAACCCCACTTCCTATTGACCGTCGCCGTGACGACAAGCTCGGAGGACCTACCGTAAAAGGTCTCAGGCGCTAGGGGGTAATGGGCGCTTGAATATCATGCACGGACTGATTAAGTCTCCACTGTGGGTAGCAACAATGCCTTATACAAGGTTGGACTTAGTATTCCGGTCACTTATGGGCACACTAGCATTTCTACGAAAACTCTATAAGTTGTGATAGTAGGGAGAAAAAATGTTTGCGTTCTCAGGGAATCGAACTATCATCAATTGGTACATCACGTACATGTACATGGTGCTGGTGTCCAGGGTCCCGTGCTGACAAACCAATGTGGACATGTCGGTGTGCAGGGTGGCGCTGGGCGTTTATGATCCATACCTAATCCATTCCAAGTGAACGTAGCGGGCGTTGCCGGAATCGGCGCTACCCTTATTCCCGCTACTGGAGGTAGTGGGTCTTGGAGCGTAAAGCGGAACGCAAAAGGTTTCAAAATTTCCCTCGGGCTTTAGGGCAGGTCTCCGGTTACAATTTTTCTTATCAGCTTGTATGTTAGTCTCGTGACCAGATGGTAAACACCGGCGGAGTTTAAATTCCCGCTACGTTAGTAGTGGGTTCTTACAGCTGGGGCACGTTCCACATCTCCTGCAAGATTTGCAAAGTCACATGACCTTCACGTGAATTTCATGTGATCTGTTCCATGGCCACCGACTTTGGTCGAACCTTGCTACCCTTCGGCTCTGTGTTTCTCGTGTTGCTTGGTTTTTATCTTGATCAATTCTGACCTTGCTGAATCCGTCATCTTATCACATACTGCTCTATCTAAAAACATCGCTCATATGGTCTCCTCTTCGAGGGTTGCCATTTTGTCTGCATGTGGTCCTATGATTGCTCCCACCACAGGCAGATGGTATGAATCATCCTGCCCTTGGTGCCGGCTGGCTCTCTGCAGCAAGAGCCCATTTAAGCTCACTCGCAATCTTGGAGCCAGCTCCATCTGAGAGGGCGGGCTTGTCCCCAAACATCTTTTGGAAGTCCTCACTTTCTTCCTCGTCAGGTGCATCAATAGTACCACTGTGAAATTACCTTGCCAGACTAATGGTTTCTGTCCATTTCATTCTGTGTCTCTGAATGCTTGTGCATGCACATGTTTAATCACTGGTTCTCTGCATCTCAGCAGTTGTGTTTGTATTGAAAGTGTGGCTGTGCCCTTTGCCGGATTTAGCGCTTGAGCCTGACTGTGCCTTGGAATCCGCTCCTGTTGTAGTTGGTGCCTCCTCTTTAGCAGCTCCGCATGCACTGCTGTCCCACAACATCAATGACTGTGATCTTATCGAGTTGGGAGTTACCATGTCTCACGATCGCTTTATACCACAGCTGTTGATTCGCCATAACGTAGCTTTGTTGCCACTTGCTAGTGTACCTGTCACAAGCTGATTTCATTCAGTTAGCCAACGACTGAACGACAGCCCTTATCTTATCTAAGCGCCCGCCTAAGCATCACGTGCAAGGACCCCGAACACTGTCACGGTTTTTACCGTGGCATGGGGTCGAACCCCCGTACCCTAGTGTTCTTATCATGTGACCTCTCTTTGGCCGTAGTATAGTGGTAAGGCGCCCCCATAGCAGCGTAACTACTCACGTGTATAGATCGCCTCTTGCTTACGTACTGTAGCACATGATGTAGACTGCGCACGGACTCTTACTGTAGGGTAGGTAGTACCGCGCGCCTCTGTGTCTGCACATGTATATAGTCTACTGCGCTGGGGCCTTACAGCCCCATGCTCGTTATTCTCGATGTTGGGGCTTGTCCCCCTGTATACCGCCTTACCACCCTGTGTGCCTACTCTCCTGCTTGACTACTAGCTGGGTTGCACCAACGGTCCGTCCTACTCTGTCACTGCGGTGTGAGGTCGTAGATAGCCTCAAGAGTTACGGTGCGACTACACCGTGTGTGCCTGGCCGGCGGGTTAGCGTTAGCGCAGGGGTATTACGGTATAGTGGTATATCTGTGTCAAACACCCCACACGTGCCTAGTCAGACCCCGAACACTCTTCTCTCGGCTCTACCCCTAGGGTTATCACGGACTATTAGCTTACATAATACTGTACAGTAGCCAAACATGTACAAACAGTCAAGTAGCATATATACCAGCCAGACGAGCAGGGAGCACCCCAGACTCGTCTTGGCCTTTGTTGCCTTGAGTAGCCTCAGATCAGGAATACGCTTCCACACGATAAACATTCCCCTGAGTAGTTGCTTGAGATAGCGCTTGTGTCATAAGACGAGTCTCCCCCCCCGCTCTGAGTTCATTCCAGAGCAACCCCGGCGCACTAGGGGCAAAGTGCACTTCTCTTTCGCCCTCGTTTGACTTCTGTCATCCGGGCACGTGATTAGTAACCCACACCCGTCTCATCCCAGGGTCAAGGGATTTGAGTTCTGGGGGCCACTTGTGAACAGCGTGTAGGGGACCACTCCTACCGTTGTCTCTAAGCTACTGAGCCACCGTCGTGCAATACGGCATAAAGGCTTTGGGTTCCATCCCCACCGTAGTAGACGTGTACCCGGCGCATAATAATCAAAAGCGTTAAGGGGCCCTACGGCAGTTTACAGAGGCACTGGGCACCTATTTACCTGCATTACCGCGGCACGTACGAGCATTACCGCTCCCCCGTTACTATACAACCCAGCGCCCCACGCGACACAGCCCGTCCATACGGCCACTTGGCCAAATTACGTTTAGTTTTTACACGCCCCATCCCAGGCGGATAGTTCCTGTCTCCCCGGTATCCCGAATTAGCTTCGGGGCTGGACAAGAGTTCAGAGGCAGAGTTTCCTTGCCAGCTTTGGGCTGAAAACCCCTTAGCGTTTCTTGGCGCACTCCCGAAAAGGAGTGGACTCTGACAGAAGCGGACAAACGAAGTTTGTAGTTACCACCCCGATCGCAGCTATAGGCTGATCCACAGTGGGTGGGTAGCGCTTTGAACGTCGCGGCCACTGCTTTTTTACTTTCTGTAAA
The DNA here is from genome assembly GCA_029448655.1 of Wolfiporia cocos. Taxonomy (NCBI): domain Eukaryota; kingdom Fungi; phylum Basidiomycota; class Agaricomycetes; order Polyporales; family Phaeolaceae; genus Wolfiporia; species Wolfiporia cocos. The sequence goes on along the minus strand of JACCLO010000008.1, from coordinate 1,181,871 downwards.
CACCCGTCCTTACAATGGCCGCTCCTCACGACATCGACTACATCCGTGCCCCTCGGCCCGCACGCAACCCCTTCGACGCCCCAACCCCGGCTGACATCCCGCTCCCCCCCTCGATCGACCCATTCCAACCAGGGCAATGGGTGAACTACCAGGTACATGGCCTACCCGATGGCTACGCGCTGCTCTCAGTAAGGGACAGCATCTACGCTCCCCAGCAGCATGTCGAGGTCGCATCAGTCCACTCTGCAACCATAGGTCAGGCAAACCCCGGCAGATCACTCACATACGGAGCATCGGAAGAGGACCAAGGCCCCGGCACTCAACGACTCAACGAGGCGTTCCACCTGGCAAGGGAACAGTCCAACACCATACGCGGGGGCAGCCAACTGGGTCATATCGACTCACCCCTCGCAATGCAGTGGGCTTTCCCGCCCAACCCGACGACCCGCGACTTTGGCTTCCGGTGCCAAGATGTAGCGGCCACGATGGTTCAAACTGGTGTGTGGAACGCCAACATGGGAGCAAGGTTCCTGCGGGAGGCACAACGCCTCCAGGCAGATGCCCTTGCAGCAGGAGATGCGGCTTCGCTACACAGCCAGCACTCCGTTCCCCGCCAGTCAGTACCATCGGTCCCAGAAGAACGTTTCCGGCCAGTTGAAAACTGGGTAAGGTCCGTACACATGGGATCTCCCCCACCGGTGAACTCGGCAATTCGCCCGGCATCGAACGCTGGCACCCGGCAGACGAACCCATTCCTACCAGGCTACACCCCCCCGGTCATCACCCCGCAGGTACCATACTCGGCAATGGCAGCAGCACCGGTCCCTCCATCGGCTCCCCCCGCAAACGTGCACGCGAACACCTGGAGAGCCGCGCCTCTTCAGGGAACACGAGCATTGATGTGGCAGCCCGAGAAACCGGCCAGCTCGCAATGGGACGCGTACTCTATGCTCCCAGAGCCACGCCCTGACCCACGGTACAAGTCCAAGGTGCGGGAACCGGAAGCGTTCACGGGAGACAACTTCATCCCGTGGGTAGTACGCCTAAAAGTCTACATCGACGACAACTGGCCCCTCCTCTTCACAGACAGCAAAAAGATCGGCACTGCGATCTCGCTGATCAGGGGTCCTAAGGTCGATGCCTGGGTAACGGCTTTCACGCGAGAGCACTATCACAACGGACAATGGCATATGAGCTGGCTACGTTTCATCTGGGAGCTACACCAAAAGTTCAACGACCCCGACTTGGAAAAGAAGTCAGCAGTTGCGGCCGAAAAGCTCAGCATGTCCATCGGCAAGGGCAAAGAGTACTTCCAGGAATTGGAAAGACTCCTCTCGGAGGCGAAATACGACAAGGAGAACCAGATCGTACATCGCTGGGTCACCGCCGCCATCCCGAAGGAGATCTACACCGCCGTACACTCCGCCTTTGTAGCCGCCACCATCAACGATAAGTTGCAGCGTGGATACAACGTTCAGATCCCAGAGGACTACCAATCCTGGAAACAGGCAATCCTCTGGACGGACAACACCATGCGACGTCTTCGCGATGAGGAAAAGCTGCGCCACGGTAAGGGAACGTCATCGGGTACCGACAAAGGCAAGAGTCGGTCAACATCGTCATCGGAACAGGCGCCGCGGAAGGAATACACTGTGGAGGAGAAGGCCAACCTCCTCAAGAGAATCTACCACTCTTGCAAGAAAACGCAGGCAGAGCAGCCCGGCAAAGGCTGCAACAAACCGACTTGGCACCAACCCAACTGGAGGCCCGGAGCAACCACCAGCGGAGGGAACACCGGTGCCGGTCCATCCGCACCAGCGCAGACAAGGCAGGCAGTCGAAGCAGGGAATGATGCTTCAAAGGTCCTGGGCGGAGTCAGCCAGGAGGATTTCATCCGAATGGTTGCAGCCTGGGCCAAGGAGAACCCTGAGGCCGCAAAGGAAGCTGGACTCAATCAGGTACGTCCCTCCCCCTCTAACAGTTTCTCAGTTCTGGAAGTAGAAGAAACAGTAAATAGTGACTCTGCGTCTGCCACGGAGGAGGTCGAACCGGTTGATGGACTTTATGGGCTTGGAAACAGGGCCCCGATATTTGACTACATCTGTACCACGTTCAGTAGACAGGGACCATAGTGACGACGACGAAGCTTCAACATGCTCGTCAGATTCTTTTGTAACAGCCTCGGAGAAGCCTCCCTCTGGAGCTTGGCGGGAGGAAAAAACCGTACTTAATTCCTCCATAAACAATGTAAACTATGTACCCATGGACGTAGACCCGGTTGTGGATCCTGATGTGACGATGGCAGACGCATCAGGACCCACAGTCAAGAACAAGGCTGTAAAGAAAGTGCAGCGTAGATGTGCCAAGGCAGTCACGCTCGACATCTACTTGGACCACCCCCGCGCGACAGCACCCGAGCGAAAGACCGCCGGGGCCACGGGGTACGACCTACACTCTGCGGAGGAGGTCATTATACCGAACGGAAAACGTGTCACCGTTAACACGGGCATCAAGATCAGGATGCCCGACAGTGTATACGGCAGAATAGCCCCACGGTCCGGACTCACCCTCAAGGGAGTCGACGTGGAAGCCAGTGTAGTAGACGAGGACTACACTGGGGTACTAAAAGTCATACTAAATAATCAAACTGGAACAGATTATTTGGTCGAGTATGGGGACAGGATAGCCCAGTTCATACTCGAGTGCAACATGACACCCGACACGCGAATCATCAAGAACATTCGGGAAACCACACGTGGTACAGCGGGCTTCGGCTCTACCGGAGAAAACTCCGAGGAAATGTGGTGGTAATCCAGACGGGAAAACGGGGAAAGCAGATCGGAGTACCGATCACTCTCCACTGCCCTGACGGACGCGCCCTCTTCACAAAAGCACTGATAGATTCTGGTTCCACGGGATCAGTAATCAGTCGCGCCTACGTCGAGGAACATAGACTCGAGCAGATCCCGCTAGATCGACCCGTCAAGCTGTATAACGCGGACGGTAGTACCAATGCCACAGGCAAGATGACGCATTACATCGAACTCCAGATGCAGATCGACATGCATCTGGAAACCCGCAAGTTCCACGTCACGGAGCTAGTCTCCGCTGACATATTCCTCGGCTTCGACTGGTTAGAAGACCACAACCCAACCATTGACTGGAAGAAGCGATGGATCACCTTCACCTGCGACTGCAAACACGAGCAGATCGAGGATGGTGATCACATTTATTATATTTTCGCTGACGCATGGATAAGGAACAGGGAAGAATGCAGAGCGGACATCGCTGAGCGAGTACGCGCTACGAAGGCAACCGAGATCGCCATCGCAGCCGGAAAGACCACGGAAGCAAAAGCCTGTAGTCCCCAAGTACCTACACGACTTTCGAGACGTGTTTGAGGAAAAGGAATTCGACAACCTCCCCGAACGGCGACCATGGGATCACGCAATCGAACTGCTGCCCAACTCCGAACCATACGCCGGCAAGATCTACGCGCTCTCCCCTAGGGAGCAGGAGGTGCTAGATGACTTCTTAGAAGAACAGCTACGAACCGGACGCATACGGCCGTCCAAGTCACCATGGGGGGCACCATTCTTCTTCGTCAAAAAGAAGGATGGGAAACTGAGACCCATACAAGATTATCGGAAGTTGAACCAGATGACCAAGAAGAACCGGTACCCGCTCCCATTGATCACGGAGCTGCTCAACAAGCTAAAGAGAGCTAAGTACTTTTCGAAATTGGACATTCGTTGGGGATACACAAATGTCAGAATCAAAGAAGGCGATGAGGAAAAAGCCGCCTTCATCACTAATCGGGGGCTCTATGAGCCATTAGTGATGTTCTTCGGAATGTGTAATGCACCAGGCACATTCCAAGCTTTGATGAATGACATTTTCCGAGATCTCATAATGACGGGCAAAGTCATTGTATACCTAGATGATATCCTTGTTTTTACCGAGGACGAGGCAGAGCACAAAGAGATCCTGCACAAGGTGCTCCTTGTCCTCCGTCAAAACAAGCTTACGTGTAAACCCGAGAAATGTGAATTCATGAAAAGCGAGGTCGAATATGTCAGGTATATAATCTCTCACGGGCAGATCCGTATGGACCCCGCGAAGGTAGCTGCAGTAGCCGATTGGCCAGCACCTCGGAACAAGAAAGAAGTGCAATCCTTCATCGGATTTGCTAACTTCTACCGGAGATTTATACCCAAGTTCTCCACAGTAGCTCGCCCACTGATCAATCTGACAAAGGACACAGAGTGGCAGTGGGGTACAGCGGAACTCAAGTGCTTCGAGAAACTGAAAAAGATCTTTATCAAAGCACCCGTGTTAGGGATCCCAAACGACGACGACCCCTTTCGCATCGAGGCAGACTCTTCAGACTTCGCAACTGGAGCCTGCCTCATGCAGAAGCAGGAAGGCGTATGGAAACCCATCGCGTACCAGAGCAAGACAATGATACCGGCAGAACGTAACTACAAGATATACGATCGAGAGTTACTCGCTATCATGCGCACCCTAGACGAATGGCGCCATTTCGTAATGGGAGCGAAGCACCCTGTAGAAGTATTGACGGACCATAAGAACCTAGAGTATTTTAAAACCCCACAGAAAATTAATCCGCGACAAGCCCGGTGGATGACGGAACTTGCCGAGTATGACCTACAACTCGTGCACATCCCCGGCAAAACCAATGGAAGGGCCAACGGGCTTTCCCGAAGAAGTGACCACGGCAACGATAAGGGTCATCTTGAAGGGCAAGTCGTCCTGAAGCCACACCTATTCGTCGAAGACAGTGCAGAAAGGCTGTGATCCTCCTTCTATACTATAGTCAAAGGGATAACCTACGACGAAGTAAAGGAGAGGGTCAAAGCGGAAGCCGCTCTCTACGAGGGAAAGGAAGGAGTAGAAGCAGGGGAAACGACCGAGGACGGTCTGCGGTTTAGGAGGGGGAGGATGATCATTCCCCGGGACGAAGAATTAATAGGAAAAATCATTTCTTTGTTCCACGACACGGTTTCGGCAGGACACCCTGGCACAGAAAATATGTACACCGCCATACACCGACACTACTGGTGGCCAAAGATGAGAAAAGACATCCGCCAGTACCTGAAGGCATGTGTCAAGTGCCAAGCAGCCAAAATGGACAGATCCAAACGCGCGGCCCCACTCAACCCGAACCCCACTCCATCACACAACTGGGAGAACATTTCCGTAGACATGATCACGGGACTCCCAGTCTCCAAGGGTCGCAACGCCATTATTGTAGTAGTAGATATGAAGTCCAAGGACTATGTAGCTATACCAACAACGACCAAGTTGACGGCCGAAGGATGGGCCAACATATTTATCGATAAAGTCTACGCCCTACATGGATTGCCGAAGAAGATATTCAGCGACAGAGGACCACAGTTCGTTGCGGAGTTCATAAAGGACGTTTATCGAAGGTTTGTTACGGGTCGAATACCCGTTCGTATATTCGAATCGCGAATATAGATCGTTCTTCTGCACGTAGGCACGTCGCCGTGTGCAAGGCAAATACTTGTTAGATGCCTTCGGGTCCTAAGTGAAGTTCTTAGGAGATCGGTTAATATCCAATACGCGTTAGAGGATATAATCTGTTCAGGTGCGAGTCGAATAGAATATAAGACTCGCCTAAGTCCGAGAAGTCAGTGTGCACTTCGAGGACTTAGTCGTTCGGTTGCTCGAGTGAGAAATACTGAGCGTAGTTTCCTACGTTTGAGAACGAGTATAAGACTTCTTGTTTGTACAACAAGGTCGAGCTGAGGAGCCTCGACAGTAAGTACATGAGTTTATATACTACGTTAGGTTTTAGGGGTCAAGTCCGTCCCCGATGTCACCGCTACTATCTACGCTATAGTTCCAAACGTTTGATAAGTATGTAGTGATATATCTGAGACGATAGATAGGAATGATGATGGCGGTTGAACGCCATCTGTCAACTAATAAACGATGAACATGAAACGAGGGCAGAGTTGGATCTGCCAAGGATGAAACGCGCCCTCTAAGCTAATACAACTGGGGATGCGCCCAGTACGAGTCACGAGTAGCCAGGGGGTTGGTTGTGCAACAAGTCCCTGTATCGTATTCACCCAGTGGTGAGTTCCGTCAGCGTTCGAAACATCAAAATAACTGTAACATCAGCCCCTCTCTAGCCATTCGTCGGCCTCGACGAATCCCCTAAGCTCCCCTCGTCAGAGTGCCTCGGCGTCCTGTTCGTTGTAGATGTCGCCATTCCCACTGAGGGACGGGGTCGTAGGAGTTCGCCATACGAAGTGTTGGCGGCATTCATTCTGTCGATGACCTGGTTGATTGAGCCCACAAGTTTGGCAAATATAGTCGGGGCAATCGAGGATCCAGTGACTTGCGGAGCCACATTGTCGACAGGGTTGTTCAGGCGAGGGCCTCGCTGGTACCCGTAGGGAAGGGATATCCCTGAGGTATTCGTTGTGTCGATACCTCCAGTGGTGCGCGGCGCGGTGAAGGTTTCGTGCCGCCCATGTGGGTAAGGAGGCGGTGTCTCGTTCGTGCTCCCTCGCACCTCGCTCAAACTCCTCGCGGGTAATGCTCTGCACCGATGGAGATCGTCGAATAGGCGGCGTGCTATTCGCTCTTCGCTGTCGTGCTGGGGTAGTCCTAGGGCTCGTCGGGCGTGCAGGTGGTTCACGTCTCCCGTTGCCTCCCATACCAGGAATACGTGGCGTCGGGTCTCTAACTCCTGTTCGGCGGGCTCTCTGAGTCTCGGTAGGCAGTGGAAATAATACTCTATCACCCTCCATAAAATCAAATGGCCTTGCAACTCGGCGTCGTTCGTTGGTGGTGAAAAAGCGGGCGGGTCATGGTACGTATTCGGGTCGATTGGAAGTAGTGTGCTCGTGATCCTCGAAGTCGTTGAGCGCATGTCGTAGTCGGGCCATCGTGGTGGCGGCCAATCGGTCGATAAGTCTGTCGGTGAGTAGCTCAAGTCCCTCTCTCTGCGCTCGGATCTGCCCCTCCATTCTGACGAGGTCCTCGGTGATGTTCTGGTATGAGCTATAGGTATGGGTGAGATCCTGCGCGATGTCGAAGAGGGCCGTCCAGCCATCGGCTTGGCCAGCAAAAGGCTCCTTGGCCCTGTACCAGAGCAGGGCATGTCTGATCTGTAGGTGTTGGGGGGAGTACCTCCTCTGCGGCGTACCTCTCGGTCGTCCTTCTCTGTGATCCGCATTGCTGTGAGGGGACGAAGCGCGGCGAGGGAGCTGGTGGCGAGTCGTCGACATACTATTACTGTTCGGTTTTCGAGTGCTGGGGCTGTCCTGACTCTCGTCCTGTGGTAGTCTTTTATCAGCTCCTTGGAGTGTTCCAAATTTCCCTCGTCTTCCCATGAGTTGTCGGCCGTGGCATAGCCCTTCCATTTGACGAAGTACTGATGCTTCTTTCCTCGCCATCTATCAGCAAGGATGGTTTCGACCTCGTATTCTTCCTGTCCCTTGATGATATCAGGTGGCGGCCGTAAGTAATTGGGTCCGTGCACCCTTGTTTCTTTGAATGGTTTTAGTAAGGCGGCGTGGAATACCGGATGAACTTTCCAGCTTGTTGGTAATTGCAGCCGGTATGTCGTGGGTCCCATCTTTTCTGTGATAGTGAAGGGTCCTTCTCTTTTTGGTGCCAGCTTGTTAGATTCGTAGGGGATTGTTAGGTTCTTTGCGCCGAGCCAGACCTTATCCCCTTTCTCAAGCTTCGGCAGCTCTCTAAGGAACCGCCCTGCCATTCTTTTCTGGGCTAATTCATGCGCGATGAATGCCATCTTTCGCGCCTCTTTGATCTTCTTGATCCTGTCGACAGCTGCCGGGACGTTCCCTACTCGGTCATAGTCTGGGAATCCTCTCGGGACATACCCTAGGATTATTTCGAGTGGTGCTGGCAGGTTTTCGGTTCGTCTGGTGTTGTGCGCAAATTCGACGTCAGGCAGTCGTTGTACCCATTGGAATGGGTCGTTCATGCAATAGATGCGAAGGTATACTTCGATCTGTTGATTCATTCTTTCTGTCTGTCCGTCGGTCTGTGGATGGTACGCCGTACTCATCGCTGATTCTGTTCCCTGCAGCTTGCATAATTCCTTGAAAAGCTTTGATGCAAACTGCGGCCCTCTGTCTGAAATGATCTTTCGGGGGATGCCATATAGCGAGTAGATTTTTCGGTGAAATATCTCTGCCGCCCCTTCGCTAGTGATCGTTTTGTCACATGGGGTGAGAGAGATGGCCTTGGATAGGCCATGGTCGACAATCACCATCATGGAGTCATACTTTCCGACTCTTGGCAGGTCGGTGACAAAATCGACTGAGCACTGTGAGAAGGGGAGGGCGTCTTCCCGTGTCGGTATTGGTTGCAAAGGGGGTTTCAGCGGATTCCTATCAGGTTTCATCTGTTGACAGATTGCACAGCCCCGGACGTATTCCGCTATCATTGTTCTCATGTCAGGCCACCAAAAGTGGGTCGTGACCTGTACTGTTGTACCCCAGATCCCAGGGTGTCCGGCCGGGATCGTGTCGTGGTATTTTGAGATGACGTCCCGTCGAAGGCCCTCGTCCCTTGGCACGTACATCCTGTCTCTGTAGAGCAGTATCCCATCCGTTTGTTGCCATTCATCTGCGGTGGTTCTCGCGGGGAATTCGCCTAAGTCCGGTGTTCCTAGTGCGGGCGCCGTCGTGAATGCTTTCTTCATGAATTCGAATGCTGTCTGTTCTTTCTCCGTCCATTGGAACCCTGTCCCTGTGACCGTTTTTGTGAGGTCTACCAAGGGTCGGGCGTGCGTAGAGTAGTGATCGATAAATTTCCGATAGAAGTTCGCAAATCCTAGGAAGGATCTGACTTCTTTGAGATTTCGGGGAGTCGGCCACTCCTTAATCCCATTGAGTTTCGCTGGGTCCATCTGGATATTTCCTGGGGTGATGACTAGTCCCAGGAATTCGACTCTGTCGACACCGAAGGCGCATTTCTCGGGTTTCACAAAGAGATGGTTATCCATCAATCTCTGAAGGATCCGCCGCTCCCGTTCCTTGTGTATTTTCTCGTCTTCTGAGAAAATGAGGATGTCGTCCATATAAACAAGCACCCATCCTTCGAGGATTTCTTCTTTCAGGATTTCGTTCATCATTGCCTGAAAGGTCCCGGGTGCGTTGCACAATCCGAAAAACATAACCGTGGGCTCGTACAACCCTCGGTTTGTTTTGAAGGCCGCTTTCCATTCGTCTCCCTTTTTGATTTGCACGTTGTTGTATCCCGCTCTAAGGTCCATTTTCGTGAAGATCTTTGCTCCTTTTAGCTTTTCCAGGAGCTCTGAGATCAGTGGTAAGGGATAGACGTTCTTTATCGTCCCTTCGTTCAGATATCGATAATCTTGACAGGGTCGTAGGCCGCTGTCTTTCTTTGGGACGAAAAAGAATGGTGACGCCATCGGGGATTTTGAAGGGACTATGAATCCCTTGGCCAAGTTTTCTTTGAGGAATTCGTCCAACGCCTGTTGCTCTTTAGGCGAGAGTGCATAGACTTTGCAGTCTTTCGGCACGAAATCGGGTTTTAACTCGATCGCGTGGTCCCATGGTCTCGACGGGGGGAACGCTGTTGCGGACTCCTTACTGAACACCTTGGCGAAGTCCAGTAGGTGTTTCGGGACCATCTCCTCAATCGTTCGTTCTGGTTCTGGGGTTTTTTGTGCGAATTCCTGGGATTTCGTCAGCGCTTTCCTGACAGCGTTGATGATTTGTATCTTTGTTCGGAACTTCTTTCGCGTCTCCCCTTTCTTTCCTATGATCCTAGGGTTATCTTTTGCGAAGCGTCGGATCGCTTCGTATTCTTCGGGAGTATAGAGCCGCTGCGCTGTTTCTTCTGGCTGGTCCGTGGATCCGAACCCTTTCTCCCCTCGTTCTGTTTTATCTAGGTCTTCGACCTCTAAGATGTCGGGGGTGAGGTGTCGTTCGAAAATTATCTGGGCTATTCGCATGCCCGGGATAATTCTATGTGCTTTGTCTGAGTAGTTGAAGATGATGGCTCCGACGTCTCCTCGGTAGTCCGAGTCTATGATTCCGGCTTGCACTACCAATCCGTGTCTGAGGGTGTTGCCTGATCGTCCGGCCAGCCTTCCATACGATCCCTTCGGGATCTTCATTTTTACTCCTGTGGAGACGAGTTTCCATCCTCCGGCGGGAATCTCGGTTTCTTCTGCGGCGTAAAGGTCATACCCCGCAGCTTCTTGGGTTCCCCTTGTTGGAATTTTTCCTTCTGGGGCAACTACCATTTCCACCGTATCCATTCGGATTGTGGCTTCTTGTTTCTTTTCTTCTGCCCCTAGTATTGATCGTACGTCGACTGTTTGGTCCTTCCAGTCGATTGTGGGGTTTTCGTCTTTTAGCCATCCATACCCTAGAATCATATTTTCTGTTCCAATTGATCCTACGAGGAATCGGACTTTTCGCGTTTTCTGGGTCTTCGGATATCGTAGTAGTATGGTAGCTTCTCGGTCTATTCGCCCATCTTTGTTTTCTGTTCCGTCAACATTTTTGACAATGATCGGGTTCTTCAAGGGTTGCGTGGGCACCTTGTATTTTTCTACCACCCTGCTGTGGATCAGGTTCGACATTGCTCCTGAGTCGATTAGTGCATTGCACTTCACGGGTTTTGCCAGCGTCATGATTACCGGGATGAAGAGGGATCGATTCTTCTCGAACGAGGTAATTACATGTGCTGCTTTCTCGGAGGGTAAGACCGTGGGCTTCCCTCCTAGGCAAAATCCTGTTCTTCTACGAGCCGTGCTAGGAGCTCGGGGTTCTTGGCTTTCAGAGCCCTAATTGCTGTGACCGCTCTGTTGGCGGTGATGTATTCAGTCTCTTCCTCGGAGACTTCTTCGATGCGAGCTTCTTGCTCGGCTTCTTCTTCTTCGGTCTTTCGAGTAGTCCGCCTAGGGTGGGCTGGCTTCCTCGGCCTCTTCGGGCAGTCTCGCGACATATGTCCTGGCTGATGACAGGTGAAGCATTTTCCCTTCTTGATGTGATCGTCCCTTTCCTGGGTGGTCATTCGATCTACATCCATTGCGTTCGGATCTTTCGGTGCGGTTGTCTGTGGAGCACTAGTGCGTCCGTTATTCTGGTTCGAGGCTTGCCAAGCCTTTTTCTTGACAAACGGTTTATCCCGTTTCAAGAATATCTTGTACGTATTTTCATAGTACGAGGCAGCGGACTGCCATTCGTCAATGGTTGCTGGTAGCGGCCGAACACCGATGATATATCGGGTCGTATGTTCGGGTAACCCTTTCTCGAAGAGGGTTATGAGCAACGCGTTCCCGTCCGCACTGTATTGATCGTACTGGGCCTTCCCGGCCAAGTTGTTGAACTCGGTGATATAATCATCGATGTCCTTTCTGTCCTGGGTTATGTCCAGGATTTTCTTCCGCGCCTTCTGTACTTCTTCGATGGCTCCGAAGGCTTTCTGGAAGTCTGCATCAAACTGTGCAAGACTAGGCGGGAAGAATCGTTTCGTTTGGGGGTTCGTATAAACCCGGTGATAATTCTGTTTCCATTGGCCCGTTTTCCCCTTGTTCGAAATATAAGAGAGGATAAAGATCACTCTCTGAACGTCGTTCTGGAATGATGTTTCGTACATCGTAAACCAGGAATTGCACTGGTTTATGAAGTTCTGCATGTCGGATTGTTCCCCATTGAATACGTCTGGGGGATTGATCTTTATCATCGGGGGTCGGTAGTACGGGTTCGGCGCCGGAGGTTGGGGCTGCGGCGCATTCGGTGGTGGGGGCCCGCCTGGGGGTCCTCCTCCTCCCGGGTATCCTCCACCCGGGTTTCCTGGGTTTCCTCCGGGGTTCCCTGGGTTTCCTCCAGGGTTTCCTCCTCCGGGATTCGTGGGGGTTCCTCCTCCGAGTCCTCCAGGAGGGGGGGCATTCCCTCCTCCGAGTCCGAAGTTTCCTCCCAGTCCTCCTCCGCTTGTACCTGCGGGGGTTCGTCCAAATAGGCCTGAAGGCCATGTTCCTGGGTTTGTCGTTCCCATTCCTCCGCTTGGGCTAGTCCAAGACGGATTTCCTCCGCTACCCATTCCGGGTGCGTTCTGTGGGGGGCTTCCAAAGAGGTCTGTTCCTCCAGCCATAGGCCCAATCCCACTCTGCGCAAAAGCAGATATAAATCCTGGAGGGTCCTGTCCTCCGGTCTGGCTGTTATCTGTTCCTGTAAAGTTTCCAGGATTTCTCCCATCATCTCCGATGCGCTCAATTCCTGCCATTCCTGTGGTGCCCGAAGGCTGATTCGTATTTCCATCGGCATCGAAGGTTCTGTTGATGGTGACACAGACTAGACTGTGGGACTCACACTATAACCTTATAAGCGACTTGAAGGAGTTGCTGGAGGTTGGTGAGGAGGCTAGTGGGCGCAAGCAGAGATGTTATGTAACTGTGCGAATGCAGAGAACAAATCTAAGGCTTATCCGCAGTGATAGCCCTACTTATATACATGCTTTGTTTGGTTACCGGTAAGGGAGCCAAACATGAAGGTGGTCTGTGCGCAGACATAACTAATATGGTTAAGTCGTAAACTACAATAGACCATGTGCGCCGGTAATGGCCGCACCAGTAAGATCGTTTGTTTGGACCGTAGGTCCATGTTGTGGAAGTGGCTGTAGCTACGTTAGTAAGCCATGCATGTGATTCTTATATTCCGGTATCGGGATATGAGTAATCGTAAGGTCATTGGCATGTGATAACGAGCGGGCCGCTTATCCAATTGTACTGACATAGCCCGGTACCGGGATATGAGTAAGGCGCGTGACTCCGGAGGTTAGTCCGCTGAGTCATTGACGCGTACAAACGTGTTATGTACGTGTTGTTTGGTTGCGTGTACGTGTAGACGGGCGCTTAGCAGCGTAAATGTCTACAAGGTCGTAGAAATACCAGATAAATAGGTAAAAATACGGGAAAAATAGTGGCATGTCCCAAATCTGTGACATTACCCCCTCTTCAGGTTTCATTGTCCCTAATGGAACGATTACTTTCCTGTGGAGCCGAATCCACCAGTACCGCGCTCGGATTTAATCTTTTCAAAGTAAGATTTTCCGTGTAGCGTAATATGCGGGTCCTTTGCAACTTCGCAGATTAGCTGGGCAATCTTATCGCCGGCCCGAATATCGATAGATATGTCGGAGTGATTCCGGAGAATGATGATTACTTCGCCTTGATAATCGTGGTCGATAACGCCACCCATTACGTCTATGCCTTTGCGTGCGAGACTAGAGCGGGGGGCGATACGTCCGTAAGTGCCGAAAGGTACCTGGATTTTCAGTTTGGTGTTGTATTCTGTCTGCCCGTGAGCTGGCAGAACGTCGCCTGTTGCAGTGTACAGGTCAAACCCAACCGAGTCCTTGGTTCCTTTTTCCGGCATTCGGCCGCCTTCGCCGACTACGATTTTCAAGTCTGCGTTTTGGTTAATGTCCGCTGACATCCATCCCCCGTCGGGGTGTCTAATCATGCGCTGCTTAGGGTCCTTCGCAAATTCTTCGCGATACTGTGGCCAGTCGTCTGGCCACGTGCATTCATCGGCTTCCCAGTCGTCGCTGTCAGGGTCGAAGACATGAACTGCTTCTTTCCTTCTAGCTGATCGCCTGAGGGGGACATCCTGCATTGGAATAGGGTGTGAAGCCTTGTATTCCTGCAAAATGTCGTATGCCGAGTCGAGATCCGCTTCGCGTACCCAGGAGTCGTCATTGATACCGAATCCCTTCCATCGGATTCTGTATTCAACTCTTCCTGCGCGGAGACGATGATCTAAGATCTTCTCGACTTCCCATAATTCCTCGCCGTCGACCATTTCTGGTTGAGGCTCTGGTTTTTTCTGATGCACCGGGTCCTTGTACATGACCAACTTGGAAGCGTGAAATACGGGGTGGTAAGCCCTGTATTGCTCGTCCATGTGTACCCTAAAGGTGACCGGAGATAATTGTTCAATTATCCTGAATGGTCCCAAATAGCGTGGGCTAAGACTTCTTTCGGAGTCTTGCCAGCTACGGGCGTCAACGAGAACTTTGTCGCCGACTTTAAACGGTACCGAGCGCTTATGTTGATCGTAGTACCAAGACCAGCGTTCAGCAGCCAGTTTCATTGCTGCCTTAGCTTGTTCTTGTGCCGACCATCGTTCGTAAGCAATGACATTTAGGTCCACGTATTGTGTTGGACGTAAATTCGTAGGTCCTGCGTTGGGATGCCTTCCTAGTTCGACAAAGAATGGACTATTCTTTGTTGTCTCACTAGCCGCGTTGTTGTACGCGAATTCGGCCGTAGGGAGAAACCATGACCAGTTATCCTTCTGAATAACATCGATGTAACATCTAAGATATTGTTCCAGGATTTGGTTAACTCTCTCCGTCTGGCCATCCGCTTGCGGGTGATAGGCAGTTGTCATTGACCGTTGGATTCCCAATTGTTCACACCATCCCTTAAACAAGGCAGCTGCGAATTGCGGGCCTCTATCCGAAATGATTTGTTTCGGAAGTCCGTGGTTCGGATAGATCCGAAGGTATAGGAGGTTCGCTAATTCTTTCGCCGTTATCTTGTCTGATGTGGGAATGAAGTGCGCTCGCTTGGTAAGCCGGTCCACTATTACCATAATAGCATTGAATTGTTTCAATTCGCCGCTGGGCGGTAAGTGGACGATAAGGTCAATTGTGACGGTGTCCCAAGGTGCTTCCGGGACTGGGAGCGGTTGCAGGGGTCCGTACGGGGTCTGGTTGTGGTTCTTCATGCGTTGACATGTGTCACAACCTTCCACGTATTGCTTTACCATCGTGGTCATTCCAGGCCACCAGTAATTACGTGACAGAAGTTCATAGGTCTTCCATCGTCCGAAGTGTCCGGCAGTCACATGGTCATGATGTAACTCCATAATCTTCGTGCGCAATTCCTTAGGCTCTTTTGGAACGTACACTTTTCCTCGTCTGAGAAGTAATCCGGCCTCCATGTTCCATTCCTGGAGGTCTTTACCGAATTCCTTGGGACCACTTTTCAGTAGTTCCTGGTAATCCTTGGTAATTTGATCGTCCATGAGGGCTTGTCGGATTTGTCGGAGAAGGTCCTCGTCGCCTGATTGTATCTCCTGCTGTGACGCTTCTAGCGCCCTAACCGTAAAGTATTCCGGTTTCAGCAAAATTTGATCGCGATTGTCGAGTTCCACCCCCTCTTCATGGTCTGGCCTCCGTGACAGAGGATCAGCCGTGAGCATTGTTTTACCGGGTTTGTGACACATGGTGAAGTTGAACCTTGTCAGGTAAAGACTCCAACGTGCCTGTCTCCGGGTTAGCCGTTGTGCCGATTTGAAATATGTCAGATTGAGATGATCCGACCATACTTCAAATTTGTGTGGGTGTCCTTCGAGGTAATGTCTCCATTCCTCTAGTGCACGGATGATTGCGAGCAACTCCTTATCGTAAATCTCATAGTTCCTTTCGGGTGCTGATAGAGATTTCGAGTAAAAGGCTACCGGGTGCCAGAGCTTATCCTCCGAAGAGTATTGTGATAGCACTGCACCAGTTGCGTAATCGGAAGAATCCGCTTCCACGCGGAACGGGGACTCCTGATCTGGGATCCGGAGTATTGGAGCCGATGTGAAAGCTTCCTTGAGAGTTTGGAATGCTTCCGCTTGTTCGGGTCCCCAATTCCACTGCGTGTTTTTCTTGGACAGTTCGGTTAACGGCTTAACCACTTTGGAGAAGTCTTTAATGAACCGACGGTAGTAGTTGGCGAAGCCAACAAAGGCCTGGACGTCCTTCACCTTGGCAGGTGTAGGCCAGTCCATTACGCCGGCTACCTTCTTAGGGTCCATTTCGACTTTTCCTTTGGAAATGATCATTCCCAGGTATTCAATACTGCTTTGTTCGAAGAAGCACTTTTCAGGCTTCGCGAACAAGTCGTTGTCTTGCAAGATTTGTAATACTTGCTTGACAATACGACGGTGTTCCAACAGGTCGTTTCCGAACACAAGGATGTCGTCTAGGTAGACAATGACCTTTCCTTCTCTGATAAGGTCACCTAGAATATCGTTCATCATGTGCTGGAACGTGCTGGGTGCATTACAAAAGCCGAAGTACATGACTACAGCTTCGTAAAGGCCGTTAGGCGTAATGAATGCGGTCTTCCATTCATCTCCCTCCTTGATTCTTACGTTGTTGTAACCCCAACGCAAGTCGAGCTTCGTAAATATCGAAGCCTGGCTAAGCTTATCGATAAGCTCGTCTATGCGTGGGAGAGGGTACCTGTTTTTAATGGTCAAGTCGTTTACTTTCCGGTAATCGACTACCATTCGGGCTCCGCCGTCTTTTTTAGGGACGAAGAAGACCGGGCTCGCGATCGGGGATTTTGAGTGTCGGATGTAGCCCTTCCGTAACTCTTCCTGAATCCACTGATCTAGCGAGTTCGCTTCCTGAGGAGACATCTTGTATGCCTTACTCGGGGGCGGTAGTACCGCGTCATCGGGGAAGTCGATGGCGTGGTCATATGGTTTCCGTTCGGGCATCCTTTCGGATGCGCGTTGAGAAAATACCGTGGGACCAAACTCCTGGTATTCCTCCGGAACCAAGGATTTCCATTTCTGGAGATCCGCATCTGTCAGGAATTCATCATCCGACTTCTCCGTTATCGACTGAATGGCATCGATAAGGAGTTCCGTTCCTTCGTCAAGGGTGTTCACCCAAGCGACAAAGGGATTCTCCGGCTCCTCTAAGCCGAGAAAATCTATTGGAAAGTCATTGATGATCTGATAGATGTTGCGGGGTTCGATTTCGTCCTCTTCCTCTGAAATCGAAACCCGTTTGCCATGTTTGCATTTTTCCGTACATCGATATGTGAAGGTTCCTTCCGGCCAGTTGAAGTCCGGGTTGTGTTTCAGGAACCAATCATATCCGAGGATCACATCCGCATTCTGTACGTCCATTACGTACAAGAATTCGGTGGACTTGTGTTCCTCGTGCACCATATAAGCTTTTACTGCCATATTGATATTACCGGCGGTATTAGAGGTACCGTCGGCGTTGCGAATCTCGAGAGGCGAAGGTAGTTTTTGAGTGACTAACTTTTCCTCATGTACGAGTTTCTTATCAATGACGCTTATTGATGCACCGGTGTCGATTAATGCCATGGCGTTGACTTTCTTTCCATATACCCACAGTTCCACTTCGATAGAGAACGATTTATTGTCGTCTCGAGAATCGTTTCCATGTACATTATACAAAGTGAAAAACTTTAGCGCGAGCGGGTCAGGGTAGAAGTATTGTACAGGAGGGGCACGTGTAGCTAGTGTCCTTGTCCTCCGGGCAAAGTCCATTGCCGAGTTACCGAATATACCGAGATGGGATACCGGGTGACGTACGACCGCCTTATCTTCCCACAAGATAAGGGGTCTCTGTGAAGCCTCTTCGTAGAGGTGCGCTTCTTCGGGGCGCTGTACACTCCCAGCCGCTGCGGGGCTGGTGTGTTCTTCACAGAACGTCTTCGAGACGTGTAGTTGGGGCGAGGGGAACCGAGATGGTCCCGACATTGGCGACGGTGGTGGCGGGGGCCGAGGGTCCTGCTGAGCTTGAGTCAGCTGTCACTTCTTCCCAGATCGTTCGGGCACGATACGTCTTGCCATCCGCGGGGGGCGCCGAGTACGGCTTCTTGCCAGAAGCCTGTCCCTTTCCACTACCCGAAGGGGCAGCCGTGGTCTTTCCAGACGCGGCGGCTGCATCCTTCGCCCTTTGTTGCTCGGCCCGCTGAGCGGCAGGCACGAATGTTCCCGCGGCCTTGTCTGCCGCAAGCTTAGGACATTTGTTGAAGTAATGTCCTGTCTGCTTGCAGTATGTGCAGACGGCGTTGGTGGTGTCGGCGGGGGCTTTGGCGGGCGCCTTTCCCTTGTCCTTCTTTTTCTCCGACTTCTTTGCAGAAGCGGAGGACGTCTCCTTCTTTTCGGCAGGTGCCGAGTCCTTCTTGCCGGCCTTCTCGAAGATAGAACCCTTGATCTTGTCTGGATATGACGTTTGGTACATTTCCAGAGCGAAGTCGATGAGGGGTTCGATGTCGGTTGGGGCCTTGAAGAACGGGGTCTTGCCGAGGACGTTTAAGGTGTCCTTAACCTTTTCTGGGAGAGTCTCGGTGAATTCCCACACCAGAGTCTCATTGGCGGTTTCAGAGAGACGGCCGAGGGTGCGGAACCGTTCGCAGTAATTGAAGTAGTTCGATTCTGCCAGTTCCTTGCCCTTCGTGCCGTAATAGCCGCGAATTTCCTTCTTGGCTATCTCCTTATCCGTCATCTTCCCATATTGCACCATGACTGACTTGGTGAAGTCCTCCCAGGTGCCGAGAGGTTCACCGTTTCCTGCCTTCTTGATGAGAGGCGAGAAAAATTTGTATGCGTCCCCTGTGACGCGGAAGAGGGCCGTGGTGATACGGTCATGGTCATCGTAGACCCTGAGCGTACCGAAGTACAGGCCCATCTTCTCCACCCATTCCTGCGCAGTCACCTTTCCAGATGACCCAGAGAATTCGGGGGGAGGGGGGATTTTCAGGTTTTGAGGCAGACCTGGAATCTGCGGGGCGACGGCTGCTGCAGCAGCGGCTGCAGCTTGTGCGGCGGCAGCAGCCTCGGCTGCACGGGCTTGAGCAGTGCCGGGGGCCGGTGCGGGTTCTTCCGGGGGCGTGCGGATGCCGGGAGGGTTGGGAACGGAGGGATTCTTGCGAATTCTCCGAAGTTCCTCGTCAACCTTCTCCATGCGCTCTGCGAACGCATCCTCGAGGTCGTCCAGCCGGGACCGGTAGTCCTTTCGGAGCTGCTTCTCCATTTCGGAGAGCTTGGCGGTGTACTCCTGTCGGAGTTCCTTGCCGAGGTCCACCATGGTGGACAATACCTCGTTCCGGACCGAATTGACCGCTTCGTGTAGCTCGTCTTGGGCCTTCTGTTCGAGTGCCCTGGATTGCCCAGCCAGGGAATCGATTCGTTCATGGATACGCTCCAGGCGGGCGTGCACCATTCGACCTAGGGTGTCGGTGGTGTCATGGCTTATGGCCGCACTTCGTTGTACGGCGGCATCGATGATTGGCCCATGTATGGACCCATCCACCTTGTGGTGTTCCTCCTCAGGAAGGTACGCCTTGAGGTTGTTCTCGACAGCGACATTGGTCTGTCGTGTCGGACCCGAAAATTCCATTTCCAGGGTGGTGGCGGGCCCGATAGGGCGAGTTCGACGAGCCGGTGGGTATCCGGCAATGGGGGAGCCTGGGCGTGTACCCATGGGGTTGGTCGGAGATTCCCTTTGCGGGGGAGCGAACTCCGGCATTTCCTCTTCTCCTTCCTCTTCTTCTTCTTCCTCTCCCTCGCTTAGGTGCTCCAGCGTCACCAGTTGCTGGGTTCCCGAGGGACCAGCTACCGGGGTCACCGGACCTTCTGAGCGGAGGCGCATCTTGCGGGGAGCGAGGGGGGTGCTGACGGAGGAGGTGGAGGACATTGTGAATCTGTTTGTGACGAATGTTAGTTTCCGGGTACTCATTGTCTTAGATTCTTAAGAAGGGATTGGGTTTGAAAGCTGCAACTTTCGTTATAGATCACACTCGCACTCTATTTCAGAGTTAAAAGATGATAGTATTTCTACTATACAATCGCGAGTATATCCTCTTCTACCGAAGTAGTTGAGGGCCCTGCCACCTTGTCAGGTGGTGTTACACCGAAGGCAAAAGTAATTTGTAGCGCTACGCATTCTGCTACGATACGAGCTAAGTCCGTACGCCAATCCAAAAAGGAAATATTGCCGAGCTGTTTGCAATACTTTTTCATAATTCTCCAGTCTCTATTGGTGATCCTCCCTCGTCTCGCTCTATCCTTTACGTTATCCACCAAGTCCTCCAATTCTACTACCATAGTATGGAAACGCATGTCGTTTTCCATATGGAAGCCTGGGTAATTAGGGGGGTGGTTGGCGAGAGGAGTGAGACGAGTGAGAGTGCCTTCTAGCATGGGAATAACTTGGTCGCATGCTTGGAGAGGCTTCTTCTTCCCGAAGACGAGGGAAGGGTCGAGAATCTTGTGGTTGGCCGGAACGGAAGGTCCGGCCGCCGGGCTGGAGAGACGGAGGGCCAGTGAAGAAGCTGCTTGCTTGGCTTCCTTGGCGGCTTGTTTGGCGGCGATTCGCTTATTCAGCTTATCGCGAGCGAGCTTGAGCTTGTTGAGTTCGCGGAGTTCGATGAGATTCTCCATGGCGGTAATGGATTGCGCTAGCTTCTCTTCCTCTGTCCAGATACGCTTAGCGAGCGGAACTGGTTTGGGAGGTCGAGGAGCGGGTTTCCCAGCCTCAGCAATGTGCTTTGGCATGTGGACGGGAATCTCCCAAAGATGGAGTTTCCCAGTGTAATCTTCCTTTACAGGAAGCGTGTAGGTGACGTCCTCTGCCCGAGGAATGTCGGCGGTGTCGATGCGGCTGAGAAGGGACCGCTTCGCCGGTTTGACGTAAGGGGCAGTGGAGGAGCCACGGGTGCGACGGGTAACGCGGGGCATGATTCTAGAAAGTGCAGCCTTCATGAGAAACGAAGTTTCCCAGTGATACGTCCAAGAACAGGAATGAAAGGGATTATGTAAGGTAGGGTAGTGGACTCCTTTTCAGGAGCAAAGAAGGTGTACTACGGGGCATAATTACTCTTATGTTGCGCGCAAACCCTGTGCCGAGACGGCGCGGATATTCGCATGACCCTAACGGTCAGAGGCGCCGACTCCAGGGGTAGAGTTGCTGACTGCCAGGCCGGTTCCTGGGTCAGATGATTGGGAATCGGATACACGACACCGCCCCGGAGGGACGATGCCGGAAAGTGGCTGGGATTTTACATCTCTTAGCCTGTCCATGCTTCAACAATGAGGTTGCCGTCTGTAGCCACATGGGTGTCACATCAGGGCTAAAAAACCATTGTCGATCTAGGATCGCGAGACAGCAGCGCTCCACATCCCGAGGGAGTGGGCCACGCGCTTCTCTTCCAATGGGGCCCCAAATCCGTTTGACCCATGCTCGCACGCCGAGCTGCCCGGAGGACTTATGCTATTGGCTACCGCGAGTGACCTATGGCAGGGTGATTTTTTACGTCACCCCCCTCACTGCTTTTCCCATAACGGGTTCAAAGCAGGTCCCTTACGCCTGGGAGGCGGCTTTGGAAAATTCCCATGCCATCATAATGATGACCCTGTGGATAGTGATGGGGCGCTGAACAACGCTTGCCATGACCGGGGGTTGGGCGCACACAGGCAGGCCGTCCCCTTTTCTCCACAGGCGGGTCTTAACCGCGCATAGTCCAAGCTTGTCAGCGAGGACCATGTCTCCTTGACCCTGGAGTCCGGGTTAGGTAGGCCTCCTGCCTAAAAGGGCGGTGTGGCTTCCCTGGTTGCCAATCCTCTGCCGAGGATGGCGATGTATCCCCCAGATCTCAACTATCACCCCAATCGCCTTGTCAGGCAGAAAGGGATGTGCGCAGCAACAAGTAATAGCCCCTGTAGGATAGAAACCCAGACCCAAGCGCAAGCGCAAGGGCGGGGGTAGGGGGGAGATTTGTTCTTATGACACAGACTAGACTGTGGGACTCACACTATAACCTTATAAGCGACTTGAAGGAGTTGCTGGAGGTTGGTGAGGAGGCTAGTGGGCGCAAGCAGAGATGTTATGTAACTGTGCGAATGCAGAGAACAAATCTAAGGCTTATCCGCAGTGATAGCCCTACTTATATACATGCTTTGTTTGGTTACCGGTAAGGGAGCCAAACATGAAGGTGGTCTGTGCGCAGACATAACTAATATGGTTAAGTCGTAAACTACAATAGACCATGTGCGCCGGTAATGGCCGCACCAGTAAGATCGTTTGTTTGGACCGTAGGTCCATGTTGTGGAAGTGGCTGTAGCTACGTTAGTAAGCCATGCATGTGATTCTTATATTCCGGTATCGGGATATGAGTAATCGTAAGGTCATTGGCATGTGATAACGAGCGGGCCGCTTATCCAATTGTACTGACATAGCCCGGTACCGGGATATGAGTAAGGCGCGTGACTCCGGAGGTTAGTCCGCTGAGTCATTGACGCGTACAAACGTGTTATGTACGTGTTGTTTGGTTGCGTGTACGTGTAGACGGGCGCTTAGCAGCGTAAATGTCTACAAGGTCGTAGAAATACCAGATAAATAGGTAAAAATACGGGAAAAATAGTGGCATGTCCCAAATCTGTGACAGATGGTTTCGGTTTTGTTTTCGGTCAACGTCACGGTTGACATCGGAGGGATTTCTCCGAATCGTTCGAACGCTTCACGCGTTATTTCCCAAGCGGTCGTTCTTGCGGAGGGGTATACTTCTACCCACTTCGATGCCCTATCTTCTCTTGGAATGACAACAATTCCTCCGCGGTTACGGAAGGCTCCAATGGTGTCAGTCCACTCGTATCGGTTGAGTCTGTAGACTCCCTGAATGTCCTCGGGCAAGAGTTCAATCAGTCGTGCTGGGAATTCTGGTCCAAATATCATGTGCCCTTACACCGTGGTAGGTGAGGGTGTGATAAGCTCGACCTTCTGTTACGGGTTGAATACCCGTTCGTATATTCGAATCACGAATATAGATCGTTCTTCTGCACGTAGGCACGTCGCCGTGTGCAAGGCAAATACTCGTTAGATGCCTTCGGGTCCTAAGTGAAGTTCTTAGGAGATCGGTTAATATCCAATACGCGTTAGAGGATATAATCTGTTCAGGTGCGAGTCGAATAGAATATAAGACTCGCCTAAGTCCGAGAAGTCAGTGTGCACTTCGAGGACTTAGTCGTTCGGTTGCTCGAGTGAGAAATACTGAGCGTAGTTTCCTACGTTTGAGAACGAGTATAAGACTTCTTGTTTGTACAACAAGGTCGAGCTGAGGAGCCTCGACAGTAAGTACATGAGTTTATATACTACGTTAGGTTTTAGGGGTCAAGTCCGTCCCCGATGTCACCGCTACTATCTACGCTATAGTTCCAAACGTTTGATAAGTATGTAGTGATATATCTGAGACGATAGATAGGAATGATGGCGGTTGAACGCCATCTGTCAGCTAATAAACGATGAACATGAAACGGTGGCAGGGTTGGATCTGCCAAGAATGAAACGAGCCCTACAGACTAGTACAACTGGGGATGCGCCCAGTAAGATCACGAGTAGCCAGGGGAGTTGGTTGCGCAACAAGTCCCTGTATCGTATTCGCCCAATGGTGAGTTCTGTCGATATTCGAAAAATTAGAATAACCGTAACACTATGGTAAGTCTTTACATCGAGCTCCCGCCAGACTGTCACAAGCCGATTTTCTCCAACTAGCTTGCGACTAGAGACAACCCCTATCTTATCTAAGCGCCCGCCTATGCATCACGTGCAAGGACCCCGAACACCCCACACATGCTTACACAGACCCCGGACACCCTTGTTGTGGCTCTACACCTACGATAGGGTTTACCATACTCTAAAATGGTCTATCAGATTATGTAATACTGTATAGTAGCCAAACATGTACAAACAGCCTACGAGCATATATACCAGCCGGACGAGCAGGGAGCACCCCAGACTCGTCTTGGCCTTTGTTGCCTTGAGTAGCCTCAGACTAGGAATACGCTTTCACGCGAGTAATATTCCCCTGAGTAGTTGCTTGAGATAGCGCTTGTGTCATAAGACGAGTCTCCACCCCGATCTGAGTTCATTCCAGATCAACCCCGGCGCACTAGGGGTAAAGTGCATTGTTTCTTCACCCTCGAGTTGACTTCGGTCGATTCGGGTGTTAAAACTCTTATCCTCCCATATCCCAGGGACAAGGGACTGGGTTCTGGGGGAATACACTTGTGAACAGCGTGTAGGGGACCTCTCCTACCGTTGCTTCTAAACTACTGGGCCACCGTTGTGCAACGCGGCGTAAAGGCTTTGGGTTACATCCCCACTGTAGTAACTGTGCACCCGACGCAAAATAATCAAAGGCGTTAAGGGGCCCTACGGCAGATTACAGAGGCACTGGGCACCTACTTACGCGCATTACCGCGCCGACTATACGGGCATTACCGCCCCCCCGTTACTATACAATCCAGCGCCCCACCAGGCGGCTGAAGAGGCGCGACACAGCCTGTCCATACGGCCACTTGGCCCAATACGATAGTTTTTAGACCCTCCATCCCAAGGGTTTAGATCCCGTGCCCCCGGTATCCCGAATTAGCTTCGGGGCTGGACGAGGTTTCGGAGGCAGAGATTACTTGCCGGCCTTGGGCTGAAAACCCCTCGGCGTTTCTTGGCGCACCTCCGAAAAGAGGTGGTCTCTGAATAGAGTGGAAAGACAGTTTCTAGTTACCACCCCGATCGCAGCTATAGGCTGATCCACAGTGGACGGGTAGCGCTGTTTTTCGCGACTCTACATTCCATACGTACACATTTCATTACACTACAATGGCCGCTCCCCACACCATCGACTACATCCGCGACCTGCGACCCGAACAACCCCCGACCCCGGCTGACGTCCCGCTCCCCAGCTCCGTCGCGACCAACAACCCGTTCCACCCAGGGCAGTGGGTGAACTACCAAATGCACGGTCTCCCGGACGACTTCGCGTTCCTATCGGTGGCAGACAGCATACACGCCCCCCGACCGAATGTTGAGGTTGCCCCGGTACACACAGAGACCATCGGAGAACATCGCCCCGCTCGCTCACTGGTTCTAGGGAGATCGGTCAAAGACCAAGGTCCCGGTATTGAACGGTTGGACCAGGCATTCCACCTGGCCCGGGAACAGTCGAGCACCATCCGAGGGGTGATGTTACGGGTCGAATACCCGTTCGTATATTCGAATCGCGAATATAGATCGTTCTTCTGCACGTAGGCACGTTGCCGTGTGCAAGGCAAATACTCGTTAGATGCCTTCGGGTCCTAAGTGAAGTTCTTAGGAGATCGGTTAATATCCAATACGCGTTAGAGGATATAATCTGTTCAGGTGCGAGTCGAATAGAATATAAGACTCGCCTAAGTCCTAGAAGTCAGTGTGCACTTCGAGGGCTTAGTCGTTCGGTTGCTCGAGTGAGAAATACTGAGCGTAGTTTCCTACGTTTGAGAACGAGTATAAGACTTCTTGTTTGTACAACAAGGTCGAGCTAAAGAGCCTCGACAGTAAGTACATGAGTTTATATACTACGTTAGGTTTCAGGGGTCAAGTCTGTCCCAGATGTCACCGATACTATCTACGCTCTAGTCCCAAACGTTTGATAAGTATGGAATGATATATCTGAGACGATAGATAGGAATGATGGCGGTTGAACGCCATCTGTCAGCTAATAAACGATGGACATGAAACGGTGGCAGGGTTGGATCTGCCAAAGATGAAACGAGCCCTATTGACGAGTACAACTGGGGATGCGCCCAGTAGAGTCACGAGTAGCCAGGGCAGTTGGTTGTGCAACAAGTCCCTGTATCGTATTCACCCAGTGGTGAGTTATGCCAGCGTTCGAAAAATTCAAAATAACCGTAACAGGGGGGATCCCATGTGGACGGATCTTACCCAATTTTCAACCGGCCGGAAACGTTCCTCCGGGACCGATGGTACTGACCGACGGGGGATGGAGTGCTGGCTACATAGCGAAGCCGCATCTCCTGCCGCAAGAGCATCTGCCTGGAGACGTTGTGCCTCCCTCAGGAATCTTGCCCCCATGTCGGCGTTCCACACACCGGTTTGAACCATTGTTGCTGCTACCGTCTGACACCAAAAACCAAAGTCTGCCGTCGTCGGGTTGGGGGGGAACGCCCATTGTACGGCTAAGGGCGAGTCGATGTGTGCGGGACTCACCTGTTACGGTTATTTTGAATTTTTCGAACGCTGGCATAACTCACCACTGGGTGAATACGATACAGGGACTTGTTGCACAACCAACTGCCCTGGCTACTCGTGACTCTACTGGGCGCATCCCCAGTTGTACTAGTCAATAGGGCTCGTTTCATCTTTGGCAGATCCAACCCTGCCCCCGTTTCATGTCCATCGTTTATTAGCTGACAGATGGCGTTCAACCGCCATCATTCCTATCTATCGTCTCAGATATATCATTCCATACTTATCAAACGTTTGGGACTATAGCGTAGATAGTATCGGTGACATCTGGGACAGACTTGACCCCTGAAACCTAACGTAGTATATAAACTCATGTACTTACTGTCGAGGCTCTTTAGCTCGACCTTGTTGTACAAACAAGAAGTCTTATACTCGTTCTCAAACGTAGGAAACTACGCTCAGTATTTCTCACTCGAGCAACCGAACGACTAAGCCCTCGAAGTGCACACTGACTTCTAGGACTTAGGCGAGTCTTATATTCTATTCGACTCGCACCTGAACAGATTATATCCTCTAACGCGTATTGGATATTAACCGATCTCCTAAGAACTTCACTTAGGACCCGAAGGCATCTAACGAGTATTTGCCTTGCACACGGCAACGTGCCTACGTGCAGAAGAACGATCTATATTCGCGATTCGAATATACGAACGGGTATTCGACCCGTAACACCCCCCACCGGTGAATTCGGCAACCCGTTCGGCCTCGAACGCGGGCACCCGGCAGACGAACCCCTTCCTGCCAGGCTACACCCCCCCGGTCCTTGCGCCCCAGGTCCCCTACTCAGCTATGGCAGCAGCTCCGGTCCCTCCGTTGGCTCCCCCCGCAAATGTGCACGCAAACACCTGGAGAGCTGCGCCTCTTCAGGGAACACGGGCATTGATGTGGCGGCCCGAGAAACCGGCTAGCTCGCAATGGGACGCGTACTCCATGCTCCCAGAGCCACAGCTTGACCCCCGGTACAAATCCAAGGTGCGCGAACCCGAACCCTTCACCGGCAACAACTTCATCACCTGGGTAATGCGCCTGAAACTGTATATCGACGACAACCGGCCGCTGCTCTTCACCGACAGCAAAAAGATCGGCACGGCCATCTCGTTGATACGGGGACCTAAGGTGGACTCATGGGTGACGGCTTTCACGCGGGAACATTACCGTGACGGACAATGGCACCTGAGCTGGCTAAGGTTCATCTGGGAACTCCACCAGAAGTTCGACAATCCCGACTTGGAAAAGAAGTCAGCAGTCGCAGCCGAAAAGCTTAGTATGACCATCGGCAAGGGCGAGGAATACTTCCAGGAGCTGGAAAGACTTCTTTCGGAGGCAAAATACGACAAGGAGAACCAGATAGTCCATCGCTGGGTCACCTCTGCCATCCCGAAAGAAATCTACACGGCAGTACACTCCGCCTTCGTCGCCGCCACGGTAAACGACAAATCGCAACGGGGATACAATGTCCAGATTCCGGAAGACTACGAATCTTGGAAACAGGCTATCCTCGGAACGGACAATGCGATGCGTTGTCTCCGCGATGAGGAAAAGCTGCGCCACGGTCGTGACACAGGTAAGGGCGTCACCGACAAAGGGAAAGGTCGGGCGACAACATCATCATCGGGAACCATGCGGTCCGAGCCCACCGCAGAAGAACGGGCCAACTTGCTCAAGAGGAAGTGCCACTCTTGCAGCAAGACACAAGCAGAGGCACCAGGGAAGGGGTGTAACAAGCCCGTCTGGCACCAACCCAACTGAAAGCAAGCCCCGAGCAGCTACCAGTGGAGGGAACACCGGTGCCGGACCCTCACAACCGGCGCGCACCCGCCAGGCCGTCGAAGGCCCACCCGCAGAAAAAGTCCTTGGGGAAGTATCCCAGGAGGACTTTGTGCGAATGGTGGCTGCCTGAGCCAAGGAAAATCCGGAGGCTGCGAAGGAAGCCGGATTCACTCAGGTACGTCCGTCCCCTCTCTAATAATAAATTTTCAGTTCTGGAGATCGAGGAACCAGTAAATAACTCTATCCCCGAATCTGCCACGGAGGGTAACGAACCGGTGGATGGACTATATGGGCTAGGAACCGGGGCCCCGATATTTGATTACATATCTGTACCACGTTCAGTAGATTTGGCGCTTGGTGACGACGACGGAGCTTCAACATGCTCCGACGATTCGTTTGTAACAGCCTCAGAGGAGCCTCCCACCGGAGCTTGGCAGGAGGATAAAACCGTGCTTAATTCCTCTATTAATGTAAACTATGTGCCCATGGACGTAGACCCGGTTGTAGACTCAGATGTGCAGATGGCAGACGCATCTAAGCCTACAGTCCAGAAAAAGGCGGAAAAGAAAATGCGGCGCCGACGAGCCAAGAAGAAGGCTGTCACGCTCGACATATACCTAGACCACCCGCGGGCAATCCCCCCTGAGCGCAAAAGCGAAGGAGCCGCGGGTTACAATCTTCACTCTGCGGAGGAAGTCGTTATACCCAATGGGAAGCGTATCACCGTGGATACCGGCATAATGATCCGAATGCCACCCAGTGTATACGGCCACATAGCTCCACGATCCGGACTCGCCTTGAAGGGGGTCGACGTGGAGGCCAGGGTAGTCGACGAAGACTACACCGGTCGGTTAAAAGTCATACTGAATAATCAGACTGGGACAGATTATTTGGTCGAGTATGGGGACAGAATCGCCCAGTTCATACTCGAATGTAACATGACACCAGACACGCGCATAGTAAAAAGCATTAGGGAAACCAGACGCGGAACACAGGGGTTCGGCTCTACTGGTGAGAAACTCAGAGGGAATGTAGTGGTAATCCAGACGGGGAAACGGGGACGGCAGATCGAAGTACCGATCACCCTCCACCGCCCTGACGGACGTGCCCTCTTCACAAAGGCACTGATAGACTCCGGTTCAACGGGATCGGTCATCAGTCGTGCCTACGTGGAGGAACACAAACTCGAGCAACTTCCATTAGACCGACCCGTCAAACTGTACAACGCTGATGGTAGTACCAACGCTGCGGGCAAAATGACGCACTATGTCGAACTCCAGATGCAGATCGACACGCACTTGGAGACGCGCAAGTTCCACGTCACTGAGCTGAGCTTGGCCGACATATTCCTCAACTTCGATTGGCTAGAAGATCATAATTCCACCATCGACTGGAAGAAACGCCGAATCACCTTCACCTGCGACTGCGAGCACGAACAGATCGAGGAGGGTGACCATATATATTACATCTTTGCTGACGCCTGGATACGGAACAGAGAGGAATGCCGGGCCGACATCGCTGAGCGAGTCCGCGCGACAAAGGCAACCGAGATTGCCATCGCCACCGGCAAAACCACGGAAGCCAAGACTTTCGAGGAGGTGGTCCCCGAGTACTTACACGAATTCGAAGACGTGTTTAAGGAAACGGAATTCAACCAACTCCCCGAAAGACGACCGTGGGATCACGCCATAGAACTCTTACCGAACTCCGAACCCTACGCCGGCAAGATCTATGCCCTATCGCCCTGGGAACAAGAGGCGTTAGACGACTTCCTAGAAGAACAGCTACGGACTGGACGAATACGACCATCCAAGTCCCCATGGGGGGCACCATTCTTCTTCATCAAGAAGAAGGATGGGAAACTGAGACTCATTCAGGACTATCGGAAATTGAACCAGATGACCAAGAAGAACCGGTACCCGCTCCCTCTGATCACGGAGCTGCTCAACAAGTTAAAACGAGCTAAGTACTTTTCTAAATTGGACATTCGTTGGGGATACACGAACGTCAGAATCAAAGAAGGCGACGAAGAGAAAGCCGCCTTCATCACTAATAGAGGGCTATACGAGCCATTAGTGATGTTCTTCGGAATGTGCAACGCACCGGGCATGTTCCAGACTTTGATGAATGACATTTTTCCGAGACCTGATCATGACTGGAAAAGTCATTGTATACCTAGATGACATACTTGTTTTCACGGAGACCGAGGCAGAACACAAAGAGATCCTGCGCAAGGTTCTGCTCGTTCTCCGTCAAAATAAGTTGACCTGTAAACCAGAGAAATGCGAGTTTATGAAGTCGGAAGTAGAATACTTAGGACATATAATCTCTCACAGGGAAATCCGTATGGATCCCGCGAAGGTGGCGGCAGTTGCTGAATGGCCCGCACCTCGGAACAAGAAAGAAGTGCAGTCCTTCATAGGATTCGCAAACTTCTACCGGAGATTTATTCCTAAGTTCTCTACGGTAGCACGCCCACTGATAAACCTAACCAAGGACACGCCTTGGCAGTGGGGTACGGCAGAACAAGAGTGTTTCGATAAGTTAAAGAAAATATTTATCGAAGCACCCGTGTTAGGGATACCAAACGGCGACGATCCTTTCCGCATTGAGGCAGACTCTTCAGACTTCGCAACTGGAGCCTGCCTCATGCAGAAACAGGACGGTGTCTGGAAACCCATCGCCTACCAGAGTAAGACAATGCTACCGGCAGAACGAAACTACGAGATCTACGACAGAGAACTCCTCGCCATCATGCGCGCACTTGATGAATGGCGACATTTCGTAATGGGTGGCAAACACCCCGTAGAAGTACTAACGAACCATAAGAACCTAGAGTATTTTAAGACCCCACAGAAAATTAATCCGCGACAAGCCCGGTGGATGACGGAACTCACCAGGTATGACCTACAACTCGTGCACATCCCTGGCAAGACCAATGGAAGGGCCGACGGGCTTTCCCGAAGAAGTGATCATGGCAACGACAAGGATCACCTCAAAGGGCAAGTCATCCTGAAGCCACACCTCTTCGTCCAAGATAGCACAGAAAGGCTAAGATCCTCTTTCTATACTGTAGTCAAGGGTATCACCCACGACGAAGTAAAAGAGAGGGTCAAAGCGGAAGCCGCTCTCTACGATGGAAAGGAAGGAGTAGAAGTAGGGGAAACGACCGAGGACGGTCTGCGATATAGGAGGGGGAGGTTAATTATCCCTTGGGACGAAGAATTAATCGGAAAAATCATTTCTTCGTTCCACGACACCGTCTCAGCGGGACACCCCGGCACCGAAAACACGTATACAGCCATACACCGACACTACTGGTGGCCAAAAATGCGATCAGACATCCGCCAGTACGTCAAAGCCTGTATCAAGTGCCAGGCCGCTAAGCCGGACCGATCCAAACGCGCGGCTCCACTCAACCCGAACCCGACTCCAGCACACAACTGGGAGAACATTTCCGTTGATATGATCACGGGACTCCCCACTTCCAAGGGTCGCGACGCAATCATTGTAGTAGTAGATATGAAGTCAAAGGACTATATAGCTGTACCAACAACAACGAAACTATCGGCCGAAGGATGGGCCAACATATTTATAGACAAAGTATATACACAGCACGGACTACCAAGAAAGATATTTAGCGACAGAGGACCACAGTTTGTAGCAGAATTCATAAAGGACGTATATCGTAGACTAGGCATACAGGGAAACCCGAGTACTGTGTTCCACCCACAGACAGACGGGCAGACGGAACGTATGAACCAGGAACTCGAGGTCTACCTTAGATTATTTATTAACAATACTCACACAAACTGGCCGGACTTACTCCCGCTGGCAAGCTTTGCGTACAAGACACACGTACACAGTAGCACGGGATATAGCCCCTTTTACCTTACGCACGGATACCACCCCTTCACAGGTGTAGAGGCGCCGGAACAAGAAGAGGGGGTAGCACGGGATTGGGTCGAACACATGCACACCATATCCAAACTCGCTTCACAGAACCTGGAGAAAGGTAAACTACGCATGAAAGAGTACTATGATAGGAAACGGGCATCACCACTATCATACTCTGAAGGCAACTTGGTCTGGGTCGACGGCCGCAACATAAACATGGGTCACCCAACCAAGAAGCTTGACTCCAAGCGGTTTGGACCGTACAAGGTCACGAAGAAGGTCGGACACGGAGCATACGAACTAGACCTCCCCGCAGACATGCGCGGGATATACCCAGTATTCAACGAGGTCTTACTCCTACCATACACACCGCCCGCCTTCCCCAATCAGGACCATAGTAAAGTGACGGAAAGCAATGACGTTCGCAGGCCTCTCAGGATCCTCGAATCCAGGGAAGACCGAGGGCGAATTGAGCTAGAAGTCGAATGGTCTGACGGGACTAAAACATGGGAACGAAAACGTGGATTGAACCATTACCAAGAGCTCGTTACAAAATTCTTCGAAGCAAGACCATCCGCCCCAGGTAATCAGTGGAAAAACAGAAACACTGGCTGGGACCACTCTAACACCAAATGGGACCCAGAGTGGGAGGACTTCGAACGAAAAGCTCAGGAAATGGGACTTAGGCAGAACCCGAAGGAGTTCATCATATACGACAACATAGACAACACGCTTCTTGTCAAAGGCAGTATACCATTCTACGCCTACGAAAAGAAGCTCGTCGCTCGTAACTTCTGGTTCTGCGATCCACGAACACGGGTCATGCAATACGGAATACGCGTTGGAACACCAATAGAATCCACTATACCTGAATCGATAGGATACTGGATCTATCCGGTTTTAAACACACTCCAACTGGCGCACCCACACATCTGCACCAAGACCATAGACCACCTGTGCCATGTTGACCAAACTATGTACAAAGTAATTGCTGGGTGTGGGGACACGCAGCTAGAAGAGGGGGTACTGTCACAAGCCGATTTTCTCCAACTAGCTTGCGACTAGAGACAACCCCTATCTTATCTAAGCGCCCGCCTATGCATCACGTGCAAGGACCCTGAACACCCCACACGTGCTTACACAGACCCCAGACACCCTTGTTGTGGCTCTACACCTACGATAGGGTTTACCATACTCTAAAACGGTCTATCAGATTACGTAATACTGTATAGTAGCCAAACATGTACAAACAGCCTACGAGCATATATACCAGCCGGACGAGCAGGGAGCACCCCAGACTCGTCTTGGCCTTTGTTGCCTTGAGTAGCCTCAGACTAGGAATACGCTTTCACGCGAGTAATATTCCCCTGAGTAGTTGCTTGAGATAGTGCTTGTGTCACAGACTTTATTCTATTCATGTTGCGCCCTCTTCCACTCTTGATTCACGAGAGGACGACAGGTATGGCGAGGGCGGGAACTTCCTGTATAGCCTAGTACACCTCCTGTCCTGCATCGCGACCGTAAGTCTTCTTCAGTGCGCACAAGTACACGCTCTTCCCAACTCCATTGAAATTCGGCTTGAGCTTGAACGAGTTATGGTTCTCCTGGCTGAGAGTGGAGATCGTGTTGCTGATCAGCTCCAGCATCTGCATTGTCTGGCTGATTGCCTCAATATAAAAATTGTACTCATGCCGCTCCTCCTCGCTACAATGCAGTGCCTCCTCATAAGTGTTTATCTTGTGTGCGTGGAAGCCTGTGTCCTTGCATGTCAGTTGAGAGATCCATTCATTGTTCAGCATTGACTTACACATCTAGTCACACCCCGAGCAGACGATGTTGCATCCTACATGGAGTGCGCTTTGATGTTATGGAAGTTTGAAATTGGTGTCAGCGATAGAGGGACAGTAGCCAGGAGATGCTAACGAAGATGTGTCTGTTGTCTGTAGATGGAGTCATTAGTATTGGCCTCGGAGTTAAAGTTACACAGAATACGGCATGTCACGCAATTTGCTACGATCGGGAAAAGCGTTTGCTATCTTGGTGTTCTGCATCGACTCCCTTGGCTTTTTCGAAGCTTCTGTGCCATCACAATTCTGTCAGAATGTCTGATTTCTTCACAAACCTAAATGAGCAGATGACTATCTGCCAGCGTGGCAGCTGCAAGACTGATGTTGGACCCGGGGGGAATCTCGTCTACGTCGCGTCTTATGACGGCTCACCAGGCTTGTGGTGCTGCCGAACTTGTGCTGCCTACTATGATGAAAAGGCAAAGAAAAGGAAGACCCAAGGTCAGTCCACCATTCCCTGACTGACATGGCAAATCAGCTCACCGCTAGCCTGTTATGTTATATCTGCACAGAAGCCAGTGCCAATCCCAATGCAATTGAAAGAATTCAGCGAGAACTGGCTGAACTGCGACGTCATGGTTAGGTCTCCTGCTTCTCAAAGTATGCATCATGCTGACATTGCCTTTGTAGTCTCAACCGCAAATGGGCATGTTAGCCGTTTCGGAGCGGATAGCAACATCATGCAGGCTCCTCATGCAGTTCCTGCTGATCGCCGGTTGTCTGGGCCCCAGATAGCAGTACCAGGATCATCCATCTCTGGCAACATGAGGAAGCCTGGCCCTGGTTTGGGTCAATCGCCATTGGCTCCCGGTTAGTGTTGTGAGGTCCGGTCCGGTCCGGTCTTTTGCATGTATTGGGCAGGACCGAGGACCGGGACCAGGACCGGACCGCCATGGGCAATGAGGGACCGGACTGAGGACCGGTCCCAAGTAGGACCGCGGTCCTATAGCGGTCCTAGGACCGGTCTGGACCGGTCCAGGACCGATCAAGTGATTATTGACTTAACTATAGTTTTATATGTCAGCAAAAGTGTACTTACTACTCGATATATACCAGAATATACTAAGTACAGCCAGAGAATTGGCTATGGTGCACTGATTCTTGATTTCTGAAGGTAAAATTGTATACTGAGGTCAACACACAGAAATGACACTGCAGTAACTGCACACCTCAAGTTGTATCTGATGAGATCATGCGTTGCATTTTGTATGTACCACAATGAGTAGCATATAACCACCACTAAGCAGCGCTCTGCCAGTGATATTGAATGCACCATGCATGTGTACCATAATATGACACAAGCGCAACCTTAAGACACACACCGGGGGAAGGTGGGTCGCATGAAAGCGCCTTCCTGGTCCGGGCATCTCAAGGCACAAAAGGCCAAGACAAGTCTGAGGTTTACGCTCAGGACTGTCCGGCATATATACTCCTAATCTATGTGTACATGTTTGTGTACGGTGGCTCAGAGGCCTCTACGTACTGGTATCTAACTGGCTATGAGCTATGTGCCGGTAATGGCATCGGAGCGCTGGGGTACGCGAGGATGTCCATGGCGACGTAGCGTATAAGGGTCGGATCAAAGGAATAGCCAATCGGTCGGGTTCGATCGGTGGTTCTCGTCGATCGTAGGCGCGCCGGTAATGGCGGGGTTCTAAGTCCGTGATCGGGCGTGGTCTGCCGCGATCGGGGTTGGCTAGTACGGGCCGGGTATAGTGTGAGTTGATCGAGCGTGATCGGCTGCGATCGGGGTGTAGCGCTCTGTGACTGGTAGGGTTCTCAGTCGTGCAGAGCCTTGGGTTATTATCCCTGCCTGTTGTACTCGTAGGTCAGAGTGCGTAAGGGGTATAGTATAATGTCTACGCCAGTAATGGCGAGTGTCCGTGCGGTAGGGACGCGAGGCGTTGGGTTTAGTGTTCTGGGTCACGTGCGAGTATAGACCGTCCCCCTAGTTGGCGTATAGCGTAGTGTACGGTGGCGGTTTAGCCTGGGTTTGTACAAGGCGTACCGTCGTGCTATCGTAGCCTATTGGACTCTAGGGGTCGGCTCGTGACTCCGGGGTTTTAGGGACTAGGCAGCGTATGTCTTGCTGCCGGGACTTGGACTAAGTTTAGGGTTAGACTGCTGGTGGCCTGCTAGTGCCCGTAGTGGTCTGTATAGCGGAGGGCTCCTACTAGCGTTGCCGTGGGATTCCAGCTGGGCTCGGATAGAGTGCTGTAGCGTGCGTACGGCGTGAATGGGGTGTCAACCTAGGGTGCTCTACTAGGCTTTGAAATTGGCTTGTGACATAATATGTGAGTGTTAACACTACTGGATGGGAGAATACACAACTGCATGTCAGTCAGCAAACTAGTGATAATATGAGGACAACCTGTGTGTGCCAAACATTGCCCAAGACAATAGCAGTGCTTCATTGTATCATAAATCAGAAGGTTTTTGGTTGCTACGATTCATGTCAGCTTCTGTCTGATGTGTTTACCCTAATAGCCAGTGGTATACATGATGCAGACCCACTCTAGGGGGTCTTAAATACTTTGGTTTTATTGTAAATTGGTCAGTCATGGTTCCCTACCTTGGAATAACCACATTATAAGTGCTATTCTACGATAAATTCGGGACCGGTCCAGGACCGGTCCTGCAAAATCTGGCCACTCAGAAGGACCGGGACCAGGACCGTGTCAGGACCAGGACTGGACCGGACCGTTGAATCGGTCCTAGTCAGTCCGGTCCTGGTCCGGTCCTTGGTCTTTAGCGGTCCTTGAGACCGGACCTCACAACACTACTCCCGGTTATACAAATGCACATGCATCTTACACCGGCACCCGCGCACTGATCGCTTCTCGCGCATATGCTTCCAAGTTGGAGCCACAGGTTACCGTGATAGCTGCAATGCATCGCCGTGAGACTGGAAAGACTGGAACGAAGCTAATCCAGGTACTTACTGCAGTAATCTGCTATTCCTATGAGTATTCTCATCCAAAGACCATGGTAGAACATCGAAGAAGGCATTCAGCTATCGCCATCAATCATGCGCTCAGCGCTCAAAATACTGGTCTTCGACAGACTGCTTCCCAGATGGCAGAAGAGCTTCTTCTTCTTCCAGCTCAATATTGGGGATCTCGAATTCATCACTGACAAAATGGTCGATCTTGATATGGGGGATGCAAGTGACCGAGTACTATTTTTTCTACCGTCCCACTGGTAAGGATGGAGCTCTCAAACTGATGAAGTCCAATGTAAAGCTACGGCTTGTCGTACCAAAAGAAGTCCTGAAAGCGGCCGAGCTTCACGTTGCACGCCTTGAGGGGAATTTCGAGTTTGAGATGGTAAGTATCCTTCCAATTATGGCAGCATGTGATCTGTACTCATGCTGTTCAGAGTGATACCAAAGAACAAGAGGCATCTGAGTTCCGAGAGCATAGGAAGGAAGTGGCTGCCAGAGTGAGTACTACAGCAGTGTAACGAGGCAGAAACACCTGAGTCTTAACCACCTTTAGCCTTCGATTCAATTCAGCCAATCAAGACAGCTGAGAAAGCTCGCAAGCGGCTACTGGAAGATAAGGTAGAGGTCAGTAATCGTAATTTATGAATGTTACTAAGGCTTCAACCATATAATGTATATACCATGTATACATGGTTTTATATATATACTATATACATATATTTACATGTGGCCGAGTACATGGTATATACATGGTATATTATATGGTATATGGTTGTTGTGACTGCATTCATATTAGACCCTTAATTGATGATTTGAATAGTGTGTTTGAACTAGTTACATGTCTTACAGAATGTACAGTGCAGTGGTGATATGAGATTTGGACAATCGGGTGGCTGCCACACAAATGCAAAGATGTCAAGACATATATCACATGCTTTGCTTACCCTCTCATTGGTGGAAGGTAAGATCAGATTTATTTTATGCCATATATCATCCTACATAGTGATTGCATCATGCATTAGACTCATGCATACAAGTTTTCCACTACCTCACACATTGTGCACAATTCCTAAGCCATTCCTGCTACTAGTGTGGTTGTTGAATGTTGGACACCAATTTTTTCCTCACATCAGCCAAGTGCTGATACCTGTAGCATGTCATTAAAGGAAGAGACAATCTCCATAGCCATATGGGTAAAGCAATGGCTATGCCAAGATGTCTAAGAATTTACCATCCAAAAACCATGTAAACCATGTATATAATATGTATATACTATGTATTTACCGATTTTCTGTACATGTATATTATATGGTTGGAGCCTTAAATGTTACATAGA
Source organism: Wolfiporia cocos (assembly GCA_029448655.1). NCBI lineage: Eukaryota > Fungi > Basidiomycota > Agaricomycetes > Polyporales > Phaeolaceae > Wolfiporia > Wolfiporia cocos. The sequence continues at coordinate 1,144,166 of JACCLO010000008.1, read as the reverse complement.
TTGGGCTGAACACATATAAGGCTGTCAAGCGCTCCAAGCACGCACCGTTGGTGTCATCAAATTCAGAGCTCGCAAACCTGAGGGGGCATACCTGGGGAGGTGGACAGACTATCAGAGGTTACACAGAGTTCCATGCCCCGCACACAGATAAATGTGCAAAGTCTGCGCAATGCGATGCGACTGCAGTCGCAAGTGTATTCTAAGCCACGCGTCAACGGTACGTCAATCTTTTGTTGATCTCACTTATCTTCAAGACTCATGATGATGCTATCAGAACTTGTGAGCATTGCCGTCACCATATACCCAGTACCTCTACACGACCTCGCTTTCATCGTATCACTGGAAAAGCCATACCTGTCTACGCTTCTCGGGGACCCTAACATGGGTTATGGGGCTACAGTAGTAGTTGACATCCGAACCGAAAGAATGCTTGGAGCAGCTGGTGGCTTTAAGACTGCACATCCTGCAGATCTGACACTTGGTGCAGCTAAGCTGAAAGGCACAGCTGCACGGTCCATTCTCCTCATGAAAAAGGTTGCTGCGAAGCGATGCTTCTATCGCTCGCAGAACAACAGGCGGCTGCGCTTTCCTCAGGCTGATGAGCTTCCGAAGATGCTAATGGAAACTAATTGCTTGTATTGGGCAGCCAGCCTTCAAAAACTAGTTGACGACTTCCGCCGTGATCATGTGAAGGAGAAGTCGATGGTGGCAATACAGAAGCTCCCCTGTGCAATCCCTGATTTCAGATTTGTTGCATGCGGTCTTGCTATACCACGGGACGATGAAGAAGCACCTGTCTATCTATTGGAAGAATATATTCATGCACCATTCATCAAGTATATCTCAAACAAATCGGTCAGACCTTCCGGTAAACTCACCGGCATAGACCATGCCAAAGCACTGTACCTGTGTGCTTCGCAGCACATTCAGTACCTCTACACAGAGCGAACAATGTTTGTCTCTGATCTACAAGGTAAGGCATCCTTTGAGCTCTGAGTATACATGGCTAACGGTATGATAGGTGGGGGGAACCTGTTGACAGATCCCCAGATCATCACATCTAGGTATGGCCTGGTGTTGTTATTGCATCACTCATTGACCTAGATCATAGGGAGTATGCGGAGCAATTTGGCGAAGGCAACATAAGCTCAGTCTTCGACAACTTTGAGAATGAGCATCAGTGCAATGAGTTCTGTGCTTACTTTGGCCTCAAGCGCTTTGGGCATTTCCTGCCATCACCTTCGAACTGGAAGTTCAGCGATCATGCCAAGGATAGCACAGGCTCTAATCCTAGGCAAATACACATCGAGCAAAACCCCACTTGTGACGCGGACAAGGGACTTGAGAATGGCATTAGTGCAGCAGAAGATGGGTCTCCGGGAGCTGGTTGTAGTGTGGAGATGGTGGAGCCAGAGGCAGACTCTTAGTTTACGAATTTCGTGATCATCCATTGAATGAATTATACAGACCACTGTGTCATCTATGGGGCATTCTGCTGGGTCCTCGTGGTACAAATAATTCTGATATGTACATGACCAATAAATGAAGCGTCAATCAAGAGCAGCGCGCACAGCCAAAAACGTTACAGCTGAGGTTTTGGTGATTCGCAAGCGATACACTGTTTGTCACAAGCCAATTTCAAAGCCTAGTAGAACACCCTAGGTTGACACCCCATTCATGCCATAAGCACGCTACAGCACTCCATCCGAGCCCAGCTGGAATCCTACAGCAACGCTAGTAGAAGCCCTCCACTACACAGGACACTACGGGCACTAACAGGCCACCAGCAGTCTAACCCTAAACTCAGTCCAAGTCCCGGCAGCATGAGCCACACGCTGCCTAGTCCTTAAACCCCGGAGTCACGAGTCGACCCCTAGAGTCCAACAGGCTACGATAGCACGACGGTACGCCTTGCGCACACACTCAGGCTAAACCGCCACCGTACAATACGCTATACGCCGACTAGGGGCACGACCTACACTCGCACGTGACCCAGAACACTAAACCTACCGCCTCGCGTCCCCACCGCACGGACACTCGCCATTACTGGCATAGACACTATACTATACCCCGTACGCACCCTGACCTACGAGTACAACAGGCAGGGATAATACCTCCAGGCTCTGCACAACTGAGAACCCTACCAGTCACAGAGCGCTACACCCCGATCGCAGCCGATCACGCTCGATCAACCTACGCTACACCCGGCCCGTTGTCACAAATTTTGGCCTTATTAGCTGATTTGTGCGCCCTACGGTAGAACCTAGCGCCCGACGCCACCTCCTAGACGCGCGTGCCAGCGCTTGGAAGGGAGGCAGACAGATCACGTGACTTTAGGTCACATGCAGGTAGTAGACTAGCGCCCTGGTCCCGTGCTATTACTTACCTAATTATGTCATATGATCGTGGGTAGCGTAGAAGTACTTACACGCACGGACCACGCCTTTAGGGCCGGTAGTGTAGAACAGTAGGTAGCGCGTCTACTCATGTATATAAGCCTATGCGTTCTGGGGCTTACTCCCCAGAACTAGAAATCTCTCAACGTCCTCCCTGATGAGGGGCAGGACTGTCACCCATGGAACTCCCTGTGTGCTGCGTGACTACACTCATTAAGTCATGCTAGTCTGGGAGACCCTCTACCTCTATGCGCGTACGCCTAGAACCGACACACCTTGGGGCTACGCCTGAACACTGGAGATAGGGGGGGGAAGGGCGGTATGTTCTGTGTCACCCGTACTAGCCAGCCCCCGATCGTGGCAGACCATGCCCGATCACGGACTTAGAATCCCGCCATTACCGGCGCACCTACGATCAACGAGAACCACTGATCGAACCCGACCGATTGGCTATCCCTTTGATCCGACCCTTATACGCTACGTCGCCATGGACATCCTTCACATACCCCAGCGCTCCGATGCCATTACTGGCACATAGCTCATAGCCAGTTAGATACCAGTACGTAGAGGCCTCTGAGCCACCGTACACAAACATGTACAAATAGATTAGGAGTATATATGCCGGACAGTCTTGAGCGTAAACCTCAGACTTGTCTTGGCCTTTTGTGCCTTGAGATGCCCGGACCAGGAAGGCGCTTTCATGCGACCCACCTTCCCCCGGTGTGTGTCTTAAGGTTGCGCTTGTGTCACTGTTGTGCGCTGGACTTGTTCCGGACCATGCAGATAGAACATTCCCAATCAGATGTCGCAGATGGCGGTGCCAGACCAGCAGCAGCCCAGTTAAATCCAGAAACTGGCGGTGGCGGCGACGGAGCAGAGGGGGCGGGCGACGGAGCAGAGGGGGCGGGCGATGGAGCAGAGGGAGCAGATGATGGAGAGGAAGATGCAGGGGAGGGAGACGCCTGGGATGGACCGTTCGGCCGTGGAGCCTCACAGACAACACACTTGACAGCCAAGTCGGGGCTCCGGAGCTGACAGAGTCCACAGATCCATTCAGGCTGTTTACCGAGAGAGACAGCAGAAGTCAACAGAGAAGACGCCACGCGCTTCACGAAGTTGTAGGCTGGGAGCGTATGAACCGGGACAGAAGAAGCGAGTTGCCACGCCTTCGTGAAGCGAGAGCCAGCACCGGGAGAGGGGGCCACACACACCGAGAATTTATACCTAGGAAGCGCCTCAAGCGGGACTGAAGCCACACGTTCTCGAGCCTTCGAGTTCATAACAGTTTCTTGTTCACGTTGTTGACCGGAAGTTGACACGTAAGACATAACTGCGTCGCGAGCGAGGGTGGCGGGAGCGTGCACCGGAGTTAAGGGATGCTCCTGGCAGACCAGGTGGGCCTTTGCGGGAGTGTGCGCGTTTGCGGGATGCTCCTTGGCGCTGACGGGGACCATAGAGGTGGAGGGGGTGAGAGCATGCGCTAGTGGGGGATACTCTTGAGAGGGAATCGATTCCGCAAGTTGGGGGACGGGAGCGTGCGCCATCATTGAATCATGCTCCTGGCGTGAATCGGTCTCCTCCTCGCTGTCTTGGTCAATGGTAATGCTGGTCCGCAATTTGCTGGGCTCGCGGGGCGCGTACGAGTTGCGCGTGAACGATCCGTCAACATGAGAACTTGAAGAACTGTTGATGACAGGGGAAGGCGCAAGGGGGGTGACGGCTGGGCGCGGGACAGGGGCGGGTGTAGGTGTAGATACTGGTGGTGAGGCGGGCGTGCTTGTGTCACAGTTTATTCTGCGACATGAGGTATAGCGCGCAGGTATCACATGACCTGTTGTATTCAACTAGGGAGCTTAGGTTACCACCGGGTATTCAAGAGTATATAGTACTGTAGCGTATTACATAAGCGTTCCACTAGACTATTCCATAGGCGCTGCTTTAGGGTAGTCATCTAGGTAGTGTTGCGCTGCGTTGCATGTACTTAAGGCTCGCAAGTCTGAGGCGTACTCCTCAGACTTATCAATGTACCATAGGGGCGTGTCCCTCATTCATCCTTTACCTCTGCTGTGAGAACTTGTCATACTTGTCTGAGTGGTTACAGGCATTCAACCACAGGAGGCGGCGCTAGACTTAGGCAGCAGGAAGTTTGGGTCAGCTTGGCCGTGGCGGTGTCACAAACTTACTTGTTTGTGAGGACCTGCGCTGCAGGGGAATCCTAACGTGCCTAACGAGGCATGTGTGCGACCGCGACAGCGGTGACCGGGTCGGCTGTACCAAGGGCGAACCCAACCCGAGGACTCCTAGCGGCGACATAACATGGCGGCACACAGTCAAGCGAGACAAGAGAGGCCCCCGGGGCAGAGACGCATCACGCGCATAGCAAGAAAGGGGCCAAGGCCCAATGACTAGAATCTCAAAGATGAGGGAGTAAGCCCTCATCGCTGCAGTATAAGTACATGTGTTGGAACGTTAAGTATCTAGCCTGCCCTACAGACATGGCCTGTGCGCATGTAACGTAAGCGTGACCGTACAAGTAACGTAACATGTAACTATATGGTGACCTATCATGTGAGTACCTGGCACGCGCGCTGCCTGACTAGCGTGCGCCTACTGGGTCAGGTGATCCTGGAGGTAACTAGGGCGCGACTGAGAGGAAACGTAAAGTGAGCGGGGCGCGCGCGCGTGCAGCGGCGCCCATACAACCATAGTAAGGGATGCTGGTACCCCCCAGGGGTGAACCGTGACAGGCGGGGGCTCTACAACTTCCATGGGCTTCGTAACCGATGCTGACAGTGCATCGTCCATATTGACGTCGGCGACTTCTGGTGAAGGCGAACTATCCGAGTGTCCGTTTGGCGTTGAGGCGATTCTCCTCTTCTTCGGCTGAGAACCTTCGTCGTCGTCATCCTCTCCATCGTCACTGTCATCCAAACGACGCCGTGTCGACCGCCTTGACTTCTGACCAGAATTCGCGGCTGGGTTCAGGAACTTCGTGTTTGGATCCGGACGAGACCGTTTTGCTCCCTGAGAATGTGTGAGCTCGTACGCATGATACAGTAGTGATAACTTACCTTCGGGACGGTTGCTTCGATGATCCTCTGCTCCGTAAGTCTTGGCTGTGACTGTTTCGCCCCTACTTCGAGATCCTTCATCTGCTGCCAAGTCCTTTTGAGTGGACGGAGCGGATCGATATCGCCGACGTCGGGTGTCCGAGCTCCTTCCCACTCGTATGGGTTGTCGACATCAGGCTCCTCGACTGGTTTCGTTACTTCGTTGACAATTTCGATGAAGGCCATGGTCGAAAACATAGGCATCTCAGGGCTTGGTGGGGGATTAGGAGGCGAGCGCTCCGGAGGACTCGATACCTCACGTACAGAGACAATCGGCGTGGCATCAGGCAGGGGTTGCGAGGGGTCCGGAAGCGATGTAGGTGCAGCGTCATTGTGAGTAGCAACAGCAGAGGTATCAGGGGCGGAGTCATTCTGAGCAGGAGCGGCGGGACCGAAACAGTCTCTCTGTATAGCGGCAACATCTGGCACGCGGGCTTTGATATTCGCTGCGGCGTTCTTGAACCATTCGATTTCAGCCAGAGCAGCGTCACGGGCTGCTACGAATTTGGGAGTTGGCACAAGAGGTGCGACATATTGGTCATCGCCTGCATTTCGAATCGCCTCAAGAGCTGCATCATTAGCGAGTCTCTGTTCCTGAAACCACACAGGTTCGGGCTCTTTGAAAGAAGGGTCAGCAAAGGCCACGACTCGAATTGCAGTACTTGTCACAGATTTATCTGGGGCTTACAGCATTTTTCCTATGATTATAGCAATTTACCTGGGAATTATACGTCTAACTACAAGTTATCTACGCCACTCACACTTACGCTCACGCTTGGCTCATGCCTCGCTAACGCTAAGTGTAACCCTTGGCTCACGCCAAGCCACATGACTAGCTAACGCTACGCTACGGTACAACCACGTCCAATAGCAACACTACAGCATACGTCATAAGTCTCGCCCTTACAAGCAAGACCAGCCACGTCATAAGATCTTAGATCATAATGATAGGCTGAGCGCGGCACGCTTGCATAATAATGTCCACACGACCATACAGCACTATATTAGCATCAAGGCAATATCGCTATAGGTCACGGCCTTCTCGGCCTCCCACAGACTCGGCCCTTGCCAAGTCCCGGGCTTCTGCCATCACGGAGTCGCCCAAACACCGGACCTCGCCTCACGGCTAAGTCCAAACACATGCCCCGGTAACCATCCGGTCCGGGCTGTAACACATGCCACAGTACTTCCCGTCCAATGGCATAACAACCTCGGCGTCTCGCCTTGGTCATCCAACGAAGTCCGGCCAATCACCATTATACCTCACGGTATCTGGCAACCGGCTTCCTCTATACCCGGGCTGCGCCCGCATTAGCACAACAATATGTCACAAACTTTCCTTAGAGGATACGTAACATCCCTCGCTGCAGGTATTATAGGCGCCGCTAGGTGCGCGCGCGCTTCCATGATCCTCAGCCACCTCCGCGCTTGTCCAGGACTCCGTCTAGATCATATGACTGAAGGTTAGCGCTGTAGGGTAGCGCGCACCTTAGGTACTCACGTTAAGGTCACACAAGTACATACGTCACGGTAGTTACATTGTCATGTGCTCTCTTAGTTACGGCGCACAGGCCCATACTTTAGGGTGGCCATTATTGGCCAACTCCCCATGTATAAGTACGACAAGATGAGGACTTACATCCTCATCTTTAGGATTCTCGGCAACTGAGCCTCTGGCTCCTTTCTTGCATTCTGCCTGTGTGCGACTCTGCCCCGGGGGCCCTCTCTGACTTGCTTGACTGTGTGCAGCCTCGACGCGTCGACTTAGGAGTTCCCCCATGGGATACAGCCGACGTCGCCGTTGCGACTTGTCACACCGCCTTGTAAGGCTTATAGGGACTCCCCTGTAGCCAGGGTCCCACAGACGTTGTAAGTCTGTGTCACAATAAAGACATAATCCCTCTCATACGATTGGTTCGGCCATTAGGGCCTTGCCACGGCTATTCTATGTAGAGTCTATAAACAGTAGATAAGATAAGCTTCGCCACTTGGCAAAGCCACATAACCCGGTAAGGACATAGCTAGCCAGTAGCACGTGACCTTCCTGCACACATGTATATAAGTAGGGGCTTGACGCCCTTTAACATTATTCTCGGCTTGTGTTACGGGTCGAATACCCGTTCGTATATTCGGGTCGCGAATATAGATCGTTCTTCTGCACGTAGGCACGTCGCCGTATGCAAGGCAAATACTCGTTAGATGCCTTTGGGTCCTAAGTGAAGTCCTTAGGAGATCGGTTAATATCCAATACGCGTTAGAGGATATAATCTGTTCAAGTGCGAGTCTGATAGAATATAAGACTCGCCTAAGTCCGAGAAGTCAGTGTGCACTTCAAGGACTTAGTCGTTCGGTTGCTCGAGTGAGAAATACTGAGCGTAGTTTCCTACGTTTGAGAACGAGTATAAGACTTCTTGTTTATACAACAAGGTCGAGCTGGAGAGTGACACAGATGGCTCTGTGGGACTCACCAAGCCAGTATCCTGCAATGAACTAGGCGACTTAGTGAGGAAGAGGTTATCAGACGCAATAGGAGGTAGGAGGTTCTTCTACGGCGTACGCCGAGAAGAATAGAACTAGAGTTATAGGCCGTCAAGGCCCTACTTATATACATGTTTATACGGATGGCACGTGCTACTAGCTAGTACTACCATTCCGGGTTATGTGGCTTTGCCAAGAGGCGAAGCGCTATCTTATCTGATGTTTATGGACTCTATCTACAATGGCCGTGATGGGCCCTAATGGCCGCACCAATCGTAGGAGAGGGATTTGTTATATTATCATATGAACGCGGGCGCAGCCCGGGTATATGGGAAGCCGGTTGCCGGATACCTTGCGGTATAATGGCAATTGGCCGGTCTTCGTGTGATGACCAAGGCGAGACGCCGAGGTCGTTATGCCATTGGACGGGAAGTACCGTGGCATGTGTTACAGCCCGGTCCGGATGGTTACCGGGGCATGTGTTTGGACTTAGCCGTGAGGCGAGGTCCGGTGTTTGGGCAACGCCGTGATGGCAGAAGTCCGGGACTTGGAGGACGCCGAGTCCGTGGGATGGCCGAGAAGGCCGAGCCTATAGCGATATTGCCTTGATGCTAATATAGTGCTATTTGGCCGTGTTGCCATTATTATGCGAAGGCGTGGCGCACCTGAGGTGCCATTGTGATCAAGGATCTTATGGCGGTGGGAAGCCGGGAAGGCCGACCCAATAGTACAAGGCCGCGAGGCACTGTTTGTACATGTGGACATTATTATGCGAGCGTGCCGCGCTCGGCCTATCATTATGATCTAAGATCTATGACGTGGCTGGTCTTGCTCTGACGGGCGAGACCTATGACGTATGCTGTAGTGTTGCTATTGGACGTGGTTGTACCGTAGCATTACGTAAGCTAGTCATGTGGTTGATAAGCCCAGTTAAGAGCTTGTCGTGGTGGCAATGGGAGTTAACCCGTAGATAACTGGTAGTTAGACGTATAAATCCCAGGTAAATTGCTATAATCATAGGAAAAATGCTGTAAGCCCCAGATAAATCTGTGACAGAGAGCCTCGACGGTAAGTACATGAGTTTTTATACTACACTAGGTTTCAGGGGTCAAGTCTGTCCCAGATGTCACCGATACTATCTACGCTATAGTCCCAAACGTCTGATAAGTATGGAGTGATATATCTGAGACGATAGATAGGAATGATGGCGGTTGAACACCATCTGTCAGCTAATAAACGATGAACATGAAACAGTGGCAGGGTTGGATCTGCCAAAGGTGAAACGAGCCCTATAGACTAGTACAACTGGGGATGCGCCCAGTAAGATCACGAGTAGCCAGGGGGTTGGTTGCGCAACAAGTCCCTGTATTGTATTTGCCCGGTGGTGAGTTCTGTCGATATCCGAAAAATTAAAATAACCGTAACAGCTTGTGCCGTAGAATAACCTCACTTCTGCTGCGCTTGACTGGCTACTCCGTCCGCCTATACTCCTCAACACATAGGTGGTGAGTCCCACAGCTAGTCTGTGTCAGTACTTACCGCGTTCCAACTCTCACATAAGACCCTTAAATCCCATTACATCTAAATTGTCGTCACCTCAGTTGCGCAAGTACGCTGCCGCATACGAAGTCGATTTCCCGTGAGCCTTCAGCTGGTGCAAGAGAGTAACTGCGGGATACCGCCACTGCAGCCAGTAGTCGAACTCGTCTTGAGGACAATCCCGGCTATTGGGACGCAGAAGAAATTCCGGAGCCGGGAGAAGATTGTATTTGTAATAGGAAGGGATGTCGTAGGATCCGCGTCAGAGATGACACTTTTTGAGAGGGGGGGTGATGTCACAGAATTCCCGGTGGGGGTTCCGACTTCCCTCGCTACAGGTATTCACAGGCGCCGCTAGGCATGCGCGCGCCTTCTCGATCCTTAGCCACCTCCAGTGCCACCTCTTTGCCATCTAGATCATCTGACCCAGTAGTTTAGCGCTGTAGGGTAGCGCGCGCCTCCTCATACAGACACGTGAGGGTTACAGTATCACATGTAGCGTTACTTGTCAGGTGCCCTGTAGATAATGTGCACGGACCATTACTTCAGGGCTAGACTTGTAGTTACTACGCTCATGTATATATTACGTCGAGATGTGGGCTTACACCCCATCTCTCAGATTCTCATCTATGGGATAATCCCCTTACTCACTACTCTGTTTGTGTTGCTACTGGCCCGGGGCCCACATCTCGTCCACTAGACTGTGAGCTTGCGACTTCGACGTCTGGGCACCTCGCGACTATGTCGCTTGGATGGACCTATGAGTACGGCGGGGCCGTGGACTTACGCCTATGCTGGCGTGTGTGGCATCCCCATGTTGCCATGGTCGCACAGACAAGTGAGTCTGTGACAGATTGCAAAACCAGAAATTCCTAGCGACGAGTTGCTTTGGGTAGATGTAGAAGGGGATTTTCGCATCCTTCAGTAGTTCGATATCTACGTTGTCGTGGATAATAAATTCGTTTGGGTTTTGCCTGAGTCCCATGGCTATGGATTTCTTTTCGAAGTCTTCCCACTCCGGGTCCCATTCAGTGTGTCTGTTTTTCCACTGATAGCCTGGAGCGGTTGGTCTTTCCTCGAAGAACTTGGTTACTAAATCCTGCCAGGGAGTTAATCCGCGTTTCCTTTCCCATGTTGTGTTCCCATCAGACCATTCGACTTCTAGCTCGACTCGCCCTCGGTCTTCCCTGGATGCGAGGATCCTGAGAGGCCTGCGAGCGTCATTGCTTTCTGTCCGTTTGTTGTGGTTCTGATTTGGGAAAGCCGGGGCATGATACGGAAGTAGTAGGACTTCGTGACACAGACTTACCCGTCTGTGGGACCTGTGCAGCAGGGATGTCCTATAACGCCTAGCAAGGCGGTGCGCAACTGCGATAGTGGTGACCGCGTCAGCTGTACCCAAAGGTGGGACTCCTAAACGGCGACGTGTCGAGGCAACGCACAGACAAGGAAGACGAGAGAGGCCCCCGGGGCAGAGACGCACACAGAGAAAGATAAGAGAGGCACTCAGTGCATTGAGAATCTCAAGGATGAGGATGTAAGTCCTCATCCGCCGTACTTATACATGAGGCAGTGGCCAGTAATGGCCGCCCTAAAGTAGAGGCCTGTGCGCCCTAACTACAAAAGCACATGACTACATGTAACTACCAGTGACCATGTAACAGGTGTGACCCTAACGTGAGTACCGGAGACGCGCGCTACCCTACAGCGCTAACCAGATGACCAGGTGACCTACATACTCTGGAACAGACGCGGAGGTGGCTACAGTGCAGAGATGCGGCATACGTCTAGCGCCGCGTGTACAATCCTATAGCGAGGGAGTCTAAAATAATAAAGGAATATTTTGTGACACTTTGTTGAATACCGGGTATATGCCTCGCATGTCCGCGGGCAAGTCCAGTTCGTATGCTCCATGTCCGACTTTCTTGGTGACCTTGTACGGGCCGTACCGCTTTGAATCGAGTTTCTTCGTAGGGTTTCCCATGTTAATTTTTCGCCCATCGACCCAAACCATGTCTCCCTCGTTGTACGTGTGAGGGTTGGTTCGTTTCCGGTCGTAATATTCTTTCATACGAAGTTTGGCTTTCTTTGAAGCGGTTTGGCTGACCTCATGCATGTGTTCGACCCAGTCCTTGGCTGCTCCTATCCCCTCTTCCAGCTCTGGTGCCTCCATGCCTGTAAATGGGTGGTATCCGTGAGTAAGGTAGGGAGGGCTATAGCCCGTGCTGCTATGTACATGACACTTGTACGCAAATGCTGCTAGCGGGAGTAAGTCCGGCCAGTTGGTATGGGTGTCGTTGATAAGTAATCGTAGGTACACCTCCAGTACCTAGTTCATACATTCCGTCTGCCCGTTTGTCTGTGGGTGGAATGGGGTACTGGGGTTTCCCTCGATGCCTAATCTACGGATCCTTGATAAAGTCCGATACAAACTGTGGTCCTCTGTTGCTAAATACTTTCTTTGGTAGTCCGTGTTGTGCATACACTTTATCTATGAATATGTTGGCCCAACCTTCGGCGGTGAGCCTGGTTGTGGTTGGGACTGCAACGTAGTCCTTGGATTTCATATCTACTACTACGATAATAGCGTCCCGACCCTTGGATACTGGAAGTCCCGTGATCATGTCGACGGAAATATTCTCCCAGTTGTGTGTGGGTGTTGGATTTGGGTTCAGTGGTGCAGCTCTCTTCGAGCGATCTGGCTTGGCTCGCTGGCATTTGATACAGGCTTTGACGTACTGGCGGATGTCGTTCCGCATTTTTGGCCACCAGTATGAACGATGGATGGCTGTGTACGTGTTTTCTGTGCCTGGGTGTCCTGCCGAGATTGTGTCGTGGAAAGAGGAAATGATTTTTCCGATTAATTCCTCGTCTCTCGGAATGATCAACTTCCCCCTCCTGTAGCGTAAGCCGTCCTCGGCCGTTTCCACTGATCCTTCTACTACCTCCTTGTCGTAGAGAGTGGCTTCCGCCTTGACCCTTTCCTTTACCTCCTCGTGGGTGATTCCGTTAGGTAGGGTATAGAAAGAGGATCTTAGCCTTTCTGCGCTGTCTTTGGCGAAGAGGTGTTCCTTCAGGATGATCTCTCCCTTGAGGTGATTCTTGTTGTCATCATGATCGCCTCTTCAGGATAGTCCGTCCGCCCTTCCATTGGTCTAACCGGGGATGTGCACGAGTTGTAGATTGTACTCGGCAAGTTCCGTCATCCACCGGGCTTGTCGCGGATTAATCTTCTGCGGGGTCTTAAAGTATTCTAGGTTCTTATGGTCCGTTAATACTTCTACCGAGTGCTTTGCACCCATTACAAAGTGACGCCATTCGTCTAAGGCGCGCATGATAGCCAGGAGTTTGCGGTCGTAGATTTCGTAATTCCGTTCCGCCGGTAGTAGCGTTTTTGAGTGATACGCTATGGGCTTCCAGATGCCGTCCTGATTCTGCATGAGGCAGGCTCCGGTTGCGAAGTCCGAAGAGTCTGCCTTGATGCGGAATGGGTCATCATCGTTTGGTATCCCTAGTACAGGTGCTGTGACAAATATGTTTTTTAACTTGTCGAAGCATTCCTGTTCTGTCACGCCCTATTGCCATTCCCCATCCTTGGTTAGATTGATAAGGGGGTGTGCTACTGTTGAGAATTTCGGGATGAATCTCTGGTAGAAGTTGGCAAATCCAATGAAGGATTGTACTTCTTTTTTATTCCGAGGTGCTGGCCATTCGGCTACTGCAGCTACCTTCGTGGGATCCATACAGATTTCCCCATGAGAGATTATGTGTCCCAAGTATTCTACTTCGGACTTCTCGAACTCGCATTTCTCTGGTTTGCATGTGAGCTTATTTTGACGGAGAACCAGAAGAACCTTGCGCAGTATTTCTCTATGTTCTTTCTGATTCTCCGTGAAAATAAGAATGTCATCTAGATATACAACGACCTTCCCCGTAAGGACTAGGTCTCTAAATATGTCGTTCATCAAGGTCTGGAATGTGCCTGGTGCATTGCACATCCTGAAGAACATCACTAATGGCTCATAAAGCCCTCTATTAGTGATGAAGGCGGCTTTCTCTTCGTCGCCTTCCTTGATTTGGACGTTGGTGTATCACCAGCGAATGTCCAGTTTAGAAAAGTACTTAGCGCGTTTAAGCTTGTTGAGCAGCTCCGTGATGAGCGGGAGCGGGTACTTGTTCTTCTTGGTCATTTGGTTCAACTTTCAATAGTCCTGGATAGGGCGTAGTTTCCCATCCTTCTTTTTGACAAAGAAGAAGGGGGCCCCCCATGGTGACTTTGATGGGCGGATGCGGCCCGTGCGCAGTTGTTCTTCTAGAAAATCGTCCAATGCCTCTTGTTCTCTAGGTGACAGGGCGTAAATCTTGCCCGCGTATGGTTCTGAATTGGGGAGGAGTTCGATGGCGTGATCCCACGGTCACCGTTCCGGGAGTGTATCGAATTCCTTTTCCTCAAGCACGTCTTTGAATTCGTGTAAGTACACGGGTATGACTTCCTCGAACGTTTTGGCTTCCGTGGTCTTGCCAGCCGCGATGGCGATCTCCGTTGCCTTCGTGGTGCGGACGCGTTTGGCGATGTCTGCTCTGCACTCATCCCTGTTTCTGATCCATGTGTCAGCGAAAATATAGTAAATGTGATCACCGTCCTCGATCTGCTCATGTTTGCAGTCACAGGAGAACGTGATCCGTCGCTTCTTCCAGTCGATGGAAGGGTTGTGGTCTTCGAGCCAGTCGAAACCTAAGAAAATGTCCGCACTGCTAAGTTCCGTAACGTGGAACTTGCGCGCTTCCAAGTGCGTGTTGATCTGCATTTGGAGCTCAACATAGTGCGTCATGAGCCCCATGCTGTTGGTGTTACGGTTATTTTGATTTTTGAGATACGAACGGAACTCACCACCAAGCAAATACGATACAGGGACTTGTTGCACAACCAACCCCCTGGCTACTCGTGACTCTACTGGGCGCATCCCCAGTTGTACTAGCATGGAGGGCGTGTTTCACCTTTGACAGATTCAACTCTGTCCTCATTTTGTGTTTATCATTTATTAGCTGATAGATGGCGTTCAACCGCCATCTTCATTCCTATCTATTGTTTCGGATATATCACTACATACTTATCAAACGTTTGGTACTATAGCGTAGATAGTATCGGTGACATCTGGGACAGGTTTGACCCCTGAAACCTAACGTAGTATATAAACTCATGTACTTACCATCGAGGCTCTTCAGCTCGACCTTGTTGTACAAACAAGAAGTCTTATACTCGTTCTCAAACGTAGGAAACTACGCTCAGTATTTCTCGCTCGAGTAACCGAACGACTAAGTCCTTGAAGTGCACACTGACTTCTTGGACTTAGGCAAAGTCTTATATTCTATTAGACTTGCACTTGAACAGATTATATCCTCTAACGCGTATTGGATATTAACCGATCTCCTAAGGATTTCCCTTAGGACTTGAAGGCATCTAACGAGTATTTGCCTTGCATCGGTGACGAGCCTATGTGCAGAAGAACGATTTATATTCGCGACTCGAATATACGAACAGGTATTCGACCCGTAACAGAAGAAACGCCGAATCACCTTCACCTGCGACTGCGAACACGAGCAGATCGAGGACGGTGACCATATATATTATATATTCGCTGATGCTTGGATACAGAATAGGGAAGAGTGCCGGGCCGACATCGCTGAGCGAGTCCGCGCAACGAAGGCAACCGAGATCGCCATCACCACCGGCAAAACCACGGAAGCCAAGACTTTCGAGGAAGTGGTCCCCGAGTACTTGCACGAATTCGAAGACGTGTTTAAGGAAACGGAATTCGACCAACTCCCTGAAAGGCGACCATGGGATCATGCCATAGAACTCCTACCAAACTCCAAACCCTACGCCGGCAAGGTCTATGCCCTATCGCCTCGAGAACAAGAGGCATTAGACGATTTCTTAGAGGAACAACTACGGACTGGACGCATCTGACCATCCAAGTCACCATGGGGGGCACCATTCTTCTTCATCAAGAAGAAGGATGGGAAACTGAGACCCATTCAGGACTATCGGAAATTGAACCAGATGACCAAGAAGAACCGGTACCCGCTCCCTCTGATCACGGAGCTGCTCAACAAGCTAAAGCGAGCTAAGTACTTTTCTAAACTGGACATTTGTTGGGGATATACGAACGTCAGAATCAAGGAAGGCGACGAAGAGAAAGCCGCCTTCATCACTAATCGGGGGCTCTATGAGCCATTAGTGATGTTCTTCGGAATGTGCAATGCACCGGACACATTCCAGACCTTGATGAATGACATTTTCCGAGACCTGATCATGACTGGAAAGGTCATTGTATACCTAGACGACATACTTGTTTTCACGGAGACCGAAGCAGAACACAAAGAGATCCTGCGCAAGGTTCTCCGTCAAAACAAGTTAACCTGTAAACCAGAGAAATTCGAGTTCCTAAAGTCGGAAGTAGAATACTCAGGACATATAAGCTCTCACGGGGAAATCCGTATGGACCCCGCGAAGGTGGCGGCAGTGGCTGAATGGCCCGCACCTCGGAACAAGAAAGAAGTGCAGTCCTTCATAGGATTTGCTAACTTCTACCGGAGATTTATTCCTAAATTCTCCACAGTAGCACGCCCACTGATCAACCTAACCAAGGACATACCTTGGCAGTGGGGTACGGCAGAACAAGAGTGTTTCGATAAGTTGAAGAAAATATTTATTGAAGCACCCATGTTAGGAATACCTAACGACAACGATCCTTTCCGCATCAAGGCAGACTCTTCGGACTTCGCCACCGGAGCCTGCCTCATGCAGAAACAGGACGGCGTCTGGAAACCCATTGCCTACCAGAGTAAGACGATGCTACCGGCAGAACAGAACTACGAGATCTATGACAGAGAACTCCTCGCCATCATGTGCGCACTTGATGAATGGCGGCATTTCGTAATGGGTGGCAAACGCCCTGTAGAAGTACTAACGGACCATAAGAACCTTTTAAGACTCCGCAGAAGATTAATCCGCGACAAGCTCGGTGGATGACGGAACTTGCCGAGTATGACCTACAACTCGTGCACATCCCCGGCAAAACCAATGGAAGGGCCAACGGGCTTTCCTGAAGAAGTGACCACGGCAACGATAAGGGTCATCTTGAAGGGCAAGTCGGCCTGAAGCCACACCTCTTCGTCCAAGACAGCGCAGAAAGGCTGCGATCCTCATTCTATACTGTAGTCAAAGGTATTACCCACGACGAAGTAAAAGAGAGGGTCAAAGCGGGAGCCACTCTCTACGATGGAAAGGAAGGAGTAGAAGTAGGGGAAACGACCGAGGACGGTCTGCGATATAGGAGGGGGAGGTTAATTATTCCTCGGGACGAAGGATTAATCGGAAAAATCATTCCACGACACCGTCTCAGCGGGACACCCTGGCACCGAAAACACGTATACTGCCATACACTGACACTACTGGTGGCCAAAGATGCGATCAGACATCCGCCAGTACGTCAAGGCTTGTATCAAGTGCCAGGCCGCTAAACCGGACCAATCCAAATGCGCGGCTCCACTCAACCTGAACCCAACTCCAGCACACAATTGGGAGAACATTTTCGTTGATATGATCATGGGACTCCCCACTTCCAAGGGTCGCGATGACACAGACTCGCCTCTGTGCTACCCCTGGGCTCAGGGGGAATCCTACAATGCCCCACAGGGCCATAAGCTGACGCACTAGCGGTGAGCGCAGAGGCTACATGGGAGCTTGGAGCATCCCTAGTGTATGCCGACATAGCATCGCAGGCTCACAGACAAGGAAGAGAAGATAGGGGCCCCGGGCCAGCGAGTCACACAGGTGTTAGCGAGTAATGGGGATTATCCCATTGTCGAGAATCTAAGAGATGGGGTATTAACCCACATCTCGTTGTAATATATACATGAGCGGTGAGCTAACTAGTACTGCCCTAAAGAGAGGGCCTGTGCGCCGTATCTAAGGGGTCATGTGCTAGTGACGCTACATGTAACTACTGTGACCATATGTGATGTACCTAAGGCGCGCGCTACCCTACAGCGCTAAACTAGTGGGTCAGATGATCTAGATGGCATAGAACGGAGTGCTGGAGGTGGCTAAGGACTAGAGAGGTGCGCGCGCACCTAGCGGCGCCCATAGAACCTATAGCGAGGGATGCCAGAACCCCCCACCGGGAATTCTGTGACACGCAACGCAATCATTGTAGTAGTAGACATGAAGTCGAAGGACTATATAGCTGTACCAACAACGACTAAACTATCGGCCGAAGGATGGGCCAACATATTTATAGACAAAGTATATACACAACACGGACTACCTAAGAAAATATTTAGCGACAGAGGACCACAGTTCGTAGCAGAATTCATAAAGGACGTATATCGTACACTAGGCATACAGGGAAACCCGAGTACTGTGTTCCACCCACAGACAGACGGGCAGACGGAACGTATGAACCAGGAACTCGAGGTCTACCTTAGATTTTTTATTAACAATACTCATACAAACTGGCCGGACTTACTCCCGCTGGCGAGCTTTGCGTACAAGACACACGTACACAGTAGCACGGGATATAGTCCCTTTTACCTTACGCACGGATACCATCCCTTCACAGGTGTAGAGGCACTGGAACAAGAAGAGGGGGTAGCACGGGATTGGGTCAAACATATGCACACGATATCCAAACTCGCTTCACAGAACCTGGAGAAAGCTAAGCTTCACATGAAGGAGTACTACAATAGGAAACGGGCTGCGCCACTATCGTACGCTGAAGGCGACTTGGTTTGGGTTGATGGCCGTAACATAAACATGGGCCACCCAACCAAGTTGCTGGACTCCAAGCGGTTTGGACCGTACAAGGTCACAAAGAAGGTCGGACACGGAGCATACGAACTAGACCTCCCCGCGGACATGCGCGGGATATATCCAGTATTTAACGAGGTCTTACTCCTACCATACACGCCACCCACCTTCCCCAATCAAGACCATAGTAAACTGACGGAAAGCAATGACGCTCACAGGCCTCTCAGGATCCTCAAATCCAGGGAAGACTGAGGGCGAGTCGAGCTAGAAGTTGAGTGGTCTGACGGGACTAGAACATGGGAACGAAAACATGGATTGAACCATTACCAAGAGCTAGTTACAAAGTTCTTCGAAACTAGACCATCCGCCCCATGCAACCAGTGGAAAAACAGACTCACTGGCTGGGACCACTCCAAATCCAAATGGGACCCAGAGTGGGAGGACTTCGAACGAAAAGCTCAGGAAATGGGACTTAGGCAGAACCCGAAGGAGTTCATCATATACGACAACATAGACATCACGCTTCTCGTCAAAGGCAGCATACCCTTTTACGCCTACGAAAAGAAGCTTGTCGCTCGTAACTTCTGGTTCTGCGATCCACGAACACGGGTCATGCAATACGGAATACGCGTTGGACAACCAGTAGAATCCACTATACCTGAATCAAAAGGGTACTGGATCTATCCGGTTCTAAACACTCTCCAACTGGCGCATCCACACATATGCACCAAAACCGTAGACCACCCGTGCCATGTCGACCAAACTATGTACAAAGTGATTGCTGGGCGTGGGGACACGCAGCTAGAAGAGGGGGTAGTGTCACAAGCCGATTTTCTCCAACTAGCTTGTGACTAGGGACAACCCTTATCTTATCTAAGCGCCCGCCTATACATCACATGCAAGGACCCCGAACACCCCACACATGCCTACACAGACCCCGGACACCCTTGATGTGGCTCTACACCTACGATAGGGTTTACCATACCCTAAACGGTCTATCAGCTTACATAATACTGTATAGTAGCCAAACATGTACAAACAGCCTACGAGCATATATACCAGCCAGACGGGCAGGGAGCACCCCAGACTCGTCTTGGCCTTTGTTGCCTTGAGTAGTGTTACGGTTATTTTGATTTTTCGAATATCGACAGAACTCACCATAGGGCGAATACGATACAGGGACTTGTTGCGCAACCAACCCCCCTGGCTACTCGTGATTCTACTGGGCGCATTCCCAGTTGTACTAGTCTAAAAGGCTCATTTCGTCTTTGGCAGATCCAACTCTGCTGTCGTTTCACATTCATCGTTTATTAGCTGATAGATGGCGTTCAACCGCCATCATTCCTATCCATCGTCTCGGATATATCACTACATACCTATCAAACGTTTGAGACTATAGCGTAGATAGTATCGGTGACATCTGGGACAGGCTTGACCCCTAAAACCTAACAAAGTATATAAACTCATGTATTTATCGTCGAGGCTCTTCAGCTCGACCTTGTTGTACAAACAAGAAGTCTTATACTCGTTCTCAAACGTAGGAAACTACGCTCAAGTATTTCTCACTCGAGCAATTGAACGACTAAGTCCTCAAAGTGCACATCGACTTCTCGGACTTAGGCGAGTCTTATATTCTATCAGACTCGCACTTGAACAGATTATTGACACAGACTCACTGTCTGTGCGACCCCTGGGCTCAGGGGGATCCATACAAGCCTACAATCGAGGCCGTAAGGCACCAACCAGCGGTGAGCGCAGAGGCTACATGGATGGGGCATCCCCGCATTCCTAGTGTACGCCGACGTAGCTGATAACCCTACAGACAAGGTAGGAGAGATACGGGCCCCGGGCCAGGAGATCACACAGCGATAAGAGAGAAAGGGTATTACACCATTGTCGAGAATCTGAGAGATGGGGTGTAAGCCCACATCTCGTCGTATTATATACATGCTTGTGTATACTACCGAGACCGCCCTAAAGACGTGGTCTGTGCACCGCTATCTAATGGGTCATGTGCTAGGTAACGAGACATGTAACAATGTGACCATATGTGACGGTACCTGAGGCGCGCGCTACCCTACAGCGCTAACCAAACGACCAGGTGACCTGCAATAACTGGGAGACGCCGGAGGTGGCTACAGCGCAGAGACGCGGCGTACGCCTAGCGCCGCGCGTGCGTCCTATAGCGAGGGAGTCCAGACCTGCATAGAGAAAGTCTGTGACATTACCCCCCCTCTCGAAAAACGTCGTCCCTGACGTTCTACCTATCTTCCTACGACCCTCGCATCCTTGGTTGCTTGTTTGACACACGGCTCATGTGGTTCATGAGGAGCGTCCATGTGCACGGACCGTCCGCCGGTGGAGGAGTGAAGAAAACGTCCCCCCATCCCGCAACGTGAGTGAACGAGGCCCTCCAGAGGTGAGCGGGCCCATCGGAGGTTGTGGTAATGCTTGTTCATTCCGCCTCCTAGGACTGACGCCGACATAGATGGACGTGGCGCACCGACCTCGGGGTATGTGGTTGGTTTTGTCGGAGAAGTAGTCGGTCGTCGAGGATTGCTTTCTGACCTTTGTGATCGTCGGTGTGGGGTTGGAGACCCTTGCGGGTTCCTTCGCATACCCACTGATCATCAGTTCTTGGTGATACCCTGCCGCCCAGGGGTAAGTGGCCGGACTGCCCTAGACCTCCACACGCGCGCGCATTCCCTTTGCAGGGGTGACGGCGGCGGGTCCTCAAACGGGGCTTACGTCGGTCGACCCCTTCTACCTTGCGTTCGAAAGGGGGCGGTCTTGCTTGCTCACTCCGTACGGGTACTTCGCCTGGTGTAACGCTTCGTGGGGGCTCGTAAGACTACGGACCTCTGGTGCTTCTACCAGAGGCTGCCCCGCCGCGTTGCCATGGCACCCTGTACGTGGAGAACCCTCGGCCCCAGCGCAGGTGGCGCCGGAGGGGAGGTAAGATATCTCTCAGATTATGACACAGACTCACTGTCTGTGCGACCCCTGGGCTCAGGGGGATCCATACAAGCCTACAATCGAGGCCATAAGGCACCAACCAGCGGTGAGCGCAGAGGCTACATGGATGGGGCATCCCCGCATTCCTAGTGTACGCCGACGTAGCTGATAACCCTACAGACAAGGTAGGAGAGATACGGGCCCCGGGCCAGGAGATCACACAGCGATAAGAGAGAAAGGGTATTACACCATTGTCGAGAATCTGAGAGATGGGGTGTAAGCCCACATCTCGTCGTATTATATACATGCTTGTGTATACTACCGAGACCGCCCTAAAGACGTGGTCTGTGCACCGCTATCTAATGGGTCATGTGCTAGGTAACGAGACATGTAACAATGTGACCATATGTGACGGTACCTGAGGCGCGCGCTACCCTACAGCGCTAACCAAACGACCAGGTGACCTGCAATAACTGGGAGACGCCGGAGGTGGCTACAGCGCAGAGACGCGGCGTACGCCTAGCGCCGCGCGTGCGTCCTATAGCGAGGGAGTCCAGACCTGCATAGAGAAAGTCTGTGACAATTATATCCTCTAACGCGTATTGGATATTAACCGATCTCCTAAGAATTCTACTTAGGACTTGAAGGCATCTAACAAATATTTGCCTTGCATACGGCAACAAGCCTACGTGCAGAAGAACGATCTATATTCGCGACTCAAATATACGAACGGGTATTCGACCCGTAACAGAAGGTCGAGCTTATCACTCCCTCACCTACCACGGTGCAAGGGCATATGATATTTGGACCAGAATTCCCAGCACGACTGATTGAACTCTTGCCCGAGGACATTCAGGGAGTCTACAGACTCAACCAATACGAGTGGACTGACACCATCGGAGCCTTCCGTAACCGCGGAGGAATTGTTGTCATCCCCAGAGAAGATAGGGCATCGAAGTGAGTACAAGTATACCCCTCCGCAGGAACGACCGCTTGGGAAATAACGCGTGAAGCGTTCGAACGATTCGGAGAAATCCCTCCGATGTCAACCGCGACGTTGACCGAAAACAAAACCGAAACCATCAACAGAACCTTCGATGCCGATGGAAATACGAATCAGCCTTCGGGCGCCACAGGAATGGCAGGAATTGAGCGCATCGGAGATGATGGGAGAAATCCTGGAAACTTTACAGGAACAGATAACAGCCAGACCGGAGGACAGGACCCTCCAGGATTTATATCTGCTTTTGCGCAGAGTGGGATTGGGCCTATGGCTGGAGGAACAGACCTCTTTGGAAGCCCCCCACAGAACGCACCCGGAATGGGTAGCGGAGGAAATCCGTCTTGGACTAGCCCAAGCGGAGGAATGGGAACAACAAACCCAGGAACATGGCCTTCAGGCCTATTTGGACGAACCTCCGCAGATACAAGCGGAGGAGGATTGGGAGGAAACTTCGGGCTCGGAGGAGGGAATGCCCCCCCTCCTGGAGGACTCGGAGGAGGAACCCCCGCGAACCCCGGAGGAGGAAACCCTGGAGGAGGAAACCCAGGGAACCCCGGAGGAAACCCAGGAAACCCGGGTGGAGGATACCCGGGAGGAGGAGGACCCCCAGGAGGACCTCCACCACCGAATGCGCCGCAGCCTCAACCTCCGGCGCCGAACCCGTATTACCGACCCCCGATGATAAAGATCAATCCCCCGGATGTATTCAATGGGGAACGATCCGGCATGCAGAACTTCATAAACCAGTGCAATTCCTGGTTTACGATGTACGAAACGTCATTCCAGAACGACGTTCAGAGAGTGATCTTTATCCTCTCTTATATTTCGAACAAGGGGAAAACTGTTACGGGTCAAATACCCGTTCGTATATTCGAGTCGCGAATATAGATCGTTCTTCTGCACGTAGGCACGTCGCCGTATGCAAGGCAAATACTCGTTAGATGCCTTCAGGTCCTAAGTGAAGTCCTTAGGAGATCGGTTAATATCCAATACGCGTTAGAGGATATAATCTGTTCAAGTGCAAGTCGAATAGAATATAAGACTCGCCTAAGTCCGAGAAGTCAATGTGCACTTCGAGGACTTAGTCGTTCGATTGCTCGAGTGAGAAATACTGAGCGTAGTTTCCTACGTTTGAGAACGAGTATAAGACTTCTTGTTTATACAACAAGGTCGAGCTGAAGAGCCTCGACAGTAAGTACATTAGTTTATATACTACGTTGGGTTTTAGGGGTCAGGTCCGTCCCAGATGTCACCGATACTATCTATGCCATAGTACCAAACGTTTGATAGGTATGTAGTGATATACCTGAAACGATAGATAGGAATGATGGCGGTTGAACGCCATCTATCAGCTAATAAACAATCAACATAAAATGGTGGCAGAGTTGGATCTGCCAAAGATGAAACGCGCCCTATAGACTAGTACAACTGGGGATGCGCCCAGTAGAGTCACGAGTAGCCAGGGGAGTTGGTTGCGCAACAAGTCCCTGTATCGTATTTGACCGGTGGTGAGTTCTGTCGATATTCAAAAAATCAAAATAACCGTAACAAAAACGGGCCAATGGAAACAGAACTATCATCGGGTTTATACGAACCCCCAGACGAAACGATTCTTCCCGCCTAGTCTTGCACAGTTTGATGCAGACTTCCAGAAAGCCTTCGGAGCCATCGAAGAAGTACAGAAGGCGCGGAAGAAAATCCTGGACGTAACCCAGGACAGAAAAGACATCGATGACTACATCACCGAATTCAATAACTTGGCCGGGAAGGCCCAGTACAACCGATACAGCGCGGAAGGAAACGTGCTGCTTATAACCCTATTCGAGAAAGGGTTACCCGAACATACGACCCGATACATCATTGGCGTTCGGCTGCTACCAGCGACCATTGATGAATGGCAGTCCGCTGCCTCGTACTATGAAAATACGTACAAGATATTCTTGAAACGGGATAAACCGTTTGTCAAGAAAAAGGCTTGGCAAGCCTCGAACCAAAATAACGGACGCACTAGTGCTCCACAGACAACCGCACCGAAAGATCCGAATGCGATGGATGTAGATCGAATGACCACCCACGAAAGGGACGATCACATCAAGAAGGGAAAGTGTTTCACCTGTCATCAGCCAGGGCATATGTCGCAAGACTGCCCGAAGAGGCCAAGGAAGCCAGCCCGTCCTAGGCGGACCACCCGAAAGACCGAGGAAGAAGAAGCCGAGCAAGAAGCTCGCATCGAAGAAGTCTCAGAAGAAGAGACTGAATACATCACCACGAACAGAGCGGTCACAGCGATTAGGGCGCTGAAAGCCAAGAACCCCGAGCTCCTAGCACAGCTCGTAGAAGAACAGGATTTTGCCTAGGAGGGAAGCCCACGGTCTTACCCTCTGAGAAAGCAGCGCATGTAATTACCTCGTTTGAGAAGAATCGATCCCTCTTCATCCCGGTAATCATGATGCTGGCAAAACCCGTGAAGTGCAATGCACTAATCGACTCAGGAGCAATGTCAAACCTGATCCACAGCAGAGTGGTAGAAAAATACAAGGTACCCACGCAACCCCTGAAGAACCCGATCATTGCCAAGAACGTGGACGGGACAGAAAACAAAGACGGGCGAATAGATCGAGAAGCCACCATACTCCTACAATACCCAAAAACCCAGAAGACACGGAAAGTCCGATTCCTGGTAGGATCAATCGGCACAGAAAATATGATCCTAGGATATGGGTGGCTAAAAGACGAAAATCCCACGATCGACTGGACGGACCAGACGGTTGACGTACAATCGGTACTAAGGGCAGAAGAAAGAAAACCGGAAACCACAATCCGTATGGATACGGTAGAGATGGTAGTTTCCCCGGAAGGGAAAATTCCAACAAGGGGAACCCAAGAAGCTGCGGGGTACGATCTTTACGCCGCAGAAGAAGTTGAGATCCCAGCAGGGGGATGGAAACTTATCTCCACAGGAGTAAAAATGAAGATCCCAAAAGGATCGTATGGAAGGTTGGCTGGACGATCGGGCAACACTCTCCGACACGGATTGGTAGTGCAAGCCGGAGTTATAGACTCGGACTACCGCGGAGACATTGGGGCCATCGTCTTCAACTATTCAGACAAAGCACATAGAATTATCCCGGGCATGCGAATAGCCCAGATAATATTCGAACAACACCTCACCCCCGATATCATAGAGGTCGAAGACCTAGATGAAACAGAACGAGGAGAGAAGGGGTTCGGATCCACGGACCAACCAGAAGAAACAAATCAACGATTATACACTCCTGAGGAGTACGAAGCGATCCGACGCTTCGCGAAGGAAGGCCCCAAGATCATAGGGAAGAAAGGGGAGACGCGAAGGAAGTTCCGAACAAAGATACAAATTGTCAATGCTGTCAGGAAAGCATTGACAAAATCCCAGGAATTCGCGCAGAAAACCCCCGAACCAGAACGAAAAATCGAGGAAATGGTCCCGAAACACCTATTGAACTTCGCCAAGGTGTTTAGCAAGGAGTCCGCATCAGCGTTTCCCCCGTCAAGACCATGGGACCACGCAATCGACTTGAAACCCGATTTCGTACCAAGAGACTGCAAAGTCTATGCGCTATCGCCAAAGGAGCAACAGGCGCTGGACGAATTCCTGAAGGAGAACCTTGCCAAGGGATTCATAGTTCTTTCAAAATCCCCGATGGCGTCACCATTCTTTTTCGTCCCAAAGAAAGACAACGGTCTACGGCCGTGCCAAGATTATCGATACCTAAACGAATGGACGATAAAGAACGTCTATCCACTGCCACTCATCTCAGAGCTCCTAGAGAAGCTGAAAGGAGCAAGGATCTTTACGAAGAGGGATCTTAGGGCAGGATACAACAATGTTCGAATCAAGAAAGGAGACCAATGGAAGGCGGCTTTCAAAACAAACCGAGGGTTATGTCACAGAATATCCAGGGGGATATAGTAACAACCCTCGCTATAGGTTATACGGGCGGCGCTAGGCGTACGCCGCTCCTCTATGCCTCAGCCACCTCTACGTGCGTCTCTTTAGCTTGTTGGTCACCTGACTGTTAGGTTAGCGCTGTAGGGTAGCGCGCGCCTCAGGTACTCATGCCACGGTCACATTATGTATCACATGTCTCGCTTACGTACTTACTTACCTCAGCTGTTAGGGCGGTGCTGCGCACAGGCCAGCACTTAAGGGTAGACACTTAGCGTACCGTTCTCGCATGTATATAAGATACGACAGGAATGGGGCTTACTCCCCATCCTTAAGATTCTCGACGTTTGGGCCTCTGGCTCCTCTCTCACATGTGCGCCGTGCGACTCGCCTTAGGGCGTCCTCTACTGCTTGACTGGTAGCGACTCGACAATGCAAGTATCCCATCAGGGGGAATGCCTCTGCATTCATCGCTGCTCGCCGCTGTCTCGTCGCAAGACCTTGGGGTTTATCCCCTGCCTATAGCAGGTCGCACAGCCTCTGTAAGTCTGTGTCAGGTTATACGAGCCCACGGTTATGTTTTTCGGATTATGCAACGCGCTGGGAACCTTCCAGGCAATGATGAATGAAATCCTGAAAGAAGAGATTCTCGAAGGGTGGGTGCTCGTCTACATGGACGACATCCACATTTTCTCAGAAGATGAGAAAACACACAAGGAACGAGAGCGACAAATTCTCCAAAGACTGGTGGATAACCACCTCTTTGTGAAACCTGAAAAATGCGCCTTTGGCGTCGACAGAGTCGAATTTCTGGGACTAGTCATTACCCCAGGAAATATTCAGATGGACCCAGCAAAACTCAACGGGATTAAAGACTGGCCGACCCCCCGAAATCTCAAAGAAGTCAGATCCTTTCTAGGATTCGCGAACTTCTACCGGAAATTCATCGACCACTACTCAACGCACGCCCGACCGCTGGTAGACCTCACGAAAACGGTCACCGGGACAGGGTTCCAGTGGACGAATAAAGAACAGAGGGCGTTTGACTTCATGAAGCAAGCATTCACGACGGCGCCCGCACTAGGGACGCCAGATAAGGAGAAGCCGTTTACCCTTGAAACAGACGCATCTCAGTTCGCCACAGGGGCGGTGCTGAAACAAATAGATGAAACGGGGCGCGAACGGCCGGTGGGATATCTCTCACAATCCCTAACATCAACAGAACGGAACTACGAAATCTACGATCACAAACTACTCGGAATAGTCTGAGCACTAGAAGAATGGCGGCACCTGTTAGAAGGAGCACCGCACCGGATCTTGATCCGAAGTGATCACCAGAATCTGACGTACTGGAGAAGCGCACAGCGCCTAAATCGGCGACAAGCGAGATGGCATCTATTCCTCTCGCAATTCGACCTGAAGCTGCAGCACGTCCCCGGAAGAAAACTGGTCATGGCGGATACACTTTCTAGGTTGTACCACCTCGACGAAAGCAACGAAGACAACGAGGGAATAACCATGATCCCAGATGAGCTCGTAGTCCATGCGATCCAGATCCCGATCATTGATCGAATCAAAAGTGCCAACGATAGAGATGAATCTGCGGAACAGGCGATCCGCGCCCTGGAAGGAACAGGCGAATTCCCCGCAAGGACCGCCGCAGATGATTGGCAGCAAACAGATGGAATATTGCTCTACAAGGGCAGGATGTACGTACCAAAAGATGAAGGTCTTTGACGGGACGTCATCTCAAAATACCACGACTCGATCCCAGCCGGACACCCCGGAATCTGGGGAACAACGATACAGGTCACGACGCATTTTTGGTGGCCTGACATGAGAACAATGATAGCGGAATATGTCCGGGGCTGCGCAATCTGTCAACAGATGAAACCTGATCGAAATCCGATCAAACCCCCACTACAACCAATACCGACGCGGGAGGACGCCCCCCCCTTCTCACAGTGTTCGGTTGATTTTGTCACCGACCTGCCAAGAGTGGGAAAATATGACTCGATGATGGTGATCGTCGACCATGGCCTATCCAAGGCAATCTCTCTCACCCCATGCGATAAAACAATCACTAGCGAAGGAGCGGCAGAGATATTCCACCAAAAGATCTACTCACTATATGGCATCCCCCGGAAGATTATTTCAGACAGAGGGCCGCAGTTTGCATCGAAGCTTTTCAAAGAATTATGCAAACTGCAGGGGACGGAATCAGCGATGAGTACGGCGTACCACCCCCAGACAGACGGACAAACGGGAAGGATGAACCAACAGATCGAAGTATATCTTCGCATCTATTGCATGAACGACCCTTTCCAATGGGTACAACGACTACCCGACGTCGAATTTGCGCACAACACCAGAAGAACCGAAAACCGACCTGCGCCGCTCGAAATAATCCTAGGGTATATTCCGAGAGGATTCCCAGACTATGACAGAGTAGGGAACGTCCCGGCAGCACTTGACAGGATCAAAAAGATCAAGGAGGCGCGAAAGATGGCATTCATCGCGCACGAACTAGCTCAGAAAAGAATGGCGGGGCGTTTCCTCCGAGAATTACCCAAGCTCGAGAAAGGGGACAAGGTTTGGCTGGATGCAAAGAACTTGACGATACCGTATGAATCAAACAAGCTAGCACCAAAAAGGGAGGGACCCTTCACCATCACAGAAAAGATGGGACCCACGACATACCGGTTGCAGTTACCAGCAAACTGGAAAATTCATCCGGTATTCCATGCCGCCTTACTAAAACCGTTCAGAGAAACAAGGGTGCACGGACCCAATTACCTATGGCCGCCACCTGATATCATCAAGGGACAAGAAGAGTACGAAGTCAAAGCCATCCTGGCTGACAGATGGCGAGGGAAGAAGCACCAGTACTTTGTCAAATGGAAAGGCTATGCCACGGCCGATAACTCATGGGAAGACGAGGGGAACTTGGAGCACTCCAAGGAGCTGATAAAAGACTACCACAGGACGAGAGTCAGGACAACCCCGACACTCGAAAACAGGACAGTAATAGTATGTCGACGACTCGCCACCAGCTCCCCCACCGTACCACGACCCCCGGCGATGCAGATCGTCGAGAAGGCCGACCGCGAGGTACGCCACCAAGAAGGTACTCCCCCCAGCATCTGCAGATTAGACACGCCCTCCTCTGGTACAGGGCCGAGGGACCTTTTGCTGGCCGAGCCGATGGCTGGTCGGCCCTCTTCGACATCGCGCAGGACCTCACCCACATCTACAGCTCGTACCAGAACATCACCGAGGACCTCGTCCGAATGGAGGGGCAGATCAGAGTGCAGAGGGAGGGACTCGAGCTACTCACCGACAGACTTATCGACAGATTGGCCGCCACCACGACGGCCCGACTACGACACGCGCTCAACGACTTCGAGGATTGCGAGCACGTTACTCCCAATCGACCCGAATACATACCACGACCCGCCCGCTTTTTCACCGCCGACGAACAACGCCGAGTTACAAGGCCGTTTGATTTTATGGAACGCGATAGAGTATTATTTCCATTGCCTACCGAGACTCAGAGAGCCCGCCGAACAGGAGTTAGAGACTCGACGTCATGTATTCCTGGTATGGGAAGCGACGGGAGACGTGAACCACCTACACGCCCGACGAGCCCTAGGGCTGCCCCAGCGCGACAGCGAAGAGCGAATAGCACGCCGCCTATTCGACAATCTCCTTCAGTGCAGAGCATTACCCGCGAGGAGTTTGAGCGAGGTGCGAGGGAACACGAACGAGACACCGCCTCCCTACCCACATAGGCGGCGCGGAACCTTCATCGAGCCGCACACCACTGGAGGTATCAACACAACGAATACCTCCGCGATATCCCTTCCCTACAGGTACCAGCGAGGCCCTCACCAGAACAGCCGTGTCGACAATGTGGTTCAGCCAACCACTGGGTCCTCGACTGCCCCGACTATATTTGCAGAACTTGTGGGCTCAATCAACCAGGTCATCGACAGAATGAATGCTGCCAACACTTCGTATGGCGAACTCCTACGACCCCGTCCCTCAGCGGGAACGGCGACATCTACAACGAACAGGACGCCGAGGCACTCTGAGGGAGGAAACTTGGAGAATTTGTCGGGGCCGATGAATGCCTAGGGAGGGGCTGATGTTACGGTTATTTTGATTTTTTGAATATCGACAGAACTCACCATAGGGCGAATACGATACAGGGACTTGTTGCACAACCAACCCCCCTGGCTACTCGTGATTCTACTGGGCGCATCCCCAGTTGTACTAGTCTAAAAGGCTCGTTTCGTCTTTGGCAGATCCAACTCTGCTGTTGTTTCACGTTCATCGTTTATTAGCTGATAGATGGTGTTCAACCGCCATCATTCCTATCCATCGTCTCGGATATATCACTACATACCTATCAAACGTTTGAGACTATAGCGTAGATAGTATCGGTGACATCTGGGACAGGCTTGACCCCTAAAACCTAACAAAGTATATAAACTCATGTATTTACTGTCGAGGCTCTTTAGCTCGACCTTGTTGTATAAACAAGAAGTCTTATACTCGTTCTCAAACGTAGGAAACTACGCTCAGTATTTCTCACTCGAGCAATCGAACGACTAAGTCCTCGAAGTGCACATCGACTTCTCGGACTTAGGCGAGTCTTATATTCTATCAGACTCGCACTTGAACAGACTATATCCTCTAACGCGTATTGGATATTAACCGATCTCCTAAGGACTTCACTTAGGACCTGAAGGCATCTAACGAGTATTTGCCTTGCATACGGCGACGTGCCTACGTGCAGAAGAACGATCTATATTCGCGACTCGAATATACGAACGGATATTCGACCCGTAACAAGTAGCCTCAGACTAGGAATACGCTTTCACGCGAGTAATATTCCCCTGAGTAGTTGCTTGAGATAGCGCTTGTGTCATTTGATGTCGGCGGCCTGCTGCTCCTCCGCTTGCTCGACACTGATATGTCCCGCTGGTCACCACACGTTGCCTGCTGTCATCTTCCATAACCGCACACACCCGTCATTCCCGGCGGAGGACAAAATTGTCCTAGCACCATAGTCAATACATGCAACGTAACGGAACCCACGGTCCCCACGCACCCAGTCAAATTCCACTCAACCCGGCCTACTCCCGATCTGTGCATGTTATCAGCACCAAGTACACGTTCCCGCGATTACGGCAATGTAAACGCTTACTTGTGATCATCGAAGTCCCCAACAATGGTCGCGGTCCACCTGCTCTCCGCGCCTCCGTCTCCGTCGGTCATCACATCGTCAGCAACTGGCGGCTTCATGCGCCATATTCGCACGTGTCCATCGCGCCCGCCCGTCGCGATGAGGTGGTACGAGCGGCCGCACGAGGGTGCCCATGCGACGGTCATGATCGCGTACGGCATCGGCGCATCGCCCTCCGATGTGCCTGACCCTTTGGCCTGGCTCTCGCCCAGCGCCAGGGATGAGTCGAGCGTTAGCAGTGTGGCAGGTCGTCGAGAGGCCTGGAGCTGGATAATCTGGTGAGACAGTGACAGCTTGTGAGAAACGCAGAGCCAGGAACAGAAGGGTTAAATTACTTTTATGACGCAGCTCACACCACATCCTGCAGCGATGAGCTCGCCCCAGTAGCGGTCCTTGCACCACGAGATACACCATCCCCTGTCAGCCTGCGAGTAGCATTAATTAGATTGGTCGACAGAGGAGAGCGCAGAGAAGCCGACCTCATGATGACCCATTCCCGGTCTGCTAGGGGCTTGATTCTGTTGCTGCTGTTGCTGCGCTGCGTGGGCCGCGAGCGTGGCGGCCGCGCCATCAAGCGTCGCGGACGGCTGGATGGGCGTTGGCAACGTCACAGTATTGGCTATTGAGTGAGGGGCAGGGGCGGAGGGGAGAGACAGCGCGTCAACCTCCTCACTTAACTGCCAGGTCGCGAGAGACGGCTGCTCGAGGCATTCATAGATTCGCTGGTGATTGTCAGAAGATATGGTGGCCTGCAAAAGGCACGCTAGGGATGGGCTGCTGGTGCATATAGCGACGCACCAGCTTGAGCCCAAAATACTGCGGCGTGAACTCTACCGCACGCACCGTGCCCTTTGCGTCCACCAGCGTCGCGCGCTCCACCCACCGCGACGTGCTGGACGATCCCGCCGTGCGCACCCCGTTGATCTGCGGCGAGTCCGATTCTGTCACGTAAGTCTGCTCCCACACCTTCGCCGTACGGTCAAAGGAGGAGGACGCGAGGACGGTGCCAAACTCTGGGTGCGCCCAGCTGACTTTCGAGATGGCTGTGTTACGGGTTGAATACCCGTTCATATATTCGAGTCGCAAATATAGATCGTTCTTCTGCACGTAGGCTTGTTGCCGTATGCAAGGCAAATATTCGTTAGATGCCTTCAAGTCCTAAGTAGAATTCTTAAGAGATCGGTTAATATCCAATACGCGTTAGAGGATATAATCTGTTCAAGTGCGAGTCTGATAGAATATAAGACTCGCCTAAGTCCGAGAAGTCGATGTGCACTTTGAGGACTTAGTCGTTCAATTGCTCGAGTGAGAAATACTTGAGCGTAGTTTCCTACGTTTGAGAACGAGTATAAGACTTCTTGTTTGTACAACAAGGTCGAGCTGAAGAGCCTCGACGATAAATACATGAGTTTATATACTTTGTTAGGTTTTAGGGGTCAAGCCTGTCCCAGATGTCACCGATACTATCTACGCTATAGTGCCAAACGTTTGATAAGTATGTAGTGATATATCCGAGATGATAGATAAGAATGATGGCGGTTGAACGCCATCTACCAGCTAATAAATGATAAATATGAAACGGTGACAGAGTTGGATCTGCCAAAGGTGAAACGCGCCCTACATGCTAGTACAACTGGGGATGCGCCCAGTAGAGTCACGAGTAGCCAGGGGGTTGGTTGCGCAACAAGTCCCTGTATCATATTCGTCTGGTGGTGAGTTCTGTCAATATTCAAAAATTCAAAACAACCGTAACAGGCTGCATCGTGGGCCTATCCGTGCGTCGTCACAAATACAGTGAGCATCGCTGAGAAGGGCTGCAGCGTACCTTCCAGTCGTCCTCCGCCGCCCAAGTGCCATTGCTCTCGTCGAGACGCCAGACTTTGATCCTACATTTCGTTCAACTGCCTCGACTCACTCGTGTTCACGCGCCACTCGCGCACCTTTGGTCAAGGCTGCAAGTTGCCAAATGCAGGCCGTAGAAATCGTAGGACGTGTCGGTCACCAGATCGGCGTGCAAGGCCTGATTGCAGCATGAGCAGCGCGTGTGAGAGGGCGAAACAAGAGCTGTTGAACTTGGAAGGAAGTAGAGCGATCACGCAGGGGCGCTCGATCTGAATCATTAACCGCAAGGCAGGCGCCCACGCAGCATTCCGGATTACTGTCCTCAGCCTTTCCTGTGCAAATAGCCTTCTATACTTTCTCGAGCTCCTAATTTCCATGCCCAACTCGCTGTGGCTATAGGGTCAAGCAGACCATGGTAGTCAAGCTAACCGCGTTCTACATGTACATGCAGCGCAATAGCATCGTTACCATTGACAGATGACAGACAGCAGTATTGAATACAATACGCTACTGGACGGTTTAAGCTACCCACTCCCTATCCTCCCTACATCCCTCCTTCCAATTCCCTAGTTTTCAGCCTTATACCGTCCCAAGCAGCGACTGGAAACGAGTCTAAGCATCTCCGCTGTGCTTATCAATTCCACGCATGGACACCCGGCATTGATACTACAATATTACAATATTGGGGCACGAGAACGCGGTCCATGCCGCCTCCATGACTCCATGCACTACAGTAGCTAACGGGAGGACGACGCGAGTCACTGTCGCGTTACCCGTACTCCAACCCGAGGGCGTCTTGATGATCATGTCCTGCGGGGTATAAATGGTTGTCTCTCTCTCTTGATGATCATGTCCACGGTACCGTTCTAAACGTTCTCACTCTCGCACGTGGTACTCTATAATCGTAGAATCGTAAACATTACATCTCGTTCGCCGGCAAGTTATACAGATGACACCTAGAAAAGAATAAGAACACGGGGCCACAATCGCAAAATACAGATAGCCATCCGCCATCCTCGTCACTGTCTATCACTATGCCACCATCACCGTCGTCGGCTGCGGGAATAGTGTCGTCGGCCGCGTTGAGTTCTTCGAATGGAACGCGTCATGACGCTCATTCGCTCTGCAGATCGTCAGTAAGTCCTGCAAAGCCGGTCGCTGCATGGGGTCCCGGCGCAGAAGCCTTGCCATCTCGTCCAGATGCCCCATCTCGCGCAGTTGGTTACAGTAGGTGAATGCGTGCTGGATAAGCTCGCCGACCGCCCAACGATCTGCACGAATGGGGCTGTAATCGCCTTCGCCTACTTCCGGAGCCGTCCAGTCCTCCGTTCCAACATACTCGCTGATCTGTTCTTCCGTGTCGTGCAAGCGCATCGCGCAGTCGTAGTCGATGATGTAGAGTTTCCGTGCATTCGTGTCGACAACAATGTTGGCTGTTTTCAGATCGAGGTGGGATATGTTATGGTTGTGTAGAAACGCAACACCTTCGATGAGCTGGTAGAGATAATCACAGAGAACGCTGGGAGCTGTCTCAGTGATGAGCTTAGGGCAGTATTGCACGAGCTTGGGCATCACCACGATGCACGTGTTAGTGCTTGCCACATCTATGATATCGACCACAGGGATCGTGTGATTCTGTGGTTGGGAGCGCAGTTCAGGTGAGTTAAGGAGCCGAAGAAGTTGAAGCTCCGAGCTGCCTCTCTTCATAATCTTGACCACAAACTCGTCGTTGCAGCCTACTTTCCGCGCTAAAGCGACATGGGGACGCTGAGATAATATCAGCGCTGAAAAGCAAAACAGTCACGAATACTCACATGGTATACAGATGTAACAGTGTGGATGTTGAAAGACTTCAGCAATTGGGTGTGTTCTACAATTGTGCCTAAGCCTGAATTGCTGCCGCGTGCTGATTTCTTTGATGGGTTCTGAGACTCGCTTTGATCCTTCCTTCTCCTGCTTGACAAGGAACGCAGGTGTAGGTCACGGAAACATTCGATCAATTTTTTCGGGACCCCTTTCCTTGCGAATCCAGACATCGTGCGCGGGAGTACATGCTGGCGATAATTGAAAAATTCGAACGTGAGTCGCATGGCTTCTTCTTGGTTGGACATCGTGAATTTTCGCTCTTGAAGAATTTCGACCTTCCCATAAAGATTTGTCAGTCATGAGTGGCCAGAAAGAATGCCGTCTAACCTCCTCTTTGCCTGTATCACGTTGATATACCAAGTACCGCTCCACCTTGAATTTACTGTTCAAGTAAAAGCAAACAAGGACAAACGAATCCTCGCTGCCATTGTCCTTCAGTACTGTTGCTTCCACAAGGTCTTTCTCGCACAGCACATTCCCAACCCGAACGTAAACCGCAGCTTGCAACAGCATGCGGACTCGGTCAGTTTCACTTGCTGTGGATATGACCTCGCCAATGAGGACGGGAACATAGTCTTCTGTTTCCACGAAGAAGTCGCTCATTGGCTTGTAAATTCGCTGTTCGCTACTCAACGTGTCCTCTTGGACCAGCATGCTGGGATGGGTTGCAACACCTCTGGGAGACAAGATTGACATACACGGGCTTGACGCGCATACAGGCTACTCACTTGTTGTAACGATATCCGTCTCTTTCGTAGCTGGCATCGTGGAACACGGCATCAACGAAATTGGCTGTGAAATAGCTGTCCTTGTAGTGGGATGACCGAGATTTTGCGTTCGCGAGATCGACCTGCGAAGCAGACTCGATAGCCTTGCAGTATGCGAACAGTTCTTGCACAGTGACTTTATCTTCCACAGCGACTTCATCCCCCTCAGACATCGTTTCAAACAGTGTAGAGAGGAAGACTTCGCCCATTTTAGCCTCGAGCATCTTGTATTGTGACTGCCATTGACGATGAAAATACGGCTTCATAGTCAAGTTGATCACGTACCTCTGACTTGAGCGCTTCGGGGAGCTGCCGTCTCCTAGCAAATGTATCTATGACCCGCTTCAAGAACTTGGGTGTGCCTGAGTCGCTGAGCGGCGTTGACCAGGGGTCGTGTATATCACTATTGTGCGCAAAGGAGATCTTGTTCTCCTGAATGCCTAGGTCGGCCACTCGAAACA
The DNA here is from genome assembly GCA_029448655.1 of Wolfiporia cocos. Taxonomy (NCBI): domain Eukaryota; kingdom Fungi; phylum Basidiomycota; class Agaricomycetes; order Polyporales; family Phaeolaceae; genus Wolfiporia; species Wolfiporia cocos. The sequence goes on along the minus strand of JACCLO010000008.1, from coordinate 1,107,758 downwards.
CATTGAATTGGTTGACATAGAATAAGAGCTTTTTCTCCGACCCAATGTAATTTCTGATCTGTTCAAGCGCATACTCAGGCGAGGGACCTGGGTAACAGACATCAGTATTGCAGGATTGATATGAGTTCAGCGAGCACGACCCACGAGGCGCTCCGACAAGCACGATAACGTGCACTGTATTATTGTTCCTCTGCTTGACTCCATCGCCGATGAGTTCATTCACGCTCTTGTATGGTGCCATCTCTGTTGCAACGGCGTCGAGGCGGCCATTAGCCGCATCAATCCTCTCCTTCAAGACATTCTTCGCATTGTTCTCAATGGGCAGTTCCTTGTTTGGCTGAGGAGGCTGTGAGGGTCGTCAAGATGCGACATGGGGTGGCCACATACCTTCCAGAGAGTAAACGACTCTCTCTCTACCTGTGAGAACCCTAGCTTGTCGCCAATGGCATCTGTCAGCTCGTCGATGAGAGCATCTCCAGGAACATTGATGTGTCTTGGGTTCGCTTTGCCACTGTATTGAAGATACCAAACTGTGACCGTTGAGGTTGAGGACATGACTTGGAATCAGTTGGTCGTGGTTGAACGTGTGTTGTGGCGTCCTTGGTTGTCACACCCGTGTGATAATCCGTGACTCCCCGCAGCAATGGTGTCACACTCTGTCTTGCTCGCCCGCCACGCTCCATCGCGCGCAACGCGTCCGCGGAGATCGCCCCGCGCGCGAACGAGCGTCCGACCGTCTCGCTCCACGGCGGCCTCACCGGGTGGGACCTCATGTCACAAGCCGATTTCTTTCGCCTAGCCAGTGACTAAAGCCTGAACCCTTATCTTATCTAAGCGCGCGCCTAAGCAGTCACGTGCAAGACCCCGAACACCCTATCACGTGCTGTCAGCCCCCCGGACATTCTGTGCCGTGTACCTACACCCATTATAGGGTTTACCATAGTATTGGACTCTCAGCTTACGTAATAACTATACAGTAGCCAAACAATGTATAAACAGTAGAATAGCATATATACTGGCCGACGAGCAGGGTAGCACCCCAGACTCGTCTTGGCCTTATACGCCTTGAGTAGCCTCAGACTAGGATTGCGCTGGAACGCGAGTAACAATCCCCTGAGTAGTTGCTTGAAGTGTTGCTTGTGTCACCTCACCCCGTGGACGCCCGTCCTCGACACCGCCGTGGAGGCGGACCCTGCCGCGCGCGTCACCTTGTTCACTGCCGCGGAGCTCGCGCGCGTGCAGGCGGCCATCCCCGCCGGCGCGTACACGTTCTTCATGCGCGAGTCGCCCGACGGCGAGGAGGGCTTCCCCGGGCGCCTCCGCGTCGAGGTGCGAGTCGCGCTCCTCGCGCACCGACGGCGCCCGCGACGGCGAGTGGCACTTCAGGAGCGTGCTCCTCGTCTACCGCGCGAAGCTCCTCGACGGCGCTGTCACGGCCGTGAATATGACGCAGGTGCGTGCGTGCGGTGTGCGGCGCGGCGCGGGCTGACGTGCGCTCTAGCACTGGGGATTCAACCTCGACGCGTCCCTCCAGGAGGGCGTGAGCGTCAGAGACCACCGCCTCACGATCAAGGTGCGTCCCCCGCGAGTGCTGGTGGTCTGCGCGCACTGATGCCCGCCGCGGCGCAGGCGGACCACACGCTTGCGTACCTCCCCGACGCCAACTCGGCCGGCGCGCTCGCGCCTGTCGCGGGCACGCACCACGCGCATGCAGAGAAGATGACGCGCATGATCGGGGAGCGGTTCCCTGAGAACGGATACGGTGCATGTGGTGCGGCCGTGAATGCTGCCCTGGCGCTGACGCACCCGCAGATGAGTTTTACGTGTTCGCGCCGCACCCGGACTCCCCCGTGCTCCCGCCGCCGCGCGTGTCTGAGGCGGAGCTGGGGCCGGAGGCGGACCTGCTCACGCCTGCGCTCGAGGCACGCGACCCCGTCGTTGAGCTCGCAGGCGCAAAGAGCGGGCTCCGGGTCGACTTTACGACGAACCACACGTCGCGCGTTTTGTTGGTTTGCCTCTGCTGATCCCCGCCGCTGACGCGCTTGCAGAGTCGGCTGTGCAGTTCTACTCGAACAACTTTGTCGACCCCAAGAAGACCGCGAGGAAAGAAGATCCACGGTGGCTCTGGCGAGAAGGGCGACGGATACGAGGCGGGCTCTACGTCGACCGTATTTCAAGTCGTGTGCGATGCTGACATTGGAGTCTCCTCTCTCGTCGCTTCTTCACTCTCAACCGCGCGCACTCCATCCTGCGAATTCCGCATGCCTCGCCCCTTCCTCGGACTGTGGCCTTGACACAAACTAGTTGTGGGACTCACTCTATAACCTTGTAAGCAACTTGAAGTAGTTGCTGGAGGTTGGTGAGGGGACTAGTAGGCACAAGCAGAGATGTGATGTGACTGTGCGAATGCAAAGAACAAATCTAAGGCTTATCGTAGTGATAGCCCTACTTATATACATGCATTGTTTGGTTACCAGTAAGGGAGCCAAACATGAAGACGGTCTGTGCGCAGACATAACTAATACAGCTAAGTCGTAAACTACAATAGACCATGTGCGCCGGTAATGGCCGCACCAGTAAGAACGTTTGTTTGGACCGTAGGTCCATGTTGTGGAAGTGGCTGTAGCTACGTTAGTAAGCCATGCATGTGATTCTTATATACCGGTATTGGGATATGAGTAATCGTAAGGGCTTTGGCATGTGATAACGAGCGGGCCGCTTATCCAATTGTACTGACATAGCCCGGTATCGGGATATGAGTAAGGCGCGTGACACCGGAGGTTAGTCCGCTGAGTCATTGACGCGTACAAGCGTGTTATGTACGTGTTGTTATGACAAGTGGACGTATACCGCGTTGTGTACGTGTTGTTTGGTTGCGTGTACGTGTAGACGGGCGCTTAGCAGCATAAATGTCTACAAGGTCGTAGAAATACCAGATAAATAGGTAAAAATACGGGAAAAATAGTGGCATGTCCCAAATCTGTGACAGGCCTTTGAATTCACCGCACGTCCACAGCCGCCGCGTTCCTCGAGTTCCACGAGCCACTCGCGGCGTGGATGCACCCCAATACGCTCGGTCCGTCCGGGCACAACGCGCTGCTCGCGGCGGGCGAGGTATACAACAGCTTCGTGCGCATGGACGTGTGGTATCGCAGCCAGGAGGGGCTCTGAGCGCCGTGCCGGCGAGGAGCATCGCGGGCGAAGGTGGGAAGCGCGGGGAGAGAAGGTGGCGCGAGGTGTAAGATAGAAGTTGAGAAGGTTGCTGGAATGTACGATGTGCTGATCTTTACTGAGACAATGATGGAATGCAGTGTGCTGGCGCGAGCCGTGGAACGCTGGATGTCGGACATCGGACGTTGATCCCGTCGCACTGTAGTCGCGTGAGCAGAAGAAGCAGCTTATCGGGAGGCAGCAATCCCTTGTTTGCTGATACGTCGATATGGATGCAGAGCAAGAAATTGTGCGGTGGCTGGTGAGCGTTCTATTTTGTCCTTCCTTCTTCATAGACTACAGATTATGTTACACTTGGGACTACAACTCTATAAGCTACCTATAATAATATGTACGTCATTTCATATGATGGAACATAGGTGATGTCTACTGGTGGGTATAGTGACTCTAGTCCTTGTATGACATGCTGTCCTGAAAGCGGTGTACAATCGGGACCGTCACCACAGGTACCAGCAAAAGCACCGCCTCTCCGACGGCGCTCGCACAGAATGCGCTCGATACATCCAGCGCCCCACCAAGCTGATGCTGCAACACGGCGAAGCTGATCCCCTGGCTGAGGAAGCCGATGAGCACCACGCACAACAGCCTCACGTTGTCGACCGCCCAATGCGCCCAATTCCACGGCATGAGCGCGAACCAGCCGTCCTCGTCTGCCACGGTGAGAATTAGGTCGACGGTCTGCACCACGGCGATGGCAAAGCTCAGGATGAACACTCCCACTGCGCATGCCGTCGCGGCGTCGTGCGCGCTGGTGTCAGCGTAGGGCGCGTGTCTGCTCACGGCGAGGATTCGGAGCCCCGTGTAGCCACATAGGAAGGACCAAGTGACGGCAAGTGCTCCGTATAGGATCGTGAACCCTGTCATGGCGACCACGGGAAAGAGAAAATCTTCCAATTGTTACGGTTATTTTGATTTTTCAAATATCGACAGAACTCACCATTGGGCGAATACGATACAGGGACTTGTTGCGCAACCAACTCCCCTGGCTACTCGTGACTCTACTGGGCACATCCCCAGTTGTACTAGTCTATAGGGCGCATTTCACCTTTGACAGATTCAACTCTGTCCGCGTTTCATATTTATCATTTAATAGTTGATAGATGGCCTTCAACCGCCATCTTCATTCCTATCTATCGTTTCGGATATATCACTACATACTTATCAAATGTTTGGTACTATAGCGTAGATAGTATCGGTGACATCTGGGACAGGCTCGACCCCTGAAACTTAACGTAGTATATAAACTCATGTACTTACTGTCGAGGCTCTTCAGCTCGACCTTGTTGTACAAACAAGAAGTCTTATACTCGTTCTCAAACGTAGGAAACTACGCTCAGTATTTCTCACTCGAGCAACCGAACGACCAAGTCCTCGAAGTGCACATCGACTTCTCGGACTTAGGCGAGTCTTATATTCTATCAGACTCGCACCTGAGCAGATTATATCCTCTAACGCGTATTGGATATTAACCGATCTCCACTTAGGACTTGAAAGCATCTAACGAGTATTTGCCTTGCATACGGCTACACGCCTACGTGCAGAAGAACGATCTATATTCGCGACTCGAATATACGAACGGGTATTCGACCCGTAACAGAAGGTCGAGCTTATCACTCCCTCACCTACCACGGTGAAAGGGCACATGATATTTGGACCAGAATTCCCAGCACAACTGATTGAACTCTTGCCCGAGGACATTCCGGGAGTCTACAGACTCAACCGATATGAGTGGACTGACACCATTGGAGCCTTCCGTAATTGCGGAGGAATTGTTGTCATTCCCAGAGAAGATAGGGCATCGAAGTGGGTACAAGTATACCCCTCCGCAGGAACGACCGCTTGGGAAATAACGTGTGAAGCGTTCGAACGATTCGGAGAAATCCCTCCGATGTCAACCATGACGTTGACCGAAACCGAAACCATCAACAGAACCTCCGATGCCGATGGAAATACGAATCAGCCTTCGGGCGCCACAGGAATGGCAGGAATTGAGCGCATCGGAGATGATGGGAGAAATCCTGGAAACCTTACAGGAACAGATAACGGCCAAACTGGAGGACAGGACCCTCCAGGATTTATATCTGCTTTTGCGCAGAGTGGGATTGGGTCTATGGCTGGAGGAACAAACCTCTTTGGAAATCCCCCACAGAACGCACCCGGAGTGGGTAGCGGAGGAGATCCGTCTTGGATTAGCCCAAGCGGAGGAATGGGAACAACAAACCCAGGAACGTGGCCTTCAGGCCTATTTGGACGAACCTCCGCAGGTACAAGTGGAGGAGGACTCAGAGGAAACTTCGGACTTGGAGGAGGGAATGACCCCCCTCCTGGAGGACTCGGAGGAGGAACCCCCGCGAACCCCGGAGGAGGAAATCCTGGAGGACAACCAGGAAACCCCGGAGGGAACCCAGGAAACCTGGGTGGAGGACACCTGGGAGGAGGAGGACCCCCAGGAGGGCCTCCACCACCGAATGCGCCGCAGCCTCAACCCCCGGCGCCGAACCCGTATTACCGACCCCCGATGATAAAAATCAATCCCCCGGACGTATTCAATGGGGAACGATCCGACATGCAGAACTTCATAAACCAGTGCAATTCCTGGTTTACAATGTACGAAACGTCATTCCAGAATGACATTCAAAGAGTGATCTTTATCCTCTCTTATATTTCGAACAAGGGGAAGACGGGCCAATGGAAACAGAACTACCACCGGGTTTATACGAACACCCTGACGAAACGATTCTTCCCGCCTAGTCTCGCACAATTCGACGCAGACTTTCAGAAAGCCTTCGGAGCCATCGAAGAGGTACAGAAGGCGCGGAAGAAAATCCTGGAAGTAGCCCAGGACCGAAAAGACATCAATGATTATATCACCAAATTTAACAACTTAGCCGGAAAGGCTCAGTACGACCAATACAGCGCGGACGGAAACGCGCTGCTTATAACCCTATTCGAAGAAGGGTTACCGGAACACACGACCCGATACATCATCGGTGTACGGCCGCTACCAGCGACCATCGACGAATGGCAGTCCGCCGCCTCATACTACGAAAACACGTACAAAATATTCTTGAAACGCGATAAACCGTTTGTCAAGAAGAAGGCTTGGCAAGCCTCGAACCAGAACAACGGACGCACCAGTGCTCCACAGGCGACCGCACCGAAAGATCCGAATGCGATGGATGTAGATCGAATGACCACCCAGGAAAGGGATGATCACATCAAGAAGGGCAAGTGTTTCACCTGCCATCAGCCAGGGCATATGCCGCGAGACTGCCCAAAGAAGCCAAGGAAGTCGGCCCGCCCTAGACGGACTACTCGAAAGACCGAAGAAGAAGAAGCCGAGCAAGAAGCTCGCATCGAAGAAGTCTCTGAAGAAGAGACTGAATACATCACCGCAAACAGAGCGGTCACAGCGATTCGGGCCCTGAAAGCCAAGAACCCCGAGCTCCTGACACAGCTCGTAGAAGAACAGGATTTTGCCTAGGAGGGAAGCCCACGGTCTTGCCCTCCGAGAAAGCAGCGCATGTAATTACCTCGTTTGAAAAGAATCGATCCCTCTTCATCCCGGTAATCATGACGCTGGCAAAACCCGTGAAATGCAACGCATTAATCGACTCAGGAGCGATGTCGAACTTGATCCACAGCAGAGTGGTAGAAAAATACAAGGTGCCCACGCAACCTTTAAAGAACCCGATCATTGTTAAAAACATTGACGGGACAGAAAACAAAGATGGGCGAATAGATCGAGAAGCCACCATACTCCTACGATACCCAAAGACCCAGAAGACACGTAAAGTCCGATTCCTATGGTGCCGGCGCCCTAGTCACCGCTACTTTTGTACAAGTCTTACTGCTCGCTCAAACTGGCACCTAGAGATAATCGGTCTAGCCAAAATGCTCTGATTGAAGGTAGGAACAAAATGGCTAGGCGGATTTGTCTGAAAATCAAAGTTGAGAAATTTCTATGTCCGGATTTGGCCAGTGGTGGGAAAGTAATACCGTATATGGAAAGTAATGATAATTATACTCGTCTGACCACTCCAAATATGGTATATAGTCAAGCTGACGGGCAGTGAGACTTGTACCGACCTCATCAATGCTAATGCATTTGGCTTGTAATGTTGGAAATATATTATCATAGTAATCGCAAAGGGATTTCGTGACAGCACTCCAGAAAAATGTGACGAAACTGTTCAGCTCAGTGATATTTGGGCAAAATATACATGTGGCCTGCATCCTCAATGACCCTGAACAGGAGGTTTCTGTTCTTTGAATCTGGCTGATTTTCAAGTACGCATTCAACAGGTGCAGCAACCGGTTGCATCCGGGTCACATTCCCCACGATTTGGCATTTGCAGCTCATCAACCCAAATATTTGGCTTGACGAGAAATTGTTGTATTCCTCTGGGAAGATTGATATAATTGAGCAGGAGATTCGTCAGTTGAATAGCCTTCTTGTTTACAAATCCTTTGCTGTGATGGATGCGTGCAATTGCCACTTCCCAGCACTGAGCAACGTTGGCTTCACATGCTTTCTGTGTCTTATTCAAGCATGGGATGTAGTGAGCTGGTAGATATATTAATATTGTGCCTGCCCTGTATCTACATCACTACGAGCATTCAAATTTCGCATCTCCGGGCTGTGCCATACCCAAAGTGTTCGGTATCAGGGCACAGAAAGTACCGGTGCCTATATAAACCTTGCTTAGGGTTAATGCGAAGTTGACCCAAGGATTTGGCCACTGTACAAAAGTAGCGGTGACTAGGGTGCCGGCACCATAGTAGGATCAATCGGCACGGAAAACATGATCTTAGGATATGGGTGGCTAAAAGACGAAAACCCCACAATCGACTGGAAGGACCAGACGGTTGACGTACGAACAGTACTAGGAGCAGAAGAAAGAAAACAGGAAACCACGATCCATATGGATACAGTAGAAATGGTAGTTTCCCCGGAAGGAAAAATTCCAACAAGGGGAACCCAAGAAGCTGCGGGGTACGACCTTTATGCCACAGAAGAAACCGAGATCCCAGCAGGGGGATGGAAACTCGTCTCCACGGGAGTAAAAATGAAAATCCCAAAGGGATCGTACGGGAGGTTGGCCGGACGATCAGGCAACACCCTCAGACACGGATTGGTAGTACAGGCCGGAGTCATAGACTCGGACTACCGAGGAGATGTTGGAGCCATCGTCTTCAACTACTCAGACAAAAAACATAGAATCATCCCGGGCATGCGAATAGCCCAGATAATATTCGAACAACACCTCACCCCCGACATCATAGAGGTCAAAGACCTAGATGAAACGGAACGAGGGGAGAAAGGGTTTGGATCCACAGACCAACCGGAAGAAACAAATCGACGATTATACACTCCCGAGGAGTATTAAGCAATCCGACGCTTCGCGAAAGAAGGCCCCAAGATCATAGGGAAGAAAGAGGAAACGCGAAGGAAGTTCCAAACAAAGATACAGATCATTAATGCTGTCCGAAAAGCATTAACGAAATCCCAAGAATTCGCACAGAAAACTCCCGAACTAGAAAAGACGATCGAAGAGATGGTCCCGAAACACCTATTAGACTTCGCCAAGGTATTCAGTGAGGAATCTGCGGCAGCATTCCCCCCGTCGAGACCATGGGACCACGCGATTGAATTAAAACTGGACTTCGTGCCAAGAGACTGCAAGGTCTATGCGCTGTCGCCAAAAGAACAACAGGCACTGGACGAATTCCTAAAAGAGAATCTGGCTAAGGGATTCATAGTTCCTTCAAAATCCCCAATGGCGTCACCTTTCTTTTTCGTCCCAAAGAAAGACAACGGCCTCCGGCCATGTCAAGATTATCGATATCTGAACGCAGGGACGATAAAGAACGTCTATCCCCTGCCACTCATCTCGGAGCTCCTGGAGAAACTGAAAGGAGCAAAGGTCTTTACGAAGATGGATCTCAGGGCGGGATACAACAATGTTCGAATCAAAGAAGGAGACCGATGGAAGGCAGCTTTCAAAACAAACCGAGGGTTATACGGGCCGACGGTTATGTTTTTCGGATTATGCAACGCACCAGGAACCTTCCAGGCAATGATGAATGAAATCCTGAAAGAAGAAATTCTCGAAGGATGGGTGCTGGTCTATATGGACGACATCCTCATTTTCTCAGAAGATGAGAAAACGCACAAGGAACGAGAGCGACGAATTCTCCAAAGACTGGTGGACAACCACCTCTTTGTGAAACCCGAAAAATGCGCCTTTGGCGTCGACAGAGTCGAATTTCTGGGGTGACACAGACTCGCCTCTGTGCTACCCCTGGGCTCAGGGGGATCCCTACAACGCCCCACAGGGCCATAAAACAACGCGCTAGCGGTGAGCGCAGAGGCTACGTGGGAGGCGGAGCCATCCCTAGTGTACGCCGACATAGCGTCGTTGGTTCACAGACAAGGAAGAGGAGATAGGGGCCCCGGGCCAGCGAGTCACACAGGTGCTTAGCGAGTAAGGGGAGATCCCATTGTCGAGAATCTAAGAGATGGGGTATTAACCCACATCTCGTCGTAATATATACATGAGCGATGAGCTAACTAGTACTACCCTAAAGAGAGGGCCTGTGCGCCGTATCTAATGGGTCATGTGCTGGTGACGCTACATGTAACTACTGTGACCATATGTGATGTACCTAAGGTGCGCGCTACCCTACAGCGCTAAACTAGTGGGTCAGATGATCTAGATGGCATAGAACGGAGCGCTGGAGGTGGCTAAGGACTAGAGAGGCGCGCGCGCACCTAGCGGCGCCCATAGAACCTATAGCGAGGGATGCCAGAACCCCCCACCGGGAATTCTGTGACATGGGGCTAGTCATTACCCCAGGAAATATTCAGATGGACCCAGCGAAACTCAACGGGATTAAAGACTGCCGACTCCCCGAAATCTCAAGGAAGTCAGATCCTTCCTAGGATTCGCGAACTTCTACCGAAAGTTTATCGATCATTACTCAACGCACGCCCGACCTCTTGTAGACCTCACGAAAACGGTCACAGGAACAGGGTTCCAGTGGACGGATAAAGAACAAAAGGCGTTTGACTTCATGAAACAAGCATTTACGACGGCGCCCGCACTAGGGACGCCGGACAAGGGGAAACCATTTATCCTCGAAACAGACGCATCTCAGTTCGCCACAGGAGCAGTACTGAAACAGACGAATGAAACAGGGCACGAACGACTGGTGGGATATCTCTCACAATCCCTGACATCAGCAGAACGGAACTACGAAATCTATGATCGCGAACTACTCGGAATAGTCCGAGCACTAGAAGAATGGTGGCACCTGTTAGAAGGAGCACCGCATCGGATCTTGATCCGAAGCAATCACCAGAACCTGACGTACTGGAGAAGGGCACAGCGCCTAAATCGGCAACAAGCAAGATGGCATCTATTCCTCTCGCAATTCGACCTGAAGCTGCAGCACGTCCCCGGAAGAAAGCTGGTCACGGCGGACACACTTTCCAGGTTGTATCACCTTGATGAAAGCGACGAAGACAACGAGGGAATAACCATGATCCCAGATGAGCTCGTAGTCCATACAATCCAGATCCCGATCATTGATCGAATCAAAAGTGCCAAGGATCGAGATGAATCTGCGGAACAGGCAATCCGCACCCTAGAAGGAACAGGCAAATTCCCCACAAGATCCGCCGCAGATGCAAACAGATGGAATATTGCTCTACAAGGGCAGGATGCACGTACCAAAAGATGAGGGTCTTCGACGGGACGTCATCTCGAAATACCACGACTCGATCCCAGCCGGACACCCTGGAATCTGGGGAACGACGATACAGGTCACAACGCATTTTTGGTGGCCTGACATGAGAACAATGATAGCGGAATACGTCCGAGGCTGCGCAATCTGTCAACAGATGAAACCTGATTGAAGCCCGATCAAACCCCCACTACAACCAATACCAACGCGGGAGGACGCCCTCCCCTTCTCACAATGCTCGGTCGACTTTGTCACCGATCTGCCAAGAGTGGGAAGATACAACTCAATGATGGTGATCGTCGACCATGGCCTATCCAAGGCCATCTCTCTCACCCCGTGCGACAAAACAATCACTAGCAAAGGGGCGGCAGAAATATTCCACCGAAAGATCTACTCACTATATGGCATCCCCCGAAAGATCATTTCAGACAGGGGGCCCCAGTTCGCATCAAAACTTTTCAAAGAATTATGCAAACTACAGGGAACAGAATCAGCGATGAGCACAGCATACCACCCCCAGACAGACGGACAAACAGAAAGGATGAACCAACAAATCGAAGTATACCTTCGCATCTACTGCATGAATGATCCGTTTCAATGGGTACAACGACTACCTGACGTTGAGTTCGCACACAACACCCAACGAACCGGAAATTGACCCGCGCCACTTGAAATAATCTTGGGGTATACCCCGAGAGGGTTCCCAGACTACAACAGAGTAGGGAACGTCCCGGCAGCAGTCGACAGGATCAAAGAGGCGCGAAAGATGGCATTCATCGTGCACAAACTAGCTCAGAAAAGGATGGCAGGACACTTCCTCCGAGAATTACCGAAGCTCGGGAAAGGAGATAAAGTTTGGCTCGACGCAAAGAACCTAACTATCCCATACGAATCTAACAAGCTGGCACCAAAATGGGAAGGACCCTTCACCATCACAGAAAAGATGGGACCCATGACATACCGGCTGCAGTTACCAACGAGCTGGAAAATTCATCCGGTATTCCACGCTACCTTACTAAAACCGTTCAGGGAAACGAGGGTGCACGGACCCAATTACCTACGGCCGCCACCTGATATCGTCAAGGGACAGGAAGAATACAAAGTCGAAGCTATCCTGGCTGACAGATGGCGAGAAAAAAAGCATCAATATTTCGTCAAGTGGAAGGGCTATGCCACGGCCGACAACTCCTGGGAAGACGAAGGAAATTTAGAGCACTCCAAGGAGCTGATAAAAGCTTACCACAGAATGCGAGTCAGGACAACCCCAACGCTCGAAAACCGAACAGTGATAGTGTTACGGGTCAAATACCCGTTCGTATATTCGAGTCGCGAATATAGATCGTTCTTCTGCACGTAGGCACGTTGCCGTATGCAAGGCAAATACTCGTTAGATGCCTTCAGGTCCTAAGTGAAGTCCTTAGGAGATCGGTTAATATCCAATACGCGTTAGAGGATATAATCTGTTCAAGTGCGAGTCGAATAGAATATAAGACTCGCCTAAGTCCGAGAAGTCAGTGTGCACTTCGAGGACTTAGTCGTTCGATTGCTCGAGTGAGAAATACTGAGCGTAGTTTCCTACGTTTGAGAACGAGTATAAGACTTCTTGTTTATACAACAAGGTCGAGCTGAAGAGCCTCGACGGTAAGTACATGAGTTTTTATACTACGCTAGGTTTCAGGGGTCAAGTCTGTCCCAGATGCCACAGATACTATCTACGCTATAGTCCCAAACGTCTGATAAGTATGGAGTGATATATCTGAGACGATAGATAGGAATGATGGCGGTTGAACGCCATCTGTCAGCTAATAAACGATGAACATGAAACGGTGGCAGGGTTGGATCTGCCAAAGATGAAACGAGCCCTATAGACTAGTACAACTGGGGATGCGCCCAGTAAGATCACGAGTAGCCAGGGGGGCTGGTTGCACAACAAGTCCCTGTATCGTATTTGACCGGTGGTGAGTTCTGTCGATATTCGAAAAATCAAAATAACCGTAACAGATAGTATGTCAACGACTCGTCACCAGCTCCCTCGCCGTGCCACAACCCCCCACAGCGACGCAGGTCGCAGAGAAGGACGACCAAGAGGTACGCTGCCGAGGAGGCACTCCCCCCAACATCTACAGATCAGACACGCCCTCCTCTGGTACAGGGCCGAGGGACCCTTTGCTGGCCGAGCCGATGGCTGGACGGCCCTCTTTGACATCGCGCAGGACCTCACCCACGTATACAGCTCGTACCAGAATATTACCGAGGACCTCGTCCGAATGGAGGGGCAGATCCGAGCGCAGAGAGAGGGACTTGAGCTGCTCACCGACAGACTTACTGACAGGCTGGCCACCACCACAACGGCACGATTACGACACGCGCTCAACGACTTCGAGGATCACGAGCACACTACTCCCAGTCGACCCGAATACGTACCACGACCCGCCCGCTTTTTCACCACCGACGAACGACACCGAGTTGCAAGGCCGTTTGATTTTATGGAACGCAATCGAGTATTATTTCCATTGCCTACCAAGACTCAGAGAGCCCGCCAAACAGGAGTTAGAAACTCGACGCCACGTCGTATTCCTGGTATGGGAAGCGACGGGAGACGTGAACCACCTGCACGCCCGACGAGCCCTAGGGCTACCCCAGCGCGACAGCGAAGAGCAAATAGCACGCCGCCTATTCGACGATCTCCTTCGGTGCAGAGTATTACCCGCAAGGAGTTTGAGCGAGGTGCGAGGGAGCACGAACAAGACACCGCCTCCCTACCCACATGGGCCGCACGAAACCTTCAACGGGCCGCGCACCACTGGAGGTATCAACATAACGAATACCTCCGCGATATCCCTTCCCTAAGGGTACCAGCGAGGCCTTCACCCGAGCAGCCGTGCCGACAATGTGGTTCCGCCAACCACTGGATCCTCGACTGTCCCGACTACATTTGCCGAACTTGTGGGCTCAATCAACCAGGTCATCGACAGAATGAGTGCCGCCAACACTTCATATGGCAAACTCCTACGACCCCGTCCCTCAGCGGGAACGGCGACATCTACAACGAGCAGGATGCCGAGGCACTCTGAGGAGGGGAACTTGGAAGATTCGTCGAGGACAACGAACGCTTAGGGAGGGGCTGATGTTACGGTTATTTTGATTTTTCGAATATCGACAGAACTCACCCTTGAGCGAACACGATACAGGGACTTGTTGCGCAACCAACTCCCCTGGCTACTCGTGACTCTACTGGGCGCATCCCCAGTTGTACTAGCATGTAGGGCGCGTTTCACCTTTGACAGATTCAACTCTGTCCACGTTTTATATTTATCATTTAATAGCTGATAGATGGCGTTCAACCGCCATCTTCATTCCTATCTATCGTTCCGGATATATCACTACATACTTATCAAATGTTTGGTACTATAGCGTAGATAGTATCAGTGACATCTGGGACAGGCTCGACCCCTGGAACTTAACGTAGTATATAAACTCATGTACTTACTGTCGAGGCTCTTCAGCTCGACCTTGTTGTACAAACAAGAAGTCTTATACTCGTTCTCAAACGTAGGAAACTACGCTCAGTATTTCTCGCTCGAGCAATCGAACGACTAAGTCCTCGAAGTGCACACTGACTTCTCGGACTTAGGCGAGTCTTATATTCTATCTGACTCGCACTTGAACAGACTATATCCTCTAACGTGTATTGGATATTAACTGATCTCTCGAGGATTTCACTTAGGACCTGAAGGCATCTAACGAGTATTTGCCTTGCATACGGCGACGTGCCTACGTGCAGAAGAAAGATCTATATTCACGACTCGAATATACAAACGGGTATTCGACCCGTAACACCGATATTATACTAGTGCTCCCGGAAATAGCTATTTTACGGTCCCCGCAATAGCAATGGCACTCCTCACAATAGCGAGGACCTCAGGTGAGGTCCTTGCAATGGCATGGGCCTAGGGCACCGTGTCCTTGCAAGAACGCGTCCCTTGGGCACGTGATATTGTGCAGACTTGCTACTATAAGGGGGTTATACATGAGTATACCGGTCCGGCTACAGTTGCAGGACCTGCTAGGTATATCTATATAGATATGAGTAGATCTACGGTCTTGCACTTCGCTGATGTGACAGCTGTCAGGCTTGTGTCTCTTTTGAGTGTGAGGTGCGCGCACCAGGTGAAGTGCTGCACGTGTGGCCTTGTTTGTGAGACGTCTGGACGCGAGCACCGACAGTCAACGGGAAAGATGCACGGGCTTGGACAAATGATTGTAGGATAACCAGGTCGTGGTGCGATGGCGCACTGTGGCCCTTTGACCGTTGTGACGATAGCATCACGTTCAGCACGCGCGTACAGCGCGCTAGACAATCTATATCTTCTGGATAAAGGGCTCTAATCGAGCTTGATGCTCGTACAAATCATATACAATTGTCGTAGAATTCCACCTGTGGCGTATGTAATACCAATCAGTGCACTGTCTCGTAAAGATGTAGAGAATAAACACAATGAAGGTCAAAGCAATGCCGCCGTGGCCACAACCTCTTCACACAATCGTTAGCGTATCTATCATATGTGGATGAGACAGTTTGTTGTTCGCTGTGTTTCAATTACCTAATGCGCGCATTCATAAATCAAGCGCGTGTCGGTGGCCCTTCCTTCCAACTACTACCTACTACCGTCTGAGCAGCCACATCCCGGCCCCTTCGCCGTACCATTGTCCTTTGAACACTGCCCTTACTGCCTTATTC
The DNA here is from genome assembly GCA_029448655.1 of Wolfiporia cocos. Classification (NCBI taxonomy): domain Eukaryota; kingdom Fungi; phylum Basidiomycota; class Agaricomycetes; order Polyporales; family Phaeolaceae; genus Wolfiporia; species Wolfiporia cocos. The sequence continues at coordinate 1,092,037 of JACCLO010000008.1, read as the reverse complement.
ACATTCCGAAGATGATCTTCACCGCGAACGCCAACGCAACGATCGAGACTGCGCGCCACAGCGTGCCACTATCGGCTGGCTCATCGACAAAGGTCCGAAGCACACCACTTTGCCCTCCCAAGGGAATATATGCGCGCGTCACACCTCCCCAACACGCAAATGACACCGACCCGGGGAACGAAAGCGAGAAGAAAGACGTACCGGAGGTCCCACCGCCTTCGAAATTTACGTGGCAGGTATGCCTCTTGTTCTTGGTCTTCGCTATTGCCTATCGTTCCCTTTATTCCACTGTGGCCTTACCGTGTACCCTGAGCTGACGATGTCAATGGGATATAGTACCTGAATTTCGACCTCAGTACCACCGTGGCCAACTATGCGGCTCGACTTACTGCGGAAGTGCGAAACTTCCGCGGGTGGTACACGCGTCTCAACGACGCGGCAATGGCAGATCGCGCCTTTGAAGACTTCTTCAGCGAGGTCAAGGAGCTTGAGGTCGCGTATCGAGCGCGCAGAGCGAATCTGGGATTGAACCGGGACCTCAATGAGACCACGGGCTGTGAAGATGAAAATGCCGAAGACAGCACCCACGAAGAGTCCAGTGAAGACGCCGGGGTCGAGGGCGAAGAATCCCTGGACGCCCTCGGGTGGCGCGAGGTCGAGGAGGCGCTCGAGTCCAACATGGCACCTACCACGGACGAAGTCATCGCCCACATTGAGGCAGTATATCGCGCATCGTCGCCGGTGGTCGCCAATCTGGCAGAAGAGAATGACTATTACAGCAGTCATGAGGTCCCAATCAAGGGCGGGCCCGTCGACCTTGGATGGGCGACCGAGGATGCGGACGCTATCGAGACCGAGGACTCCGATGCTGGCGCACGGCTGTATGCCCGAGACGCTGCGCTCGAGCCTTTGCCACACACTGCGCCCGCATGGTTAGCCAAAGACGATGGATACGAAGCATCCATCAGCTCGGATTCTGATATGGACCGGCATCTTGATGCCTCCTCGGACACAGACACCCGGTCGTACACACCCACACCGCCCATTGCTACAGCACGCGTTCCGCCTTTTGCACTTCCAGAGGACTTCGATGATGATCTCTACGTGGAAGCACATGAGCACTCACCTGTGCACACCGAGCGCCCGAGAACGGGCATCACAGGACTGTTCAGAGACTTGCCCCCTCCGTTATTTGCAGAATTGAACGCGGTGACTGAGGCGCAGGCGGTGCTGCATCAGACGACCCCGCTACGCGAGGTTCATCATGGCGTCCATCGGAGCGAGCACTCACGGCGCACAAGGCTCAACGCGCCATACCGGCAGCACGCCCTGCGCCACTCGTCAGTAACAAGAGATGAATGTGTGGTTTCGCCAGCGCGCGTCCGGCGAAATGCCACCGCTCCCGACTTGTCCGGCCGTCGTGCATAGCGAGGGAAAACCCATCACGTATACAGCATCCACATCAGCCTGCCACGGTGTGGCAGGCTGGAAGGGAGGCATGTACAAGCGAGGGCCCTCCCTCGTTTGTCGTGACCTGACCTCTCACAGGAACGAACATAGAACGTCGTGCGATGCGCATCGATGGCGCGTCTGGCCGACCATGGTGAGCACTTACCTGTATCCGACACCACGTCTGATGCGTTGTATTGTCCCTTGACTTTGACTGGGCTTTGAATCTATCCTCGAGCGTCGTGTACGATATTTCGCGTAGCTCTTCTTCTCTAGCTGTTAGTCCTGTTCCGATTGATGTAGTATACCAAGCGCGAGCCATAACATTTGCATCTGTCCGTTCGCTGCGTGTCGCCAGAGTTGAACATGAGAGCGATGATGCGGACGCCCGAATCTTGCGATGATCGATGCGGGTGAACTATTTGTTCGCACAATGTTTGTCCTTTGATTCCGCGGGCGTATGCACGAGCCCGCGTAAGGCGCCATCCTGGTGGCGCTATCGTGTGCAGCAAGCGCAGCCTACGGTAGTATAGTAGATTTTATGGTCTCAGAGGGAGCGGGGAGCGGACTGCATACTTGATACAAGGCGGCTGCGTTCGCAGTGAGAGTGTGTGCAAAACCACGTGACGGTGCCACCCCGTCGCCCTCGGTGCAGAGCTTGCTCAATGCTATTACATATCCGTACCATTAAGAACTGGAATATGGAGCTACAATTTGTGCTTCACAACAATCATGTCCGCCGCTGGTGCTGGGAGACGGACGGGGCATGTGAGATGTTGTTCGTAATGCGGCTGATTTGGAGGGTGTGTGTGGCGTGACTGGTATTCAGGACTCTGGGGTTTATGATGTCAGTGAGGTTCTGTGATGCCTCTGCTCTGCGGTATACCCGAAGGCGTGCAAGAACTCTTCCGGAAGCAGACCGTCAAGCAGTCCTCAGGTTAAGTATCTCTCATACGAGTGGCGCGCGGGTGTGGGCGGGGGAAAGGTGACTGGTGACCGGTTGACCGGCAACCAATGAAGATTGATGAAGTGAAATGCTAGCCAGCTGCAGATGTTCGAATGCTGTGGTATTGGTATTTTTGTGGTGAGCCCGATTGCACCACCCACACCCAGATGGACTTGCGTGGATAGCGAAACTCCTGTGAACATAGGCTGAAACTTTAGCGTTGAAGTTGGGACAACATGATGCCTCACCAGGAATTGGTAAGAGGAATCGGAATCGCCCACTGAAGTCCATATGTATACGTTAGTTAGATAGGCTGGTCGAATTTGTCGTGTGTTGCAACGGATACTACTGTATTCAGATAATAGACATCGACAATGCGACATTGAGTCGCAATTCTGCATACGCATGTCCAACCGATAAAATATGGAAACGTACAGAAAGCACATACCCATGGGCGTGTCATTCACCATTGAGTTCAACCGTAAATCCTCCCTATTAGGGAACCTTCGCCGTGCCAGTGTGAATGTTATGCAGCGAGAGCCATTTCTATTGAGAACGCGGTGCGTCGGTGTTGCTGTGAATTACATATGTTCTAGTTTATCAAGGGTATTGTCGCACAACTTTGAAAGTTATCTCTCGATATTCTTCTGATACTGGAATTTCAGCGCCTTGTCTGAGAGTGTCTACAACATGATTCGTAGACGAACCGGGTCAGTACAGGGCTTGCACCGGCATCGATGACCACTACAAGTCTTACGAGTAGTATCGCTCGCAAATCAGTAATTTTGACTTTGTACCACAGAACATGGAACATACACTATAGCATCACACACTGCATATAACAGAATCAATCCGCAAGCAGAATCGGTCTCACTAGTCAGGATTATTAAGTATCGAGCATGCATTATTCGCTGCGGTACGCAACTACACACTGTCATGCTGACGCATGAGCCGTACAAAGAAACAAATTAAAGAAGTTATGGATCTGGATATCGACGTGGCTTGTTTGGGTGGCGGCTGGTCCAGGTGCTGCATTTGGAATTGCGCAGAAGCGTGATTACAACGTAACGCAAAAAAACTTTCTGAGTCGACTGTCATCTCAGCAGATAGATTGTGCTGCAGATTCTCTTTTCAGGCTGATTCCTTACTTGATACAAGCCTCACAGTGGCCCTAGGCGACATAGGCAACAGTTCTAGCTGTTCCATACCATTGGTGCGACAACCTGAACGCACAGCGATTGGATACATGAGTACATGCATCTGCGTATGCGGAGACGAGGAGTCGCTAGTAGTGGATGATATGAAGGGAACAGGTGAGTAAATTGCATAATCATCCCGGTCTTGCACGTCCGTATGGACCACCGGGTCGTTCGGAGTAAGCATAGCAACATCCCGCGAGGGAAGACCCCTCACTTGACGTGCCTCCCTCTCCTTCTGCGACACACTACTTTCGCAGAGTGGGCGGGATGCTGTCATAGTTTGTGGGTTTTCCCTCGCTCGTATAGCCACCGCCCTTCACGAGCGATGTATAATCAGCGCTAGTAGCATCTTGCTTGGGTGGGCCCTCAGACAAGGCACCACTAGCATTCTCGCCGCGATACGGACCCGCATAGGACGTCTGCACTGAATGAACAGCGCCTTCGACCATCTGCATTCCCTCTTCGCGATTCACTGTGTGGGTTTTGCGCAACATCGAGGAACCTCTCAATCCATCCATCTCAGCCCGGAAACTACCATGGCCGAGCCCGTCCATGCCATAGCCTGCACCATAGATGCCACCTCTGACCGGTGGTTGGCGAGGGTCGCATTTCACATTGGTATATCAGCATCTTACAGCGACGAGGTTATGTCCGTACACACCATCCAATTGCCCACGCTAGCCAGCATAGCTTCCATCTCTTCCTTTGAGAATAACCCTTCATCTCCACCTGCTTTTCTGTCTTGAAGAGTATTCTCTGCCTGCTTCGCTGTCAAATTCTGTCAGCATCGATATCTTGCGCACTCTGGGCGACATTACCGGCGCGATTATCCTCAACTTGTCCGTTAGGAATGCCCTGAGGCCGAAGACCTCGTGTCTTATCGCCTGCACTGCTTTCGTCTGGTGATAGACTCGGATAGCTTGCACTAGTTGGCATTGTGAAACTGGGAATGCACTGGTGGTGGAAGACGAAGGAGATGATGATCGATGGGTACGCGTGCATTAGCAATGCCATTGTGCGAATAACGCACACGCTGTTGTCCATTTTTATCAGGTGATTCACTGATGACAATTGGACAGACAGATACGCTGCCGACGCAATCACACCTTGCCCGGACCGTCGCAGTATGTCGCCCTTGCAGGAATTGCGATTTGTACCTGATACCATGCTGAGAAAGGGGCAGTGTTTGTACCAATTCAATGTATATGGATAACAAGGGGGAGAGATAGCTTCCTCGGACCTCCCTCCTCCATTCGGCAAATGAAAGGGCAGAATCGCCAAGTTTCATATATCTGTGCTTAAAGACGATCTGCAGAGTGCTCACGCCAAAACAGCACCCGGCAAAGATGCCCGTGGCCTGGTGTGCAACTCCCTTCCTCCTGCAAAGAATCTGATATCGCATCGTGAGTGGAACATCAAACCTTTCCTCGTTCTTCTGGCACGCGCCTCCACGAATAGGTCTTAATATACTGGTCGAACGCCAGATGCACCCCGGCTAGCCTCACAGTGCCCTCCTCCGTGCGGAAACGGCCAGCTCGGTATCGGTACCTCGTTGAAATTCTCTTCAGCGTGCAATCCGCACGTGAGTTGCCTTCACCAAGACCTTATGTTCCATCGTTCGCAGTCCAGATTTCCTACTTGAGTGACAGCTCGCTATGAGCACACTTCTCACTAGTGCGTCAACAACGTATGACTCCTCCAATTTGATGCACACCATCCCGTGTCCTTCGCTGGCAAGCGACAGTCACCATATTCTCAATTCTCAGACGAGACCAGTTCTTCACCTCTCCACAATGTGCGATAGTTGAATATACAACTGTCGCTCTTTCCCGATGTTCTGCAGTAATGTTTTCAATGAACGATGGGCAGCAGGCGACTGTGCTCCGTTGTCTGCAATTATCACAAAACTGTACGTGATTGTGCTACATGATGCTTCACATGACCCTCGATATATGATTTGTCCGTTAGCTGGATTTCCGATATACTCCGTTGAGCTCCAGCCTTCGCGTATCCTTCCCAATTCCACTCCTCGATTTCCAACACTCGTTTCGCAACACCTCCCAGCGAAAGAATACGACACATCTCAAGCGAATCGACCCGAAATGTGGTCCTGTGGTGGCTCACAGAGCTCTCTCTGCATCATCCTCTCCTGAGGGCACACCATTATGAAGTCGGAATTGCGCGCCAATGACAGGGAGGCATATGTGGATCTCCCTTGGCCAGACGCATTCCGTGAATGGAATGCTGGTGATGGTGAATACTTTGTGGGCCATTGATTGACCGATGTCGATGGGTACGCGGCGGGGCCAAACCGCTGATCGCCATGTGGCGACCAGGGTGACGACACCGTCCCCGTTAAATGAGTGGCGTCCATCGGATGGTTGCCAATGCCACTGCCGGCGTTGTCGAGAAATTGGGAGCTCGATATGGGCGACGGTTGTGCGTTTATTGAGTAGCCGGATGCAGCGCTAGATGGATGTCCGGAATGCGACGCTGACGAAATACTGGTGCAGATGTATACTGTCGATTGTTGCATTTGCACTAACAAGAGAAATCTCTTACCTCTGATGTTCAGCGCGATCTGCAAGGTCCTTGGCGAGCTTACGAACTCGCGAGGCAAAATTGCCGATGGACTCCAATTCATCGGCGAAAGCCTCGACAGCATGCAGATCCAGCAGCTCGGGGTATGCCTCACCAAACAATTTCACGATCTCTTGCAACTCGCGCGATGCTTGTGACATCTTATGCATGAGCAATGCGGCCTGTGCCTAATGATGCGTGGCAACCTGCATTCAGCGACCCGACTTAGAAGTCCTATGTAGCCACAAACCATGTTAGATGTGACTGGCGACGACGCCATCTGTGGCACTCTCCCCTAGTCGATGAATGGCACTCAGTGTGTTTCATATAATTCATCATATGTGGCCACATACAAGAGGGTTAAATGTATGTCTCCGTGTAAATTGGACATCGTGCGAACGAGCAGGCCTCTGAGGTGCCCATTCAAAATGTGCCGGATCAACGTTTCCATGATTCTGCATGAAGACGTCCCACAGGAAATGAAATTCCATCGCAACCAGTTAACAAATGAGGCCAGGACATACTGCGTATGGGCTACTCGGTGGAAAGGGAGTAGGTGCAAAGTTGTTCACCTAGTACCGTGTCAGCGTACAATGGGTCGGTCACACGCAGAGAATGCATATCAAGCTCATCGTATCGTACTTAACCATTCAGTATCCTGATATACTGAACTACATGGACGAATCCTGTGCTTGACACGTACATTAGCTGACTGCACTTGTTGGACGTTAGTCGCATTTGCGGCAGAGTATTGATGGAGGTGGTGGTGAGGATGTCGTATCGCTTGATGTGTGGCATGGCTTGAATTCCAGACTTTTGTTGGATCAGGATCAGAGTGTATATCCCGTGGACCAACAAAGTTTTGTCTCGACGAAATATGCAAAATCAGCCGCACGTCGCGGGGTGGCGTGTAAGGTGGACCGTCGTTCACGTACAAGAGGTCACGGTGGTCATCGGAAGAGTCAAATTGTGAGAAAGAGGATGAGATGTACATGTACACTACGTGTTAGGCGGTGTCTGGGACAGTAGGGTGGAAAGGGAGTGCTGGCGAAAATATCGCGGCCACAATCAGCCACACTCGCGTTATAACATGATCGTGGCTCCGCCAGTTGTTTTGATGTCCGATCGGGATTGCGGCCCGCTGCAGACGCCACTCATGCGTGTCGACAACTACAACGCTGGAGCTTACCTAGATCCCTATGAGGATACTGGCTGCGACAAGGAGCTGCATGGTGTATCATGATCCTCGGGGAATGGAACAATCACAAAATTATCAGCAAGACGGAGAGATGAGACCGGATTGTGAGAATACAGGCGTCCTGCAGACACGCAAGAAACCGAGTTTGTACACCTCACAACCAGTATAACGCTTTTTTTTGGTCCTCAGAGGACGATTTCTCCTCAGTCTGTATCGAGCACATCATTGGCATCGATGCAGATGTGGATGAACACTCACGGAGGACAATTTTCGTTGGCTTTGTATTGACTCCATAGCATTGGAATATGCATATCGCAGATCACACCCTGAAATATTCTGTACAACAAAAGTGGTGGCATTTTGCACAATTTCAGCAGTGATACTCTTTCTTGTAGCTCCATCATTGTCCTTGTGGCGCGACGGAGTGGCACCATCACGTGGCTTCGCGTCCACTCCACATCCGCGCTGCGAACGCAGCCGTCTTGAAGCAGTCCGCTCTCTCTGAGATAATACCATTCGACAGAATAGTGTACATGTAGGATCCACCTGCTGGACACGATACCAGGATTACGATTCGCGTCGCGCGGGCGCATGCGTACAGTATAACGCCCACAGAATCAAAGCGAAGGACAAACATTGCGCAAATAAGCAGTTTCACCCGCATCGCATCGATGATCGCAAGTGCTGCATTCGAGCTTCCGCATCATCGCTTTCGTTTATAACTCTGGCAACGCGCAGTGAACGGATGGATGCAATTGTCATGGCTAGCGCTTGATATACTACATCGATCGGATGTGGATTAACAGCTAGAGAAGAGGAGAGCTACGCAAAATCCTAGACAACTATGCACAGTACCGTACACGGCATTCGAGGATCAATACAAGGCCCAGTCGAGGTCAAGGGACAATACAACGCATCAGACGTGGTGTCGGATACAGGTAAGTGCTCATGGTGAGCTCACCATGGTCGGCCAGACGCGCCATCGATGCGCATCGCACGACGTTCTATGTTCGTTCCTGTGAGAGGTCAGGTCACGACAAACAAGGGAAGGCCCTCGCTTGTACATGCCTCCCTTCCGGTCTGCAATGGTGTTGCAGGCTGATGTGGATGCTGTAAAAGTGTTGTCTTTCTTTGTTATGCACGACGACTGGACAAGTCGGGAGCGGTGGCGTTTCGCCGGACGTGCGCTGGCGAAGCCACACGTTCACCTCTTGGCATTGATGAGTGACGCAGTGCGTGCTGGAGGTATGGCGCATTGAGCCTTGCACGCCACGAGTGCTGGCTTCGATGCACGCCCGACGAAGCCTCGCGCGTCCGTCTCCTCGGAAGCGACATCGCCTGCGCCTCAGCTACCGTGTTCAGCGACAAGAAGACAGGGGCGGGCACGGTTCCAAACAATCCTGTGAGGCCTGTTCTCCGACACTCGATATGTGCAGAGTGGTGCTCAATTGGCGTGGCATCATCATCCGGGTGCGCGAGCAGGGAGACACACGCCGCAGTGGTGAGTAGCGCGGGCGGGTTCGAGCGCGTCGACCGAGTGTCCGTGTTGGAGGGGGCATCGAGATGCCAGTCTATGTCAGAGTCCGAACTGACAGACGCTTCGTACCCATCGTCTTCCATGGACAAGGCCGGCGCGGCGCGTGGCAGCGACTCGAGTGACTCACCGCGCGCATACAGCCACGCGTCGGCATCGAAGCCTTCGGCCTTGACAGTGTCCGTATCTTCGGGTACCCATTCGAATTCAACCGGCTCGTGCTTGACTGGGATCTGACGGCTGCCATAGTAGTCATTGTCTTCAGCTGGCACAACGACTACCGATGACGGCGCGCGGTGTACCGCATCGGTTCGGGCACCAGCTTCGTCTGTGGTACGCGCCACATCGGACTCGAGCGCCTCCTCGCGCCACTCGAGAACGTCGAGGAACTCTTCGCCCTCGTCGTCCCCGTCGTCTTCGCTGGCTTCCTCTTGCGTGCTGTCCTCGCCATCTTCTTCGCGACTTGCAGTCTTGTAGGGATCCGCCCTGCGCGCCCGATGCGCCGCCTCGAGCTCCTTGACCTCGCTGAAGAAGTTGTCGAGGGGGTCTCCTGCCACAGCCGTAGCGCTGACATGCGTGTACCATCCGCGGAAGCTTCGAACCTCTGCAGTAAGTCGCACCAGGTAATTGATTGCGGCGGTACTGATATCGCAGTTCAAGTACTATATTCCATGGACATCATCAGCTCAGAGGAGACGGCAAGGCCACACCGGAATAAAGGGGATACCAAAGACAAGATGCGTACCTGGCGCGTAAACGTTGAAGGCGGTGGCACCTGAGGTACGTCTCTGATTTCCTTGCCTTCGCTCTCTGAGCCAGTGTCGTTAGCTTGCTGGGGAGGCGAAACGCGCGCATAGATTGCCTTAGGAGGGTGAAGTGGGGTGGTATGGGCCTTTGTCGATGGGCCAGCCGATAGTGGCACACTGTGGCGCGCAGTCTCGGTCGTTGCGTTCGCATTCGTGGTGGAGACCATCTTCTGAATATTGATAAGACGATAACGGTAGTGTCGATTGGACAATGATACAGTAAAAGGGCTGGGATGTGGTTGCGCAGACGGTAGTAGGTAGTGGTTGAAAGGAAGGGCCACCGACACGCGCTTGATTTATGAAGGCGCGCATTATGTAATTGAAACACAACGAACAGTACTGAGTAAACTGATTCATCCGATCCGCATATGACAGATACGCTTGCTCAACGCTTCAGCAGATTTCCACATCTCGCGGTGCGACCATTAATTGTACCAGGTCGAGCGATAACATAGCTGACCATATCGCCATCACAGGTCTCATATAACTTCGACATCTATAGAGGAGGAAACTTAGCCTACGGAAGTGTCAGGCCAGGGGGCCGATCTTTCACCAGAGTGCATCCTTTCTCTCTTCTTCGCATGAGATCTCAATGCGGCACTAACTGTGATTTTACATCGATCCCGCCGGAAATTCAGAGTGCTGTGGCCGGCCTGTGGCAATACACGCCACGAGTACGGCGAGCGCCAGAACGAGGACCGATCTAATATTGAGGGTATCCCGCTCACGCTGCGATAGCAAACTTTTGGTAGAAGAAAGGGGGTTGCGAGCTAGGCCATTGATATCTTTGCTGGGTGGCGCATTAGCGTGAGCACTATGCAGATCATTTTCGAGGTACAGAGATATGAAGCTGGGCGATTTCATCCTTTCGTTTGCCGGATGAAAGAGGGAGGTCCAAGAAGGTGATCTCCCCCCAGTGAATTGAATTGGTACAAACACCACATCTTGATCAGCATGGCTGCATATATGAACTGAGCTCGCAATTCCTGCAGGAGCAGCATAATACGATGACAGTCCTGGCAGGGTGTGATTACGTTGGCAACGTATGTTGTCCGTCCAATCGTCATCGATAAATCACTTGATAACAACGAGCAACAGCGCGTGTACATATCAAACAATAATCAATAACCATCTCCTTCATCATTCCACCACCAGTGTCGTTAGCATTCCCACTTCTACAATGTCAGTTAGTGCAAGCTATCCAAGTCTATTACCGGACGAAAACATTACGGACAATACGAAGCGGCCTCAGGGCATTCCGACAGCGAAGCAGGCGGAGAATACTCTTCAGGCCAGCAAAGCAGGTGGAGATGAAGGGTTGTTCTAGGAAGAGATGGAAGCTATGCTGGCTAGCGTAGGCAATTGGATGGTGCGTATGGACATGCGTATGGACATAATTTCGTCGCTGTAAGATGCTGATATATCAGTGTGAAGTGCGACCCTTGCCGACCACCGGTCAGAGGTGGCATCTATGGTGCAGGTTATGGCATGGACGGGCTCGGCCATGGTAGTTTCCGGGCTGAGGCGAAAGGATTGGGAGGTTCCTCGATGTTGCACAAGACCCGGACAGTGAATCGCGAGCAGGAGATGCAGATGGTCGTAGGTGCTGTTCATTCAGCGCAGACATCCTATGCGGGTCCGTATCGCGGCGAGAACACTAGTGGTGCCTTGTATGAGGGCCCACTCAAGCAGCATGCTTCTAGCGCTGCTTATACATCGCTCGTAAAAAGCGGCGATCATACGAGCGAGGGAAAACCCAAACATTCAAACAGCATCCCGGCCACTCTGCGAGAGTAGTGTGTCGCGGAAGGAGAGGGACGCACGTCAAGTGAGGGATCTTCCCTCGCGGGACGTTACCCTGCTTACTCCGAACGACCCGGTGGTCCATACGGACGTGCAAGACGAGATAATTATGCAATTTATATCACGCGCTGGTGTGGATCCAATACAAGCTTCCAGCCGTAATGCATTAACCATTGCGCCAAAAGGGCACAATGCCAACTCTGTTGGGATCGGGGTGGGTCTCAGTACTTAAGCTATTACGGCACATGGTCGTGACGTGCTCGTGACAATTTACTCACCTTTTCCCTTCACATCATCCACTACTAGCAACTCCTCGTCTCCGCATACGCAGATGCATGTACTACACGTATCCAATCGCTGTGCGTTCAGGTTGTCACACCAATGGTATAGAACAGCCAGAACTGTTGCCTAGGGCCACTGTGAGGCTTGTATAAAGTAAGGAACCAGCCTGAAAAGAGAATTTGCAGCACAATCTATCTGCTGAGATGACTGCAGTCGACTCTGAAAGTTTTTACGTTACGTTATAATCACGCTTTTGCGCAACTCCTATTGCAACAGGGACGGCTCTGCTGATAAACAATTGTTTGGTCGCAGAGGCGGCACGACCCCGAACACCTACAGCCACGTGCCCTGCATTTATTGAGATAGGCTCCCTTGTGATACGGTATGTCCCTCTATCGGTGAATCATTACTACCGCTAGAACAGCAATGAATCGTTATATCAGATCATAGAGTGCGATACATTGTTTAGACGGTGCTATTCGAGCGCTAGTAGCGCTGCATTCACTATGACTCTGGAACTTGAAGATGAACGAGATGGACCCAATCTGGATGATCGGGCTGAGAGCATGTGTGAATCTGAATCGGTGACATACTTCGTTATCCCAGCCGCCCGAGTCTAACGGCGCATGCCGAGCCTAACTCGTGTATCACACAGACCACAATGGACGGTATGATTAGTAGAGTGTAGCAAATACCACGGAGGCTGTCCGTATCAACCCCGCAGCAATATAATTTACAGACCCATATATCCGTTTGTATTCCGTCCTGCTATCGCTATCGTGCAGACGGTCTACGCCGAGCCGTCGTAGCCGTTCGGGTTCTTCGTCTGCCAGTTCCATAGATCGCGGCACATCGTCTGCGGCGCGGTGAACCCGAGCTCCTTTCCGCAAGCGATGGGTCCGCAGTAAGATCCGGCACGTCGCCCTTCCCGCTCCGATCGACAAAATAGTCGTGGGTCCCGACATCACCAACATACTTACTCAACCCTCAGAGTTTTCTGTCGTTCTATCCCAGATGTGCAGCATCGCAAATGTTGATGCATACCCCACTGCAGGGTGACCTAATAAGACATTGGTTATGATGAGCAGGAAAGATGACCTGGCAATGTGGCTCGCACCTTGGAAGAGCGTGCGTGAATATTTTTTGCATTACGGAATGGACACCAAGGGTACGATAGATTATACCGTTCAACATTCTTAACGCCTGACTGCAATGCGCATACCTGATCGTGCTAGCGCACGTGGCACGCGTCAATCAGTGTGGCGTCTCGCAACGTGCCTCTCCTCCCTCCCACTCGCTATCCTCCGCGACAATGGTGCGTACATGCGCAGAACGATGGCCTCAACAGATTTCTCACTTACTTCACTCTACGTAGTCATCCTTAGGCTGGGAAGTACGCCTGTCAAACTCGCGCAAAGTTCCGTACTACTATCATACGGAGACCCGGGAGTCTTCCTGGGAGCCTCCTGCGGAGCTCACGGAGGAGCAAGTGCACGAGCTGCCCGGCGCGAAGGACTATCTTCTCGGGCAGGGCGCGCAGGGTCCCGACGGGCGCCCTGTACAGGTGCGCGCAAGCCACCTGCTCGTGAAGCACCGCGACAGCCGCCGGCCGAGCAGCTGGAAGGAGGTGCGCGCTCTACACCGCCGCCGTCTCCACATATATAAATCTCACTCTGTGTGCGCTAGGCGAACATCACGCGCACGAAGGAGGAGGCGGTCGAGATCCTTAAGGGCTACGCTGCGGAGATCAATAGCTCGACAGAGAAGTTCGCTGAGCTTGCACGCGCTCACTCGGACTGCTCATCGCACGCAAACAACGGGGATCTGGGATTCTTTAAGCCGGTATGTTCACTGTCTGACTTGTTTCTGTGGTCGTCGCGTCGTCGCAAGGCGGCTGGAATCGCTCACTGTCTGTACAGGGCCAGATGCAGAAGGCGTTCGAGGACGCGACATACGCACTGAATGTCGGCCAGATCAGTGACGTCGTCAGTACAGAAAGTGGTGTGCACTTAATTTTGCGCACAGGTTAGGCGGGGGATTTTGTCACCGTTCTATTGGGATGGATGTCGTGCCACGCAGCGTAGTGCTTATGCAGACTGTCGTCCTATTGCGCGTACAGAGTTGTAGTAGCAAATCTATGTTGTGCCTGTGCTGATGTCTCAGGCTGTGTCTTCCATCTACGTGAAATGCACGTTTCTTGCGTTCTCAATACGGAAATAGCTCTCGCTGTCTAACATGTACACTGATGCGGCGTAAATGTCTTAACAAGGAGAATTTACGTTTGAACTCAACGACAAACACGCACATGGGGATGTGCTTTCTGTACGTTTCCATAGCTAATATTTTACCGGCTAGACATGCGTATGCAGAATTGCGGCTCAATGTCGCTTGATAGTCGAGGTCTATTATCTAAATCCAGCACCATCCTGTGCAACACACGACAAATTCGACCAGCCTATCTATCTAAGGTGTACATGTGAACATCAGTGGGCGATTCCTCTGAGCAATTCCCAGTGAGGCATCATGTCGCTTCAACTTCAACGCTCTGTGTTCACAGGAGCCTCGCTATGGGCCACACGAATCCGCCAAGGTCTGGGTGGTGTAATCGAGCTCATCATAAAATCACCACAATTTTGCGTACATCTGCAGCTGGCTGGCATTTCACTTCTTTCATCTTTAATTATTACCTGTTACCGGCCTCCCTTCCCCCACCCGCGCCCGCGCGCTACTCGTACGAGAGATACTTATCCTGAGGACCGCGTAAAGGTCTTCCCGGAAGAGTGCTCGCCCGCCTTCGGATAGACCGGAGAGCAGAGGCATCACAGGACCTCACTGACATCATAAGCCGAATATTCCTAGTCCTGAATACATTGGCCACACACACCCATCATCCGCATCACAGACAACATCTCACATGGCCTGTCCGTCTCCCAGCACGAAGCGTCGTCGTATTACATCCTCCGGGTCGACAATTTCCGGTTTTCCGTAAAGCCTGAACTGGGCGAATTCCATGTTGATTCAGGATGTATGCCAGAATTTGTATGGGTAATTCCCGTTGCAAGTCTTGATCGAAATAGTAGATTTAGGTTAGTATGAAGCAAAGTTCCGAGAAGACTGCGGGAGACGGAAGGAGTTATAATCGGATTGATGAAAGAGAGAATGGAGAATTGAGACGCGACATTCCCGCTAACTGCAGTGCCATGGCTGGCCGCCGGCCGCAGGACACTGCCAGTTTCCAACTGATCAAATTCCCTTCATGAACACATACCCCGATATTAAGCCATAATCTTGACGCAGATCGAGGAGCGTGGCTGTACTCTTCAACGAACATATGCGAGCGAGAGGTGTTCTATGCATGACCAGAAAATGCCGGCTCGTGACTCGTCTCAACATCATATTATGCGGAATCGGCAGCTAACCTATTTGTTTTGAAGCTATAGTATGTAGTTCCATGTTCCAGTCCTTATGTCATACTGGCGAAGTGGAGTGCATACACCCTCCGTTCGCGTACAAGTTCGAACGTTCATGACGACACTCGAGCTCCTCTCGGCCGACGTTGCAAGAATGCACGCAAGTATTTTTGCATGATAGAACTGTGAGACGCGAGATCTATCAGAACGTACGAGTAATAGCAAGCTCCGACGCGACGGAGTGGCACCGTCACGTGGCTTGCACACATTGCACATTGCCATTGCGAGCTATGTCATGTATCCAGTCCGCCCTCTCTGAGACCATTCTACTACGGTAGCATGCCCTTGCTGGACACGATAGAGCCACGAGGATTACGCGCAGCGCGGAGTCATGTACATGTGTACGCCTTCTACGCCCACAGAATCAAAGCGAAGGACAAATTTTGTACAAATAAGTACTTTCACCCGCATCGATCATCGCATCCGGCATCATTGCTCTCATCTTCAATTCTGGCGACGCGCAGTGAAGGGACAGATGCAGGCGTCATTGACTAGGGCTTGGTATACTACATCGATCGGAACAGGACTAAGAGCTAGAAAAGAACAACGCGAAACCCTAGACAACTATGTGCAATACCGTACACGATGCTCGAGAAGAGGATAATTACAAGGCCCAGTCTAGGGACAATACAACGCACTAGACGTGGTGTCAGACACAGGTGAGTGCTCACCATGGTCGGCCGGACGCGCCATCGATGCGCGTCGCACGACGTTCTATGTTTGTTTGTGTGAGAGGTCAGATCATGACAAACGAGGGAGGGCCCCTCGCTTGTACATGCCTCCCTTCCAGCCTGCAACGGTGTCGCAGGCTGATGTGGATGCTGTACGTGTGATGTGTTCTCCTTCGCTATGCACGACGGCCGGACAAGTCGGGAGCGGTGGCGTTTCGCCGGACGTGCGCCGGCGAAGCCACAAGTTCACCTCTTGGCATTGATGAGTGGCGCAGTGCTTGCTGGAGGTATGGCGCATTGAGTCTTGTGCGCCACGAGTGCTGGCTTCGGTGCACGCCCGACGAAGCCTCGCGCGTCCGTCTCCTCGGCGGCGACATCGGTTGCGTCTCGGCCATCGTGTTCAGCGATAAGAAGACCGGGGCGGGGATGGCTCCAAACAGCCCTGTGAGGCCCGTTTTCCGACGCTCGACATATGCAGGGCGGTGCTCAATTGGCGCGGCATCATCATCCGGGTGCGCGAGCGGCAAGACACGTGCCGCAGGGGTGAGTAACGCGGGTGAGTACCAGTGCGTCGATCGAGTGTCCATGGCCGAGAGGGCATCACGATGCCGATCTATGTCAGAGTCCGAACTGACGGACGCGTCGTACCCATCGTCTTCCACGGACCAGGCGGGCGCGGCGTGGGGCAGCGGCTCGAGCGAGGCATCGCGCGCATGTAGCCACGCGTCGGCATCGAAGCCTTCGGCCTTGACGGTGTCCGTATCTTCGTGTGACCATTCAAAGTCGACCAGCTCGTGCTTGACCGAGCTTTCCCTACTGTCATAGCAGTCATGCTCCTCTGCCGGCACAACGACTACCGATGATGGCGCGCGATGTGCTGCCTCGGTGTCTTCGTCCGTGGTAGGCGCCAAATCGGGCTGAAGCGCCTCCTCGTGCCACTCAAAGGCGTCGAGGAACTCGTCGTCCCCGTCGTCTTCGCCGGACTCCTCTTGCCCGCTCTCCTCGCCATCTTCTTCTTCCTGGCTTGAAGTTTTGTACGGGTCCGCCCTGCGTGCCCGATATGCCGCCTCGAGCTCCTTGACCTCGCTGAAGAAATTGTCGAGGGGATCTCCCCCCACCGCCGTATTGTTGGCACGCGCGTACCATCCGCGGAAGCTTCGCACTTCTGCAGTAAGTCGCACCAGGTAATTGGCTGCGGCAGTACTGATGTCGCAGTCCAGATACTATATCCCATTGATATCATTAGTTCAGAGGACACGGACACGGTACGGCCACAGAGGGATAAAGGGAAGAAAAGGCGACACCCAAGACAAGACACATACCTGGCGCGTAAATGCCGAAGGCGGTGGCACCTCAGGTACGTCTTTGGTTTCCTTGTTCTCACTCTCTGAGTCTGTGTCGTTCGCTTGCTGTGGAGGCGACACGCGCGCATAAACTGTCCTTGGAGGGTGAAGTGGGGTAGTATGGGCCTTTGTCGACGAACCAGCCGATTGTGGCATGCTGTGGCGCGGAGTCTCGATCGTTGTGTTCGTGCTCGCGGTGAAGATCATTTTCGGAATGTGAATAAGGTGGTAAGGGCAGTATCGATTGGACAGTGGTACAGCGAAAGGGCTGGGATGTGGCTGCTCAGACGGTAGTAGGTGGTGGTTGAAAGGAAGGGCCACCGACACGCGCTTGATTTATGAATGCGCGCATTATGTAATTGAAACACAGCGAACAATAGAATGATTCATCCTCATATGACAGATACGCTTGCGATTGTGTGAAGAGGTGGCTACGGCCGGCTGCACGGCATTGCTGCTGGAGTTATGACCTTCATTGTATTTACCCTCTACCTGTTTTGGAGACAATGCACTGATTGTTATTACATATGCTACTGGTGGAGTTTATATGTGCAATTTGTATATCAAGCTCGATCAGAGCTGCCCTCTGTGATGGTGGTGCAAATGTTTTCATTCAAATGACAGAATGTCTTTAGCGCGGTGTACGCCCCCGTGCCAAACGTGATGCTAACGTCACAGTCAAAGGGCCACAGCGCGCCATCGCTCCACGACATGGTTGCTATGCTGTGATGAACCATTCTTGGCCCGAGTCCGTGCCTCTTTCTTGTCAACTGCCGGTCGTGTCCAGACGTCCCACAACCAGGGCCACAGCGCCTCACCTGGCGCGCCTATCTCACAACTCACAGGAGAAACAAGTCTGACAGCCGTCAGTCGAATCCCAAGATCGGATAAACCAAAAGCGCACCGATAGCTGACGAGCTTCGACCGGAGGTTCATCGAACGCAAAGCCTGAGGACCGCTCATGAATATTGAATAGGATGTGATGAACCGCAATGTCCGATGCACAGTGTATGTCAGCGCTTCAGCAGATTTCCACGTTTCCTGGTGCGACCACCAGTCCTACCGGTGCGTACGGGCTGCTCTGCGGCAAGGGAGTGTGTGCAGAGGTATTTACCCAGGATTGTGCATACAACGGGTCGGCCACACACCGAACGTGTATATTAAATTCGGCACATAGCTGTTCAGCATCGTTCAGGAGTGTACTTCGTGAACAACATCTGCGCTCGATACTTGCATTAGCTGGCTGCACTTGCTGCACGTTGGCCGTATCCGCGACAGAGCGCCACATCGACGAAGGGGGCGACGAGAGCATTGTATGACTTGAGGGGTGGCGTGATCGAATGGCTAAGGCGCTTGCCCAGCAGCTACAATACTGCCAATGTTGTGTATACACGTATGATGCTGTTCAGTGAGCGTTTATGATGTTTAGAAACGTAGATAACGAAGTAATGATGGCGGCATGAGCGGGTACGGGCGCCCGAGACATGTTCTCTTGTTTCCCCCGCGCGCCACTGCCATTGTTTATGTAAGCAGCCGAAATGAATCTTCGAACAGCTTGTGACGGTCCATAATGTTCTATGAAGTGGGTACTTAACACCCTCAGTGACAGTGACCGTCAGAGTCTGTGCAGTGCACATATCAAATTTTAAATTGAACGGATACTGATCATCGCACGACTACTGTACAACTGTACAACTCCTCTTCAATAGAACGATATCGGAACTCCAAACAGTCTACAAGTTCTTAGTACCGATGTCCTTCTGGCCATGCGATTCCGACTGCTCGGGACGCTTGTATGAGTCCGTATAGTTGGAGTTCTGCATAATCATGAACACATATCTCAAACGAAGTAAAATGTGGCGCCAACCTTGGTATACATCTTGCCAGTATCGTTCAGCCTGCTTGTGGCCACTGGCTGCGAAATGTCGGCCCGCTTAGTCTGAATCTCGTCGGACCCCTTGCCCTAAGCACATAATTCAGCACTCAATATTGTGGCGAGGGGATTCGCTTACGTGCGCAGCAGTAAGGAGCGAAGACATCACGCCCGTGGTCTCGCCCTCAGAGCCGGGGAGAGGGAGGTGCGACGGCTTGGGCTGGTATTCGGGGGTTTGGCGCGTGTAGAGTTCCGCGCTGCCCGTGGGCTCGTCCTTGACCGCGCCGGGCTGCTGCTGAGCGTGGCGCAGTTGCCCTGTATAACGTGTTCAGATCACGAAGCTGCGTGTTTTATGCAAAACAGCATACATGTGGGGACCTCTGTCAAGCTCTTCACGTCGGAGGGCGTGCGCTTGCCTTGCACGCGGAACTGCAGCATGTAGAAGGCAACGAGACCTGTGGCGACAGCCGCCATACCGCCGACGAGGGCCTGCAAGAGGTGAGGTTGCCGTAGTCGCAGACATGAGTTGTAAACTCACGCCAGCGCTCCCTCCTGCAGCTCTGGGTGGCTGGGGTGCCGCCCCTGGAATACGGCTGGGATGTCCATGGAACTTTGGTCCGCTATGTCCCGCGGAAAGAGTACCGTTCGCCGACATATTGCTCTGTTGTTTACGACTTTCGAATACGAGTGGCTATGGTGGTGGATGTAGTCAAGCAGTGTGCTGACCAGCCGCTCCTGCCCCTGCGTTGACGTTGGAGCATTTCGGTCTCGCCCACGCCGACGATGGCTGACTAGCATGCGCGGATAACAAGGATAGGGATGGCGGCATCAAGTGAGGGGCGGCCGGCCGGCCAGTCCAATGGCAGGTCGTCCGGCCGGATGCCACTCTTGTGGCTGAGAGATAGAGTGTTGCGGTGGCGGCAGGGCGCCGGGACGGCGCGTCAGTGACGTAGTGCCCGCCGCCTGACTACTCCGATCGTGTCATCAGTGCAGCTGTCGATCAGCTCCTGTCGCGCGCCGGGCCACTCTCCCGGAGAGTCCGCTCTTCTTTGTAATTGCAGTGTTCGTATATTGTGCGGCTGCTCCGGTAGACATAAGTTGCACGTGTTCACTCAGAATGATCGCTGTAACCAGGTATTCGCTTGTGCATTGCATCATGGGGGTGTCTGGAATAGCGAGCGTATTGATTTTTACACGGTCCTTCTTACTGACCGAGAGTCAAGAGTAGGAAAGGTACTTTACTAATGGAAACAGCGCATTGAATAGCATATCCGAGGACTTCGTATTTTTGCTGATCATCCGCGCTCGGGACGCATAAAAAATCGCTAGAGCTTCCACGACATCGCCCAAGTACCTGAAAAGAACATGTGGTTGATGACAATTCTCCGAGGGACCAAATCATCGCCAGGGTCTATTTCTGATCAACGGAAATTGACAGGGCCGTTCTGTGGCGCACTAGTGGCGATCATCGCTACCGCCCTACCAATGAGCTAAAGAGGTTTATTCTCGGTATAATTTGACGGGTTTGCGTCACAAAGGTACCTGCGGCATCCTGCCACGGTACAACTAGTCGAAGAGAAGCTGCCGCGCCAAGCTCCGTGGCGAAAGCAGACCTGGAACTCCGTTGCCTGGTACGTCGCCTAGCGCGAGATATGGATGATCGCAATTGGGCATCCCGGGGTGTTGGATGTACATGTGATAGTGGCGCGACTGGTAGGTACCACGAAACAACAATTATACAGCTTCGCCACGGCAGAGCTATGTATGTCAGTGTCAACTAAACGGCATATTAAATATGACCGCAAATAAGTGACCTCATATCCTGCAAATAAAAGAGGCAAGATCCGGCGAAGCGCTCAGAGATCAGTTGACAATTGAGCCATGATCCGCGAAATGTACAATGAAACCCGATTTATGAATAAGAAGCGAGACTGCGCTTCGAGATCGAGAGCTAGATGCCTTGGGGGCTTTATATGAGCGTGTCCAGATTTTTAGAAGAGCCATGTCTTGAAGAGCGCGCTCCAGAGCGTCGATGCTAAGAAAGCAACCATTTGAGTTCAATGCCATCAATTGGCGCGCAACCTGGGTATGTCTGTCATCCAGGCGCCCGGCAAAAGGTTTCCCCAGGAGATGTCCGCGGTGAGAGCAGACCTTGCCAGGGCCATCAGCGCGCATGTGGCCGATGTGGCAGGCATTCGGATAGGAGCGACCGCAATGCCTGGCAGGTGAGTGCGTGCCGGGTACCATGTTACTCCCGTTCATTATAGCGAAGCGCCGCACCGATGCGACTCTCCGCTAACTATATGCTTCAGTCGCGACGCTGTGGCCGGCAGCGGCAAGGCCCCCCGAGTCGGCTGCGGCGTTTCGTATGAGGTCCATCCGCTTTTCGGGCCTTGGTATTTTGCTGATGCCAGCGGGGCGTTTCATCGGCTTGCTGATCGCAGGCTCACCGGGCGCCTGCCGCACGGTTCCATTCGATCGCTAAGGCAACCGAGCGGGAAGCATGCATAACTTCCTTTACCAGCAGAGACGCTGCGAGCGGGGGCAGGAGCTCATGATCACTTCTGCACGTCCCACAATGTTTGGTTCAGTAGCAGACGGCAAACCATATTCACAAACCGTGCCTGAATCAGGGCAAGCGTCCGATCAGGTGGAGCATAAATCAGATCCGGCGGGGAAATGTGGGGACGAGTGCGGGGAATTGATGGAGAAACAGCGCTTGTTTGGGCCCTGTTCGGGATCACATGGCAGGCTGCATGCGTTGCGACGTGCCCGGACGAGGCTCTACCCTGAGCTGAAGCGCTATAAAACGTCCTCGGCTTATGCGTGCCCACGCTGGCTTTCCTTTGACTTCGCGAAGCTTTGCCTCAATTATAGCGCAGCTGATCTACAATGGGCGTCGGTGCTGCACCTACGACTTCTGGCACGGGGACGGTGTCGGCCTATGAGCAGCTTCTAGACCCCAACAGGAAGTGGTACAATAACCGGCGGTGCGTTATACCTGAGTTGATTGATAGGCCTCTATTGACCCTGTCGTCATGCAGACTCATTTCCCTACATGCCTGGGTCGTCCTCCTGTGAGTTCACATATTATGGCGGCAAACGCACCGCCAACTAGTTTGTAGCCTTATCACCGCGTCGACAAATGGCTTCGACGGGAGTCTGATGAACAGCTTCCAGTCGCTCAAACAATGGGAAGATTATTTCGACAACCCCCACGGCTCGATGCTCGGGCTTCTCAACGCCATCCAGGTAGCGCGCCACATAGATAAAGCAAAGCCAGAGAACTCACTAGGTCATCCAGAACATCGGGTCCCTAGCCGCCTACCCCTTCGCGCCATACTTGTCCGACGGCATTGGACGCCGTCGGACTATCTGGTTTGGCGCCTGCATCATGTTGATCGGTGTCGGAGTGCAGACTGGCGCGCGAAGCTTGAGCATGTTCATCGGCGCGCGCTTCTGCATCGGGTTCGGCCTGACGTTTGCGAGTAAGTCCCTGGTCACAGCGGCCAATCCGTGCAACGACTCACGCACGCGTTTCAGCGAACTCCGCTCCGCTGTTGGTCACGGAGATCGCGTACCCACGGTACCGCGCCCAGCTAACGTCGCTGTACAACTCGCTGTGGTACTCCGGTAACATCATGTGCGCTCCGCTCTTGTGATACCACCGAGCAGTGCTCACTCGCATTGCAGCGCGTCGTGGACCACATATGGCACGGAGTACATGACCGGGAGCAGCTGGTCGTGGCGCATCCCCTCCCTGATGCAGGGCATCCCCTCCATCCTACAGTTCTTCCTCGTCCTACTCGCGCCCGAGAGCCCGCGTTGGCTCATCTCGAAGGGCAGGGACGACCAGGCGCTCAAGACCCTTGCGTACTACCATGCGGACGGGAACGAGCTCGACCCGCTCGTACAGTACGAGTTCAACGAGATCAAGGCCGCCATCGAGCTTGACCGCGAATGTGAGGGTTTTGTTCGGCTATTGATCATCAATGCTGAGGGAGGTGCTCGGTGCAGTGGATAGGAATACCGGCTGGAAGTCGCTCATCACCACCAAGGGCAACAGGCGGCGGATGATCATCATCGTCGCCATCGCGTGGTTCTCGCAGTGGTCCGGCAACGGTCTTGTCTCATACTACCTGAACAAGGTCTTCGACACGATCGGCATCACGAGCCCGACCATTCAGCTGCTCATCACCGGGTACGTTCGCTTCATGCACGCGGAAGCGTGGACTAACCCCGCTGCGTAGTATCCTTGCCATCTGGAATCTTTTCTGGGCCGTATTCGCCTCGTTCCTCGTCGAGCGCGTCGGCCGCCGCCCCCTCTTCCTGATCTCCGGGGCTGGCATGTTCGTATGCTTCCTCCTGCAGACAGTCTGTTCGGCGCGGTACGCCATAACCCAGGACCAACCCGCTGCGCATGCTGTCATCGCCTTCATCTTCCTGTTCTACGCATTCTACGAGTGAGCTCCCGATCTCTGGCGACTGTGGCGTTACTGACCGGGCGCCGTAGCCTTGCATTCACGCCTCTCATCGTATCATATACCGTCGAGATCCTGCCGTTCTCCCTGCGTGCCAAGGGCTTCAACGTGTTCAACTTCACCATCTCTGTAGCACTGATCTTCAACCAGTATGTCAATCCGATTGCACTGGAGCACATTGCATGGAAGTACTACGTGCGTATCTTCGCCGCGTGCCGCACAAGTCATCGAGACTTATGTGATGATCAGATTGTCTACGTCTGTTGGCTGGCGTTTGAGTTCGCCTTCCTGTGGTTCATGATCATCGAAACAAAGAACCTGACCCTGGAGGAAACTGCCGCACTGTTTGACGGCGAGGAGGTGACACAGCGCATTGCACAGACGGGTGTCAAGGAGGTCCACACTGAGGACTTCGTCGACGAGAAAGGATCGGCATGACCCTATGCTCACTTAAGCTCGGACACCTGGCAAAGAGCTAGTATATATGAAGGCCATGATTGCACCTACTGATGTTTTCTTCGGGTTTAAGACGTACGTTCACTGGTGTAAAACAGGAGTTTCTGGAACCGATAAGTAGTACCCCTTGTACTATTAGTATGACAGTTGATACACTGTACAATGCTCACGAAATACTTTACGATTGTTTACAATCAGGTATCTTATTCACAGCTTTTTCTATGCATTGTTGGGTATTAGTTGATTCGCAAAAGCAAAGCAACCCCTTTCTTCTATCGTTCAGATCATTCGGCAACAATGTCTCGAAGAGCAAAGATATGCCTCACGTTCGCCGGCCAGGGTCTTGACAGGAAGATTGGCTCTGCTGAGTTACGAAGACTGGCAGGACGTGACTTGAGGTTAATTACCCAGCGGGTTTGCGTAGCACCAAGCGCCGACGATCACGTGCACACTGCCGCATTGGGCTGCGGCGGGCGTCTCTGCGCAATAAGGCGTTAAGGCCGCGCAAGCACGGCATAGCCCGCTACCGGTGTGCGGGCAGATTAATGCGTGCAGTACAGAACAAATAGAGAGGTAGTCATAGCTTTCGTATAAGCGGTTGTATATCTCGCCCTGCCCCGCCCCCCGCCCCCCGAACCAGTGGTTGTGAATAGTCGCGCTCGCACATCTAGCACACTGTAATTAGTACCGGCATTCTTGAGACATTACTTACTGCTGCTTCGATAACTATATGCTCTGTATATGCTATGGGTATACAACAATAGTAGCTCAACTTCAAAACAGATAGTAGTGAAGATGGAATGACTGACATCAATGACCACTTGTTGGGACTCCTTGGGCGGCAGCTCACATAAGCAGGAGTGTACTCGGAAACTACATGCAGCACTAGAGGCTGAAGATAGCGACTCGAAGACTATGGCGCATGTTCTAGCTATTCTCTACTTAGCATCGTGGACTTGCTGCGGGCATTTTTGCTGATTCTTTGCAGGTCTTGCTTGATGATGGCATCCAGATGAAAGATGCCCGGAAGGCATTCCAACTGAGTCACCCCAAAAATCAAGGCACTTCAACCATATATACGTTCGCCACAATCCGAGCTATCCCAAGAGTCTCTGATATCAGATTGATAGCTGAGCAGGCGTGCATTCGCACAATATTACTACTGGCACATACACGTACCAGCACGATTGTTAACACTGTAATAACGTAGGGTACACAACGCGGGTCAGGCAACGCTACAAGCTGTTCACCGTCTGGGTGCTACTTTGCTGTCGGAGACATCCGGATCAGATATTTTGTTACTTATGTTCCCACACATACAAGCTGATAAGAAAAATTGTAACCGGAGACCTGCCCTAAAGCCCGAGGGAAATTTTGAAACCTTTTGCGTTCCGATTTACGCTCCAAGACCCACTACCTCCGGTAGCGGGAATTTTTGACAGACGTTGAATGTTTCGGCCGACCCCATCGAATACGCATTATATGCATTATAGGATTACAATAAAACAACTACTTAGATCATTGTATGTATGTAGGAGGGTGCTGGTGCATATGATGCCGATGCCTAAGTACTAAACACTATTACGCTAAGTCCACGCCCGATCTACAGCTTGACAACGAAGATGAATTCGACGTGTCGATGACTTGAACACAGTGCTACGATAACTATAATCATTGCATATCCTTGAGAACCAACAAGACCGCGTGGAGTCACGCTGGCTCAAGAGTGCAGCACGTATAAATGAATCCACTCATCTCATGAACAGCGTCGTACATTGTCTATAACGAATTCGACCAATACTTTCTATTGTTATTCTGCCTTCATAAGCTTTGGGGTCTTCAACGCTCGTCAGAGCGCCCTGGAACACACGTGATACTCGGCGCTTGGTGCTACGCAAACCCGCTGGGTAATTAACCTCAAGTCAGGACGTGCCTCCACCTGGTAGAAGAGACCGTTGATAGAAGCTGATCAAATGAACGTTCGTGTCTCAGATAATGTTATGAACTTTACGTGCTCCAGTTCCTCGGTCGTGTTCCATTTTGTGCTCATATGATGACTCTTATGTGTGTGTCACCGGTAGTTGTGAGGCTCGTCTTGTACGCGCCCGCGCCACTTGCTAAAATTATAGAAAAGCGTGGGTTAACTTGTGATGAAGCAGCTAGCGAGCTTAGTGTAACCTAGTTTCAATGCTTCAGCAATATCCTCCAGACATGTATTCACCTAGAGCTATCGTCTTGACCTGACAGTGACTGACCTGACCTTTGGGGTCCGGCGGAATCCGGCGGAAGTCACGTGTCTGAGCTGGAAGGGTCTTAAGACCTCGTAAGAGTCTTAAGAGTCTTAAGAGTGGGACTTAAGACACGGTCTTCAGAGTCTTAAGTGGTGCCTCAGCCTTAAGTCTCCTCTTAAGACTCTTAAGAGCGCGAGTTCAGATGCTCGTCTTAAGACCTGTGCGGGGTCTGAAGTAAGAGTCGGAGCGCCGGGAAGCCTCCGGAGCGCTCATCCAGTGGAGCGCCCGCAGAACGGAGCTCAATCTCATCTCCGAGTACGCTCAGCTCGCTTCTTCCACTCAGCCACTCAGCCATATCTGTGGCAATGGTCCTTTTGTCAACCATTTTAGAGCGCCTAAAACATATCCCTCAACTGAATTTGAAGATCTAATGCGGTTTATCGCTCTGTGCCGCCGGTTGAATTCCGTTCTGCATCTTGAGAATCCACGATCTGTACATCTCCCTCACAAGCTTCCCGCTCGTCTTTCTGCCTTGCTGAGCTCAGCTCTAGGGATCAATGAGGCAACAATTACCTTATGCTGGTCTGTGCTTGCAGATGTCATCCCAAATGTCTCAGAGGATTCGCATCCACCAGTGGATACACTTCTCGCACTGCATGGTCGTGCCCATGATCTTGGTAATCACCATATACAGCAGACAAATATCATATACTCACTTTATCTACAACTGTAGGTGTCGGGATTTCAACCCCAACATTGCAGTATTGCTCTCAACCCAGCTGTATTGCACTGGGCCGACACATAGGAGACAAGAAAGAGCATGGTGCGAAATTAGTGACTGCAACTAGAGGCATTGTGGACATCTGGGTAATTACTCTCTACTGCCGTGGTAAGCCAATCATGTTTTGATCAAATAGCTGTGCTTACCAGTGTTGAATCCTAGTATGCCACACACATTATCATCCTGATTTCTACGTTAATCAGTCCGGCGACAAAAATGCTATGCACCACTATCATGGGGGCGTTCCCCGGATCTTCCAGGTATCACAGCAGTACTATGTTGAGACCAGTGTGGTCTGTACATGGGAGCATCAAATGGCCTTCATGTTGTATGTCTCAATTGATTATCAATTCAATTCCAGAATTGCTGAACCATTCACCATACTGTTCAAGTGCATCAGCAGAAGCCATTGCCAAAGTCTTCAATATCTCTATAGACTTAGAAGGCCCAGCAGCTAATGAGACTCTGCATTCTGAGGTAGTCTGGGTAGAGTTTCAGTCACCGAGATTAATTTAGCAACTGCGCTTCGTTAGCACTGTGCAGTTGCCCAAGTGCTCAGCTAGCACCGGAGAAATAAGATTAATCTGTGTTGAGCAGAGTAATTTGACTTAATTTCTAAAAATTACGCGAGACGGAATTGAACTGCAAGCCGTAGCAATGCAATGAGCAGACATGAATTATACCATTACACTAAAAGGACTTGCTAGATTACAATTGTATTAATTATACCAAGAGTTTTTTGCTCCCCCAAACTCCGGCCTAACAAAACTTTTTCATCAAATTTTAAGCTCCTAGCCTTGATAGCTCTATGTTGGGTGTAGAATTATGACTATAGTATACTTTTACTGTAGCTAGTGCTTCAACTGACCAATTTCTTAAAGCCAATGAATCACTTGGCATAAATTTTTGAATGACCGAAAATTTTTCATTGTTGGGTATATAGCATATGAAGAAGCCCACTTGCTGTGTCGCTCCTTGGTATAGCAGTAAGCTCATGGACATCTTGTATGCTGGCGCTGCTGTTCGGAGGTTGAGAGTTCAATCCCTCTTAGTGCGGTTCATTTTATTAATTTGGTAGATTAATCTACAGATTGATATGCACATGGGGAACTGTGCAGCGCTAACGAAGTGCAGTTGCTAAATTAATCTCAGTGACTGAAGTCCCTCAGTCTGGAATGCTTTCTACCTGAACAGAAACTGTATGGGCATTCCTATGTGTGTGCAGAGCTCCTGCTACAGCATAAGCAACATTCCCGAGCTCAGTGGACTGGAGTTCTTGTAAATATGTCAGTGCAATCGAGTTCGCAAATCTTCATGAACGCTGTCTAGTGTGATAACCCAAAGGAGGAATAGGAGGTTGGACATGCATGAGATCTGGAGTGCTGGAGAGTGTGTCACAGTTCTGACATTTTTCCTATATTTTTACCTATTTTTCTGGTATTTCTACAAATATCTGAAGGGTTATCTGTACTTAAGGGTACCAAGCCGACATGCCGCTTAGTTATAGCTTACGTAATATGGGTAGCTCCGTAGTTACGTCCACGTACGACAACAACACATACATAACACGCAACTCAGCGTAGCAACGTCAGCGGCCTGCGGAATATCACAAGCTAGTAGCACAGCATTACTCATATCCCGGTATCGGCATATAGAGTATCACATGTTTACGCTCCCTACACTTACTCATCCGCTTCAGCCACTTTGACAACGTGGACCTACACGTCCAAACTCTCTTACGATTGGTGCGGCCATTACCAGCACACATGGTCTACTAGAGTACGATCGACTTAGCTGTCTGGCGCATTACGGCGCACAGACCGTCTCATTGTTTGGCTCACAAGGGTGACCAAACATGCACATGTATATAAGGGTTTGCACTGAGGCTTACGCTCCTCAGTTCTATTCTCTTACAACGGCAGTTGTATCTCTCAAACTATCTGCTACATTTGCTATCCCTTGCCTCGACTTTAAGTCTCAAGTGTCTCGGTGAGTCCCCACAGGCATCTGTGTCAGAGTGTCTGAGCACGAGAATCCACAATAGAGGACCTGTGAGACAGTGAAGGAGGTGGGAGAGCTCCACCAAGTGAGTTTGGTACAGGGGTGATAGCGATGGAGGCACACGGAGAAGGGGGTGGTATGAGAGGTACCGCTGTCATAATTTTAGTCGACGGAAATGAGACAGGTAGAGTACTCACTCAAATTGATATGTTTTGCAACTGAACATTTGCAGATGCCGGGAAGCATTGCCCTTGCTTCTTGGCAGCAGGGTTTGCATAGTCTAAAGGTACACTCAAGATTTATATTCGAAGGCTTAACTTTGGTTCGACAAGTTATGCCTGGGCAAGGCTTGGACTGTCGGACCTCCTGGGATTCAGGAGGTATCTCCGTGCACCAACGAAGGTACGAGCACGAGCGGTGGGTTGGTGGGGAATCGTCGAGGCACTAGCCAGTGTGTCAGTAATGTATATTTTGCATGCTGCGAATGAACGACGACCCACTGTCTCATAGTAATAACCATTGTATTTGAGGGACTTCAGTCACAGAGATTAATTTTGCAAACTGCCTTTTGTTAGCACTGCACAGTACCTGATGTGCATATCAATCCGGCATAGATTAATCTACCATTATGATAAAATAAACTGCCAACTTCGGGATCGAACCTTGAACCCCGGAGTCTGGCAACCTGGTGTATAGACAAGCCTACCACTACACCACTGTGCAATGCATTCATTGTTGTATTGTTGCTTAATATCATGTGCCGACACCAAAGAAATTTTTGATCAACCAAAAACTGAGATTAATTTATTGTCTGGCTTCGAAAAATTGGTCAGATAGAGCACTAGCTACACTGAAATTACACTGCAGTCATAGTTCCACATTCCACATAGAGCTAATGAGTCCAGGAGCTGAAAAATTGATTATTGTGTCAGGACGGAGTTTTGTAGAGCAGAAATTATCCGATATATATTTCAGATCCTCATCTTGTGATTAGCCTTTGTAGTTTAGTGGTTATATTGTGTGTCTATTGCTTGTGTTGCTATGGTCGAAAGTTCAATACCGGCTCATGTAGTTTTTAGAAATTCAAGCCAGCTTGATGCAGATTAATCTGATTTCTCCAGCGCTAGCAGAGCACATCGGTAACTGCGAAGTGCTAACGAAAGGCAGTTGGTAAATTAATTTGAGTGACTGAAACTCTACTGTATTCAGGTGTAACATGCCCTTTACACATACGTGGGGCTGAAATGCATTGAATCTTGCATTGCGGGCATTTTTTAAGATGGTCTAAAGGTGTCACAGATATTGCCCCTCCCCTGGATCGAACCCAGGAAACCCTGGTTACTTATCACATGACCTGTATATAGCCGTAGCATAGTGGATACGCGCATACATACACATCATGTTAGGTCCTTAGTAGTTAGCGCATTACTTACGTAAGCACATCACATGTTGGGCGTCATGCCAATGGGCACACAGGCCTCTTACTTTAGGGTAGCCATACTAGTGACTGCTGCAGCACATGTACTTAAACTACTACGTCTGAGGTCTTACACCTCAGACTCTTCATTCTATCTATGGGGGCGTGTCCCCTCAGATTCAACGTTACTTCCTCTGCATGCTAGTCTGGTGTCTCAAGTATTGCGTTACCTTGGGATGTCACATATTACCAGCGGTCCGACTTGGACGTTAGTACGTACGTCGTAAAATCTGTGACAAAAGGGTTGATATCAGCCATGAATGAGAAGTCAGATAAGCTGAGAGGACTGCAGATCGATATCCAGACATTACTGTAGCAAGTTTCCACTATGTCAGGGTAAACGATATAGTTCCAAGCCACTTCCGAGTGTCCCTCTGAAGGCTATGAAGTCCCTTAACCGACAGAGTCTGACCAGCTCATGCTGCAGGCGCTCCACTGGATGAGCACTCCGGAGGCCTCCCGGTGCTCCGACTCTTACTTCAGACCCTTACACAGGTCTTAAGATGGGCATCTTAACTCACGCTCTTAAGAGGGGGCTTGAGAGTCTTAAGAGTCTGAAGACTGAGGCACCACTTAAGACTCTGAAGACCGTGTCTTAAGTCCCACTCTTAAGACTCTTAAGTTAATTACAAGGTCTTAAGACCCTTCCAGCTCAGACACATGACTTCCGCCAGATTCCGCCGGACCCCAAAGGCTAGTCTAGGATCACAGCCTGGGGGTCGTAGGGGAGGTCCCCCCATGGGAATAGCGATGTCAAGCATGCTGACGGCCCTCAGCCAAAAAGCTGCAGATTAGATTGAGCATCGAGATCGCTGCCACTCTCAGCCACCAACGCGACTAGACGTTCGCCACAGGTCTTCACCAGTGTCAAGTGTATTTTGATGGTCCTGAGACTCAGCAGCATCAGAGAGGGTGGGATCAGAGTGAAGGGACTTGTGTGCTTTGGTCCTGTGGCATTTGTTGTATCTGCAGCTTAATGCATAACTCTGTAATTCAATAATATTCCGCTATAATGGATAATTCCTCCTCTGTGTCTATAGAATGGCTCGACATGATACTGCGTCAAAAAACAGGGCTCTCATCGATATGTGACTTCCAGCTACGCCACGCGATGGACCTCATGAATGGAATGGACGTCTTCTTGGTCATCGTGCCGGGACAAGGCAAAATGCTTGTCATGCTTGCACCGCTTCTTGCGGCGCAAGCCTGTGGAGAGTCCCTTATTGCAATTACTATTGTACCAACAAAGATTCTGTCGGTGCAGCAGGTGAGTATATGCGCTGAATTAAATACTATGCTCATCTTTTATCAGCAAGAGAATGCGCAAAAGCTCGGCATTCGTGCTCTAGCGATCAATGAAGATACGACGAGCCACGCGCGACTTAACCATAGGGACCTATTCAAAGAACTGGTGACGGGAGATGACAGGAGACTCATGATAATGAGCCCCCAAATGCTTGTTAGTGCACGCATGCAGAAGCTCCTTGCAAAACCGGACATTCCAAAATGCATTCGCTATTTCACTGTGGACAAGGTGTGTAGAGTTTCAGTCAACTATCTTAATCTGCCAACTGCCCTTCGCTTAAGAAATGGCAGTTGCGAGCTAGGTTTGCATGCAGATTAATCTGCTAGCTGTGGCAGATTAATCTACTGTGACAATAAAATGGTACATCCAGGATTCGAACCAAGGACCTTAGCACGGATGAGAATAAGAGCATCGCAGCATACTTAGCCAACTGAGCCATAGTGACAACAGTTACCATTGACCAATCAAAATATATATAACACAAATTTTACACACAATTTCCACAAATCATCAAGGCAACTAACTGCTACAACAAGCATAAAAAAATCAATGATAGTGGTAGCTTGTTTTACCATGCCTGACCTGGAGCAATTCACAATGGGAAAGTTGAACACACTGGAATCACAAGTCTTTAGAGGTAGATTCATTTGTATTTGTGTTATGGAAGATGTTAAACTGCAAAAATGAAGTTTACAAAATACTCTATATATGTCTTAAAAGTGTGAAGATTCTAGTTGCACTGTGGCTCAGTTGGCTAATGTATGCTGCGATGCTCTTATTCTCATCCGTGCTAAGGTCCTTGGTTTGAATCCTGGATGTACCATTTTATTGTCACAGTAGATTAATCTGCCACAGCTAGCAGATTAATCTGCGTGCAAACCTAGCTCGCAACTACCATTTCTTAAGCGAAGGGCAGTTGGCAGATTAAGATAATTGACTGAAGTCCCTCGAGGCGCATTTTTTAAATGAAGAAGGAAGCGAATTTCGAGACCCTTACCGCGCTATCAGGACCTGATTGCGTTCGACGTCAAGCATCAAATGCGGGAAATGCCTCCGCAGATGTTGAGATAGGCAGCATGTGGTGTGATCCATATGCATTGGAATAATGCACCACAGTAGCATCATTGACTCCCGCTGGGAGTGCTTCGGGAGTTGGGTGTATTGTCGAGCATGCATGTGAGGGCTGCGAAACATCTGTATTGCCATCTATGCCAGAAAACATATTTTCATGGCTACGAATAGACGATCCCTCGTCCGGATTCATATTGAAAAAGCAGTATCAACCAGCGAGGATGCGTGGTAGAATGAACGAGTATGCAATGCGTTGTGGCGTACGCGTACAGAGCTCTGGCTTGAAGATCTGAGATGCGCCCTTGGAACCCGACGAGCCGTCGGCGTATTCAAGGTCCGCTTTCCCACGGGAGGACCTCCCCTGTGGACCCCCCACTATGATCTCAGCCTCTCTAAGGAAGGAACGACTGTCTTCCTTCCTCGAGAGGCTGATTTATGAACCTACCCAAAGGCCCGACGTTCATGCGCCCGCGCATCGAAATCAGTGTGGCTTTTAGTTCAAAGGTATATAATCGCCTCAAATGCGCGTTCGTTAGCTATTACCACATGTTTGGGAAGTGATTGTATCCTGCTCATCTCTGCTATGAGTATGATTGCTAAAGCTCGCACGAAACTGGCTGAACTTAGCGATGGCACTGAAATAGCTTGTTCATATAGATTGCATTAAAGTTCTTGTGAGTGTTCACTACGATACACTACAGTCGTCTTGCTAAACAAGTACGCAAGAGGCTTGGCTAGAGCTGCTCAGCGACTGTGTTCCTGAAAATTTGTACGCAAACTTCCTATCTAAGCGATCCCTCTGAAACCCGGTCCCGCTTTGATTCGTTCAACGAGTATATGGCCTGCCATAGAAGTTGCAGATCCCACTGCGGTTAATCTCATCTGCAGGACTCTTCCAAAATACAAATCGAAACACGGCCCTTTTGGCCACAAAAGGAGTAATCAATTTCCGGGGTTTCAGAAGAAACATTGACGATATCATGACTGCCTAGTTTCTTCGCTCCCGCTCCGTATCTCTCAAATTCATAAGCGCACATCTTGCGGCCAGCAGTGATATGATTTGCAATAGCATTTACCGCATGGTACAATATCAATTACAATGGTACCTCTCATCAGTGGCGCTAGCTCAAAGCAGTTACCATCCCTTCATTCGTGACATGAGGTGAGAGCCCGACAGTCGTCGGCGCTATTGGAAAGAGTTTGTATAGGACCGCATTGCTATCAAGTAAGCCCGATCATATAGCTGTTGTGTTGTAAAGTGGTTTGATACATCAAATGCTTGGTGTTAGCACAACTATGGCCCAAATTCCACTGAACAGTGACATGCCCGAGCTACACGTTATAGCTGCCGGTTATGGCCACCTGACCGTCAACTTCCTCCACGGTACGCGGTCAATCTCCTGATAAGCCAAGCTACGGCGCGCGCATGATTGCTTCTCTTCGTGCACCATATGCCACTCGGTAACGTTATCTGTCGTGGTATCTGTCGTGGTATCGTGGCAAAGAGTGGGATGTCACGATTCCGACCCAAGTCCAGAGATAGTCATGCGCTTATATTGGCAGCCAAATGATACTTCTAAAAGCCCGGCCGCGGATAGCGATAAGTACGCGCTCCATTGCAGGGTGTCTGTCGAGATATCTCCCTTCATCTACCCGCCCATCTGCCCGCCCGATGTCAGCAACCGCGCAGCTACCGTCCTACGACGAGAAGCGCTTGTCCGACGATGGGTCGATCGTGAAGGAAGCGGCAGACGCGGACGAAGTCGATGCACAGAATTTGAAGGAAGTCGAGGAGCTCCAAGAGAGGTTGGCAAATAACGACGCCGATGACGAGGAGTATCGCGTTGAGGCGGCTTATGAGGTCGCTACAAAGGTATTGCGGGCAAGACCTTCAAAGTAAACGCCTACTATTAACTCACTGCGACTTACAGGTTCTATCAACTCGAGATGACCCTGAGCTTCAAGCCGTGACCTTTCGAACGGTCTTCCTTGGGCTTGGCTTCTCAGCGTTTGGAGCGTCAGTGTACAGCTTGCTCTCAAACCGATACTTTCGAATGATCAGCGTAGTGTTCTAGCGCAAATATACTATTTTAAGCCTCAAACGCTGACGGTCTCCGTCTTGCTACTGCTTGTCCTGTCTTATTGGTTCGGGAACTTGATGCACATGCTACTGCCTACGAGAGGCTTCTTTCGATGGATCAACCCTGGACCATTCAACAGTACGCCTTAATCTTAGATTGGCACTTCTTGCTGTGTTACTCATCAAATTGATCGCAGTCAAGGAGCATGTGGCAATCGTCATCATGACTTCTACGGCGTCAACATCAGCAACAGCAATTCAGGTCATTTCTGTGCAGGAATGTAAGACCACAAGTCATAAGTCATTCTAGGGAAAGAGAATGACATGGCGCCAACTAGTGTTTTACAATAACAGCATGGTTTGTGAACAATTCAATTCAAGAACGATGAGAGGTTTACCGAGGATCCGGCTATCCAGAACCCTGGGATTGCGATTTTCACTCTGATAGCATCGCAGCTCATAGGCTATGGCTACGCTGGTATATTGCAAGATGTCCTGGTTAAACCAACGAAATGCTTTTGGCCGAGCAACAGTAGGTCAATTCCAGTAAGAAATGCCATTCCGCTGACGTGCCGTCCAGTCTACACTGCCAACCTGTTCCAAGCGCTTCATTACGACAGCCAGATGACGTCCAAGCGAGTTCGTCTATTCTGGACAATCTTCGGCATCCTCTTTTGCTGGGAAATTGTTCCAGAATGTCAGTATCCCGAGAGCTGTGTGTATCACGACATACTGATGAAAGCGCTTGTTTGGACACAGGGATATTCCCCGTGCTCACAGGTGTCTCGATATTCTGTTTAGCGGACAACCACAGTGCGAACATCAGAAATATATTCGGTGGCGCAGATAACAATGAAGGCATGGGGTTGCTAGCCATATGCTTTGACTGGAACTACATTGGGAGCAGCTCGATGTGGCAGCCTCTATGGTTTCAGATCAACTCGTACATCGGGATCTGCTTTACGTATATACTAATGTCCTCTGTCTACTATGGCAACCTGTGGAAGGCGAAGAATTTCCCGTTCATGAGTCAAGCGATTTTTGTAGGTGTCTCATACTTTGTTGGAGTCTGCCGTGCTCACAAGATGCGACGTAGGCAGAGGACGGCACGGAGTACAATCAGACCGCTCTATTGACAAACGGCAAATTTGATCCTGTCAAGTTCGCGAAACTCGGTGTATGTTCGTTCCTCTTGATAATTTGGTCGCAACTCAAGCGGAAGGATATTCAAGCCAGCGTACTTTTCTGCGACTAACGCCCTCGGTCTCATTACGGCTAACCTATCCCTCGGTGCTCTCGTCACCCATGTCGCTATTTGGCACTGGCAGGACCTTAAGCCATTCGTTGATTCACTTAATCCATGGAACAAGACTGTTCACTTCGTCCATGATGCGGTGTGTCACTACCAAGCCACTTCCGCTTCACCCATGTAATGCCATACATTATAGCATTGGGAGAAGTTGAAGGTATACAGGCAAATTCCTCGCTGGTGGTATGTTGTCGTGCTACTCGGAGCATATGCCATGGCGCAAGCGAGTAAGTCCTCACCTGCGCGTCCTGAACATTGGCCAGGAGCTGATGCGCGCGTGTTGCCCTAGCAAACTACACCGGCAACTCAGGCCTTCCATGGTGGGCACTCACCGTCCTTCTTGTGACCGGCTTTATACTGTGTGGCTTGTACTCCACATTAATGGCGACCATCGGCTTCTCAAGCAACGCCGCAGGTTTCTTCGAGATGATTACTGGTACGCCCCGTGCAATTGAGATGATCTCACATCAACTTAACGCACATGAGTAGCTTACATGGTGCCTGGCAATCCCGTCGCGAATATGTACGGATCGCTGTACGGAGGGCAGCCGATTACCCAGGGGATCAATTTCCTGTCCGATCTTAAGCTTGGCCAGTACACAAAGCTCGCGCCGCGCGTGACATTCTGCATGCAGTTGACTGGTTAGTTAAGCCAGTTTCATCAGCGGAATGTTGCTAATTTCGCGATAAAGGCACTGTTGTAGGGGCTTTGCTGAATTGTGAGAATTGTCGCTTGAGTTGGGGGACAAACCTGATGTGTATACAGACGTGATGATGCTATCTATCATTGATGCGCAAAGACCAGGTGAGTTTCATTTCGAACCGCTGATAATTATGGCACCTGAACGAGACCGATTGCAAATGTTTGCAGCACTCTTGTCAATCTCTGGCACTCGGTGAGGTACCATGATGTTACATCATGACGGCATGTAAACACATTTACAGGTTATGGTCCGGCCAAAACGCCCAGGGGTATAATTGTGAGAGTCCCGCAATTTCTTTAACACAATCGCAGCTCCTTACGAGACCTATCTCAGCCAATGCCATCGCCTGGGGAGCTCTGGCCCCGCACATGTTTAGCCCACACGCTACATACCACATCGTTCCCTTATCCCTTGTGATTGGTGTATTTCTACCTCTTCCATTCTATGTAGCAGTAAGTGCATCCATGCTGTCCTGTTCTGCTAATGTGCAATGTCAACGCAGTATCGCATCTGGCCAAAAGCCGGGTTTGAAAATTTTAACACGTCTATCATTATGTTGGTATGTGTCCTGGATACCAGGTCGAGCAGTCCCTCACAAGTCCTGAACTAGTATTCATGCTGGCTTGCTGTCGGAATCAACACTCAAGTGAAGTACGCCCGAGCGTGTGAGTAATGTCAGGTTCCACCACTGACTGAATTTGGCAAGTACCGTAATGGCCATCGGGATCTTCGTGCAATGGTGGGTACGAACGCGCC
Source organism: Wolfiporia cocos (assembly GCA_029448655.1). NCBI lineage: Eukaryota > Fungi > Basidiomycota > Agaricomycetes > Polyporales > Phaeolaceae > Wolfiporia > Wolfiporia cocos. The sequence continues at coordinate 1,054,230 of JACCLO010000008.1, read as the reverse complement.
ACCCACGCTGGTTTACCAAATACAAGTACGTTTCCTCAGAACATCGGGGTGCACTCAAACTGACATATCGTTTGTACAGCTATATTGTGGCCGCCGCTATGGATGGCGGGACCCAAGTGATCATGTTCATTCTAAATTTCGTACGTACCAGTGCAGACGCAACCAACATTCTTCGTCGCTGACATTTAAACTTCGCAGGCAATATTCGGTGCATCCGGAAATGCTCATACGTTCCCACAATGGTGGGGTAACGGTGCGTGTCATGCCTTCATTCCGTCCATATCCTGGCTCCGGCTTAATCTTCTTTAGATCTTAACCTATCTGCCGACCGATGCATGCCACCTCTCCAGTGATTTGCTGGACGTAAGGGTCGTCTGCGAACAGCTGTATTGATGTATGTCACATAGAACAATCGAACTTGTTGAAGCTCTATTGCGCAGACATCTCACTCGCTATGCATTAATGCACGATGCATCGAAGGGATCTAATACCTAGATCTATCTAACGTCAGGAATCATCCAATGAAAGCCTGGATTAGCCAAAGACCATGCAGTATTGTACTTTTGAGGCGGGGGAGAGAACGTGCTTGAAATATGCTCCATGTAGGCAACAGGCGTCATGCTGCTAGCATCTCAACATCTCCGATACTCTCTAGACCCTGATCATGCTTCATCTTCATCTGATCAACCAGAAACGCGAGCGTCGCGTTGTTTTCCTCACACCTAGATAATGGCGCCTGTTAGCACAAGGATAGGATGGAAGGTCTCAATGCACTCACAGCTTGACTACGAGAGATTCAAACTCTCCTAAGGCCTTTTGCAAGGCGCGCAGCACGCCAGCATGCTCTCCTGAGCGGTCCCTCAAATATCGACCATGAGCCGTGAGCACTGCCTTTACCCACACCATGACAAACTCCACCCTTGGGCTCCCTTCCAATGCCTCAGCCACACACCTCACCAACGCACCCACATACACCTGCGGCAAACCTCTCACGACCAGCCTAATGTCATCTCTGGGCACTGCCGAAAAGACTTGGTGTATGAGTGCCCGCTCGTTTAGACGGAACGCAGTGATGAGTGCGGGTAGCCAGGACCGCGACCCAAGTAAGGACAGTACCGACTGCGGTGTGACGTCCATCGCGAAATCGACAGGGTCGAACACGACCCCCTCGTCCAGCGCGTAGATGAGCAACCCCTCGGTCGTCGAAGCAGCCCACGCACGCCCCGTCGGACTGAAGCGCACGCACGTTGTGCGTACCTCCTCACGGACCCGACGTCGTGCTAGGTCGCTCCGCTTCGCGCCTGGGAGCTCCTCGTCGCGCTGTCGCCGCACCTCCACGTCGCTCTCGTCTCCGCGTTCGTCGATCAGGTCGATGTTCCCCGCCTCCGTCACGCGCCGGCTGTCCAGCATCTCCTGTGTCCCCTCGAGGCTCAGGTTCTCCGACGTCTTGAACCGCTTGAGCAGCACGCTCGCGCGCACGTCGTACAGCGCCACATAAGGACTGCGTCCGCCTGCGAGCACGCACCGTCCATCGGCAGTGTAGCACAAGCTGTTGTGCGCACCGCCACTTGCTGCGACGGTCGTGTCACCCGCCTTTCGACCGGGTGCCGCGTCTTTCCGCCCGTCAATCATACTCGTCTGCCGGCCCTGCGCAACGTCGAAGAAGACGATCTGTCCATCGAGCGTCGATACGGCGAGTTCGTTCCCATCCGGCCGGAACGCAACTGCGAGCACATCGGATGATAGCTGGAAGGGCTCAACGGCGTGGCTGCGCCCAAATACGTTCCAGATTCGCACAGTGCGGTCCCACGATCCGCTTGCAAGCAGGTTGCCTGTCGGAGAGAAGGCCAGGGCGCACACAGGGGCAGTATGGCCTGCAAGGATGTCCAGCAGCTTGCCGGTCTGCACGCTCCACAAGCAGATTTCGAAATTGTCTTGCGACCCGGCGGCGACGGCCTCGCCACTGGGATCGACCGCAAGCGACGCAAACTGCGCCGGGGTTGGCGACGTAAACGTGCGGAAGACACGATACCGTACGAGGTCGGCCGCGCGCACCGTGCCATCTAGAGACGCAGAAAAGAGCACCTGCCCAGCCTTGGCGAACTCGACAGCAGAAATGGGCGCAGAGTGCTCGGCGAATGTGACGAAGCAGAATCCGGACGTGGCATTCCACACCTTTACCTTGCCATCATCGCCACCCGTAGCGAGATGCACGCCATCAGGCGCGTACGCGACCGTGTTCATCGTCGAGAAGTGTCCCTGCTGTTTGAGCACGTACGACTGGCTCTGCCACTCCCACACAAGCAGCTGCCCGAGGCGCGCGGCACCAAATGCGAGCCACTCGCCGGAGGCGTTAACTGCGACGGACGATATCTTCTCTTGCGAGATGCTCAGAGTATGCAGATTCGAGAAGGCGGGGAGCTCCCAAAGCCCGAAAACACCAGTGGAGAAGCCGACGATCAGGAGATTAGAAGCGCGGTGGAAGGTACTACACACGACGCGTGTACCGGGTTGGTTGAAGTAGTCTCGCTTGTGGACGCCCCACCGTGTATTTGCGATAGAGTCAGCCATGGAGGACGATGAAGCGACGGGTTGGTAGTCGTCAGAGTCGTCGTCGGAGTCGATCTCTGAGGGCTTGGCTTTCCATGTAAAGACCGCGCCGTCACGGCTAACGGTGTATATCTATAGTATGTGTTAAAAAGGTAAACCTGCTCATAGTGGAGAACCATACCGTTTTGCCATCTGTCGAGAAATATGCACCAATAACCACGTCACGATGGCCCGCAAAGGTCTTGGGTCGGAAACCCTCCACAGGGTCCAGAGTGAAAAGACGGGCAGTCATGTCACGAGATGTGGTAAGGAAACATCTGTGTGTATATCTGCTTAATTGTAGGCGACAAACAAGCGAGTATCGCGTTACCTCGAGTCTGGAGACCACTCGATGCTCGTAACTTCGTCATGATGTCCAGTATACGTCCTATGGAGGACAAACGGTGCAAACTCTCGAATCAAGTGGTTTGGAGTTCGCCAGACCTGGATGTGGGAGCCATGCGTAGCAGCAATATACCTGCAGGAATCAGTTTCATGAATCGCCGAGTGCTGGAACAGCATACTTTCCGTCCGGGGAGAACTTGATGTCCTTAACAGGGTTGTGAAAGTTCAAGTGATGCAGCACAATCCCACGGCGAAAGTTTACAAGCAAAGCGCGGCCATCTTCGAACATCATCAGCGGACCGTCGGTATGATGAATATTTGAGATGGAATACCTTCGTCTACGCTCACTAGGACGTTACAATCTGGACTTAGCGCAATTGCAACAACATTCTTGCGATTCTCGAATGGAAAGGTGCGCGACTTGTTGCTGATCACGATCAACAGCTTCATACACCTAGCAGATGTCTAGACTTACTTGACGAGGTCGAAGACTGACACTCGGTTGCCCACAGGGCTCAATACGGAGTTTCCATCAGGCGTGAATACGATGTTTCCCTGTCTATAGACAGTCCCGCAGAGGTTGGAGAACTGACACCAGTGGTTAGCAATCATGCAATAGTATGCCCATGCGGGACATTACCTGGAAGTTTGACTTCATCCAGGGGTTGGGAGAATCACAAGATGTACTAGACGATATAGGGGTCTTGCAGTTTCTCTAGCCGATACAATCTGCGACTCAGCGATTGAAGATTCTGTGCAGAAGTATGAAGACAGTAGGGAGGGATGAGAAGAATGTAGGCGGAGGTTCAAACTCCGATCCTCATCGGGGATGCCACGTGATCGTGTCGACGCGTTCGCATGAACTTAATCGTTGCGCGAGCTTGGCTTTCGGTCCATCGATTCATCACGCATGATTCGCAATTCATTTGTCCATTGCTGACGATCCTGCTAGTCGGCGCAGCCGCATCTTGATCATATCTCGCAAGATTTGAGTGAAATACAAGAATGGACCAATCGAACAAGGCATAGCACGCGCAAGACATGCATCTTCCAGGACTCATGCGCGTTTTGTCACTCACTCTTTCTTACACGTAACACTGCTGGCAGGCGGCTCACATGCCAGATGGAGGCCTACATGGATTCCGACACGGCCCCTTTTACTCAGCTCGACTGAGAGCGGCGTCATGGGATGCTGGTCGTGTGATACGATCAAACGCCACTAGACGCTGAACACAGGTTCAAGAGGAGCTTGTGGTGTCTGCGCCGTCTTCGCATCTTCCACCACTCACTCATTCAATCAGTCGAACGTTGCATGACGAAACGATACAGCGACAATCTAGTGTTGTCAGCCATCTGGAAACTGAGTAGGGAATTGGCTAGCGAGCGCGACGGATGGCTGACTGCTACGTTTACTGTAATGCAGTCCTCAAAGGCTGCCAGGCCGGGTCGCTCAAGAGACCCTGCATTTACGACAAGCTTTTGTAACTTCTGTGAGTTCACGGGCGAGGCTTGATCTAGTCTCACCTTTGTCTATAGCTTGATCATCCCGAGCCATGCCGCATCCCCATTTGGCGCCCGAAATCTGGGACCAGATCTTGGACCATCTATGGAACGACTCTGCGGCGCTGAAACGATGCAGCAGGACGTGTCGCTCATGGGTCCCGGCATCTCGCTACCACCTTTTCTATGCGATGAACCTGGACGAGCCGTCGGATACGCAGCGCCTGCAACAGTTTCTAGATTCCCACCCAGATAACTTTCGCTATGTACGCCTTCTCAGGCTGCGGCTGGGATCAGTCATGGGCGACGGCGTTGTTTCACTGATCCCCAGGCTCAAGAACGTCACGACGCTTGAATGTGAATTCAAGACGCACCTGCTGAACGTTACAGAAGCGACAAAACAAGCATTGTCATCCCTTTTATCCTTGAAGAGTGTCCTTCTATGGGGGTTTTATTTTGGAGACTACGTTGCTATTATCGAAATCCTCTCTGCATTGCCTGAGAGCCTCACCTCAGTCGAGGCCAGCGTTTTCACCCCTCTCCCAACAGTGGCTCTTGACCCGTCGCTCCCGCCGTCGACGAAGATTGACCACGTCCAGGAGCTTGCCATTCGCTCGGCGCCACATGGGATTGTGGGTGGGATAGTGCCATGGTTAATGAATGCTACCAGAATCCGCCCTAGACGGCTGGTGCTGGAGTGCCCGCAACCGAGAGACCAGATAGCGCTGGCTAAATTGCTCAATGACCCTTGCGTTGCGGAGTGTATCGAAGACTTAACGATAGATGTTCGGCAGCGACCAGAGCGTATGTTTCGAACCTGTGAGATCGCTGGCTTTTCTAGTTGTTTACCAATTGCCAGGCCTGCCCGTTCTGGTACAAGGAATGTCTGCCAGTCCTGCTTCACCGGGCGAATCAAGTACAGTTTCTTCCGCTTCGCCTTGGACCTTCGTGCATCTTAAACGCCTCCGTTCTCTATCCCTTACGATCGACCTCTTCGACATGATACAACCATCCACAATCCTCTCTTCGATTCCCTCCTCAGACCTCCGCGAGATAACCTTTGTCGTGGGTACGCAGTCCTTCAAGACGATGCAGTCCCTCACCAAGCGGAATGCATGCCTCGATGCCGCCCTGGTGTCTCTCAGCGCCCGCTTCCCCTTCCTCTCCATCTACTTCCGCACCTACGTTCCGAACGCTAGCCCACACCTGTGGATCAAGGCATTCTCTGCCAACGCCATGGAAATGTTCGCGTCTGCGCTCCCGGGACTGTGGGGAGGAAGTACACCCGTGTGGTTGGTTTTGTTCTATGAGGCTGGCATATGTCGCCGGCCGAAAGTGCTGCATGAACATCTGATGATTAAGAGCGTTCAGAAGGCGACTGTCATGCGCTGTGCTGCAGTAGGTTCTTATTCCTCGCGGTCACGCGATGTGGCGTTATTGCTGCTGACCTTCTTTGTGTGAAGATTGAGGCGTGCCCCGCGCCAGTGGTGCCGCCCCTGCAGTCTCAGCTACCTGTTGTATGATGCCCAGGAACCTCTCGATCACTTCACAGATGTTCACGCCACTCAATGCGCAACCAATCTGCTGTAGCTAGGACCATCCTCTCTACCATTCCCTAAACCAACATATAGTATTCATGCGCCTTTTTAACATCTGCTATAGACTTGAAGCTTGACGTCTGTCTACGCTCAGAGAGCCTCACATATTCAAGACAACTTTTCGGGATTAGATCTCTTATTGTGTCTCCTTCTAATTGACCTACACTTCAGCATGCCCGCCTGGCCAGATGTCGACAGGCCTTGTCAGATTATATGAAGAGGTGAGGTACGTAATTACGTGCGATGTTTCGGCTAATTTTGAAAGCGGTTCGATTTTCCGGGTAGGATACCGAAGTCTCATATATTATTGAGGTGTTGAAGTTGTATAGAAAGTCCTCCCGAGCGTACCTGCTGCCATTACCACACATGCGCTCTCCCGACAGCCCGTCGAGAGGATTGATGTGTGGTCACGTTACACAGGCTCGGTGACCCTCCGAAATGAGATAGGCACTGCAGCCATTCGGACCAAGGTCTTGGAACCTGTGGGTTTGTCACCAATTGATCTTCCAGCTGACACGGTGGATTGTTCTTGATCTCTTCGAACTGATGGCCATGTTTCTCTTGTTCACATGAATGGACTACGCCGGCCTATCGGCGACTCTATTGGCTCCAGACTGCGATCTGGTTCGAAGCTCAGGTGTGCACATGTTTTGCAGAAGAGTGGTTCTCATACAGTGAATGCGAAATGGCCGTGAACCCCTTTAATTACTGGTCTGCAGTGTAAGCGCTGAAGCAGTCGTCGTCTCGACCACTGTTCGGCAGTGCCGAGGATTACGCACGGAGGACTCTATGTACCGATGACATTGCGGGCTGGCCATACTTTGTGGAACAACGGAAGTAGATCGTCCGAAAGAATTAGCTTGCTAAATTGCTCTCAGCGCCACGACCAAGTGACCCGCGGGTGGCGACGTCGTATGATGAGTGGACGCAAATATTTGCAAGTCATAATTTGGGAATGGATGCCAACATTTGTACTTCGCTGTCAAGATTTTGGCTTCACTTGGGATATCGGCCTGGCTGTCAAAATCTCGGCCTCGCTGCCTAGTTGTCAAGATTCCGGCCTAGTTGTCAGTACTTTGGTTTGGCTGTCACCATTTCGGCTTTAGCATTATGTAAGTTCGGCTCCCAACGAAGCTCAAACAGCCGCAGCAATACCAAAATTAGATATATATAGCAGGGATACCGAACGTAGCTGTAGCAAACGTAATTCGGATGCTAAATCAACATCAAGCTGATCTACGGAATTCCAACTTTCTGTCCACTGGCACCCTGCGTACATGACGTGTGAGCAGCATATGTTGGCACTGTGACACCTTATCGGATTTATCACTGAAGAATCTGCAGGCCCTCTGCCGAAAAAATGTTTCAGTGCTGCCGGTTCCACATGCATTTTCGTCAAATGGAAGATACGCTTGCATGTTGTGTGCGAAAGAGTGGATCTCCCACTCATAGACAAGTTGTCTGAATGACACCTGTATAATATATATTCTAGATTTCCATTTACCACACAGTCGGGTCTGCACATCCACGAATACAGCGGTAGTAGCGCCCCATGTCCGCGCTCCCCTACAGCTACATAAGGCTGGCCACTAAACATGATAGTGCATTCAGCGAGCAGCATTGTATGCAATTGGCTGGCAGGTCATCTCAAATTCGACTACATGCAAACATCCGAAAGCCAGCAGTCAGTCATTCGTGCATCTACAGTTAATCTTCCTAGTGTTGACAATACACACAGGATTACCATCAGCAGACTGTTTATATCAGGCTGTGGTATGTCGAAATTGACATCGACATGAAGTATATGTCATTATTCTCACCTTTGCAGCTCTGTATGTTTACGACTATTGCCTGACTTTCTGTCGTGAAGTACAATACATATGGAAAGGCTCCTGGTCACTTCCAAACATATTATTCTTTGTCCTCCGGTATTCGACACTATTTACCGTAGTCCCAACCATCTTGGACCAATCGCATCCAGCAAGTTGGCAGGATAATCAGTGGAAGGTAATGCAACTAATTCATATGACCTTGTTGCAACTGCTGAAACTCCCACCACCGTTGCTAGTGAGTTCTAAGATTGTTGAAGTATTCATGAACTTCATAGCAGCTATTTGCCAAATAAAGATGCACAGCAATCACGAGCGCACAGATTGCTACCAACCTGATCCTGATGTGCAGTGCAGCCAGTAAATTTGAGTTCTCTTCGATCTCCGCCACTAAACTGAGTGATATGTCCCAAAGTATTTGCGGCACTACGAGTGTTCGCCATGTCGGGAAGAAAGTGGTGGCTATCTGCTATCACAGCTCTCTTTGCACTGGTTTACCCAGTCACTACTACGGCATGTATTCTATATGCTGTTACAATAACTATTGTTCTAGTTGATGACTTCAAGTACAGTATGCCTTCATTATGGCAGAGCCATCTTATGCAGAAAAGGTCACGGCAACTCTGCAGCCTTGTAGCCTGAGCGATGCTACAAGTGACAAGGGCTTCTTGTCGTAGTAAGTTCTATTTTACATGCACACATTATATTGACCTTATTGAAGCAATGTAAAGTTGTAAGCCTGCATATAGGCGAAGCGTGAAGCCAGAAACTCAACATATCGCTAACAGGGCTTATATTGGGATCAAGAACATCTGCTCTCATATCTGATAGTCTCATCTTGATCTTGACTTGGCGGCAGATAAGACGGCCTACGAATATACCTTCTTCAGATCAATGTCCAACTGTTGCTGATGTTCTCCTCAAAGACAGTGAGTCACAATGTCTTCTAGTCTCCACGGTTCCACTAAATAGTGTCAAGCGGGTATCTACTTTGGGTAATTTTCTAAAACTGTGCCCAACATAAATGATGGTTGACACAGAGACATTTAGGGTATTAGTCATAATAAATATTCTAGGCATCGTTATAGGTGGCATCATTGATGGTGTTCGTGCCTTTATTGCTACCAGGTAGTAAGTGATTAACAGTGATATGATCAATTTGCCATAGGTCAACGTGATGTTCTCGGTTATGACGCCAGTGTGAGCATCTATAATATGATATACACGCCAAGTGATCAGCTCACAGTATGCATTCAAGGGTAACTGCAATCATCTTGTGTCACCTACTCATAGATCTACGTGAGATATCCGGTGGAGGTGGCAGAGATGTGTCCTTGTCGATGAGTTTGTCGCTGGCATTCGCCAAGGCTGCTGCCCCACGTACGCCTCTACATCAAGGAAACAATAACTAATGCTCATCAATGCCAGTAGCAGAAACTCAGGACCTAGATGAAGACGGTGATTCGGATGAAACAGCGGTGTGAGATTGTCTTTGCAATTTATACATTGATCAATTGTGCTTCTTGTCATTTGTGCGCGGTATTATGCATGCAAACCTGTAAGACATGAGTCAATTCAGTGAGTGACTACTCTATAATCAGCACGTATATATACGCTACATAAGAGAACATTGCTCACCTCAGACTCAGTGTGAAAACAAGTACTAAGGAAGCAGCTACGTAGAGAGCGAAAAAAATCTATGCTGAATATGTAAGCCAAATGCATGCCGTCAACGGTAAGTACGGTGTCCGTGCCCACGTCGTATTGGAACGAATCTTATTCCTTTCGACTTCGAACGAGCATGCTTGCTGTTGTGTGAATTGTCCATCTGTTTACTGTGTAGCAGAACATCACTGTCAGTGTTGGAGCGCACAATCCGTGGCGCCGACGCTGCGCGGCCCCACCCGTGCTAAGGACCAAGTACGTTTATGGTTTCTATACCTTTCTCATTCCGTATCGGTAAGTTTTGATGGCTTACCCTAGCTACCATCTGGTTACACGACTACCGTAGATAGTATACCCCTGTTCGCTACAGTTTTACCGCCCTTCCGTTCGCCCCGCACACCTTTCGATCGCTTCGTTGATTACTTATACCGCTGCCCGCGTCCGCTGGCCCTCAGTCTTGCACTCTTGCCCAAGCGCGCCGTAATGAGGACACGCGCCGCCTACCTACAGGTACACGCCGTAGCACGCACGCGCTCTCATATTAAGTAGATGTTTCCATAGTAAACATCAAAATCGCCGGCGTTTCTTTTGTTGAGGGGACTGCCTTGGGATCACTGTGCTCACACATCTTCAGATGCTTGGACTGAAGGACTGAAGGACTGGAGGAGCCCGGTCTTTCCCAATATCGCGGCATATTGATCATATTCATCTGACAAACACAGTAAAACCTGTGCCAGTAGCTGTACGTTGTCGATCGGACCTGTGAAACAATGATAGAGATATCTTTTCAAAGTTAAGGACCGTGCGTTCATTACGGGTGGAACACCACGACGCATCGTTGCTATTGGAACTCTCGTTGAGTGTTCATTCACATGCACCGTGCACTTCGAATGATGTATCACACTCTTGGCAGGATTAGTTCCTACTAGAGCAAGGCTGACTACATTGGCACAGCTCAAGGCTGTGCAGGGTTGTATGTGAGCACCTCAAGCTAGTAACTTGGACTTATGTCAGTATGTGTGACTGTAGTACCTACAGGGGAGTCTCATCAGATATTTTGATTCATTGAAACCATCAATCATCATTGCTTATTTCAGCATGCCTCAGTATACCAGGTACGTTCAACATATGGAAAAATGATATCTAGTGATGAGCGGTTGTTGAGGCTTCACGGCATGATCGGAGTATATGGATGGTAGCTCAGATAGCCCTCATCTCACCTCACTTCGAGACTACTTGGGGCAGCAGCTTTGTGATACGAGAAGGCATACTACAAGTTGCTGTCTGCTCCCTGGGTGGTTCGTGAGTCGTGACACCTTTCCCATGCATGAACTTGCAAGCCAGGAGTTCGTTTCCCCTACATCTTTGTTTAGCTTACAATAACCAATTATACAGCCGCACTATTGGTTGGATCCTTACGTCAGGCTGTGGTATGTGTAGTATGGCTTCGATACAAGTGCACGCTCAAGTAACTCTATGCACAGCATTAATATGCTACGATTATGGTTTGAATTTCAGCCGCGAAGCACAATACATATGGAAAGGCTCTTGGTGTTTTTCGAGCGCGCTGTTCTATGCCCTTCGATACTCAGCATTGTTCGCTGTGGTGCCAGTCATTATGGCTCAAACACATCCAGCAAGCTGGGAAAATCATGAATGGCGGGTAATGCAATTTATTGTATCTGAACTCCTCTCACTGCTCTGACGGTCTTCATCCCCAACTACTAGTAAGCTCATACTATCCATACCTCTATATCTTGTGAAACGACACCCAATGCTACACATTGATATGCAGATGTACCGCAGTCACGTGGGCACAGATCGTTGCCGGTATAATCTTAATGCTCAGTGCAGCCGGTAGGAGAAACATTACTCGCACACTCGTCAGCCAACTGACTGACTTGTTTGCCAATGGTCGCCAGTGTTCGCGGCACTGCGGATTTTTGCTATTTCGAGCCGAAACTGGCGACTTTCTATCATCACAGCAACCTGCGCATTGGTATATCCTATTATCACAGGAGTAGGATAGTTTTTGATATTTGAGCTCGATTGCTAATCTCGGCCTCGCGTGCAGTTCGCGTTCATTGCGGCGGAGCCATCCTATACCGACGAGGTAACTCCATTATGGCTGCCGTGTAGCCTTGGTGTCGCCGATCGCGATAAAGAGTTTTGGCCATAGTATGTCTACTAGAATGCTTATGTGAGCATTGAGCTGATATATACTGAAAACATAAAGTTGTAAGAATCCTGCAGCCAGAAGATAAGTTCGTTGAGGTTGAATCACAACAATAGGGGTTATCTTAGGCTCGAAAGCATCTGCTCTCGTGTCCGACAGTCTCGTCATGATCATGACTTGGCGGAACACGAGGCGATGTACTGTGTTGGAAGATACGCAGACTATATCTCAAATTCTCATGAGAGATAGTGGGTTCTCCTCGTTTCCTCTGGATGTTTTACATGCTGAGTCCATACAGCGGGCATCTACTTCTGGTAAATCTCATAATACGTTCAGACGTTAACAGGAATTTGACACCGAACCAAAAAGCGTACTCTTCGTTGTCAATCTATCAGGCATTATAATAAGGTGGACAATTGATGATGTACGTGAAGACATTTCCACGAACTGGTATGCCTTCATGCTGATCAGTGTGTCGCAGTCCAACGTGATGTTCTCGGTTGTAATCCCAATGTCAGCACCTATGTCGTTGATATAACTCAGTCACTGAAACTTACTGAGTGGATCAAAGGGTGACTGCACTCGTACTGTGTCACTTGATCTTGGATCTCCGCGAGACAGCCAATAGAAAGGAGAAGGAACCATCTATGTCGTTATACGAGCTCACTGAAGACGACGGGGTTGAGGCCTGAGGCATGGGCAGTTTAGGGCAATTTAAGAATAGGCGCTTCACAAATTTGATTCATGTTTACTCTCCACCATGCGTGAAGCAGCGTCCACTTCCATTCGCGTAGGCTCATTCGCCCATGTATATCTGAATGATGTGGCGTCGGAAACGCTGCGGCCTCGAGCGTCTAGCCGCTGTGAGATGAGAAACGAACGCACGTGATCTGGAGGACGCCACCGGTCTTGTGGTTGAACGAGTTCGTCGCGTTTGCCGCTCAGGCTTGTCTTCCCCACCATCTTCTCTTCTACACCTCAGCTACCCCTTTGCCGCCTCTCCTGGGGCTCGTGCATATAACGCATTACTGAGCTGATTTACTCACGAGAGGCCACATACTGGCAGACGAATCTGCAGACAAAGCGTCAGATTGATTCGGCTTAACAAGGATCTACCTTGACCATTACGTCTCGCACTTCTGTGTCGACCATGAGTGCAAACGCAGTAAGTAGCCTCGTGCTCTCCAGGGCATGCCGATATATTGACACACAGCAGGGTGATGCTGCTAGATCTTCAGCCGGCCAGCCGCCGGCAGATGAGGGTGCAGAGCTCATCACTTTATTCGCGGACAAGATGAGGGGCTTTCCCTGGAAAGAGAGGGTTTACAAGCAGATTGAGGAGCGGCGCGTGAAGCTCTCAGATCGCCTCATTTTCGATATTCTGCTCGCCGGTGGCGGCATAAGCCACCCGAGCTCCATCTATCCGCCCGCCGACAATGACGGCCTTCAGAAGCTTCTCGAGGAGATTGAAAACACGTCATACGACATTCTCAAGCGGGATTGCTTGATCTATTATCTGCTCAAATGGAACCGCGACGGGCGTGAAGCCAAATGGAAGTTTGAGCGGGCTATCCCACAGCATTTTGTCGCGCTTGCCGACGCGTATTGGCATCTCGATTCGGGAATCGACGTTGGGGTGCGTACTGTCTATTCTCGCTGCTCGATTTTGCGCGATTTACGTGCTGAGCTGATGGGCCACAATAGAAAGCAGTCTCTTGGCTCTCGGATCCGCGTTTGGTCAAAGAGCATACATCCAAGATTCTACAGGCTATATCGCTCGCAGACAAACCGTACCCACTCATCCGCCGGTACGTGCGTGTGACGAAGCCCACGCTCACGGAGCCGGACGACATGGACACGTATGTTGTCGCGCTCGCCGACTCGAGCATCAACGACGCATGGACCTTCCTGCGCAAGTTCTCCGAGACGAGCTCGACGCGCGACCGCCTTCTGCGCAAGGTCCTTGAGTTCTGTCTGACGCGTGAGTCCCGGCCCTCCCGTAATCGCCCGATATCTCGCTTAATTTCTGAACTGCCATGCCCAGCAAAACCGCGTCCACAGCACTTGAAGCAGCTGCTCGCGCACCCATTAAGCTCGCACGAAGTTCAACGTCTGCATGCCTATGCGCTGCACCCGCCTGCGAACCTCTCGACCCCGTCGGTGGCAGCGTTACATGACCTTGTCTGCTTACGCCTCTTGCATTCCGGCGCGCACAAGGAGGCGGTCAAGCTCGACCGCCGCCTCGCCGCGCGCGCAGAGCTCAACCCGCGTGATCGCGGAGCAAGGGCTGCGCTCGACCGCCGCCAGATTATGGACGACATCATTGCCGCGCTTCCGCTTGCGGAGCGCCAGCTGCTCGAACTGGAGCTGGAAGAGCTTGCGAAGGGCAATGACCCCGATGAGGAACCCGGAATGGATAACAGCGTGGAGATCATCGCGTCGTTCACCAAGGCAAAACCTCCGCAGCCGACGCAACCAGCGCCGAATCCCGTGCCGGTTGCGAATGGAGCTGCAAATGGACATGGCGATATTAGCATGTCATGGGAGAGCGTGGCCGTACCTTCGCCTGCGTCTTCAACACCCGCGTCGCTCAGCGCATCCGCGCGGCATGGCGTAGCCATCTCGCCTGAGACCCCCCGCATATCTGCGCCAGAGTTTGGGCGTCCATCGGCTGCAAACGCGAGCATGGACGAGATGTTCCCCCCGCTCGATTTTACCCCCAGCCCCGCCCGCTCAAATGTGTCTGCTCCCGCCCCTGCGCCCACGCCAATGTCGACGTCTCTGTCTGCATTCTCGTCTGGCACCCCATCCTCCCCCTCCGGCCCCTCGACCGCGGCACCCCGCACGCCCTCTTCCGCAGTCGCGTCCTCTCCGTTCACGTCGACGCCCGTGCCTTCCGCTCGCAGCGCCGCACAACCGTCCACGCCGCCGTCAACGTCAGTGCCGCTTCCTGCCTTCTCACCCTCGCCTTTGGCTCCTCGCGCGCCCATCCCTGGCCCATCACTTTCCGCCTTCTCTGCGCTCGGACCGCACGCCTACGCTGACGCCACTCCCGCATTCAGAGAGTTGGGCCATCCGACGAGCATTTCTGCCGGGCGCACGTCGCCGCTCCCACCGTTGTTCCCCCCAAGCGTCTCGGCGGGCCCGAGCCCGGTTGCGTTCCATCTCACGGCTGCTCACCGCACGCCGTCTAGTCAAACCAGCGTCGGCGTGACCCCGGAGCGCAGCGCGAACATGGTGCCGAACGCGTTTTATAAGCCCCCGCAGACGGCGGGCGTAAAGAGACAGCGCGGTGAGGATGAACCGAAGGAGGGATCACGGAGCCCCTCTGCGAAGGCGGACGATAGTGACAAAGAGAGCGAGAAGGACGAGGATGAGGAGATGGTGAATAAGATGATGGAGAACGCTGAGGCGGCGGAAGAGGAAGAGCAGCTGGTGCCACAGGTGCAGGATGACACGCAGATGCTAACGGACGAGGAACGTGAGCCCAATGCTGGAGCCAGTGAGGAGCCAGCAGAAGACGAGCCTCCCGCGAAGAGGCGCGCGATTGAGAAGAACATTGACGAGGAGGAGCAGAAACAGAACGGAGACGTCACGATCACGGCTGAAGTGCAAGACGAGGACGAGAAAGAGGAGGGGAACAAGGGAGAAAACAAGAGAGTAGAGCAGGTTGAGCAGCCCGTGCAAAATGGGCACACGAGCCCCTCGCACAGCGATGAGATGCACATTGATGCGAACGGCGTTTCCGCTGGGTTCTCCGTTTCCGTTTTCTCGGATACGCCTGCGGTGCAGCCGACCAGCAATGGATCCCCGCACCGCTCGTCAAAGCCGCCTTCGCACACACGAGACACGAGGGAGTTGCCCGGCACGTTCAGGCTCTCATCCGACGAGGAAAGCGAGCCTACACCCCTTCCTAGTCCCTCTCTTGCGCCAGCAAGCACAGCATACACGGAACAGTCGGGCTCAGCTCCGTCACGGCGCTCGTCTTCCCCCTCCGCAGAATCCACGCATTCATCGCGCCCACGCAAAAGGACGAGCCTCCCTGGGGGTTTGATTGACGACGAAGAGGATGAGCAGGATGACATTGTACCCCCCCTTCCGCCGCCCGTCACTCCTGCACGCCGCGCCTCGCAGCGCTCTCGTACCGTGCGTGGATCGAATCAAAGCGACAAGGAGGGCGAGACGATAAGTCTTAGACGCTCCTCTCGACGGTCGGTGAGAAGCGAGTCTTCCCCTGAACGGGAGCCTCCTACACCTCAACCTACAAAACGTACTACGAAGGCTCGCGCTCCCCGTAAGACGACGGCTACGGCGTCAACGGCAACGAAGAGCAAGCGAAAGAGGAAAGAAGCGTAATAGCGAAGCTTTTGAATACCGTGTAACTGTGTTGTGGCAGACATTGATCTCAAGTTTTTTTCATATATCACTGTTTCTCCAGACATTAATCCGACATTATTCATAACTCATTGCTGAGGGAGGCAAGGTCGGTACGTATGTAAAGAGAACGGACACGCCTGGCAAGGCAACTGCTATCTCTCGACAATGACAAGTGCTTTTAGTAACTGGAGCCATTAGCCTTGAGGAATGTTCGTCAGTGACTTAATGAAGCCTAAGTGGTAGACGTGCGTACCTTATCCCGTAACTGCGAGATGAATTGCTGATAGCTGGGCAAAACATCCGCGCGGTCCTGGATGAGGCAGCTGAGGGCCCACAGACGCAGCGGTGGTTCGCCGTCCTCCTTGACAATGTAAAGGTGTGGGTGGTACACGCCACGGCGCATCTCCCGGATCTTCTGGACGAGGGCATTGACCCGCTGCGAGAAGGGGTTCTCCAGAAGTGGCAGCGTAGTCTGACAACACGAATGCGCTGAGTTCGTGTGATCTTGTCCAGATGCATACAAGCTACACACCTTCCCGCCGCGCAGGGCCTCGTAGTTTGGCAGACCGAACACATCCAAGACAAGCTGTGGCACTGCGTCTCGGCCGATCCACAAGAAAATGGTCTGTCCGTCTTCGATAAGGAACAGACCATGTCTTTCGAGTCTTTCCGAAGTCAGAGGCAGTGCCGGAGGCATGATCACGCCGTGCTCGCCAACAGTCCCACACTACGAGACTAGTGAGTAGAACGCCTAGGCACGCGTTGCAAGGTCTACTTACCTCCGGGGGCATGTTGTGCAAAGAGTAGAAGGTCGGGTAGATGTAAGGGACAAGAAGTTGCGAAGGAAGGGATGTCAGCAGGGCCTGAGCGTAGGCCCTGAGATCGGGCGGGATCTGTGCACTCTGACGGATGCCAACCTAGAGAGCGCAGGATCTCAAGACGATTACACGGTGCAAACCCAGCTTGTGACTTACGTTCTTGAGCAGTCCGAGGACAAGGACAGGCAACATCTTGAGGTTCTCCGCAATCGCCAGCTGCGCACTGGCGCCCGCACCCGCCGCGGTCATACTCGACTTGAACGCCTGAAGGATCTCGACAAGCTTGTTGAACAGTGCGTCACGGGCGTCTTCCAGCTTATGCGTGATAGAGCGCTCAACGGCCTTGTTCGCGAAGAGCGTCGCGAGCGCAACTTGGTCTGCAGACGCGTAGATGTCGGAGAGATTGCTTGTCGTGGGCAACGCAAGTGTAATGACCCGTATACGCCGTTCGCCTGAAGAAATGTGTTCGCATAAGACTCTTGATACGCAAAATGCGCTGAAAATATACCATAGCAGGTAGTGTGAAGCACGGCTGTCTGGAATACGACAAACGGTGCGGTGATCGTGTCCTCGATCTGCACTTCGATAGCGTAGGACTGATCCTGGGGTACGGCGGGCATCGCCAGTAGGTCCGTTGAGCGGACGAAGAAGTTGCCGTGGAATGAAGACATGCGAAGGTCTAAACAACATTGAATGAGCAAACAACTCTAAAGACCGGAAGATAGGGTTACTTTTCGACGCCCGCACACGCATGACGGCCTCCAACATGATCGGCATTGCGAGCACTTCCCCAAACTCGTGCGCAAACTTGATGGCGTCTTCCGTGCGCGACGCATTGAATGCGGGATAGAAATAGGTCTGCCCAGACGTGTAGTGCGGCAGGCAAGCTGCACGAGTCGTGGTCAGAGCTGTTCACTCGTGTAGCGGGAACGCATATACCCAGCGTTGCGACATCCTGGTAGGACGCGCTAAAGAGGAACATGTCCACGGACACTTGCGCCCGCGAGCACTCAATAGCAAACGTCTTGTAGAAGGGCGATGCGGCTTGCAGCAGTCCAGATTCCTACGCACTCATGAACGTTAGTGGCGACCTCACGGCTCTCTTATCGAGCTACATGCCTTTGACGTGCCGAGGATCTTCGGGTCCTCCCTGTTTTTGAGCGCACCGGCACCCAATGACGGGATGCTAGCGGACAGGACCATGATCTTACCACCAATGGGAGCCTGCGCGACCGGATTTTGAGTTTCGCACTGGCACGAGAGGAATTATTGTTGGCGTACCATCAGCTTGAATCCAGCCTGCAGTGCAGGGCCAAGCGCACTTCCAATCGTGTGGTTGTCTTGGAACATGTCGCTCAGCCGTCCGAGAAGCGACTCTAGCGCCGGGCGAGATTCGGTCAAGTTGATGAGCAGGTCCGTGGGTTTGGGCAGGAATACATCGTCTATGTCGGAAACAACCAGCATGGATGACTCGGTTGATCCAGGCTACAAAGCACGTTGAGGATGAGCGCATGGGAGGCCGACGTAACACGTACAGGTAAAGAGAAGAAATAGAGCGACACATCAAATGCGATGATGGCGACCTTCGTCCGCGCGTCCTCGTTGGGAATGCGGTCAAGGTTCTCGAGGATCGTGCGCGTCGCAGTAGCGACCATGCCCGACTGCACTGCCGCATGGCTCACGTCGATCAAGAAGATGTACACCGCAGGCTGCGGGGGCCGAACCATGTACTCGGTGGGCGCGACAAACTCGACAACGGATGAGTTCAGCTCGGCACGCGCCCAGCGGTCCCCAGGCTGGTTCCGGACCTGGTCCCAGTCAAACAGCTGCGGGACCTCGTTCGACATGTTGCACATGCAGCATCGCCAGCTGCGTCGTATGAGTGCTAATTTCTTGGAGGACAAGCGTACGAGCACTCACCGGTTACCGCCATCAATAAACTGCACATATGGGTTGATGTACGTCCTGCAGCGTCGACAACGTGCGATGACCGTGTCCGTGACCAGAGGAACGGGCTCGTCACCCTCCTTGAGCGAGCGGTAAGGCGTGATGATGAGCGCGAGCGGGATCTTCGACTTGTTGAGTAGCGAGCTCGACACGGGGATCGTATTGAGCGTGCTGCGCTGGTATGACGGGTCCGCGTTCGCATGCTGCGACGGCGAGATTGACGCGCCCTGCGGGAGGCAAATGTCCGGCGGCGGGCGGTGCAGCTCGCGCGGGTCCGGCGGCGCGGTGAGCAGGTTCGCCGTGAGCAGCTGCAACCGCTTCTGCCCGCCCATGTTCATCTGCCCGAACTGGTCCGCCAGCGCGCCCACAGATGCCGGCTGCGCCTGCCCGAAGCCTGGCGCATTGATGTACTCTGGCTCTGCGGGCGCTGCGCCGCCGCCGTAGTACCCACCCTGCGGGGCACCCTGCTGCTGCTGGAATTGGTTCTCCATGGCAGCGAGGCCCGGCGTGAAGAGCTGTGCAGGCTGAGGCTGTGGTGCCGCAGCGCTGTAGGCCCCGCTCGAACCGGAGAGTCCGTCGCCAGTGCCGTAGTACGCCTGCGTCTGCCCGGCGGCATATTGGCGACGCTTCCCGTGATGCGTGCCCGTCGCCGGCGGCGGAGATACGGAGGGCGCGGGGTCACCTAGCGCGGTGGGTACCTCCCATTGCGTGCGTCCAGTCGCAGTTTCTGCAGACAGGGTCAGGATATGGTGAACGATATTGTATGCAACTGACCGATGAACAGATAGCGCTGGTGGGTTGGATCCCTGTAATTCACTCAGGCTGTGAGCTCTCGCGACGAATGCGTAACTGACCATTCTGCAGCCCATCCTGGAGGCAGTTGTTGGGATGGCGAGGACATTTACACCGGGAGATGAAAGCGGAGGGTTAGAGGCAAAGTGGTTTGATGTGAGTACGCGACGCGACCACGTCAGTGCACGCGATGTTCCGTATTCGCCAATTCCTAGATCAATTATAGACTGCCTCGACATTCTGCGACAGCGTCGGATCGGCGTCGTAAACTCACCTGTTATATGCGAGTCCGGATAACAGGAGAACCTAACGCCGCTCGTCGTAGAGATGCAACGATTGACCGGGAGTGAGGGAAGGATGCATCACAGCAGCCACACGCGCGCAATTCAGCGAGGGCGCTTATTGGAAGCCGACACGACATCATATACATATATGGGCCCCTATATATTCTTGCCAATTCAGTTCGCCATGGGTTCTCCGTGTAGCTTGCGCATCGGTGTTTTTTGTGTGCTTTATTAATTCTAAAGTCGCGGGCACCCTTTTGTTCATACGCCTACCGACTGCAATTCCTCATGACCACTCAGATTGACACGTTGGCACGGACAAGTTCGGTCCATTCCCAACGAGTCGCCCATACCTCGGACGAGGAGCTCGCTATAGATGTAGACAAGCACTCTAAATCCATAGAGATGGTAGAGATGGGGGAGACATCCGGACAGCCTTTTAGGCCAGAGAGCACCGTGCTGCCGGCGAATAGCGACGACACGGCCAGGCCACCTACTCGCAGAGCCCAGCGCAATGCAAATATCCAGTTCGCCACAATGTGCTTCACATTATTCCTCGCCGGATGGAATGATGGCACAACAGGTCCGCTGCTGCCCCGCATACAGAGCGTCTATCATGTACGTCGATCAACATATGTGCCGATCCTATTTCTATCATGTCGACCCGTTGATGGCTGTACATAGGTGAACTTTGCAGTAGTCTCGTTGATCTTTGTGTTCAATTGCGTGGTATTTATTTGCTCACTTGATAGATGTGCCGGGGATGAGATGTGTCCTACAGGGATTTATAACTGCCGCCGCGGCAAATGTGGCGTTAACGGACCGTTTTGGCTTTGGGACAGTGAGTTAAGTGACATGAAGTATGGCCATTTCCTAACCACTAGTTGCAAGTACAGACCATGGTGATAGGTTTGTAACATCCCAAGTGTCCTAACGTACTTGCCTCTGACAAGGAGAACATAGGTTCTGTGGCACAAATGATTGGATATTCCCTTGCGGCATCTGCGCCACCATTCCCAATCTTCGTCCTCGGATACGCCGTGAACGGGTTCGGTATGGGACTACAGGTAGTTCCTCGATCTTCAGTGTATTTGCGCCGACGGTTAAAGTCTTACACTCTAGGACGCAGGCGCGAACGGGTATGTCAGCTGCCTTGAAAGTGGCGCAGACATCAAGATGGGCGTTATGCACGCCGTCTATGGTCTGTGCTTTACATCATTCTGCGCATATAGTCCATTCACGGCTTAGAAATGACGCAGGCTTGGGTGCCCTCTGCTCTCCACTCGTCGCCACCCAATTCTCAACGCGCCGCCACTGGTCCTACCACTACCTCATCTTGCTCAGTGTCGCTTTTGTGAACACCTTCCTACTAGTCGTCATTATCCGCTTCCGGACCCAGGACGGTTGGTACTCCTCGGTCGCTCATCCCCACATGCGTACAGTGTATGTTCATATAAAAAATACAGAATGCCTCACATCCATCGGCCAGACGCCCCCAGAAAAGACGGAGAACGAAAACAACAAGTACAAGCAGATCTTCCGGCTACGTGCGCTCCATCTTCTTGCAATATTCATCTTCATATACGTCGGGGTGGAGGTGACTATCGGCGGTATGTACGCGCATGATATCGGACAAGGGGTGTGGCGCTGAACTGCCTTGCGCGGCTCGACAGGGTGGATTGTCACGTATGTGATTGACGAGCGATCCGGCGGGGCATCGTCTGGATACATCTCGTCTGGATTCTTCGGCGGTAGGTGTTGCTTGCTGGAGACTGATTTTCGCCGATCATCATCTTCGCAGGGCTAACCCTTGGTCGAGTGGCCCTACTGTGGATCAACAAGACAGTGCGTAATAACCGGACTCACGGACTTCGTCTGCTCACATGCTATGTCCCAGGTTGGCGAACGCTATGTCATCTTCCTCTACGTTCTGCTTGCCATCGGGTCAGTGCCCATTCCCACGTGCTCTCCTCTTCCCCCCTTCCCTTTCTCCATTCTCTGTACGCGACCCACGTGCTGACGACATCCTTCACAGCCTCGAGCTCGTCGTCTGGCTCGTCCCCTCTATCATCGGCGGTGCAGTCGCCGTCTCCTTCGTCGGCATGCTCCTCGGGCCCATCTACCCAATCGTGATGAATCACTCCGGGCGCATCCTCCCGCCATGGCTCCTTACAGGGTGCATTGGCTGGATCGCCGGCTTTGGCCAGGCGGGCTCCGCGTTCCTCCCGTTCCTCACTGGGCTGCTCGCATCTAAAGAAGGCATTAAGAGTCTGCAGCCGCTGTGCGTATAATCTAGTCCTGGCCTCTGCGTTAGAACGTGAGCTGTGGTGCTGATTTTGCCGATGTGTATAGGCTAGTATCGATGATGAGCTTCATGGTATTTTTGTGGGCAGCTGTGCCGAACCACCCGCGGAAGGTCGAGTAAGCTGCTGCGACCGCTATATTGCTGACCCACTTGTTCGAACATAGTGGCACTGTAAATCAATCTGTCACATCTTGGGTTGAATCTCTCTGTGTGCAACTGCTTTCGTCCTGCAAATGAAATCATACAGTATACCCATACTCAGCACTGCAAATTCAGTGCTCCAGATTGTAGATCTGTTGAGTGTGGAACATACACCGCAAACTCCGCTAGTTGGAGCAAGCAGCGCTGACGACATCAACCAACAATCCGTTCCTTGTTCTCAACTTTTAACGATGCTTGCATCACCAGCTAGTGCACCTTGCAGCGTGATGATCGGATAACATGCGGATCTTTTCTATGCGAACGCATCAAGACACGGCCACACGATCTTCAGTATCTGATCTAGTTGCACACATTCCATTCTTATTGCTATCCGATGATGTAGCGCTCCACAAGCTTCACATCCATCACGATAATTACCTGATTGAAGAGTTTTGACACCTAGACTTCACTAGTGCACTGATAGCGAGGAGGGCGTAACGATCGGTCGAACAGAAATCAGATAGCTGGCATTGCATGGCTAGCAGCTTAGTCACAACCACTCGCAACGCAAAGAGACTACAAATGTATCTCTCAATCTCATTTACTGCTCCGTTACCTCGTTCTCGTCCTCGAAATACTGCTTCTTCTATGACAATCCGCCACTTTCGATATCATTCGCAGAATAAACTTCATGCAGATAGTCAAGCAAGTTTTAAGCACCATATCTAGCGTAGATTTCACAGGCCTACTAATGACTGGGACGTGTCAGGTGTGTTGTGGAATCTCTGGAACGAGCTTCGGACATATGTCACCTTACATAATCGATAATTCGCAGCAGTCATCGATCTCAGTTGCTCATTTTTCATATAGCTATTTGTCCCTAACAGATGCGTCCGGTTGTCAGCACCAGTATTATCGTGGTCAGCATATACACAGACCGACGCTAACGGAAGTCACAGAGAACGCTGGAAAGAGAGCTCTTCGCGGATGAGGGTGGGGAAGCGATAGCCAATGACAGCTAAGCACGGTGCATCAGCGCAACTAGTGTTGCTGTTGGAAACCTATTGATAGAACTCAGCGCTCCACAATTAATCTGTTCAGATGCTAGGCTACAGCTCAGAAAATACAGGTTCTATATAGCGTCCCAGCGCTAATTGAGCGTTAATGCAACGCTGTATAACTACTTTGTCAACGACGAATTGCATGTATATCTTACTTCAAATACCCCTGCATCATAGTTCCGACAGCTACCCCCTCGATGATTTTTGTACGGGACTAGAACACATGTGTTATTGCTTCATGTAGTGCTCATCACGGTCAGATACCATATTATGGCATAATCGACGTTTTCTGGTAACCAGAATCGCCCCAACCTCTACCCTCTTCTGCGCCGGTTGGTTGCTGCGTCGTGCTCAGTTCTATGAAGGTGGAATACATTGTCTGTGAGCCTTCAGATTCTTCAATTGTGTGCAATGTAGGTCTGTGTCCCACAGAGCTTCCGATGTCTCTCAGATAGTTTCGTGCATTCAGCCTGACATAGGACTATCAGGATAACTTTCAAATCCACAAGTTAAAGCCACGTACAAGGAAAGCACAGAGTTCACATAGACTGTGGATGAATGCATCAGATCATACTGAGGGGGGGAATTTGGATGACACCCACTCTTGCTGTCGATAAATTGGAATACAAGCCAGAGGTATTGATTTACATGAGTGTCCAGGGAGGCCAAATACTATCAATTCAAGTATAGATGAAAACTACGCTACATCAGAAGACTCACGGACAAGACTCACGGCGCTGACCTCGCATATTTGCGCGACTCTGATAAGCTATCAGCCATGCGTTTAATGGTGGCACCCCACCAATGTTGCTTACGTCGTCAATAGTCCGCGCTCGATGATGAATATCTTGAGTTTCTTGAGCATATGATCGGTACTGGGAACCGGCGGCCTCGGTCAGCTGTCATGAAAGGCAGATTGTGCTACCAACCCCCGAGATGCCGTTGTGCTGTGTTTGAAGTTGTAGTACAATAGTACCGTCACCACAATATCTGTCGTCGTAGCTGCAACCAGGTGGCTAATAGGAGGTGCCTTCTCCGATGCGCAGTTACACAGGGACCCAGTCAGAAGGAGGTGGTATCTCACCTTGCAAATCCCCCCCTCCATCGGACAGCCAAAGCCTGGTATATTTTGGTTGTCTAGGGAGCTTGTATTTGGACGTCAGCTGAGGGTAGCTGCTTACGATTCATAACAAGTGGGCTTACGCATAGACAACAGTGACTGTACGCATGAGGATCTGTACATAAGTGCTGCATAGTCAGAGATGTTAGATAAACCCACTGATTCCAGTCACTGTTGGAAGATTTAGAATGATCAATGATTGCTTGGTTATCCAAGTTCTCACAGAATGAAGTAATCGCGAGTAGTAGCTGCGAGAGACATGTGGGTGAGACCATATCACTACGATGGTAGCAGCATACTGGCAATATAACGATAACAATGCGATGTCGATTATGTGCCGAAGCTGGAATAAAGGTAGCTGTTCAGCATCAATATCATTCCAGCGTGAAGGTAAATACTTACTTGCCCAGATTGAGTATATGTAATAGCTAAAGTCGTAAAGTGTGACTTAGCACGAGGTAATAATATGACAATAAACAAACCATTGAACAGAAAGCTCAACGACCGCCTAGAAGCTGTAAGACAGTGCAACAATTTCATCAACAACCAGAACACATACCGTACAGATAAATTCTGCCTATTTCAGCGACGCGTCAGCTGTACCATGAGGCCAGATAATAGTGCTCAATAATACCATCAGGAGCATGCTATGCGATGTGCCGAGAACGTCCATCGTCAGTAAGTCTATAGGGAGATTTCACAGCGCATACGCACTTCGCGAATCCAGGATACTGAGAGACACTGTTGTTGGACATATCTTCACTTCTAGTCTTGTAGTATGTGTAAGGACCTCCGAGATGTTTGATTATCAGTTTCCAGAATATCTGCATGACATATCAAGCTAGTCAGGCGCTGAGGTGGTGGATAAACGAAGTAAGTCTTACGACGGCATTCAGTGCTACGATCGCAGAATCAAGTGACCTGCCACCAAAACGCTTAGTGCATTACTGACAACCGCGATTCATGGAGCTACCATAGCATAGCGACCTATTATTATGTCGGTGCGCTGTATGAGCAGAATATTACATAGAGGCTACGTCAACATACCATATGTTTCAGCCAGCAGCGGTCCTTTGGGTAGTGCCAGCAGTAATAGAAAACTTGAGCGCAGGTTATACCATAGAAGCTAAGCAGATTGAACTCTTGTTACAAGGAAGCAGCTGAGTGATTACCTACAATAAAGCAAATGTAAGTCCAAAAAATAGAGCCTCCGCAGCGGAATTGCTGTTTTCAGCCTGAATGGTTGACATTACAGGGCTTCAGAGAGGGGAGAGGGACGTCTAGTTCTAGCTAAGGCCTGATCTCTCAAAGTGCACAGAAAGTTGTTATGTTCCGTTCGAGGCGGTAAGATGCGAAAGAATCAGACACTGCCTGATCACGAAACGATGGAAGATGACAGGCTGCATGATGACAATGTGCTGTGGAACCACCATTTCTGCGAGTCGCGCGATATCGCACACGTTTGAAGCCCGTGGCGTACAGATCTATCAAGTTGCAGATCGCAGACTGGCACGTCGGCAAGCTACAATACGCAGCCCTCCCGTGAACGACTGTGTCGAAGATTTCAACATCGCCATTGGATCTCTAGGATCGGCGATCGCACAGATCGCAGTGTATGTCCTGACATACGTCAGCGAGTAAGTCACTTCAGATTCTGTTGCGTCGTAGCAGTGGGATATATACACCAACGCGTGGCGTCCCGCGCTGTAAGCGCGGGAAACAACGACCGTAGTATTGTGATCGGAACTTACAATAGACTCGAGTCTTCCTGAAACATGATTGGGCAACAGTGGGATCGCAATCCATAATGATAATTCGATTTCTCTCAAAGGATACAGTATATTGTAGCGGTATTCATGGAGGCAATTGGTCATTTCGTGAGACACGTTACACTTGCTTTTCTATAGCAACTTTGCTACTGTGATGCGTGACAGATAGGTGATGAAGCAATCAGTGCTACAGGGGTTTCGAGCAAACAGAATGTCGTCCATCAAGTATTGTGGCAGATAACAAGTGTCAGTAGCTATGATATGCTTCCGAAGGCGATGTGACTCGTTGACACAAAGGATCATGTTACATAACAACTTTTATGATGTACGAGTGATGGTTTCTTCATACACCTTGGCATAGTTTAAACCTTGCGGCACTATTGTAGGCACGTGGAGCCTGCATCAGCGAAGCGCGAGACCGTAGATCTACTCGTATTTACATAGATATACCTAGCAGGTCCTGTAACCATACTGTAGTTTCACGACCTTAGGCGTCGTCCCCCGTCCCCGAGGGTCTGTCGCCGTCGCCTATTTGCTCATTTGTCCCCCCTGTCCCCAGGGTCTCGTCGCCTAAGCTGCGACTTCAACACAATTATGGGAGATCCATCGAGGGCTGAAGCGCTGAAGTTTGAATCATTGGCAGTCAGCGTGAAAATGCTCATTGAAATGCTCACCAGGCACCCTGTGCAACAGTACTAATGACAATAGAGTATTACCCCTGCACTCGAACAACCGGTCGCCTATCAGCATGTCGTCAGTGTCCCCTGTCCCCGCCCCTAAGTTCCCCTTTCTCACGATCACGTGCATCACCTATCGCTGTCGTCTAAGGTCGTGACACCACAGTAGCCGGACTGGTATACTCATGTATAACCCCCCTATAGTGGCAGGTCCGTGCAATAGCAAGCACCCAAGGGACGGGTTCTTGCAAGGACCTCACATGAGGCCCTTGCTATTGTGAGGAGTGCACAGTAGTGGTCGCCTGGGCAGATGGCAGTGTGGGTTCCAGGAATGCAGCTCTTATAATATATCACAATGCTTGCTGTTACTACAAACAGCACGTCAGTGATGAGTCACCACAAGCAGAAAGGAACAAAGGAGGGACGTACATGGTCATGGTCGTGATGTCTACCACAAAGGATGGGGAGAAGAGGCCTGTCCACTAGTGATGTGCAAAGACCGGCTCGGCTCAAAGCCCGGGGCTTGGGCCCAGCTCAGGCTCAGGCCGGGGCTTATAGGCAATCAGGAAGGACCTCAAAGTTATTGGTTTGTACAGCTCAAAATTGCAGCACAACACATTCAGAATGCACATATGTCCGCTATTTATTGTTGTCCTGATCTACAAGTACTTTTATAGCTGCCCATGACACTGACGAAAAATCTAGGTCTCGATCACAACCCCGATCGCAACCCTGATCGCAATAGTTACGAAGTTCTGCACCAGTCACAAGTCATTTTATGGTTGTTGAGAATATTTAGGATGAAAGTATGCAAAATCTTGTACCAACGGACCTATTTTCGCTCATTACAACAAAGCTACAGTTGCGCGCCTAAAGCCACCGGCTCAGGGCTCGGCTACGGCCGGCTCACAATCCAAGCCGGGCCCTGAGCCACCGTAAGCCGCCCCCAAGGCTCGGCTTGGCCCAGCTCAAGTCGGCTTGGCCAGGCCCGGCTCATGGCTTTGAGCCGGGCTTTGCACATCACTACTGTCTACCATACATGCTTTGTGTCCGTGATGGACTCAGGTGCATGAGACACAAATATGATGATGTACTGGTCAGTCGCATCACCTGCATGCAGCCTGCCATGGCCGAGTGAGTGAAGTGAGCTGGGTGTGAGGAAGAGGAGAGGCTGACACATGCTACAACCTAAGACACACACTGGGTAGAGTTTCAGTCAATTATCTTAATCTGCCAACTGCCCTTCGCTTAAGAAATCGCAGTTGCAAGCTAGGTTTGCACGCAGATTAATCTGCTAACTGCGGCAGATTAATCTACTGTGACAATAAAATGGCACATCCCGGATTCGAACCAAGGACCTTAGCACAGATGAGAATAACAGCATCGCAGCATAATTAGCCAACTGAGCTACAGTGCAATTGTTGTCACCCTCATTTTAAGCAATATATAGAGTATTTTGTAAACTTCATTTTCGCAGTTTAACATCTTCTATAACACAAATACAAATGAATCTGCCTCTCAAGACCTGTGATTCCAGTGTATTCAGCTTTCCCATGGTGAGTTGCTCCAGGTCAAGCATGGTAAAACAAGCTACCACTATCATTGATTTCTGTATGCTTGTTGGAGCAGTTAGTTGCCTTGATGATTTGCGAAAATTGTGTGTACAATTTGCGTTATATATATTTTAATTGGTCAATGGTAACTGTTGCCACAGTGGCTCAGTTGGCTAATTACGCCGTGATGCTGTTATTCTCATCTGCGCTAAGGTCCTTGGTTCGAATCCGGGATGTGCCATTTAATTGTCACAGTAGATTAATCTGCCGCAGTTAGCAGATTAATCTGCGTGCAAACCTAGCTCGCAACTGCGATTTCTTAAGCGAAGGGCAGTTGGCAGATTAAGATAATTGACTGAAGTCCCTCACACTGGGGGGAAGGGGGCTTGCACAAAGGCGCCTTCCTGATCCTGGGCATCTAAGGCTGAAGAGGCCAAGACAAGTCTGAGGTTCGCTCGAGACTGTCGGCCGAATATATAGAGTATACTATTTGTACATGTTATAGTGCATGGGTTGTAAGGCTGTTGACACAGGTATATGATTGGTCTAGCTACGGGGCTGGTATGGTATTGGAGTGCAGGAGCATATGCGATGTGAGTCCATGGTGACGTAGTGGATCAAGCCCGAGTCGGTGGTTCTTGTCGATCAGGGGTTCGCCGGTAATGGCAGGGTTCTATGTCCGTGATCAGGGTGTCTGCAGTCCAGGTTCCCAAGGGAGTGGTACTAAGGAGTGGTGTTAGCCGGGAATGTGGACTGGCCAGTATGGGCTGTGTGTGACGTAGGGTGATCGAGCATGATCAGCTGCAATCGGTGGCGGCGCTTCCTGTGACTGGTAGGGTTCTCAGTTGTACAGGGCATTGTCCACTGGGTTTAGAGCCACCATAGGCTATGGGTCATAGTGTACATAGTCCTTGCCAGTAATGGCATGTAGTCCGTGGTCTGTGATGACCGTGTAGCCGGTAATGGCTGTAGTTCGTGGAGATGGGAGGCATAGGGTGTGGTTGGTTGGGTGAACATGGTCCTAGCCATGAGTCTGGTGGTTGTGGTGCATTCAGACAAGGTGGTACATGTATGAGGTATGATCCAGGTAGCAGGGGCTTAGTTGGGTTAGGTGCTACTGGGCTCATCGTACTTTGTTGGAGTCACGTGACTCTTGTTGGCTTTGTACTGGACTGGACGTGTGGTCTGGGACTAGGGTTCTTAGGCGTGGCTGGTGATGTTGTTAGCTAGTGCCTGGGGTGGTTCATGTATGGGGCTTGGATCTAGCTTAGGCATTGGGTTTCCAGCTTCAGGGGTGCTCTTGATGATCGGAAAAGGTACTGTGCCTAAAGGCTTGAAATTGGCGTGTGACAGAGGCATGACTCACTGCTGTGCATGCAAGAATGCCATGGCTGCCCACTTAAATAGTGTGTCAATGTCCTCCTTGCAGACTGCCTGTGCATCTGTGTTGTAGGGCAAGCACTAAGGCTCCAACCATATAATGTATATACCGTGTATACATGGTTTTATATATATAATATATACATATATTTACATGTGGCCAAGTACATGGTATATACATGGTATATTATATGGTATATGGTTGTTGTGACTGCATTCATATTAGACCCTCAATTGATGATTTGAATAGTGTATCTGAACTAGTTATGTGTCTTACAGAATGTACAGTGCAGTGGTGATATGAGATTTGGACAATCTGGTGGCTGCTACACAAATGCTATGCCATAATAATCTCACATAGTGATTGCATCATGCATTAGACTCATACATACAAGTTTTCCACTACCTCACACATTGTGCACAATTACTAAGCTTGTTATGGATCAAATATCTGTTCAGCCAAAATAACTAAGTCAAGCTACTCAGTGTGTTGAGTAGCGCACTACTCATTTGACTCCACAGAATCAGAGCATTGATATACAAGCTGAGGACTTAATTGCTCAAGCCTTTGAGAATGAGTATAAGATCCTTGTTTTCCAACAAGGTTGAGCTGAGGAACTTGACTGGTATGTACATCAGGTTTTATACTACCATTCGTTAATTGGGGTCATAGTGTCCTTGGTACTGCTACTATTAAGTCTGTTAGGCTAACATTCTAAGTAACAAAGGGGAAGCATTGCAGTTGAGCACAACAAGGGATGAAACAGAGTGTCATGGTTTTTCTAGGCCTCAATATACACCCCTCTACCAGGCTCAAACCAACGCCCTCAATCACTCCCCTAGTGGTGATTCCCCCTTAGCCACGTCCACACCGCCAGTGAGTCACATGACATAAGTGGATTAGATTAGATATCATTGGACGTAGGTAGCACCTGGCACTGCCCCCTACTTACATAACCATCTCATTATGATATATGACCTATGCGAACGTTCTAGATACATAGGGGTATTTCACATAGCATGCATGGACCTTGTCATTAGGGCAGGTCCCCATCTCAGTAGTGTACGCTCCCCATGTATATATATGCCACAACTGAGGTCTTACAACCTCAGTCCAATGATACTCAGCTTGGGGCGTGTGTGCCCCCAGTCTTACTCATCTCATCTCCCTGTCTGCCATCTGCAACACCACCCACTTCACTCTACCCTCACTAGTCTGGGACTATGACCTTAGCAAGACCCTTGCTAACGCGATATAGGGTGACACTTAGAGTCTAGGGGTTAGGTGGTGGACATAGACTGTAAGTCTGTGTCACAGAGAAGATGTATGGTTAGACATATGAGATCAGCTAGAACGTGATGAGACAGCAGGCTATGGGTATAGGGCTGTTATACATGAAACAGGGGCCTACAGCTGAGCAGAGGTCCCTAGAGTGAAGTGCATGATGAGGCAGTTGAATGCTAAGTCCTCATACACAGTGAGGCATCAAAAAAGAATACAAATGTACTTGCAGAGACTGTAACAAAGCCATTCCTGCTACTTGTGCGGTTGTTGAATGTTGAACACTGATTTTTTCCTCACATTGGCCAAGTGCTGATACCTGTAGCATGTCATTAAAGGAAGAGACATCTCCATAGCCATATGGGCAAAGCAATGGCTATGCCAAGATGTCTACAAGTTTACTGTCCAAAAACCATGTAAACCATGTATATACTATGTATATACCATATACCATATATTTACCAATTTCCTGTACATGTATATTATATGGTTGGAGCCTTAGCAAGTGCATGTGGAGAGTCACTGTGTGACACACGCACAACCTCAGACACACTGGGGGAAGGGGAATCACTCAGAGGCGCCTTCCTGGTCCGGGCATCTAAGGCTGAAATGGCCAAGACAAGTCTGAGGTCCGCTCAAGACTGTCTGGCGTATATATACTCCTACACTGTTTGTACATGTTATGGCATGGCCTTTAAGGCGTCAGTGCTACGGTAATATAGTAGCTACGTGGTGGCCGGTAATGGCATCAGGGTGCAGGATCGTAGAGCACGGGACGGCCATGGCAACGTAGCGGGATAGGCTCGATCAGGGGTTCTCGTCGATCGAGGGTTCACCAGTAATGGTGGGGTTCTATGTCCATGATCAGGGCATCTGCTGTCCAGGTTCCCAAGGACTGGTACTGAGGGGAAGGCACGTGGCGGCCCAGGTTCCCACGTGCTGGTACTGAAGGATGACGTCTGCCGGGACTGTGGACTGGCCGGTATGGGCCATGCGTGACATAGGGTGATCGAGCATGATCGGCTGCGATCAGTACATAGAGTCCTGTGACTGCTAGGGTTCTCAGTCGTACAGGTGCTGCCCGAGGTCGGTGTTGCTCGTTAGACTAGGGCGGCTGGAGTTTAAGGCCTTCCGTGGGCCTTTGTCCATATAGTACATAGTCCGTGCCAGTAATGGCGTGAGTCCTTGGTCGGTAATGACCAGGTGGCCAGTGATGGCGGTGGTTCGTGGAGACGGGAGGCGTAGGGTTCGGTTGGTTGGGTGGACAGGGTCCTAGCCGTGAGTCTGGGTGGTTGTGACCTGATGAGGTATGGTCCAGGCAGCAAGGGGTTGGCCTGGTTAGGTGCTGCTGGGCTCATTGTGGTTGGTTGGGGTCACGTGACTGCTATTGGCTTTATGTTGGACTGGACGTGTGGTCTGGGATTAGGGTTCTTAGGTGGGGCTGGTGATGCCATTAGCTAGTGCCTGTGGTGGTTTGTCTATAGGGCATGGATCTAGCTGAGGCATCGGGTTTCCAGCCTCGGGGGTGCTCTCGATGATCGGAAAGGGTACTGTGCCTAGAGGCTTGAAATTGGCGTGTGACACTTGTCACAGATTTATCTGGGGCTTACAGCATTTTTCCTATGATTATAGCAATTTACCTGGGAATTATACGTCTAACTACAAGTCGTCTACGCCACTCACGCTTACGCTCACGCTTACGCTCACGCTTACGCTCACGCTTGGCTAACGCCTCGCTAACGCTAAGTGTAACCCTTGGCTAACGCTTGGCTCACGCCAAACCCTATGGTCTCGCCCGTCAGAGCAAGACCAGCCACGTCATAAGATCTTAGATCATAATGATAGGCCGAGCGCGGCACGCTCGCATAATAATGTCCACACGTACAAACAGTGCCTCGCGGCCTTGTACTATTGGGTCAGCCTTCACGGCTTCCCACCGCCATAAGATCCTCGATCACAATGGCACCTCAGGCGCGCCACGCCTTCGCATAATAATGGCAACACGGCCAAATAGCACTATATTAGCATCAAGGCAATATCGCTATAGGCTACGGCCTTCTCGGCCTCCCACGGACTCGGCGTTCACCAAGTCCCGGGCTTCTGCCATCACGGCGTTGCCCAAACACCGGTCCTCGCCTCACGGCTAAGACCACCATATGTTCCGGTAACCATCCGGTCCGGACATATCACATGCTACGGTGCCTGCTGGCCCAATAGCATTACGACCTCGGCGTTCCGCCTTGGTCAGCATACGATGACCGGCCAATCGCCATTATACCTCACGGTATCCGGCAACCGGCATCCCTTATACCCGGGCTGCGCCCGCATTCATATGTCCATCTACCGATGAGACCACATGCTCTCTCTTTACCATTGGCTCGGCCATTACCGGCGGGTCACGGCCTTTGTAGAGTAGTCGTACCACTTGGTCGTCCTTATGGCAACCAAGCCCACACTCCTTATCGGGCATGCACTATACAGTAGCACATGACCCGTTATATATGTGTATATAAGTAGGGCCTTGACGGCCTATAACTTTAGTTCTATTCTTCTCGGCGTACGCCGTAGAAGAACCTCCTACCTCCTACTGCGTCTGATAACCTCTTCCTCACCTAAGTCGCCTAGTTCATCGCAGGATACTGGCTTGGTGAGTCCCACAGAGCCATCTGTGTCAACACTGTGGATGTGTGTGGTGGGTAGCACCATGACAGTCAGCAAGACTATATGCTCGAGGGAATTCAAATGTGTTGATCATGCTGGACAGTGAATAGCTACTGTATATGTGGCATGAGCATGGCGGATGGGATGCAGTGCACCTGCCTGCAAGTTGTAAAGCACATGCCATGGGCCACAGCATGTGTCACAGATTTGTGTGGCATGGGACAGATGCTGAGGGAGGTACGTGTAGTGTGGGAAGATGAACAACATAAGTAGCCAGACCCACAATGACAGCTGAGCTGTCATTGATGCCCTTTTGGTGGAGTGGTACTATCACGGTACCTCAGTACTGCGATACTGTCCTTGCCATATGCCTCTAAGTCTATGCACAGGCCCTTACACCAGTTCAGCAGAGCAGAGAGGGGGCACAGCCAGCACACAGTATGTGAGATCCCAGGGACTGGCTCTGAGGATGAATATAGTACATCTGAGGGCTAAGCCTCAGACATCGTGCTACTATGTACATGCTGCACTGCTAGCTAAGTGCCTGCCCTCAAGGGATCAGTGCACATGTAACTACTGTAACTAAGGTGATGCTGCATGTAACTACTGTGACCGTGGACGGCACTAATGCCCCTACTTATCTACGACATGTCCGTTATCTAATCTACCGGTCATGTTACCTACACCGAGGGCATGCCACAGCTCACACTGTGACAGGTACATCACTCTCATGGGTTTGGTCATGGGTTCAGCCAGGTCCCATGACAGTGTGCATCTCAGTCCAATAGTGCCACATGCTGCTTCTTGTTCAGTGGGACATGTGTAAGCAGACAGACTGGAGCACGCCTGCTAGGAGGAGAGAGAGCACTAGCAGTGGGCGGGTTAGAGATGTGCATGTGACAGCCTGCACTCAAGACATCAAGAGGATGATATGGGTTGAAGAAAAATCCACCAAGAGCCAGGTTTTATGGGACTTGACAAGATTTGAGAGCCAACCAAAAGCATGACAGGTTATGAAGTATGATGAAAGTGAAGTGCAGGTGTTGCCTGATCAAGTAAGGGGCTTACTAGATTGGATGGGGCCATGTCATGACTACACTATACCCAGATGTCATCCTGCTCCACATGGAGGCCATTGCCACCATACCAGTCATGCCCCAAGGCCAGCTGCACCACATGTGCACTATTTCCACATTTACTATGTGCTGAATGGAATTTCAGACTGGTATATAATGAGAGCTTGCAGTATTGCATGTAGACCGTCCATGTACGCTCAATGTAAGGTATTTCTTGCAATTGTCGATGCCCCCCTTTCTGCAATGCATTTGATCCTGATAGTAGCTGTAACTGGCCTGTAATTTATATACACATAATTAAGTAGAAGTGTACATCTTGATCCTACCGATAGGAGTCCTGTCCTAATTAATCCTGCTATTAATATTTCCATCCTTACTAATCCTGCAATTAACACTTCCATCCTGCTTGATCCTGCAGTTAATATGTCTGTCCTCTTTGATCCTGCAATTAATATACCAGTCCTCATTTATCATTTGCTTTCAGTGTTGTTCTTGGATGGTCCACAGAATACCCCATGGATAATATCTGCTCATATCTACATATATCTACTGAGCTAGTATTTACAATAGTTGATGGACTAAATATGAGACCTTATGTTTTGCCGATGTGCATGGTTGACCGCTATCGGTATGTAGGATACCATGCTAAAGAGATGGATGTGCCCATGCATTCCAGTGAGATATACAGCCTTTCCTTGGAATTATTGGTCAGACTTGGTCATGAACATTTTCTACGAATATTGGTCATTGTTCCAGTCTTGGAAGAATATGTATATATACAGCGAGGCGGTTTCCTCCTGACACATTACCAGCTTTGGAATTGAATATTGAATAGCAAACACTATGACAGATTGCAGTGCAGTACAGGCTTGGCATTCAGCCAACTTATGCACACACCAGGTGCCCTCACAATGAGAGCTATGTATGTTTCCAAGTATCTATGATATTGTCATGGGCAAAAGCTTTCCCTAATGACAATGAGCCCGATCCGGTCCCAAGACTCCACACACCCAGCCAGGCCCGGGTCATACATTGGAAGGACCTGGATCATATCCAATCATGACCCATGACCATGTTCCCACATGGCCACGATGACTGCTACATATTTCATATGTTACTACACTTCTATGTTTCAGAGTCTGGCTTAGACCCCTACCCTAGTCCCGCACCAGACTTCCTAATTGCCATATATAGTACAAACATGTACAAACAGCCTAGCAGTATAATAGCAGGCCTCGTTCAGCTGGTAACCCCGGTCTGAACTTGGTGTTCATCCACTTCACTCCCCTCAGTTTGCTCTAAGGTTTTAGTGGCCTTGTCAGATATGAGATAGTGGATTTGCAATTAGAACAACATTTGAGCAATCTCTATGATGTATCACTATCAATTTCTAAACCGATGCAAGAATATATAAGGCTGTTGCTAATGATGCTTGGGAACTCTCAGAGCTACATGAAATCTAGTGCAGAATTTCATGCCAGTCGTAGTATGGGAATAAATCAAAACTAGTATCTTTCATCATCAGCAAAGATTTTTCATAAATGATGCTGATCAGATAACAGCACTGTCTCCTTCCTTCTCTCCGTCACAAGGGTCACTCGTTGAAAATCTCATTGAAGCTGAAACCAATCTCGAATGATTTGCATCAGACATGGAAATACATGCCAACATGCTGAACAGATCTATAGACTGCCAGGGCACTCAATGCATGTAAAATGCAGTTCAGTATGTAAGTTCCGGGTGGTATTTGTCTATAACTAAAATCTATTTGTTGTTCTCATTTCTCGAGCTCCTAAGTGCAGCTCAAAGGTGAGCGGATGTACAAGGACTTGCAAGAGCGGTAGTAGCGCAACAATGTACATACAGACTTGTGACAGATCAGAGAGTTTGGATGAAGCACTTTGTCAATTTGAGTGGTGTGGAATAAGTTCAGTACACTACTTGGGTTTACTGTAACTACAACCAGGCAAGTATAAGACAGATTGGATTTTAGATCGTGACTTGACGGGAGAGACGCCGCACTCTGTGGCGCTCAATATTGCCACAAAGTGGTTGAGTTGGATCAGCGTAATGACAAGAGATTCTACCTTCTGGGATTTCGCTTTCTCACCTTATGTCCTGCCGTACATCACACTTCAGAAGGCATTCAAGGATATGTAAACGTTTGCAGGCTCCCCCGCAGGATATATCATAGGTTATTTCCACATCTCAAGCTGGCCATTGTGCCGCGATGCGACTATTAACGTTCATCTGCGAATGTTGGGAACGGTCCGTGGGTGTATATAGCAGAGACAGCTTGTCACTACTGCAAAGTGTATTCGAGTCAAAACCTCCCGCGTTGCATCACAATAGCAATCGAATGACCTCCCAGGAAGTGGCAAATGCTCAGAGACAAAACGGTAGTGTGGGACACATTGAGCCGCACGGACGTGGCGAGAACCTCGGTGTACGCGCTACCTTGGACACAGAACGTTAGCACTTTACAGCCCACAGTCCCCAGGTCGCGAGCCCCACGCAACCAGGGCCCGCCTTCCACATCTTACCAACGCTCGCAAAATTTCCGGGGATATCTATCGCGTCTTGCGTCCCCACCGCTCTGAACCTACTCTGACAGGGAGCAGGCGAAAGCAGAAGCGTCCAATCGAACGCTCTCACGCCATCCTTGCTACCGCCCTATGAGCAGATGTGATCCTGCGGAGCGGAGTCTGTCAGCGACGGAAAAAGGTGGGACCGGTACCGCACGAATATGGTCGTGAGCTTGTGTCCGGTATTGGCATACGGATCTGGGGTGGCCTGGCGCTCCGGAGCGTGGGCAGCGCTAGGTCATGCCCGGATCCCATGTTTAGCTCGGACCCTGCGCTATCGCGCCTGCGATTGTGCGATCTTCCGAGAGGGCTGGTTCTCAGACATGTGCTTGGCCGCGGCGATCGCAGTGCCAGTGAGGTACGACCAGCGAACACGCGTTCGGATTTGTGCAGTGAACAGCGCAGTTTAGTTGCACAGCATAATCGCCGTAGAGAACGTGCTAAGCTCAAGGTTAGCGAACGCGACGCTTCACCGCACGAAGCGCGACCCTCACCGAATTCTATTTCGGTGGTCGCATGACGCACGGAGATGCATGCAACGAAGTCCTTGGTATGTACGTGCAGCACCCTAACGGCGCGACACCCTAACGTAGTTGCATGTATGAATTATTCTACATTGGTACACGAATTTTGATCTCGCACTGGAACGTCCACGACCTGAGTCCACCGCCCGCATATCATATAGCGCCGGGAAGAGAGAACAGGCGGGAAGGGAATCTATGGTCGGGTATGGGTATAGTACAGCGAAGGACCCTGAAGTAAGCACCAAGGAGAGTATTACCACCGGGAATTGCCCAAGAAGAGGTAAGTGCAGTGACGAAGCAGACGGGGGGCTCCCAGCATGGCGAGGGATCGAAGCAGCGCCAGGATCTGGTCGCGAGCTGGCGGCGGCGATGCGTCCGCGAGTTTTGCAGGAACACACATGACCGCGCATGTGCCCGACGTCATGCGTTCAGCCGGTGGAACCGAAAGCGAGCGAGCAAAGACATGATCTAAGGGGCGTGCGGAGAAGAGAACGTGAACGGTAGGAACAGAACTGGTACAGTGGGCCCGAGCAATCCGCACGCGAGGAGAAGAGGAGCGGACTTCATACGAGTGTCGATTCAGATGGCGAAAATGCGAGGGCGAGGGCGAATGCGAATGCGGGCGACAGCAAGCAAAGCAGCAGGTGAATTGACAGCAAGAAGCAGGAAGCAGTGGCATGTGAGCGCCTCGAGGGAATGGGTCTCAAGCCGGCACGTAATAGTACACAGAGCGGGGCCGGTAGGCGAGTTGTAGTGCGATGCAAGCTTAGTACGGGGGTTGTTTGAACTCCGATATGGCTTCCTTAGGATCGGTATCGTCGCTGTCCGACTCTGCTTTGATGATCTTGCCAGTCACATCGTATTGCACAAACGACCTGTCGCACGGCAGACTCTCAGATACGGCTGCGAATGTTTCCATCTGCAAGGATTGACCGACAGCGATGGTTAGACCTTTGAGATGAACGTAATCCAACACATACTAACCTGAACGTGCACGCCGTCCTTCTTGTCGGTTATGGATGTCACCGGAGGAATACGACTACGACCTCCGTGACTGAACTGCAGTTGCGATGCAAGCGTCGAGCCACTGCAGCGAGTTAGATAACTTGTCCTGTAATGCAGACAGAGCACATACCCATATAGCTCCACGCCGGGTGAAGTGTAGTTACTCAATCTCCGTACGGCGCGGCATGCAACAACCTAACCGAATTGAGTTGGTGCGGAGTCATCATGAGAGGACAATCGGGACTCACCGTCGAGGCCACCGCAGCAGGTACGTTGGCGATGATTGACATTACCGCATTAAGGTTCAGTAACATGAATATCTAGTCGCATGTAAGCCAAAATTAGCCATCACTCGAGGGCATGCTCACCGTTGCCAGCAGGTTTGCCAGGAAACTACGCGTGTCAATTTGTCAGTGTCAAAAGCGGTTACGCTGGCAACAAAGATACCCACGCAATGATGAAGAAGATCAACCCGTCGCCGAAAATAAGCTGTACAATGCGACTTTGGTCTCGACGGCGCGTCGGGAACGCGAGCTTGTAGGCGGTGAGCGTGAGCACGGTGAAGTCGAACGCCATCGAGTAGATGAACGTCGCCGCAAGCAGCGTGTTGTCCGTGTCGGTGATCGCGCACCCTTCGCCCGGAATCCATGCTGCCTTGATCAGGATGCCTGCGCAAGATGAGCATTGGTATCTCTGTGAAAGAATGTAGAAATGAAACCTACCGTGCAGCAGTAATGACCAATGACCGAGTATGACACATACAAGCGGCACGACAATGTACCATTCTTGTGACCACACCGCCATTCTGAGAACCTAATATCAGTGTCCATTCACAACGTACGAAAGTGTCCCCAAAGGGAATATATCTGCGTGATCATAAGAAGCACAGATAACGAAACAGCTATTTGAATCACGCATACAATGTGTACTCGAGAGCGGCCCATAGGCGAATAGAGGGTGTATATGCGCAGCAAACGTTGTATATGCGCTCGAAAGTTTGATAAAGACTTACGTTCTCAGCGAGAGGTTAATGCTCGCCAGTCCAATAGAAGAGTTTCCAAAGACCTGGGACGGAGACTAAGCGCAGGACCGCGAGTAGCGTCATCACTACACACATACCTGGTTGTAAGTGTACAGCGCCTGGCAGTTGACGGGTCTTTCAAATGGGAATCAATCTCTGGAGTCAACAAAACCTCATGTGGCGCATACTTTGTGACGTTCAATGCTATCGCTCTGCATTCCGCGAGGTTAGTTCGTGCGAAACGTAGCGTCGATTGGCTACTCACATGCCAATGAGAGCAAAAAGTAAAAAATATCGACCGGCGAAGTAGAAAACCTGGTCATCGTCAATACTGAGGGGCGCATACAGTCAGCCCAGCTCGCGCACCATTGGCCATCTGAACTTCCTCTTCCCACTGATGAAGTCCCAATCAAACGGGAGTGAAGTGAACCACTCCCAGCTGTTCATTCGCTCAACACACTGCACGCATCACGCGCCACGCCACCTACATGTACAGCCCCAGCAGACAGTGCATGAATCTGCTGAACGCAACTACCAAAGGACACGTTAGTACCTTGATTTTGAAAATCATCCGCAGGCTGGCGGCTGAGTGCCCCGTGCGCCTGCCGATAGCGGTACTGACCAGAGTCCTGTTCGATCTCGGCCGTTGATTTCCAGTCGACCATTTTGATGATCGCGTGGGGTACGGGAGTGTGGACCGGGTATGTAGACAATGAGCGCCCTGGGCGGAAGGGGCGGATGACTCGAGCAGTGACCGAGGCTCAGAAGGAGGGGAGAGGACACTATATAAGCATGTTAGCGCGGAGGGAAGAAGTCGAGCATGCTCGTACCGAAAAGGAAGCAGACTTTGCCTGAGAATCGGACGAAGTGAGCGAGGGCCCACGCCGCAGCTTCTCAGATTCAATATCGCTCCGGCACTCACATGCTGCATATGATCATGTCACCTCCCCATCAAGCCCGTATTGGCCGCGGTGCTAGAGACGACGCTGGCAAACTGCCTGAACATACACACAGCCATGGTCGACTTGCAGCCGGCTCTCCCACTCGCGAAGAGACCAGCCTGCAGGGTGGCCGCCTTCTGTTCGAACACTGCGTACCGCCGAATTCTCAGGCGACTGATCTAGGTCGCTTAGTCAGCCTGCGCCACTATTCCCGCCCAGAAAAGGAAGTCGTACACGTTCCCTTCCGTCCGCGAGGTTCTGAGCTCGAGGCGACGCGAACTCTTGCCGATTCTCCATCTGAAGGCACGGCAAATAGTGTCGCGCTCTAGTGCGTTTCTATTGTGGGCACAAGTCGCAGAAGAGACGCAATCGAACAAATCGGTGCAGTTGCTTCATGTTGCCTTCACCGAAACAACATCTCCGCCCTGGCCAAGCCTTCGCGATTTCGACGG
Organism: Wolfiporia cocos; assembly: GCA_029448655.1. Classification (NCBI taxonomy): domain Eukaryota; kingdom Fungi; phylum Basidiomycota; class Agaricomycetes; order Polyporales; family Phaeolaceae; genus Wolfiporia; species Wolfiporia cocos. Next base: position 1,012,757 of record JACCLO010000008.1, on the reverse strand, counting down.
TCTGTCTTTAGCAGATAGCCTCACTCGGAACCCTCAAGCGGCCGGAAGGGGGCGACGACTCGTCCTTCTACTCGTCGAAGGGACCTACAAGCTCAAGCTCGATGTTGACTCAGCGACGTACGCGTATCGAGCGCACCAATTCTGGCAACATCTGCCAGGGATACAATTGCAGAAGTATCACGGGGGCAGGGCGGCGTGTGGCGCCCCCGGTGATGACCAGCTAATGACTTGGGCAGGGCCCTTACCTGTCGTGCAACCACACGGTTGCGGTGATTTGACGGCGATCCCCCAGCAATTCACGCATCAAGCCACTATTCTGTCCTGATATCAACTTCTCGTCAAGTAGATCCTCCTCTTTGCTGGTCTGGGGGCCTGCAAAGATTTTGCGGTATCTGTGTCTCCACCCTTAAGCGTATGCATCCCCCGGAGTATCCTGTTCACGTCTCGGAGCCGACCCCGCTCTACAGTTCTCAATCTGCACCACGAAACCTATCAGCGTGGTCATCCACACACCAGAAGTTGTGACTTTTCTCATTATCAGATGACCACCGAGGGTCCGAAGCCCGTCCTGTCCTAAGCAACCGCACCCGCGAAGCTACCACAAGGAAACGCCCAATTGCGGGTGGATCATCCCAAGCGCACCTCCTGCACTTCGCGCTGCCGCCGCGCGCGAAATCAGGACCGTTGGCGCGCCTATCACGCGCTAAGGCGGCCCGCATTCTCGCAAAGATCGCAGCGACGGCGACGCCCACGAACGGCCTAGCGTCGATTCGAGCGACGGGCATGGCCGATGGTCTGTGCGGGGTCCGTCTAGAATCCCCCGCACGCCGCGCATTATCAGCGCCTGTCGGGCTGGACGCCCCGCCGCCTACTGAGCACATATACCGATCACCCAGCCCTCCATCATGACCGTCGCCACACGGCGTGTTCCGCGGAACGCCAGCGCCGTCGCGAGGGTGCACGCGGATTTCGCGAAATTTCTGATGTGCAACTCAAATTCGCTGCGCGGGCGCACGCGGAGGGGTTTATGATATCAATCAATTTGCAGACCAATTGCGAATGAGAAATTTGGGGTGCTGTGGGCGTCCGTGTAGGGCTCGCCGCTGCCGGAAATAGTCTGCCCGGCCCAGACGTGCGCAACGCACCAGTGGAGCGGCGCTTCGCCCACCATTCTTGTGGCCTCTCTCGAGGGAAGGGTGCATCCCGCGAGACGGCAGCTGACGCACTGCAACCATCGCTCAGTTCCTCCGCATGCTCGTCGCAAAAGGAGACGTCGAGACCTGCAGCGCTGTCGCGAGGTTGTTACGGAGGCTAAGAAGCCTCGGCCGCACACGCCAGGGTTGCTCCGCGGACGTGCCGAAATTGAATGGCCAATTTCCGCACGGCGCGCGCTCTAGCGGTGGCGGCCCTAGGCAGGCGTTCGGCGAAGAAACACGCGCCCCGGCCAGATCTGTCGAGGATCATTCCCAGGCGAGCTGGTGCACTCCGCAGGTCTGCGGGTTCTGGCAGCCGAGTACCTCTGCAGTGTGCTCGTATATCGTGTATTGTGCTTCGTGCGTCGTGCGTCGTGCGTCGTGCTGTCTCCGTCGTCTTGACGGATATTGACAATCCGGATGCACCATGACAGGACTTCACAGCCGACGTGTTGTCGGCTGATCTGTACGCCACACAAGCGAAGGCAGCACTGATTGCCGAATCCCCTTCCCAATGCGGACGCTCCTCCCAGCGGTGCCTGACTCCTGGATCCGTAGGACATCATGGATCAGCTAAGCTCGCCTGACACTCGATAAGGCGCGTCTTGTCGCCCAGGACAGGTTAAGGTTCGTGCTTCTGGAAAGCTCGATATACTGCAAAATGGCAGATGTGGCTCTACCGCAAAATACGCGAAGTTTTGGTGTGCACAACGCCTTTCAGGGTCGCCGCGAAACGCTCACGGATGCCATCAGCGCGTCTTCATGGGCTCGGGCTATGACCGGTGCCGTAAGTCCGTAGTCGCACGAATGAGATGTTATTGACATATCGTTACCGAGGACATTCCTGCAAGCAATCGACACTGGTCTGCGACAACTGCATCAGTGTCAATAATGCCCAATCTCGGCGGAAATGACATTCGTATACAGTTGCGGGTGTTCTAGCCACATATGAAGACGCCCCGAAATGAAGAACAATCATCTGAGGCCTGCGTCCTGACCCTCTCGACCGCTCTGTTCTTGAGCACTGACAAGCACATCAAGTCTTGATATTTGCTCGACCCTACGACGTTCTGGTGCGCATCCGTACGTCATCTTCCCCATGCAGTTCTCTCCTTTGAGGCTGCCATAAAAGGCAGCACCCACCACCACACGGTGCACTCCAAGGAAGCATGCAAAAGCACTTTATCATACCGCGACCACAGCCGCTCCCACGTCCCTGCGACCTTCCAGGCCCGGACGACGGGAGCCTGCGCTGGGAAAATCCTCAATCACGCTGATCTGCGGCCGGGCGCCTGATCGCGGTCCGCGCCACTAAGCCTTTCTCAGCATAAAGGAGAACGCGGGCGCGCCCGTCCGCAGAACTTCGTGCTGCGAGAAGCGTTGGCGCTGGCACGTGCGAGGGATGAATCGTCGTATACGCGCCGAAATTGATTGTGGGTATGTCATGCGCGTGGGATCCGAGCGGGCTGCGCGCGTTGACGGCATCGGCGAGGGTTGGTTCGAAGGAGGCGTTTAGTCATTTGGCCGCCGTCGAACGTGAGCGTGGACGCGGGGCGTGGACGTGCGACGCGCGCCTCGGGACGCGCCCCCACGTCGTGCGCGAGCAGGCTGCACGCAGCGCTTCGACTATCGCACAAGCAATGCCATACCTCTCCATCAACATGGAGGACATGCGCGCAGCGCATCGTCTCGTCTGCATCCGAGCAATATCCGTCTGGCCTGAGCAGAAGGCCTTCGGCATCTCGTCACGATCTGCAGAACGACTCGTTACGATTCTCAGAACTACACGTTGCGATCCCCAGGATTTCCCGTGCCTGCGTCGCGGGTGGGATCTTGGCCGACTCGTGCTGATCTTGCACTCTATCGCGCGGCGCGGGATCGACACGGCACGGGCCTCGGGCGCGAAGCGTCGCTGGCCGTGTGTCGAGATGACGGCCCGCAGCTTGCGCTTCTCACTGTGGACATATGCACTCGACGCGTTCTCTTCGCTCGGACCGGGCGGGAAGGAGGAGAACAAGCGGAATACTATACACAGAGGTAAGGTATTGCAACGATAGCGATGAATGAGCGGAAGAGCGAGGTTTGTGCAGCGCGGATGGGAGGTCAGGGGATTAAGTGGAGATACGATGAGGGGGCGAGATGTGGCGCAGGCCACACGGCGAGGTGGCATAGACTACTAACATACTCTGCACAGCATGCGACCCTTGTACGCCGGCAGTGATTTGTGGCGCGGCGGCTGGCGAGTGCTTGAGATGCCGGCATAGCCGGACTCGAAACGGGCTTACGCAGCGAGCGTGACGTAGAGCGGGAGCACGCCGCCCTGGCCGTCCGTCACGGGCTGGAGCGTCGGCGAGATCCTGGTGCTCACGCGCGCCTCCGTCTCGTGGAACTCGAGCGAGCGCACGAGGCTCGCGAGGATGATCTTGAACTCGAGGATCGCTGCGGGCCGCGTCAGCGGGCGCGCACGGGCACGGGAGCGGGCGGGGACGCACCGAGGCGGTAGCCGAGGCAGTTGCGCGGGCCGTCGCAGAAGGTGACGAGCCCGCTCCAGCCGTGCGGGAGCGCCGCGGGCGGCGGGACGCCGCCGGGGACGAGCCACCGGTCCGGGTCGAACTCGGCTGCGCGCGCGCCCCACACGTCGGGGTTGACGTGCATCGTCGTGACCGGGATGTGGAACACCTATGCAGTCGCGTGCACGTCAGCGCGCAGCCGGCCGTCGCGAGAGCGGGGAGGGGAGGGGCGCACCTGTCCGGCGCGGACGCGCAGCGCGGCGAGCGTGCTGCCGTCCGCGGTACGCACGGGCACGGCGAGCGGGATAACGTCGTCCTTGAGCGCGACGCGCTCCGTCTGGGGCGCCGCGGGGTGGAGGCGGAGGCTGTGGGCTGCTCAGCGGGCGGCGCGGGCGCGGGTGGCGGGCACGTACCCTTCGCGGACGACGGCGTCGAGGAGCGCGAGGCGCTGCACGTCGTCGTGCGCGAGCTCGCGGCCGGCGGTGCGGACCTCGGCGCGGAGGCGCGCCTGGACGTCCGGGCGGCACGCGAGCTCGAGCAGCGTGAACGCGAGCGAGCCCGCCGTCGTCTCGTGGCCGACCATCATGAACGTGTTGATCTGCATGCGGGTCAGCACTAGCCCTATTGCGCCCGCCGCCGGGGGACTCACGTTGTCGACGATCTGCTGCGGGGAGAGGCGCTCGTCCTTGGCGCCGCGGAGCCGGTCCGCGCGCATGAGGATGCTGAGGATGTCGCGGCCGCGGTCGGAGAAGACGCCGCGGCGGACGAGGCGCGTGGATATGTGCGTGACGATCTCGCGGATGCGGCCGCCGGCGCGGATGGCGGGGAGCGGGAGGAGGAAGACGTGCGGGCACGCGCGGATGACGAGCATGGCGAGAAACGCGCCGAAGGTCAGCCCGCTGTTGACGTGCGCGGCCCAGGACGCGCGGATCGCGCGGGCCTCCGTCGTCTGCCCCGCGCCGAAGTCGTGCCCGAACGCGACGCGCCCGATGATGTCCAGTCTGCGGGTGCGCGTGCGCATCAGGTGAGCGCGCGCCGCGATGAGGGGGGGGAAGCCTTACGTGCAGGTAGAGGCGTGCTCGATGATGTTCACGGTCGCGCCGCCGCCGTGCGCGAGGACCTCGTTCGCGAGCCTGCTCTCCAGCTGCGCGCGGGATCAGCAGAGGCGCCGGGGCGGCGGGCGGACACACACCTTCTCGGAGCACTCGGAAATGTCATCTGCCATGCCCTTGACCGTGTCCGGCCTGCAGCGTGATCAGCAGATGGAGACCGGTGCCGCGGAATGGAGGCTAGCGCCGCGGAATGGAGGCTAGCGCCGCGGAATGGAGACTAGGACCACTCACGAGAAGGCAGGAGCGAGGAGGCGGCGCTGCTTCTTGTGGTCGTCGCCCTCGGCCCAGACGACGCCCTCGCCCAGCACGTTCGCGACCGGGGGCCTGAACGCCGGGGACTTGACTGTGGGCACAAGCATTAGCTCGCCGCGGCGCGGCGCGGCGTCGAGCCACGCACCGTAGTCGTCCACGTTCTGGAAGATGTGCGCGACGGCGGCGTGATCCACGGCCACGATCTGGCGCAATCTTTCAGGGACGGCAATTCGCGCGGAGAGCGCGGGACGCACGCACGATATCGCTATGGAAGAGCGCACCCTTGATACGGAAGACGCGCCCGCACGCGCCCGCCCAGCTTGTGTACATCTCGCACGCCGCGCCCTCGAAGGCCCGCAGCTCGTGCCCCCACAGCCAGCTCGCGTCCCCCGCGGGCTGCGTGCGCAGTCATCAGATTGATGCGGAGATGGCATCAGCATCTGCGATCAGTGCCGTTGCTCGCTAGCATGCCGACCAGGCACTCACCGCAGAGGCAAGTCGATGCACATCTGTGCGCGAGCGCCTGCCATGCGCACGCACGTATATTGCGGCCGCGAGGGCGGTCACGAGCAGGAGCAGCTGCGATAGCATGGCGACCAGGGTAGAGATTGAGGAAAGAGTGTGCGTGGACGGCCGCAGGGCCTCCTTTAGACGAAGATGGAATGATGCTACTCACTCTGGACGCATCTCGTGCGCTAAAGTATGCGGGCTTTCTGAGACACCACGGAGGAGGTGCACAAAGCTGATATTGTGTGCTGATCCGATAAAGCATCGGCACGGCGGCCCAGGCTCGGCGCGCTCACCCCGAACCGAAATTGAAGAAGCGGCATATCGACGCCGCGGAGCCCGAAACGGCGAGGGGAAGCTGGCTGGTTTCGTGCGCTCGTTTGTGTGCCCAATGCGGCAGGCGCTGCGACGGACGCTATCGTCTGCCCGCGGGGTGCCTCTGGCTCCGCTGCTTCTCGTGTGCTGGAGGTGAATGAATACGCACACAAGGTTGCCATCGCCGGAAACGCGCGCTCCCTTGTGCGCCAGCCTGCAGCGTCTGCGTGGCGACCACGCGTGATAGCCGCTGGTGCGCCTTCCCAGATATTGAGCACTTCTAATCGAGGCTGATTACACACCGCTTCTGATTGCAGCCCTGGTCGTCACTCGCTTTGTATTGCCTGCCCAGGATTCGTCCGCCTTCCTATCCCCGGCCTCGCTTCGCGTGACATGCACGTCAACGGCCAGAGTCCCGTGCGGTCCCCTCTTCTGCGTAAATAGAGGCCGTCTGGCGAACTCTTCGCCCCGTCGATCTGTGCCACCCTCCCGCTCCCGCCGATCACCATGCCCAACTGGTCCTCCCCCACCGAGCTCGTCGCCGACGCTGGTCTGTCTTCTCCCCGAGCGCCGCATCCCCGCCGTGACTAAATCCGTCCGCAGATGCGTTCACCAAGCTCATGCACTGTCTCGCCGGGGTCTACTTGTGCGCCCTTCTGACGGCCTCTTGCCCACGCCCGCTGATGCAATTTGATATAGCTGGGAGTTCTTCACCTCGCTCGACTTTGAGTGGAAGGTGATCACGGGAAAGAAGAAGTTCCAGTGGCCGTTGGTGAGTGCTGCTTCCTCTGTTGTGTGCACGATCGTCGGGCTCTCTCATTGGCCCGCCGTGTGTGGCATCCGGATCGGCTGTTGATCGTGGCATGATGGCGTAGCCATGCGTGCTGATCCGCCATATCCCTGAGCTCGGTGCCGGCCCCCTCACGTGGTGCTGAGCACGCACTCGTCGGGGAGCGATGTGTGCGGTGCACGCCATCACCGTTGGCGCGCACGATGTCAGCGTCTCCGCTCTGTTGCTCCCCCGGGGCTCTACACCCCGCGCTGCACTCTCTCCATCCACAGAAGCTATTGCCCGCGCCCGCGTATCGCCTGCAGGCCAGCCAAAGGCGCGGACGATGGCGGTCAGCCCGAGAGGGGTCAGCGACCGGGATGCACGCGGATGTGTGCCGGTGCTCTGAGGCGGTGTGGCGGGGTCCCTGTAGCGGGAGCTCGTGAGCACTGCCTCGACGACAATGGACGAGGGACGACGAGATCGGTACTGATCCGCCATGCGCTGCCGCGTCCCACGCCGCCGACGTCGCCTCTGCACTCAGACGCAGTGCTGTGGCGACGCGGGCGTGCGTCTCAATGGGGATCCGGTGCCATCCCACACCGGCGTTTCATCTCGTGCAGCAAAATCCCTGCCGCGACAGCTTCCAAGCATGATGCTGACCATGCGACGCAGATCTTCTACTTCGCCGGCCGGTACTGCCTCTTCTTCGCCCTGATTGGCATGTGAGTCGTGCCGATTATCAACTGCAGCGCCCGGCTCACCGTTTCACCCAGTCTGATTGCCCTTGACGCGACAAAGTGAGTGCTGGCGCCGCTGCGGGCCTTTCGCGCCGCTGACGCACGCCGTGCCGACAGGGAGTTGAACTGCCAGGCGCTGTACACGTTCGACCAGCTCGCGGGCGACGCCGCGGTCGGGCTCGCGAGCATCAACCTCTCGATCCGCACGTACGTTCCCGGTCGCCCTCGCGACGGCCGCGTGCTGACCGCTCCGACTGATGCAGGATGGCGGTGTGGTCGCAGTCGCTCTACATCGTGATCCCGCTCGTGCTCGTCATCTTCGGGCACTGGTCGCTCATCCTGCAGGGCGTGCTCCTCAAGGCGGAGTGGGTGCCCGGCGAAGGCTGCGCAATCACGCACACGAACAACACCGTGCTCGCCGCGACGTTCATCTACTCGATGTGCTTCGACGCGCTCGTCATGACCCTCGCCGCGGTCAAGCTTTACGGGCGCACGAAGCGCTCGCAGCTCGTCGGGCTTCTCTTCCGGGACGGTCTCATCTACTTCTTCGTCGCGTGCGTCGTGCTCCGCCCGTCCCTGCCCCCGCGCGCGTGCTGACCCCGTGCGCAGGTTCATCGCGAACATGATCGCGACGATCTTCATGTGTCTGAGCCTCAACGCGGTGATGAGCATTATCTTCAACGTCCCCGCCGCGATCGCCTCGACGGTACGCGCTCTCTTTCTCCTCCCGTGCGCCCCACCGCTGACGTTGCCCGCATAGATCGTCGCGTGCCGCGCCGTGCGCCGCCTCTCCAACTTTACGAGCGCTGGCCCCGAGGTCTAGTGCGTGCCTGCCCGTTCTGCGTCCGCTTGCCCGTGCTGACCACGCGCACACACACAGCTCCGCGAGCACGAGCAACGGTGGCGTCGTCGGGTTCCGCAGCGTCGGCCCGACGGGGACGCATGCGACCGCGCGCCCCAAGTCCATCGGCCACGGACACGCGAAGGACCTCTCCTCCGGCGTGCACGTCCAGGTGGGTCCTCCCCGCCCCCATGCCGACGCGCCTTCGTCTCACGCCCGCCCCGCGCAGATGCAGACGTTCACGGTCGGCGACGACGACCGGCTGCCGACGTACCACGCGCACGCGCCGCCGCACGCGTGCGAGGCGTCGGACATCGGCATCCGCGTCGGCGACCTCGAGTCCGGGAGCGAGACGGACGTCGGCACGCCCGTCGACGACTACAAGGCCACCGCGCTCTAGCCGCGCCCGCCTGCCCGCCCGAGCCGCGAGCTGCCGCCTGCAAGATCGTCCCGCCGCTGTATATAACGTGCGCGGTGCCGTGGAGACGCCCTCGTCTGCGAAGCGCGCGCCGGCACACATACCACCCACCGTCTCATGCACGCCGCGGCGCCTGATCTCCGCTCCGCGAGGCCCGTCGCCCGCATCCTCGATTTCTTGGTCGATCTCACATTCGTTTCTCGCTTTCGCATTTCGCATTTCGCACTTCGCAGTTCTCACCGCAATTTCGCACACGCAATAGCAATATTCGCTTTCGGGTTTGGATACCAACAGCAGCCACTAGTAGCCAGCAGTAAAAAGCAGCCCGGCACCGCGCCGATGTACATTATGAAGTATATGCCGAACGTACGTACGTATGGGTAGAGATGGGGGAGCGCGCGGGGGCGGATCGTCGCTCCTGGACCGTCTAGACTATTTTGAATATCAGTGTAATTCTATGATAGCCTGCAATTCATCCGGTCCTTACATGCACGCATCGCGAGATCGAGTGGGGTTCGGACCCGGCGAGCGCGACGCGTGCATCGTTTTGAACAATAGATGGGGTCAGATCGATTGTTTTAGTGTGTGATAATTCCATTTCAAACGGTAGGCCTCTGTCTTGGTGAGCGTGCAATCTCAAATGCGTATCCGATACTGAGCGCATTTGTGGATTAGCAGCCAGCCCAGACATCTCGGAGTGAAGTAGGCTGTGTCGCACCTTCCTACCGATCATCGATCAACACTCGAACGCACTGCAGACAGAACCCAGGTCCGGAACGCAGTAATAGCTTATAGGTCTGTGTTGCTACGCGTGCTACTCGTACCACAGATTCGGCGCGCGTTGGTTTCCCCCACCGCGCCAAAGGCACAAGGGGTACTTATCCCGAGGACCACGTAAAGGTCCGCGCCCGGACAAGCATCGCCTCATGCTCGCCCGCCCTCGGGTACAAACTGCAGAGGCACCACAGGACCTCATCACAAACCCCCGGGCCACAATCCCCTACGCCACACCCCCGCCACACACCACACCATCACAAACCCAAACTACAAGCCCCACCACAACCCCCCCCCCCCCCAAACACACCACACACCATCACAAACAAAAACTACATGCCCCGCCCCGACACCCCCGCACGAAGCCACCCCGCATCACAAACACCCGGTCGACAGTCCCCGGTTTGTAACACACCCGCACACGCAGAGACTCACCTCGACGACGGTGATACTTTAGGTCTACAATGAGCGCTGCGGCGAAGCTAATTATTTCAATTCACATACCTTGGACACAGTGGAGGAAGGTTTTATAGAACCGCAAGCGAGCTCGAGGAACTTAGGGAGAAGATGGAAGTGTGGAAGAAAAGAGGAATGGACAACGGAGGAAGAGTATCCCACTATTTATGCAGTCTGTCTGGACGCGGCTGGGCAGCTATTCGTGTGTTAGCCATCTGGTCTCAGACAGGTCAGCCACTGCCAGCCGCGCGAGCTAAATGGGGAAGGAATGCTTCCTAATGCGGTATCGACACAGTGATACTGTTTGGGAAATCAACGGTGCCCAATTACATTAATCAAGAGTTCGAATATAAGAAAAATCTCTAGAGCGAGCTCGAATCTTGAACACTGCAGCCTCATTCAAATCGGCATGCCCTCAGCGCTCAGCTTCATGCTTCAAAGCTCTGTTACACTTCGTCATGAAACCCTCTTATGCTTTGAGCAATCATACTACATGTTGATCACCACCCCTCTAATCACGGCGCCGCGCAACGAGTGGTATGCGTATTCTGTCCTGAATCAACTCTTGATATCATTACAATCACATAGCTCCGACAGCTTTCCGCTGAGGCATGTCTTCGTGGGACTAATGTACATGTGTTACAAATGCTTCATGCAGCGCTCATCATATATCATGGCATTATCGACGTTTGTGATGATCAAACCTATCACGGCCTCTACCCTCTGCTGCACTCGTAGGTTCTTGTACATGTATCGTGTCCAACTCCAGGACGGTGGAATGCCTTGATTGTGATCCTTCAGGCTCTTCGGCTGTGTACGCTATAGACGTGCATTGCACAGAGCTTCCAATACCTCTTAGGTGATTTCGTGCATTCAGCCTGACATCGATATTATCAGGAAAGCTTGCCAAAGAAGAAAATAAGCTAGCATCACGTACAGGGCAAGTAATGAGTTCACATAAACTATGAACAAATCAGTCAGGTCGTTTTAAGGGAATTGAGGATAGTACTCGCTCTTGCTATCAATGAATTGGAACACAAGCCAGAGGAACTGATTTGCATTGGGATTCAGGGATGCCAGGTACTATCAAACCGAATATATATGAACACCACGACGCATCATAAACTTCTGGACATGAAGAACACTCACAGCGCTGATTTCAAGGAGTTGCGCCATTCTGATAAAATATCAGCCGTGGTTCAATCATAATCCGTCAATAATATCGCTTACGTCGTCAACAGTCCGCGCTCAATGATAAACATATTGAGTTTCTTGAGCATGTGATCGGTGCTAGAGTCGATGGCCTCGATACGCTTTCGTAAAGGTACAGATCGCGCTGCTTACCGCCGAGACGCCGCCGTTCTTAGTTTGAAATTGCAGTATAGCAACACTGTCACCGTGATATCTGTCATCGTAGTTGCAACCAAGTGGCTGATAGGAGGCGCCTTTTCCGATGCACTGTCACGCAACGACCCAGCCAATAAAAACTGGGATCTCACCCTGCAAATCTCCCCTTCCGTTGAACATCCAGAGCCGGGAATGTTGTGGTTACCCAGGGAGCTTGATTTTGAATGTCAGCGAGGACGGCTGTATCCTATTATATCCAGAAGCGTACGCATCGACAACGGTAACTGCGCATAAGGGATCCGTACATTAGTGCTTATCGGTTGGGGATGTTGTATAAACCCACTGATTCCGGTAACTGTGTAATAATTCATTATGAGAAATCTATTGCTTAGTTGAGTCTGTTCTTACCAAATGAGGTAATCGCGAGCAGCAGCTGAAGGGACATCTGTGAGAGACAGTCACATTCTGACGGTAGTGGCATACCGGCACCATAACAACAATGATACGATATCGATAATGCGCCGAAGCTTGAGCAAATATAGCTCTCAGCATTAATATCATGCCATGGTAAAGGCAAATACCTACTTGCCCAGAAAGAGTATGTGTAGTAGCTAGTCACGAAAATGCGCATTAACACGAGGTGATGAAATGCCTATAAACAAACCATTGAACGAAAAACTCAACGATGGCCTGACAAGTTGTAGATCAGAGCGCGACTGTTTCGTGCGCAACCCAAGTGCGTACCGTACAAGAAAATTCGGCCTATCACGGTCTACGCGTCAACTATACCAATACATTTATTTCGGTGTGCAATAATTACCATCAGGAACGTGCTATCAGATGTGCCAAGAACATCCATTGTCAATTGGTCTGCGGCGGGACCTCTCAGCAAATACGCACTTCACGGAGCCAAGGGACTGAGAGGAATTGTTGTCGGGTGCATCTTCACCCCCCTTCATATAAGGGCCTTCGGACTGCTTGATTGTTAATGTCCAGAAAATCTGCGTGAGGGATCAGGCTAGGCGCCGAAGTTGATTACCAATTTAATCTTACTACTGCGTTGAGCGCTATGGCTGCAGAGTCGAGCGACCTGCCCACCAAACGCTTGAGGCAATCCTAATGACTATAATTCATGGAGCTACCATAACATAGCGACCTAAATATTATGTCGGTGTGTTGCACGACAGAAGAACAAATGGAAACATACCGTATATTTTAGCCAGCGGCGGTCGCTCGGGTAATTCCAGCAGTAGTGGGAAACTTGAGCACAGGTTATACCGTAGAAGCTGGCCAATTGAACTTTCGTCGCAAGAATGCAGCTGAGTGAATACGTACAACAAAGAGAACGTAAGTCCAAAAAATAGAGCCGCTGCAGCGAAATGGTCGCTGTCAGCTTGGACCGTGGACATGGCAGGGCTTAGGAGAGGAGGAAAGAAGGCCAAGATTTGGCTTAGGCCTACTCGCTCGAATGGACAACTTATCATGTTCTACTCAAAACTCTATTCTGGTCTAATTGCGCCGCCAAGATGCGGGAGAATCAGATACCGCCTGATGATGAAACGATGGAAGGTCACAGGCCGCATAGTGACAATGTGGTGGAGAATCATGATTCCTGCGTGTCGTGCGATATAGCAGACTTATCCAGCCATGACCTACTGATCTATCAATCGCGAACTACAGACTGGCACGTCGACGAACTACAATACGCAGTCTTCTCTCCAGAACGTGTGATGGATGTTCCCGCGAACGCCTGCGTTGGAGATCTTCATTGTCATCGCTTCCCCAGAAGCGGTGATCTCAAGAGATTGTTGTGTATCGACTGTCGCGTATCCGAGATGACCGAACGAGTTATGGTCGCACGGTCATTGGTAGCGGTGGGGTAGACGCACAAACGTCTGGGTCTCACGCTTATCCCGTGGGACTATGTAGGTATTGACTTTATATAGATCCGAGACTTCCTGAATCACGAATTATGATCGGGGAATAGGAAGCTTCGCAATTGACAATCATGGATTACAATATGAGAGCGCGTGCGTGTTACGGCTAATACCTGTAGGTAGACGACGTATGTCCTCAGTACGGTGCGCTCGGGCAAGAGTGCAAGACTAATATATCTGTACCTGTAAGTAGACGACGTATGTCTAAATACAGGAGTGCAATCAATGTAACGAACATAGTGCGACGTAATGGTATTGTGCTTACCCTCAGTACGGTGCGCTCGGGCAAGAGTGCAAGACTGAGGGTCAGCGGATGCAGGCAGCGGTATAAGTACTCTACGGTGCCAGCGAAACGTGCGGGACGAAACGGAAAGGCGGTAAAACAGTAGTGGGCAGCTAAGTAATCAGATAAGGACTACGGTAGCTAAGGGACGCCACAAAAAATCCGGATGAAAGGCACAGACACTATAAACGTACTAAGTCGGTCCTTGATGCGGGCGGGGCCGCGCAGTGTCGGCGCGACAGATTGTGCGCTCCAACATACAAAACCCCGCGGCGCTTACGTAGGCATCCGGGTTGACCGCTACTGGCCTTACGGACACACACACGAGAGGATCGCAGGCTACACTGTGATGCTACACGACACTACTTGTTTCTGGACTACAGTCATCAACCACTCAATGAGACAACCAAATATTGTACTGCCTCGGACTTCATGTAGACTTCCTCGTGTGCCAATCAGACTACACCAGAGTATCAGACCCAACCTCCCCCACAATCTGGCATTGAGAGTTCCCTTATCGAAGCCCCTCTACAGGCAGTGGAATTTGAACAATGGTTGAATGTCCTTATCAACGAACGACCACTCAATGAGACAGCGTCACATCACGCCTGATTAGGCCCAATTAGGTATATCTCATCAGCTGGTACTATCCCATTGTCGCCTTCCTCCTCACCGCCTCCTTGCTCGCTCTCATCTATATCCTCCAAATCCAACCTCGGCCGTAGTATTAGCTTCTGCAGAGCTGTGCATTTCAGCTTTGGCCATCATTTGGCTCTTCCCTCGACCCCGGTTTGTTCACTTTCTGCCTTATAAGCTTCAAGTGCCCATTTGGAGCTGCTACTTCTGAAGTTCTCCATGTTGGTCTAGCTCATCCAACCATGATGCTCAGCAGCTGGTTTGGGGAGTTTTATGTAATGGCAACATGTAAAGTCGACATGTATAGTCAACACAGGCTACAGCAACTGCATTGCTAGTTCCATATGGAAGGTGTGATGTGACATCCGGCGCCTGATCAGACTAGCCTCTGTAACACCTCCAATACTCTTTTTTCGACAATCTCGGTGAATGTGATGGGTCCCGCTATGGTGACGTGGTCGGATGAAAGTTATTCAAAATAGCAACCTGATAGCTGCAACTGTCACTGTATTGCATAATTTCTGTGGAACTGATCCTTCGAAATGGATTTTGTTTTTGAGGGACAGCCAACAATGGTCGGTCTGTCAGAGATGCAATATTCGCAATACTTGCTTGGAACTCTAGCAGTAGCTTTTCACAATACATGCAAATGAATGTACAAGAAGTCCGAGGTGCAAATGCGGATAGTGATCTGCCAGGCCCGGCTTTGGGCCATAGGCCGGGCCGGGCCAGGCCGGGCCCTACACCACGGCTTGAGACGGCCCAGGGCCCGGCTTGTGTCTCAAGCCGGGCCGGGCCAAGCCGTGAGCCCCGGCCTGAAAGCTCTAACGGATAAAATGTCTAGTAACTATGACATAAGGATATATATAGTAGCAGTATGCCATATTCCAATGAAGTATGTCTATATTATTAAATTCAAGCAAGAGGATAGTCCCATGGATTGAATATTTGGTGCTGAAGCCTGTCGCTCACTTTGGGCGCTTATACGATGCCCCATTTGGAAGGCATGCCACAGAGCACCGTGCCGGTGAAATGATGATTTCACACTATAATTCACTAATTATTGAAGCTGGAGCTTGGCTTTGTCAGAAGATAGTTGGAGAAGGTACGTTATGAGTTTGTGTGGCTACAGTGATGATCATCCTCACAGTGCCAGGCCCCGGGCAAGCCCCAGGCCGGGCCGGGCCAAGCCCTGGGCCGTCAATGGGGGCCCGGCCTGAGGTTTTGAAAAGCCAAGGCCGTCCAAAGCCGGGCCAAAGCCGGGGCTTTTGAGCCGGGCCGGGCCTGGCACATCACTAAATGCGGAAGTGGGAAGCAGAAATCAAATAACAAGGTCGTTTGTCTCATTGAGTGATCGTGTCTCATTGAGTGATCGATGACTGTACTACTTGAAATTTGAAACTACATCAGGGCAGCGCCAGTCGTCTTCACGCGCTGAAGTGCTGACTCTCTGAACATTGCGCTAAGCCTAAGGATATCCATAAACTTGCACAATGTCACTCCCAACAAATATGTTGGCTGATGATCTTTGCATAGGATTCGCAGTAGCTTTACAGAGTGTTTATTATATTACTTATGGAATCCTTGAAGCTTTTGCATGAGCACTCTCTTCATTGCTGACTAGGGCTTGGAAGGTCAAATCTGGCACCACATTCATAGTCGGCGCGTTAGAATGCTAATCCTAGATTCGTTCTAGTTTTAGTGGTGGTTCACTGTGCATGTCGCAGGTTCATGCTGCATAGCTCACAGCCCTTTGCATAATTGTTGGCACTCCTCTGATGCAACGATTTTGAGCAGTATTTGTTCGGGACAAACTTCTCACGCCACCTGCGCGTGCTTGTGCTGCGTCGCGTCGCGTCGCACTGCCGGCAGACTAGGCAATATGTTATTCTGTGTGATAGATTTAGCAGCTGCGGATTGAGCTGGCAAGCTGCTTGAACAATACACTGTCAAGCTCGACCGAAACAGTATGGCTACCCCCAGTCAGGATGATCAAGAAAGTCCCACTAATGTGTCTGCACCTCCTAAATGACGAGAATAACCCTCTAACCCAGCAAGAGAATACTCAAACTGTTATACATCGTCCTGTGCTAAACACCCTTCAGTGTTTATCAACCAGCATTCCTAGTGGAATTGAAAGCTACTATCCAGCTGCTCATGACATTGGGCGCACGAAGGTCTTCATTCCGTTGCGCAGCGATCTTGTGAAGCACCTTCCGACTTATCTCGAGACGCGCAAGGCTGCGCGAGATCGATGCAATCGAGACGTACGTTCCTCTCTCTTCCCAGAGGTAATCCTGCACCTCATCAAGGTATAAGCCACAGTGCGAGTCCAACAGGCCTTTGATGAAGTCATGATTATCCCTAGAGAGGATGTGAGGTCGTCCTCTTGTGCGGAACGAGGGTCTAGATAGCTGGCCGCAATCTCGATGTATAGTGAGAATCCTCAATACTGTTCACCTATGGAACGGAGATTGTGTTAGACAAAGCACAAGGCATGGCTGCAGTATCGCGCCCCTATCGCCCGCGCGCCCCTACATCAGCAAAACGTGAGATGGCTTATCAGTGCTGGAGGTGGCTTATCAGTGCTGGAGGCACTCGCCAATCGAAGAGGAATTTTATCTCTGTAGATAAGCACTGATAAGATCGACAGCAGAGTGGCATTCAATTGCCACTCTGAAGGCATTTTATAAGTGTCAGTCAAACTCAATGCGTGACTGGGAAACTGACTACCAGACTGGGAAACTAATTATCCGACTGGTATAGAATTGTCGTTTAGTAGTCAGGCTGACATATGAATTGCAAGAGTGGTTGTGCAGGTTGCACATGGCTTATGGTCACATGCACTCGAAGCGCTCATTCCATGTAATGACATCACTGGGATGCAGCTTCACTATATCGAGTAGTCCATCTGCTATACTAGGTGTACTAGGTTTGACAGCATTGTTGCACGGTATATAAGTCATCCGTCTAGGTGAATCTTCTTTGTTGCTCTCTTCCCTTCACCACAATGGTCCTTCGACATTTTTCTAATCGGCCATGCACAGCATAAACAATGCATCATACTACTTCTGGAACCACTCCCTGTATGCACATTCGTCGCCCTGGTCCATGCTGGTGTGTGTGTTCAGTCTTCGATTTTTTTGCTAACGAGCCATGCACAGTATGAATGGACAATAATACCTTTGCCCTACCGTAACGGCTCTCTGTATGCGTATTTGCTGTCCAGTGCCGTGCTGGTGCATATGTTCATCTTTTTTCGACTTCTTGCTGACTACCGCCAACATTGTTGGGCATGCTTCCACCTGCGTGTAAGGCGCCCTCCGTCCTACCTGACGTATGCTTGGGCCCGCTCGTGACGATGTGCGGCGCCTTGGGCTCCTTGACACCGGCGTGTCTGTGTTGCCGCTTGACCGCGAGTGGATCGCATTCGCAGCACGCAAGGACCACCTGGTCGATCCTGAGACCCTGCTGTGAGACCCACAGAACATCAGCTATCCCTCCAAGGAAGACTCCTCCATCGTCCCTGTGCACATCGGCCTTCTCGAGCACTTACACGCGTACATATTGTGAGGCTTATTACGTGAACGCGTAAGGTATGTACATTTTCGTTCCTTGACTATAGACCCTACACACCCCTTTTCCATAACCAGGTGTGTATCGCACCACCTTCCGGTTTGGGCTCACTCCGCCACCTTCTCTTTTTAGGTCGTTCCCCACCATGGTGACGAGATCACACCCGACGTGCGTGCACTTTCAACCACGTGCAGTGCTGGCTTCCCATGGGCAGCGGCAGCAGAGATGGCTGCAATGAGTGGGCAGCCCAGGGCGAGTGGGGCCACGAGGACTGGGGTGTCATGCTTATGGGGATGGGCACGGTGTGCTTCAAGGCAACTGCGATGGCATGGCTCAGGAACAAGGTTGGCGGTGTGAGCGGTACTGGCTCCCTGACGTGCGCTGGTGCCACCCTGCTTCCATTCCCCAACTTTTTGTGCCATTTGTAGTACTCATGTTATGTAAGCGCACGCAATAGATAAATTCTGACGTACCTCAAGTGCCCGGATATATCACCAGTCTGGGCAATTTATCCCAATATAATGTCTGAGTGAATACTGTCTGCCCCATGGTAGATCAGCAGGCCTGGCAACTGGTGGCTCTTTCACCAGATGCCTCTGCAACTGTGAAACAATCCACCAGATGCCTTTGTGAGTTTCCCAGTATTCACCAGATGCCACCCACGACTTTGCAACAGTTTACTGGATGCCTTGGTATTTTCCCAGAGGTCAAAATACAAAACATATTTTATCGGCCTAAATCGGTCTGATAACGTATACCAGTCTGACATCACTTTATCTACACTTATCTACTATCTCGCCTTTTGCTGATGTATTGGGTGTATCGGGCGTGGGAAGATTGTCCGGAACAAATACTGCTCAGAATCGTTGCATTAGAGGAGTGACAATAATTATGCAAACGACTTTATGTACCTTCAACTGGTATGCAAAATGCAACTGGAAATGGAAATGCGCTGTTCGAAGAAACAAAAGTGGCCAACCAAAGCTATCATAATACTGTAAATAGACTATTGTGCTAGCTTGTTGGGAACTGCAGCTAACTTTACACATGTCTCGATTTGCGATTGCGAGGCATATTATGATTCATAGGGGGTATCATTAGGAGAAGCATCAAACCGTTGCAAATGGTGTGCTCTGCCAAGAGATACGCATAATTTCGCAGCCGGGCACAATCTGCAGTACACAGCTATAGTAGACATTGAAGTAACTATCACTCTAGAGCATGGTTTGACACGCCCCCGCAGACAAACTATATTGGTTCTGACCTTGCAAGGGCGCTGCAAAAGATCAGCGTGCTTTGTATGTTACCTCACATCTCAATCGTGTGCTTTCATTGCCCACTATGCGGTTTAACCACTCGCGATGAGCTTTATTTACAGTTTGATTGTTCGATATGCAACTTGATTGCTCGGTATGCAGTATGATTGTTCGCTATGCAATTTATCGCTCGCTTCTCATCACTCACTATGCAATTCTCACGCTCATTTAGCAATGCATCTCTCGCTCGCTATGCAGTACGTCTTTTGCTCACTATGCAGTTTGCTCGCTAGGCTCCGGTGCTCTGATGCGAGTACCATATCCAGAAGGGTGCTTACTCCCCCGTGACAATTGATTATCGATTGGTTGCACGCAATCTTATGAGATGTTCAAAACTTGATCTATTGTCTGTCAACTCAGTTGCAGCATGCATAGTGCGCATATAGTGCGCCAATGTGCAGTGAGTGATTGTTACAGGTCGAATACCCGTTCGTATATTTGAGTCGCGAATATAGATTGTTCTTCTGCACGTAGGCACGTCGCCGTATGCAAGGCAAATACTCGTTAGATGCCTTCGGGTCCTAAGTGAAGTCCTTAGGAGATCGGTTAATATCCAATACGCGTTAGAGGATATAATCTGTTCAAGTGCGAGTCGAATAGAATATAAGACTCGCCTAAGTCCGAGAAGTCAGTGTGCACTTCGAGGACTTAGTCGTTCGATTGCTCGAGTGAGAAATACTGAGCGTAGTTTCCTACGTTTGAGAACGAGTATAAGACTTCTTGTTTATACAACAAGATTGAGCTGAAGAGCCTCGACAGTAAATACATGAGTTTATATACTTCGTTAGGTTTTAGGGGTCAAGCCTGTCCCAGATGTCACCGATACTATCTACGCTATAGTGTCAAACGTTTGATAGATATGTAGTGATATATCCGAGACGATGGATAGGAATGATGGCGGTTGAACGCCATCTATCAGCTAATAAACGATGAACGTGAAACGACAGCAGAGTTGGATCTGCCAAAGATGAAACGAGCCGTTTAGACTAGTACAACTGGGGATGCGCCCAGTAGAATCACGAGTAGCCAGGGGGGGTTGGTTGCGCAACAAGTCCCTGTATCGTATTTGCCCTATGGTGAGTTCCGTCGATATTCGAAAAATCAAAATAACCGTAACAGAGAAGTGGACGACGAAGAAGACGAAGACCCGGTACTCAAGCTGCCGGGAACTAAGAAGGAATTCAAAGACCTGATCAACTGCATGCAGCACAAGGATGCGAAGTCTGTCATCCCTGCAAATAGGTAAGTCGCCAGTTTTGCAGCATATATGCGCCTTTCTGATACCGCATTGCCAGCCGGCGTCTTGTATCATATGCGGAGGCAGGCCGATGGGTCATGCGTGCCATTAATACCTTCATGGACGTCAAGCTTTCCCTGGAGATTGGGAT
Source organism: Wolfiporia cocos (assembly GCA_029448655.1). Lineage (NCBI taxonomy): Eukaryota > Fungi > Basidiomycota > Agaricomycetes > Polyporales > Phaeolaceae > Wolfiporia > Wolfiporia cocos. The sequence goes on along the minus strand of JACCLO010000008.1, from coordinate 992,387 downwards.
GACGCTCGATGGAGTCCCGGAAGCCGAATGGTGCACGTCTGAGTTCAAGCGTCTGTGCGTTTTTTTTTGATTTACGCTCCGAGATACCTGCATATATGCGCCCATATAGTGCACATATATGCAGGTATCGCGCATTTTTTCGCTGTCTGATAGCGCGCAGCTCCAATGATGAAATCCGACGCCAACTCAACGACTATCACAAGCTCGTCCGAGCTTGTCCTTGCCTGCGTGCGCAAATCGCTTACTTCGAGAGGTATCCTGACACCACCCTACAACTGGCGAAATTCGTGTGTACATATATTTGAGATCTCATCTTCTGACTGTATGTTTTGGTTAGCTCACATTGAAGGCACGCAACGCATGCAATGACGATGTTGCGAAGCTCAAACGACTAGCTCTCTCGTATCTTCCTGACCTCGATCGCCCCGACATCCCCAAAATTGACCATAACGTTGACAAGAAAAAACGCGGATTCCATCACCCCACCACAGGTCGGCTCCTTGTGCCACGCCGCAAGTGGCGAGATGACTTTGACGAAGACCCTGCCAAGTAAGTCGCGCTTGTTACTTGATTTACGTTCTAATGGTATTGCACAGATTTTGTCGAGCAGCACTTGAAGGCGAGGTCGAGATTACTGCGGACCACTTCCCCTCGCTCTGCTATCCCGAGAATGAATTTGTAAGGGACCGTCCCGACATCAATCTACTCCTGTTGCCTATTTTGGCTGCGGTATGTGCGTGGTTTCTCAGAGATACTCTGCTGACATCTTCAGTAGAATTACCGCTGCTTATTCAGAGGACCAAAGGCTGGTTTCGGCGAGTATATGCCTGGTGCCAGGCCTGGGCGCCCTTCAATATCCAAGTATCACAAGATGAAGGAGGTGATGAAGGAGACAATTGCATATACTGCCTGCCTCGTACGTTCCGATCTCAATTCTCATGCAACGCTAATATTTTTTTAGGCACGCTTTGCATATAGTGCACAGGAACCGTGGAGCGAAGCTGAAGACAACTTCGTCGTTCAAGAATTTTATGAAAACATCATCAAGTTGTTCACCAACAAGAAGTGGGGGGAAAAGACGATTGCTTGGTGGAACAAGTAAGTGGACCAGATCCTTAGGATACTTGTCTCACAACAAGCCTAGGGAAATCTGGGGGAGACAAGTCAAGGTTGTTGTGCCCAACGGGAAAAGGATTCGAAGACTCGAGGGGCCATCCGCGTTGGATCTCATCTTCGCTGGCTTTGCCGCTGATGAAGTGGCAGGCGGAGTCGCTGGGAGCGCTAACTTAGAGCAAGGCACCCTCGCTTCCGCCGATATGTTGTCTTCACTGAGCTCCTCATCCTCGCCAAACCACTCGTCCTCGGCGGAGCCCTCATCCTTGGCTGACCCCTCGTCCTCAGCTGAGCCCTCGTCCTCGGCTGAGCCCTCGTCCTCGGTGGACCCCTCATCCTCGCCTTCCTAGAGCTCTTCTGATGCCTCATCTCTGCTCTGTGACTCTATGCTCTCGCTGCTTGCTAGTGCTCCTTGCTCGTATCAATTTATTGCTCTGTGTCTGACCCGCTCCCTACAATTGTCGCTGTCTTTGCTGCTTTTATTGATCGTTGCTCTCGCGCACTCAAATATTCCGATCTCCCTCCCTCGCGATGCTGTGATACCTACTCTGCACCACGATTTCTGCGATTCCTGACTGCCCAGTAGATTCGCTCGATGTAGTATGCCATTCATAGTATTGACCACTGTATTGTAACCGCGCGCGAATTATTTTGCCCTGGACGTACTTCGAGTGCCTCAGATTAATCATCAGTCTGGGCGATTGGTCACAATATAATGTCTGAGTCAATACATTCTGGCCCATGAGGCCTGGCATCTGGTGGCTGACTTGAAACCATTCACCGGGGGCCCTTGTAAGTTTGCAACAATTCACCAGATGCCTCTACAACTGTGCAACAATCCACCAGATGCCTCTGCAACTGTGAAACAATCCACCAGATGCCTTTATGAGTTTCCCAGTGTTCACCAGATGCCACCCGTGACTTTGCAACAATTTACCGGATGCCTCGATATTTTCCCAGAGGTCAAAATACAAAACATATTTTATCGGCCTAAATCGGTCTGATAACGTATACCAGTCTGCCATTACTTTATCTACGCTTATCTACTATCTCGCCTTTTGCTGATGTTCTTGCCAATCATTAGATATGAGGCTGTAATGCTATCGGATGCAGTTCATTGACTCCATAGCAGCTCAGCAACTCAAAGACTCCTCGTTATCTGGCATCATCCCCATCATATCGCGCTTCAACTCACCTTCAATTTCAATACTCTGTAACACGAACATCTATCTTCTTGTGCTGGGCCGCAGCCACATGGCTTCGTTTCAATTTCTTTCCTTCAACGATGCGTTTTACTTTTATCAAGCGTTATACATTATAGGGATCGATGACGTACGCGTGTAACATCGTTATTTGTACGCGCTTGTTAATGTCATGAACCCGCAAACTTGATACTTGATAATTTGTCTCTGCGCATGACTCTCCGACCAGCTACTACTATATCTGCATGTGCTCCTAATACCACTTGGCGTTGGGAGCTGTGCGTTCCAATTCAGAAGCTTGCTGCAACCTTGAAGATCCAACGACTGGCGGCCTATAATTCTGCAGATGCAGCCCCCACGATTCACACTTGACAATCATAGATACAATTATAGCCTCTAGATTATTCGTTGATGACGAGTGTTGTTGAGCGCAAACTGGCTTCAAGGACGACTCCTATAGAGTCGGACACATGGTCCTGACTGTACTTTCAGCAGCATCGTCTCATACGGTTTGTACGTTAACCCTTGCGCAGAATCCAGAACAGTGAATGAATGACATGCGGACCCCGACCACATGCAGACTGAGATAGGTCCCATATCGCGCATTGTTCAGACTTGCTGGCGATACAATACATGGGCGGAATGGTTTCAAGTTCAGGTAAAGTTCAAGCATTTAGTCAGCTTCGAATATCAAATCTCTCGATTATGAGTCCGGTTTCTGGCGCTATTTCAAGGCACGTAGAGATTGTGTGAACATCTGTCATCTGTCACAACGCAGGGCTCTATCTGTCATTACTGCCACAGACCATGGTGCGCCTACAAATTAAGGATGCAGATGTAGCGAGCGGAGATTCAAACAAGGAAATCCAATTTTAAAAGCTGAGTATTTTGGTAACATCGTAATGTATTTGTAGTGAACTATTATCAGATGTGCTATCCTAGCCGCGTATAGTAGGTTAAGATACACTTGATTGTTGTTCTATACGCAGCTTGCAGGCTGGTGCAACCGGCACGTCATTGTCGGGAGATATGCATCATCCATGCTTGGCTCTGTCAAGGCATGTAGCCTCTCCAAATGTTGAGCTGATACGTAAAATTTCTGCAGTGCATCTCTCTTACGCAATGTCTCTCTCTATTCATATGCTATGCCACATTTATGCTTTATATTACCCTCTCGAAGATCTGGCGTATGGACTGATATCATTAATCAAACAAAGATAAGAATGTGAATCCGTCCCCTGTGATGTCTTGCAATGGCGTGAATTTCATAAACAGAGTCGTCCCGTGTATCAATTGGATGCTGTGTATGTCATAAGATGTGCCAACTCGTACGTTGCATCAAAATGCAGAGTTTGGATATTGTTAATGATAAGCACCTATCTCATCTCGTTCAGTGTGAATGTTTCATTGACATTCCAGTGTATCAGTGGCTTTCTCCCACTCGAGTTATGATGGAGTCAGTACCGTCCACACTGTCACTTATACCGTGTTTCATTGTAGATGCTGACAGTGCCTACCCGTCAAGGCGCTACAGTCATCGTAAATTGACGTTCTCGATCAGATCAGCTATCTCTGAATGTGCCTGACATTATTTCATATTCCCCTGTGAAGAGGGAGTATGAGCCGCACATAAATCTCACTGATGATGGCGATTATTGGCTCCGCCTCCCCCCTCCATTCTGTACACCATGGCAGACGACCCTTACCTTATGCATTATAACTATGTGATCAATAGGAGTCTCTTCGGCGGTACCATATCTGCCACATTGTGAGCATCGGGTCTACTTCCTCAAACGCGGTATACTCATTAGAGCTAGTTTATATGGCATCACATGCGCACAAATACTCTACTACTTTTGGCACTACAAGGACGATAAACAATGGCTTAAGAGATTGGTATATGAATATAGCCCGTGTCGATCGTCCTTTTTCTGAGCTCGACATGAGCTATATAGGTTTCTATTCTATGGTGAGCGCACGTCTCCTTCATTCATAGAGCGTGAAAATATAAAATTATGTTCATAAAGGTTTCTTGACACGATAACTGCTTGTCTGAACACCACTGTGAGACCCCACCTCCACACTCAACGACCCAGTGGATGATATCCATGTAGGCATTCTGGGGTTATGCTACTCAACAACTAGCACGCAATATGTCGTGGGACTGTACCGCTTTTATCACATCCTTGTCAGAGTCTGGAGACTACAACTGCTATCCACTCAGCCGACAAGAGGGGATGACCTCGAGTCCGCCTGATAACCGCATGGCAGCAAAGTTGGTGGCGTGTTCCATGGCCCTGAATGAGCTGCTGATGAATCATTTGTACACATCAGCAACTTATTATCTGTAATGTCCAACAATGCGATAGGAGTAATCATGTACTGATCAGGACCGCACTCGAGTAGGTTGGATTCATTTCCACAGTGAGTGCGAAATACCTTATACACGAGTCTCTATCTCATTTCGCTATCTAGGCTATCATAGTATGCCTTGTTCAAAGGTAACTGGCATCAATCCCTTCACGAGGAAGAAATAAATTTCCCGTTAGTTATTATGTGAATGCTATCTGGAAAAGTGTGTCGCATTTCGCGTCTTATGCGTGATAGTGATTCTAACTACTCTGATGCAACTCAAGCATCGAAGCGCACCAGATCTCGGGTTCATTTGACCGTTTTTCTGGTGGGCTTCTACAAGCTATGAGAAGCCCTTGACTGAGTCGACATTACAGCTATTTCTGATTATGTGTTCATACGGTAGGATCAACAGTGAGGCTTTGTAGATGTGAAACTAACTACTAGCATACAGTTCTTGGTCTCGGTGAGTGCTACCGCCACCAGTAAGAGAAAGAAAGAGTTAATGGTTTTCTGGCGGATTAGTAAATGCAATCTGGGCGTAAGTGCCTTACTAAATGTCATGGATATCTCGATGTTGACTGTGCCGACAGACTTCGATATGGTGATACTATTCCAGCAGAAGCTTACTCTGGCGCATTTGTAAGGATAAAGTCGTCACGAATGAACGCTGACTCATACCGCATGCATTACAGTTCTTTAGTCTCCAGATGTGTTCTGCATTGATCGCAGATATTCTGATCACAACGTTACTATGGAAAAATTTGCACCGTGGAACGGGAGAAGTTGATAGGTATGTGGAAAGTCTGCTGATCCATAAGTTGTCTACAAGTAGCTGATTGGTTCATTGCCTAGCACTAAGTCCATGATTAGCAAGTTGAAAGGGTACATTGTTGAACGTGCTTTGTTGACAACGTAAGCATAATAGATGTAAAACCTTACATAGATCGAAATTGAATGTATCTACAGTGTGGCTCAGGGGGCTCAGTTGATCATCGTGAGCGCCTGTTTGCAACTGCTATTCGCTATAGATTTACCTGTTAATCTAATTCAGTACTACAAGCCGTCAATTACTTGGATAGCAGTGCAGCTAATCGCAAGCAAATGTAAGTATGGCTGTGAATCTATGTACTTAGTCGGCCATCTCACCTGCACCCTTGGAATGCACAGTATATGTGAATTCCTTACTTGCATTGTCAGTAGCAATTGCTGTCGTCAACATACATTCCAGCATTTGACGTCCTGACGGTGTGATGAAGGTTAAACGCTCGGGAATACGTTAGAAGCGTTGGCGAATTGCCGATCAACCTGGATGAGATAGAATGCGTCTCACTCGGCTCTTCTGTAGGTTTTTCTTACACCTTTCTGGCAAAAGAAATAACCGTGTTGTCATGTACTGCAGTTTACAGCAGCTGGTGATCTTACTGTTATCCCCGATACTAGTCATTCCAGGTCTGCTGCATCGGCGTCAACCTCGCAATCATGTTCATTGGTATTGTTTCCTTGTTCTGAGAGCGAAGCCGACAGTGTTGCTGTCAAATAGGTGTAATTCATGAATAGCCTTACCTGAGAATTTATACTAGAATATGTGTACTTCCTGAATCCTCGATCGATGATTGGGTTTCCGTCCGCAATCCGATGCAAATCTCTACAATAACGTCTCTTACCCTGTCTCACTGAACCAGTAGTCTCATTAATGCGGACCCATGTTTACAGAGCACACAAGAATCTTCCGGGTGATCATCTGCATAGTCAAATGGAATCATTCACGGGAAAAAAATTATGGAAACACTTATCGTTAGGAGGGTCATATTTCCCCTTCTCGACGAAATAGCGCATTATCAATGTGCAAACCAAATACGTTCGAATATCTGTCAGCTCTACTACCCAATATCCCGTTGTCTAACAACAGCACAGTTGCTTGAAATGATGTCATAGGCATATGTGAAACAGATTTATGAGAAATTAGGATCATTGAGAACAATTATGGCTGACTATGTGCCTCAGCATCCAGCTCCCTGTGATGTACTGGTTGTTGATTGTAGTGCCTGACAGTAACTATTTAATACGCCACAGGCATCGATAATATCATACTATTGATTTGGTCAGTGCCCGGGGTATGTAACTGTATGATCCGAATCTCGGACGAGTTGATCATGGCCGCAGTATTGTCTGCCTCAGATCCAGGAGGCTTAAAAAATGTCTGGACTAAGAGATTAGGCCTTCGCGGGAACGCAGTGAGCTCACACCTAGTTGTCACTCTCCCATCGCCGTCGACGCGCCGTCAGACTCTCCATCGTATTGTAAGTCGAAATCTGTTGGTCGCGGCCCGTCCAATCGAGATCCAGGCCTACCTGACGACTAAGTTCGATTGAGCTGGATTGTCGCTGACCCTTCTGTGTCCGCATACAACCAAGTTTCAGCCAATTTTGCAGATCGATTGTGTCCGGATGATGGCGCTCAGTGGCTCCCCTCGTTGACGAGGATCTTGACGCCCTTGCAGGCACTGAGGTCGCAGAAGCAGATATGGATCTTTCTGGGCCCCGATGTGGGAACAGAGAAAAGAACTTTGTCTCGCTGACTCGAAATTCTCATCAAATATCATACACGACAGGACAAGATTTCCAGATATGATATTACAGGACTATGCTGTGCACGAAGTATCTCCTATCACACCGTGTCTTCATTACGCTCTTCCCAGATGACCGCCTGCCATTGCTGGACCGTCACTCCAGCCCGCGCCAGGGTTCTTGTTTGCGGGATGGGCACCTGGGAACTTCTACTTGAGCACTTAAGCAGGTAAACGACTTCTCGACATACCAGCAGCGACAGCCCGCTCTCTCCTCATCATTGCCTCTCGCTCGAGACGCTCCGCCTCAGCGAGCTCTGCACTCTGTTCCTTGATCGCGTTCGCCTCCTGCGCCTTCTGCGCACCATGCGCTTGCAATGCCTGGCTGCCCACTAACTCGCCGACATGTTGCTCGACGCGACCCTCTGTACGGTCGCGGCCGCCGCCGTGATGTCTGCCTGTGGCGCCTTGTTGGTGGGTTGTATTCTGCGTCACTGAGCAAACATGCACCTGCATCAAGGAATTGAGTCGACACTCACGTCATCGAAGACCTGCCCGTGCCGTGCGCCACGCGCATCGCCCACATCGCGGTTGACCGCACGCTGCTGTCCTGCCCCTACTCCATCATTCTGGCCAGCGTTGGTGTCCGCGACGGGTCTGTCGCCACGGCCCGCCTCGATTCCGGAGCGGTCTCTGTTATAATACTGATTGTAGCCTTGATGCGCCTCTGACTCTGGTGCTTGCGCCTCGGCCTTCTTCTACAGGAAATCGTCTTTAGAGCTCTTATTCAGTCGGCACACGCGCCTGTTACTCACCTTGCTCTTAAACAACGGCATAATGTACAACGGATGAATGGTCGTGAAGCTGGTCGTTAACTGGAAGATTTGCCCGACAGGGGTAAGTGACTGGCGGTTACTCTGGCAATAGGATTATGCCTATTGCTTAGGTTTGCCACCTATATATATCGGTGCTGGTCAAGTGGAGAAATGACGAGTGTTGGGAGCCGGAGTTTGTGCGCCGTGAAGTGATTTACTTACAGGGCAAACTCTGTGGAGCTAGGGGGTCTGTATAGGTGCAGCGGAACGTCATGTGGCGAAGCTCCTGTATGCCCGAAGCTCCTGTATGCCACAGGCGCGTGGCATAGTGACGCCACTGTGGCAAGAGGCTCTTGAACAACAAGCACAAACAGCCGGTGGCTCGGCTTGCAACTCCGCAGGTCAATCTAACAGCTGAAGTAGAGTAAGATCTTTTTTCTTGTCATGAGCTACGTTTTGTTACTGTACAACCGTTCAGAGCCGTTCCTGATAACGCCAAGAGAAAAATACTGTAGCCATGTTCGTAAAAGGAGATAGTCTATTCGTCGAGTCCGTTCCGAGAGCCATGCCAATGTCCATGATGCCACACTCCTTACACTGTCACTGCGGATGATTGTTCGATATTTCGCGTTTACTCGGTGGTGACCGACTTCGCCCTGCAGCACGAGCAGATTGTGAATAGACATACAACACTGAGCAGATGAGAGCACGTACAAGTTCCTCGGGAAGTCGACGTCGAACCCGTTCCTCACCGCCAAGTGGTAACTGAGGAGCTGCAGCGGGATAATGTTCAGGATGCCCTGGAGACAGTCGACGGTCTTGGGCACGCGGATCGTCTTGACGCCCTCCGGGATGCCCTCGTCGTTCTCATTGCACACAACGATCGGCTGCGCCTTGCGCGCGGTGATCTGCGCAAACGCGCTCTGCACCTTCGGGTAGAGCGAGTCCTGCGTCATGACGATGATCACCGGCATGTTCTCGTCGATGAGCGCGAGCGGCCCGTGCTTGAGCTCGCCCGCGAGGATGCCCTCCGAGTGCATGTACGAGATCTCCTTAATCTTGAGCGCGCCCTCCAGACACGTCGCGTACTGGTACCCACGACCCATCAGCAGCAGACTGCGCTGGTTCGCGAGCACGCCCGTCGCAAGCTCCTGCAGGCTCCGGTCGCTGTCGAGCACCTTTTTGATCTGGCCCGGCAGTGCGTGCAGACCTTCGATGATCTGCGTGCGCCGCTCGCTGAGCGAGATGCGGTCCTCGGAGAGCTGGAGCGCCATCATGAGGAGAGCGATGTATTGTGATGTGTACGCCTAGGCACGACGATGTGAGCACTTGGCCACGACACCCGACAGTTCAATAACGCACCTTGGTGGACGCAACACCGATTTCAGGACCAGCGTTGATGTGGACACCGCAGTGCGTCTCACGCGAGATGGTCGAACCGACGACGTTGACGACACCAACGCACAGCGCACCGCGCTCCAGACAGTACCTCAACGCAAGTATCGTGTCCGCCGTCTCTCCACTCTGACTGAGGAATACGCAGACATCATCACGGAAGATGGGCGTCTTCCTGTCAAGGAAGTCTGACGCAAGCTCAACGCTGACCGGAATCTCCGTGAGCTCCTCAAAGATTGCCCGCGTCGCAATGCATGAGTGGTAGCTGGTACCGCACGCACAGAACACAATGCGACGGCCACGGCGGATGATGGGGAGGTATGCGCGCAGGCCACCGAGCGTGATCTTGTTGCCGTCGAAGTTGACGCGCCCACGCATCGTGTTCACGACGGACTCGGGCTGCTCGTAAATCTCCTTCTGCATGAAGTGGTCGAACTTGCCCTTCATGATCTCCGCGATCTCGATCTCGAGCGTCTCGATCGTCCGGTGGGCCGGCGTCGGGGCGCCGTCCTTGTGCCGGAGTCGGTGGATGTGCAGCTCGCCCTCTGAGATGTGCGCGATGTCGTCGTCCTCGAGGTAGAGCACGCGCTTCGTGTGCTCGACGATGGCTGCGGCATCCGACGCGACGAAAAACTCGATCGGCTGGGGTAAGCCATCCTCGGACATGAATGCGCGGGATTGTGAACGGAGCAGGTTAGGGGCGTTACCAGCCTGTGCGGGCGCAAGCAGTCCGCCAGACTGAGGGGATGCCACTACGCGTCCTGCATCAGCACATGATAGACGTGTGCAGGCTGTAAACACTCACAGGCATCCCGGGTCTCCTCCGGCCCTGACATCTCGACATCGACGAAGTCAACTTTGAGCTTCTTCTCAGTCTTGACACCAATCAGAAGCGGCGATCCACGACGAGCGGTGACAATCTCGTTGGGGTAGTGGGATGACTTGAACACGAACGCAAACGACCCCTCGAGCTCCTTGAGCACCGTCTTGACCAGCTCCGTGAAGTTCATGCGCTTGTCGGGCTGCGAGTCATAAATGTATTTGGTGAGGATCGCGACGGCCTCAGTGTCGGTGTCACTTTCGAACTTGTACCCGCGCTTCTGGAGCACCAGTCGGAGGGCGTTCGCGTTGGTGACGATACCGTTGTGTACGACCGTGAACTCGGCCTTGGGGTCCGAGCGCATAGGGTGGCAGTTCGCGACCGACGGCGGGCCGTGCGTCGCCCAGCGTGTGTGCGCGATGGAGACCTGAGAGAGGAACATCTTGGTCGTGTCGATGTCCGACTCGGCGATCTTCTTGCGCAGGCCGGCAACCTTGCCGACTTCCTTGAAGAAGAACATCTCGCCGCGGTTGTCGCCGTCGATACCGATACCCGCGGAGTCGTACCCGCGGTACTCCTGGCGAGCGAGACCATTGCAGAGGATCTCACAGATCGTCTTCCGGTCCTGGGGGCGACAACGCGGCGTCAGTCAGGCTCTGAACGATCCCATATCCCAAACACAGTTTGGTGGAAGTTGCAAGCAAAGTTCATCGTTCTGATAGACGATGACGGGGGGCTACGAGCTGTCAAGATCGCAATCGAAAACGCATCGAGAGCCACACAGAATGGGCGCTCGTACTGCGTGACACTAACGAAACGCCACTGTCGCGACAAGACACAGATCGTCGGCTTGGGACCGATGGTGATACGTCGGCAACAGCAACATAACGGTGTATTCTTCGGACCAACACATGATGCACGCACTGCGCATTAATCGGACGAATGTACCTAGTGCGCTCGGATGATGAACTTTATACCACCGGTCGCACTGATTGATCGCGATGACGACTGTCTAGCAGTCACGCCAGATTGCGAGTCCTGTCCAGCACGCTCTCCAACGCAACGAACTCGTCGCCGCTGTCTTGCGACGCGTCGAACGTCTGCATCCGCGTCCAGAGCGCTTAGGACCTGTCGCGCAGCGATCGCGAGCAATACAAGGATCGCGACGTGCGCGTCACGTAATGGACTCTATCCTTCGACCTCCACCCTCGACACGTAGAAAGCAAGATCACAAATGCACGAAGCACACACCTTCTCCTGGAGGAAACTGCAATACGCAAAGATACCACACATGGTGAATAGGGATACTGCGCGTCCTGTCAGACGCGTCTTTAAGCCCCACACGTAGCACTTACCTCAGGACAGCAATGACGGACGGACACGAGGTGAAGGGGAGGTCGAGGACACGTTCAGGGTAGACTTGAGTTTATATATGCGCGCGACTGCCCCCGCCCGGCTGGCTGCCAGCGCGGGCGCCAAACACGCGTAAACACGCACGGTCACCGCCCCTTGCCGTGTTCTGAGTTCTGAGCTGGTGCAAGCTGTGCAGCCGCGCCGGTGCAGAGCCTTCGACGGCGTTCTGCTCTCTCACACTCGACGCCGCCGCACCATCGCTGACGTCGCACGCGGCCACACGCACGGGGATGATGAATTCATTCGCTCGCGGCTGCTGCAACGTGGACGGACACGCCTGCGCGGGCGCTGTGTGTGCTGGCCGCCCACATCCGATCTGCGGGCACGATCTCCCGCTAAGAATAATAGGCAAGCCGCCCTGCAGTCCGCGAACGTGGGCTCGACGCGTCCGTCGTGGGCCCGGCTCTTCGTTTAGGACGGCGGCGGCCGAAGCGACGGCTGCGCTCGTCACTTCACCGTCGGCAATTCTCCTTTTGGGTCGCCTCCCGCGCGCGGTCTGGTGGCTGCTGGCTGGCGGAACAGGTGCCGGTCGACCCAGACGGTCTTGGATGCGTGCCTGAATGAACCTGCGCGGAGGCGAGCATGAATATGCAAAACACGGCGAGAAGCAGCGGGGATATCAGACTTCTGCTCTTGATCTTGTAAGTTCTCTCGGATCCCCGTACCCTACTCATGATCACGGTCCAACGTGCCCGTGCTGTGCTGTGATCCCCCCTACCTCCTGCAGAAGTGCTGCTTGTCAGCAAATGAACATTTTTGCTATGATGGTCTCGGCCTGCTTCATAAGCTTGTACTTCTTGGTCCGCAGCCAACTTCTCGCCTGTTGATGCTAAGAGTCCTGTATCGTTTACTTCTCCATCGCGTTCATCATGTAAGATGATACGCAGCACTTCGTTGCTGACCAACGTGAATCGAGCTTGGTTTGCAGAAGGAGATATCCCATAATAGTTGCTGCTTTACAGGTACTCGTACATCACTTGTTTCTTCTAATTTATCATCCCAGATGCGAAAATGCATGCAATGTCTGACCACACCCGTCGCCCACAGCCCGTCACACAAACTCGGCGGGGACGACAGTGGCTGAGCCGCGCTGATTCGTATCAACGATATGTGGCACGCCAGAGCCCACCGCCTCACTCGAACTGGCGCGAGGGGTTGCCGCCTGTCTGGTCATCGCCGCCCTCTTGTGGCGGGATCCACTGTCCGCGTTGCACGAGCGTCAGCACCGCCAACAGGGTCTTGGCGAAATGGAATGGAATGATGAGACGGATGGAAGCACTCACCTGGTCCTTGGTTCCCCCGCCCGTCTGACCCGTGCGCCCGTAGCTGACCTGCGCGATCCCCCGCGTCTTGGGGAAGTCCTTGATTCCAGACTCGTTCAGGCCTGACTCAAGCGATGTCGTCGTGTTGCCGGCGGCTGTTGTGGTTATGGCCAGCACCGAAGCCGCGTGTGAGTATCATTCGCGGACGGGATAACATGAGTACGTACGATTGAAGCTCGCGCGGTTCTGGTAGTGCGACTTTGCCTCAAGCGAGGCGGCGTTCTCGTTGATGCTGTCGCGTGGGAGGAGACGTAAGTACATGCGTTGACGGCGTGTGCATGGACGACACACATCTGCTCGTTGCTCTTGCCGCGGAACTCGTCAGACATGATGGCTGATTGATGACAAAATCTCTGATGTGTGCGCTCTCCAGCCAAGAATCTCGCGTAGCTTGTGAGGTCCTTTGCCACTCACTAGATGCAAGTAAGAGGTTTTGCTGTTCGTCGCGAAGACAGAACGCAACGCGCTCTATATATCCCACTCGTTCCTGATTCCATCTCCAAGCAGAGGCTCCCTCCCCGCATGACATACTTTAGCCTGACATCATCTACGCCACAATGCCACTGGGATGTCGGTGGACTTAATGATGCCGAACATGCCGATGGCTCCATATGCGCTTGGAGTTGTTATTGATGCAACTATTCCGATGACCATTTCATCGGTGCGCTGGCGTCCATATCACCAGTTAACAGCGGAGACACTCCCATCGTCATGCTGGTGTCTGTTGACATCGTTAATGGTAGGGTATTATTCTGGGAAAGGAGAGTATCCAGGATAGAACAAATGACCTGAATCAGACGGACAATATAATTGACAATCTTGCACCGGATCACCGTTAGCTTTTCGACAATGCTCTTGAGCAAGGAGTTGGATAATGTTCCACAGATAATCGCTTCACTTCTGAGAGAGTCCATAGCTTTTCAGATTCGCGATTGAATCGACTATTGAAGCTCAAGTCTGCTAGAAGTGCCGGATTGCACAGCATATGCGTGGCTCGTAGAAATGAACGATCCTACCAAGGTGAATCTGTCCCAGCCTGTGCACTGGTTCGTAGGTTTGCCACGCCCTCTTCATCAAATCTGGGGAGAATAAACCGAGTTGCACAGCCTGCGAATCTCTGCATCACATCCATCTAATATACGTGGATATATGTATAATGCACACTGACATAGAACGGGGTCCCGCCTCGAGATACTAATCGTGATGAGACACCCAAGATGATGGCAAAAATGAACTTTGTCGGAGCAGGTCGTCTAGTAGCCTCTGTCCTGGTTCCGTCGACGGCCGTCTGTGTCGTACCTGTCCGGCGAATGGTCTCTTTGACGATCGCGATCGTATTCGCGATCCCCTCTACGTGAAGACTCGTAGCCTCTTCGGCCATCTCGTCTTGTATCCCTGTCGTAGTCCCTGTCACGTTTGCGCTCGGGTTCTGGTGACCTCGAGTGGCGCCTCGACGACTTCCTCTCCGGATCGGGCGACCGTCTCTTCGTCGATACCGTCCTGGACTCCGACCGCTCCCCGCTTCTTTCGCTCCTACCGTCCTCCTCCTGGCCCCTGGACCTTTCCTTCTTGATGACCGGCACGTACCGTCTATCCGGTTTCCCTTTACCGCCCTTCTTCCCCATCTTCGAGCCGTCGTCGAACACCTCCTTCTCCTTCGCGCCAATGCCGAGGAGCGCAGGGCGCGCCTGCGGGAGGTACGGCTCGACGGGGCCCTTCTGCTTGCGGCTCGCGGCCGTGCCCTCCTTCCAGCCCATTCCGCGCAGGAGCGCCGCGCCGAACTGCGACACGGGCACGCGCTCGTAGTCTGCGAGCGTCGCGCTCTCCGGTAGCTCCTCGACGTCCTGCTTGTATGCGTCGTCCTCGGACGGCGTCGGGATCGCTGCAATAGCGGGCGCCGACAGGCCCATCGGGTCGTCGGAATTTGCGCTGGCGAGGATCGCCCGGAGCGCCTTCTGATCCTCTGTCTCTTCCTCCTCCTTCACGTCTGCGGCGACGGCGTCAGCCTCGACTGCTGCCTCTTCACTGATAACGGCATCCGAGGAGTCCCCCTCGAGCTTGACACGCTTGTGCACCTGTAGGCCTACCAGCTGCGGCCCCGAGTTAATCGAGTCGCGCGTGCCGAGGCCACCGACGCTCCCGTCGGCGCCCGTCTCCGCCGCCGCACTGGGCGGGACGTACAGCGACTTGCGCTTGCGCGCGAGCTCGCGCCAGTCCTTGTTCTTCAGAGCGGGGATGACGAGGGGGCCCTGCGGCTCCTTGCGCCTCTCGTGCAAGCTACATCCACGGACTGCTGTGAGTTGAGAACCCGGCCGGGACAGACCAGATGAAGGGACACACCGCTGCACGCCGAACTGGTCGAAGCCCGTCACGAGCTCGTCCGCGCCATCCTCGTCGTCCTCGTCGGAGCTGTCGCGCTCGTCGTACGTGCGCGCAGCGGGCTTGGGTGAGGCGTTGGCGCTGCGCGCGAGCGGGCTGCCGGGCGTGCTGCTGGAGGGATCCGCGAGATGTCGTGGAAGAGCGGGTAGCTTGAGAGACGAGTCTGAGTCGGCCCCCGAAGAGGTCCCGCGCGATACGGGCGACGGACGGCGAATCGTAAACGAGACTTTGCCCGTCGACATGGTGGCGGAGTGCAAGAGGCTTCACCGCCACTTTTGGAAATTATCCGGAAGGATCAGCTGATGACCTATATCCGCTTGCCCCCTTCGGCCTACGTGTGCCAGGTCATAGGCGCCCGTTGCGTCGCGTCACAGTAAGCGCACGCCGTGTGAGATCCTCGCCCTCAGCCTCAGCCTCACCCGCACACGGTGCGGGTGACAATGCTTCCGCTGTCTACCTCGCAGCACCCATCTCTGCAGGGCTCACTCAAGTAAGCGTTCGGTAAGCGCTTGATCAGCGCTCGATCACTGCTCGATCTCGATCAGCGTCGCGCCCACCCTCACCGTTTGTAGCTGCTCTAGAGCGGCCTCCGACTGCTCCTTGAGCGGTCGCGGCTAGGGTGACCGCTTACTCATCCTCACCCTCACCTGCACGCGATGCGGGTGACAATCTTCCCTTCTTCTTTTTTCTTTTACGCGCAGCGGCCGTGTCTCTCGCCCGGATCACCTGTCCTTTGGAATTCAAGTTGAATTAAGCGCCGCGCCAATAGCGGCCACTGCAACGCCGCGCCATCAACGTCAACATCGGGCTTGCAAGCATCCACCGGCCCCCGCAGGGGCTGGCTCAGGAAGCACGATGCACTCAAACTAATCGCCCTCGCTTTTCATCGCCCTCGCTCGTGTCACCATCGCCTCTCGTGCCCGTGTGGCTGCTCCTAGAGCGGCCGCAACGGAGGACAGGGCTGCTCCTCGAGCGGTCGCCGCCCTCAAACCAGCCCTCTCGCCGTTTCAACCGCCAGCCCTAAATCTTTGACAGCTGACAGCTGCGCACGGACCAACGACGGCGTATAAAAACGCAGGATCCACTCACCTCGCTCCGCTCACGGTGGCAGATGCGCCGTATACCCCCCGGCGAGGTCGCCTGGGCCGAGGCCTGCACCAACCCCGACCTGCAAGCCATTTTCCAAGGTTTTTTTGAAGAAGCCAACGAGATGCTCCCATATTCGACCCGCACAATCGCCAATCGTAATGAGATTCTTTTAATATATTACGACTTCGTCTCACGCGCATATCCAGAGGTCAAGGACTTTCCATTGAAAGTCGATGGGCTATCTGGTATGTTTGCCTTCCGCTCCGTCAACGTTCAACGCTCAACGCCTGCTCAGAGTCATCTAAAGAAGTGTCGAGCAACATGGTGTGTCCAGTCTGCTCCCGCAAACCTTTGGTTAACTGGGCCATGCAAGGAACCGCGAGAATTCTTCGAAAAGTATATTAAAGCATGCCAGCTGCAGGGGGATTTCCCCGAGCCTATGGAGGCCGTGGCTGTACGAATTGAAGCCTGGAAGACTCTCTTGCAGGCCACAGGCGGCGATGGCGGTACCAAGAAAATAACTGACATGCTCAACGACGTCCTGCACAAGATCGGTGACGCCATTGAGAAGACGCGTCAGCGCGTGGATGCGCTGGAGCAGACAGTCAGTAACAAGTTCGACACCCTGGACGAGAAGCTGGACCAGCTAGATGAGAAATTGGACTATCTATCCAAGGTCACGCGCTTGCTATCGCAGCAGAACGAGCATATTTTCGAAGCTTTACATTGATAATAACAGAGGCGTGCATGGGAGATCAGACGTAGACTTGTACTAATGATGATTACATCGTTCGTGGACCGTCCCCGTTATCACTAGCATTAGACTTGTCTTGTCGCTCGTCGCGCGATGTTCTATGCTAGTCTGGGCTGTCTCATACCAGTTAAATCGCAGTCTACATTATACCATTGCAATGCTGCAGCCTGAGGCCGAATATAATTGATGTCTTTAATAAAGCAATCGTAATGGATAGTCCTAATGCAGCTATACACTAGTGCGGCATTGTGCAAAGTACAATGCCGCTTACATGGAATGTATCTAAGACCATGTCGTTCATTGCTTCTTCTCGGGCTCATAGCCTTCCTTATACTCGGAGTTCTATGTGTACGGCGTCAATGCGAAGTATATACACTCGGGTTATGTCCTCGTACCTTTGTATATGGTTGATCCCCAGTATCGTTGGTCCGCCGCTGTGCTGGCTCATCGACATGTTCTGGAGATCGCTGTGTGTCGTCGGAGCCCTTTCCCTGATCGTGAATGACATTGAGACCTCTGCAAGCAGATGATTATGCACGACCAACATGTGCAGCGGTCATGACAGCGCTCCCCGACTGCCCGCTATCCGACCCAGGGAGCGGTACATCCTTCGGTCGCGGCACGGGCTCCGCACCCGATACGCGCTGCGCAAGCGGATCGTCCGCGTTCGACTTGGGGTCTTGCTGCTGCTTCATCCGATACTCCCACGTCGGGATGGCGCCAGGACGCACGTCCTCCTCCTTCTGTCAGTGGCTCCATTTCTGAGTGTACCAGAACACGCCGAGCCCTGCGCTGACGGCGGCCACGCCAGCGAAAAGCGTCTGGAGACGGTTCAGTGAGCGCGACAATGCTACCGCACACTATGAGCATACCGTTGGACTACCGCCGGAACGAGCGACTTGACGTGCGGTCATGACAGGCTTGTTTGGTGTTCTCTGTGCGCTCATTGCGATACTTGTCGCGTAGTGGTCGATCGATACAGGATGGAATTTAATGAGAGGTGTATGAAAAAGGTGCAAGGTGCGTTTAGCACCGTGCAATATATCTCACATGGTTGTGTGGAGGTCGAGGGACACAACCCTGCGGTCACGATGACTGCAGTGAGTGGGACCTGCCCCGTTGAGGTGGCGAGTGGCGAGCGATGTGCGCGCGTGACGTCATGCGCCCTGACGTGCTCGCGATCATTCCGGCGCTTCACTCTAAAATTACGGTACCGGTATGTTTTGTCGAGTCGTCTGCGTCAACATTTAATCTCATCAAGCTTGGGATTTAGACCGTCCAACGTATCACCGTTACGCATATAGACCTGCACCTGATGGGTCATTCCACGAAACTGCTCACTCCTACTCAAACCGTTGGAGACATTTTCACCGACCAACTGCGCGAGGACGTCTCCGCAAAATTGACTGTTGTGCTCACTCAGGCTGGTATAGGTCCGATCGTCCTATGGGGCGAGTGGGCGATGATGTATTACGGTGTTCCGATCTGCGATAATGTGAGTCGACAATGCATGTTCTATTAGCAGTCTAACGGTCTCACACGATCATGGATGCAGCATATGCATCTTCTCATTCCTGATGACCAACTGGAAACTGCCTACAAAGTCTTGCTAGCTGCTGGATTCAAGGACTCTCCGCCTACTCTCATTCCTCAAGTCAATTCTCTAGATCCCAACATTCGTTGGGAAGAGCTTGAATGTCCAGCTTATCGAGTCGGTACGAGAGAAGTCCTAATCACCATCGCCCTGCTTACTCGATATGCCATAGTCGGCGACCTATGTCATGGAAGGACGCCATTGAAAATCCTCATCCAGAATTACTCCGCTGCTGCGTCGACGTTCGACAAGATAGATCCCAGCTCGTTTGCACAGTGTGCGGGGCTTGCTATTCCAGCTTTATTGCTTCTTGGGCAATCATTTCTGAGGGCCTACTTCAAACTCGTGAACTCCAACTCCAAGTCGAGAACACGCGGTATACTTGGAGTGTGGTGCGCGTCAGTGAAGCTTTCCGGCTATTCGCCATCGGGCGTTGATGCGATGCGCGATGTATCTGAGATTGACGATGCAATGAGACTGTACTGGGAGCGAGGTTACTAAAATGTAACAAGTGCGTGTTCTTTTGTTGCAACAGGGACACGGAACTACCACACCGAACAGGGTCTAATAAATATTTTGAAGTCGCATCTTTACCAGCGGTAGATGCATCAGGATCTTAAGGTGTGAGTTTCAAGAGTCAAACAAGCTCATCTGATACTAGATGCAAGGGAAAATAAGGGCAGTGTCTGTCTTCTGACATTGGAAACTGTGTAAAATGATTTAAGAAGCCTTCATAGAGTCTTTCTGCAAGGCATTGGCCCATTCTATCAACTCACATACAAAAAGCTGACAGATGAAACCGAGCATCTCTATGGATACTTCCACTTTCTGCCAATTGATTTGACCGATGCCATTAATGTTTTCTGCGTGTTCTGATATCGCATTATTCTTGATGCGAAGTCTGGTATTCTGAAGACTTTGTGGAATGAATCAACTGGACAAGTGTTGACAGAGATGGTAAGCTGTGGCATTCATACCACTACGGTTCGATATCCATGAACGATTGTCCATGGAATCATTGGGTATAGTGTAGGTTGACAATGGCAGACTTACATGGAGCTGCTACTAACTTGTCGAACAAAACATACTCATTCTGTTGGACGTAGTAGCGATGATATTATACTGCACGCAGCAAATAGCCGACGAAGTTGATTGTAACTCATCGAAATCATGAATGAGGGCACGGTTAGCTCATAGTCAGCCTGACTTCATGCGCAAATGCGTTAGTGCTTTCACTATTCTCTTCCGCCATATATGCTCAAAAATGATCATATTGGGCTGCGTTTGCAGAATGAATGTTCGACGCGCGCTGCTGTAACTGGGGATAGTACGGTGAGGTAGCCCGACACGGCACAATTTCATTACCCCACTTCAACTCTAACAGGTCCGTCAACAACAGTCCATTGACGGAAGGGATACAGACATGTATACAAGCAGATTAGATACAGGGCTCGTGCTCGAGGGAAGGTCACAGTGCAAGAGAGGCAGATCTGCAAAGACACCTGCGATGAAACTACATAGTATGGAAATCACGATGAGGAGGTTATGCTATTGAAGATGAAACTACCAATGAACAACAAAGCAGCTTTCTCTGATGCCACTCTTTATTCTGTCATATTCAGTTGCATGTACGACCCGTGCACGGGAGCTTGTAGTCGCCAATGAATGCTTCGAGTACGCGGTCACCTCTGTGTAACAGTAGGTGGTGACATAGTATATATAACATTATCGAGAGGGTTCAGAAATCTCAAGGCCATGGTTGCGAACTTGTATCAGCTTTTTCGTTACGCAAGGGGGAAAATGCACAGTTGTCGTACATTGCGGGAACTACTGAATTTATTGAGGTATACTAACTTATCGTAATGCGTGGCGGTATCATAAGCATAAATCATACATCCAGACAACTACAGCCACCGTTTTGATAATAGCCGCACAGGCCCACCTGGGCAGGTATCGAAATGCGAAAACGTCACCCCAACTCGAGTTCTCCCATTCATGAGTTTTGGAAATGAGGATACAACCGCCGTTGATACTTCAGCGTCGTGGCGACTGAGGTCGCCGCTGAGAACCGCGATATCAAATACAACCGATAGATCGGGCGAGTTCTCACTCAGACGAGCCAGAGCGTCGTCGACGTTGGCACAGTCTAGTACGCCGAAATACGTATAGCGATCGCCCAATGCGAGGCTTGGAGTGAGTGTCAGCGTGAGGCGCTGAAGGACGTGCGAGGGGATCTCGGCCAGGACCCAGAAAAGCCAGGGATGCTGGATATGGCCTGGACGGATGACCAGGGTCAGGCTGCGAAGGCGAGTGAGGTTCGCGAAAGTGAACGGCTTCCGGGTAGGGTCTGTACCGGAGAACAAACCGTCAGCAACAGACGCGCCACGCCCAGAACCGCTCGAGAACGAACCAAAAGGTATACGCGATTGCACCCAGTGCACGATGTCGTTGATCTTAAGGTCCTCGATGCACTGCGCGACATCCACGCTGTCTAAGAGCCTCGCCAGGGCTTCCCTATCTTCCGGGCCCGAACAGGTCACCTCGAGCTCCCGCGGGCACAACTTGTGCTCCAGCCACGGGACAACTCTAGATACGACGCCGGGAAGAATCGTATGCAGTGCGAGCGAGCCGAGGCGGTCGAAGCTGGGGCAGAGAGGGAGCGGTTTCGCGCGGTCCATGTTCGCGGCGGGCGTCCACATGTTGTACCACGATGGCGGCGCGATGCAGTGGAACGAGCGCAGGCCGCGCGGCATGGCAGAGAGGATGTCAAAGACTGCGTCGTAGTTCCTGAATATCGTACCCTCGCAGCGGAGCGTCCGCAGGAGCGGGAACGACATGAGCGCGTGCCGCATCTCGGACGATAGGTCCGCCTCCCAGTCGAGCAGGCCGAGGACGAGGTGCTCAACGTTCTGCAGCCGAGGCAGGATGGTGGACAGCGCCGCGTTCGCGCGTCGCGGGTTTAGCATCAGGATGGGCACGTTGCAGAAGGACTCGACTCGGAGTTGGCGCACGAAGCGCCAATGCTCGGGGGACGCGTCCAAGAAGCTTCGGACGCGATCGCAGTCTTGTACGGTGTACACGCTCATCGTGTAGAAGAGATGGTATCTTGTTCTTGGAAGCCATGAGCGGCATGACATACTACATGCCTTGAGCGCGGAGGTATCATCCCAGAGATAATCCAAGATTTGATCCCAAGTTTCTGGGGGAGGGTGTGGGTATGCCATGGCTTGCATCATTTTGAGATAAATTGGAGAGTCTGTCTTCATAAAAACGTCAAAGGTACCCATCTATCCAGAGCGGATTGATAACGTACAATTGCGATAGGGACAAGATGACGATATTAAGTTATTGGATGCTACCTACGGTACTGGTACTGGTGCAATTCAACATCAGCACGTAAGCCTTCGGTGTAGGGCAAGTTGATCAACATACAGATTCCGGCGCACCGTTATCAATGAGCACACTCACGTCCTTGACAGTATTACTGGGAGGGTTTGTCATGGCGTGCTATATATTGAACGTTCTCTGATTCGACATCTCAGGAAAGAGAACATATGTGCGAACGCGACCTCCGACTTCGGCTTCCGTCCATGAGATAAGCGATGCGGTACCGGTATTCTCGTTACCGTGTCGCCAAGAGGCTGGACTACAACCTGTCGAGCAGGGAACCGCGTATACGTAGTCTTGATCGGTTCGGACCTCGGAGTCGCATGACCGATGCCTCGGCGGTATTATAATAGAAATAGGAAGTGGAGCGTTGAGGCGTCCTCTCATACAGCGACAAGTCAAAGGTGTGCGCTGAAGAAGTCGATGCGTAGCCGGAGTAGAGACGAGCGGACGACCGACGGTGAGTCGACGATCGGACGGGAGAATAGATGAACAGGCGGGTGTACAGACACACAGACGGACGAACGGACGAACGAACATGCTGGCATTGATCAGAGTACATCAGGAGGTCACCAAGTTCTCAAGTAGTAGCAGGGTGTCCGTTTGCGTTAGCGGATCAGAGATTAGGCGTCTGGGAGGCGCTGCGCCACAGCGTACTACTCTAGTAGGAGCCGCGGCACGACAAGCCGCGTTAATAAAGCAGCTCATGTAACTTGAAGTATCAAATTTTCTGGCGTTGCAAAATAATCCATCTGTAATGCCACGAATTTCAACCTCCAGATTCAGTTCATCGCATCGACAACTGGACGGTATCAGGTGCTCTAGTACTATATTTCTTATCAAGGCAATCTACCAACTTCATTCGCAATCAGATCAACTACGCTGCGCGAATAAGTGTGTAAGCTGGCTCTGTGAGCCTGTCAAAATTAATATGCTAATACTGAGGCGATCTCCTACATTAGATCTCGCCTATGTGCAAACAAGATTTTGAAGTGAGATTTGGGGGAAAGGGGGGTATCCTTGAAAGAGTTAGATCCTTCTGAGAACTTGGAGGCACTGGCTACCAGAATAGCTTATTTCTTCGCCATCGAGCGCTTCCAACGCACCGACCATGGCTTATTATGCTACCTATCAATCTTAGTACGAGCGTGTGCGCAATCGTCATTATATACGCCCATTTCCAATCAAACGCTGTCGATTTCAATGTCAGCTTATATGACACTAACTTGCTGTTCTGCGCATCCATAGCTATCAGTATTGTACCAACGCTCTACTACAGTCAAATTTGATACCTGATCTGATTGCCGCAAATGTTACGAAGAGACTTTGCGATAGTAATTCCTCGCCCCCGTCATCAATGGACATCTCTCGCAGATCAAGTAGTAGTCTTGACAATATAATCGCGGTAATCCTTTGCAACAGATCATCGTTAGCAGCCTGGACAGCTGTGTTGAAGACGCTCTCACAATGGCGACCACACCGCAAACAGTATATCAGCCTGAAGACATTTATTACACCGTCAATGTATAATCCGAGTTTTGCAGAATACATACGTTGCCAGGCTGAATTCGCCCGACGGCGATGCCCAATACATTGAGCACAAAGAGGATCCTATGTCCAATAGTTCATGAGTGAGTACACAAAAGGATGAATATGCCACTTACCCAAAGTATATGGCCGCTACGATCATATCAGTATTACCAGAAGCATTCTTGAAGTCTGGGTACTCACTGTCTATCATCAAAACCTTAGTGATTGTAGGGCGCTGAGCCAACGGTCCATCCTGTGACGTAGGCTGTCTTGTTTGAAACCAGGTGATTAGCAGTACCAGTCCGTCAGAGACCACAGATGACGCCCTAGACCCCATCATCCCTGAGCAGCACGTTAGGGCATCATATTACCATCAGAACCAAACTACCTCCTTACAGCTACGCATTTGATGTCATCATGCCAATGCACGGAGGAAATCGTGCCTGCCACACACCTGGACCACGTTGCGAAATTGTTTGTTGACGTGCTGCATGGTCGGATCGTGGGAGCAACAACGGCGACAAACGCTGGCTCTGTTGTGATTAAGGCGTACTGCCATCACAGAGATGATATGTTATGACGCAGTCTGAGCACGAGGTAGGATGGACCTACGCCGGTGATGGCGGGGTAAACTAATGCGAAAGCCAGAGTCATGAGAGAGAGCCACAGCGATCGGGTCGTCATGGCATACACCCTCATCGCAGAGAACACTGTGGGACCATTGAGGCGACCTCGCGTGCGATTTAGATTGAGTTGATTTACTTGCTGCACTGGTCATTATAACAAAGCCCAACACCAATTGTGTCCATGTAGTTGCTGTGCACCTATATTCGCGATGAGTGTTATGAACAGTGAGATAATAACTATTATTCCTTACTGTTAGAGAATATGTCATGTTACTATTCCAACCCAATGCGTAGGCAATCGTATGACGTACCTGCACAACGCTATTCTGCCAATCCGTGGGATGTATTACTTCCAGTATTGTTGAGATCGTGCTCAGCAAGGCAGAATATCGGAACGCGTAGAAGAGGAGATTGACAAAGGACCACTGAGACTTCCAAACGTATTCAATCTCGTTCTCCAGTGTCAAGCAGTAGTCATAGCAGAATGACACTGCAAACTTGAGTTATCGTGATACAGGAATCAAAGATAACACACCTGCGGCCGCCACGAACAGCCAATTGAAGATGTATCTGAACTACGCAGTTACAAACCACACGCAGTGAATTTACATGATCGCTTACGCTTGTTCAATGGGGGACTCCGTAGACATGTTAGAGAGGAGTGAAAGCTGCGATACAACGGTGCTGAGTGTACTACATACACACGGTGCTGCATCAAAGCGGGCTTAACTAGTTGATCCGCGTGGCTCAGCCGGATTCGACTGAGCCGAAGCAGGAAAGTAGCCGGAGTTTGAGCATGGGCATCACTGATCCATCAATGCAATCGCAATAGCAATGCAGTTTCACCCTCTAGCACCACTCTCTCCAATCCAAGAAATATGGAAATTTACACCACGACTGTATTACAATCCGTACAATCTATCAAGCTGGTTTTTGAGAAAGTCTAAATAAATGAGGAGAAAAAATGAACAATGTAAGGAAGAGACAATCAGAGCTATTGGTGGGCTTCGGCTCAGTTTTCTTCTTGATGAGATCCCTCCAAAATTGCAATGGGCCTTCTTACTATACCTTAGACTTAGCATATAATCTTCCGAGAGGATTATTGCATGTGTCAATGTGCTGAGGTAGATTGCAGTCAAAGTGTGTTGTCAGCCACCCGTTGATCAAGGCATTGTGACGCCGGCCAGCTGCGGTGCACCGACAGCGTAATGCCGTTTGATGCCGTGTGTTCGGGCGTCCAGCGATCGTGATTGATGGCGTAACTGATGCTCGGAGAACAGTTGCATTGCTGTTGCGATAGTTCATGCATCATGATGGACTTCGGTATCATGCCCAGGGCACTTTCACATATCTGTAAAGATTGTACTTATACAAGAGATATAGGGATATCATTTTAAAACAAAACATCGAGAAATTTGAGCCTGGAGTCATGGGAATAGATGCGAAACTCGGTGGAGCATGCGACGAAGTTGCGTATGTGGGCCAGTGATAGTACCTGCTCAGAACCTGACTCGAAACCTGCCTGGTCGTAGTTAACGACCTACCATTCTCAGGCCTGTGGCGAAGCATGTTGGCAGGAAGTGTGACGCTGACATCGGAGCAATCTCTCGCAGTAAATATCGCCGATTCCCAAACGAGACCCATCGCCGGAGATTGAGACATACTACGTTTCACCTGCCGTACGGAAGAGCATGACACCAGACTATATTTCCGAAGCTAAGTTTGTAGAAAAGTGGGGCCATCTCTTAGAAGAGTTGGGTAGGTCCTATCGAGTAGTGATGTGCCGGGCCCGGCCCGGCCCAAAAGCCCCGGCTTTGGCCTGGCTTTGGACGGCCGTGGGCCCACGGCTTTCCAAAACCTCAGGCCGGGCTCCCACTGACGGCTCACGGCTTGGCCCGGCCTGGGCCGGGGCCGAGCCGGGGCCTACTACTGCTAGGATAGTCACCAATAAAGTTTAAAATACACCATTATCAACTGTTCCTTGGTGAAAAGGAACGCTGAGGCCTACAGTTTATAGAAGGATTAAGTGTCAAAATAACCTTCCACCGGTGCGGCGTTCGGTAGCGCACCTGCCATATGGGGTATCATATAGGCGCCCAGAGGTGCACGGCAGGCTTCAACGTTAAAGATTTGACTTTTCTGTGGTTCGAAAGAAACAACACAGAGGCACTACATTGGATTTGAGCATATTTCTACCATGTACAGTCTTATATTGTAATTGCTGGACATTAGGGTCACCAGGTCGGGGCTCAACCCCAGTGAAAGTACCTCATATCAGATTCTATCAGTAGCTACCCGATATGATCTGATACTAAAGTTGGACTCTTCATAGAATTCGCTATTTTTCTAGGCACCCGGTAGTATACTAGAAGCCACTGTAACGTACCGCAAGCTAGTAGGATAGCATTCCAATATATTACTAACTACACAGAAAATACCCGATGGCCCTGTCTGAAAATGTAGCGACTATCCCAAGATACTTAAACATACCAATATGCAGAGGCTCACTCAATCAGAGCATACTCGTTCATATCAGACCTCATTTTTTAATTGCTTTAATCTATCAACAGCTACCAGAAAATACTAAAATCCACCGAATCTCATCCTCTGACTCACTCAAAAACATATGTTGGAAGTCGATGCGCTCGGCGCATGATGGTGTGATCGGATTCGTGCATCGATCGGAGTCAATAGTGCGCCAAGATGGAAATGGCGGGCACGGTGGGAGTCGGGGGGCTGATAATCAGGGTGGTATGAGTCACCGTTAGCATAAAAAGGGACGGATTGTACGTATCTAAGCTGTGCATTTGTAACCTATCCAGACGAAGTCCCTGGAGTCCGATAAAGGAGAAGTGTCATCTTGGGGCGCAATGCAAGAATGGGGAATGCACGCACCTCTGCAGTCTGTATCTACAGATGGAAGTTATCAGAGACAAGTGTTGAGCATGCATATACTCACTGAATCTTGTTTCATTTGCTGTGTTCTGCATGAAGCAACCAATCTTCTCTATAATCACCTCACCAGAGCCATGCATACCTTGGGAGATGGTGGAAGTATGAGGTAGAGATAAGAAAAAGAGATGGACGACTCGAGACAGGACAGTACTTGTACTATGACACAACTGAATGACCAGCTCACGTGAGTGCTTGGGCTTGCTGCTTGCAATGAAGTTGAAGTCCAGGTTGCTGCCCACAAGACACTTTTTGACTTGACGTCGACTTGCAGTTTTGCGACTGGACATCTGCTCGAAAAATTCTCAATCGCGACTTCTATTAATCAAGGATATGTTGAGTATATTAACTAGTATGTACGAGTATGACAAAAGTCTTGGCATTGGTGATCTGACCGCCCAGACTCTTGGCATTTAGCTTTCGATAGCTTCTAGTATAAATGGTTATCTCAATATATTTTTGATATTTACTAGTATTTACTGATACACTAAGGATATGATGGCTTTTCACTGGGGCTCAACGCCCAGTGAGAATTCCAATCCGAGCTTCTCTGCAAGAAAAAAATTACCCTCCAGATTGCGTCCGTGAGGGCCATAGGGGGCAGGATGTGGTGTCATTGCAACCACAGCTTGAATTGAGGTTACATTAACGACTTTGAGATTGCGAGCACCTTGGTATTTGCACGAGTAAAGTGTATTTTCTGAGTAATTGAGTAGATCCTGGTCTGGGTCTGAGTACGCTGACACAAGTGCAAGGTCACTATTGCGGTGGAGATGGGGAACTTGGAAAAAATATTGAACTTCTGCAATCATGTAAATTCCATTCTCATATATCTAGGATACGTCAGCCATCAGACACTTCGCAGATAAATGAACTAGCACACGCACCTTTACGTTGTGTGCAATTCGTAATTTTTCGACAGGTGTATCAGATTCTCTCCATAACAATCGTGCGACCTGTTTATTAGGTAGAATTACGCGTGCCCATCTTGATATGGTGGGATTAGAGGTCCAGTATGCTGACATAGCAACTCCCATACTCTCAAGATATGGTACTATGATGCACTTCTCTGCGTCTGTAATAGGAGTGGCCTTGTCTTCGCTTCTCCGCAGAAGAGCATACTCACCACCAAGATCAATAGCACTGCGTGGCAGCGACTGGGGCTCGGTGAGTGCAGGAATCATGGCGTGTATTGCATTCATTTGGCATCTCCTGACAGCAATTTCTGCCATATTTGTGTATGCACTTGAATGGTTGTGGATTTGTAACCCAAGCTCCCCAAGAAGACGCTCCATGGGCCACTGGGAGAAGATGATTTCAGGGCCAAGACATTCAGTCTCCGTAGGAATATGAGTGACAGAGTGTATGCTTTGCCGCACGAAATGCAATCTTGCGGTTTTGCGCTCGTAATAAATTAGCTCGTAGTCTTTTTTGAACATGATAAATAGCACGGACGCCTACATGATATCTGCACATGAGATGTTACATTGGTAAAGCAGGCGAACACCTCTGACAAGCTTGCAGAGGTTACAATAGAATACTTCAGGAAGTATGTTGTAAAGGAGTGCCGGACAGAGACAGTAGAGATGGATTAAGTGCTCCCATGCCTTATAGCCACTAGTAAGCTTGTCGGAAATATTCCTGGGAGCACGGTCAAATGATCCGGGAAGGTATGGAGTGGTGGCGGCTACAGCTTTACCATGCGCTTCCCAGGTATCCTTGGTAAGCACCATAAATCTCCATGTCGATCTATCATCGTTAGGATCACACTGGATCGTGCTGCACCACAGACTGATGAATAGATCTGGGATATTAATTGTGATGAGGTGCATAATGTCTGCAGGAAAGCATATCAGAAGTCCTAGTGTAGACCTAAGTGGGAGACCTCCAAATAATCTTGGTTTTGCAATTCCGGTTTCTAAGTGCAGCTTTTGAAATTCCCTATCTGTCCTCACACCCAGCATGCGTGTGAGATTGGCATACTACTGCTTAGAAGCCTCGACAGAGTCGAGAATTTGCGGCTCGACATCTTCATGACTGCAGTTCACAACATCGTAGTTGTCCAGCTTTAAGCATGCAGGATAATAGTAACCAGAACCTGGCTTATGATGCCCCTTAAGAGGACAGTAGATTTGACAACCCTGGGCACCCGACTGCCCGACAAAGCCATTGAGATAAGTCATCCCCACTAAATCGGCAGTGGTGAGCAGGAGGAATAGTTTTGAGTCAATAATTCCGCCACACAGATCCCAGATTTTAAGTCCTTCGATCATATGAGAGCTGAGGATACGCAAGCCAGGAAAAATGAAAGAGTCGACATTTTTGGGCTTGTTAGGACCTGGTATGATGCCGCCGGGAATAACATGGGTTTTCTTGTACCGGACCTCTGGCGTGTAGTCCAATAATACCCACATATACACCCAGCAATCGGACTGCTTACACGCATAGAGCTGCGCACCATCCATGGAGAACATGAGCATGATGTCGTCGTCTCCAATGTCACCCTTATCACAAGCATTGAGGTAATCCTCACCATGTACAAAGTCGGTATATTCTGGAATAATGGAGTCGTTGGCGAGGAGAGATCTGAGTACCTTCCTAGTGATTTTGGAACAGTAGTTGGCACCCTCTGAGCTGACCACAGAATGGCGCATGGCTTGTAATACCGGACCTATAGGTATAGTAGTCATTTGTTTTCTTGGTACATTGACATGTTTTCTCCTAACGCATTTTTCGACATAGCAATTTTCCCCGCAGTACGAGCAAATAAGAAGGTCACTGTATATTCCTGTGAACACCATACAGCTGCTGATACACACGTCGTGCTTCAGAGCAATGATTCCGGTGATCTCAGCCACTTTGGCCTTAACCTCAGAGAATGAGAGCATTTCAATGTGAGGAAGGCATTGAGCTACAGCTCTGCGAACAAGATTGTAATATTCCTGAGTGACATAGTCCAATCCTAAGTAGACTTCGATTGACAGAGTTATAACAGGGTCATTGATGTTGACGAGCTCGGTAGGGGGATTTCGAATGTGCTCGAGTACTCCGGGGTCAGCTATTTCGTCCTTCAGCCTTGAATTTCTAAGGAGATGCTGCATGTCCACAGTATCACGCAGATCCTTTAGAGTTATCTGATCAGGAATGCCGAGATCTTCAGAGGATGGGTTGAAGTTGTTGCCAAGTTGAGTGCCAGAGTCATCATCTAGGCTCAATTCATCCAGAAGGCCAACAGGGAGATCCATAGCTAGATGCCCAAAAAGCAATCGCTCCTCGTCCTCTTCTTCCGCAGCTGTGATATCTGCAATAATACCAGTGTCCTGAGTAGGGTCGCACACCCTCATGCCTGGGTTAGGAAGTTGCACGTGATTTGAGGTAAGGCTGCGCTACAGGGCGCTTGTGCAAGTCGCGGGCATCTACGACTTCGGATTGTGCAGCGCAAGTCTCTAAGGTCACTACACCAGCGCCGCAGGCTTTTTGCGTACCTCAAAAATGGGCTCCTCTACCTCAGCCATCTCCTGGTCTCTTTGTTGTAGCTCCATATTCATGGGCTCGTCTTCTTGTGGTGCAATTGCGTGGCCAACGCCCTCTGGTACGTCTTCTGCAAAAAATCAATATCGTTCACAGTATCTACAATGACAAAACTCACGGTCAGCGTAGGAATCATTGTTTTTATCAACGTTTTCCCGATTCCTATCGTCGCTCTCTTTGTTTGACGCCTCCTTATTTATTAATATCAATATTTGCGTTGCGGCTGGTGCCATTAAAATTGACATACTAACGTGCGCTCTCCCTGAGCAGAATACATATCTACCCCACCCTCAAAGAATACATTCTGAGCATTATTCTCAGCTCTTCTCCTTGCGGCGTCTTCTCTGCGATACTTGGCATGTGTGCAGTAGGTAGTTTTGCCCACAAAAGGCGAGCCCCTCTTTTCGCATAGTCGACTACAGCTGCAAAAATAGACTTTGTTCCCTTTATCATCCATCTCTATCTTGTATACAGATTCTCGAGGCATCGTGTTGTCTCGACGATTTATTGGAAGCAGGGGGTTGTATACAAAGCAGGGTAAGGAGGAATGTACGAACGGTAGTGCAGCAAGATAGCGTAAGCGACAAAAAAACGTAACGACGTAAGCATGCTAATGGAAGCCTACGTACGGAGCATACGAAACCACCCTACGTCTGCGTTAACGTTACGCAGACTTAGGCATCAGATCTGTCGTTCGTTGGCATACGTCAATCTACTTAGTAGGCCACATGATACGACGAATACATTTCGATTACACTGGATATATTTCGTTACATTGAACCTTAGCAGTTACATTTAGATACATCCAGAATCATTTAGATATCTTTAAATACTCCGGATTTTCACTGGGCTCAACGGCTTGGTCCGGCTCGGTCTGAGACACAAGCCGGGCCCTGGGCCGTCTCATGTAAGGCCCGGCCCAAGTAGGGGTCGGCCCGGCCCGGCTCACGGCCCAAAGCCGGGTCTGGCACATCATTACGCTAGATCTCAAGGCTGGAGCACGAAGCGACAATTCTGGTTTAGTTGATGTACATACAACGTCAGTACGTATCAATCAAGTGAGCAGTTTCACGCCCACGGCACTCACTTGATCACATCTGCAAAATGACCGGCCAGGGGGTTCACAGATAGGCACTGATACCAGGCACGCCGCTCGATAGTCCTATCCGTGAAAGTCAGTCATACATTGTGGAATGGTCAACCAGGAACATCAGTTATGGCTTATCCTAATCCAATCCTAATCCAAGGGGCACTGATGAAGGTCATCTGCACTTCATTCTTGTGGTTATACATACATAGATGAACTCAGGCACGTCCCTTATACCTACAGCTGATGAGGCGTGGTAGGCGGTCTAATGTTGACGAGAAAGAGGATCTCTCCGCTATCCAAATGTAGTCAACGCAGAGACACACCTACGGCAGACGCGGGTATGTTCTTCGCCTCCGAGTCGCGGTCCGTATTACAAGAACTGATCTTGCCGCCTTCACTGTGAGGATCTCGAGACCCCATACGGCATTCCTTTGTGACAACTAATTCCAATGAGGCGGCGATGTTGAGCTCTAACTTTGGTCCTCCGTGTGTGGGGAGGGGGTGAGGGGGTTGAGAGAGGTTCGTATGCTGAACAACACACGAAGACGTCGCGACGTGTGCTTCTTAGACTATATTCCCTTAATTGAAACGGAAGCGGAATTGCACGTACCACACATGCAAACACTAGCTGAGTTTCAGTTTCATTAGGATTGACGTAGGTGTCATCATTCAAATATTGAGGCTCCATCAACAAATGATGATTGGCCACATCTGGGCGCGCTTTGAGCCTCACGAAATGCGTCAGTGCATGAGAACGCCTTATGAGGTTAGGCCCTACCAATTCCTCGCGTACGATTGCCAGAACTGTTGAGCTTGTGTGATGCAGGTCATCGATGCTCGTGATAAGGAATAGATTCGTGGGCCAGACACATTCATATTTTCGCAATAGTGAAGCATAGCTGGAATTCAGTCGTACAGCAGATGTGCGGTGAGCGGAGAATGACCCCTCATACGACTCGCAGTACATCGTTGGCTCAATAATCATCATGAGTTTTGAACTCGACAACCTGTATCAACACAAGATGGCCAAGGGATGAAGTCTGTGGGTGGAAGCTTTGCTCCAGACACTGGCGTTGATCTCATCAAGATATGACCAGCATCTCAACATCAGCAGAGTTCATGCCATGGTTGACCCATTGTTCTCGCTGAGAGTCCATTCCGTCGGTAGCAGAATCCATTGCATCGCCTTCGCCCTGGTTCTCTAGTGAGGGGGGTTTAGTGAGGTCAGAGACATCATCTGATGAGTTCGAGCTAACCTGGAGGAGCGACAGCGAAAGTAGAGAACATGCTGTTAGATAATGACTGATGGCTACTACCACCCTTGCTGGAAACCGCGCGCAAATCGAACATGAAGCGCGAAAGGATTGTGGCGGTCAATCTGATCATGAACAGTATACGGATATGCAGACCGGCAGAATGCAATTGAAACTCACAGAGGAGTCAATGTAGCAAACAGTATATCGACCTAAAGATATTGTTTTTTTTTCCGGTATGCACGCATTCCTTTGTTGGATTGGAGTTACTTACACTGTCCGTTATGGCCTTGACACTTTCGATTATAATTCCTAATACGTTGACGATAAAAAGAGCCCTGATCACGGATGTGAACGCTCCGGGAGGATCGATTATACTGTCAAAATTCACCCGAAATATAAAATGGCTGCATCCTCCTGAGCAGAATTCTGGAGTATGTCAAGGGTACAACACTCACTATCTCTCATCAGGACTGCAGTCACACTTGAGCTCTCTGTATCATTATCTGGCACCACGGGTTTCCGAATGTAAAGCCAGGTGATGATCAAAATGAAGCCATCAGAAGCCACAGATGATGCTCTGGAGCCAATCATCCCTAAGATAATGTCAGCCATGATCGGCTGGGAGAAATAAAACCGATTAATCTCACAGCTATATGTACAGTGAGATCGAAGGCGATAGTGTGAGAAACTGTTACTTGTGTAACGAGTGCTTAAGTGATACGCGCTTTGACCAACCAGGAGAATCAACGTTGACAGCGCATGGCTGTGATCCTGGGCTGAGGATCGCAGCATAAGATGGTTCCAGCACTATCAGTGAATACTAGATGAATGTGAGCGGCAGTAGAACCTCTAGTTTCCAAGCATGTTTCAGTTGCGGGAGTCACACTTACACCGGCAGTCGCGGGATAGACTAATGCTAGGGCACCTGTGATGAGAGATAGCCAAATGTTGCGGCTTGTTATGGCATACACTCTCAACGCCGAGAACACTAGAAACAATATGAGCACGAAAATTTGAAGTGCATTGTGAGAGACTGACCGGCTGAGCTACACATGAGGACGAAACTAAAAGAAATTTGCGCCAGCGTGACAGCGGTACAACTACGAGAGCTGTCAATGCCAAGTTACTTGTTGATACTGAGTTCCCTCACTTGACATTGACTTACATGAGAAATGCTCTCTCAAGAAAAACACATGAGATACGTACCTGTTCGCTATTGTTCAGCCAACTCGCTGGATGTGCCCAGGTCAGGACAATCAATATGGTGTTGAACAGGGCGGAGTATCGAAATCCGTAGAAGAGCACATTCGCGATAGAGAACTTTGGCTTGTAAGTCCACACGTATTGTGCCTCGCGATCGAGGGTCAAGAAGTAGTCGTAGCAAAACAATGCTGGAGGACATATTTTCTGAGATAAATGAAGTAGGAATTGACAGGCAAAACGAACCCGTGCACGCGGTGTTCACCCAGTTTGATATAAACCTGATTCAATGTACCGGTTTGATGTCAGAGTTTTGATCACAACAAGACCGATAAACCACTTACACCTCGGTATAGAGGGTCCACTGTGCCATGGCAGAGACAAGGGGATTTCATACAAAGCAGCACGTATTTGATCACTATGCGCTGAACCTTAGACCCCGGCAACGTTAGGACAAGGCCGTCGAATGGCAGCTGTATTAAAAACAGTCCGCACCCGTACCCCTTGCACTTGCTTAGACCCCAGGCGCCGATCTGTACGATCATCGTCCGGAGGCGCCATAATCCTGCAGGCTTCAGCTATATGGAGCGCCCAGCTCGGCTGCAGTAGCATTCGTCGAGGCGAAATTAGCCACCTGAGCTTTTGCCACAAATATCACCAAGAGTGGCTGCATGCACGAGATATCAGATACTGC
This sequence comes from Wolfiporia cocos, assembly GCA_029448655.1. NCBI lineage: Eukaryota > Fungi > Basidiomycota > Agaricomycetes > Polyporales > Phaeolaceae > Wolfiporia > Wolfiporia cocos. Next base: position 957,304 of record JACCLO010000008.1, on the reverse strand, counting down.
ACTACGCTGGAACGGTGCGTTTGCGCTAGCAAAGCCTGCATACTGTTTTAACGGGCCTGAACAAGGACTGCCATCAGATCATGCAACAACGCTTGGCGCCACGCCGGCACGGGCGGATGAAACCAGGCACCAGTCGCTGACAGTTTTCTAGCAGATTATATGGAGGAACAGGTCAATGAGATGAACTTGATTGGCGGCGGGATGTGTCAACGTGTCGATGGAAGAAATTACTGAGATCCGACCGGCTACTAGCTCGTCGTAAGCGTATGTGGCACGGTTTAAACGGTGTATTTGGCGTTGCCAAGATTTTCCGGACTCGTATGGTTGAAGTGTTTTGACATAAGTCCACCTCGCCTAGCTGGATAACACCAGTTAGTTTGAGAAGGGGCAAGGAACGCATCTAATTCCTGACGGTTGGTATTCCCCTCAAGGGCTAGCGAATGCGGTGATTACGTTAACCGTAAGATGGTGCGATATGCTATGCACACCCTGTGAAGGACACGAATTGAGGATGCGCAATCATAACTTGTCATCCGGTTGCATCATTGAGCGCTCTGGCAGGCCACGCCCACTGCACTGGAACAGATCACGTATGTATCCAATATATACGTACATCGCCGCGTCTTACATCTCCTTAACTTGCGGCCAGTACGATGTGATTGCCGTGATAGAAATTTCAGTCTTGACCGGAGAACGACACGCAGCCAGCTCACCATTTATGGTTGAAACAGTAGTGGATCCCCGGACAACGGACACGTCCGTCGCTACCGAGCGGTGGGCTGCTGTGCGCCCTGCTTCTGCGCCAATCGATCTACAAGACTCGAGTCCGCCGCATTTGCGGCAGGAATCTCCAGCATCTGCGAGGCGTCCCTCCTTTGTGACCGACTGTCTCCTCTGAAGCCGATATAGTATATCACCAGGGACTCGCCACCTACAGCCTCGCTCTGGTCATTGTTGAACAAACGTTAGCACGGTATAATAGCGGTAGAATCTGAACATACAAAAAACAACGAGAGGGAATATATGTTCGCAAATGCAGCGCTGCGCAGGGGGTACTCGGTGACACCTGTCTCACCCTCGAGTAAGCTGATGTTCAACTCCGGCTTCAACTCCTCAGCTTCGGAGAAGTCAACTATGTTGGTGTTGTTCGCATATACACGAAGGTGCCGTGGCATCTGCTCTCCTCTTCCTATGTGCGGTTGAATCCCAGAAATCGATAGGATCACGGAACTCAACACTCACCCAACTTCAGCAGCATAGACTTCACACGTACATTCTGCGAAAATGGTACATGTATGATTACCTACAACATTTCAGACTGCTGCAATGGATTGCCACAGTTGACCACTATTGCGCACTTGGTCGTCCACGCCGGATTCTGCATACTTCGAATTGTCATTGCGTTCAATCCATGGCTTGATGACGGCTTGCGCGTCCTCTGGTACAGTCAGGTTCAAGCCATGCACACTTGCTTATACTTAAATTGCTGCTGAGCAGGCCGTATATGATTGCTTACTTTGATTTCTGGATGAATGGATATAGATTAGCCGAATCCACGCCTTCCAGTTGAGATGCAATGGATTCTTCAGCTGAGGCCATGGTCGCTTCCGTTCGTCTACGAATAGGAGTGGAATGAAGTTCACTTGTAGAATGATGCGAAGCAGGAAAGCGTTATTACAAGGACAAGCTTGCGCGTGCGATACGTGCAATGCTTGGGGAAGCCACAGATCAAGCGATCGGCGCTACCGGACGATATCCGCGTATGGGTGGTGACAAATCAAAATCTGTCACGGGAGCTAGTTCTCTTGCGTGACGCGGTCACGGGCCTCTCTACTCCGAGTCGACTTGGTGCTGCGCCGACGTTGTTCTCACCGATGAACAACCTATCCAGACATGCTGTGTCTGGCTCGCGCAATATCGCTAGGGCACGCCATATAATTTCTCATCCTCTGGGGTTGTCGACTTCATTCGTACGACACAGCAGTACCGAAACCCCTGGCCCTCCCAGTACTTCCAAGCCGTCTGGTTCTCCAACAGAGCACGCCCAGCATGGTGATGCCGTTGAGGCAATGAACGCTCAGGGTGCCGGGTACCCTGACCTGATGCAGCCTGACATCCTCCTGGACCTTCACGAGTCGAAAACATTTCCTCCGGGCCGCCGTTCGCGCTTCCAAAACAAAGTGACCGTCCGCAATGATCCCTCGATGTTCGTCGCGCTCCGGGAACAGATGAAGGAAGCCGATCCGGAAGGCTATGCTGAGGCGCAGCGGCTGCGAGAAGAGCGCGCCGAGCTCAGCGGGCCCTACGCCTTCCTCCATCTAACGGCGAGCGAGATTGCGGGCCTCTTCCGCTACCCTGTCATCCGCCGCCGCGTCGTGCAGCAGACCGGCAAGGGCAAGATCCCACGACAGCATGTCGTCATGGTCGTCGGGAATCAAAACGGGTTGGTGGGCATCGGCGAAGGCAAGGCGCACGAGGCGCAGCTCGCGATGCGTGCCGCACTCGCCGCAGCCGTGCGCAACATGGACTACATCGAGCGCTTCGAGGACCGCACCCTGTGGACAGAGATGGAGACAAAGTTCGCGTCAACGCGCGTCATCCTTCGCCCGCGCCCCGTTGGGTTTGGCCTTCGGTGCAACCCGAACGTCTACCAAGTGCTCAAGGCGGCGGGGATTAAGGACGCCAGTGCGAAGGTGTGGGGCAGCCGGAACCCCTTGCAAGTGGTCAGGGCGGTGGTGCGCATGCTTATGCCGGGTCATGCGCCGATAGGATTGGGTAATGGCATTGGCGGAGGTGGACGGAGGCTGGACAAGGGCTCCGGGATGCGGGCGAAGGAGGACCTCGAACGCGAGCGAGGCAGGAAATTGGTGCCTTTGCGACTTTGAGCACATCACATCGGTGTGGGCTACTGTAGCATCGACTATCCACTGTCTATGAAACCTGGGTCTTGAACGCCTGATACACGATACCTCGCTTTCAGAGCACCGTCGGCTATTCTTGCGGATATGCAAATGTCATAAACGTGAGTCTTGCATCGTGCTTACTGCATGTTATAACTATGCGGCCGCATGTCGGCAGCTTTGCGATCGACTCAGAGGCAACGAGGATCAAATCGAAAGACACCCCGCAATCGGAAGTTCATTCGGTTATGCCACATATATTGTTCGACGTAACGGCTGTACAACATACAGGCTGTGTCGTATACAAGATCGTTCAACTCGTAAACTGTCATGAAAGAGCCGAGATAAAGTTACGTGCAAATAGTGATGCAAGTTAGTGGCCAATGCAAGTGATGTGTGATGCAAAGGTGATATGCTGGGAGATGGATGCAATAACGATAATGCACGATGCGAGGTTCTTGCCGACTTGCTCAAACCATCAGGTGAGGACTGCAGAAAAAAATTTGCTAGGCGAGAACCAGTCTCGAGCCGAGCGCATTCTCTTCCTACGCGACACGCGCTGGGGGCCCACTACCCGCGAATCGCCCTTCTCGAGCGGCGGCAGGCAGAGGTACGGCTGTGGCTGCGGGGACGAAGATGTGCTCGGCGAGAATGCCCAATTCGTGCTCAACACGGGCGGCGGCACAGGCGCGGGCTCCGTCTGTACCGCGCGGTCGTGGTGGCCTCGTGGCGCAGTCGACGCGTGTGACAGGGGCGACGAGGAGCGCCGGGGGAACGCCAGCCGGATGGGGTTCAGGAAGCTTGCCGTACGTGTACGCGCCTTGCCGTCCTGTTCGCGTTCGCGTTCGGCCGGCGAAAGCGGGCGGCGAATGGGAAGAGGAGGCGGCGAAGCAGGCGGCGCATGGCATTGAAAGGGAAAGAAGGAGGCGGTTTTGGGGTTGGCGGCGTGTCGGTCAACAGGCGAGGTGGGGGTATAGGAGAAGGAGGACCACTGGGCACGGATGGGGCTCTGGTGGCCGGGGATGGAGTCGGAGAAGTTGAGAAAGGAGATGGATGGCGCGGGCATGGCTCGAATAGGGCTCGCGGTGGATGAGTACTGATCCCAGTTGTACTCGAACCGCTCAACGGCAGTGATACTTCCGGTTGATGCGTAACTGAGACCGAGGACGGGGGATTCCGGCCGCGCTGCAGACGGAGTCTCACCGTCGATGGTCGGGTACGTGTAGGTCGACTTCATTTCATCTTCCACAAGAGTGCCTCTTGTGACAGGCGTAGTGCGCATGCCTACATCATCCGACGCGACGAAGAGAGACGCCTTCTCGGGTATGGTTGCGGAGAGGTATGGCGAGTACACACCATACGCATCGATCTGCGACTCCAGCGCGGTATGCATCGATGATGAACGAGCAGAGATCATCATGAGGTTGCTGTCGTAGTACGTTGTCGGTTGAAGATCGTTCGTATTCAGAGTGAGCTTCAACGTCGGCCGCTGCCTCGGTGGTTGACTGAATGTGGCGTCGATCCCGGGTGTGGCAGGAAGGGATGGTATGGATGCAGATGATACGATGGAATATGTGGATGGATTACTCGGTGTCTGAAGCGCATCAAACAGCTTCGTGGTCGTGAAGAGGGGAGAGGATGGCGACGGCGACATGGAGCGAGCGTATGAACCATGATGGTGCGCCCGATCTGATTCAGAATCGGCCCATGACGAGGTTTCCGCATCCGTATTGTGCGCGAAGACCAACTCCGACTCTGACTCTGAGCCACTCCACGACGAAACGAAGTCCTCATCGTGTAGCGGTTCCTCCTGAACATCCTGCCCGTCGCCCAAAGATTCTCCGCTGTCCGACTCGATGTTCACTGCAGCCTCCCAAGGGCATCGTGCCATGCTGTCCTCAAACAGGACGTCTGGAGAGTAGAAGGTGCGGATCTCCTGGAGTGCTGCTCGCATCTCGCGAACGGTGATACGTCTCCGCCAGTCCACCTCGAGCGTACGAACGAGCAGGCGGTTGACCTCTTCGGAGATCGGGAGCACGGTGGGCAGGAAGTGCGCGGGGTCGCGAAGATATGCCTGGAAAGTGCAGTCGTCAGCGGCAGCCGACTTCCATGGGTTACGCCCTGTGATGAGGTTGAGCAGGATGATGCCAAGCGACCAGATGTCATTGAAGAGTGGCGAGTAGCTCTTTGTCGGTGCGAAGACTCCGCCCTGACATTCTACAAGAATATGTCAGTTTGAACAGTGTACGCTCCTCAAGGTGGCCTACCTGGGCTCATGTGATATACGCTGCCCGTACGGAATTCGGTGCTCATGCGGTCAGTGGTAGCCAGACCAAAGTCAGTGATGGCGAGTCGCAGACCGCCATCGAAGCAAAGAACATTCTCCGGCTTCAGGTCACGGTGGAAAATCCCCAAGTTATGGCAGTGCTCAACTGCATCGAGCAGCTGAAGGAATACTTTCTTGATGAGCTCGTCGTTGCCCAAGTAGCGACGATGGTGGAGGATTTGGGAGAACAGATCACCATCGCTGCAGTAATCCATAACAATGAACGTATACTGGTAGTCCTCGACCACTCGATGAAGGGTGACGACATTCGAGTGGCGGGACGCGAGCTGATGAAGAGCGATCTCGCGCATGTGCAGCTGACGCTGCCTGGCAGAGTTGCGCTTTTGTGAGTGCGGGAGGCATTTGACGGCATATGAGACCGGCTCAGGTGAGTAGATATCGACGGCGCGATACACAACACCATAGCCACCGTAGCCAAGCACTTCGACCAGCTCCAGAGTATCATTGTCGATGAGAGTGCCGAGGGGAGGGGGGCAAGGTGCGCTCGCGGATTCTGGAGAGTCAACCATTGTGGCCGGATGTGAGGGTATAGGGAAGGCGGATGAAGGGGTGAATGCGGACCGCAGAGCACAGAGGGAACCCGAGGGGAGGAAAGCTCCAACGCACGGCTATTTCAATGGCGAGAACGTGGACTAGCAGACGATTTGAGCGTGTACGCCACGAGGCAGCACCCGCCCGTAGCAGTGAGCCATTGGAATGTCGGCGGATCCGGTGGCTGTGATCACCCACGCCCATGAATGACAGTCACGGATTGTGAAGAGCAGCTTAGAAATTGAGGACTCCAGCTATCTCAATGATGCCGAGGTTCAGATAGGCCACCACGTTCCTACAGCGGTTAACCACCGAAAACTGAAGGCGCTTGACTAGGTTCCTGCGAATGTAGACGTTTCTGGGCCTCATCAACCTCATTGTGCAGCAGTTGCCGGGAGCGGATCAGAAATCGTCAAAATGCTCGGATATCTAGATAAGATCTGATAAGTGCTACTGTAACGCCGAGACCCGGAAAGCGCCGAACCCGAAACGCAATGTGGCAGAGGGGTGTAAAACTATCTTGACAGATGTGTATACGTACTGTGATCGAGGGCAGGGACAAGTCGGGGCAATGACAAAGTCGTCGCCCAGGTTTGATACGTCGAGCACTATTTGCCAGGCAGTAATTGCTGTCGCGAAGCTCTGAGTTGGAAAGCGAGATTTAGATTGTTCTTTGTCCGTTCGTCGACCTACAAATGTGCATAGCATCAAGGAGCGATTATATCAGTGATAATGTGACCTCCTGGAGAAATCTTGATATGGGATATGTCGCGACAACCCGCTTATCGCGCTGCCGGCATAGACGTCATCAAAATAGAATGATGGTCCTGTGTTAGTAGCGCATCTACAAGGTTGAAACCATCTATGAAGACACCGAAAATAATATCCAGAAGATTCCAAATTGTTATAATGTGGTCCACAGCATTCAGAATCACTACGAGTGCACCTCAGCATAGATGACATTATTGTCGATCATATCTTGAGGGGTGTTGCTATACTCGTGTTCGCGATCCGTGTCGGCGCTAGCTATATGGCTGATCAGCAAGGAAGTGACTGGTGAAAGCTGGTGTGAACTAGACTCAGCTAGGAAATTAGCTTTGCGTGTTCGTCATCCAAGGTGAAAACCAGCGAGTACCAGACCATTCAAAGACTTACCTGTTCGAGTAACCCCTCCTTTCGTATCACACAGCATCTGATCAATTTGATGCGCGCGGCGAAGCAGAGGTGTGCATTAGGAAAGTTGCTTGCGGTCTGCAGCGCTGCGTCATTCATGGCCCAATCAAAATTACGATGAGTACCACAACATACCTAGAACCTTCTGTGCCTCGACACACAATGATGTCGTGGGTATTCCACAGAAAATATCAGAGGTACACCGGCTACAGCAAAGCATCCTGTCTCTGACAATGCTGCAGCGGCGAGGCAGGATAAGAACCAGCGCCACACTGTGGACTAAGTTAATTGCTGACGGCGTTCAATCCCAATTACGTGAACTGCGTCAGATCGGGGGAAACGAAGATCGCATTTCCCCGTTCTCTGTGTTTCTTGATGCCTCCCAAACATCCAGGAGGCCGGGCAATGCTAGAGAGCAAGGGCATATCAGGTTCATTGACACTGCATGGTGGCATGCAGGATCATAAATCCATTGTTTGCGAATCTCACGATGGCCAAGACCATTGTGCTAGGTGCGATAGGTTAGAATCAGGGGGAACGGTTCATGATGTGCATGTACGGCGTGGGGGGCTCGAGGCAGACATCAGAAATGAGCCGCACGTGAGATTGCGCGGCTGGTGGTTCCTTCCGGCGTTAAAGTGGGACGCTGTAAATCTGCCTATTTAATCGAGATGTGGTCTATCAGCTCATCGATGGGTGGGTCAGGAAGTCCATAGGCCGCAAAACCTGCCACAGACCGCTCACGAGACATACTGGATGAAACAGAGGCTAGAGTAAGGACCGGAACTACGTACCTACCTAACGCGCTTCGGATCTACGTCGAGGCTTTGCTGAGGATGCAAAGCGCCGACGTCCCCGGGTTGTGGCGCCGTGAATGGGTCGAGTTCATTTGGGTGAATGTGACTTACTTGCTACATGAATTTGGCCAGGTCCGTGGAGGTTAAGCTATCCCTTGGCGACCGTAGTGGGAATAGGTGCTGCAGCTTGGTGCAAATGTCTCCGAGTCATATTTGCACAGCTTCGTATTGTCACATGAATCTTACGCTTCGGAGATTAGACAACGTCTGATACTGGTTGTCAGAAGATAACGACATGATTGACGGAACACGGACCATATGAGAATCATGCTACCGGTAGTTTCGCCGAGGAGCCTGTGCATGAAGGCATTAGGAAACGGTTAGTACTCCCCGCTGCAACTTTCAGCTCGGCGAATGCTCCCGTAGTGACCGGGGCACATGACATCGATAGCGCGTCATGGTCGCCTGAGATCCGTATAAGTGAACGGCACCGTTTGGTTGGCGCAGAGAATATATTCGACATGTTCTACTGAACAGCCGACTATGTAGCCTCGTATACTTGCGGAGTAATCTCACCACTTCTCTTTTTTGCATCGATGCTTTCGTGCTCCTCTGTCGCAGCCGCAGATGCAGCAGCCATCGCCATAGACTTGCTGAGTCCATCCAGGGTCGTTGGCGCACCGGCCTTCTCCATATTGCGCACGAAAGTAATCTGGCTTGGCACCGGGAACAAGCAATGGAGAATCCAATTCACCACGAAGGACACCGTGAAACCGAGTACGAAGTTGATGTCGTACATTCGGGCAGCGGGTGCGCTCACAATGTGTGGGGAGACCGCACCGACAAAACCTGTGATGCAGGGCGCAACGCCGCAGGAGAATGCGACGAATGCGCGCCAGTTGACACCCTTCGTGTACCAGTATATCGAGCGCGAATCCCCAATATAAATATCAGGAATCTTGAAGTATCGCTTCTGAATCACGTAGTAGTGGCTGACCATCTAAAGAAGATGTTCGCGATGGATCCGAAAGCAACATATCACAACGCTTACCATGCCGATCATTGGGCTCAGAAATACACCGTAGGCACCGAGAACATTCAAGAAGACACTTGAAGTGCTAACTAGTTGCCACGGATTCACTGCGATCGAAACAAGCAAGATGAGATATGCTCCGCGACGCAGATTGATGTATTTTGGCCACAGGGCGGCTACATCCACGCCGCCTGCTATCTACGCGTGGTAAATCTCATAGTAACAATAACGCAACAAATCCGACGTACCAAATTTCCTGGAACATTAATGCCAATCTGCGCAATCATCCAGGCGAAGCCGCAGAAGAAAGTGGACGCGCGGGAACCCGGGCCACTGGCCTTCTGTGCAGCAAGTAGGAGTACTGGGGGATTCCAAATCTGCTCTCCATACCGCTCCGTCGTTGCTGCGGTAATCAGAATACCAAACAAGGCTGTCAGGAACGCGGTGACCGGGAACGTTACTGCACCCAGGATAAGCAACGGCGACGCTATATATCGCATAACAGACTACGAACGGGCTTGTGCGACAATCGCGCGACGTTCTGGGGTCTTCGCGAAACGCGTGAAGTCATTGTCGTTGAGGATACCGGCAGCAATAGATCCGATCTGCGCCATGATGCCATTACAGATGGCCCACGCGAGCGCGGACTTGCCCAAGGACACTTCTGATTTGAGCTCGGAGCTCGCCAACCCACCTTTCATTGTCGCCAGAGCCCAAATTAACATCGCAAGCTGGTTGACGAATACTATCACCGAGCAAATTTTGAAGAAAGTGTTGAGCTTATGCGGGTGGATGTATGTGAGGGGCGCGCAGATCAGCATGAACAGCACGTAGCACATGAATTCCGCGCCGTTCATGCCTGTGCTTTCCGGAAATGGATTGGGGATATTGTCGATGTGATGAGGGAAAATCGCACGTAAGCAGACCTCGACGCAGAGACCACCGTTCCAGGCTTGTACAGCGACTGAGAAGAAAACATCGGTACGCTGTGATACCAAGTATCCCAACAACACTCACACCACACCATGGAAAGCAAGATTCGATTAGCGAGAGCGAAGTAGCTACCATTCATTCCAAAGACGATCCGCGTGATCGCCGGGTAGCCGATGTGGTAAAATGCCCCAGACGTCGAATTCAGGGTTACGAAGATCGCAGCGAGGCTGATGGCCTAGCGCGTCAGTAATGTAGCATATTTGAACTGAATAGACGCACATGTCCCCGAAAATTATGCAGACAACGGCTTGCCACCATGTCAGTCCGCTAGATACAAGCGATGAACCGGTTTGATACCCCGAGATGTTCATGTTAACCAATATCCAAAGCTCAACGAATTGGCGCGCATCCCATGTTCGTCGCGCAGGTTCGACAGGCATGAGATCGAAATTATGCCATCGATCTGCCTCTCGTTCATCCTGGTTCGGTACCTCGAGCTTCTTCAGTAACCTTCGCATCAAACCTGCACTGGCCATGACGGGATCGGACGAGTGGGAGAATAAGGAAACGGCGGGATGGGCTATCGCCCCTCAGCTCGCGTGCGCCACTACTTATGTGAATGGAAAGAGCGACTCCAAGACGCTATCGATGCTGCGATAAGGATAAGCTACGCTCTAGGGCAGTAGAAGTCGTTTCTCATTTGAAATTTACCTACGAGGCTTGCTGAATCGCAAACTTGGCTTCACGGACGCGATGCAAATCACCGTGTAAGCCGGCCCAGTATACCTGATTGAGGTTCCGCGAGACGACCCCTTATCTCTGTCCAAAATGCCGTACGGCAATGGGCGGGACATATGCTGTGATCAACATATCCATTGAGCAAGTCCTGCAGGATTGACTGGGTGAATTGAAAGTTGCTCCAGATTCAGAGTAAGGTTCGACGGACTCCGCGCAGAGATTATGCGTTCGCCAGTACGATTTTGGGCGGTCTGTAGGCTGAGCATAGATATGGACGAATTGGGATTCCGTCAGCTACAGTAATCAATGATGCAAATTAGAAGCTACGCACGCGCACGTCGTTGTAGGTGCAGGCGGCAGAGTCACAAGTCGGGCGCTCGTCCCGCGGTCCCGTGATGTGCTTGTGTGAAAACATCTGATTCTATATACCGCGGGCAGTAATTACAACTACGTACATGCATGGTCGCAAAACGTCGCGGGCGATTGATAGATTATGGGCGGAAGTAGAAAAGTAACAATAGAAGATGGAGATAAAATGTCAGGAGGAGCCAGGCCTCCTGTTTGACACGCCTCCGCGGACAAAATATATTTGTTCACATACCGACATTGGAAGTGTGTTGCAAAGGGTTAGCGTTGTTAGTATTTTAACTGTAGCCTCCAACTATGTGTTTGAATCACCCAGGTTTGAATTTGATTGCTCACGGTGTGTCACACGCCAATCTCAAGCCTCTAGGCACAGTAGCTTTTCCGATCATCGAGAGCACCCCCGAGGCTGGAAACCCGATGCCTCAGCAAGATCCACACCCTACACACGTACCACTACGGGCACTAGCTAACAGCATCACCAGCCCCACCTAAGAACCCTAGTCCCAGACCCTACATCCAGTCCAACATAAAGCCAAAAGCAGTCACGTGACCCCGACCAACTACGATGAGCCCAGTAGCACCTAACCAGACCAACCCCTTGCTACCTGGACCACACCTCATCAGGTCACAAACCATCCAGACTCACGGCTAGGACTCCGCCCACCCAACCAACCGAACCCTACGCCTCCCGTCTCCACGGACTACCTGTTACGGATCAAATATCCGTTCAGCTGAAATAACTAAGTTGAGTTACTCAGCGTATCGAGTAGCGCACTACTTGTCGGACTCAGCAGAGTTGAGCATCGATATACTAGCTGCAGGCTTAATTGCTCAAGCCCTTGAGAACGAGTATAAGATCCTTGTATTTCAACAAGGTCGAGCTGAGGAACTCGACCAGTATTTACAGCAGGGTTTTTATACTACAATTCTGTAATCAGGGTCATAGTGTCCTTGGTACTGCTACCACTAAGTCCATAAGGCTAGTACGCTATGATAACTAAGCTGAAACGTTGTGGTTGAGCACAACAGTGGTTGAAACACGGAAGCTCTGTGGTTAGACACAGGATATTAGCTAGAACCTGATACGCTACGAGACCATGGGCATAGGGCTGTTGTACATGAAACGAGGGTCGCTGGTTGAGCAGGGAACCCTAGAAACAAACGTGCGATAATGCGGTTGAACGCTAAGTCCTCTTCTCCAGTGAGGCATCACAAGTATACAAATTCATACGGACTGTAACACTACTGCCATTACTGGCTATACGGTCATTACCGACCATGGACATACGCCATTACGGGCATGGATTATGTACTATACGGACTAAGGCCCAAGGGAGGCCTTAAACCCCATAATGCCCAGGTCAATGAGGAACACCGACCTCGGACAGCCCTTGTACGGCTGAGAACCCTAGCAGTCGCAAGGCGCTACGCACCGATTGTAGCCAATCACGCTCGATCACCCAAGGCCATTACCGGCCAGTCCACAATCACTAGCTACGTCACCGATCACGGCCCGATAACCCCGCCATTACTGGCCACAGCCCCGATCTACGCTAGAACCCCAATCACGGACTTAGAACCCCACCATTACCGGTGAAACCCTCGATCAACGAGAACCACTGATCAGGCCTATCCCGCTACGTTGCCATAGACATCCAGCGCTCCCCTAGCCGTACCAGTGCTCGCGCTCCAATGCCCTTACTGGCCACCACGTAGCATGTAGATTACCTCAGCGCCAATGCCCTACGGGCCACACACCATAACATGTACAAACAGTGTAGGAGTATATAAACGCCAGACAGTCTTGAGCAACCCTCAGACTTGTCTTGGCCTTTGCAGCCTTAGATGCCCCGGACCAGGCAGGCACCTTTGAGTGATCCCCCTTCCTCCGGGTGTGTGTCTGAGGTTGTGCTTGTGTCACGGTGAGCTTCGTTTACAGTTTGATCGCTCGATATGCAGCTTGATTGCTCGGTACGCAGTATGATTGTTCGCTATGCAATTTATCGCTCACTACGCAGTGCTTCTTATTGCTCACTATGCGATTCTCATGCTTACTTAGCAATGCTTCTCTCGCTCAGTACATGTCACAGATTTATCTGGGGCTTACAGCATTTTTCCTATGATTATAGCAATTTATCCTGGATTTATACGTCTAACTACAAGTTATCTACGGGTTAACTCCCATTGCCATACGACAAGCTCTTAACTGGGCTTATCACCACATGACCAGCTTACATAAACGCTACGGTACCTTCCGGTCCAATAGCAACACTACAGCTACGTCATAGGTCTCACCCGTTACAGCAAGACCAGCCACGTCATAAGATCTTAGATCATAATGATAGAACGAGCGCGGCACGCTCGCATAATAATGTCCACAACAACAAACATCGCCACCAAGCAATGTTCTATTGGGTCGGCCTTCTCGGCTTCCCACCGTCATAAGATCCTTGATCATAATGACACCTCAGGCGAGCCACGCCTTCGCATAATTATGGCAACACGACCATACAGCATAATATTAGCAACAAGGCAATATCGCTATTGGTCCGGCCTCCTCGGCCATCCCTATACCCGGGCTGTGCCCGCGTGACTACAAGACAATAATAAACCTCCTCCCCTACTATTGGTGCGGCCATTACCGGCCCACACGGCCATTGTAGATAGGATCTATAAACAGTAGATAAGATAAGCTTCGCCCATTGGCAAAGCCGCATAACCCGGAAAGGTAGTACTATACAGTAGCACATGACCTCTCCGCATACATGTATTTAAGTAGGAGCCAAGCGCTCCATACTTCAGTTCTATTCTATCGTCTTCACCTCGAATGCCCATACGCGGAGTACCATTGGTACTCCCAGTGGACTACTATCAGTAGTCCCAAGCATTCCCGGCTTCGCCGCTGCGCTATATCCACTAGCAACTGCTGCACTGGGTCTTTCCTCCTCTTCTAGTCGCCCTACTACCTAAGGATAGCGACTAGGTGAGTCCCACAGGTAGATCTGTGTCAGTACACAATATGTCTTTTGTGTCACACGCCAATTTCAAGCCTCTAGGCACAGTACCTTTTCCAATCATCGAGAACACCCCCGAGGCTGGAAACCCGATGCCTCAGCTAGATCCAAGCCCTACACACGTACCACTACGGGCACTAGCTAACAGCATTACCAGCCATGCCTAAGAACCCTAGTCCCCGACCACACGTCCAGTCCAGTATAAAGCCGATAAGCAGTCACGTGACCCCAACCAACTACGATGAGCCCAGTAGCACCTAACCAGACCAACCCCTCACTATCTGGATCACACCTCATCAGGTCATGACCATCCAGACTCACAGCTAGGACTCCATCCACCCAACCAACCAAACCCAACGCCTCCCGTCTCCACGTACTATAGCCATTACCGGCTACACGGTCATTACTGACCATGGACTCACGCCATTACTGGTACGGACTATGTACTATATGGACCAAGGCCCATGGAAGGCCTTAAACTCCAGCCGCCCTAGTCTACGAGGAACACCGACCTCGGTCAGCACCTGTATGACTGAGAACCCTAGCAGTCACAGGACTCTACGTACCGATCGCAGCCGATCATGCTCGATCACCCTACGTCATGCACGGCTCGTACTGGCCAGTCCACACTCTCGGCAGACGTCATCCTTCAGTACCAGCACGTGGGAAACTGGGCCGCCACGTGCCTTCCCCTCAGTACCAGTCCTTGGGAACCTGGACAGCAGACGTCCCAATCATGGACATAGAACCCCGCCATTACCAGCGAACCCCCGATCGATGAGAACCACTGATCGGGCCTATCCCACTATGTTGCCATAGACATCCAGCGCTCCCCTAGCCGTACCAGCGCTCGCGCTCCAATGCCCTTACTGGCCACCACGTAGCACGTAGATTACCTCAGCACCGACACCTTATGGGCCGTGCACCATAACATGTATAAACAGTATAGTAGTATATATACGCCAGACAGTCTTGAGCGAACCTCAGACTTGTCTTGGCCATTTCAGCCTTAGATGCCCGGACCAGGAAGGTGCTTTCACGTGATCCCCCTTCCCCCGGTGTGTGTCTGAGGTTGTGCTTGTGTCATTTTGCTAACTATGCACTTTGCTCACTAGGCTCCGGCGCTTTGATGTGAGCCGTATCCGGAACGAGCGCTTGAGCCATCGTGACAATTGAATCCTGGTTTGCTGCACGAAATCTCTTGAGATGTTCGATATTTTATTGTCTATCAACTCAATCACAGCAAGCACAGGGTGTCGAAGTAGTGAGTGTTCAAATGCATAATGAGCCATCAGAAGCACTGCATAGTGAGCACGAGAAGCATTGCATAAAGAGCGTGAGAATTGCATAGTGCGAGCAATCAAAAGCATTAGTCAACGCGTGCATTAAATTTCATAGCGAATTCCGTGTCGCGAGCCGAACTGGTTGTGGTTACTGATGAACGCGAGTGCAAATAGTTTTGTCCGCTCGCGCCCCCCATACTCCTGTGATGCGCTTCAATGTGGCGCTGTTGCAGCTCAATAGGGTTGGGTGCACTGTGATTAATCTGTTATATCATAATGTGACAGATGCAACCAAGGATTGTCGATTATCCTGTGTTTCTCTGGTTCTCATCATTCCGGTTGTCTGATACCTCAGTATCAGTCTGCCGAATACCTATGCATGTCTGCCTATTTTGAACACACACCAGCAAAAGTTGGATTGTGGTATAAGTGCTGGTAGTAATTGTCAATCGAGGCTGACAATATTTGTATCGAGAATCGCTAAGAACGGTTGCCGGTTAGCACCTTCCTTGGCTTACTGTGTGGCAAAGAGCATAGTGTATCTGGGATGCACAAACTACAAAATGGAATTTAGACTGCTTTGCTTCATTGGAACTTGATGTGGGTGCTGCATCGGGTAGCTGGCATGACAGATTCTGAGATCTGAAGGATAGCTGCAGGGAGTAGGTATTACTAGGTAATGGGCATGGGAAGTAACCAAGATTATATATCACATAAAGATGGATTTTCCACACTATAATCAAGGGGTGGTTCACTACAGGTTGCCGTCTAGGTCCAGGCCTCAGGACTAGACCTGAATTGTACTGGATTTCGGCAACACTGCAGCCACCTCCCCCCAATAGGATCCAACAATGCCTCTTCAGATCACCATCAGGTTCCTTCGACAACCATCTCGAGTCATCGATTGAGACCTGTCGAACTTGTACAGGCCCAATATCTTTTGCCAATTGAAGCAATCTGGCGGCCGCCAATCTATCATGAAAAGGTCGTACTACACATGTCTTGACACATCGCCTGATCGGCCTTATCGCAGCGCGGGTAGTAGTACTCCTTGACTGCAACCGTGCCACAGCTCCAACTGGCTCTCTGACTACCGACTGATATCACAGCAGACCTCATACGTTCTTCAGATCACGATGGGGACAGTATAAGGAGATCGTGAAGACTTCCCGGAATAGCATCGCTGTGCGATATACATCCCCATCTACCACCCAAGCTCAGTCCCCAGGAGGTAGCAATGTCCCCAACGTATTATCGTCGCCGAGCATATCACTAATTGTAGCCATCCTCAGTCGGAGAACGGTCCGGTACCGCTGCCCAATTACACAAACACCTTGGCAAAATGCACATTACGCTGTTCAATGTCTTCACGTTCCTCATTGCCATTCATGCTGTTACCGCCGTCCCTCTTTCAATGTCAGCACCTGTGGATATCATTCGATTTCTCTAGCTCACATACCAGGGTTATAGTGGCAGCCATATAACTGCAGTTCTTCCTTCTCGGATCCCTCATACTGTTCGGTACGCGCACATATATGCAAGCTGTCCATGGCTCGTTCATTCTGACCATGTATATGACCATGCACAGTCATCACAAGCGCCACGATCTCTCGAATTTGTCCTGGGGAGCAGCTGCAGACGGTACATATGCTATCAGCTGCCCAAGCGCGGACAGCTGCAAGACCGCCTCATTGAGTGCAGAAGAGCTGGCTGCGTTGCTATTGGGACGCCGGGGACGCCACCTCTCGAGGTCGACCATTCACAGGAGCCCAGATGTAGTGTCTGCCACCCGTCTTGGTGCTCCCGGTACAGATACATACCGCGCAAGGACAGGGAAGCGTTCAGATTGGAACCTACAATCGATTGACAAATTAGGCTTTGGCAATATGGCAGACACTGACAGGTGGAGAAGGTAAGTTATGCGAGTCCGCTTGACATTCGTGCCGCAGCTCATGACTATTGCGGCTTCTAGGAACTATGAATGCAAGGCCTGCGGGCGCAATGATAGATAGCAGGACATGTCAAGTAGTGCCGGTGGTAAATCATTCGCGAGCGTTGTTTATTCAGTTCGGAAAATGGTGCCTCATGTCGGGGCTGCCCAGCTATACCGCGCATGCATCCGCACTCTGAGCTACCAGTGCAGACATCAGCCATAGATAGTGCACTGAATGGATTGGCAACAGAGCACCGCCTGCAGAAACTATGTGTATACGCGGGAAATCTTCAGCAACAACCAACCGCATGTTCCGTGCATGGCAGACAAACCCAACTTGCCCTACGATCGCTTCACCGCGCCCGCCTCGTCGTACCGGCTGAGCAGCACGCCCGTGCACACACGCAGCGCCTCAGCCTCCTCGGGCATCGGGTCCGCGCAGCCCGCCCAGCGGATGCGGCACCGCTCGTCGACGAGATAGACGTACCCTACATGTCGGTTGTCCAAGCCCATCGCGTCGCGCACATAGCTGTAAACACGGCATTGAGTTATCATGTGGCGGGCGGCCCGAGCAGAAATACGGCGAGAAATCAAACCCAGGAATGGGTGGATGGGGGAAGAGAGCACCGTTAGCGGGAATGAACAGGGAGCGAGAGCGCACAAGGCGAGCGAGAGAATAAAGGACAACCGTGTCACAAACGGTTCGCAGGATAGGAGACACTCACTCCATGTTCTGGCGGCTGATGAAGTACGTCTTCCATAGCTCGTGCGGGACGCTGCGCCGGATGCCGGACGCGAAGAGCGACACGAGGAGCGACTTGAGCAGGTTCTCCTGCAGGTTTATGTGCACGTGCTGAAAGCGCGGATGCGCGCTGAACTCGGCGTACGTCGATGATGTGAAGTTTGCGCTTTGCAGCTGTATGGTGGGTAGAATATGAAGGGCGTGTGATGTGAAGCATGGTCAGATTGGGGGAATGAGGATATGGGCAGGATCAAGCGTTCATGCGGAGGACCATCAGCCGTCCACGCTATCCGAGCTAAGGGACGGACGCACCTCAGATATGCGTGAAGACAAGATGGAGACAAGCGAGACGCGCCCCGTGCAGAGTGAGGTGGTATGTACGCTCCCTTTGACTTCGGGGTCTAGCGAGGTACCAGATATGTCGGGCAGGTACAGTGCTTTCTAAAGTAACGAAGACGAAGTTGACGTCAGTGGCTGCCGGCAGAATACATATGTACGAGCGAGCGATGAGAGCCATGTATATTCATGCAAGCAATCCAAAATTCGTCGATCTGCATGCACCAGTACGACCAGAGTCCCGCGTGTTTCAGCACTGTTTGTAACAAGTTCTGGAAGCGGCTACACAATTGCCGTGGTAAATTGAGACACATAGTCTGCAATCTCTCTGCACGCGCGAATCACGCAAGGGCAACCACTCACCATGGGGTATCCACAAATAGTCTTAAGCTACAGTGGATGAAAGACTCACATCTTCTCTGATGAGGACTCGCGGTGCGATCCATGTTTTGCCGCCATGCCGGCGCGTCGCATTGAGGTCGGTGAAGTAGCCTCTTGTCGCCTCTTTTAAGCTATACACATTGAGGTTGTCATACACGTGCAGCGCGGGACCCGTCAGTCACCCCAATGGCATTCAAGCGCAATGGACACTCACAGTGCCTTCCGTTTCTCAAGACGCTTCTCTTGGTTGAGCAACTCCTCTTTTGTCTGCTCCCACGTCTTTGGCTCCGACGTTGGTCGCTCGCGAACACCAAGAGGGCGCTGTAGAATTTGCAGAGGCGCATCTGCATCTTTGGTAGACTTTGATGCGCTGCTGACTTTGCTGCCGCTCGTCTCTGGAGGCTGTATAGGCTTTGACGCGGAGGCGGAGCTAGGTGTATTGTCAGCGTCTTGGGATGAGGACGACCAGCGGACTAGCCGCAGTGCGGCACGTGCAGGTAGAGCATTATTTGAAGAGGATAGAAGGGATAATAAGTGGGGAGAGCGGAAGGCATACATGCGGGGACGCAAGAACTAGGAACACGGTCGTGCGCGCCACCACGCGAGCGCTGATCACACAATCGATCAGTGACCAATAGAATAGATCATTCATATGTACATGTCACTCCCATCACAACAACTTCAAGCTTTGAAGCAAGATGGTCTAATATGCGAGAAAATGCATGATGCGCTGCCCCGGTCCGGAGTCGATTATCACATCTGCAATCTTAGAGTTTCCTTCCCAATTCACCCTCCGTCTCACGTCCACGAGGCTACCACCCGTAACGGCAGCCTCTGTGTCAGACGTGGATAACATATCCTTCGAGAGCCTCCGAAGACTCGAGCGTGACGAGCGACTTATCCTAGATTGGGGGTCCGGGTCCCATACTGTTGCAGCAAGGTGGCCCTTGCCAGCAGTACGCATACCTCTGTGGGAGGAGAAGTTAGCGATCTATTAATGGCGAGACGTATTAGTATTCAACCTTGTCGATGCCGTTGCGGCGACAACATATGTCATAAAAAGCATGAGAACGCTTGACACCGAAAACTTCATGGTCATTAGTTGCATAGTAATGATGTTCCGGACCGCTCTCAAGGAGACTATTCTGATTTCTACTAGTCAGAAAGACACATAGCTGGAGCAAGATAAAATCAGTTCCTTACAGGCCTGAGAATAGGAGAGATAGGTATCGCCCAGCGATGCTAATTCGTCCCGTAGAAGCATGCCTTTCCCTTATATCACTTCCGAGAGGCTGTGGCATAGAGACTGTCAACAGGGATCCGATATAGTGGAACGCGACATTACTGACGGTGGCACTGACGCTTTGAACTTTGTATGAGCCTACATTATATCAAAGCATTTACCTAGCTCATCTATTGCTATTGGGAGAAATCACATCTTTGGCATCATTCATATATTGCAACCGCCAGCGACATCGCGATGTCAGCGGAGCTTTCAACATCCAGAGAAATGTGATGAGAAATCATGATCATAGATGGTCTCCCGCTGAAGTTTCTGATCTGAGATGGCATCAATTGTGACATTCTGAACGCACTGATCTTCTGGCGCTGTGATGATGTACCTATGTCATCAGCAAAAGGCGAGATAGTAGATAAGCGTAGATAAGTGTCGTCAGACTTGTAAACGTAGTCAGACTGGTTTAGGCCGATAAAATATATTTTGACATCTTGGAAAATATCGGGGCATCTGGTAAATGGTTGCAAAGTCACGGGTGGCATCTGGTGAATACTTGAAAAGTCGCAGAGGCATCTGGCAAATAATTTCAAAGTTGCAGAGGCATCTGGTGAATTGTTGCAAACTTACAAGGGTCCCTGGTGAATGGTTTCCAATCAGCCACCAGATGCAAAGCCTGATGATCTACCATGGGCCAGAATGTAGTCTCGTCCCCAGCCCTTGCACGTGGCTGCTGCCACTCGGGAGAACCCGAGTGGAGTGTGAAAAACATATCGCACGCAGCCACTGTTCAAGGTCTGGTGGGTTTCAGCAGGGCGGGTGTAGGTGACCCCGTCTCGTGACCGCGATGCTGGCACATACAGCGCGACATGGTGTGCGTATGCAAAATTGTACTTATGTGCTACCTGCATCGGGTCTGGTCTTTTTGATTCACTGTCATATTGTCCTCTTAGTAAACTCATGGGAGCCTGTTCAATCGCGACGTTAGCAAATTCACGGATATATGCTCAATGCGGTGTGCATTGTGGCTGAAAAAATCGTCAATATGCATCTGCAAAGATATGCCACTTAATCACTGAGAAATATCAAAGAGTATTGGGCCTGACAGAGTGCTTAATGACCAGCAGCTTGATACCACCGAGGCACTGGTCCTGCACTTAGGAGCGGGCAAAACTATGCCATTTGGTCTGGTTTGTACTGGCTGATGAGATGGAGAACACAGTCGTTGACATCATTGTCAAGCTCAGACATTATGTTTTGGAGTTATAAGATGGTACAGTACATTACAGACATGGCCAGCTAGGCTTCACATTTGTGAGCTCATTGAGTGTGACTGCATCGTGCGCTGTAGGCATTGGTATCACAGTCACGAGATGGGGTCACCTACGCCCGCCCTACCGAAACCCACCAGACCTTATACCAGTGGCGCCTGCAATATGTTTTTTGCATTCCACCTGGACATGTCCGGGCTGCAGGTGCTGCAGGTATAAGGTCTGGAACCGAGACTAGCCAGAATGTATTGACTCAGACATTGTATTGGGGCAAATTGCCCAGACTGTTGACAAACCCAAGACACTTGAAGTATGTCAAATCAGAATGTATTGGTGTGTGTAATTACATAATTAATAAAACGAATGGCACAGAAGCAGCAAAAATATCTCAGTGAGTAACTGCATAAGCACACTGAGGCCAAGAGAGGACAATGATGGCAAGGAGCATGCTCTCCATTACAAACAGGGAGGAGTTGGTCAGTGGGTATGCATGTGGGCATGTCCAGATAGATGTGTGGAAGTGTGCAGGCATGAGAAGCACACAGAACATGGTATGGTAGAGTCTGTTGCACCACAGTGGCAGGAGGAGCCCAAGCGCATGGAGGAGCATCACCTAAGTGGGCATGAAGGGGTGTTAGGGAGAAGTGAGGTGGCACAGACCTGCAAGAGTGGGATGAGGATCATGATGATGATGTGGTTGCTTGGGTGTGAGGGTACACTGGGGAACTTGCTTGTGTGCATCATTGGGGATACATAGATGTGAAGTTGGAACAAGAATGCAAATTGCAGCACATCACACTCAACATTAACAATGGCAGTGACCATACATTTCACGCACCAGGTTGAATGGTGTGTTGTGGTTCAGCTGCATCCCCTCAAGCCCACTCATGAGCATGCCCCCCGTGAGAGTGATGCACATCAACATGAATGTGAACCAGCAGATCTCTTCCATCAACTTTCCCATGACCCACCCATCCATGTCAGGATTTCAAGAACCAGTCATAATAAATTCAAAACCAATTCACATCTCAGATGGTTCAATCCAAAGACAATCCAGTTCCATCTAAACCCTCCAATAAAATCCACAAAGCAATAATACGATAACTCCCATTATCACAGAAGCCCCAAGAAGACGAACCAATAAAGCCCACACCACTATCACAACACACCAGAAGCTCTAGGAAACATTCTAATAGCCCCAGTGCCACAGGGCTACAATGAGGCGACATTTAAATACAAGGTTTAACAAACTCCTGATCTACCAGAGACATATTTGATCAAAAGCCACACAGAGGTTAAGTTCACTTCTTTCATTAGTTCATACTTCACAGAAGCATCCCTGAGAATATCAGAACCACTTATACATTCAAGGAAGTATTCATACAAACTCTAACTCAATCACAATTCAGGGATCAGTAGATACACATGGTTACCACACATTGCAGATGCCCAGCCATATCATGCACGACACAACTCACAGAAACCCTTGACAAAGGTCTAACGAAGTCTATTAGCTCTAGTTCACTACCCAGACACCGCTAAACCATTACAGGTAGGCAAGACACATAGGTACACATACAGATTCATGTATATATAGTAGAAACCCACCAAGTCTGATCCTCAGTTTGGTTTTAATCAAATATATCCTCCTCAGTTCTTCTTGTGTCTAGGCATCGGTCTGACAATCCAGCTCCTGCAGCCAGCCTCATTTCCAGCTGGGAAACAAGTCAAATGTCTGCAGGAGCAGCACAAGCCACATTGCAAGTGCCTTACTGAGGAGGTAGAGTGATGGAGCACAGAAGAGTGCATGCACATGTGGTGAGCTGAGATCTATGGGTAGAAGAAGGGGGAGCAGCACACAAACAGACATGAGGCAGCCACATGTGCAATGGTGGCAGCAGAGAGGTGTATCTGCATGCATATGGTGGGTGGGACGTGCAGGGGGATGATGATGTTGTGTATGCAGCTGAGAAGCAGCACCTGTGCATGCACTAGTGCAGGTATGGCATCAGTACACCAAGGGTAAGCAGGTGGGGATGCACCATAGAAAATAGGCCGAAGAAGCACCAGGATGTGACAAATGCAAGTGGACCCAGGAGCAGGCTCATGTTGAGATCTGTGGACAATCCAGCATCCCCATACATATGCACATACCCTGCAGAGATGAGCACAGACTGAGAGGGCATTGGCAGAGGTGTGGCCACAGGTCCATCAAGGAGGTCATCAATGCTTTGTATGTGAGTAGCAACTAAGCACAAGCATAAGTCTCCTGTGATCAAACTCATAGCTAAGCAACTAATAGAACTTAACGTTGATCACCTACCTGCATGTTATTGTTAGGCTCCTCTTGAAGGGGTAGCACTGCCAGCTCACTAATCCTTAGAGTTGAGTTGGATGTGAAAAAGTGCAGGGGAAAGGATGAAGGAGAGAGTGTTGTGGGCCAGTAGATAAGCTACAGGAGTGACACATTGAGGAGCTGACTGAAAGATGACAAAACCTAAACTAGTGATAGCAATTGAAGGATGACTATGGTAATATCACTCAATTGGGTAATGAAGTTACTGTAAAAGCTCAATGGGTGCTGCAAAGTCATGTCATGTGTCCGCTATGACATCATTGATGTGCAACTGCTTGAACACCATCTTGCTGCCTCATCTGAACACTTCATGAGGGCCCCATGCCACTTGTATTCCATAGTACCAAGGGTTCTACAGTGCATCAGCTTGTTACAATATCCTCAGGCTATACTTTGCATGCTGTAGTACAGTAGAATTATAAAATGTACCCTACAAGCTAATCAAAGTGCAACAAAGTTAACAGAGCAAATGTGGCAAAGAGTCCATGGAAAGTATAGTAAGCATTTCATCTGTTATAGTGCACACCACATTGTGTGGTGCATGCCACAGGTTGCAGTATATCTATGAAGGTAAGCTGTGACCATTCATTGCAAAACATATGCCAGCCTGATTATGAAACAACAAATATATTCCAGTCTGATAATTAGTTTACCAGTCACACATTGAGTTTGACTGATGCTTATAAGATGCCTTCAGAGTGGTGATTGTATGCCACTATGCTGTCAATCTTATCTGCACATATAAGATTCTGCCTCAATTGGCAAGCACCTCCAGCACTGATAAGCCACCTCCAGTACTGATAAGCCATCTCACAACTTGCTGATGGTTGTGGGGGTGATAGAGTGAGTGAAGTGGGAAATATATGGTCACTATTTCCACAGTAATCAATGCCTGGATGAGACAGGTATCTCACTGAGAGAGGTTTTGGAGACATTGTTCATGGCATGCAAGCACATAGATAGATGGAGTTAAGAAGTAAATTCCCACAACATGTGCCATGCAGGGTATTATGTAATGCATTGCACACATTAACCTTTCAGATATGCTGGGGATTGTTGCAGTAGTTGTAAGTAGCGTAAAAACTGTGATGGTCACATGAGCGGGAATAGTTGCATTTGGGCAAGCTTTACGCAGAAAGGTTAACATTGGAGCTTTGGGCATACACAAGATGCCATTGATAATTTATGGATGAGCATGCATGTGTCAGTTGAAATCAGAACTTGCAAGGACCTCAACGTTGAGATCTCTCTCAGCTTGCAAGTTAGACTGTCTACAATGTGTATAGTGCTGTCTCAGAGAAACACGCATGACTTTAGTAAGTGCTACACAGAAGTCCTTTTGTGGGCAAGCCCTTGCAGGTCTTCCTCAATTGCCCTGGGGACTCACCTTTGTCTATCAGACAATACCATCAGATGCTGTGCCTACTCTGTTTCATGACTTGACAAATTAGATACAGATATATTTTAGACATGCACTTGAATTTGGGGTGCATTGGATAGCCAATCTAGCTTGTATTCAATACACGCCATCGACTAGTACAACACTGTGATAAGCATGCAGGTTCAAAATACCTCTGCTTGGTCCATGCTCCATTCTAAAAGCTGCCTCATACAATTAAGATACAAGCACTATGGTAATAGAGGTATCTCACTAACAATAATTATCACTTGGCTTTTTCTGGAGTGGAGCAATAATCATTGGTATGAGGAGTGGTAGTGTCACAGTTTTCTAGGCATTTACCTAATTTCTCCCATATTTATATCAATTTTCTGTGACTTGTTCTACAACAAGTCCCATTCAACATAGTTAGTAGCCCTAGCCACAAGACCACCATTCTTCTCAAAGGTTCCCAAAGTATGATACATATCATCCTTGTCAGTGGTCCGTCCTTATCTAGACACTCCACTTACGAAGCATACACATGACCACTTATGCGGCCTTTGTTGTCATTAGCATGACATAGCAGCATGCCATTATGGCCTCATCAGATTAGTGCCTTGCTTTACCACTTGGCGCATAGACCAAATGCATTGGGGCAGACATGTTCCTAGGTAGAGCCCCACATGTATATAAGCTTGCGCTCTAAGGCTTAAGACCTTAGAACTATTCATCTGTTACACGCAGTCTTAGCTTTACACCTTGCCTGCTCAGCTCCTTGCACTAACCAGCAACTGTCTCAACTGCCTTCAAAAAACAAGCAAGTGAATTTTGGGTCAGGTAGTGTGGCATCATGAAACACCCCACAAATTTAATCTAGGCAAAATGCATGGCAACATGCTAGCTTATAAGAAGCATCTGTCACCATCACTATTGGCTATGCTTTTGGTGTATGCTTTTGTGGGGTGACAGCACTTGAATACAGTTACTGGTATGTGTTGCAAAGATCAAGCATTATGCTCCACCCACCCCACTTCAAACATCTGGTTGTGGAGCTCAAGAAGTTGGCACCTCAGTGATAAGTTTTGCAACATATTTGAACCTGCCATCAGTGGTGGGTTATGGAGCTCTTCATGGCATGGAGCAAAGTGGGATGCAGTGGGACAATTTGAGGACCAACCACACTACCACAGTCTGGGACTCAAGTACTCACCTAATTTGATGGCCAACTATGCTGAATGTATGCTGTGACTTTGTTGAATTACATTCAACAAAGTGTACAGGTTACGTTAGGCTCACAAAGAGGTGGCCTTAGCCAAGTCACAGTTACATCAGGAGGTACCTGTAGCCTTGATGCAAGTGGTGCAAGGTGCCACTTGGTTGACAGTGAAGTTCCTTGGCATGTCAGCCCCAGGACCTGTGGTGGGTGTGGAGCTCTGGATTGACCAGAAATGTTGGGTGGTTAGGTGGTTGCAAAACCTATCTAATTATTGGTAGTGAAACATCTCTAATGTGACAGGCCCAATGTTACGGTCCGTGTGCCATTATCTGAATATCTTTGACGCCTCGCTGGAGAAGAGGACTTAGCGTTCAACCGCAGTATCGCGTGATTATTTCTAGGGTTCCCTGTTCAACCAGTGACCCTCGTTTCATGTACAACAGCCCTGTGCCCATGGTCTTGCAGCGTATCAGGTTCTAGTTGATATCTTATGTCTAACCACAGGACTTCTACGTTTCAGCCACTGTTGCGCCCAACCGCAACGTTTCAGCTTAGTTATCTTAATGTACTAGCCTTATGGACTTAGTGGTAGCAGTACCAAGGACACTATGACCCCGATTGCCGAATCGTAGTATAAAGGCCTGTTGTAAATATCGGTCGAGTTCCTCAGCTCGACCTTGTTGAATAACAAGAATCTTATACTCGTTCTCAAAGGCTTGAGCAATGAAGCCTGCAGCTTGTATATCGACGCTCGACTCCACCGAGTCTGACGAGTAGTGCGCTACTCAATATGCTGAGTAACTCGACTTAGTTATTTCAGCTGAATGGATATTCGATCCGTAACACCCGATCTTCTTGTGACGTGACCAAAGGAGGATTTTGAAGTATCTGTGACACTGTATAGATGAATTTCATGACATGGTGGATAGAGTCTCAGTGCTGTCAAGTGCAAACCCACCTCCCACAGGGGCCACCATGTGCTGAATGCACATTGATAATCATAATGCATCTTTCTTGAAGTGTTATGGTCATTTTAAATTTTAAACTCTGGCAGAACTCACCACTGGGTGAATATGATACAGGGACTTGTTGCACAACCAACCCCCTGGCTACTCATGACTCTACTGAGTGTAACCCTGGTTGTACTAATGTATAGGGCACATTTCGACTCTGGCAGATCCAACTCTGCCCTCGTTTCATATTTATCATTTACTGATCGACAGATGGTGTTCAACAACCATTATATTACTATCTATCATTTCAGATATATCAATACATGCTCATCAAATGTTTCATACTATAGTGTAGATAGTACCAGTGACATCTGGGACAGACAAGACTCCTAAAACCCAACATAGTATATAAACCAATGTACTTAGCATTGAGGCTCTTCAGCTCGACCTTGTTGTATAAACAAGAAGTCTTATACTCATTCTCAAATGTAGGAAACTATACTCAGTATTCACTGAGCCCTGAACTGACTAAGTCCTCAAAGTGCACACTGACTTCTCGGACTTAGGCAAGTCTTATATTCTAGAAGACTTGTGCTTGAACCAATTATATTCTCTAACACATATTGAATATTACACGATCCCCTAGAGTCTTTGACTTAGGGCCGGAAGGCTTATTCAGATAATATGTGCCTTGTGCTCGTCCACAGGACTACACACAGAAGAACAATTTATATCCACGACCCGGATATACAAACGGGTATTCAACTCATAACATGAAATGGTAAGTCATGGTGTCTCCCATCAGACGAGTTCAATCATCAAAAGTGATCATAAACATCAATAGTTCAGCAGTTGACATTCAGCTGTCATGGGATGTGATAATATTGAGAGCATCTTATCATGGACAGTCGAAAATGTGTGATGTGTGATCAACAGAATGATGGGCTTACATCAATGCCTGATAGTGTTGTCACAGAACATGATGTAGCCTATTACTTCTAGCTTATTCAAGTGAGAGTGCTGCGATATGTGATCTGCTCATACTATTGATGGTGGTGTGCACAGATATCCTGTTGGCAGATCCTGTTATGGTTATTTCTATTTTTCACAAACACTGGCAGAACTCACTACTAGGTGAATACAATACAGGGACTTGTTGCACAACCAACCCCCTGGCTACTCGTGATCACACCGGGCTTAACCCCGGTTGTACTAGTGTATAGGGCATGTTTTGACTCTGGCAGATCTAACTCTGCCATCATTTCATATTTATCATTTTGTGATTTACAGATGGTGTTCAACTACCATATCATTTCTATCTCTATCTAGCATTTCAGATTTATCACTACATACTTATCAAACATTTCACCCTAAGGCGTAGATAGTATCAGTGACATCTGGGACAGACTCAACCCCTAAAACCTAGCATAGTATATAAGTCAATGTACTTACCATTGAGGCTCTTCAGCTCGACCTTGTTGTATAAACAAGAAGTCTTATACTTGTTCTCAAACGTAGGAAACTATGCTCAGTATTCACTGAGCTCTTGAACCAGCTAAGTCCTCAAAGTGCACATCAACTTCTCAGACTTAGGCAAGTCTTATATTCTACAAGGCTTGCATCAGAACAGATTATATCCTCTAATGTGTATTGGATATTGAATGATCCCTAAAGTCTTCGACTTAGGGCATGAAGGCTTAGTACAGATATATTAGCCTTGCACTCGTCATCAAGACTACGTGCAGAAGGACAATTTATATTCACATATCAAATATACAAATGGGTATACAACCCGTAACAGATCCAAGTTAATGTATCAATTTTGGTAAATATGTAATTCAAAGTGCTTGTAACTGTTTTAAGCTCGTGGTGTCTTGACTACAGTCAATGTGAAACACTCTCTACTAACCAGGAAATCAGACCTGCATGATATGATCATCAGCAGAACCTCACTTTCCAAAACCTATGCAGAACAATGCATCACTCAACTCAACAGTACAATTTCACCTTGAGGCTGAGTATTCTAACAAAGATTGGTCTAGAGAATAAGGGCAATCAGTGTTGCTTGCCCATGAAACTTCGATGATCAACATTCTGGATCTGCAGTCCAGCTTCTTCCAATCTGGTGGCACATGTTACTGTATATGCAAGTCATGATCCATCAAATGGATATTCACAAACACTCTTAAAGGGATTAGGGACTTTCGACCACCTTGTCATTGTGCGGCTGCACCTTTGTTTGCTTCTTCCACCAGTGCTCTTATTCGTTGTTGCAGAGCAGGTAATGCTAGCAACATTCTACTTTCCGTTTCCATGTATGATTGACTTCTGTTGGCATGGAAGGTACTCTACTAGCATGCCAACAATATTCCGCAAGCTGTACACCATTGTGGCACTTCTGTCCACATTAGTATCAGACTAAATGATATTTGCTGTTCTGTTGGGGTCAGTCATA
This sequence comes from Wolfiporia cocos, assembly GCA_029448655.1. Classification (NCBI taxonomy): domain Eukaryota; kingdom Fungi; phylum Basidiomycota; class Agaricomycetes; order Polyporales; family Phaeolaceae; genus Wolfiporia; species Wolfiporia cocos. The sequence goes on along the minus strand of JACCLO010000008.1, from coordinate 927,931 downwards.
ATATCTGCTACAGCCATGGTACAGTAGGCTCATGTCCTGCACCAGAGTTCAAGTTCCTTGGCAGGCCTCATATTTGTGTGTCCTCTTCATCTTCACTAAATGAGAACAGTCCTGTCACATGTCAGGGACTTACTTACTAAGTTGTAAGGGTCGCTGGTAGTTGACAAGACAAGTGGTAACAAGCTTGGTATGAGCAGGTTACAAATGAAGTGAATAGTTCTAAGGCAACTATGCCTTAGAAGTCAAGCTTATATACATGGGTTGCAACAACCAGTAATGGTCTGCCCTAAAGTTAGATGGTCTGTGCGCGAGCCAGTAATGGCAAGTGCATGCTTGTTTGGGCGCCAGGTAATGAGCACCCCAATCATGTATGTGCTTTGGACCATAGGTCCATGTTTGTGCTTTGTGGCAACAAACGTTAGTAATCAGATCAGGTGCATTTGCCTGGACCACTGATGTAAACCAGCTTAGTAGTGTGTTAAGACGTGTCTGGTTGTCAGGTGACCATGTGTACCTAACCTAGTGTTGCCGCGGTTCCGCTTGGCTTGGCTCGGCTTGGCTCCTGACGGTTTTGGACTTTGAACGGCTCGGCTTCCTGCGGCTTGGCTTAGACTACACGTGGCTCGGCTTGGCTCGAGGCAGCTTCGGCTCAAGCTGTGGCTCGCAGCGTCTAGTAGCTAGCTGAGTGACACATAGGAATGGTGTATTGAATAGCGTATCCATGTGTACAAACATAGCTTTTTCGATATCTAAGTACAAATATTTACAGTTTTGGACAAATCTGAGCGTATGTATTGGCCGAAACAGCAAATAGTGCGTCCTCTGCAATCTGCATTCGCTGCTCGTTCTCCATCGCATTCAGTTGCAATAATTCCAGAGTTTGTAAGTAATGCGTAGAATATGATATACGATGATCGCATATGGTGCCGTATGTGTGCTCTGGTCTTAGTATGTACAGCAACCTCTACCGGAGGTTAGTGGCTCCCATCTTCAAATGAGTATGCTGCGGGATCTTCGAGCCTAGTCAGTATATACGTCATAATCAATAGTGTAGCGGTACATCAGCTGAATTCCCCTCTCATATTATCATGAGCGTATGGCATCACCGTCACAGATCGCAGGCAATTGCGAGCGCACACCCGATTTGGACCCGAGCGCTTGAGCCACGGCTTAGCCTGAAGCCGAGCCAAGCCAAGCTACTGGTAGCCGAGCCATCGCTGTCAGCTCTGTGAGCTGCAAATATGGCTTGGCTCGGCTTCGGTAAGTGCGGCTTGGCTTGAGCTGTGGCTCAAGCCCGAGCCACGGCAACACTAACCTAACCTAGGCAAGGTTTGGGTGGCTTTATAACTATACAGTTATATGATCTGGTACCGTGGTAGAGCTTATCTAAGCTATTCTCATGGTCACATGCTAACAAGCAATATTGTAGCCCCATAAGGGAACTATCATGTGATGCATAAGTGCCCGTGTAACATGTGATAATTAAGGCATAAAATGCGAAATATAATCCCAGACACAAGTCTTTTAGGTATGAAAACTCGGTAAAATCTGTGACAAGTCCATTGATTTTACAATCATAGTGAATGTGGACATGACAACAGCTACATGGAAGACCCTAGTCCTCAATCATCATGGCGAGACACCATGAACTTACTTTTTTGAAGGGGACTCTACGAGCTTCAGACCACAAGCCTCTGGCAGTCATTTCACTTATAGACCAGAGTAGACAGTGGAGCAGATATTAACTGGAATATATAGGCAGGGACAATGCAGTGACTGTTATCACTGGGGCATGTTATGGTTATTTCGATTTTTCGAACGCTGGCAGAACTCACCATTGGGTGAATACAATACAGGGACTTGTTGCGCAACCAACTCCCCTGGCTACTCGTGACTCTACTGGGCGCATCCCCAGTTGTACTAGTGTATAGGGCATGTTTCACCTTTGGCAGATCCAACTCTGCCCTCGTTTCACATTTATCATTTGTTAGCTGATAGATGGCGTTCAACTGCCATCATCATTCCTATCTATCGTTACAGATACATCACTACATACCTATCAAACGTTTGGTACTATAGTATCGGTGACATCTGGGACAGACTTGACCCCTAAAACCCCACGAAGTATATAAACTCATGTATTTACTATCAAGGCTCTTTAGCTCGACCTTGTTGTACAAACAAGAAGTCTTATACTCGTTCTCAAACGTAGGAAACTACACTCAGTATTTCTCACTCGAGCAACCGAATGGCTAAGTCCTCGAAGTACACATTGACTTCTCGGACTTAGGACTTGAAGGCATCTAACGAGTATTTGCCTTGCATACGTCCTTTGGACTACGTGCAGAAGAACGATCTATATTCGTGACTCAAATATACGAACGGGTATTCGACCCGTAACAGGGCATGGGCAGTGTTTCCCCCACACAAGGGCTCTCACTGTAGTGTTTCCAGTGAGACAATAATGACATGAACCATTCTATCAGTTGCTTCAGACGTTGGCAAGTCATCAGAGCAGAGGATCTCTGACAAGGCCAGAAATACATCCATGACTGAGCTTGTCCCTATAGATGCCCTTCCCTGATCTGTTTATTTGTCCCACACCAAGATGACTGTCAATGCACATGTCCAGGATGTCTCAGTTATGAGTATTGTTTGATCACATTATAACAAACATTACTCTTTGACTTAGAAAGTCACCACTACCTGCTGAACCTGCAGTGTGTGTAGATAATTTCCTTCATTCAGAGGTTTATAGAACCTGTTTGTGCACCTGCGTAGAGAATATATATGATGTCTGATGTGTCACAGTGCTACTCACAGTGATGTCCCTATCCAAGTGCGTGCGTGCATAGCGGTGACATGCCGGGTGCCACACAGAGGCAACCCTAAGTCATAGGTTGACGAGGCAGGCAGGGTGCATGCATGAGGTAGCAGAGGGGCCTTAGCCCAACAACTAGAATCTAGAGGATGAGGTGCTAACCTCAATCCTCACTGAACTAAGTACATGATGTATCACTGGTAGTATACCTGCATTAAAGGGGCCCCATGCGCTGTAAGGCGCAGGGTGTTACTATGTAACTACCGTAACACATCATGTGCTACTAGTGACCTTGTGAGCTAGTGACTACCCTATCTAATCTAACGATCTAATCTACAAGTCACCTGATGCCACAAGGCAGCATGCCACACTCTGTGACATGATGAAGGTGATCTGCATGTCCTGTAGCCAGCCATTTATCTTGGTTTTATTCCTGCTACAATAGTAGTGGGTTCTTGTGGTTTTGTTTTTGTGAAATAGACATACACTTTTTGTGCACACATAAATTTCATTTCGAGAGCATTTCAATCTCTCAGTAAAGTGTGGGAGAGCTTTTCCCTATCCACACCTGTCATGTGATATGATTTTCAAGGGCACTATTTCGCGACATTGTTGTTTTCCTCTTAAAACTTCGGCCATGATCAAGGATGTGCTCTGTTCACCTTGACGATCCCAATTGCATGCATTCTATGACACACTCCCATGCCACAAGGGCCTGAGTCTTGGTACAAACTTTGTGATCACATTGCTGTACACCATCTTAGCTGCTGAATTAGAATGGGCAGCATGTCACAGATCCATTTCTTGATGCCTCCATTGCTGTTAGCACCAGGACGATCATCAATGTAGAAAAGATAAGGGGCCTCGTAGATACCTGGGTCAGGTGGTACAGTACATCGGAGCACTTACAATACAGGTAGTTACCAGTCACGAGATGTAGGTGCTGTGCGCACAGTCCTTCTCTTTAGGGTAGACACGCCTATAGTGCATGTACGTACTTATAGTGCGAGCTGAGGTCTTACAACCTCAGCTCTATTATTCTCAATGTCAGGGTGACCCCCCTTTCTCTCATACTGCGTGCTGGGTGTGACACACTCTATACTTTACACTAGCTAGTCTGGGTGCTAGATGGCTACACGACGCCATCAACCTCAAGTAATTGGCGGTGTATTAGGGTTCCCCATTGCACGGGTCACACAGTATGTGAACTGTATCACGGTGGGTGGGGATGTCAAGGTAACCCTCATTAAGGTCAGTGTAGGCATGGAAGACAGGGAGACCCTACTGCATGCCATTGAAACTGCCCTGCAGGGCACTGAAGCTGCCATGACCAAAATTAGCTTGTGATTGAGCTCTGACAAAATCATCTGTTGTGGCATCTTGAATGATGTCTGGCATGCTACGATACCACTACTGTATAGAATACCTTGTCCAACCAAAATGTAGCACAAGATCTCATTGATGTTGCTCCCAATCAATGTTATCAAGCTTGCAGATAACAATGTATATCATCTCTGTCAAGCCATGATCACACTGATGTCACAGCACTATGCTCAAATCAGCTTTTAAAGGAAGGTATCCTCAGATACTACCTCCATTGCTATCACTGCAAATGCATTGTGCACACCTCATTCATCATATCAACCTTTCTTTCTCTCTGAGCTTAATGGTGCACCAGTCCTCAAATGAATGGCATATCCTTTCTTCAACGTACCATGGAGCACCCCTTCAAGCCAGGTGAACATGGTTTCCAGTTTGAATATGCTGCATTCTAATGCCCATGTTTTTCCCTCTCTGGGCACTGTAAGCATGGGGGCCAGTACTATGGCACACATACATAATCTACAATTGACCCATCCAATCTCCCAATTCCCACAAGCACATCATGTTCACACTAGCAGCACAACCATCTCATCATGCCAGTCACAACACCGCACATCACTGTTGCTGCCCCCACACTTGCCTCAGTTCTGGTGTATTCACAATCGCATCTTGCATGCTCCTGCCATTGCTGCAGACACCTCACCAGTCCCTTGTCATGGTTGCAGATGCCCTCCCTCTTCCCTTCTCATGCATCAAATATCCTCCCTCCTCCACAACAGTCCATGCTCTGCCATGCACACACTGTTGCAAGCTCTCGCATGATGATGCCACTGTGCACATGGGGTGAAGTATGAACGGATCGTGCGTGCACTCTCCTGCTCATCCCCTTTCTACCCTTGACAGTGAGCTGCAGGTCACCATGCAGCTGCATGCCCTTGATGTTGCCACTCATGGGAATGCGAGCTGAGATCACAGATGCAAACTTCAAGCTGAAGACATCAATATAGTCATCTGCAGTCAGCTGTTCAATTTTCCCAGGTTTGAGACCAATTCACACCTTCAAGGACTCAGTGCACAGACTGTTCACAATGTCGACATCTACATCAAACCACTTCCTTATTTTCTGCAATGGAGGATGTTCATCGCATGCCTTGAGATTGTGATGAACACAAACAACATCCTTATGCGCTTCTGGTGGAGCAGTGTGTATGAGACAGTCAACTCCTGTCACTTTGGACACCTCCTGTATCTTCAAAAATGAAAATATGTCTAGTAATCACAGAAAATAGAATGGGTGCCACAGGCCCATATGACCATAAGACCGCATTTTTGACTGAGAATCTACTCTTTGTTGCCAACTTGAATATTTTGTAGCGGGCCTTGCTGGAACCAGCACTACCCTTATTCTATTGTTGGCAGGACTTAGATAAATTAAGGAGAGCAGATGTCAAATGATAAAACTAAGGCAGCATAATAATAACAGGTGACAATACCCAATAGTGCAGTGATATGGATATGCGGCATACAAGGCCTAGGGCATATCAGGCTCCTAAAACCAGATCCTCTATGCATTCCACATTCCTGTTGTGGCTAAGTCAGGTGATGTTCCCAATATGGGAATGACTTAGCCAAACAACGAGGAAGTTAACACTATAGAGTGGCTGGCCAAATATGTTGGTGCTCGATTAGCTGAGCTGACAAATCAATTAGTGTCACAGATTATGCGAAAGTACATATCATAGACGTTACGGAGTAATAACTAGGGTACATTACCCGTACGTGGCGCCAGCATACATGGCCTACACAAAAAGTGTCTAATAGGTGCCTAGCATGGGAACATGAACTGCGGATATAGCTGGACCCTTGATAGCAGCATGAGCTGTTATTGTAGCCCTTTTGGGGGAGTGGCTATAGTGCCACTCATAAGCATGTTGCATTGGGTCCGCAGCACATCTTGTGATGATTAGATTCCCATTTTTGTTCAAGCAGGTGCACAGGAAACTACTGCTAATGGAATGAGTAATGGCTGAGTCAGAGCATCACATCGGCTCACCCACTGCCCTCATCCAGAACTGCAGGCACTACTACCATAGTACTACGTTTCTGTGCTCCAAGTGCAGTGCAGTGTAGTACATACAGTGCCATGCTGTGGTGACAAGGCTGTAGCTTGTATTGTGGCTAGAATCAGGTGGCTGTGTGTTACTGTGCTACACTGCAATCTCTGCCATATCCCAGAATGTTGCCAGAGTCATTTACATTCACCAATGTTCTAGATTTTGCAGCAATACTTTGTTAATGCCAAGTAGCCATCGAAGACTTCATCCTAGTGAGGCTATGATATGGCGCAACTTTGAATCACCTGTTGGTGGCTGAGGTTCACTTAACACTTTATGGCATTCTAGACATTTTGCACAATGGCTCCAGCTGTTAAGCAGCCATGATAGCATGGACACTGAGGATTGCACATATAGAACACATGAGAGAGGTCAATATCATGTCGGCATTCTCTTGTTCACCAAGTGTACTTGACATTAGCATCAGGTATAAAGAAAGGCTAGTACATATGCTACTGCATTGCTGTACCAGCTGTCAGTGTCTCTGATTCCAAATTAGGCAGTGGGCAAGCCAATGTGATGCTCTGACTCAGCCGTTACTCATTCCATTAGCAGTAGTTTCCTGTGCACCTGCTCGAACAAAAATGGGAATCTAATTGATTTGTCAGCCTGGCTAATCAAGCACCAACATATTTGGCCAGCCACTCTATGGCATTCACTTCCTTGTTGTTCGGCTAAGTCGTTCCCATATTGGGAATATCACCTGACTTAGCCACAACAGGAACATGGAATGCATAGAGTGGCTGGTTCTAGGAGCCTGAGGGTGTACTAGCTTAAATACCTGTGGCTTCACCACGAATGTTAAGTTTTATAAATATATCTTAGTCTCTGCCCACTCAGCCACTTCCTCCACCTCACTAACACTCATTCTCATCATCACTTCACTTGTAAAATCTTGTAATCAGCACGTGCACCTTGTAGGTGCTAGCACATGCTTAATGGGCACCCTACAGATGCCACACAGCAAATGTGGATGCCAGGTGCGCTCCATGCGACTGCTCCCATGCGAGCTCCCATTATTATATGACTAGGCTAATTACCCGTGGCTTCGCCACGGTCACACTGCTTTTTCCACTTCAATATATTATTCCAATCCATGTGTGCCTATTTCAGATAATCAGGGGAGGTCAGACACAAAGCAAGGGGTTTTGAACTTACCTGTGCATTATCCATGGGCTCCCCAACCTGCCTCTTCTGCCCCTTGTCTCTGCTTGCAAACCCACTTCCAACACCTCGCTGATGCTTGGTCTTGTCGTTGCTTTGCTTGTAATCCTGTGTAATGTGGTGTATCAAATAATGAAATTTCTTCATTTTTTGCAATCATTTGGCAGGCATCTATAGCACAGGCAATTTATGTTACAAAACTCCCCATGGAATGGGGTACAAATCCCCATGGTACAGGGCACAAATCCCTGTGGCACAGGGCACAAATCCCCATGGCATGGGCCACAAATCCCCATGGTGTGGGGTATTTACATTACAAAAATCCTGTGGCATGGGGCACAAATCCCCATGGTGTGGGGCACAGATCCCCATGGCATGGGGCACAAATCCCCATGGCATTGGAGTACAAATCCCTGTGGCATGGGGCATGAATCCCCGTGGCATGGGGCAGGAACAGCACGCAAAATGTGAGTTAGCAGCACGCACACCTTGCAGGCGCCAGGGATGGGAATCCACCGGCAAACTCCCCAGGTGGCAGACGCCCTATCTAATGGGAGCAGGATCAACGATGCACATGGGTGCCACATGGCAAATGTGGTGTCTATGTGTGTAAAACGTGCGCAAAATGTGTGCTGAACATGCACAAAATGCGAGCAACACACGAGCAACATGCTAGCTGCACACTAGCCGCATGTGAGCACCTCTGGTGCGAGCTTCCATTACTTATAGATAGCTTAATTACCTGTGGCTTTGCCACAATTTTGTATTTTAGGACTTATTGCTTATCTCTGCCCACTCAGCCACTCCTCCACCTCGCTGACACTCGGCAGAATTGTCGCTTTGCTTGTAAAACCTTTGCAACTGGCACACACACCTTGCAGGTGCTGGGCATGGGAATCCACTGGCACCAGGCACCCTATCTAATGGGAGCAGGAATGATGCCCATGGATGCCACATGGCAAATGTGGCGTCCACACTAGCTACACGCTAGCCGCACATGAGCGCCTATGGCGCAAGCTCCCATTACTTTTAGATGACTAGCTTTATTACCTGTGGCTTCACCACAATTTTTGTGTTCTAGGGCTTGTTGCTCATCTCTGCCCGCTCAGCCACCCCTCCACCTTGCTAATGCTTGGCCTCGTCGTTGCTTCGCTTGTAATACCTTTGCAACCGGCACACGCACCTTGCAGGCACTGGGCATGGGAATCCACTGCCCAACTCCCCAGGTGGCAAGCACCCTATCTAATGGGAGCAGGAATGACGCACATGGATGCCACGTGGCAAACATGGCATCCATGTGCATAAAATGTGAGCAACATGCTAGCAACATGCTATCCGCACACAAGCACCTCTGGCGCGAGCTCCCATTATAAAGCTTCTATAAGTAATGGGAGCTTGCGCCGGAGGCACTCGCGTGCAGCTAGCATGCGGCTAGCATGTTGCTCACATGTTGCTCGTGTTTTGCACACGTTCAGCACACGTTTTGCACACGTTTTACACACATGGACGCCACGTTTGCCATGTGGCATCCATGTACATCGTCGATCCTGCTCCCATTAGATAGGGCGCCTGCCATCCACAGAGTTGGTCGGTGGATTCCCACACCCGGCGCCTGCAAGGCGCACGCAGTGCTAACTCACATTTTGTGTGCTGTTCCTGCCCCATGCCACAGGGATTTGTGCCCCATGCCACAGGGATTCATGCCCCACACCATGGGGATTTTTGTAATGTAAATACCCCACACCACAGGGATTTGTACTGCATGCCATGGGGATTTGTGCCACATGCCATAGGGATTTTTGTAATGTAAATACCCCACGGGGATTTGTGCCACATGCCATGGGGATTCATACCCTGCATCATGGGGATTTGTGCTCTGTGCCACAGGGATTTGTGCCCCATGCCATGGGGATTTTTGTAACATAAATTGCCTGTGCCATAGATTCCTGCCAAAAGATTGCAAAAAAAAGATGAAAAACATTCAGAGTTATATGACACATGACATTACACAGTATTGCAAGCAAAGCGACGATGAGACCGAGCATCAGCGAGATGTTGGAAGTGGGTTTGCGGGCAGAGACAAGGAACAGAAGAGGCAGGTTGGGGAGCCCATGGGTAATGCACAGGTAAGTTCAAAAACCCCTTGCTTTGTGTGTGAATGGTCTGAGTTCCCCCGATTATCTCAAATGGACACACATGGATTGGGATAATATATTGAAGTGGAAAAAAACTGTGTGACCGTGGCGAAGCCACGGGTAATTAAGCTAGACCTATTGAGAGATGCCTTATATGGACATGTACGCATGTGGTCGATCTAAATCTCAGATAGGTGTCGCATTTGCCATTCAAGTTTTATATTGTTCAACGCTTCAGCCTGAAGCGCTCCAGCAGCCACGCAACTGAAGCTTTCTTTGCTCCGCGCCCTCGTTGTGCAGGAACACCGGCTGGAGTTCTCTAACGACTAGACGACTCACTCTAGATGCACTGCCTGCTGCGGAATTGATCTGGAGACCTCTTAGTCTGCTCGTCAAGCTCCTTATCCGCACCACACTCCTTGACTATTGAAGCGCAATAGATTTGTCTGACTTGCATCTGAAGCCATCTTGCAATTGTGACGGCCTTTGACGCAGGCATGCATCCTGCACGCACACGTAGCTGGACAGCGCCGCCTACTCGGCGAGAGCTTACACTGTTACTTTTCTCGCTAACGCTATTTGTGCTTTCGTATAATTTGGAGACATCTCTGCGCCTCGCTGGCGTACCGTCTCAGCGGCTACACGCGTTTTCCACAATTGGTGCGTGCTATCATTTCTGATGAGTAGTAGACAACGCCATAACACATCCGCTAGGCCTTGGTTCGCAAGACCCAGGACTCGATCCCGACGGCCGCCGCCCCAAAGAATGGCGCGACGAACTCGAGAATCTTATTGTCGGCGAGTGGTCCTGGGAGCCAGGGCGCGTCGCGGGCGTCGAACATGGTAGCTCCGGGGCCGTCATCGGCAAGAGCGGCGCCGCGATCTACAACGCCGCGCCTGGCACAGCCGTCGGGCGCAGCGCGGGGCGCGAGGATCGTGGTGTTGGCGTGACGACGGGCCCGACGCCGAACGAGCAGCTATGGAGGTGGGGCGTGGAGGTGCCGCAGGCGAGCACGATTGCGCATGTACCTGGTGAGTTGAGCGTATCTGCTTACGCGGGAAGCACGGTTAATGTGTTTGAAGGATACACGATCTTGGATAACGTGATTGTCGTGAATGGGACGTTCTTCCTCGTGACGGACGAGCCTGCGTTGTTGCCCGAGCTTGGATTGATTGCGTCCTCGACTGAGGATCGCACACAACCTCCTCGCGAGCAGGACTGGCAGGTACTAAGCACACAAGAGGCAGCAGCCAAGATCGACACATTCGGAGGGCGGTATGTACACCAGTTCATTGCTCGTCCCGATTGCTAAAGCCATACTGTATCTCAGAATCACCGGGACAACATGGCTCGCGCTCGATCCTTCGTCTTCGCAGGACCCTTACACGCTCTTCTCACTCTTCCGCACGCACAACACGCTCGCGGTTCCTCCGCTTGGCGCACAGGATCAAACGAGTCCCGCCAAGATGCCCGCACCCATGCGACTCATTTTCCCCAATGTGCCGACATTCTCAAGTCCGCACATCCCCCCAGATGGTGACGACATCAAGAAGCACCCGCCTCCTCGTATCCGGTCGTACAACGGTGAGCACGACTACCTGAAGCGTGCTCGAGTGTTCACCTGAGGCTGTTTAATCTGCACAAAGGTATTCATCCTCTCCTCCCTAAGGTCGCACTCCCGACAGTCGGAATCTGGTATATTGAGGACTGGCAAGACCTGATAGACTCACAGGCCCCGTGGATCTTCGAGCGCGTCGTCATCGCCGATCGTGCCGCCGCCGACCGCGGGCGCGAGCTCTGGGCACGACGCTGGACCTCCTCGCGGCCCAGCTCCCAGGAGCTTCGCAAGCGCGCGGAGGGCGATGAATGGGACGTCTCGGGGGGCGAGGACGGCGAAGACGTGCCTGCGTGGGCCGCACCGCTCGTCGGCCTGCCTGCGCCCACGACGTGGTGGGCGCCCGTGCGTGCATCGCTACTGTCATATCTGCAGGCAGACGAGCGGGAGACAAAGAAGGGCAAGCCGGTGGTGACGTATGTGTCAATGCAGCAGGAGCCGGCTGGTGCGGGGCCGAGGCTGCTCGATGTGGACGACGGAGCGCTGGTCGCGGGGCTGCGCGGGCTGGAGAGGGATGGTGTGCTCGGTGCGGTGCATGTTGTGAGGGGAAATGGAAGCGTGAGTGGGCCGGAGTGGGCAGATAGGATGCGTGCGTTTGCCGAATCCAGTGTGCGTTTGTCTTTCGCGGATCTCGGAGGACTATGGACATACCTACCTGGGACTGACTGTATTCGATCTCAGATCGTCTTGGGACCCTACGGCCATCACCTTGCAGATAGCGTGTTTATGGAGCCGCCTGCTTGGATGCACCAGTCCAGTTCCACGGCTTCCGTTGCCGCCAGCGACAACAAGAGCGACCAGCCGGCGCCACTCCTCATGGAGTTCTTTGCACCAGGAACGTTCGTTCGCGACCGGGAATATGCGATGCGTGTCCTCGGAATGCGCTACATTGCCTGGTGGAATGAACGGTACGTGTCGTGGCTGCACTTCAAGCAGTTCTCCTTATGTCATTCACAACTTCCACGTCCACTATCACCCTACACCTGGGCTACTTGGCTGATGATCATCTTAAGCCCGTTTTGATACGAGTTATATACACGCCCATGCTGACATCTTGTTCTTCAGAAAATTCACAGGGAGCTCGCTGCCGCCAGTAATTCGCCCGGAGAGCACGGAGGAGTATCTATCCGTTGATGTGGACGCGATCTTGCGGACTGTGAGGGAGGAGGTTGTACAGCGACGAGTGCCATCAGGCTAATGTATCAGATGCGCCAGTCTAGACTTTACAGCCGCGCTGACTGTGTTATCTGACGAACGCTTGGAGCGGACAACGGAGCGCGCCTCAGTCGCGTTCTCGTATACATACCCGCATGTGTTATCTACATACCTCCCTGTATAATTTATTGTGCTTAACTCTCCATTTTTCACTTGTCGCGGTAGCGAAAGTGAGGTTTGTGCTGTGCCTGTGAAGCCTGATATAGTTCAAGAGCCTTTGTGGGAGAGCGACTCGAGGGAGCAGTGTCCTTGATCATGGTACTGGATCCGAACACGAAGGGATGAAGGACCTGTGATATGATCTACCGTGTAAACGCTTCACTTCACACAATTTGCGATGCCCTTCGATGTGCGTATGATGGGGAGAGAAGCCATCCATATACGTACCGCCACTGCTTCTTGCACCAATCAGGGGTCTGATCAATTGCGAGTATACCGGTACCTGTAAATGGGTGCCAAACAGCCGCCTACCTTGGCAGTGTACAGTGATGTGAATGTTCCGAGGGGTGACATCAATGTGCTATTCTGGTCTCCTTGGTGCGGCCAGAGTACACCGTCCCCAGCGTCAAATGTAAATTCCTGTAAATTCCTGTAGAGTACGCTGTGTCGGTAGAGCCCCAGGGAGTGACGCCTCACAGAGCTCTTGCAAACGAGACAGCCTGCAGTGCATGTTGACGAGAGTAGTAGTGTCTGTGAATGTCACAGAGGTGGAGTTAAGAATATAAAAGACGGCGTGCAGTCAGGGAGTCGTCGCAACGAACTCGTGCACTTCCCTGGTTTTTCCTGAGCTCCCCAGCCAAAACTTGCCTCAAGCAAGATACTTGTATTCCTTCACAAAATGCTCTTCTTCGCAGTGTCTAAGAATTTCACTCGGAGTCCTACATATCTCAAGTTCAATGACGGCGGACAGAGCAAGAATACGAGTACTTACCATCGGTCCCGATAACGCCGGCATTCTCGCCATACAGCAGTGGGAGATCAGCGTGCAAGAGGATGCTTGCCCGCTGACTCCCTCTCCTTGTGAAGAGAATGCCGGCATGTATATTCTCGAAGTATAACCTTCCATTTGAGAATTGTCTCACGCATCCCTACGCTATTTGAAGTTTTGAAGGTAGTATGCCAAAAGGTACACTCTGCGCGGTATGAAGCTGTTCAGTAATGGACCAGCCTGACATATTGATACTTCATATGTCGCTTTACCTCTCCAAAAATATTTCAGTTCCCACATCCCCGTATCCCGATAACTAGAACATACCGGTCAATGGAAAGGGCGTAGGCGCGCGTGCCGCAGTGGGAGGGAGATTAGCGTGCAAGTGATGCTTGCCCGCTATCTCCCCTCCCGCGTGGCAAGCACGCCTCATCCATAGGATGCGATAGTCAGCTGGCCAACGTAAAATATGCGAAGGAAAGTAGATTTGTTTGGGTCTGATACCCTTGTCATACCACTAGCGGGCAACTAAACCAAGTTAGTCTTTCAAAACGGTGCATCCCATTCCCTTGAAGCGCATGGATATATACCGTGAGTTAATGCAGTCTCTGATTATTTCTACGGGGATTCAACCGTTATTCGACAGTATACATGCTTCAGTCTCAACCGGTCTCAAGCGCCCAACAAGCTGAGCTCCTCGCCGCCGATAGGCCAGAATGCCTCCTCGAGCTCGACGACGCGCATCCAAGTCGCCTCTGCGCGCGCCCACGCGGATGTGCCTGGCTCAATTCCAAGGCTGGGGGCGATGTACGTATCATGACCGTGACGTGTTCGAGACAGGAATGATCATACAAGCAACAGGCGGATTGAATACCTCCTGGTGAGAATATAAATATGAAGCGACGCACCTGTTCACGAGTTCCGTGAGATCGTTGACAAAGCGTAGGAACTCTGGATTCGTCCAATTGGATGCAAGCGCGGCAACTGCTGGTGCAGTGCTTTCTTCGCCTGTAGAACTGGCTGTCAGCGACCCGACATACGTCCAAGCATCCAGGTACAGCTAGAGAATCGCTGTCAGTTTACTGCACATATATCAGTGACGCTTGTTAGTCCACTAACTCTCTCCATAGCCCACAGTAGGACCAATCCGTCTTCGATCCGCCCTTGAGCCTGGATGCTGGCACGCAGCAGCTCAGCTGTATAGTCTCTCGTTGCCTTCCTCTCCCTCCACCCCTTTAGCTCCAAACCCCACTTCCGCGCGAATTCATCGAAGAATCCGACCTCACGCACAGCATTCTGTAGTGCCCTGCTGAGCAGCCCGACGATACGCTGGCTGCGCTGCTCCGCTTCGGAGTCGGGGGCATCGAGCGACGAGAACGGCACGGCCGCGAGGAGACGGCCGAGAAACGCAATGCCGGCGTGAGCGACGAATATACGGTCCTGCGCGAGGTAGAGGGATAGGAGCGCGCGAGGGAGCGTTCCGCTGCCGGCGGCGGTGAGAAATGGATGCGAGGTTGCGGCGGAGTAGGGGCGGGGTGTCGAGAGCGAAAGTAGGTGGCTTGTGAGAGTCTCCGTGGTCGACATTATGTTCACCGTTCGCGATTGAGAGAAGAGAGCAGGCGCATGGACCTGGGAAGCTCGAGGCGATAAGTCGTCATATACCGAACGCGGACTCCCGATGAGAGCTGATAGGCATTTAGTAGAACCTAGGGCTAGCGCTCGACGAGACGCGGTCCCGTGATCGCGTTAGGCAGTGCCACAGACGCGTCGCAGTGCTGCGGACGCCGCCCGGATGGCTGCGGCTGACCGCAGACTGGCAGGTGTGGCGGTCAGAGACCGAAGGGCTGACGCCACCTCCGCTCACAGGTGTACAAATAGCGGGCAGAATTGTCTAACTCTCTTTCCATCGTACTTCCATCTTCTCTCTTCTGATGACCTCCTCAGTCACTCAGGGTCAATGTTCTCAGCGCACTCGTTGAAGGTAAGTGTATGCTCGATCCTCAGAACGCTGACAATTTGAGCAGACTACGCTTCAAATTCTCAAGCTGCTGCTGACAAGTAGATGAACAGTCAGTGTTTCTTTTATGTGGTGGTGCAAGGTGAGTCTTTCTTTGTTCTGAGTAAGGTAAGTGTTCCATTTCTAGAGGAAAGGTAAGTATTTTTGTTTCTTTGGAACAAGGTAAGTGCTCCCTTCCCCGAGGGCGGGCAAGCGTCGCATGACGCTTGTCCGGGCGCGGACCTTTTCGTGGTCCTCGGGATAAGTACCCTCCGCGTCTTTTCGGCGCGGAGGCGAAACCAACACGCGCCAAAATTGTCTATGTCTGGATATAGTTGTAGTGTAGTAGCTATATCGAGAAATATATGAGATCGTATTGCCATTCGAAGGCGCAAAGGTCTGTACTCTCGCCGGCAAATTCTGCACCAGGACGCCACATACCATTGCCCGTTTTATGATATCAGTCCATTCTTTGAGACATATTCAGCTGGTTAGAAATATGAAACTATTAGGAACACACCTCCTGATGTCAGGAGTGCATTGACGGTGGCTGACACACCGAATCTCTCCTTCCGTTATTCCATCATCTTCCGTCCGCTTTTCGTATCCCATCCATCGGAGTAATTGTACTACTCCACTGAGCACTTACGGAGTCTGTTACATATCACTCAGCCTCGATTACATTGGCATAGCTCAAGCCACAACTAATTAGTAGGTTGATGTTAGGTCTTCCTCTCGTGTTGTGCCGGGTTAACGCTTCTTCTGTCGCGGTGGAGGGGTATGTTTTTTCTTTAGCTTCGAACTACATGTTTTCTATCGACGCAAGGCCTTTCACGATGGAGAGTGAGGGCTGCACAATGCTCGTCCGGGTGCAGACTCTTTCGTGGTCCTCGTGATAAGTGATATCCCTCGCGCGCTTGATGCAATGCGGCCAACCCGCGCCAAATGTACTAGTATCCGCTCATGAATCAAAATATATATTTCACCATGTTTGATGTTATGCATATTCTGCTTCGGGAACCCGATGACGTTTTTCCTGAGATCTGCTGCCACAATCTGTCTTCAAATTGCAAACGCCACATTCAGCGCTCATATATTGGCAACTTCTGCCTCGAGAACCGAGTGGCGTGTGCGGCTGACCGCCCGTTGATGCGCCGGAGAGGCTGGCGCGCCGCAGTATGTGGCGGTCAGAGACAAATGGCTGACGTTATGCCGCCCGCCACATGAGCATAAATAGCGGCCTGTGTCTCGAACTCCTCATTACCATCTTTCCTTCGCTCTTCCATTTTCTCTCTAGTCCGGCTGTTTCCGCTGTCCAATGGCCCGTTGACTATCAAGGTTAGGCTACGAGAAGGGTCCTCGACGCTGTCACTCACACTCGTGTCAGATCCGACCTCGTTTCGTCAAGGGGAGGACAGTAGGTAGGTCGTATGTTTATGTCCTGGGTATGTCTTTCTTTGTTCGTCATGTGAGGTGTATTTTTCTTTCCTGACGTGCAAGGTATGTCTTTCTCCGTCCGTCGTGTGAGGTATGTTTTTCTTTGTCTGTGTTCGGGTAGGTCTTTCTGTGTCTATCGTTCATGGTAGGTGTTTGTTTTTAGCGCAGGGTAGGTGTTTGTTTTCTTTTCTAGCGCAGGGTAGGTGTGTGCTCTCTGAGGAACAAGGTAAGTGTTTCCTTCCCCGAGGGCGGGCAAGCGTCGCATGTCGCTTGTCCGGGCGCGGACCTTTTCGTGGTCCTCGGGATAAGTACCCTCCGCGTCTTTTCGGCGCGGAGGCGAAACTAACACGCGCCAAAATTGTCGATGTCTGGCTATAGTTATAGTTAAGTAGTTGTACTGCCGAATATATAGGATCATTTTTCCATCCGAAGGCAAATGCTGGTACGCTCGCTGGCAAATTCTGCACCCCCTGGATGGTATCAATCCGTTGTTTGAGACACCTGAATTTGATTACTTACAGAAAACATATGCAACCGTTAGAACTCATCTCCTAACGTTAATAAGTTAGGATCGCATGAACGGCGGATGACACACCGAATCTCTCCTTCTGCAAATCCTTCTTCTTCTGTCCGCTTTTTATACCATCCATCGGAGTATTTCTACTACTTCACTGAGAACTTGCGGGGCTTGTTGTTTATTACTCAGCTCTGAGTCATTGACGTGGCTCAAGCCACAGCTGATAAGTAGGTGACTGGTAGATCGTGTAGTGGCGGGCTAGTGCTTCTTCTGTCGCGGCGAAGGGTAATCCTTTTTCTTTGAGATACGAGTTCCGTGTTTCCTTCTCGATGCAAGGCTTTCCACGAGAGCAAGTGAGGGCTGCACAATGCTCGTCCGGTCGCAGACTTTTCATGGTCCTCGGGGTAAGTAAGCCCCTCACGCCTTGATGCAATGCGAGGGTGATGTCAATTCGCGCCAAACGTGTCTCGTATCCGCTCGCGGATTAAAATGAATATATTACCATGATTGATGTTATGTATATGCTGCTTCGGGACGTCCTTCATGGAAGATGCTGCCACAATCTGTGCCTTCAAATTCCAAACGCCACACACAGCGCTCATATGGCAACTTGTGCCTCGAGGACCGAGTGACGTATGCGGCTGACCGCAGGTTGATGCGCTAAGAGGCTGGCGCGTCGCGCTTTGTGGCGGTCAGAGACAAAATGGCTGACGTTACGCCGCCCGCCACATGAGCATAAATAGCGGCCGGTATCTCGAACTCCTCATCACCGTCACCACCTTTCCTTCGCTCTTCCATCTTCTCTCTAGTCTGGCTGTCTTCGCTGTCTGATGGCCTATCGACCATCAAGGTAAGGCTGCGAGTAAATCCTTGACGCTATCACTCACACTCGTATCAGATCCGACCTCGTTTCGTTAAGAGGAGAACGGTATGTAGGTCGTATGTAACGCAAGGTATGTCTTAGGTATGTCTTTCTTTGTCTGTCGTGCGAGGTGCGTTGGTCTTTTTCTGCCATACAAGGTATATCTTTCTTTGTCTGTTTGCGGGTAGGTCTTTCTTTGTCTGTCGTTCAAATTATGTGTTTGTTTTTTTCTAGCGCAGGGTAAGTGTTGTTCTCTTTTTCGGCGCAGGGTAGGTGTTTGCTTGCTAAGGAACAAGGTAAGTGTTTCCTTCCCCGAGGGCGGGCGAGCACCACAATTGCTCGTCCGGGCGCGGACCTTTTCGTGGTCCTCGGGATAAGTACCCCTCGCACTGCGTGCAGCGTGCGAGGGCGAAACCAACTCGCGCCGGATTCCGAATCTGCTCACAGTATAGACCGTACGAGACCATCTGTTGCTATAACTGCAACTCTGTAATTCGGAGGTCTCGCCGTCACAATCTATACTTACAACGCCACATCGATTGCTTTTAGTCTCCCATATGTCAGCTGCTGCCTTATAGTTAAGAGACATCTCAGCTGACAGCGACCGCTACAAAGGTGAGCATATGTCGGTCAGAGACCAAATGGCTGACGCCGCATCCGTCACTAAAGCATACATCGTGGAAAGCCTTCTCCTTACCTTCCATCTTCTGTCCAGCCATCTCCGCTGCTCCTCTTTCCGAGGTAGGACAAGGTGGTTTTTACAGCATGAGCGCGTCAACTCACACTCGTGCTAGATCAATCCCGTACCTAAAGACAAGACCGACAGTGTGACCAGGGTGAGTAGTCCTTTCTGTGGTATGGTGTAAGGCAAGTATTTTTCTCACTATTGCGCAAGGTAGGTTCACCCCTCTTGCGCACGGCAGTGATCTTGTTCTGAGTCGCACAGGCGTCTCATGGTGTCAGAACAAGGTGAGTGCTTCCTTTTCCGAGGGCGGGCGTGCACCAGCATCTTGTGGTAATTGCCCGGGCGCGGACCTCTTCGTGGTCCTCGGAATGAGTGACGTTCACACTATTGTACGAAAGTGCAACTAACTCGCGCCGAACTATAGTCGCTATTGTGGTGACTGTAGTGAGAGTCAGCCGCAGAGTATACTTGTGGATTGCGACTTAATCATCCATACACCTTCAGAGAATAATTTCGTGTGCGTAGATAAACACCAGCAGGGTCTACGAAGACACTGTGGATAATGACACGACTACCCGTGGAGATACAAAGCGGTTTGGCACACAGAGTTAATGATGGAACGGGGCGTAGAGCCCCAGGCCTACGTTCGCATTACCCCTATCTACAGCGACGAACGGCGAAGTGCATGACAAGACGGAACCGCGGGGCCGAAGAGTAGTAAGACAAGCCAGTGTACGATAGTGGATGTAAGTAAGAAGTCCAGACCGATTCAGTACGAGCACGCGGGATTGAGTCTATAGACGTTAGGGAGCATGCGCGTCTACTTGTTGGAGGAAGTCTTGTACAGCACGAGGCCACCAAGGGCGATCGAGTAGCCTGCAGGCGCGTCAGATGTCTCCAGCATATGATGCGGACGGATAGGGTCGGTGACGCACCAATAACCTGGAGAGGTGTAATGTGCGCGCTAAAGATGATCACGGAACCCGTGATAAGGAGAATGTCTTTGAACACGCCTGCCAGCGTGAGCACGAGACCGCTTCCGGCACCAACGAGGAACACTGCTGCGATATTCAGAAGGAACGCAACGAGCGCGTTGCTCAGCAGGATCCACGGTCTGTGAAGCGTCCATTGAGACCAAGATTAATAGGAGAGAGCACAGACGCTACATACCCAACATTCATGATCTCGTAGAATGGCGCGAGTCCCTCCGTCATTGGGAGTACTGCGAGGTTGATCACCGCACACACAGGTGCGTAGTAGTGCAACGACACGAGTGGGTCCATCTTGAGGCCGTGGAGCAAAACCTGGATCATTACGAGTCGTGATGCCTCAAACTGCGAGATATTGTCAGGTGTATGACTAGTATGTGCCGGGTTAACAGTGTGAACGTACCACAACGGCTGCAGCTTGCGTCAGGAACCCGATCAGGTTGAAGTGTAGCTCGCCCTGCGAGGCAAGTGCAACACCGCAGGAAATCATGACGACGATCATCGCGAGTTTCCTGTTTGGCTCTTGGATGCGGAATATCCATGAAATGAGCAGAATCGCCACGGGCACGAATGCCTGTAGGTGATACAACGCATACTGTCAGTTATTCGCTCGGTGAGGTAGCGAGATCAACGCACCTTGAGCATTTGAATATATGCCACGCTTAGGTACAAGTACGCGGTGTTGCTCAGGATAAGCGACGCGCTGAAGAGCAGACCAATCGGTAGAATAGATCGGATGAACATGTCTTTCGAAAGATGTACGTCTTTCGCGCCGTCAAGAAGGTGCGTGGTACGCTGTAGTACGCGGGTACCGATCGCCTGCAGGAAACAAACAACAATGAGTAACAGGCACTTCGGTGGTGGGCATATGCAGTATCGTTTCAAGCATAGCAGGATAGCGGTCTCCTGGGAAGAATGTGCATAGGGAGACACCGATGCGCACGATGTAGAAGATCATACTGCGCACTTCGTCACCACACATCAATATGGGCTGACGTTCATCATGCGTGCCATTCCACAACGCATAATGAGATCAGGCAGTTCCTAGGCCTTGACAGCCTCCCAGCGACGATTGACAGGATTCGAGATGTGTCTCGCATCACTGCATACCCACTGGTATAAAGCTATAGGACAGGAAACGATGGAGACATGAATGCCAGAAATTCTTCTTTCCGCGGCCAGATCCGCTGGCAGGACACCCTGTGCTGCAAGCGTGATTCACATACAGCTGCTCTCTACGGTTGGCTCACTGCATTAAACAAAAGAACCACCGGTTGCTCAACGCCCGCAATATCGTGGGTGCGCATTCGGAGAGAAGCTAGCCGACGCTTCGTGCTATACGTAATGGTCGTCCTGATGGACGATTTCAACACCCCGGGTGCTCAATGACGAATTGCCCTTCTCAATACAGTTGCCATGCCATAAAATCCACCAAGCCATCGGTGCTTCTCCAGATGCAACCCGACTAAAGGACACGATGGTACTCACCGCAAAGGTCAGATGCCATGTTACCAGGAAGACTGGGTAGCGGAACTGGAGGGAATTGTACACGTAGTTGTTGTAGATGATGACAGACGAGCTGAGGACAATCCAGATGGGGATAATCGTGGCCGCAGAGAGCTTTGGCTTGTTCGCTGGACGGGCTGCTGGCGCAGTAACCGGTGAAGGCAAGGGCTGATCCGGGGCCTTCTCGTCGCGGACCTCGAGCATCTGCAACTCCTCGGTGGAGCTGGGCAGAGACTTTTCGTGATCTTTGCTGGACATGGCAGGATCGTGCAGGCTGTGGTCTGAGCGGTCTGAATTGGGTGCAAGGGTCGTGCCGGCGTGGAGATAAGGGGCCGCAGGGGCAGATACGAGGCAAAGGAGAGACAAGAGTCGGACAAGGCTCGCTAGAAAGCGTATAGGGGCGCGACGGAGGTCTAAAGCAAGTCTCGCGTCGATTGGAATGCGGACAAGTCGTAGGCCTCCCTCAGCTTCATCCCTCCGACGCCACCATCTCCCACGCCGCGCCTGTGCCGGGCGCTGCGACCGGCAACGGCTAGCGATCATCCACTGGTTACAGTTTCATCTCAATCCCGAGAGCTCTGTCATTTCTTCCCTATCGGATGGCAACGCAGTGCAATGTTCACGGGCAGGCCGTGATTACAACATAAACAGTACTCATGCCGAGACGTCGTTGCTTTGCGATAATAAAGATGCTCAGCAATCTGCAGCTCGGGGAGATATGGCCGCGTATGTGCCTCCTTGTCTGCCGACACATCCTCCTCGGCTGCGCGGCCACAGTTTGTCGGCCATAGTGCTGCGGATGATGGTTGCCTTCTCGTTGGTTTATAGCAGTAATTCTGGTTTATCACTGCCAAGTGAATTTGCTAGCCCATCTTTATCACTGACGTTCATATGGAGTGGACAGACGCAGAAAGACGCGAGCCCATTAAGGTTAGCTCGTACTTGCAGCGCTCCCTGAATCGTTCAGAGCTTGAATTGGAGAATTCGTCACTATCTCCGTGATCCTGTTCCGCGGCCGGCGGGTCTGGATTGAACCCGTATACAGCTGGAAGACATTCAACACTCAACGCTATCCGACTCCTTGGGCGCTTGAATAACAGGGATTCAAGGCCAGCAATTGCAATCTACCAGAACTCCCTGCTGCTCAGAGCACCTCGCATGCTTCGGCTTCACGAAAAGTGCTGCACTAGCTGATCCAGTTGATAGGGATATTACGGTCTTTAGCCCAGAACGCGAGACGGGAGAGCGCCCTGCTCCTGTCAATCACTTGGATGTGCGCACGAGGCTTAGCGCTTAGCAGCCGGTGTCATTCTCTTCGCTAATTAACGACATCCCTCCGGATATAGTGCCAGCGGACAATAATAACAACTTCATCTCGCGAGGTCATCCAGGAGGTACAGACGGCCTTCTCAAAGATAAAGGTAGGAATCGCTAACAACGGCCGACTTTTTCTGCAGAAGTCTGAACCATCCGGACACTATGAGAATAGTGCTTCGATCAATGCGAAAACATAAGTGATCTTCAGAATGGTACCCGACGTGGCTCTTCTTAGCGCTTGTCGATACAGATAACGTCGGTCTCGATTGGGGGCTACTAACAACTCAAACAATATCAATCAACTTTTGCTGATATCACTGGTCGCTTGGAATAGGCGCAACCCACCTTGATTGCAATCCATTAGATATTGTGCACCTAGTAGTCGTCGGAGATCTGCTGTCCTGACTGATACTAATACCGTATGGACGTAACACGCCCGCGCGCCGCGGCGATTGATCAACGTTTAAACGATCAATCCTTGTTCACATCTACTGTTTGAATAATGTCTCCTTGTCCACGTCTTCGCATGCATCAGCATTCAATTCTGCACTGACATCGTTGATAGTTCAGAACATTCCGAGTTAGAATATGAATAGTTCCAATAACCAGGGTGGAACGGCCAGGTAAGCCCTATCTCCTCCAGTCCCCTCAAGCTCTGATGTCAAGCGATTGATATACTCATAACAGTATGTCTCAGAATCATGGTCGATGACACGATGTGGCTCTATACATCTCGCTTCGGTTTGACAGACGCGCTTCCTTTGGCATTAATGTATCATGCCCAGTACGCAGTCATCAATACAATACCAGAATATCAGCTGAACTGAACCTTCAGCCTCGTACTCCTATTATAACTTCCCAGAACTGGACTAGGTGCAAGTATGCATACCAGTACGTCAACCACAGCTGACATTTTCCTCAGATTCAGCTGTAAGGAGAGCTGCCTCTATTGTGATGACAAGCACTCAGTCCGATCGCAGGCATAACGGATCCAGAGCATCTTCCGTCGCGTCCGATGGCCTTGTCATGGCCATTACCTGGCTTTGAACCAGACTATCCAAACAATGAGATCCGGAAAGATCATGCTACTGTGAGCAGGGTACTCATCAGGGATAGTGCGCCAGAACTGTTCTACTGCTGTAGCGAGACTCTGACGATGTTTTAGCGGGGATCTACTTTGGTGAGCAGACAATCGCGTTATGAGCTATGTTGTTGGCGAGTACCCAGAATCGTATTCGTTCTCAGCGTCCTCGGTATTGGAATGGCCCGTGTGGATCGCCTAGGTGTATGTATACGTGATCTGGATGCCATGTGAGGCGAAACTGATGCTATTTCTGCCAGTACGATGAAGTTTTCGTAAGATGGACTGCAGGGTAGGTAACAATGAATTAATCATGACTGTGCTATTGTAAGTTAATTTACCTCACAAAATTACTACCTCACAGAATAACTAGTCTGATGTTGTGCCGCTTCAAGCTTCAAGCTTCAAGCTTGATCTACGCGAGGCAGCCTGGATCAACGAATTAGATAGCATTTTACGCCTCAGTCAATGCGCGCTTCGTTCGTTTTTGCCCAAGGTCTGAGTATCCGTATTGTAGTTCTTCGTTGTTTCTGCTGATTGCGCATCTGCATCATGCCTCGAATATGACAATGAGAGCGACCCGATGGAGACCGATGATATTCAGCTCACCTGAATGGCAAGAGGCTTTATTTTACAATGTCTACTGGACAAATAGTCTGCACCGTGACAAGCCCTTTTACACTATCACACTCACATGGCATTCAGCCTACTATCTCTACTTAGCGAGTATGCTTGGCTAGTGTACGGTACAATACACATAGCAAGTTTCGACTCATCCTGATATGCTGAATGTATGTCGTGACTTTGTTGAATGCGGTTTACAGTCTAAGGTCACGTTAGGCCCGCGAAGAGGTGGCCTTGGCTAAGTTGTAGTTGTATCAGGAGGTACTCGTAGCCTTGATGCGACTGGTGCAAGGTGCCACACTCGGTCTCCCGATTTTCCTCTCAATCGCTTAGATCTATTTGTTGTTGTGGATGTTTGTCAATAACAGATGGCGCGCCAATCAATGATCCAATTGGCAGATAGCCTCAGATAGACGCCTCGTCGCGGACATTCAGTGATTCACAGTAGCTGGAAGTTCTAGGTATTATACAAGTCAAGGTATGAGATACACGCTCGAAAATAGTATGGTGCAATTATCGAACCTCTGTTGTCTTCACACTAGGAGTTTGTCGGCTTATAGAGTGAAGAGTCAGGCAAGAAGGCTTCTGGCCCCGACTATTTAAAGCAACACCGGATCATCTACGCCTAAGCCAGAACATATCATCTCGTGGAAGGGTCATCTAGTTATACGGCCCCCAGAATCCTATGCACGGCCGAAGATGAACTTATTGAATGTCATCAACCGTCTCAGAAAGGTAAATCATCATTACAAAGCGAGATAACTGCTCCTGACAGGCTTTTAATATTCTCAAAAGACAACAAACCCACACACAGAAGCCAAGAGTGCAGATTCTTCTATTGTGCACTTTGGCATACTAGGGGCGTCCCGTATTGCTCCAGACGCTATCATCAAACCAGCACGCTGCCACGAGGAAGTATGTATTAAGGCAATAGCAGCGCGAGACTTGGGCCGTGCTGCAGAATATGCACGTAAGTGGAGCATCCCGAAAGTCTACGGAGGCCGGAGTGGATATCAAGGTAATCTGTTCACCTACTCCTTATGTCCTCCCACGGGCTGCATCACTGAGTCTATAGATCTTGTGAATGATCCTGAGGTCGACGCGATTTATATTGGCGTGAGCGCAGACAGAAGTTCGTCGTTTCCAAACTGACTACGTGAGGAGTTACCAAACAGTTTGCATTGCGAATGGACTATCAAGGCACTCTCTGCAGGCAAGCACGTCATATGCGACAAACCTATTGCGAACAATGCAAACGATACTCGCCGGATGTTCGCAATGGCGGCCGAAAAGAATCTAGTTCTCCTTGAAGCATGGCAGCCCCGGTACGATGTCCAGACAATTGTCAATATGACCGGAGGCTGATAATGACGCGGTTCCCGTAAGATTCCATCCTGCTTTGCACAGAATGAAGGACATCGTGGACTGCAGCGAGCTGGGGAGTATTACAAGCATGCATGCGCATTTCGGTATATGGGGCAACGTTATGTTCCCAGGCGACGATATCCGTTATCACTATGATCTCGGTGGCGGGGCGTTCATGGATCTAGGACGTAAGTAAGGACTCCACATCATGGTCAGAAATCCACAAAATAGAGCTACCGACAGCGTATCCCCTGAATGTCATGTGCTATCTAACCTCCTCCAATCCCACCGTCGAATACGCACGTGCTATCTGCCGCCCGGAATCTATGCAGGTCGATCGGCGCATGGAGACTCGTTTAATATTCGCTGATACCATTCCCGCTACAATCATTGTTGATCATGCACTGGAGGGCTGGGGTCCATTCAGGCTCCTGCCGCGGTGGGTCAAAATCACGCTGCAAGTAGAATGTGAGGGAGGCACGCTTGAGATATGGAATTACCCTCTGCCTTCTCTGTGGCACACCATCACTGTGATTCCTAAGCGAGGAAGGCGAAGGGTAGAGAGGTGCTATAAGCGCCAAGGAGATCGTGGCGAAGAATGGTGGTCTGCGTGAGTATAGTTGCTAAAAGCCCTCCGTTGTCGGGGTTAATCGGTGTATAGATACCGTTACCAACTTGAAGCGTTTGTGGACAAGTTGAAAAGGCGCTCGCCCATGGCATGGAGATCTGCTGAGGACTCCATCAATGCTATGCAAGTTATCGACGCCGTATATACTAAGGTGCGTTTGACTAATGACTTCCAAATTGCGACCGATGTTTATCGCATGTGAAGTCTGGTCTCAGTCCGCGACCTACATCGCAGTTTGATATGTGAACAGAGCTGAATCAATTATTAATTTGCGAGATGGGCGCAGGAGGTTTTGTGCACTGGTGGTGATGGTATTCGTGGCGTCTATTATGTTTTTGGTCGATATTGGACCCATACCAATCTATAGTCGATCAGTGGGTCCAGTCAGCAGTCGCCCTGACCAGTGCGCGGAGCATCGGCTCCGTGCATTGACTAAGATAATTGATGGAGTGTCCCAAGACGCGATGATTATTTTAGTTGATAACAGTATCGTTGAATTGGAGTATGCACTGCCGGGGCTCCTTGTAGGCCCGTCGCGGAGGTCGGAGCTCGTTCTTGACGCTCGCTGTTCGTATGGCAAGTATTAATCAACGCCGCACGGCATTATACCTATGCATTGCGAAATCTGCTATTTACTCTAAACCCTCGAATTAAGTGGCTCAGATGTAGATCTAGTGATATCTGACCTCACGAAGTGCGATCCGAAAACCTTTCGACTAAGACAAGGCATTTCGGCCCACTCAGGCTCTTGGTCTTCGGAATACGGGTTCCACAAGCTAAGTCAAAGGGTTGACTGTCTTGAAAAGGGACAATTGTCGTTAAGCAATCTATCAATCACGCGAAGGCACATATCGTGTGCACATTCGCTGTGGGAGCAACCGCACTTCGAAACAGAGTCCATCG
The DNA here is from genome assembly GCA_029448655.1 of Wolfiporia cocos. Lineage (NCBI taxonomy): Eukaryota > Fungi > Basidiomycota > Agaricomycetes > Polyporales > Phaeolaceae > Wolfiporia > Wolfiporia cocos. The sequence continues at coordinate 900,705 of JACCLO010000008.1, read as the reverse complement.
GAATAAGTGCAACAATCGTATACCTATATGAATCATATACTACAGGATACTAAATCGTTCGTTCGCAGTAGGCAGTTCCTAAGCAAGCTCGTCGTTAATCATGGTCCAGGGATCGTCATGACGGATCATTAGGTCGAGGGAGCGGTACAATTGAAGTCGAGCTGACCGATCTGATTAACACACCGCATCAATCTTTAGCCACAAGTGTACACACCTCAGCTGTGCTTGCAATATTTTCGCAGATGTATGTCGCTGTACCGTTAGGTGCGCTAAGGTGGGTCCCAGTCGCTGTGATATCCTGACATTCATCGGAACACTCCAAGCTAACTACGACACTCCCTTCTGCGCCAGATGACGTCCCTGTTATGTTGATATCTAAGTTCGCCGATTAGTGTGATGCAATTCCGCAAAATGTGCACATTACAGTGGACGTCAGAGATAGTAAGGTTGCTCGGATACTTGGCGCACATGCTGGCGCTTGTGTCGTAACACTACAGTGAGGGATGAGCTAGTTTCAGCAGCCGGACAAGAGGTATTGAGGCAAACCTGGTCAATCAAAACCGGGTTGTCTACGTTATGCACTGTAATAAACTCAATTCAGACGTAAGTCCCAGCATGAGAGGTAATGATATTACCGTAGAGGTTCTCGAACGTGATGTTCTTAACGTAGCCCGTTCCGCCTCCAGCAGTACTATCTACACAGCATAAGCAATACAGAAGCAATACAGTCTGAAGGCGATACAAAACGCTTACTGGGTTCGGGGTTTCCGCCAAACACCTTTATTCGCGCACCGTTTTGTGCGTTGAGCATCGTAATGTTTGAAACGTAGACATTCGCGACAATATCTGTTTCTCCTGCGTACTACACCAGAACAGGTCAGTAGGCATCACATGAAGCAAAGCAACAGAATTTAACCTGTCCAAGACTGCCGACTGAGATGCCGTGCGAGCCGTTGCACCACATGTTGGTCACTACAATGTTGGTGCTGTTTGGCTTAAAGGCTATTCGCCAGACTCGTTACTATGCCTTTGAGAAGGATGGAACCTAGACGTACAGACACAGTCATCGTCGTTATGCACAGTGGAATCTGTTATCGTCACGTAGGAAGAGCGGTAGATGTCCCATCCATCTGGAATGTGGGACAGTATGAATCAACAGGTTGTCCAATCTTTGAGCGGATTAAACCACTTGCCAGAGTTGACGGCAGCATTACTAGAGTACGACACGGAGCTTATGCTGTCGAACATTTAGACTGGTTGTCTTGTACTAAATAAGCAACTCACTTGATGTTTCTGTACGTGACATTCGTACTTTGGTACACGAACTGTGAGATACACAGTCAAATATACAGCGGCCGGAATTACGGACTGCTCACATTGTTCTGTTGACGGAAACGGTCAGTCAACGAGCTTGATCTTCTACGAAATGAGACGTAGACTTACCCAAAATGGCGACCCAATCTCTGTGATATCTTCTACAATCACGTTCGAGGCATTACCCACTGTCAATGGGACTGGACGTGCGAACGTTGTCGAAGAGCCGCCAGCGGTGCCGGAGTCCTGTAGGCAGAGTAAGGACAGTATATTGATTAGACCCAGTTAGGTTGAACTACGCGACATACTTGGTTGTTCGCATAAGTATCCCACCAGACCTGTCCATTGCCGTCGATGGTACCGCCACCATATAAATGAATATGGTCCCCGGAAAGGAACCAGAAAGTCGTCCTGGCGATCTCCAGCTCAATAGGGATCGACATAGGAGGTTAAATCGACGTACGCGTTCTGGTATGTCATATACAGGCTATTCGGTGACCAGTATGCAATATTCGGAGTATATTGCACTTCAGTCGAAGCAAAGTCACGAATCGCAAGCTAACAATATAATCCATCGAGCACATACATGTCCCGCTCAGAATAATATCCACATGGCTGAGTCCTTCTGCTAAGAGCAACGTGTTGACACTGTAATAGCTGTCCAGGATGATGGCTGCGTTCTCGGAGCATTCCTTGAATGCATTGTTGATGCTGGGACCGTCGTCGCGACCTCCGCCGAGGGGTCTCACCGCACAAATTCTATCCCAAGCGGAGACGGTTACAGCGAGAGAAATGGCAAACAACAATGCAGAAGTACGCATCGCGCCAGAGACTGATAGGCGACCTTGGAGGGGACAGATTGAGGCTAGGGATCTCTTCCCGCTGAATAGATCGCAGTCCCATTTTATGTCTTGGACAACGCATCCTGTCACGGGGCCATGAGTGCCGTAAAGCGCGAATCTTGATGCCGTTCCGCGCTTAGGGTCGAAACCTATGAGCGTAAACGCCGCACGCTCACGTCAGGGCCGAGGATGTTTGGTGCGAAATTAGAATCCTGGGGGTCAGGCGTGCGGAAACGGCCCGGGCTGGTCGCCCGCGCTAACATCACATGTATGCCCGTGTGCCGGTCAGTCGACGAAGAATTGTGCACGGAACCAAGGCACTGAAGATTATGAAAGCAGTACCGAAGTCAAGCATATAATATAGCATCACCTGGCAAGCAGTACTGACTGACTCTACTTTCTTCGTGGTGCGAAACCAGCTAAACGAGTGATCGTTGATGGCTGCATTCCCTTTTGCTACCAACTCACCGTAATGCAGACAGTCTTGTCATGATCTTCACAGGGTCGGCTACTTTGAGACAGGGGTAAATACACGAAGTATCGCTGCGTCGGACCATTGCGCGTGCTTTGCTGACTCCAGGGGCACAATTTACGCTCACAACATCAAGGGACTAGGTGCCACAGCGGGCCGGAGGCACTAACCTCCATTTTAGCCCGTTGTAGCAGCCGAGATCGTCGCTTGGCGTGGCTGTGAAAGTGGCTCATTGATCATGTGGACGTCTAAGGGTATAGCCTTAACGCCCAATTAAGCCACACCCGCGCCAGCCCGCAGCTTCGCGCGTTGAACGTTGAACGCTGAACGAGATGATGCAGCAACAACAGATGGTTCTCAATTAATCCTTTAATTCCGTGCTTCATCTCTGCGCATTAAGACGTAAAGTAAGTAGGGTCTGCATTAGATTACGAGCAAAATACCGTCCATATTTCACCGTCCGCTCGTCTGGCGGACCCCACCTATTCTTGCCCAGAACATCTCCTCTCGTAGCCGCACCAATTCCTTCCACGTGCGCTCCTCCCAAGTTCCATCACCGACATAGAATCTGTCAGCGGAAGACTCTCCCGTGATGGAATCATAGTCATGGTCTTGAGACATAGGCGTGCCGCCAATGTCAGCTGGGTCAATGTCTCCTGGCGACTGTCCCTCAATGCCGTCGACAACCCCGTTTGTTGAGGGAGCAACAGGAGACGGGGGCCGTGACTCCACGACCTCCTCTTCGTGCGCCGAGGCCGACTCCTCTGCCGCATTCTGTTCCTCCGTTTCGGACTGCACCGTCGCGGATTCCTCTTCACGAGCCTCGGAGGACTCCAATATGGACTCGCCTGTCAGATGTTCCGTCGTGGATTCCGAGGGCTGCTGGGGTTGGGAGGTAGGTTCTTCCTCGTCCTCGGCTGTAGTCGAAGGAAGCTCGATATCCGCTTGTGGGTCTGTGGACATAGTCAGCTCCTCCACAGGCTGTGCAGGTTCCGCCGGCGCCTCCGTCTCCTCAATTTGAGTAGAGGCAGCAGGCTCTTCCGCAGGCTGTGTGGGAATATTGGGCTCCTCCGCAGGTTGCGCAGGAATGATGGGCTCTTCTGCAGGTGTTACAACCGTTGTCGGCTCTTCCTCCGTCTCGTCCTCCTCAACCAGAGTGCCATTAGTTTCACCGATAGCTGCGGCCGGTGTGCTCTCCTCCTCGGCAATAGCGGGCGCAGCAAGTGTCGGCGCGGCCGGCGGAGGCCGTACAACAGCCACTGAACCTGCCCGCGCACGTCCGGGAGCACGACGAGGAATCGGAGGGGGTGTGGGCGACACTCCGCGGACCGTTGGGGCGTTCTCGCCCTGTGGTCCAGCCGGTGGCACGGAATGCACAAGAGGCGCGTCGGCGTTTGCGGTGGCGTCGGCGGATGCCGCTGTCGTGCTCAACTCGGGAACAAGTGGAGGTGCTGGTGAAGGTGGCACAGAGGGAGGTAGCGGGATGTCTGCCGGGGCAGCTGAGGTCTGCGTGAGGAACGCAGACGGTTCTTCTTCCGGCGTTGTGAAATTATCCTGAGTGGTAGTGCGAGATAGAGGGGAAGGTGCCACCACGGGAGCCTCTTCCTTCGCCTGCGCAGTCTCTGTAGATGAAATGACCTTCGGCGCGTGCGTCTCCCGATCGCGGTTCCTCTTCGGCAAAGGTGGAGGGACAGCGGACGGCTTGACTGTAGTAGAAGCCGGCGCCGAAAGTGAAGGGTGGACGGGAGGCGGCGGAAGGAGCGACTTCTTCGTTGGAGATTGAGGAAGCGGCTTAGAGGTGTCCTGCTTCGTTGCCTCCTTCGACTCAGACTCCGGCTCCCTACTGCTGCTCAAGCTGCGCTGCACCGTGCCCCACAGGGCGCCAATACCCATCCTCGTCTTCCGCGGAGGCACAGCGGGCTTCTTCTCCTCCGTTGCATCGCCGTGCAGGCTGGTGACACTCGAAAGCGGAGAGCGATGCATGGGTGGCACATACGCGGTCTCCTCCCAGATGCGCTCTACAACGCCAGTGCGTACAAACGCCCACATTGAGCATGTCGTGCGCAGACGCGCAAGACACCAATGTGTCGTGCATAGTGGGTAGATCGTGGGGCGATACTGCGATCCGGTCTGCTGAAGTGGGACAGGAAGACCAGAGGACGTCGCAGCAAGACGGAATATGTACACTTGTGATGGAGGTTCAGTGGGAATTGGAGGGATGGACGACTGGACCAGAGCATGAGGACCACTGACAGCAATAGACTGTACTAGCGAGGTCTTGAACAGCGAAGACGACCACGTGCCGTTCATGGCTGGTCTAGTAGAGGGGTTGATAGGAGCGAATGTCGCGGAAGTAGGTGAGTCCGCCGACGCAGCGGGGGGGATAATGCATGTACCGCAAAGTGCGCATGAAATTTGGGTATTTGGCAGATGTCCGGGTATCGTCGAGGGCGCCAGCTCTTCGAGTAGTGTCATCGTGGGCATAGGCTCGACCGTGAGCTGCCCACTGTGAATGGCTGAGATCACAGACCTCCGAGTAAGCCAGTTAAGCGAAGGTGCGAGATCCAAGCGAACGGTGGGGTCGCTATATGTGGTTGGCGTGAGTTGAATGCCAATAAATAATGTGGAGGACGCACGAGTCTTCTGTGACTAGTCTGGCCAGGAACGGCAGAGGTAAGAGCGTTGACATAGCCGGAGGCTGCTGAGTAGACGGTCGAATGTTGCGCAGGTGCGCGATGAATGCGAGGTACTCCTGGTATGGGGTATGTGAGCAGAGCAGGCGGGGCTGTATGTGATGCGCATGCTCGTGCGGTCTCTCCACCCACTTGCCCTTGCCCATCGTGATCCGCATCTCCTCAACCGCCACGAATGCACGTTCCTTCTCCGACTGCAGCGTCTGCATCTGATCCTGCAGGATGCCCACTACCTCCTCTGCCCCCCGCAGCGCGCGCTCTGTCTCCTTTGCTTTGCGCTCGCTCCGTGCCTGCGCAATGCGCGCTTCCGCAACCATACTGTTCGCTTGGTTGAACAGACTCGCGCTGAGATCGTCGAGGTCCTTCTCAATCTCCGCGCGCATGGTCTCCGCTTGCCCGCGTTGAGCTGCCTCCTCTGTCGCCTTCTCCATCAGGCGAGTTAGCTCAGATGTAACATGGTCCTTCTCGACAAGTAGTCCAGTGCTCAGCGCGGACAAGTGCTGTGAGCGTTCGAGCTCGAGCTCGCTGATCTTCAGCGTGGAATGGCGGAGGTTCGTAGTCGCGATGTGCAGATCGTCCTCGAGATCAGACACGCGGTCGTACGAATTGACGAGCTTGTTGTTGAGCTGCGAGACCTGCGAGCAGAGGTCCTGGATCTGCGTGCGCAGCGACTCGATGACCATCGCCTGTGCGTCGGGATCGCTATTATGACGCTCCAAGTCTGCGCCGTTCGTGGTGCCCGGCTTGACCTTTTCGTCCAGGTAGTCCGCCTCATAGTTGAGCTCGTGCATCTCGGCCTCCGTGTCGACGGAGTGCGTACGAGCGTGTAGTGGCTCTGGCATCGTTCCAGCCAGATGACGTCTACCAACAGGGGAAGTAAAGGATCAGTCTCGGCCTAGAGACAATGACGAGCTAGAGGGTAGTCAATTAGCGGAAGTAGAGGTCTGATGGTGAAAAGGACAAGGACACGTTGCTGGATGTCGTAGGAGGGAGAGTGGATCCGGGCACCCCAAGCGCCCAATAATCAAATTCATAGTACTGGATGCTACGCGTACGTCCGAAACAAGGGGTATGTAATGGCTTCAATTACAAGTACAGAGTAGACATTCGAACAGCGCTTGGCTTTTCAACGCGCAAGCAACTCCTGCACACGCCTATGGCCGCCAGCTAAGACCTCTTCAAGTGCTGGCAACGGCGTCATCCCGAATTTGTACTTCAACCAAGGTGTATCAGCACAGTCGCTGTACATGGAGGCGGAGCATTTACCTGAACCAACGGATCTACGAGTCTTGGACGTATGACAGATCGCCAGTCTTGATGCAAGGTGTGGATGCTATCCAAACAGCCGTTCAAGCACCTGGGGATGGCTACGAGCTGTGTTCGATTATCCGCATGCACCTGGAAGCCATTTGCGCGGCTGTATAGCCCATGCAATGTATCGTCCAGTGAATCATCACAGCAGATGATTTGCAGCTCTTGGAGCGATGTCGCCTTCTTCACGCACGGTAGCTGGTCCAGAGCATACTCCAAATTCGTTGGCTTGCTGAAAAACCGCCGCAGTCGGTGTATGTATGGCGATGTGACCATCTCCTGGACCTCCCAATCAGAGAGGTATGTGTCGAAGCTTGTGATGGAGCGCAAATTCCTGTAACAGCGCATTCTCGGCAAGTCCATGTGCCCGTGCACAGGCCCAAGATAGATGTTCTCTACGGTCGCAGGGATGACTCTATCGAGGCGATACATCAATTGTTGTGCAAGATTCACCATCGCCAAAGCTCGCAGGTTGGGACAGTTCGAGAGGATCCGGTGCAGCAGCGTGATCGGCCACGCAGTCGACGCGTACGACAAATCGTGCTCGGCCGCTGATGAGATGGGCCCGAGCCATAGATGTCGGACGTGCATGCCAGGTGAGCTGCGATGCGCAAGGGCGTGATCCTCAGGAGGCATCGCAGCGGACATAAGCGTGCGGGCGAATGCGAGGATTGTGGACGACGATGTGAGAGTCACCGTCTCGTAGAGAAGTGGCGTCATCCACTGGTTGGCTGCCTTGCATACTAGACAGAGCTTGGCGCATACTGGACTGCTGCTCGAGGAGGTATGGGTGAATACTGAAGAGTGACAAATCAGTATATCTTCGATTTTACTCGCGAATACGATGCATACTCTGGGCAGCGAATGACAAGGCATATCAGTAGTAGTAAGAGTGTATAGCATGTCAAAGCGCACCTGAAGTACTATCTCCAAAGGCAACCAGTGAAACATTCTCCGATAGTACAGCTGTTCTCTAGCGGGCGTTGAACAACTTCTTTAAGATGATCAGACCCAAGGTCTGCTGCTGCACGAAAGTCCAAACGAAGGACAGACCTGATAATCCAAGAGCTAAAGTCTACAAACTCGACGGGTGAGTTAAACAGTTGAAGCGTTATCGGAGTTGATCAAGAGCTGCGCCACCACTGGCTCTCGCTACAGTACTCAGAGGCCATCTAGTTAGATCAGTTCTGCCTCAATGATCCATCTGATCCATCAAGCAGCAGTGTTACGTTGATGAGAACAGACATTCGCCAGGGAAATGGTTATTTAGTTACTTCGCAAATCCATGAAGGCATACATCCATATTGGTTCAATGTACATACAGGCAGCGGCCGAAATCCATGGTTTTAACGCTCCAGCTGAAGGCTTACTATTTGTGTTGTACACCTGGCAAATATACAGAAAGCAACGCGTACATACGCCCTTCGCGCATAAAGAGCACAAGCTGTCGTCGACTCGCTTGCGAAGCAGCTGAGTTCAGTCTTGAAAGACGGCAAATCAGACATTCAACTGCGGCGATATCATCTTGAAGCTCGCCTGGATGAGGGTTGGGTGAGACCAGTGCATATTGGATTGAAAATGACTCACTTGCGGCATTGTTTCAACAACACTCGAGTAGACGGCGGACAGCCAATCTTGATGTAGGCTTCCAATCCCATCGATCTGCCAATATACGGGGTGAGCTCTGGCGACGAGCAAAACCCGCTCGTCCGCGTGGGCCACATAGGCCTCTTTGTAGTGTTTCAAAACCTCTGTAGCGTCATCGATGCTATTATCGCAGCAGACTACCTGCAGTTCCTCGAGAGCACCCGCCCGTCTGAGGCACGACAGCTGGCGAAATGCCCAGTCAATATGCGCCGGAGTGCCGTAGAACCTCCTCATTCGCTGCAGGTATGGTGATGCGACTATTGTCTGCATTTCATCCATCGAGAAGAAGGTATCGAGGCTTGTGATTGAACGCAGGTTCTGGACGCAAGGCAGACGCGGTAGGTCCAAACTTCCGTGAACGGGTCCAAGGTAAATGTTTCCCACAGTACTGGGGATGTAGCTGTTGATTCGGAAATTCAGATGCTGTGCAAGGTTTACTATCGCGAGAGATCGAAGATAGGAACAGTGCACGAGGATTGCCTGCAGGTCGTCGATTGACCAATGAGTTGATGCGTATGGCAGATCATGCTCGGCGGTTGAGGTAGTGGGCCCAATCCATAGGTGGTGGACTCGGTCGCCGAGACCACCGTGAGTCGGGCGGTCGCGTTTTCGGTGAAGATGTGATGTGGAATTGAGCGTCCTTGCGAACGCACGGATCGTAGACGACGATGTGAGGGCGACCGTTTCATACAACAGCGGCGTCATCCACTCTTGAGAAGTCTTGCAGACTAGGCAGAGCTTGGCGCATGTCTCGATATTTCCAAGAGAGGCCTCAAGGAATACTGCAAGGTGACCAAAGAAGTGAGTTTGCATATTAATTGACCTTGAGCGAGACAGTACTAACTCTGAATCAGTCGGAGTAGACGAGATTAGCAACAAAATAATACTCGTGTACGTTATTGCGTACCGGATGTACCACCTCCACGGGCAGCGAATGGAACATATTCCAGTGAGATAAATGCCTCTCGGCCAATGGAAGGCTCGTCGAGAGCAAGAACCTGCGCTCTCCCTCTGCTACTCCTACTGCTCGCGATGAGATTCACGCTCTATTTGCATGTGAGGATCTAACAAAGCTACTGACCTGACGAGCAGTGGAGTAGTCTCCTAAAAGATCAGAGGGGTTACAGACGATGTTTCGAAGAAAACATCAGATATAGGAGAGTACACCGCCTTAACTCCTTAAGTGGGTGCCGATCACTACTTCGCCGCCCCGGACGACGGATGGATCATAGCAGATCTTCTAATCTGTCAATACCTACTAGATGTTTCAGTGTGGAAAGTATATAGTATTGCGGGTGAAGTTGACTATAGGTGCTGCAGCGTTACGTTGAACATTTGTACAGTTCAAGAACGATCTCAGTAGCGAACGAACCAAACACGTGGCGTGAGCGCCGGGGCCTCAAATGAGTCACGGGACATGGACAGAGAGAGAGAGAGACAACCATTTATACCCCGCAGTCAGTATCCTATGTACATGTGCGGCAGCTGCTAGAGCCCACGGTCGAAGGTGATGAGTATCGTAAATATGAGTAGGGTGGTGTTAGCGGTGGGACGTTGGTTAGTCGTGGTGAGAGGGGAAGGGGTCATAGGTACTCCGAAGGAGTGGAACGAGCGTCATATGGGCCCCGAGTTAGGCCGACGCGTGTTCAATAAATACTTGAGAAAATGGGTGGAGAAGGAGTAGAAAAAGGATAACTAGGATGCAGAAGTACTCGCTGCGGAAATGGGTGTGGAGCTGACGATCTCCCAAGAGATCTGAGGGTTGAATACGTCGCGTTTGCGGGCGATGCGTTGGACGCCGGCAAGAGATTCTTCAATGTGTTCGAGGATGACGTGTGTGTCGTCGTCTGGGAAGGATACGTAAATGGAGGATCGGAGCTTCGTGGATTTGTCGTTGTACCAGTTGAAGTTGGAGAATTGAATAGGGTTGGTGTGTTGGACATTGGCACGGTGAAGACGGTACCAGAACATGGTGTTCCGGAGTACCTCATACCATTCCATGCTGAGTAGGTGCGAGTCGTAAGGCTCGGAGGTCGCGGAGGGACGTCGAAGGACGTTGTTGATCTGGAGTGTGAGAGAATGGGTGGGGACGAAGATATGAGGAGGTTCGTACAACATGTCGCCCCATGGTTCGGGGCCGGCGGGGTGTGAATAAATTGGTCCTTCCATAGGACCGGCGGGACGGTCGTAGAGAGGTCCTTCCATAGGACCGGCAGGTTGGTCGTAGAGGGGTTTCTCGAGGGGGCCAATAGGGTGGTCGTACAGGGGCGGTTCAATCAGGAAGTCGACGGTGTCGACAGAGTCGACAGAGTGATGACTGGGGGTGGGTGATGGGGTACGAGGAGGTGTATGGGGTGGGGATGGCGTTCGAGGTGGTGTCTCGGGTCTATTCGGGACCCAGTGGAGACGCGGTTCGGGTTTTTTCGGGGTGGGTCGGATAGAATGTTTGGGAACGTGGTTAAGGTGAGGCGTAGGTGGTGTGGTGCGTGGCTTGGGGGTGGAGGGCGTGGGAGGGGTGGGCAAAGGGTTGTTGAATGTGGGCGCTAGGAGCGAGGTGAGGTGTAGCGCGAGGTTGTTGACGTCCTGCTGCAAAGTGAGCAGGGAAGGGAGTTCGGTGTGGGCCAATTCATTGGCACCATGGGTGATAGCAGTGAGGAGGTAAGATACGTGCGTCTTCCAAAGAGGAAGAGCATATGTTGACGGGGTGGTTTCATGCGCCCGGTGAATGCTTTGGGCGGCGTTGAAAAGTAGGTCAAAGGCAAAGGTAGCGGGGGTGATGTCGGTAGGGACCCTCTGTGTACTCAGGACGGTGCGTTGGGTGGTCATGGTGAGGTGAACGGTGCGTAGGGGGTCTGCGTATGGGTGGACGGTACGTGAGCGCCTAAGGCGATTGTGGTGGTAAGAGAGAAAGGAGGGTTGTCATGTTTCACGGGACATGGACCTTTTGCAGCAACCACCACCACCCCCAGCGGTCGAGCCGCAGCTCCCGCCCGGCCAGCCCGATGATGTCGACGCTGACGCTGACATGGGGGATATTGGTGACCAACCCACCCGAGCCCCCGCTGATAAGTTTGAGTCCGCCGCACGCATTGCACTGGACGCCCTCCACTCAGCGGTCTCTGACTTCCGCTTCCAATTAACCGACCCTGAAAAAGAACAGCACTACTCGATCCTGGACCACTGGGGCGAGGCGGCGTGCTGCTTTGTCGATGCCATCCGCGTGGGATTGGCTGCACTCAAGGATGTCGGGATGGTCTCCTCGGATGCCGGCGACTTGGTACGTCGTGAACTTCAAAATGCCTCCGCTAACTACCCTCCACCGGGGGACACCCTGGACTATGGGCCACCGGACGTTGACGTCCGGCCCTCCACGGGGTCCACACAACGGGACGACGTCACTTCTACCGTCCTCACAGCCCTCCAACCACTCCTACGATCCATGGATCGACGCTTCGCCAGCATCGAAGCGCGCCTTCGTGCTTCTGACGCCCGTCCTCCCGGGGCCACTAGCGCCCGTCAACGACCCGCCCACCAGCTCAACTCCGATACACCGCACCCTCCAAATGGCACCCGCTCGTACGCGGCAGCAGCGACCACGGAGCCCTCGATGCCCACGCAGACTAAGGACCCTCGTGGGAGGGCCCCACCTCAGACGCGCCCGAAGTCGAAAGGGCCGGCGAAGCCTGCACGCTGGATTGTACGTTTCGGCAACAACCCACCACCAGAACTACGTGATCGTGATCCCCTGATCATGGCCCGGGCCCTGCGCACGCGGCTGGCGGCGATTCCGACTGCGGCCGCGCTGACCGTCCTGGCGGTTGAGCGGACTGTATCCGGTAATCTCATACTGTCATTCACACCAACTTCACCTCGCAGAGACGTGGAGATGCATATCCCAACCATTCGAGCCGCCCTGGGCCTCGGCCCGGATGTCAGGATCTCGCCTGACGTCCCATGGTCAAAACTTACACTGGGTTTTGTCCCCACGAGGCCCTCCCCGACAGACCCTGTTTTCTCAGAAGAGACACTCCTCGAATCACTCCGACTCAATCCTATCTTCGCCAAACTTCCCCTCGCGTATGGCCCACGTTGGGTTCGGCGAGAGGAGGACATGGCAGACCAGATCCGCAGCACGGTTTCACTGGGTTTCGAAGACCCGGATGGCTCCATTGCCCGAACCATACTAAAAACTGATGTTTTTCTCATGGGTGCCAGGACTAGGGTTCGAAAGTGGGAAGAGAAGCCCCGCCTCCAACAGTGCACCAGATGCTGGGAACTGGGCCACCATGCTCGTGCATGCACTCGCCCCCTTCGTTGCCGCCTGTGCGCTGGGAAACACTCGGCAGTGGCGCACCGCACAAAGTGTGTCGGATGTGCCGCGGACAACCGGCCACAGCACGAACCATGCCCACACCTCAACTGTGCGAACTGTCAGCAGGCCCACGCAGCTGATGACCAGACTTGCCCTTCCAGGAGGGCCTACCGGACACCCCCTGTCACGCTTGCTAACACCGCCACAGATGAAGCTATGGCCTGATGCCTGGACATCACTTCCGTTTCCTCCAACTGAACGTCGCGCGGTCCAACCTGCGCATGCACATGATACTTAACGACGCCACTGACTACGATTTTATCCTCTTTCAGGAACCCTGGTGGAACCCAATTGGGACCACTCGATCAGACACTGACCCAACAGGGAACCCCGTGCTGGGCACGGTGGCCAACCCAGCTTGGGATGTCTTCCTCCCTGCCCTGCGCCCTGGACGTGGACGCCCCCGGGTGGCAACTTATGTCCGCCGCCGGGAGCCCCCACTTACCACCACGCTGCGGCCGGACCTTATTGACCATGATGACATAGTGCCCCTGGAGGTCACTTACGGTACGTCCCAATTTTTCGTAATCAATATATACAATGCAGGTGCCAACCGTGAAAACACGGCCCTCATGGCGCTTCTGAACATACTCCTGCCGGCATTCACACCCAGTGTATTGGCGGGAGATTTCAACCTACACCACCCTGCCTGGACCCCACCCGGGGGAGTCCCGCCGAGACACACAGCGGATGGTGATGCCCTGCTTGAGTGGGCCACCGCCAATGACCTCTTCCTGGCGAATGACCTGGACTGCCCTACTCACTATGGTCATAATGGTCAGCGGGACTCCATCATTGACCTCACATGGTTCAATGGTGCTGGTATCGGGTGTTTTGATGACTGGGCCTTGCGGGAGGACCCTGCATGGGACTCCGATCATGCGGCAATCTCTTGGATATGGACTAACCCAGATGAAGGAGCGGATGATCCCGCACCCACAGCGATGGGCCATCGCATTGACCCTGCCCGCCAGCGTGCATGGACAGAGGCCTTTGAAGCCCAACTCATGCTGGCCCCGCCCCCATCTCAATACACTACCCATGCAGATGTCGACCGGGGCAGCGACCTCCTCCTTGCAGCATTCATGAATGCCACTTCCTCGTCAATGCCCAAACGGAAGTGCAATCCACTCCGATGGGCACGGTGGTGGAATGCTGACTGCGACCGGGCCATAGCCGCAATTCGGAATGCCAGCGCTCATGACCGAGCCCGGCTACATGCTCAATTCCGTCGCACAGTCCGTCGTGCCAAGCAGGACTGGGCTATGGAGACCTTGCAAGAGATACAGTCCTCGGATCCATGGTCGCTGGCAAAGTGGGCAGCGGGTACCCGCCGCAACCGTTTGGGGCCCATTCAAGGCCCGAATGGGCTGCTGACTGACAACGTGGATAAGGCTCGTGTTTTTGCTGACACCTTTTTCCCTCAGATTGCTCCACCTGTAGAGATTCACCTCCCTGACGATCCAGAACCCCTCCCCCCACGCCCGTGCCATCCCATCACTGCACCGGAGGTTGCTGCTGCCCTGGCGGACACCTCAAACACGACTGCTCCGGGGATCTCAGGCACCACCTGGCGTCTCATAAAATGGGCAATGAGATCCCCGGCAGCTCCACACCTGGTACGCTTCCTCAATGCCTCCCTTCAGCTGGGCCACCTTCCCCGCAATCTCAAAACGGCAGTGGTTGTGGTGCTTCCCAAACCAAAAAAAGCAGACTACACTGCTGCCAAGTCATATCGCCCCATCTCCCTGATGGAGTGCCTCAGCAAACTCCTGGAGAAGATAGTAGCACGCCGCCTCATGTATGAAGTTGGCAAGTACAACCTCATCCCCACCAACCAATTTGGCGGGCGCGATAAGTCCTCTGTTATTGATGCAGGACTTGCACTGGTGCACGATGTACAAAGTGCATGGAAAGGGGGTAATGTTGTTTCCCTGTTGACGCTTGACATCTCTGGCTACTTCAACAATGTCAACCATGCCCGCCTGCTACATACCCTGAAGCTTCTAGGTTTCAGTGTAGCAGTTGTGGAATGGGTATCTTCGTTCCTTGCGGATCGCACGGTTTGCATTCGCACTGATAATGCCATCAGTGACCCCTATCCGGTGGCGGGTGTAGGCATTCCGCAAGGCTCGCCTATCTCCCCTATCCTGTCCACCATATACTCTCTGCCTGCACTGACTGCTCTCGATCCGGGGCTTTTTCCACAGACATGCATAAAAGCCTATGTCGATGACATGGGGCTCTCTGCTGCAGGTCCCAGCCTGGATGTCACCACTGATCAGCTCGAGCGTGCCTTTCCTGTTGTCGTGGACAGGCTCACCCGCATTGGCCTGTCTGTCGACCTCGTGAAATCGGACCTTGTGCACTTCACCCGCCGTCGTGTGGACCCCAACTTGCACCCCCATGTCACCATTGCCCTACCGAACCTTCCCCCACATGTTGTTCCCCCATCACCTGTGATACGGTGGTTGGGATTTTGGCTGGACACTCGCCTCACCTTCCGCCACCACATCTCAGTCATGGCAAGCAGGGCTCTCTCCACTATCTCCGCTCTGCGCATTTTGGCCAACACCATCCGGGGGCTCTCAATCGCCCCTGCTCGCCTCCTCTACACATCCACAGTCCTACCAGTACTCGCTTTTGGTGCCCCACTCTACTATACCGGACGCCGCCAGAAGTCTCTCATCCGACCCCTTGAACGTGCCCAGGCAGCCGGTCTCCGTTGGCTCCTGGGTGCATTCCGAACCTCTCCCATCCCCGAACTCCACCACATTGCTGCCATCCTACCTATCCCCCTCCTACTCCGCCGCATCTCCACCAACGCCGCCATCCGCATCCACACGCTCCCCACGTCAGCCCAAATTCGAACACGCCTACCTCCCCCCTGGCCCCTTCCACGGAACCAGACAGCCCCCTACCCATTATCAGATACTATAGTTAGACGTAGCAGACACCCCCTTACGATAGTTCATCACCTCGCTTCCCTTATACCTGTAGATGCCGAGACCACTGACCCGTACTATACAGCACCCTGGGAACGACAACACGGCTGGGGAGAACGGTTGCAAACTGACGTTCCGGACTCACGGCTGACCAAGGACCAACGCAAGGCGTACATCGACGGGCTGAAGACGATGCTTGCCCGGGGCCGAACGGACCCCTCCACCCTCTTCATCTTCACCGACGGATCCCGGCGGCGCGCTGGCCGGCCACACCGCCTGACAGGAGCGGGCTACGCCGCGTATCTTGCGGGCGCAGAGGTTCGCAGCAGTCAACTGGGGCTCGGCCGAAAAGCCAGTATCTACGATGCGGAACTCCTCGCTTTGGCCGCTGCAGCTTTCGCCCTACCGGCCCTCCTTGCTCGCCACCCGACTGTTTGCACGGTCTATTTCCTGGCGGACAATCAAGCCGCCCTTCGGGCAGCACCGGACACCACAGACCACCCGGGACAAACATTGTCCATCCTCTTCCGAAAACACCTCGATGAGGCTCTGCGAACCCACGCCGCCCTCTCAGTCCACCTACAGTGGTGCCCCAGCCACAGCGGAGTCCAGGGAAACGAGCGCGCAGATAGCCTGGCAAGGCAGGCAGTTACGTGCCGGTCAGTCGTCCCGCCCTCCCTATCATGGCTCAGAGAGCACAATCGGGCAAAAGCGCTGCAGCGCTGGAAAGCGGACTGGGCCGGCCGCCCACACACAAACGCAGCAGGCGTCGCCCTGACCGACGCCCCATCACTCCGACTCTCCCGTTTTCACCGGACCTACACAGGGCCCCGACACGTACATGCTCGCATTGTCCAGCTTAGCCTTGGCCACGGCCATTTCGGGGAATACTACCGCCGTTTCGTCCCGTCTGAGTCCCCTCACTGCCCATGTGACGGGACAACCCTGCAGACACGGGAGCACATCCTCGTTGACTGCCCCCTGCATGCTGATGCACGCCACCACCTGCGCGCCGCCTCCCAATCGCTGAACGTCCGCGTCCTTCTGTCCACGCCGAAGGGCCTCAACGCCATCGCGCTGTTCCTCAAGGCCACTACGGCATTCGCGAAGTCCGCAGCCCCCCCTACCGTTGTTGTCGACCCAGGGTAAGTCCCGCATGGAGACCTACCTGAACTCCCTTAGATACCATCGCATTCGCACCTCCCTACACATGGTCTACCGAACGCATAACCCTATCCGCCCCATCCCAAAAGCCCCGCCTTCCGCCCACTAATGCCGCATTTAGTCGTAGTTACTTGACGCGGGATACAAATGTACTTAAAAAAAAAAAAAAAAAAAAAATGAGTCACGGGATAGATACAAGTCAACGGTCGATCGGCGATCATGACACAAGTACTCCCCAATATTA
Source organism: Wolfiporia cocos (assembly GCA_029448655.1). Taxonomy (NCBI): domain Eukaryota; kingdom Fungi; phylum Basidiomycota; class Agaricomycetes; order Polyporales; family Phaeolaceae; genus Wolfiporia; species Wolfiporia cocos. The sequence continues at coordinate 883,701 of JACCLO010000008.1, read as the reverse complement.
ACCGAAAATGTCAGCAACGGAGAATCTCACAACTCATCTTATATCCCTCTCGACTCCGAGGCCGTACTCTGCAGCAACGGAACATCCCTTCCTCACCACCGCCGGCCTCGGAACGCTCCCACCAGCGCTGCTCTCTCTCTACCTCTCGCAGGACAGGCTTTATGCCGCACACGCGTACCCTGCGTTCATAGGGCGTATCCTCTCGGCAGTGCCGTTCTCCTCGTTGGACGCGGCCGACTCCGTCAAGGAGCGCCGCAACCAGCGAATTGTAGCAGTGCTCACATACGCGCTGCAGAATGTCGTGCGCGAGGTCAACTTCTTCGGAGAAACTGCAAAGAAGTGGGGACTTCAGCTCGACGGGTGGAGGGAACGTAAGGCGACGAGGGACTACACCGCCGAGATGGCGCGCGTGAGTGCTAGTGGGCACATGGAAGACGGATTGGTATTTCTTTGGGCCATGGAGAGGGTGAGTTGCTATCCCACTGTTCTTGCATGGTGTAACCACACTCATGTAACTCATCAAGGTGTACTTGGACGCGTGGAAACATGTCGGATCCTTTACACCTGTCCCCACGGGCGAGGGCAGCACCGCCCCTGCGGTTGCCGAGCTCGTGTCAAACTGGACCAATCTTGAGTTTGTCCACTTCGTCGATGATCTCGCGGATCTCGTAAACAGGTGAGTACGCACTCATATATCTCCGTGCAAGCTCGCGCTCTGCTTGCCGAATTTGGGTCCTATGGCGTTTTGATCGCTCCACTGCAGCCTGGAAATTCAAGCTGGGACCCTCGCGTGGGTGCGTGCTGAAGCAATATGGGCCCGAGTGATTGAGCTCGAAGAGGCGTTCTGGCCTGTTGGGGGCGATGAGCTTGAATTGTTGGGCGCTTGACTCCATCAATGATTGGAAAGCAATAGTCGATTGGGATGTAGCAGTTACTTGAAACGCTGTCGCGAAGGTCCTCACCCCCATGACGAATACTGAAACAAGGTGAAGTATAGATCTCAATATCCACGGAAGAATATGAGTTATCTACATACTTGAGATTGAGTAGATTAGTGCATTCTAAGAGAAGTAAGTTACTCGTACCAGGTTGGCTGAGTGTTACATGTTGGAACATGGAATTGCCATGGGCGAGCTCGCGCGTGCTTGGACGTCGCGCGCGCACGTCGGGAGTAGGGTATCGCGTAGCCGGATATGGTACGAGGAAAAACAGTATATGATAGCTTGATTTTATGTACTGCACCGTACGCGATTGCCCTACGGGCATCATTGCGCCTGTGGACAAACGCGCTCGTCGAACCGATTTTTCGGTTACTCTGACATTACAACCTTCCCTTGTGCTATACCTATATAGCAATGTGAACTCCTGATGTCACACGTTGCTATTGGTTCCTTAGAACATTGAAAACACCTTGTACAAGTACAATGAAAAAGCAAAGTATAATGAGCTTAAGCAACTATCATGTGATGTTGAGCTCCCCAATATGACAGGTACTTGTCCGGCTAATGGCATTTGTGGCGCATTTAGCGTCATCTTGCATCTATGCCAATGCTATACACCTTGACAGGAAACCAAGTGTGTTTCAAGTTTGTTTTTGATTGACAGATCCGTAATATGCACAGCGTTGTGCTAGCCCTTATAAAGCCGTGATCGAATTTCATAAATGCAATTCATCTCATGAGCTGTTACCCGCAGCCCAAAGTCAACGCAGCATTGTTGAACAAGGATCTCTGTTGAGTGGGAGATCATCTCTTAGTCATTGTTCCATTAGCAGCACTTTACACACTCAATGGGTGAGCTTCAGCTTGATGCAATCTTTGGTGCTATTCTCATTGGAGTCTACATATCTGCTATGTGAGCCTTGATATAACATTGCGAATCATGTTCAACAGAGACATATACTCAGTTTAGACTATATGGCTTCACAAACCTTCAGATCTTCTATTATCTCAGAGAGTATCATGATGATACGCTCTGGAACAAACTGTCTGTTGCATGGTTATGGGACATATTTATCGCGATTTGCTTCTCATGTGCCTTAACTAATATTCATGGACTTTGCAGGATACTCGACACTCTGCATGTAGTATTCTGCTTCCACTCAATCTACTGGTATCTTATCTCCAACTTCGGTCGCTCCGCAGAACTCAGTGTTGTCGTATGGAGCTTCAAGGTTTGCTGCAATTGATGTCATTAGTTATGCATAATAATAGAGCTATAGGCACAACTGGTGTTGGGCGTGCGTGTTCGAGTCGTTTGTTGGGCGTCGTGTAGGACTTACTTATCTTTCTACTCAACTAGGCTTTCCTTGTGGGCTCTGTCCATACGTAAGTCCAACTTCGGTGAGCGGTCGTAATAGTAACACTCAACGCATAAACCAGGCTGTATATGATTCGTGTCTGGACGTGTGAGACACCCCACATCATCACATTTCGAAAAGTGCTTCTTATAGTACGAATTCTAGTGAGCACCATAGCACGTAATAACGCCAGTTGTTCCATATTGCACATTATTATTGTGAGCCGTATGAACTTGCATTTGATCTCACTACAACATTTATCGCTTTCTAATGCAGGGTTTCGCCTTGATAAATGTCTATGGTGAGCAAAATCTGCGCTTTGGACGCACACGAAAAGGACTCATGTTGAGAAGCCGCTGTGATAGGTCAGCAGCAGCGCCCCCTTGTCATGCATTTGATACCGATTTAGAACTGCAATCTCTGGGTACAAGCTATATTCTGGACAAGGTGCTCAATATGTATTGCGTGAATGAGCTTGAGCTAATATTCAATTTCCAGTGCTCACTTGAGCGTGTTTGAGGAGTACTTTGAGCGTGATGAGAGAGTAAGCTATCAGTATCACGATCTACTCCAAATCTGATCGTAGTTGCAGTGGAGCACATACTATCCTCTATTAACTGCTATAAGCGTTGATATCATCGTTACTGTGTGCCTCTGCCGACTGCTGACAAAGTACCGTACTGGGATTCAACGGTGTGATATTATATTTCCAGCGTGTACCTCTGATGACATTGACGAAGGCATGTTCAGAACAGACTCCATTTTAGAATGGCTCATGTTCTACACGATCAATGCTGGTATACTGACAGTGTTCGTAGCCTTATGATGCTTTTGTCTGATCCGTTTGATCATCCGTCCATGTCATAGAATCATGCAACTTCTGGGGATAATAATGGTGAGAATTCAAAGGCTTCTCGTGGCCATAATACTAAGTAGCTTGTGCCTGATCCAGTTCGTGGCATTCCCTCGACAGATCATGTATATGGCTGTTGAGATTTTCACGAGCAAGAGTACGTTAATATGCTCGCTCCAATTATATATTCTGACAAAATGGTCTTTGTAGTATATGTCAATTCGTTCATGGCATTGTGAGTGTTACAAATGCGCTTTATGTGAGCTTTTGGGTAATTTCAGGACAAGATTTAATGCACGTAAAACACTCCGTCTTCGCACGGAAGCCTCGATCCAACAGCGCACTGATTCACTAATCTGGGCTGAGTACAACCACGCAACAGGATCTATGCCGGTCGAGAATGGCACGACCGTATCGTTTGCTGTTAGCCGCGCAACGACTCGTTCGCAGGGCTATGAATCTGGGATCAGCCGAAGTGGTGCTATCCCTGGGGAAGCACGAGAGTCCTGCACTGCACCTTCCGATATGAAACAGATACATGCTGCGGGTGCTACATATAACACTGACATTGGCTAGTCCGTCTTCGTGACGCTGAAGAGGGAAACGACAGACAGATAGTTACCCATAGATGGCTGCGTGTCGATGATCTATAAATGTATGCAAATGCATAGGCTATAGGATTACTGGAAGTAATTGTCGCAGTAGCCACAGCGGCCTATATGTATGGATATACGAAGCGACTACAATCATGTTTGACTGACGTGATGTGTTTGCGTGTTAGATTATTCAAAAGCGATTTCGGAGCTACACCGGAAAAGAAATACCTACCTTACGCGACCGAAGAACATCTACCGATGACCTACTTGCGCGCTACAGCTCAGAATAGGAGGTCGGATCTGCTGCGGGAGTTAGCTGTTGACTTCGTACTACAGGTTCGAGGTAACGGCAACTAACGAGGGAGAGGAGTCCATCTTACGATATCGGAGGGAGGGAGGATCGCGACGTCGTATAATGTTCCATTTTCGCAGTCCCTGGTTATGTATCCGCGAGGATATGTACGACTGTTTCTCCTCTATTTTGTAGTATTCTACAGTTTTGCCTTGCTATTGCTCAACAGCTTGTACTTATGAGCGGAGGGTGCCCACACGACCACGGCTACACGCTCCGCACCCGAAGAAGCAATGGACAATACTCCCTTGTGCTTGGAAGGGCAAATGGAAACCTCCCTGAATAGAAGTGTGAAGCATATGGTCTATAGAGCAAAATAAGATGATCTACGTGCGAGAGAAACAGTGGCAGAAGAAAATGACTCATGCCTACACATGAACAACCTACTGAATACCTATCTGTGAAACATGCTTTGGGATACTTCAGGTTAGTACAATGGGCTGATTAACAAAGGCTATGTAATAGATCTCAGGAGAAAAGATACAGATACAACGAAACAGGACCAGAGGAGAGAGGAGAGATCGGATCAGCTAGAAAAGAGCGAAAGTTAGAAAAGAGCGAACATGAAAAAATACGCGCTTGTACCATTGATTGATATGAGTTAGCTTGTATTCCGCAGTCAGATTAGCGTAGCCGCCATCGACGCTTCTCGTTCAGGGTATGATTTACTGATTCGGTTTTCGCGTCTCGCGTTCCGCGAGCGTAGTCACGGGACCGCGTTTTTTCCCCTTACGTTTATATCCCGCGTGAGGTAACCAAGACTTACATAATACGGCATTGGAGAGCGGAAGTGCGAGGCTTATGTGTAGGATGGAGAGGGGGGTGTTCGACGGACCAGGCGTAGGAGCAGAGGCGGAAGGGTATTGGACACTAGTCTACAGATGGTGCCGGTCGGGGGGGTGCATTCTGATTGGGAGAGACGTTGGTAGGATCGGGGGTACGGAAGCGTCGCCGGGCCTTAATTTGTAGAGTCGTCTGCGTTGCTGTCACGGGACCGCGTTTATATCTTGCACGGCGCTTGTCTGAGTCGGAACCTCACTCGTCTCGTCCCAGGATCTCCGTGTTCCCACAGATGCGGACGCACTCAGATATTCACTTGCTATTGAACTATCGGAACCAAGCCGCGCCTGGCTTACGAGCGCTGCTCTCGTGAATTTCGCAGGTTGACTTGCTTGTACAATGTCCGAACATGCACATCGCGTATCGGTTCTCACATCAAGTTGTGTATGCGCGAAACCGGCTGCTACGTAAGGTCCCTCGATATTCAGACGCTAATCGGCTATTCTCGGGTGTGGTACCATACGATCTGAACGTTGAACCCTGACTGGCGTTACATGGTTCTATAGCTCTCCGACGTCTCGAAAGTCTGGCACGCCTGGCCACTATCTAGAGTCGCCTCTGTCATCCAAAAAGTGGCCCATGTCCCTGCGTGCTTGACTGCGAGAGACTATTCCCGTACAGCTGGACTTCTCGGCTGTTTTCAATCTCTGGCATGTGGATGCATGTTCTCTGGAATGCAAGAGACTGTACACAGCCTCATATGGGTGACGACCTCCGATGAATCGAGCGGAGCGCTCATTATGTCTGGGTCTCGAGTTCCAAGTACAGAATGGATCTCTTGGATTCCATTCCTTCGCTGTGAGACCTACCTGGAGCACAGATATTGCCGAAGGTATGTCAGCACGTATAAATGATGCATTCCTCACCAGAGATGGTCAACAACAACTGTCAAATTTGAGTTGACGTGAGGCGCTGTTGTTCCCTTCAAGTCAATTGACTCGCAGTCCATCTTCGTGAGAAGATAGCGTACGCCGGTACAGCCTATCTGCGCCAGCATGCTCCGCGCTAGGAGTAGGGGATGCTGGTGATACGGGTCTTCTATGTTTCTTTTAGATGATGCTATAATCCGAATGTAAGTCGCAGAAGATATTTCAATGGGTTCACCGGAGATCACGGGCTATAGCGGGTATCCATCCCTTCTCCGTGACCGGCTGGATCATTGCTCATACAACAAGCAAGCCAACCATGTCACGCTGCACAAATACTTTCCACACAAATTAGCGCTCTAGCATGGGCTATTGACCTGGACTTTATGATCATCTCTCCCAGGAATTAATTAATGACGCACAGTCCGCAACGGCCAGAAGAGCCCTGAACTCGCCCTCCCACAACATCAGTTATTACAGAGGTATACTCATTTCTATAATCCTGGACCGTTACACGAACCGTTAACTATCGTACTAAGGCGTTACATGTTTGCACGTCAATCGGGCTGAACGAAGACGATCCGTCGATGAATGCAGCTGCGTCATCATGCAGCTCAGACGGCGAGCACGTTGACAAGGTCCCATCTGATGCAGCGTCATACCGTCTTGATAGCTTCCTTGATCTGCAAGAACTCAACGCTTCCCGGATCCGACGTCACGATAAGCTGCGATAGCAGTGCACCGAGCACGCCGACGTACAGAAGACTTCTTCACATTCGTCGGCATCTCCCAGCCGCGGAAACTGAAACTGCTCTAGGTACGGCTACGTGTGGCTCGCCAGTCGCCATGACCATATGTTTTGTCTTGGAGCGTCGCTTTGATCATACCTCGATGTAGGTGACGGTCACGCTGACAGGGCTCCTGGACAAGTGGGATACGTCCATGGCACTCTCGAAGTGCAGACCCGATGTCAATGGGCTAGTGTGTCTAGCACTCGTGATCCTGCATAATCGTGTGCCTCGCGGCCTATGTCGAGCGGGGAGTATGATCTCCAGGTCTTGGCTTTCGATCTCGGTGGCAATTTGCCACTAAGCGCCTACTGCCAGGCACGCAAGCAGGAGCTCGTTTCCTCGCCGACTCTTCGGAATTGTTCTGCGGAGTTTCTTATCTCAACCGGAGGCGCATACATTTCACACTCATTCATGAGTGGCGAAGGGCCGACGCAAGAGCGCAAATTGTCCACAAGACGTAATGACAGTGGCTCTACGGCATCAACCTGCCACTCTGGTCTGGGTACTGTCATGATCTGGCTGCCAACATCAACTCCTTATCTACACCGAACGCGCGCTGCCATGTGTTACGTTAGGGCGTTATCTCTCTAGGCACGACATATGGAGCCCAAGGTTCCCGCACCCAGTGCATATATAAGTCGGTCATCGCGCCGCTTTCTCTTCAAGGTCAGCTTGTCCAGCTCCTCCCCGTCTTCACGATGGCCGACAAAGCTGCTCAGCTGCCTCAATATGGGGATGAGAAGCACGTCGACGACGAGTCTCTTGACAAGAAGTCTTCCGACGAGACGACTGCCGATGTGCAAATGGTCAAGGAGGCGGAGGCGCTCGAGGAACGGATAGCCCACGACGAGGCCACGGAGGACGAGTACCGGGTTGAGGAGGCCTATGAGGTCGCCCTCAAGGTCTGACATCCTGTGCAAGCCCTCGAATTACCCTGTTGATCTTTGTGACGACAGGTCTTGACCACCAAGGATGATCCAGATCTCCAGGCCCTCACTTTCCGCACTCTTTTCCTCGGTCTCGGTTTCTCTGCCTTCGGAGCTGTCCTTGCGCAGATCTACTACTTCAAGCCTCAGACGTTGACCGTGTCGACCTTGCTGCTGCTGATTTTGTCATATTGGTTCGGCAACATCATGCACATGCTCATCCCTCAGAGAGGATGGTTGAGGTATCTAAACCCTGGTCCGTTCAACAGTGAGTGCGTTCTGAGATCCTACAGGCGCCGAGTAACGAGTCCTGTGTAGTCAAAGAGCATGTCGCAATCATTATCATGACGTCCACAGCGGCTACATCAGCTGTCGCTATCCAGGTCATCTCTGTGCAGGAGTGTAAGTCATGCGGTTTTCTTATCTCTATCTTGACTGATCGTAAGTGATCAAATAGTGTACTATAACAACAATATGGTGCGTTAGATGGCATATAACCCCCATGCCAAGGCCGATCAATGTAATTCAGAACGCGGGAGTTGCCATCTTCACTTTGATTGGGTCGCAATTGATCGGCTATGGGTATGCCGGCCTGCTTCAGGATGTTCTTGTCAAGCCCACCAAGTGTTTCTGGCCAGCGAACAGTATGTTTCCGCTGTTACGCACCATTTTGGGATGTGCTAAGAAGCCCTATACAGTCTACACGGCGAACCTGTTCCAGGCACTGCACTATGACCGACAGATGACTTCCAAGCGTGTCCGCTTGTTCTGGATGGTGTTCGGCATTCTGTTCTGCTGGGAGATAATCCCGGAGTGTAAGTCTATTGCAGCCCTCATCCAAACATTGCCTTGACACCACTTTGATGCAGGGATCTTCCCGATTCTCACTGGTGTATCTGTCTTCTGTCTCGCAGATAACCACAGTTCCGTGGTAAGGAACATCTTCGGCGGTGCGAGCAACAATGAGGGCATGGGTCTTCTCGCAGTCTCCTTCGACTGGAACCTCATCAGCAGCACTTGCTTGTGGTCCCCTCTATGGCTGCAGCTTAATCAGGACATCGGGATTTTCCTCACGTACATTCTAATGGCTGCGGTCTACTACGGAAACCTCTGGAAAGCCAAGAACTTCCCCTTCCAGAGCCAGGCCATCTTCGTCAGTTTTATCAGTTGAGATTGAGGCGATGTCGACTAATAATGTGCATGATAGGCCGAGGACGGGTCTCAGTATAACCAGACCGCGCTTCTGTCCGACGGCAGGTTCAATGCTACGATGTACGAGGAACTTGGGGTATGTAGGTTCTTAGTATCTATTCAGCAGATTTTTGACATTTTGAGTCGTATAGCCTGCGTATTTCTCAGCTACCAATGCGCTCTACTTGATCACGTCCAATCTGTCCCTCGGCGCGTGTGTGACGCACGTTGCGCTATACCACTGGAATGACCTCAAGCCTTTCGTTCTTTCGATGAACCCATGGAACAAGAAGCAGTACCTCGTGCACGACGCGCACTACGAGAAGATGAAGGCGTACAAGCAGATCCCGAGGTGGTGGTACACAGTCGTGCTGCTCGTCGCGTACGCGATCGCACAGGCGACGAACTACACGGGCGACTCGGGCCTCCCGTGGTGGGCGCTGACGGTGCTGCTCTTCATCGGGTTCATCCTCTGTGCGCTCTACTCGACGCTTGCCGCGACGATCGGCTTCACTGAGTTCAACACGAGCGGGAACGGCTTCTTCCAGATGATCACCGCGTACATGGTCCCCGGGCGCCCTGTCGCGAACATGTACGGCGCGATGTACGGCGCGCACCCAATGCAGCAGGGCATCTTGTTTCTCCAGGACCTCAAGCTCGGCCAGTACTGCAAGCTTGCGCCGCGCCTCACGTTCTGCATGCAGATGATCGGCACGATCGTTGGTGCTATCCTCAACTGTGCGTGACCGCTGTTTCCCCCGCTCCTGAATGTATAGTTGATCGTCAATTTCACCTAGACATTATGATGTTGTCCATCATCAACGCCCAGCGTCCCGCGCTGCTGTCCATCGCTGGCACTCGGCTGTGGTCCGGGCAGAACGCGCAGTCGTACAACTCGAATGCGATTGCATGGGGAGCGCTTGCCCCGCAAATGTTCGGCCCGAATTCGACGTACCACATGGTTCCCATTGCGCTCGCTATTGGAGTTGTGCTTCCGCTGCCGCTGTATGTTGCGGTAAGTTGAGATGACTACGTTCTGTAAGCAATTTGCTCATGCTGATCTGCGCGTCCGCAGTACCGCATCTGGCCGAAGGCTGGCTTCCAGAACCTCAACACATCCATCATCCTGCAGTACTCATGCTACCTCTCGGTCGGTGTCAACTCTCAAGTCAAGTGAGTATTGGCCCCCACATCCACTGAGTCGTCGCTCACCTTATGTCCCTCCCAGCACAAGCATGGCTCTCGGTATCCTCTCGCAGTGGTGGGTGCGGACACGCTACCCGCGGTGGTTCACGAAGTACAAGTGCGTACTTCTCATCAGTTCATTCGTAGTTCCCAGTTGAGTGTATCCGTTTCACAGCTACATCATTGCCGCTGCTATGGACGGAGGCACCCAGGTTGTCATCTTCATTCTCAACTTTGCCATTTTTGGTGCTGCGGGCCAAGCACACGCCTTCCCAAGCTGGTGGGGCAACGACCTCAACCTGTCCGCCGATCGTTGTCTTGCGCCTGCTTAACGTTTAAACAACCAGTCACGGGAATCGACGTGCTACGATTTATGATCTGTAGTATATGTACCACACAACATATGACGCGCCATACGGATAGCTTAGCATGCTGTATTGGCTGGAGGAAGGGTAATGCATTACTGTACTTCAGGGTTTTTTGTTGTATCATTATAGAATCTGCCATTTCTTCGCTGCAAACGGACTGGTTTGCGTTGCGATGATACCCAGCGGTAAATCCCTCACTAAGTAACTCAGACTAGGCAATGTTATTCTGCGTGATAGGATAATGGCTGGTGTCACACTCTATGGTAGCTGCGGACGCTGGCAGACTGCTTGGACAACGAGGGTCTAGATAGCTGGCCGTAATCTCGATGTATAGCGAGAACCCTGAATACTGTTCGCTTACTGCAGCCCACAGTCTCTGAAATATGCTGAATAGACAGGCCAAGGTGAGAGTGTAGTGCAATGGTGCGTTCACGAAGATCGTTATACAAAACACGAGACTAGTGATGTGCCGGCCCGGCCCGGCCCAAACGCCCCCGGCTTTGGACAGCCTTGGCTTTTCAAAACCTGAAGCCGGGCTCCCACTGACGCCCAGTGGAAATCGGCAACAAGCTGTACGGCGCCAGTCCGCGCCAGTCGGCGGTGCCCCACAGCGCTCCAAAACGCCGACCAGCGCCGACTCACGACAGAGATTTGAGAAAAACGCCGATAGAAATCTGCGTCAGAAGGTGTGTATCCAAGCTGGTCGGCACACACATACGAGCAAGGACTGGCGCAGACCACCGCCGATTAAATTAGGTAATCTTCTTACTTTCATTGGATCCTATAGGGCGTAGAATGTGCTGATTGTTTTTTTAGATACATGATACTGCGGCCCGCCGCTACCTGCCCCGCAGTCCACTCCTCCCCACCCCCTCACCTGCTCCCACCTCCGCCCACCACTTGCCCACACATTCACCACTTGCCCCACCTACTGTATTCCCCGCAAGTATGAACGTCTGTGTCAGACACATCAGACTTGTCATCCTCCATCAAGTCACTGCATTCATAATCAGTGCCATAGTCATGATTCTGGATGAGGACCATGTACTGCCACTCAGATCACAATGTTGACTTTGCCACCCATAGCTTGTTGTGATGCCAAACAATAATGTTGAGTCAGTGGAGTCATCATATGATGTTGCAGAGTGTGCATTTGTGCCATCTAGTAATGTAGAGGATGCCAGGAGTGGGCACCCCTTACATAATCAAGGCACTACCGATACCAACCACCCTAATAACATTGACCATAGGCAACATTTTCATTTTCTCAATAGGAATGATGGGAAAGGACCTCCTCTTTCAGTCCTAATTGAGTGAAATCTTGAGATGTTGAGAATTGACCAAGCAATTTCCAAAAAAGTGAATTTTTAGTTCTGACTTTTTCTGCACATTTTGAGGCTCCTGGCACATTTTTGATTCCACAAGCACTGAGATTTGGCCACACCTAGCTTAGGGTTATATCATGTGATATTACAAATCAGGCAAGTCTACACATTCTCATTCCCAGCCTGGGGTGGGCACTTACATGTAAACTTCATGACACAAGTCTCCTTGTGCATACCACGTAGTGGAAACCCTCTATATTCCACCCTCTAACCCTCCATCCACCCTAGTGGAGAACAGAGGTATGACGAAGTCTTGACATCATCTCTGCATGGCCCAGAGACCACCTATCCATCTTGAAGACACTAGGTGTTGCTCCCCAGACTAGCAAGAGTGAGAGAGAGATGGTCAAGGTAGTTGTCCCAGCACACACAGTCACACAATATGAGAGGAGACCCAGGGACACGCCCCTTAGGATGAGAAGACTGAATCTGAGGTGTACCTCAGATGCTACCTAGTATATATACATGTACACAGTCATGTACTACCTGACTGCCTTGCCCTAAAGGCGCAGTCTGTGTGCAGTGTAACTGTGATAGTGTAACATAGGTAACTATGGGTAACAGAAACAGTCAGTGACTATGACTACATGCAGGTGCTAGCTGCCTATGCAAGTGCTGGCCCATACATGGCTATCTAATCTACCAATGCAGATGTGCTACTTGTCTTATCAGCAGGGGTATCAATCCCAAGTACTTGAGTGTTGGGCCAGCAGTAACCCTTGGATTGAAGCAGGGATTTTCTTGTGACACTTCAGTGACATACACAGATAGCAATAGCACCTTTCAATTAGCTTTGAGCTGCCTTGGTGCAGTACAGAAACTGTACTTGAATCATGCTACACCTATTCTATGTCTTCTGGAAATACATCACCATACGGTGATGGAGAATCCTCAGGATTTGACTGTGGGAAATATCATGTGATCGGATTATGTAAAGGTGCCCATTCCTAGCATCCCCTACCTTAGTCCTTGGCACAGCATGACAACATGTGACAGTCCAATGATCAATATGTCACAATGAGCCAGATGAGCCACACAGTCAGCCATTCATGCTCTTGACGAGACTCATCTCTCATGGGTATGGCTCATATATTCTCATTTTTATCAGTCCTAGCTACTGTGCTACTGATAATGAGGTATCTACTGAACCTATCTCTCAATGCACTATTTGTGTCACAAATTGGGTGCTTCCATTGTGATCATGCAGACATTCAATGAGTGCCCGCAGCAATACGTCATGCTTCTGCAACTTTCAAATCCATGGCACACATCCCATCTTCAGCAGCAGTACAGAGAACAGATGTCTAACATATTTCATATGCATGAGCACTGGCAAATTTCTCTATAGTTTTATTTGGCCTAATTTATGTGGGATCATGGCCACACAACTTGAAACTGGGTCAGACACAGCTAAATTGGCAGTTTATTGCAGCCATTCATGCTGAAGGGACCCTACATGCCCAAGGATTTTTCAGGATCATATATAATCATCGTATATGATGTATGTACAACATGAAGGTCATAGCTTTAGAACTGAGGACAAAAGATGAGTTTGTGCCAAGGACTACTAGAACACTGTATAATATATCAGTTCACAATATACAGTTTTCATCACAAGATTCGGTGACAATACATTGATGAATAAGCTGTGATGTTTACATGTGCTACTTCTCAGACAAGAGCTCGGGGCAATGTGACACACACAAGGGCACATTGCAATCCGAGATTGATGAGGCATAAATGGCCAAGACAAGTCTGAGGTTCTTCCTTGACTGTCAGCCTCTATATATCCTACAACTGTATGTACATGTTTATGCTACACAGCTGGTAATGGCATCAGTGCAGGAGTGGCTGTGTCTGCTACAAGTTAGATGGCCATGGTGACGTAGCAGGATGGTTCTGGATTGGTGAGGTTCACAATTGGTTGGGTGATCGGTGGTTCTCATTGATCAGGGTTCTGCCAGTAATGGCAGTGATGTCAGCCTGTGATTGGTGGCTCTTGTTGATTGGGGGCATGGCTGGTAATGGCGGTGGTATTGGCCCATGATTGGTGGTTCTCATCAATTGGGAGACCTGGCCGGTAATGGCATTGGTGTGACATATGTTGATGTTACGGTCTGTATGAAATCATCTGAATATCTTTGACGCCTCACTGGAGAAGGGGACTTAGCGTTCAACCGTAGTATCACACAATTATTTCTAGGGTTCCCTGTTCAACCAGTGACCCTCGTTTCATGTACAACAGCCCTATGCCCATGGCCTTGCAGCGCATCAGGTTCTAGTTGATATCTTAACGTACTAGCCTTGTGGACTTAGTGGTAGCAGCACCAAGGACACTATGACCCCGATTACAGAATTGTAGTATAAAAACCTGTTGTAAATACCGGTCGAGTTCCTCAGCTCGACCTTGTTGAATTACAAGGATATTATACTCGTTCTCAAAGGCTTGAGCAATTAAGCCTGCAGTCAGTATATCGACGCTCGACTCCGCTGAGTCCAACGAGTAGTGCACTACTCGATACGCTGAGTAACTCGACTTAGTTATTTCAGCTGAACAGATATTCGATCCGTAACAGTTGATTGGTGGTTCTTGCCGATCAGTGACATATTGGATTAGCCCTTGACTGGTGGCTCTCGTAGGTCAGGACAGGTTTGTAAGTGACACATGCTACAACCTAAGACACACACCTAGGGGAATGTTACTCACACAAAGGCGCATTCCTGGTCTGGGCATCTAAGGCTGAAGAGGCCAAGACAAGTCTGAGGTTCGCTCAAGACTGTCAGCCGATTATATAGACTCTACTACTGTTTGTACATATTATGCCGAGCAGCCGGTAAGGGCACTAGCACAAGCTTATTGGTCTAGCTACAGGGCCAGTATGGTATTGGAGTGCAGGAGTGTCTGTGATGTATGTCCATGGCAATGTAGCGGGTACAGCCCAGATCGGAGTGGGTTACCAATCTGTCAGGTGCAATCGGTGGTTCTCATTGATTGGGGGGTTCGCCAGTAATGGCGGGGTTCTAAGTCCATGATTGGGTTCCTAGTGTGATCAGGACTGGTGCTGGTAATGGTGGGGTTAACGGACCGTGATCGGTGATGTAGCTAGTGATCGTGGACTGGCCGGTGATGGCCTTGAGTGATCGAGCGTGATTGGCTGCAATTGGTGGTGGCACTTTGTCACGGGCAAAAGCTTTCCCTAACGACAACGAACCCGATCTGGTCCCCCGAGTCCCCAAGCCCAGCCAGGCCTGGATCATACCCTGGAAGGAGTCCAGCCACGACTAGATCATGATGCACGGGCCCATTCCCACACGGCCACGATGACCGCTACGTATTTGATATACTACTACGCTTCTATGTTTCAGAGTCTGGCTTAGACCCCTAGCCTAGTCACGCCTCAGACTCCCTAGTTATCATATATGGCCATTATAGTACAAACATGTACAAACAACCTAGTTGTATAAAGACAGGCCTACGTTCAGCTGGTAACCCCAGTCTGAACTTGGTGTTCACCCACTTCGCTCTCCTCAGTTCGCTCTAAGGCTTTAGTGGTCTTGTCACACTTCCTGTGACTGGTAGGGTTCTCAGTCATACAGGGCATTGTCCACTGGGTGTAGAGCCTCCGTAGGCTATTGTCCGTATTGTATATAGTCCGTGCCAGTAATGGCATGTAGTCCATGGTTGGTAATGACCGTGTAGCTGATAATGGCTGTGGTTCGTAGAGATGGGAGGTGTAAGAATTGGTTGGTTGGGTGGGTGTAGTCTGATGGTCCTAGCCATGGGTCTTTGTATAACCTTGGTACTTAGAGTGTGGCGTGAGCGGTGGCATGGCAGCAGGTGGTTGACTGGGTTGAGTGCACTGCCTGGCTCATAGGGTCGTGTGGCTTCCTGACTGGGCTGTTAGACTGGGTGGATGGATGAGCCCATTCAGTCACTGTACCTGGAACAGCTGGTCAACCAATGGGTACAATGGGCTTGTACACCGGCAGAGCTGATGTTGGCCAACAAATCCCTTGTTGCCTGCACGTCCAGTCAGCCCACCAGATCCTTGTAGCTGGAACATGGGGGTGGGCCAATGGGGGGTCGTGGTGCCCATGGTGCCCATGTTGCTGTGAGCCCCAGTCAGCCCACCAGCCAAATTTCCATGTACCTGGAACACTGGGTGGGCCAACAGGGAGTCGCAGTACCCATGTTGCTGTGAGCCCCAGTCGGCCCACCAACCAAAAATCTATGTACCTGGAACATGGGGTGGGCTGATGGGAGGTCGTGGTGCCCATGTTGCCATGAGTCCCAGTCGGCCCACCAACCAAAATGCTACATATCTGATGGTGATTTCAGTGTGTTATGAATATTAGCTGTGACATTACATATTGAATGACACATGGTAAGCATTTGTTTGCATAGCACAGAATAAAATAGAAGCATTCCTAGTCGATACCCTCACAGTAGGGGTCACGAAATAGGCACCCATAGCTCGCGGTAAGCTTGCAGTTAGCTCACAAAAACATCAATAGCACATGTTAGGGCTTGCAATGGGCACATGCCACAACCCTTTCCACAAGCATAATTATAAGCCAGTTGTCAATTTGGATTGCCATGTTGTGTATGAGATGCCACAAGCCTCACAACAAGCTATAAATACTTATTGAAGGCTTAGTGCTAGTTATGGGCCCTTACTGTGGCCCTTACCACAAGACATGTACCATTACCATGACCCTTACAGCGACCAACGGGCGCCTATTCGCGACCCTTATCGCGAGAATAATTGTAAAACAATTGTTAATTTTGATTTCTATGTTATGTACAAGCTACCCTAGGCCTTGCAATGAGCTATAGATGCTTATTGAAAGCTTGGTGCAACCTATGTGCCCTTTACTGTGACCATGACTGCAAGATATGCATGCTTACCATGATCCTTATTGTGACCCTTACTGCGAGCTATGGGACCGTGACCCCCTGTCGGCCCACCCAGCGTTCCAGGTACATGGAGATTTGGCTGGTGGGCTGACTGGGGCTCGTGGCAACATGGGCACTGCAACCTCCCATCAGCCCACCCCATGTTCCAGATACATGAACATTTGCTGGGTGGGCCAACTGGGGGCTGCAGCAACATGGGCACCGCAACCCCCTGTTGGCCCACCCATGTTCCAGGTACATAGATTTTTGGTTGGTGGGCTGACTGGGGCTCACAGCAACATGGGCACCACGACCCCCCATCGGCCCACCCCCATGTTCCAGCTACAAGGATCTGGTGGGCTGACTGGACATGCAGGTAACGAGGGATTTGTCAGCCGATGTCAGCTCTGCCGGTGTACAAGCCCATTGTACCCATTGGTTGACCAGCCATTCCAGGGTATGGTGACTGTATGGTGTGGATGGACTTGGTGTTCTGGGACCAGGGTTATAGGCGTGGCTGGTGGTGCTGGTGGCTAGTGCCTGGAGTAGTTCGTGTGTAGGGCTTCTACTAGATGCAGCACCGGGTTCCAGCATCAGGGGTGCTCTCGATGGTCAGAAAAGGTACTGTGCCTAAAGGCTTGAAATTGGCGTGTGACAGTAAGTCTAAGGCCTGTAATGGCTGGGTTAGGGTCCATTGACACAGACTTACAGAGTCTGTGTGACCGACCTAGCCAGGGATCCTCTATGTCCTCAATGCCTAATGAGATGGAGGTGCAGCACTGAGCCTTCAGGTATTCCAGGGTAACTACTCCCTTAGTACCTTAGAAGCTGAGATACCCCCTAGTCAAATAAGATGAGAGAGAGAGGGGTGATGTCGACCAGTGCACACAGAACAGATGCAAGAAAGGGGCATACACCCAATTGCCAAGAATCCTAAAGATGGGGATGTAAGTCCCCATCGCCATACCTATATATATATGCGAGGTATTGTGACCAGTAATGGTCACCCTAAAGTAATGGCTTGTGCACCATAGCTAAAGGGTGGCATGGACTGTAACTACCTGTGACGCTACTGTAACTAGGTGTGACCATATCATGTGAGTAAGAGCATGTGCCTACCCTCAGGCACATGTGACTATCTAACAGGTCAGGTGCTATGACATGAGCAGGATGATGAGGAGGGGCACCAAAGGGGACAGGGGGCCATGCAACCACAGAAAGTCCTGTATCACCCTAGAAAACAGCAGGGCAACACCACAGAATAAACTGTGACATCCATGCTGGTAATGGCGAGCATTCATTGGAGATGGGAGTCCTTGGGGGCAGGGGACATTGGACGTGGTCCTGGTTTGTGGTCACGTGTAGAGTCTGGAATGGCATGGTGTGCAATGATGCTGGTCTATGGCAGTGGGGGTTGGGTTGGTTAGGTGAGCTGCCTGGCTCATTGTGCTGGTCCTACTCATACGACTTCATGACTGAGGGCTTGGGATTAGGTTCTTTAGACATGGCTGGTGATACTTGTGGCTAGTGCCCTGGTGGCTCATGAGTACAGGGCTTCTACTAGCTATGGCATTAGGTTCCAGCTTGGCTTGGAGTTGCTCTTCGGAGGTGCTCTGGCACTATCGTGGTCTGGTTTTAGCATGAGCTGGGTTGGAATTGGATTGTGTCTAAAGGCATTGAAATTGGCCTGTGACAGACATAAGAGGTGAGTCACCTCAAGCTGTGAATGCCTGGCATGTATGGATCACAATACTCACTCTGCTCATGGGCATGTGATAAATTCACTAGCTTGCTGGGTGTGTGGAATAGAAGATTGCTGTACAATACCATGAACTGTTCCAGGAGAACTGCTCAGTAGTATAGCCCCATAATGCCTATGTATATAACCTATGTTGCTGCCCCATTGACCGGTCATATTAAGCTCTTACAGTGATGTTCAAGCACTCAGTGACTGTGTCAAGGAACCTTGGAAGAGATATATGGACGTCATGAAACCCTCAGGACGAATATGGAGACCTCACCATAAGAAGCGGCCTAGTTGGTGTATTTGAAGTCAGCAGGCTAAAACATGATGTGATAATTTATATGTACCAAACTCTTTAGATGTAAGCGATCTTCTGTGTAGTGCCAGAGGTAGTATAATCCAATATCCACAAGGTAGCGGCAGATGGTTCACAATTTCGTATCTATATGACATCTGCTCATGAGGGTAGATCATGGTGACTCGAAATGATCTAGATCTTGACAGCGTTTTATTGCTCATTATATATTAGCAACATATAATCACTCACAAGGATGCCTGCAGGGTACAAAGATGAGCAGCATTAACATCCTATAGCACGACTCGTGTATCACTACCCATCGCTGTTAAATGCCATTGTCACAGCCACAGCCTTGTGGTATACTCGGATGCCTCGTGGCACAGGATGAAAGTGCAAGCCTCTTAGTTCAGGCACCCCTTTTTGACAGATGTACATATAAACACCCCATACCATGTGCAGCTTTGGCTCATGTATAAGATTGGAACTCGAAACAGGTGTTACACCCGTGGCCCCTGATGCAGTCAGGACTCGTTAAAGCAAGTCGCCTATATTTGACATTGTACAATACACCGCACCCAGATATCCATGTCAATATGTCAATATCAGTGCCTCGATTAGCTGCTATACATCATCTCAGAAAGTAAGCTTTTGATATATTCCCACTGCCAGCAACTAATATTGTAATTAGGCTTCTAACTAGGTCCACCACAACGGACGTTCACAGCATTGGTATTGTAAGAAGCTCGCATCGAGCGGCAAACGTGAATTTGTGTTTTCTCAATGACATGCATTCACTACGGCAACTGATTTGTGTTCAATGGTCATCAAGAGGGCGTTTCGGTTCACTGATACATTATGGTCCCTAAAGAAAGTGGGCAGAGCTAATCTATATTGATTGATAATCAGTCCAGTCCGTCAACTGAGGTCAGACTATCTGTGCTAATGAACATCCCTTCTGGTATGCGAAAGTGCCGACTGGCATTGGCATTTTATCTCTGCCTGATCTATGACAATTCTCTGAAGTGTATACGAGTTTGAACATCTTATTTGTTCACTGGGACTTGTCAATGGGGCATAGTCACAACAGATGAGTAGCCACTGCATCAGGATGTCTACAATGCAACCCATGGTGCATACCATACTCAGTATATCTGTGCTATCTATCTTGTGGATTGCATTTGACATTGGCATCGTTGATCAAGTGCCAGCCTTCTCAGGTAAATGTGATTCCACAGGCATAAACAAAGCTCATTGCCAGCTTAAGTGAAATATTCATATCAATGGACCATGTCTACTACTATCTGGTGCCTATTGAGTAATCATGACATCTGCGAAAACCAGGAAATGGAATCATGCAGAAGCCATTTACTTAAAATTACACATACAGGGCTTCAGACCTTCAAATTATCACCTGTGAGCACTGAGAAGGAATTGATGTGTTCATAGTCATTGAGCTTTGATCATCGGCTACATACACGAAATAGGTGTGGAACAAGTCGACCTCAGGCGTAGATTAGGCGACTCTGTACGGACACGGTGCTCTGGTGTATTAGCAGGCAAATATAAATAGCCACGGTGTCTGTAAGGAGCACAAACATGCTATCGCACCATTGTACAAACGTTCACAAGTAAAGTTACATTAAATCACAGAAAGATTAAGCTACATGTTACAGTAAGCTACAATCAAGATGCTGGCTCACAAGGTACATATATCAACATCTGGCATGAGGTCCCTGTGATTCTATGACAATGACTGCAAGGCAGAGGCAGATGATATGATTGGCCTGGGACTACCAGCATCCTGCAAATTGTCACTAGTACCAATGTTGTCTGCAAAATGTATCTTTCAATGCAATCATTAATTAAGCCATAAGGATAGTACCAAGGTAAACCTACAGTAGAGCTCAGGTTTGTGAGCTTTAGTGTATCTGCATTCTCCCCTGCATTTCTGATGAAGTTCCGAGCATTCACTCTGATGTGAGTTTAGGGGTGATCATCAGCATCCCATTTATAGCACAATAGTAGTCCTTGCGACTGACATTGAAAGAAAGCAATTAACATATACTGTTGGATCCAAGGTGAGTATTTTGAATGCAGTCAGGTGTCCAAGTCACACTCACATTTGCTTCCGATAAACTGCACTGCTATCCAGGTATCTGAACTATCGTAGAACTGGCATCAATGAGACAACGTAACAGTGGAAATAGAGCAATTGCAAAATTCACTAAAACAGTCTGAGCGATCTGAGCCACACTGCCAAGGTATCAATATCTGCTATATTCAAGCAGGTGTGTCCCACTCACGATGTGAGTAAAGCACGCTGAATAGCATATTGTATCAGCTTGCTAAACATGGATCTTGTGCTGACGAAACCATAAGCACATATAGATATTTCCCTACCCGGGAATCCTGCACTGACCTCTCTGACAATCCGTTGCGCAAATTAATGCACAGCAAAACCGTGATTACGATATCAACGATCGCCGCGAAACCTGTATGGACACCAAAAGGCTGCGGTAATGTGCATTGATGATTGACGGTATACTTGACATCTGTGAGTTCCAATCTACTCACTGCCATACTAAAAATTTCTGCTGTCACAAAGCTGCGTATTTCTGGTGGTGGCAGAACGAATCCGGGGAAAACACCACCTGATTGAAGTCTGAGCACCATCAGCTTAGTTCTAGTTTCTGTTTCGAACTGCGTAGGGTGTCACTCACGCAGAAGTCGCGATTGCTGAGTTAATTCACGGTCAGATGTTCATTGTGCACTAAGATAGCAATCCGTGAGGCTCACCAAGGCCAGCAGCTCCACATTACACCATATATCAATTTATAACTGAGAATATGTGACTATTGTTTCTCTTACCACATGATACGAAGATTAATACAAGCTAAGAGAGCTGTTGAGCGATCAGACGATATTGTCAAGCGAGGCGTACCAAGAAAGTGGTCAACCAAATACGGTATTTAGTGCGTGGAGATACTATCCTGTAATTAGGATGAATTGTTTATATTCGATTGTAAATGACTTACCTTTCCAGATGATGGCCACATAAAAGCTAAATGATTAACGTTTTAAACTCAGACTAGCCGTCTACGAGGCAATATCAGCAGAACCACGCACCACTGAACAATACAGGTGACAATACTCTGCGAAATCAGTCTAATGGTCACAACATTGCTAATACATGACCGTTGTGCTTACGGTGCAGACAAATGAGACCTATTTGTAAATTATAAGATTTGAATGTGCAATCTTCATCGTGAGATTGAATGACAGTACATCAATTAATAAGCTGTTTGACACAAAAGGTGAGTCGCCGCAAGCTGTGAATGTCTGGCATTTACAGGGCACAACACTCACTCTGCTGCCACTCGCACATCTGGTGGTCCTTTGGAGGGCATCCAATTCGAAGCTTGCTGGGTGAGCGGGTAGCAGTCATACCACAGGGATGAATTGTATGTCGCTGTGCAATACCAGGAACTGTTCCGGGCGAACTGCTTAGTAGCGTAGCCCCACAATGCCTATGTATAGCCCATGTCAATGCCTCGTTGACCGGATGCATTAAATTCTCACAGTTATGTTCAAGCATTCGGTGACTGTGTCGAGGAACCTTGGGGGATATATACTGACGTTATGAGAACTCAAAGGCGAAACATGGAGGTTTTACCATAGAAAAGCAGCCTAGTCAGTATTTCCTGAGTCATCGTGCTAGAACATGAGGTGAAAGCTTATGCGTACCAAAGTCTTGAAAAGAAAATGATCTTCCGTGTAATGCCAAAAGTAGTATAGCACTTGCGCACAAGAGATCCCGTACAAGCTTGCTCGAATAACTTCATGTCTGCATCTGAAATGGAGATAACATAGTACGTACAATGTAGCAGCGGTAGTGCCGCCGACCAGACTTCTTACGTCTACTAAGTCTGTCACAAGCCGATTTTCTCCAACTAGCTTGCGACTAGAGACAACCCTTATCTTATCTAAGCGCCCGCCCGTGCGTCACGTGCAAGGACCCCGAACACCCCACACGTGCCTACACAAACCCCGGACACCCTTGATGTGGCTCTACACCTACGATAGGGTTTACCATACTCTAAACGGTCTATCAGCTTACGTAATACTGTATAGTAGCCAAACATGTACAAACAGCCTACGAGCATATATACCAGCCAGACGAGCAGGGAGCACCCCAGACTCGTCTTGGCCTTTGTTGCCTTGAGTAGCCTCAGACTAGGAATACGCTTTCACGCGAGTAATATTCCCCTGAGTAGTTGCTTGAGAATACGCTTGTGTCATAAGACGAGTCTCCTCCCCGTTCTGAGTTCATTCCAGAACAACCCCGGCGCACTAGGGGCAAAGTGCACTGTTTCTTCGCCCTCGAGTCTCGACTCGGGTGTTTAAACTTTTATCCTCCCGTATCCCAGGGACAAGGGACTGGGTTCTGGGGGACGTACACTTGTGAACAGCGTGTAGGGGACCACTCCTACCGTTGTCTCTAAGCTACTGGGCCACCGTCGTGCAATACGGCGTAAAGGCTTTGGGTTTCAACCCCACCGTAGTAGACGTGCACCCAACGCGAAATAATCAAAGGCGTTAAGGGGCCCTACGGCAGATTACAGAGGCACTGGGCACCTATTTACGCGCATTACCGCGCCACTATACGGGCATTACCGCCCCCTCGTTACTACACAACCCAGCGCCCCACAAGGCGGCTGAAGGAGCGCGACACAGCTCACACCATACGGCCACTTGGCCCAATACGATAGTTTTTAGACCCTCCATCCCAAGGGTTTAGATCCCGTGCCCCCGGTATCCCGAATTAGCTTCGGGGCTGGACGAGGTTTCGGAGGCAGAGATTACTTGCCGGCCTTGGGCTGAAAACCCCTTGGCGTTTCTTGGCGCACCTCCGAAAAGAGGTGGTCTCTGAATAGAGTGGAAAGACAGTTTCTAGTTACCACCCCGATCGCAGCTATAGGCTGATCCACAGTGGGCGGGTAGCGCTGTTTTTCGCGACTCTACATTTTCATACATACACCTTCCTCTATACCATACAATGGCCACACCCCGCCACAACATCGACTACATCCGTGGGCCCAGGCCCGAGCAAGTACCGCTCCCCGAAAACAACATCATCGGCACCCCCACCGTCACCAACAACCCGTTCCACCCAGGGCAGTGGGTAAACTACCAGGTACACGGCCTACCCGAGGACTTCGCCTTGCTGTCGGTAGCAGATAGCATGCACGCACCACGTCCGCAGGTAGAAGAAGCATCCGTACATACCGGTACCTTCGAAGGAAACCGCCCTGCCCGATCCCTACCATACGGCGGATCGGTGGAAGACCAAGGCCCCGGCATCGAACGGTTGGACCAGGCATTCCACCTGGCCCGGGAACAGTCGAACACAATCCGCGGAGCATCACCACTCGCTCACGTCGACTCGCCCCTGGCTCTACAATGGGCGTTCCCCCCCAACCCAACGGCGGCAGACTTTGGTTTTCGATGTCAAACGGTAGCGGCAACAATGGTTCAGACCGGTGTGTGGAACGCCGACATGGGAGCACGGTTCCTGCGGGAGGCACAACGTCTCCAGGCAGATGCAATCGCGGCAGGAGATGCGGCATCGCTACACAGCCAGCACTCCGCCCCCCGTCGGTCAGTACCATCGGTCCCGGAAGAACGTTTCCGGCCGGTAGAAAATTGGGTGAGATCCGTCCACATGGGATCCCCACCACCGGTGAACCCCGCAACCCGTCCGGCAACCCGAGGATCGAACGGCTCCAGGCAGACGAACCCATTCCTGCCCGGATACACCCCCCCGGTCATCACCCCGCAGGTCCCCTTCTCGGTCATGGCAGCACAGCTCCCGGTCCCTCCGTCGGTAGCACCACAGACAGCGCATGTGAACACCTGGAGAGCCGCGCCTCTCCCGGGAACGCGTGCGTCTATGTGGCGGCCCGAGAAACCGGCGAGCTCGCAATGGGACGCGTACTCAATGCTCCCGGAGCCGCAGCCTGACCCCCGGTACAAGTCCAAGGTGCGCGAACCCGAACCTTTCACCGGCGAGAACTTCATCGCCTGGGTAATGCGCCTGAAACTGTACATCGACGACAACCGGCCGCTGCTCTTCACGGACAGCAAGAAAATCGGCACGGCCATCTCGTTGATACGGGGACCAAAGGTAGACTCGTGGGTAACGGCATTTACGCGGGAACATTACCGTGACGGACAATGGCATCTGAGTTGGTTACGCTTCGTTTGGGAGCTACACCAAAAGTTCGACGACCCCGACTTGGAAAAGAAGTCGGCGGTTGCCGCGGAAAAACTCAGCATGACCATCGGCAAGGGCGAGGAGTACTTCCAAGAGCTGGAAAGACTTCTTTCGGAGGCAAAATACGACAAGGAGAACCAGATAGTACATCGCTGGGTCACCTCCACCATCCCGAAAGAGATCTACACGGCAGTACACTCCGCCTTCGTCGCCGCCATGGTAAACGACAAATCGCAACGGGGATACAATGTCCAGATTCCGGAGGACTACGAATCTTGGAAACAGGCTATCCTCTGTACGGACAATGCGATGCGTCGTCTCCGCGACGAAGAAAAGCTGCGCCACGGTCGTGACACGGGTAAGGGCGTCGCCGACAAAGGAAAGGGACGGGCGACAACATCATCATCGGGAACCACGCGGCCGGAGCCCACCGCGGAAGAACGGGCCAACTTGCTCAAGAGGAAGTGCCACTCTTGCAGCAAGACACAAGCAGAGGCACCAGGGAAGGGCTGCAACAAGCCCGTCTGGCACCAACCCAACTGGAAGCCCCGAGCAGCTACCAGTGGAGGGAACACCGGTGCCGGACCCTCACAACCGGCGCGCACCCGCCAGGCCGTCGAAGCACCACCAGCAGAAAAAGTCCTCGGGGAAGTATCCCAAGAAGACTTCGTGCGAATGGTGTCGGCATGGGCCAAGGAAAATCCGGAGGCTGCAAAGGAAGCCGGATTCACTCAGGTACGTCCCCTCTCTAATAATAAATTTTCAGTTCTGGAGATCGAGGAACCAGTAAATGTCTCTATCTCCGAATCTGCCTCGGAGGGTAACGAACCGGTGGATGGACTATATGGGCTAGGAACCGGGGCCCCGATATTTGATTACACATCTGTACCACGTTCTGTAGACTTGGCGCCTGGTGACGACGACGGAGCTTCAACATGCTCCGACGATTCGTTTGTAACAGCCTCAGAGGAGCCTCCCACCGGAGCTTGGCGGGAGGATAAAACCGTGCTTAATTCCTCTATTAATGTAAACTATGTGCCAATGGACGTAGACCCGGTTGTAGACTCAGATGTGCAGATGGCAGACGCATCTAAGCCTACAGTCCAGAAAAAGACGGAAAAGAAAGTGCGGCGTCGACGAGCCAAGAAGAAGGCTGTCACGCTCGACATATACCTAGACCACCCGCGGGCAATTCCCCCTGAGCGCAAAAGCGAAGGAGCCGCGGGTTACGATCTTCACTCCGCGGAAGAAGTCGTTATACCAAACGGGAAGCGTATCACCGTGGATACAGGCATAATGATCCGAATGCCACCCGGTGTATACGGCCGCATAGCTCCACGATCCGGACTTGCCTTGAAAGGGGTCGACGTGGAGGCCGGTGTAGTCGATGAAGACTACACCGGTCGGTTAAAAGTCATACTGAATAATCAAACTGGAACAGATTATCAGGTCGAGTATGGGGACAGAATCGCCCAGTTCATACTCGAATGCAACATGACACCAGACACGCGCATAGTAAAGAGCATTAGGGAAACCAGACGCGGAACACAGGGGTTCGGCTCTACTGGTGAGAAACTCAGAGGGAATGTAGTGGTAATCCAGACGGGGAAACGGGGACGGCAGATCGAAGTACCGATCACCCTCCACCGCCCTGACGGACGTGCCCTCTTCACAAAGGCACTGATAGACTCCGGTTCAACGGGATCGGTCATCAGTCGTGCCTATGTGGAGGAACACAAACTCGAGCAACTCCCACTAGACCGACCCGTCAAACTGTACAACGCTGACGGTAGTACCAACGCTGCGGGCAAAATGACGCACTATGTCGAACTCCAGATGCAGATCGACACGCATCTGGAAACGCGCAAGTTCCACGTCACCGAGCTGAGCTCGGCAGACATATTCCTCGGCTTCGACTGGTTGGAAGACCATAATCCCACCATCGACTGGAAGAAACGCCGAATCACCTTCACCTGCGACTGCGAGCACGAGCAGATCGAGGACGGTGACCATATTTATTACATCTTTGCTGACGCATGGTTACGGAATAGGGAAGAGTGCCGGGCCTCCATCGCTGAGCGGGTCCGCGCGACGAAGGCAACCGAGATCGCCATCGCCACCGGCAAAACCACGGAAGCCAAAACCTTCGAGGAGGTGGTCCCCGAGTACTTACACGAATTCGAAGACGTGTTTAAGGAAACGGAATTCGACCAACTCCCCGAAAGGCGACCGTGGGATCACGCCATAGAACTCCTACCGAACTCTGAACCCTACGCCGGCAAGATCTATGCCCTATCACCTCGAGAACAAGAGGCGTTAGATGATTTCCTAGAAGAACAGTTACGGACTGGACGCATTCGACCATCCAAGTCACCATGGGGGGCACCATTCTTCTTCGTCAAGAAGAAGGATGGGAAACTGAGACCCATTCAGGATTATCGGAAGTTGAACCAGATGACCAAGAAGAACCGGTACCCGCTCCCTCTGATCACGGAGCTGCTCAACAAGTTGAAACGAGCTAAGTACTTCTCTAAATTGGACATTCGTTGGGGATATACAAATGTCAGGATCAAGGAAGGCGACGAGGAAAAAGCCGCCTTCATCACTAATAGGGGATTGTACGAACCCTTAGTGATGTTCTTCGGAATGTGCAACGCACCGGGCACGTTCCAGACCTTGATGAATGACATTTTCCGAGACCTGATAATGACTGGAAAGGTCATTGTATATTTAGACGACATACTTGTTTTCACGGAGACCGAGGCAGAACACAAAGAGATCCTGCGCAAGGTCCTGCTCGTTCTCCGTCAAAATAAGTTGACTTGTAAACCAGAGAAATGCGAGTTTATGAAGTCGGAAGTAGAATACTTAGGGCATATAATCTCTCACGGGGAAATCCGCATGGATCCCGCGAAGGTGGCGGCAGTGGCTGAATGGCCCGCACCTCGGAACAAAAAAGAAGTACAATCCTTCATTGGATTCGCAAACTTCTACCGGAGATTTATACCTAAGTTTTCCACGGTAGCACGCCCACTGATAAACCTAACCAAGGACACGCCTTGGCAGTGGGGTACGGCGGAACAGGAATGTTTCGATAAGTTAAAGAAAATATTTATCGAAGCACCCGTGTTAGGGATACCAAACGACGACGACCCTTTCCGCATCGAGGCAGATTCATCGGACTTCGCAACCGGAGCCTGCCTCATGCAGAAACAGGACGGCGTCTGGAAACCCATCGCCTACCAGAGTAAGACGATGCTACCGGCAGAACGGAACTACGAGATCTACGACAGAGAACTCCTCGCCATCATGCGCGCACTCGATGAATGGCGGCATTTCGTAATGGGTGGCAAACACCCTGTAGAAGTACTAACGGACCATAAGAACTTAGAATACTTTAAGACCCCACAGAAAATTAATCCGCGACAAGCCCGGTGGATGACGGAACTCGCCGAGTATGACCTACAACTCGTGCACATCCCCGGGAAGACCAATGGAAGGGCCGATGGGCTTTCCCGAAGAAGTGATCACGGAAACGACAAAGATCACCTCGAAGGGCAAGTCGTCCTGAAGCCACACCTCTTCATCCAAGACAGCGCAGAAAGGCTGCGATCCTCATTCTATACTGTAGTCAAGGGTATCACCCACGACGAAGTAAAAGAGAGGGTCAAAGCGGAAGCCGCTCTCTACGATGGAAAGGAAGGAGCAGAAGTAGGGGAAACGACCGAGGACGGTCTGCGATATAGGAGGGGGAGGTTGATTATCCCTCGGGATGAAGAATTAATCGGAAAAATCATTTCTTCATTCCACGACACCGTCTCAGCGGGACACCCTGGCACCGAAAACACGTACACAGCTATACACCGACACTACTGGTGGCCCAAGATGCGGTCAGACATCCGCCAGTACGTCAAAGCTTGTATCAAATGCCAGGCCGCTAAGCCGGACCGATCCAAACGCGCGGCTCCACTCAACCCGAACCCAACTCCAGCACACAACTGGGAGAACATTTCCGTCGATATGATCACGGGACTCACCACTTCCAAGGGTCGCGACGCAATCATTGTAGTAGTAGACATGAAGTCAAAGGACTATATAGCTGTACCAACAACAACTAAACTATCGGCTGAAGGATGGGCCAATATATTCGTAGATAAAGTATATACACAACATGACACAGATGGCTCTGTGGGACTCACCAAGCCAGTATCCTGTGATGAAGTAGGCAACTTAGGTGAGGGAGAGGTTATCAGGCACGGTAGTAGGTGGAAGGTTCTTCTACGGCGCACGCCGAGAAGAATAGAACTAAAGTTATAGGCCGTCAAGGCCCTACTTATATACATAATAATATCAGGTCATGTGCTACTGTATAGTGCATGCCCGATAAGGAGTGTGGGCTTGGTTGCCATAAGGGCGACCAAGTGGTACGACTACTCTACAAAGGCCGTGACCCGCCGGTAATGGCCGAGCCAATGGTAAAAGAGAGAGCGTGTGGTCTCATCGTTAGATGGACATGTGAAGACGGGCGCAGCCCGGGTATAAGGGATGCCGGTTGCCGGATACCGTGAGGTATAATGGCGATTGGCCGGTCATCGTGTGCTGACCAAGGCAGAACGCCGAGGTCGTAATGCTATTGGGCCAACAGGCACCGTAGCATGTGATATGTCCGGACCGGAGGGTTACCGGAACATATGGCGGTCTTAGCCGTGAGGCGAGGACCGGTATTTGGGCAACGCCGTGATGGCAGAAGCCCGGGACTTGGAGAACGCCGAGTCCGTGGGATGGCCGAGAAGGCCGAGCCTATAGCGATATTGCCTTGATGCTAATATAGTGCTATTTGGCCGTGTTGCCATTATTATGCGAAGGCGTGGCGCGCCTGAGGTGCCATTGTGATCAAGGATCTTATGGCAATGGGAAGCCGGGAAGGCCGACCCAATAGTACAAGGCCGCGAGGCACTGTTTGTACATGTGGACATTATTATGCGAGCGTGCCGCGCTCGGCCTATCATTATGATCTAAGATCTATGACGTGGCTGGTCTTGCTCTGACGGGCGAGACCTATGACGTATGCTGTAGTGTTGCTATTGGACGTGGTTGTACCGTAGCGTTACGTAAGCTAGTCATGTGGTTGATAAGCCCAATTAAGAGCTTGTCGTGGTGGCAATGGGAGTTAACCCGTAGATAACTGGTAGTTAGACGTATAAATCCCAGGTAAATTGCTATAATCGTAGGAAAAATGCTGTAAGCCCCAGATAAATCTGTGACATTACCCCCGCTTTAGGTTTCATCGTCCCTGATGAAACTATTCCTCATTATGTACGTCCCAAGAGCGGTATAACGCGTGATGACGATGTGTCAAATGCCGTTATGGTGCTGCTTCAATTTTTCAATTGAACAGGGATAAATGGGAGTTTCAGGACTTGTGGATGGAGCCTGAGCGTTGTATGGGATAGCGATTGTATTCCTTAAGGTGATTTGTAACGCGTGATAGCGAAGTGCTAAATGCCGTTACTAGCGATTATCAACGCGTGATGACCGAGAGGTCAAATGCCGTTGTTAGGGAAGGATAGTCTTGTTACTAGAGTGTGTTGTCATTGTGCACGCGGATCCTAAAAGGAGGGGCTCTCCTGTTATCGCTGAAGGTGTTCAAGTGCCTTTTCGCGACCTTGGGCGGATTGTTGCTTTTGCTTATGACGTTACTCGTAGTAGAAGGCGATATGGAAATGGTCTACATATAGTGCCTTTGAGTCTACTTGTAATCTGTGCTCCAATAGCTTGCCAAGCATATTAGAGGGTGCATTGTGTCGTTGTACAGTTTTCGGATAGCATTGTGCGGTATTCCTTAGAGTGAGGGCTTCACTGTTAGCTCTGGAGATTTTCTAGTGTCTCTTCGAGCCCTTGTGCGGATATGTTGCTTATGCGTAGTACCCATTGAGTGTAACATAGCGGTGCTTTTTCGACGTCTATTGCCTTAGCGGTGAATGGGATTGCAAGTTCCTTCATTCGCGTGGCGGGTGTCTTAGGCTTTGTGCTTGTACAGGGGTAATCCTACTTTGTACGACTTATGCGGGTGAACGGTTATTAAAGGACGTCGCCTTGTGAACGTTTATGAGGCGTCGCCTCCCTAGTATCGCAAGTACTAAGCGTGTGACATTTGTCAATGCCCATTTGTTACAGGGGTTGTGTCCCCTAGTTAGATTGCTTCAATGTAGCGATCTCTTCGGAGTCGTAAGTTCCGGAATGAAGCTGTGCCTTCGTGGTTGTATGCACTATTTATTAACGAGTAGGCTTCTCGTGTAAAACCCCATAGTATAGGTACTAATCATTGTGCATTATGTTCATATGCTTATGATTGTATTCCCTAGACTGTAATGTCGTTGCCGTAGTGAGGCCTTTATTGGGTAACCGTGAGAACATACATCCTTGTCAGGAGTTGTCTCGTATAGGTATATCCCGTAAGGGCTGAAGTCACGTGGTGGTAATGACGGTAGTTTCCAATGTGCTTGTATGTCGTTAAAGTCGTTCTTCGATTGAGTATGACATTGTAAGCGTGGGAACTGGGATGATCGTTGGGGAAGGATATGTTTCGCTATTGGATAGATAGCTACTATATTCCTATTACAGGGTTGTCGTCCATATACGAATAGGACAGTACGAGCATGAATGAGGGTAATCAGGCCTCTTAGTGCATGTCGTTGGTTGCTTTAATGACCGTAAGGTACATTTGTAAGCGTGGGATAGTGGACTTGTTAAGGTCCTAGATGCGAAATTAGGGTTTCCACCCCCTCTTTCACGTTTGATCTCCCGATCGAACCTATCCAGATGGTTTTGGTTTTTAAAGAGGTTAAACCGCCTCTATACCCAGATAAGGGTGGGTGGATGTGGGCCGAAGGTATTCTTAACGTATATCCATATACGGCTGTATCCAGTAGTCGCTCGCATATGCGACCAGATTTTTATACTAAGGTTTCCAAGCCCTAGTTTGTCGGAATCGAAGGGTTTTCCAGGCCCATATTCGATGTAGTGACGAGATGTAATCCTTTCTTGTCGTAAGGATACAGATCCGGATTTATTTATTGCGCGTCTCGACGGCGCAGGTTTCCGTAAACCAAGCAAATAAATGATAACCGATTGCCAAATCGGCTTGATTGTCCTAATAAGGGGGGCTCCCTTGTTATCTCTGGAAGTTTTCGAGTGCTTCTTCGAGACCTTTTGCGGACGATCGCATTGAATTGCTAGGGTGTATTTTTCGAATTCGGTTATTCTCCCCACAGAGAAAAGTTGAATCGAAGTGAAATCAAGAGTGAGGTAGCGAGCCTCGTGACGAATTTTGCGAGTGGCGTGCGAAATTGTCGATTTCAATACAGGGGGGGAACCGGTGTGGAAACCGGTGTAGATTCGGCGATTGTGCGAGAATGCCGAATGAAGTGTGATTCTAGAAGCCTTGCGGCCTCCGCTACACTTCAAGGGAACGCGTATCAATAGCGTGTGTCCCTTGTTTTCCTTTCCTCTAACCCAGATTGCAAGATTCAATGAAGTAATCTTGTTGCGATCTGTTTGTACGTGGGTGGCTGGTGGAAACAGCGCTGTACCCAATTATTTATAGACGCTTGTCAGACGTCTCTTCCCAAACGGATGGTAATTTCCTTTTCAGGAATTCCATTACCGGAAGGGGTGCCCCCGTTCAAAGGTTCTTATGACATGTGACCAGATGCTCAAATAACCCGAATCCCCTTTTCAGGAGCGAAGACCGAAGTCAAACGGGCGCCGACGGATTGTGTGAATCCTAATCGACTTGGTACTTTGGCATTCCCATAGTAATAATAGTTATAAGCATGTATTTGCCAAGCGTACGCGATCCTACGTCTAAGGGAACAGGTACTAGTATCGTTCTTCGATTGACTAAGTGTACCCGTAAGACGTAAAGGTTGCCTTTTATGTACATAGGCGACCTTAACCAGGCTAGATAACCTGGGAACCAGCAGGTGACGCAGGATTTCCAAAGGCGAATACAAATGCTATTGGACGGTTTCTAAGCTAATACAAGTATTGCTATTTACTAGGAGCCGCCACTAAAACTACATATTTATCTACTTATGGACTGGGATACCCGGGTACCTGAAAGAGAGCTCGTCATCAGCGATCAACGCTGAGTGGTCATGTCTAACACAAGAAGAACGGGGGCATGGTTAGGGGCGCCCTTGTCAGGACGCCGCGCGGAAGTTAGCCGACAGGTGTCTTCATTGAAGCGCGCGACTTCCTTCTAGAAAGAGAGTCGGTGACTGCCAGCGCTTGACAGGCTGGGTCACATGGTTGGGAATAGGATACACAGCCCATTTCCTCGCGGAGATGAGCTGGAAAGTGGTCGCAGTATTACACCGCGACCAGTCCACGCTTTAGTGGTAAGGCTTGCCATCTGTAGCCACCTGGGTGTCACATCAGGGCTAAAAAACCATTGTCGATCAAAGATCGCGAGAGATCAGCGCTCCACACATCAAAGATGGTGGGCTACGCGATCCTCTTCCAGCGGGGCCCCAAATCCGTTTGACCCAGGCTCGCACACCGAGCTGCCCGTAGGACTTACGCTATTGGTTACCGCGAGTGACCTCGGCCGGTTTGACCTTGCGAGTCTCACCGCCTCACCACTTGGATTCCCCGAAGGAGATCCCAAGCGGGCCCCTTACGCCTGGGGGGCGGCTTTGGAAGATTCCCACACCCAACTAAGGGAATACGCCGAAGCGCATATCCCTATGGGGATCCTGCTGATAGGGATGGGTCCCTGAACAGGGATTGCCATGCCAGGGGGTTGGGCGCACACAGGCAGACCGTCCCCTCTTCTCAACAGGCGGGTCTCAACCGCTGACAGCCGCAACCTTGCCAGGAAGCAGCCGTCTCTCCTTAACCCTGGAGTCCAGGTTCGCAGGACCCTGCCGCTGATTATGCAAGCAGAGCCCCACTGGGTGGCAGCAGGCCGCTAAGCCCGCCGCCGATGTATCCCATATCCACAACCCCGGAGCATGCATCCCCTTTGCAGGAGAGCAGCGGCCCCTGCGCTATCTCAGACACCTGTAGGAGGAAAAACCCAGGCGCCACCAGTTAAGGAGGCGCGGGGGGTAGGCAGTTCTATTCTTATGACACAGATGGCTCTGTGGGACTCACCAAGCCAGTATCCTGTGATGAAGTAGGCAACTTAGGTGAGGGAGAGGTTATCAGGCACGGTAGTAGGTGGAAGGTTCTTCTACGGCGCACGCCGAGAAGAATAGAACTAAAGTTATAGGCCGTCAAGGCCCTACTTATATACATAATAATATCAGGTCATGTGCTACTGTATAGTGCATGCCCGATAAGGAGTGTGGGCTTGGTTGCCATAAGGGCGACCAAGTGGTACGACTACTCTACAAAGGCCGTGACCCGCCGGTAATGGCCGAGCCAATGGTAAAAGAGAGAGCGTGTGGTCTCATCGTTAGATGGACATGTGAAGACGGGCGCAGCCCGGGTATAAGGGATGCCGGTTGCCGGATACCGTGAGGTATAATGGCGATTGGCCGGTCATCGTGTGCTGACCAAGGCAGAACGCCGAGGTCGTAATGCTATTGGGCCAACAGGCACCGTAGCATGTGATATGTCCGGACCGGAGGGTTACCGGAACATATGGCGGTCTTAGCCGTGAGGCGAGGACCGGTATTTGGGCAACGCCGTGATGGCAGAAGCCCGGGACTTGGAGAACGCCGAGTCCGTGGGATGGCCGAGAAGGCCGAGCCTATAGCGATATTGCCTTGATGCTAATATAGTGCTATTTGGCCGTGTTGCCATTATTATGCGAAGGCGTGGCGCGCCTGAGGTGCCATTGTGATCAAGGATCTTATGGCAATGGGAAGCCGGGAAGGCCGACCCAATAGTACAAGGCCGCGAGGCACTGTTTGTACATGTGGACATTATTATGCGAGCGTGCCGCGCTCGGCCTATCATTATGATCTAAGATCTATGACGTGGCTGGTCTTGCTCTGACGGGCGAGACCTATGACGTATGCTGTAGTGTTGCTATTGGACGTGGTTGTACCGTAGCGTTACGTAAGCTAGTCATGTGGTTGATAAGCCCAATTAAGAGCTTGTCGTGGTGGCAATGGGAGTTAACCCGTAGATAACTGGTAGTTAGACGTATAAATCCCAGGTAAATTGCTATAATCGTAGGAAAAATGCTGTAAGCCCCAGATAAATCTGTGACACAACACGGATTACCAAAGAAAATATTTAGCGACAGAGGACCACAATTTGTATCAGAATTCATAAAGGACGTATACCGTAGACTAGGCATACAGGGAAACCCGAGTACCGCGTTCCACCCACAGACAGACGGGCAAACGGAACGTATGAACCAGGAACTCGAGGTCTACCTTAGGCTATTTATCAACGATACTCATACGAACTGGCCGGACTTACTCCCGCTGGCAAGCTTTGCGTACAAGACACACGTACACAGTAGCACGGGATACAGTCCCTTTTACCTTACGCACGGATACCACCCCTTCACAGGTGTAGAGGCGCCGGAACAAGAAGAGGGGGTAGCACAGGATTGGGTCGAACACATGCACACCATATCCAAACTCGCTTCACAGAACTTAGAGAAAGCTAAGCTACGCATGAAAGAGTACTACGATAGGAAACGAGCATCGCCACTATCGTACTCTGAAGGCGACTTGGTCTGGGTCGACGGCCGAAACATAAACATGGGCCACCCAACCAAGAAGCTGGACTCCAAGCGGTTTGGACCGTACAAGGTCACGAAGAAGGTCGGGCACGGAGCATACGAAATAGACCTCCCCGCAGATATGCGCGGGATATACCCAGTATTTAACGAGGTCTTACTCCTACCATACACACCGCCCGCCTTCCCCAATCAGGACCACAGTAAAGTGACGGAAAGCAATGACGTTCGCAGGCCTCTCAGGATCCTCGAATCCAGGGAAGACCGAGGGCGAATCGAGCTGGAAGTCGAATGGTCTGACGGGACTAAAACATGGGAACGAAAACGTGGATTAAACCATTATCAGGAGCTGGTCACAAAGTTCTTCGAAGCTAGACCATCCGCCCCAGGTAACCAGTGGAAAAACAGAAACACTGGTTGGGATCACACTGACACCAAGTGGGACCCAGAGTGGGAGGACTTCGAACGAAAAGCTCAGGAAATGGGACTGAGGCAGAACCCGAAGGAGTTCATAATATACGACGACATAGACACTACGCTTCTTGTCAAAGGCAGCATACCATTCTACGCCTACGAAAAGAAGCTCGTCGCTCGTAACTTCTGGTTCTGCGATCCACGAACACGGGTCATGCAATACGGAATACGCGTTGGAACACCGATAGAATCCACTATACCTGAATCAATAGGATACTGGATCTATCCGGTCTTAAACACACTCCAACTGGCGCACCCACACATCTGCACCAAAACCATAGACCACCCGTGCCATGTTGACCAAACTATGTACAAAGTGATTGCTGGGCGTGGGGACACGCAGCTAGAAGAGGGGGTACTGTCACAAGCCGATTTTCTCCAACTAGCTTGCGACTAGAGACAACCCTTATCTTATCTAAGCGCCCGCCCGTGCGTCACGTGCAAGGACCCCGAACACCCCACACGTGCCTACACAGACCCCGGACACCCTTGATGTGGCTCTACACCTACGATAGGGTTTACCATACTCTAAACGGTCTATCAGCTTACGTAATACTGTATAGTAGCCAAACATGTACAAACAGCCTACGAGCATATATACCAGCCAGACGAGCAGGGAGCACCCCAGACTCGTCTTGGCCTTTGTTGCCTTGAGTAGCCTCAGACTAGGAATACGCTTTCACGCGAGTAATATTCCCCTGAGTAGTTGCTTGAGAATACGCTTGTGTCAAAGTCTTTGAACATCGACTCAGGAGGGTATACCATGGTGGCTCGGAGAGGAGCTGGACAGCGTTACATGGTCTATTATACGCCCATAATGCAATCACCGGGATGGTTGCAGGGTACCAAGATGAGCGCATCAACATTCATTTCGAATATTGTGATACCTACTATATCATCACTGATTGCTATCAAACGCAGTTTTTACAGCCGTGTGATATCTCCCGATGACTATCATAGGTGGAAAGGGAATTGAGTGACCCGTTCACCCCCCTGTCTGTCACTTCATTTCGAATGCCTTCTTTTAAGTACCAAAAAATACCTCATCAAGTTCCCAGCTTCGATTCATGTCTAAGTTCGTAACCTGAAGCAAATGAAACAAGTTACAAATGTGGCGAATGCTAAATCTATGGTCCCTGTTGCAGGCAAGAATCGGGATAACGACCTGCTGATAGCACAGTTGGATACATCAATGTCAATCCCAACGTCAAGATTAAAGCGTCGACCAGCTGCAGGATATCCTTTCGCAGAAACAGGGTCTTGATATATTCCCCCACCAGCGCCCAAACTGTCAGCTACCTCGGACATCCACAGCCTTGGCCATTCTGAGAAGGAACAACTATTACTTGGCTCGCGTCGAGTGTCAATTGCGTTTCTATCCCGTCTCAGTAATTTGCATTCACCACAAAGTTTCAGATGGGCTGCCGGTACATTGTGCCCATCGATAATCGATGATCAGCCTATGAAAAGGTGTTACGTAATCACGGCCTTAACGACACAAATTCGCTATTGCGTCATCATTGTTTGAATCCACAAGGGAAGAGGCTGAGACTGCCCGCGGATGATTGACCGCTGCTCGGTTATCCAGACGAGCACGAGTTATGTAAGTTACATTCAATCACTAACAGAAAGATAGAGAGCTACATGTTACAGTACGCTACAGTAAGTCAATCGATCACCAGTGGAGTCCCACACAAACTCATAGGCGCCCGCTACGCAACTGCCTTTGCCCACTCCTTCGCCGCCTTCTTCATGCACCTCTCCAAGTCCTCCGCGACGCGCATCCTATCCGTCTCCACGTCGTCCATGTCCTCGCCATACGCCCTGAACACGTCGAGCGCGGCGCCCGCGAGCTCGGGGCCGCGCATCGGGCGCGCATTCTCGCCGGGGGCGCCGCCCAGGTGCGGCTGCGCGACGGTGCCGGGACGGGCCTTGCGCGCGCAGATCTCGTGCATCCGGAACGCGAGCAGCTCGAGCGCGCGCGTGTCGGGCGTGAACGAGAGCGGCAGCGCGCCGTCGGGCGACGTGATCCGGTTCGCGATCCCCGCCGCCCGCGCGGCGCCCGTCCATGAGGACGCGGACCACACGGCCGTGATCTCGAACGGCTGTGGGGGCTGGTGAGCAGTGCGGAGGGTCAGAAGAGAGGTCGTACCCCCGGGATGAAGGTGAGCGTGTCGAACGCCAGCGCGAAGGGCGCGAGGCTCGTTGCGATGACGCCGTTCATGATCGCGCCCTTCTTGGCTGACTTGACGAGCTCCGTGAACTGTTGCTGCACGTGCTCTGCGGGCATCGAGCTCGGGTACACGAAGCGGAGCTGATGGGTTATAAGCCGGCGTGTGGCGTGAGTGAACAATGATTCGTACCTCCTTCAGCTTCTTCTTGTTCGGCGTGCGCACCAGGAACTCGATGCGGCTGTTCTTCGTTGCGCTCATCCCCTTGGATATGAGCTGGCAGGGCCGGCGCGTGGGTAAGCTGCGCCGCGCTCCGTACACGCCGCACACACCTTGACCGCTTTCGCCTTGAACCCCGCGCCACTCTCCTTCGCCTCCTTCTCCTCCTTCTGCCACCTCCGGATCGCCTTGTTCTTGTAGCTGTCCTTCTCGCCCTCCTTCGGCGGGGGCAGGGGCGCGCCGAGCGGCGCGTACATCATGAACGGCGGGACCTTCGCCTTCTGGCTGCTCGGCGGCCGGAGCAGCTGCGGGAACGGAATGAGCAGCGCGACGGTCGGGTGCTCCGCCGCGGGCAGCTCCTCGGGCGCGGCGACGGCCTCCTCGCCGAGCGACATGTGGGACGTGTACGACGAGCGGTCGCTCGTGTCCGCCGTCGAGTGCGTGCGCGCGTGCGCCTTCTCGTTCTCGCGCAGGGAGTCGTCGATCGATGCCATCGTCGTCGCCGTCGGGCAGGGGGTGTGCAGTGATTCTGGCGGGAGGACCCGGGTGCGTGCTGCTACCTTATAGCCATACTCCTGTGCAGGTTCCTCGGGCAGGCGCAGCCACCGGGCGTTCCTGACGTCACCCCGGCGAGCTGTGCGGCCGATCGGGATGACGTTGGCGGGCTGACTGCTGCCGCCCAAAAGCTCGAGCCCCGATCAGTAAGCGGTCCCGGAACCAAACCATTGCGGCCGTTCATGCATGCATATATTGCGGAATGTTTGATCTAGAAACAGAGGTAACGCTGCGTCAACCATACACCACGAGCGGAAGTTTTATTCAGCTCGGTTCGTACGCGCAGCTGAACTCGCTTCGGGGGTTGCAGTGGTGGTCAGGCCATGCCACACCGCATACACGCCTTGAGCGCTGAGCGCTGAGCCGTGAGTACGCAGCTCGCTGATCCCCTAGATTTACCCACGAATCGGCCATCTGGCGCGGACGGGGTCATGCGCATCGCGGTGGTGTTCTCACAACAGCAACTCTTCCGGACACATGAGGCTCGCAGCATGATCTGGAATCGTTTCCGATAGGGGAAACGGGTGTCGTAGTCAGGGCACCCTTCGTGTGCTCAATCTTGCCAAGAATTAAACAAAATCGCACAGCTATTGCAAGTCCTCGCAGGCAGTGAAGTTTGGACCTCAATTCGGAACGCGACCCGTATAAAACGCGATCACCTGACCGCGTCGCGACTGTGCGGTATTAATTGCGGACGCGACTCTCCGCATCTTGTCGAAATTTACGGGTAGGCGCCTGCTCGTGAGGCTACGCGCTCCCTTTCGGACTCCAGGGACTTCGTCAAAATAGGTTACAAACGCATGGCTTAGGTACGTACAATCCGTCCCTTTTTATGCTAACGGTGACTCATCTGCCCGTACCGTCCCGATTATCAGCCCCCCGACTCCCGCCGCGCCCGCCATTTCCGCCTTGGCGCGCTATTGACTCCGATCGATGCGCGACTCCGATCGCACCGTCGCGCGCCGAGCGCGTCGACTTCCAACATATCTTGACTATGTTGGCTGTACTGCAGGATGTACTGATATTTATATCGACCGAAATCAGTAGAGCAGCTGATCCCGACGACACGCTATCTCATGATTTGCCAGCTACATCTACCACAGTTGCGAGCACAGATTTCCTCATCGTCACTCGATCCGGAAGGTTGGTTGGTGGAAAGACTTAGTTCCAGGTGATGACCATATCAACTGTATCCTCATTGGCAAGATATAAGCATAGGCATGCTTGAAATGAGCCGCCAATTGCTGGGTTTCGCAACGAACAGGTAGCCCATGGTACCTTCCTTTTCTGGTGTGATTTACGAGGCGATAACATAACCGACTGACAGTGTTGCTACCAAAGATCTTGGCGAGATCGTCTGCTATCCTGATATTGGATGCCATTATGACAACGTCCGTACAGCTTCACGTAATCTACTCATTGGACATTTTGCGCGACTTAGCTAGACTCTGACGTGCAGTTGAAGTCAAGCTGGAAGCCGATCATCGTGAATTCATGGCTTGACATATATGGACCGGAGTAGGCTCACCTCGCTGATGCTGGCAATGTTTTCGCAGACATATGTTGCCTGTCCGTCCGGCGCAGTGAGATTGGTGCCTGTTGCAGTGATGTCCTCACACTCTTCCGAGCACACGAGGCTGACGACGACGCTGCCGTCTGCGCCGGAAGAGGTCCCAGTTACGTTGATGTCTGCATGTAGCATGCAGTCAGCATGTTTGGGGTTGGAATAATGAAAGATCGTACAGTGGACGTCGGAGATGGTGAGGTTGCTTGGGTACTCCTCGCATTGTGCTGTGCTTGTGAAGTAGCACTGCACACGACGAAACAGATTAGATGTTATCAGTGAGAAATAACTAGTTCAACATACTTGATCAATCACAATTGGCGCATCGACATCGTAGTCTGCAGAACTTCGAGTCAGAACCGTAGTTCTCATCCGAAAAACAGTGGCAGTCACGCACTGTAGAAGTCCTCAAATGTAATGTTTTTGACATATCCCGTCCCACCTCCAGAAGTGCTGTCTGCATGCAAATAAACAGTTAGATTAAGACCTTGAACCGGTTCAACAATGACACGCACTTGGATCCGGGCTGCCACCAAACACCTTGATGCGCGCGCCGTTCTCTGCATAGCGCATCGTGACATTCTTGACGTACACGTTCGCCACAATGTCTGTCTCGCCCGCATACTATCGTTACCATGAATCTCAGGTCAGGATGTCATGCAGGAAAGCACGGATCTCACCTGCCCAAGACTGCCGACCGAGATCCCGTGCGAGCCGTTACACCAGAGGTTGCTGACAATGATGTCAGTGCTGTTTGGCTTGAACGCTGCGAAAAGTGACGTTCAGTTCAGAGGCTCATCGGCAGTAGCCGGATTTAGCACGCACATACGCAGTCATCGCCATTGTTGATCGTCGAATCCGTGATGGTCACATAAGAAGAGCGGTATATATCCCAGCCATCGGTATTCTTGGCGGGCGCGCTTGAGTATGAGAATGAGTTGATGCTGAATTCACGCACTGATAAGCCTGAACCGCTGATTACGATATGTTATGAGAACCTACTAGATGTTCCTGTACGTGACATTCGTGCTTTGGTACACAAACTGCATGGAGAACGTATGCGTTTGGCATCGCCCTCAAGTGTATTTTGATTAGTTGAGAACGATACTCACGTTATTCTGTAAATGATTTTATTATTATGTCTCGCCAAGTGGATGAAGTGCAACATGCCCAGTTCGGCGACATCCATTCTGTGATGTTCTCAATCACCACATTTGAAGAGTTGCCAATCGTGAGAGGGATGGGTCGTGCAAATGTGAGCGTCGATGATCCTGCAGTCCCTGACTCCTGACAGCGGGTATATTCAGTAGGAGCATGGCTCATCGCTCATGTGACAGATCTCACCTGCGTGATGTTGAAATAATCATACCAGACCTGGCCATTTCCGTCGATAGTTCCGCCACCGTACAGGTGAATGTGATCCCCAGAAAG
The DNA here is from genome assembly GCA_029448655.1 of Wolfiporia cocos. Classification (NCBI taxonomy): domain Eukaryota; kingdom Fungi; phylum Basidiomycota; class Agaricomycetes; order Polyporales; family Phaeolaceae; genus Wolfiporia; species Wolfiporia cocos. The sequence goes on along the minus strand of JACCLO010000008.1, from coordinate 841,717 downwards.
AAACCAGAACGTAGTCCTGTGATGGAAGTACTCTGTCAGATAAGTGCCATGAGGCATACAAGCGTAGCACTTACGCATTCTGGAACGTTAGGTATAGGCTATTAGGTGACCAGTATGCGATGTCTGGTGTGTATTGTACTATTCAGGTGGTACATCCGAAAGTTGAGAACTCGTGCGTGGAAGGATTATTCAGATCGTACCTGTTCCATTCAAGATGATGTCGACATGGCTCAAGCCTTCAGTGAGGAGAAGCGTATTTACACTATAGTAGCTATCCAGCACGACTGCCGCATTCTCGGAGCATTCCTTGAAAGCCGCATTGATGGCAGGACCGTCGTCCTGGCCCCCGCCGAGTGGCACGACAGTACAGACCCTGTCGTAAGCGAAGGCAGCTGCAGCTAGGGAGACTGTGGCGAGCAGGCCTCTCAACATAGGATCGATGTAGTAGCAAGTCACAGAGGTTACACTCACGTCTCGGTCTGCCAGGGTGCTGCTATTTATTGCGCTCGCTACCTCGGAGCCATGATCATGAGGTCTCCTCTCCGTCGGCATTCACGGAAACAACTGCACCTGAGCGGACCGGGAGGATTTTGGAGGCGTGGAAACGATGCGAGGCGTCGCAGGTATCATGAATGCTGTGTACGAAGGTAAAGAAGTCTATTGAATTGTGCGTGGGTGCTGTCGAAAGCTGATGACGGCTAGCGGGCCGGGCTAAATCAATTCAAGCCGGTGTGGCATGCGGCTCAGATTATCTCAGTATTTTCCATAGAGAACACACTATTCTCGGCTGTGCTGTAGACTTGAGAAACATTGACGCGCGAAATGGGTAGATCCGAACTTTCTCTTGCGAGTGGCCGCAGTGCAACATGGGCGATCTAGATTCATATGTTGTGCCACTAGGGAATTATACTTGTTAGAGCTCTCATTGGCATCACTTCGTGCAATACGCATGATGATGGTTAGTCAATAGATGTATGTACTAGGAAGCTCATGGTTGTGCATGAGAAAGTCGACACACGCGATCACCTGACCCGTGGTCTGTTAGGTTGGTTTCATAAACTCATTGTCACACACACGGTCACTTGACCGCGTCCGACTCCTCTGCTCACATCACAAGTTTGCCATCGTTACGCGGTGCACTATGTATGCGAGCTTCTCGCTATAGAATGCGGCCACTGACATGAGGTGATTCTGACATTTCAGACCGACCTGATTTACACGTCTACGGATAACTTCTTCATCAAATGATATATAAGGGCCTTTCCTTCCTCGTATGAGAAGCGCCTTTCCACAAATGATTCTCGATTTCCTGCCATCATCACGACCTCGCACAATCCTTGTTCCTGTTCGAATCTCCCAGTGCAATGAGCCGATTAGTTCGACTGGGACGTGCAGTTGAAGTCAAGCTAGAAACCGTGATGGTCAACCTATATCAGGCAACGCAGGCCGTGATGGGAGCCACGCACTTCACCGACACTGGCGACATTGTCGCAGATATACGTCGCTTGTCCGTCCGGGGCAGTCAAACTGGTGCCCGTCGCAGTGATGTCCTCGCACTCCTCGGAGCACACGAGGTTCACAACGACATCCCCGTACGCGCCAGAGGAAGTACCAGTCACGTTAATGTCTAAGAATAAGTGCAACAGTGATCCAATGTCTGCATAGAACCTTAAAGTGAGACGTACAATGGACGTCCGATATGGTCATCTTGCTTGGATATTCCTCGCATTGTGTTGTATTCGTGAAGTAACACTGAATGCGCCTCATCGTACCCGCTCCCATGTTTTCTACGCAAGCTCGGACTGACCTGATTGATCACTATCGGCTCATCAACGTCATAATCTACACCAGTCGCGGTCAGATATGGGCTGATCCGGTGCATAGGAGGAGATGCGCACTATAGAAGTCCTCGTACGTGATGTTTGTAACATATCCTAGGCCGCCTCCTGACGTACTGTCTGTAGGCGGTTCAGTCATATACAACATGAACAACGTCTGAAGGGTGATGCATACTCGGATCCGGGCTGCCGCCGAAGGTCTTGATGCGTGCACCATTCTCTGCATAGCGCATTGTAATATTCTTCACATAGACGTTGGCCACAATGTCAGTCACCCCTGCATACTAAAATAATGCGGTTTAGCTAACGCTGCTGAACGGAGATCAATTATTCACCTGTCCCAGACTGCCGACAGAGATCCCGTGTGAACCATTGCACCATAAGTTGCTGATGTTGATGTTCGTGCTATTCGGCTTGAGCGCTGCATCAATAAGTGTGCGACGCCAAAAGTGAGCCAGGAATAGCAAAGACCGTATGGAATACGTACTGACGCAGTCGTCATCGCTAATGATTATGGAATCTGTGATGGTTACATAAGAGGAGCGGTAGGTGTTAAAACCGTCCGTGTTCTTTGCAGGCGCGTTCGAATACGAGAACGAGTTGATGCTGCGCATTTAAGCTCGTGGGTTGCATCGCTGCATGTAGCTTGCGCGATGACTCACTAGAGATTCCTGTACGTGACATTCGTGCTCTGATATGCCAGCTATGATATATAGGTGTCAGATTCTTGCGCAACAGGGTATAGTCATTTCGGTAATAGGTACTGACGTTGTTCTATAGAAGCGTTTTAGATAATGCAATATTCATGGAATGACATTATAACGTACCCAGTTCGGCGCCATCCATTGCGTAATGTTCTCGACTATTACGTTTGAGGAGTTACCGATTGTGAGAGTGACAGGCCGTGCAAAGGTAAGGGTCGATGATCCCGCAGTACCTGATTCCTTTTAGTGCGTACCATGTTCAGATAAGCATCGTGTGCTCAGATATGGGGCTGTATCTTACCCCTGTTAAGTTGAAGTAGTCATACCAAACTTGACCATTCCCGTCAATGGTTCCTCCACCGTATAGGTGAATATCATCTCCGGAAATGAACCAGAATGTCGTCCTGTAGTGATAGGTGTTAAGTTTGTGATAGGAGACCACCAGAAGCTAATTCATACGTATTCTGATACGATAGGTACAGGCTGTTGGGAGACCAATACGCAATGTCCGGCGTGTACTGTACTAGAAATTCAAGTTGAGAGTCTTGAACACTCGCGCGAAGAAACAAAGCATACCTGTTCCGCTCAAGATAATGTCGACATGTTTCAAGCCTTCGTTTAGAAGAAGCGTATTCACGCTATAGTACCCATCCAGCACGATCGCTGCATTCTCGGAGCACTCTTTGAAAGCTGAATTGATAGCGGGTCCGTCGTCCTGGCCTCTGCCGAGTGGTACAACAGTACAAACTCTGTCGTATGCCAAGGCGGCAGTGGCTAGCGAGAGTGTGGCAGCCAAGCCTCTCAACATTGCAAGCAATGGAATTTTGATGAGTTATGATCCACGGAAGTTACACTCGCCTTGCGGACTGTCAGCACGCTGCTATTTATTACTCTCTCTACTTCAAGGTCATGGGGTCTACTATCCTAGAGCAATGGCACAAACAACTATACCTCGACGGAGCGGGAACAAGGCGGAAGCACGGAAGCCGCAAAAGAAATCGCGGTTTTGAATTATGCTGTGTACCAGTCGAAGTCCATTGACTTGTACATGCATCGTCGTTGACTATTGATGGCGGTTAACGGGCCGGTTGACTGAGCCGTTCCCTACTGATTAATTCTCTGGTACGTCACATAGTCATGTGGGCCATAATGTGCCATGTCGATTTGGTTCTAAAGGCTAGGTCAATCTGTGCAAGACGTATGCACAGCATCCCTTGCACAAATTCGAGTTAGGGGTAATATGGCATGTTCCTAGGTTACTACGGCGTCTAGGGAAAGGACATCAGCCTACTTCGTGCCACAGGTTCACATATCCATGACGCACGAGGTCAACAGACCAATTTGAATGGTGACTATGTCTGGATAAGAGGACGAGTGTTGAGTGGGCTTAGCCTAGACATAAGAATGAAATACTTACCAGAATGCGGGATCAGAATGACTGTCGCACGACTCTGGGAACGGGATGCTGTAATGACTGGCTTTCAGATGATGGCCAAGATCTGGGAATGCCAGCATTCGGCGACCTCGACTTCACCTTGTATGGTCTAGCAAGAGGTCAGCTGTAGCCAACTCCAAGTATTCGGCTCGACGGATCTTCGATTTCAATCGTTAGTGGTCGAGTGTCTGCTTGATTGTACGACGAAGCCGGTAGAATATGAGCAAAATTGCCACGGGAATGCACGGCAAGGTGGCCCGAAGACACAATGTTGGTGGAACAGCTGATCGGCTGTGACAGCCAGCAGACGACGCTACTCGCACGGTATCAATATCGTAGCTTCTGCTGAAGAGCAGACGTTCAGTTGAGAGCCAAAGACGCTCTTCAATAACGCCGACAGCGAAATTCGCGACTGCATTGAAGCGTTCGAGATTTTATGGAAAGACTGTAGAATCAGTGGTATGTAGCTCATTTTTCAAGAATTATTTAACAACGCATATCTCTTTCCTTTCCGTTTTGATCTCCGACTGGTCAATGCCAGTTAGAATCAAGTTATGCAAGGGCAGCAAGGCTCATAGACTTCTGCAGTCAAACGGTGAGTGCTCGACATCGATGTAAGGAAGCCATCTACCATAGATATCCTATGCACATATCCGTCTCAGATCTACCAGCTGTTTGTGCGCTCAAAGTAGTCTCGGTTCCAGACCTTATACTGTGGCGCCTGCAGCCCGGACATGTCCGGGCGGAGTGCGAAAAACATATTGCAAGCGCCACATATGTTTTTCGCACCCCGCTCGGGTTCTCCCGAGCGGCAGCAGCCGCGTGCAAGGGCTGGGGACGAGACTACGCGGAGTCGATTCAGGTTAAATCACTCGCCGGTGTCACAGCGCGTCATGTCACGACCACGACCACGTGCTGTGGAAGCGCGCAAGTGGTTGGCCGACTTACTATAGCTTCGACTGCAAACACAGCTGATCCCGGGTAGCAGCCATCTAACAGCGCTATTGAACGCCAGCATCGCTTCGCTTAACGATGGCCAGCCTACAGGGCTATGTAGACCGTAAGTTTGGACTCTGCTCTGCCTTCATCTGATCATGAGCTACACGACTTGCTGAAGGAACGCGGCCTTTGCTCATTCATACATCGCAGATCGCGTTCTCCTTATTCTTCAGGACGGACGTGCGATTGTGGTACGAGCTCGATAGCTTTCGTGATCTACTGTGGGAGCTCATGGAGTTGGTGACGAACATCATTGCCAATAGGGCGTGATGGCTGGGTATGATCAGAAGTCCAATGTTGTGTTGTCGGACTCCAAAGAGCGGGTCTACAGCATGGAAGAAGGGGTCGAAGAGATTCCCTTAGGTCTGTATCTAGTTAAGGGTGACCAGATGTGAGTTACATCCCTTCTCCATTGCATTCTACATTGACGCTTGCAATCAGTGTGCTCATCGGCGAACTTGACGAAGCAATGGACCGGGCCGTCGATCTCTCGACTGTCCACGCGGAGCCCCTTCCCCCAATCCGCTATTAGAGGATTGAACGGAGTCCAACCGCAAGCTCTCCAACGACAGACACGTCGGCAGAACCCAGGGATGTTTCTAGCTATGTGGTCCTGCGGATATTGTTGCATACGCACATTGCGCTAGTACCTCGAATCGCAGCATTTCATGCCGGACCGCCCTCCCTCTTATCTCGGATTTCGCACTGTTGTATCAGACAGGCGGCGGACGCTGGGCGGCGGAGAGCGCGCAGAGTGAACTGATATGTAGTATGAAGTCGGGACGCCCAATAATCAGTAGGCTTTGTGCGGATGTCTGATCGACCACATGGGAATTTATATTATCGGGGGTATTATATGCAGCAACGAATCCACAAATCAGGAAATGCGGTAAGCTATTGGCCAATAGCCACACCACCAGGACACGCTTGGGTGCCGACATTCCAGACAAGATCAGTTTGCCTGCGGCTTGCGGCAGATCACCAAATACATAGGGGTGAAGAGCTACAGAGTCCCCGTCATCAACTCATTGTAGTAGCGGCCATACGGAATAGCTGGTAACGTACCTTGCGCTTTCCACCCTCGACTAGCGCCTCCGCGGCGATCTTCATGGTCTCTCCGACATCCCACGTACCCTTCGGGACCAGACCTAGCTTCTCTGCGGCCCATAGACCATAGTGCGTGGTAATCCTGCCGCTCCAAGTATTGCGCCACACGGTGACGAGGTCCCATACAGTCTGTGCATCGGACAAATTACCTTCGAGAGGGTAATACCATGGTACCGTGTCGGGACGCTCTGCGAGGTCCTCCTCGTGCTCGATTGTGAAGCCGACGGATAACAACGCCTCGCGCGCTTTCCTAAGAGGGCGCATCTCTGGGATCCCGGAGCCAATCTCAATTTTATGTGCCAGCTCTTTGTGCGAGGGCAGTGACGGATCCCATGCGTCCGTCATGGCCCATTCATAGACGCCAAACTGTGATCCGTTTAGGCGAAAAATCCAGCAAGGGTATGTAATCACGTACGGTTCCTCCAGCTTTTAAAACCTTGCAAATTTCCCCGTATACCCCCTCCCAGGTCGGCGCATGTACGGTCGCTTCGATGGCATACACTGGAGATCGTTAACCAACGGTTAATCACCGTCAACTCACAATTGCCGAGCGTCACATATCACTGACCGGCGTCGAAGGAATTCTCCCCAAACTGTTCGGATAGCTTCATGAAGTCAGCCTTTACGAAAGACACGTTCTTTTCTAGGCCTGCTTCCTGGGTATACCGCGCCGCCCTCCCGAGCTGGAATGCATTGTTGTTGACGCCGACGACCTGGACATCCGCAAAGCGTGCCACCTGCCGTGCGGGCCCGCCTATGCCGCAACCGACATCCAGAACCCGCATGCCCGGACGAAGCGACATCTGCGCCGCGAGGTAATGCTCATGCCGGGCAAGTGCGGTCGCGAAGGCTTCTCCCTTATAGAATCGACAGAAGTGGAAGGACTGTGCCCAACCGTACTCGTAGAGCTCGGTGGCGCCGTCGTAATATCCTGTGAAATGGCGTTTGTGAGGCTCGGCCGAATATCGATAGGAAAAAGTGCGCGCACCGTTGATCACGTCGGCGTAGTTCTCGACGCGGCCGTCCACATTACCGTCTTTGCTGAGGTTCTTCCTGTCCCAATTGCTGGAGTAATTCTGGATGCCTTCACCGATGCGTCCATCGGGGAGGATTTGAGCGATGGTAGACATAGTGAGAGAGTAGCTGAAGGGACACTGTGGTTCTCAGGGAAATGTGTGCTCCCTTTTAACGATGTCCTTGGACCTATCTGACATGTGCAGTCACAGTAGCATTCGCATGAAAATCAGCGCTTGATTGGCCCTAGCATCGTAAGAGACCAGCTCCCGGACGCATAGCCGATCTCATCCGCGAATTTCCCCGGCAATTGCGACCGTAAATGCAGTTCAGGTCGTGGCAAGCAATATCGTATGATGTAGGACAAATTAAGCGGCAGCTAGCATGCGTATAGCATCGCACCATTTCATAATGGCGCCACCTTCAGTTAGCGGTCACAGCTAAGCGCATCGGCAATACTATATCCTGCGCCGCATGCTGCCAAGTGTACGTTTGACGCACATTTTCAACTTCTGTACGCGCGTTTTGTAATTTATTGTTGAGCTTTATATGCAGATGGCGGCAGTATGCTGCGATGTCCACAGCAAGTCAGCCTGATATTGGCAAGACAGTACTTTATTACTCATCTAAATCCACGGCGTAGACGAGTTGTCAGCTTACTATCCGATCATTTGAGGAGCGGTCAACGCTCTCATGGACTGGATATGCCTGCGGAAAAAAATATAAACTTAGAGATAAAGCACAGAAAGGAGCAGAGCAAATGAACGTACAAGCCAGTGTGCTCTCCAGATCCGTTTTGATGACATTTATGCAGAATGACGAACGCCCGCCGTAACATAACTAGAATTGAGTCAGGGGCTGAGCGTATCATCACCAGCCGGATAGTCAATGCTATAATTACAAAGAGTCTGGATTACGGAGCCATTCAAATCGTTTTGAACTTCAAAGCAACTTCTATACGCACTAACGCTGACAGTCGTGTACAACGTCAGTCACAGTTTAACATGAGGTAGTGGACTTTTGCTGTCATGCCTTGAGTAAAATTCTCCTCTATCTACGTTACATTGTTCTGATCTTGGATTGGGAATTTGAAAGTGCAAGCCGGTTTGCGTAGGCATCTCAGTGGCACCGGAAGTCCGGACCGCAGTTGCCCGTCATGGTACGACCGTATGCGTTATGTAACGCACGCCACTCCACAACAACCACAACCAAGTGTTTGAGCTCCTCGAAGAAATTCAATTCGTCACAAGGTCGTCACAGACAATTAACTATTACTACGCGTATCAAGTAAACTTCTTCATCCACTCAATCCAGCGCGTTCAGAAGCGCGCGTCTGCACACTACGTCCTTGATGTGGCATCCGGGGATGTACGGGCTGCCAATAATCATCTTGTCAGCTCCGACGATACTACATTAATTGGAGACATGGACACTCACATAGACTCGCCAGCCGGGATGACGAATGGCGCTAGTGATCTCCGCAAGCTGCTCACCGGCACCTTCGGGGGGTTCACCTCGATACCGACTGATCCACGGAGCTTGCGGTTCCATGGAACGGTACTATGAGCAAGCATAAGCATTAGGCATATGCATGAAAGTGAGTGATGCTCACGAGGCTGTGTTCGAGGACCGTGCGAACAGGCTGTCGATCTCGTCCATCGAGCGGCGGTACCTGGAAACGCGACGCTGTGAGCGATTATCACTAGATTATGGTGAGGAGCAGAGCTTACTGCAGGGCACGAGAGAGGAGAGCAAGCTCATCCCTACAAGCATCGCATGAGCTAGGAGTAGCGCACAAAGGTTGCGCTCAACTTACAGAGGAAGGGATAGTGCCGGGGCGGCAGCCGCAACGAGCGCAAGGGCAGCAACAAAGGTGGTGCGCATATTGAAAGAAGGAGTAGAATAAAAGCGTAAGTAAGCGTAGATTAGCCGGAAATAGCTTGTCGTAACGAAAGTGAAGAAATCAAAAGAGCAAGGCTGCAACACGCCGTCAGGGACATGCTGACAAACTACAATCAGCCTACGGGACTCACCAACCAGTACCTGTGCTCGAGAAAAGATGAAGATGCTGGCTCAACAAAGAACGAGGAGCTGGAGAGCAGAGCATTCAGCGCGCGCCTTTATACGAGAGCGACACCGCCCAGGTCGTGATAGGCGCCTAAGTCGCTGATGGGTGCACAGCAAGTCTGGAGTTTTAGCGCGTCGAGGCGCATAGCATCCATAGGTTGCTACACAAGTGCCGCCCTATGATCAGCAACACCGAAACAAGGTGAAACGGATGAGCGTCAGCGCTGGTGGTCGTAAGTGCCCTCATAGTATCGGTAAACCGACTCAGCCTCAGGCCCTCAGTTGTTGCAGAAATTTGCTGCAGCGGAATTGATGCGATGCAATGATCACTGCCGTCGACGAGTTGCCAAGCGAGTAAGCGGGCTGATCAGGAGGCCTCGCAATATCCATACAGATGGTTATGAAACCGTCTGCGACTCCGGCGATGACTCGACTGGTAATACGTTTTGGACCGCCACGACTCACCAACTGTATCATGCATAATGATGAGATAATATCAGTCATGATTCCGATGATAGATACTGAGAGAGTTCCATTGCGATCGAGTGCATGTGTACACCAAGTTGTGATATCCTACATAATGTCCGTCTGTTCAAGCATTCTAATCTATCTTCGCCTTCTCCTATCACAGAGTTAATGTTAGCTTTATACTTCCATAGTAGCATAGTTCAGCAGCTCACAGATGGTGTTCCGGATCCCACCTGATCTCCATGCTTCTTGCCGGCTTCGACACCCTGGAAGTACTCTGTACCGACATCGGTGAGCTCATCACTCAAACATCAAGATCACACTGTGAACACCCACGTTGTCGCTGTTGGATGTCAGGGACAGCGTCGGGCTTGTCTCCGCTGATAGATGATACACCCATCGGCTCCTCCTGACCAGTCGCCTCAAGAGGAGGAGACTGCGTTCCGAAGGATTGTCCGGCCTTGGTTGACATGATGAACACGATTCCTTGGAGGTGTTGCAAGATATTGCTCGAGCGGATAGAGTATTTAGCTGTATGGTTGTGTCTGAGGAACGTGTTTACAAACCATCGTCTTATATATCGCACTGCTAAATATTTTGTTGGCGCGGACGTTGATGAATCCGTAAACGAGTGGAGATGACGTCGATGCGCCGCTTGACAATCTGCGGTCAGGTGACCGTGTCGCGGACGCGTCATTATACGCGTCTGTCACATGTGACGATTGATCATCATCCCAATCTCCCCATCGGCGACGGCCGTTAAATAAAGGCATAACAGAGTCGTTTGCTTAACGATCTACTTCGGAATTACCAGCTTAGCAAAAAACCATGCGTGTGATCGTTACAGGTGAGGTCTATCCCATCGCGATACCGTAGCACTCAGTTTCTGACTTGCACTTGTGCAGGCGCATCCGGGGTCCTCGGGTCTGCTGTTTACAGTGCTTATAGGTCTTCTGGACATACTGTTCTGGGGCTCGCACATTCGCGTCCCACGGATGATCTCAAACAGCTCGACCTGCTGAAATCGCTTGAGGTCGAGAAGCAGTTCGCCGAGTTCAAACCCGACTGTGAGTGTCTCATTCCCATATGACTGAACGCTTTATGCGAGCCCTCGGAACACAAGGGGTCATTCACTGCGCGGCTGAGAGAAGGCCGGATGTTGCGGAAAAGGTGCGGATGGCGTTGAAGAGCTTGGCATGTGTAATTGATCGCGCGCGTACTTGGATCTCTTACAGGACCCTGAAGGTGCTCGGAAGGTTGCTTCACGTCTGGTATAGAATCCGAATAAACCACTTATGATAAGTATCCCAATGATAGCTGAACGCTGAGCTGCCAGAACATCTTGCGAAGCTTTCGAAGGCGTTAAAGTACACCCTTGTGTACATATCTACGGGTACGGATTCAAATTCATTACAGAATATAATCCTTATATATTCCAGACTATGTCTTCGATGGCACCTCTCCCCCATATACCCCTTCTGCGATCACGAACCCCGTGAACCTGTATGGCCGAACGAAGCGCGATGGTGAGCTTGCTGTCCTCGGTGTAGTGGGCAGCAAGAGCATCGTTCTGCGCGTCCCCGTCCTCTACGGACCCGCGCCGAAGAACTCGGACTCGGCTGTGAACATCTTACTCGATGTTGTCTCAGACCAGTCCGGGAAACAGTACAAGATGGACCACTACGCGACGCGCTACCCAACGAATGTGGTTGATATTGCTGACTTCTTGGTCAGGCTCGCCTGTGCGTCTTGTCTACTTGCTTGCAGCTGCGGCTCCTGAACGAGTAACTGATCAGTGTTCTCGAGTAGCACTGCCAACGTCTCAAGCTATCCCCCCAATCCTGCATTACTCCGCAGGCGAGCCATACACGAAGTACGAGATGTGCCTTATCTTCGCCCGCATCCTGGGTTTACCGCACGCTCACATTGTCCCCGACGCCGAGGCTCCGAAGGTACGACCTCTCTTGTTTCTTAGACGACAGCATCGATGAACTTCTTATGGCGGATGTAGGGAGACGCAGCAACGATCCGTCCGCGCGACTGTCAGCTGTACACGCGTGAGACGGAGGATCTGGTGGAAGGATATGGCGGTCTTGGCTGGACGCCGTTTGAGGAGTGGTGGCAGGGATATTTGCAAGCTAAGCAGTGAATTATATTCACGCTGGAGACAGAGAAGATATATGAAATGGACATTGTCAAAGTAGGACGTGGTCGCGATAATCGATGAGTAGCAATGTCGCGATCACCTTTCGGATTGTATCATTATGGCATGCCAACCAAATGCAAATGTCTGATGCTCGACGCATTTCGCGCGCCACAACCTCGGCCCAGTGCACGCCGCATCACTGACATCACCAAGTGCCGACCGCGTCACTTCTCGACCGGTTTGACCTCCTACCACCATCATTCTGCTGCAGCTGCACGGCGACGGAGACACGCGAGGGGCGACGACGAGGAGCGATGGGCGACGACGACACGCGTTGGTGAACGTCGCGTTTGTCAGCATAACGGCGGGTGGCTACGCGAGGGACAGCAACGATGCTTGGACGGTGGCACGCGCTGGAATCGGTATAATCACTCCTGCGGGATGATTCATTTACACAACCAAAGGATGCTCAATGCATATCGGTTCAGTGACCCTCCACCTCCCTCTTCAGCGCCTCTGCCATCTCCCCAAGCGTCCCGAACCTGAACGTGGCCTTCGATCCTTCCACCTCATCATGCCCGATGACAGATCCCTGTCGTTGTATCCACGCTGTACCGAGCCCGATCTGCCGCGAAGGCGCAACATCATGGAACACGCTGTTCGCCACCACGAGCACCTCTTCCCTCTTGATACCCAGCTCCTGCTCAATGCGGCGCAGCGCATATTCGCGCGCACGGGGGTCGGGCTTGTACGCGCCCGCGTCCTCCGCGGTGTACACCGCCGCGAACGCGAAGCGCCGCGCCTCGGGCGGGCCCTCGAGCGCGCGCTGTGTCGCGGCGAACGACGCGCGGTCGACGTTGGAGAGCACAGTGAGCTTTAGGTGCTTGCTGAGGTACTCGAGCGCGGGGACCGTGTCCGGGAAGACGGGCCAGCTCGCGATGCTCCTGCCGAACGCCGTGTGGGGGTCCGTCTCCGCGGCCCCGCCGGCAGCCTGCGCGAAGGCAGACGTGCCTACGGCGGTCGTGCCGGCCTCGGACGCGCTCGTCTCCACTGTGGCTGCGTGCTCGCCCCCTTCGGGCGGGCCGGCCTTGCCGTGCAGACGCGCCTCGAGCTCTGCGTGCACGCGTGCGAGCAGCTCGCTGTAGCGCATCTCGGGGTGGCGGACCTGCAGGTCGTTCTCGACGCCCTCGAACGCTTTCAATGCAGCTGCCTTGGACTGGAGCGGCGTGCCTGCTAGAAGGGGCTGGAGTGCGGTAGTGATGCCGGTTTCCCAGTCCTGCGTGCGACGTTCCTTTGTGGAGCGGTACGCTTAGGATATGAGATACACTCACAACAAGCGTGCCGTATACATCAAATGAGATCGCTTTGTATTGGCTCAATCTCGGCGATCCCTCGTTCGTGCTGGACATGGCTAAAGTGCTCCTCGTCGTCCAAATGTGGTTCGTGAAGGAGATGAGGGTGGAGTATAGCTTATATCTGGCCCCATTCGGCTCGAGTCACACTTGGATTCGCAAACGGGACCGCTGGACGCAGACCGCTGCGGAATATGTCGTATGATGTTGTGACGATCGGTCTGAATCGTCACGGACTTCCTAGTACGGCAGGACCCAGTTCAGGCGCTGGAGTAACGGTACTAGGCGGGGGTAACGGGATTGGGATTGGATGTCGGGACGGTTAGTCCAGCGGCTGCGCGTGGTGCAGTTCCCGCGCGTTCCATTTTCCCAATCCGTTACAGATGTCGTATTAGAACATCAATGGTGATTGATGCGATTCAACATCGTTGAAGCGGCATATGCTGCACACTGATCTTGTGATAACCTCCATGAATGTTATCGACGTCACTTCGTGAGGCGGAATATATCTTTCGTCCACGTGGCGGATGCTTCATGTGTTCCTTAGGGCGAGATCAAACGGCCGTAGGTGCCAGTGACCGCTGTCCGTCGTATTCAATGTCTATACAGCCTCTTGGCATCGAGAAATGGCTTCGTGATTGATAATTCAATAGTTGTGAGACCCCAGCTAATACGCGCCCTTTTCGCGACGCACGCGCCGGTGATGCATCGATATCCAATCACCGTCGGCAACGACGCACGTTTGAAGACGCACGTTTGAAGAAGTTGATGCGCACAGATCTAACAGTGATTTATTGGTCCATGTTTGAGCTGGCACGACAATCGCCGCACGTTTCTTCCTGGTGCTGCCACTCGTTGCGTTTTGGCGTTGAAAATATCTTGCGCAACATCTGATTTACATAAATATCTCACCTAGCTGCAACGGCGCCTTGCATTGGACATATCGCGCCTGAGTGCTCAAATACATGCATTTGAGGTGCGCTCACCTCTTGCGAGCTGCTACGGCAGGTCAGCAACACGAGAACGGGATCTATTCCTTTGCGGTAAGTCAGAGTCTCAAAAATTCACCTGAAGGAAGGGATCGGAAGCGAGTACTGCAGCCTTGCCGCATGGCCGTTAAACAGAATGGCGATGCAAATTTGCAGAAACGCGCGTCACGAGAAGACATCGCGCGGCCCCCTGGCTACGAGAAGGACGGGGCTGGTCCAAGCTGCGTACATGATTGGCTCGCCAGCCATAGCTTGAGTGCCAAGAGCGCACGCCCTTGCGAAAACAGCCTTCGGCGTGGCCAAATTCTCCCCTGTTTCCCATATCTGAAACACGCGCCAGCAGAAGTATCTCGTCGCGCATTGTGCGCAGCCAATCGTGACGTCGGGTTGACCGATGCTTGCTCGGGGGCGCCGCCACGCAGTTCCAGCATGCAGCATGAGAAGGCATTCGGGCAACCGGACGCGTTAAGACGGCTCTCCGCACGAAAGCTAGACAATCCGACCATCCTACGAGGTACGCACACTGAGCTACACTAGGCCGTTTCATATCACAAAGCCGGAGGCTGAAGCGCTGACTAGTGACTAGATGCGCGGCCGAGATGTTCAAGACTGCTGTCATGCGGCTGAATCAAACGGCGGTAGATACGGGCGCCTATAAAGGCGTCTATTCATCATCATAATTCAGACACCCCACCCCATTACATACTTATGTACATGGTCCGCTGACCTTCTCCCATACAGTATAAGACCTTCACCGTTATCCTGTCGCGAGCCCTCACAGCCCAACTGCTCGCGACTCACCATGAAATTTGCGCGGTGCGCCATCCCCTATGTTTGAAAACATCTTTCAGCACTGATTTTGATGTCTATGACGTCGTGCATCAAAATATGTATAACCGACCCACAGGTACTTAGAAGAGACACAGGTGGGCCTTTCTGATCTCTGATGTTTTCCATGTATGCCACTGACGCATGAACGTCTGTTGGGGGCCCTGAATAGACTCCCGAGTGGAAGAAAGCGTACATGTGAGTCGTATATCCGAGCCGATACTCGCGCCTATGCGCTAACTCCAAGCCGCAGAGACTATCGCGGGCTTAAGAAGCGCATTACGGCGATACGGCGCGCTCAGGACGAAGCTCAGGCAGAGCCCGGTACGACCCCACTCCTCCCCCTGACTCCATACCCCAGCGCTGGCGCGGACGACCATGCACCCGTCGCGCAGTCGCCGGAGGCACATTCCGCGAAGACTACCCCACCGCTTGACGAGCACGACAGCGCGGTCGAGGACGGGCACGCGCATGATGTCCACGCCCATCCAAGCATGACGCGACGGGACTCGCATAACACGGGTACCAGCACAGGCGTCCTGCCCCGTCTGCGCCGGCGTAGCACCGCAGCTTCGACGATCCTGCGCGCACAGCTCTCTTCGCCATCGCACGATCTAATGGGGAAGGCTGCCGACAAGGCGGCGGAGAGCCCAGACAATAACAGCCACTTGCCGACGTCCACGCACGTGTCGTCCTCGAAGCGCGACATCCTGGTGGGCTCGAAGCTGCCGTGGGCGCCTGGAACGCACCCGCCACTGCGCGAGCTGTTGCCGCTTCTTGTCCCTGTCCAGCGTGCGTTCTTTGATCTGTTAGACCATGAGCTGGACAAGGTGGAGAGCTTCTTCTGCGCGCGAGAGCGCGAGATTCGCATCAGGTGAGCATCCTCTCCCCGATCATCGTGAAGTGAGTAGTACATGGTCGCACGGGTGGTCGCACGGGTGGTCGGGCGGTCGCCCAGTAACAATGAAAGGTCGATATGAAACGCTTAGTCGATGAAGCGTATCTACATCAATAGAATGCAATGAAATCGTTGAACCCTATGAACTTGGCCGCCCGCCAGGGAACACCGCGTGCGTCTTGCGCATGCTGTGAGAGACATATTGTGAGCGTTGTCGGAGATATTGTGTTCCTGATTTATCGGAGCTGTCGAGCACCACTGTTGTTTTATCAAGAATATTCTGTTTAACAGGGTATCCTTATGGTTTCGAGCACCAGATTTCGCTCATCGTGCCTTTCTTAGATATGATGCCCTCAAGAATCAGCTGAAAGAGCTGCAAGACCATCACCGGCTGTTTCATGTACGTCTCCTCAGAGCCCTTTTATTCTCAACCACGCTGACACAACTTACATCGCACTAGGAAGCCCATCCACATTCTGTGGCACAACCATGGTTCAATATACCTGTGCCCCTTGCACTCCCGCACGCATGGTACCGCCTCCGCCACCACGTTCCGCTCCCAGCTACACTGCCAAAGCCGCCATCCGCCTCCGCTCGCTTTGGCAAGCGGCGCAGGCACTCTTCTGACGACGACCACACCCAAGATCATGGAAAAGAGAAGTCCCCCGGCACGTCCCCCGACGCAGAGTCCGACCCAAGCGACGAGAAGACGATCAGTGACCAAGACGGTCCGGGGAAGGTCGCGCCCGAGGTTGGGTTCAACAGATCGCGGACGGAGGCGGAGAAAGGTATGGGTGGGAACGTCGAGACGGTCGACCGCGTGGTGTCTTTGGGTGAGGCCAGCTCGCCCAGGACGCAGGCAGGCGACGCGCATGCGGATTTTGAGCCACATCTGTCGCATAGTTTGAGTGGGAACGTGATGGAGAAGGGCCAGACGCGCGCGAAGAAGCACCCGCATGTTCGGCATGCCACCAACTCGAAGCGGGATCCGGAGGAGTATTATGAGGCAAAGAAGACCCTGAAAAAGGCTGTGCGGGAGTGCTATCGGTACGTACGCTTCCGGTACGCCCGTCTTGGTCAATTGATTGCTCACGATTATCCGGTGTAGTGGATTAGAGGTACTTAATAATTACAGGGCGAGCATACCTACTCCTACTACCCTGTACATTGTGGTAAAACTTACGGTGCCACAGACACTCAATCTAATCGGATTCCGAAAGGCACTCAAGAAATTCGAGAAAGTTACCCATGTATGTGAATCCGTCATTGTGCTTACCCTTGGTCCTCATATTCTCTGCGCGTGTAGATTCCAGCCCAACAGGCATATACCCTCGAAAAAATCGAGCCCAGCGCATTTGCGTCGGGTGCAAATCTAGACTCGATGCTCCACGAGATGGAGGATATATTCGCTGCTCGCTTCGGTCGGTTCATGCATCGTATGATGCCGCAGATATCTCGACTCACACCCTCCAACAGCACGTGGAGATAAGAAAAAGGCGCAGGCACGTCTAAGAAGTGACCCGCTCCATAAAAGCCATCACTTCAGCACCTTTAGAATGGGGATGCTACTGGGGCTCGGTATACCAGCGCTTGTAGATGGAATTTACAAAAGTGAGTATCCCACAATGCATTGGTAGCGGATGAAGACGGAACATGTGTAGGTTTTCAGGTGGAGACGCGTGCTGCCATACCTTCATGGGATGCGTTGCTATTCGTCTACGGCATTTTCTTTGTTCCTGTCCTTTTCTCGTTCTTGATCGGCATCAACTTGCTGGTGTGGCATAATGCACGCATCAACTATATTTTCATCTTCGGTGAGTTTTCTTCATTCTCTTAGTCCACCATCTGACTGCCTGTTTTGTTCCCTAGAACTTGATTTACGGACACGCCTCGATCATAGAGAGTACTTCGAAGTGAGCCTCTAATATGAATTCCTACCGCTAAAGTCCTGCTGGTGCTCAATGGATTCCATAGGTGCCGGCTCTCCTCATGAGCACCCTTTTCTACGCGCTGTGGCTATCTTTTTCCCGTATCGGCGAAAGCACTGTGCAGCCTTCCCATTGGCCACTTCTATGGCTAATCTGGGCACTGTTCGTGTGGCTGAATCCGCTTCCCATTATGTACAAGCCTTCACGTTACTGGCTTGTACGGAATCTGTACAGACAGCTCACGTCGGGCGTACGGCACGTCGAGGTGAGAGCCACTCCCGATCGACTTCTTTTGAGATATCTGATATGTGTATGCGTCAGTTCCAGGACTTCTGGATGGGGTGAGTAGCATAGATCTCACTGAAAGCTCTACCTCGCTGAACGAGACGATGTTTGCAGCGATCAATTCTGTAGTCTCGCGTTCACACTTGCAGATCTCTGGTTCGTCGGCTGTGCATATAGCCACGAACTACGAAATTGGCGTGTGTGCACTACAGGGCCGAACTGGGGTCCTCAGTTTGCGCTGGCTGCTCTACCCTTCTTCGTTCGTTTCGTGCAGAGTATTAGGCGCTGGGTGGACTCGAAGCTTACAACGCATTTGATTAATGTAAGTGCGCTCCCTTCAATATCAGTACTCTAGTGTTTGACGTTCGGTGTGTAGGCGGGAAAGTATGGGACTGGGTTAATTTACTACCTGACGTACTATTTGTGGAGACAACACGGTGAGCGTATGATTCAACGATAGCAGAATAGCAAGCTGACTTCTTTGCAGGTGGCGGACATGGTACCAGATTTATTGTGTGGATAATAATAGGTGTTCTATACGCAAGCTATGCTGCTGCATGGGTATGGCGATGGTGTTATTTGCATAGCATCATCAGGCTGATAGACGACCATCAGGATATTTTGATGGACTGGTCGCTTATGCAACCCCATGCCCGGTATCGATTCCTCCGGTCGGAGCTCATATATACCTCACATAGACCAGTTAGTGCATAACTGATTATGACAAGTTGCGCAATTATTGACTTTTGATTTTAATAAAAGCTCTACTATATAGCAATGGTACGTCGCAGAGAGCCTGTAAAGGTATTCAGGCTCACAATCGCTGCAGATCACCAACATCATCATACGATTCGAGTTCATGATGTACATACCTGAAAAGGGCATCAACTACGTTATCAGGACATTTATTGCGGCTATGCTAGAAATGCTTAGAAGATGGCAATGGAATTTTTGTGAGCTGTTTGCCAATGGTGTTATGGATGCATATCTGACATCTCACCAGTCCGCCTCGAAAATGAGCATGTAGGAAACATGGACCAGTACCGGGTGACGAGAGAGGTTCCTTTGCCATACTCATTCGATGCATCCCATGAATCGGATGGCGGAGATGAGGATGATGATGTTGCCCTCCGTAGGAGTATGACAAGTGCGTCGTGGCGCCGACGGAGGATGAGCGCACAGTCGACTATCGTAGACCACTCTGTTCAATCTATATGACAAAGGAGTGCCACGGGCGCATATACCGTTCGCTGGGTATTCCACTTCGCAGAATTATAGCTTTGTGAAGCAAACTCTGGTAGCAGTCAAGAGCCATGCGATAAGTCCACCTATGCAAGGAACACTATTCACTGATACTAAGGCTTGACCCCTTCTGCACAATGGACCACTTCTGCACAATTGGCTGTGCACAACGACATAAGTCAGGAACGCAAAAGAAAACTCTACAGAAAATTTCGTCTACATGTCTAGTATCCTCACAAATATTTTCATGGGTTTTCGATGCGTTGTTGCCTCTGCAAAATGATTGTACAGAAGGAGTCCATTGTGCAGAAGGGGTCCAGCGATAGTAACGATACTTTGCTTGCCCTACTACTAAGTTTGATCTGCTTGCAACCTATGACCAAACAGAGTGTCTTCTAGGCCTCCCCCGGCTCTCCATGCGTAGCAGGAGAACAGACGAAACAAGGACTGCTCATGTACTGAACGAACGCAGATTCTTGTAGCATCCGACTTACATCCTCGAGGATTAAAGAATGGATTTTCTCACACAAGTTGTTCCAGAAGTCAACACAGCCCATCTGCAGTGATGAGCACATTGCATTACCCGTGTCGTATTGCTTGCTTATGTGACATACACCTTGCGACTGGGTTGTCACTTCATAGTCGCAGCAATCTGTTCAAGTTCCCGAGCGATAAGCGAGTTGGGGCATGACTTCTTTAGCTGCCTAAATACAACAGATTGGTGAGGATGTGAGGGAGGATCACCGTGAGTGACTTACTCCATCTTTGCTTTATCGCCTCTTTCCTTGCATTCCTTGGCTGCCATGCGCCATTCATTACATAACACATATAAGTCGATGCGCTTGTGTGCATCACAACGCGGCACATAGGATGCGGCTTCTTGAGGATGCCCTTTCTCAACCAAATGACGCACAAATGGCTCATAGCCAATGGGACTGCGTTTGGAGCGTGCGAATGCGTCCAGGGCCTCGAAGTCTCGAATGGACGTCAGTGCTTGCAGCTTGACATACCAAAATCTATGAGTTTGGTTAGCTAACCACCAACGCTGTGATCAGTACTGCTGTGCATGCCGTTTGTCTGGTACTTTAAAATCAGACTTGATTTTGTCTGCCCGCTTCGCCATCCCATTGATGAGACACGTTCGAATTGTCTCGTTAACATTTAGCCCAAAGAATTGGATTTTCCCGTCGGCCTCTTTCTCAAGCTGCTGCTGCGCTGCTAGAAGTCGCGAATACTCGTCCATCGTCTGAATGGATACTGATCAGGCTGGTGTGTAAGCAACGCTTGGCGAGTTTGATGCCTGCCTTAGCCTCAAACCCGCGTTCCTTATCCTCCGAGAAGAACTTCTGAGCGGCTTTCACTGAGCTTATTTTTGCTGATGGATCCTTTAGCAACGTCAGCACTGGGCAGCTGTGCAGAACTTCAACTGAGTCTTACAACCATAGACGCCGCTTCACCCAAACATAGTACTGCGCTCTCAACTCTTCGGTCGTCGGAGTAATAGAAATCGCGAAGCATATCCCGGTTTTGTTCCCGCGCATACACTTGCAATAACCTGCTCGCGAGAGCCAGGCGCGATCCGCCCTCTTCGATGAGACGGAAGAACGACCCCAGAGGCAGACGTCTTTGTAGATGCAACAGCACATGATATACTACGATAAGTGTTAAGCAGATGCAATGCGCAAGGAGTGTGTGTCCTGACACACCGAGATCAGTATCTCCGCTTTCTACCGCCTTCATGAGGGCGAGGCGATCCTCGTTCATGCTCAACAACAGGGGAACTTGATCAGATGCTCGGGTTTCATGATCTAAAAGCTGTGAGACGAGTGGTCAGTAATCTGTGCCTACACCCTGCGATAATTAGTCACTTTGGTCGCAAGAGTCGTTCGCCCTACTTCCCAGGCCCGTTTCGCGATGTCGGCGTAGCTGACGTCCCCTCCGCCGAGCTTCTCAAACTTCTCTACAATGGAAGCGCATACAACGTCGTCGCCGTCAAGTTCCGCATCCTTGCCCGTCCCGGTCGCCGTTGGCTTCGAACGCACAATCTTCGCACACGCCCAGTGCTTCAAAACCGCGTCCGGCTTGAGTGATAGGAAGGAAGATATGCGCAGCGCGAGGAGGTGAAGATTGCGTGCGGTGAGTCGATTGATCAGATGGGCAGGGGACACTTTGATGTATCTGGCGGATGATCAATGCGCGTATACTGATTGCATGGGACTGGACACACTGTTCATACGATATGGGAATGCCGATTTCGTAGAAACGCACAGCATTGAGAACTTTCAGGGTCTGGCCCATTTGCACAAAATCTGCGGGGTCGTACAGGTCAAGGAAGGACCTGCCGAACTTTGCTGCCTGCATCATCATGTAAGTCTAATACATAATAAGCCGTTGGCAACCCTACATTGAGCAATCGCCGCTGCCAATACGGCTCCCACTCTCTACCGGCAGCATCGATGCACTCGTTGACCGCTGCACCGAGTTCCGGGCGGATATTGCGGATACTCTCGTCGGCCTTCGGCGATCGACGCGTGAAATTCTCCCATGCATCATATAAAATGGCAGATGGCGATGTTGATCCAGGACGAAAAACTGATACTGATGAAGCTGTTACAAGTCTCTATCATGATCCTGATCATCAACGTGCAGTGGAAACTAACCTGCCACCTTGTGTATGAAGTCGCAGCTATCCGGCCCGACTATACGGACACCGTCCGTCTCGGTGATGGCAAAAGTAGGCCCTGAGTAAAAGTATCTACACGGATTTTGTCAGTCGGTTCTCTTGGAAGATCCGATCACCACAAACCAGACGCACTGCAGCGTATCCCCGAACGGCCCGACGAGCGTTGTCACAGAGTCCCACGTCACGAGAACGGCATCATTTCCGCACCATTCGACCTGACGCACATCGCCCGTCGCTCCAGCCACGTTCGTAGTATCAAATTCCGCAAGACTTCTCTGGAAGTCCGTGGAGACAACCCAGAGAAGGCCAGAATACGTATGCAGCGCGAGGGACTTGCCATTAGGTGATGGAGAGATGTGAGTGAACGGTCCGCGCGACAATTGCTGGTCAATGCTCTCGAGGTTATCGACGCTGTAAATGGATGAGTCGACCGACATCAAAACTTCGACATGACGGGAGATGGTCAGATCAGGTGGAATCACCGCCCAGGAGTGAGGTGGCTGAGAGAGGCCTTGCAGACTATCATTATCATAGAAGTCGGATGTGCAGATTATGTCTCCGTACCAGGATTAGCTAGAGTGAGAGGCTTGCCTCCCACCCAGTCTTTGACTTCTAGCAGAGTTAAGGAGCCTGTCAATGCAACTATCCCGTTCTCGTGTACGCGAGCGTCAATGATTCCCATTTCCATAGCTTCTGCACCAAAAGAATATTGCTGGTAATCCCCTTGCAGATCATATAGCCTGTACACGCCCTCTTCATTCAGAACAACCAACCGCTCGTCGGCGGTCCATCCAAAGCGTACGATTTTGCCTTGGTCCCACTATGCGGTACAGGTTAGTGGGCGTATTTACTCAGACAGCATGAGATATTAACGCTTAACACTAGCATCCCTTCTCCTGCTGGAGAATATACTTGTATCTGAGATCTGGCAAATGAGGTGGTTGCATGCCCTAGTGCAACCAGCTTCGTGGTATCTCGCATCATAGCTGCATTCTCGCGGGATCAAAGATTAGAAGAGGAATAACAGGAGTAAGATACCTATTGGGCCACCATAGCGGCACGCAGCAACTATGAAGTCGCTCAAGTTGGGTAGCTTTCCTGTGATTGAGTACACCTGATGGCGCTTGTAGAATGCGTTTCCATCCTGAATAGCTTCCCACGTCGTCGTTGGGTGGTCAGTCATAATAAGTCTTGATGCACTAAGCTATCAGTCGGTACTGCAGGTCTTTCCTGCCATGTCATTGCATAGGGTGCAGTGTTATGCATGAAGTCAGCATTACATGGCACCGGGAAATGCGATTGCATACCGGTAATTTCCTGACTCCGATACTGTGTTTCAAGGGCTAAGCTTCAGCTGTATACGAGGTCATTCATATCGCTAGACGTACTCACATCTCTCCCCCTTGCACAGATCGTAGGCGAACGCTAGTGATTCGTGTGAAATCGCGAGCGGCAACATAGTAAGTGATCGTCATACAGCTGGTGGCATGACACGTGATTCCGTGACAGACGCGTTACCGTCGTGTGGTGTGGATCAGCTCATGCTTCGCTAATCCGAGGCCATTATATTTCGACGACGACAATGATCCTGCGCTCTATTTCGGCCAGCATGTAGCCAGACTTAGCGGCACCCATATAAGCACAGCTTGCCTCAACTGCATTGTAGTGTGATTCGTCGGCACTGGCTTCAGAGTGGACGAGAAGGAGGGATTGAACCAATATTGAACATTGCTACGCAGTCTAGGCACTTTTGGCTCGGTATCTTCCTTTCGGTAACGAAAGTGGTCTATTGCTACGTGCTGCCAATCTGTATTACATGAAACGACGATTAAACGAGAGCTCTAGTATGCGATATTGCAGAAGAATCACCAGCAGCGAGGCGACACCGTCAAACCAGAGAAAAGCTCATCAGCAAAACCAATCCAGTCTCCATGCGCATCCTCGTTGCATATATCTGGCATTCGCATAGTGCCAGGACACTCAATGCTCTCCGGTTCATGTGTTTTGTATATGACGCTATCAAAGTACCGATCATAGCTGGTATTCTGAACTCGCTTTCCTTTATACTTCCCCATGTACTCCAGGACCAGATGTTTGATATCGCGATGCATACCAATCTTGACCAATGACGCAATCAGCGTTGAGATCCACGTTGAACGCTCCTCCTTGCCAACAGGGCTGCTTTTCCAGTTCGTGGGTCCTTCGCACAGGACACGCATTGTATGAAGAGTCGGGCAATCCGAGCCGATCCGTGTTAATCCATCAGACTGTTCCCATAAGACTCGACCCCCGCACCGATGTAGGCTGCTGTCACGGAGAACCAAGATTTCCAAGCAGGGCAATAGACGCAACACCTCCCGCATAAGCTTCGGTTGGTATGCCACGTAGCGATCCAGCAGCCATAGCTCACGGATAGGTGCGGTTGGAAGTAGAAGACGAAGGGCAGGATACCAGTCAGCAATTGTTTTGGGGTGTTGGCTTCCTGGCGTCGGTAATCCTTCCACATCTTCACTCTCGCCACAGTCGACAATATTGATGGCAGTGATCGGACCCACAGCGGTGATATTGGCAGAGTAGTCGCCATCTGGGTCCCAATACATGTTCACGGAGCTGATACATAGCTTGGTCGAGTTCTTCCATGCGGGAAACGGAGCGATGGCAGCTGCCATGTCGGGAAACAAGCTGATTTCACAAATGCGCACCACCGTCGACTCCGCGACTGTTAGACGTGACAAAATGCCGGTCCCATGGCTTTGTGACATGTTCATCAGCAAAAGCCGACGGAGACGTGATAAAATGACGGGATCGCCTTGTTTCTCCTCCGCCGACGGCGACAAAGTGTCCAGAACCAAGTCCTCCAGATTTGGACACTTGGAGAGCAGAGACAGGATGCCAGCGCATCCTTCCACGGTAACATCACCCAAATTGAGGTACGTCAGGTGCAACAAATCAGTGGTGGGCAGGCATAGTGTGCTCTTAAGGACGAGGCGCCGGAGAGCGGGGAATCCACATAGAAATACATGGTTGCTTCCTTCGGAACTGTAGCCCCTATATATGCTGAGCGATCAGGGCGCACATGGGCAAGATGGCTGATCCAGTGGGGATCAGTGCATACCCAATGAAGTTCCTCGATGCGATGGCCATGAATCTGAAGAAAATTGCCAAAGGCGCGGCGGACTGGAGGGATCGCGTTATCGAGACAAACCCGGAGTGGCATAGAGCCAGCGCGTCGAATGACCATGTCCACGAACTCGGGCTTCCAATGCGTCCAGGTTTCCAGGAAGATAGACGTCCAGAGTGTGGGTGTTTCCCGCGCCGCGTCCCGCCATCGGCGACAGACATGAGTAACCGGCAATAGTTGTATGATATTCCGCATCGACGGTCTCCAATGATCGGCCGGATCTTCGAACATACTCTGTTTTATTTCCAGATGGGCTTAACACCATGAGACATCAGAAGATTTGGACCAGAATCTCGACCGGCACCCAATTAGCAGGCACTTCTGTGTTGTCTGAAATTCCTTCCCTCGGAAGGTCGCATATACTGACCGAGTCTTCGCTAGGAAGCAAGGATAATCAATTGTCTACTTTCAGCACATTCTTGAGTGAATCATACCTTTCTATTCCTGATGTTTGGTTTAGAAGCCCGCCTGTGTCTTCGTCTGTCAGGGAAGCATCGGCGCAGCATCTGTGAACGTCGGAACTGCAAGCCATTTCCACAACGTCGCGTAATGGTGTATAGTTGATCTACAGAGGAACGGCTTAGAGGCTTTAACATTTGTAGAATCAAGGTAGCACAACTTTCTCTTCCTATATAGTACGATTGCTACCTGCTTAACGCGTAATTGGATTTTTTCCAGTGCAAATACAATGACTCGATGCTGTGTAAGGGACAGTTGAATAGGACAGTCATCAGCATCGCAAGCTAAAGACGAAAAGTAAACCCTTCCCTCTAGCACAGACTACACACCGACGAGGAAGTAAAGCTGTCCTAGTAACAAACACGGAAGAGGATGTTGGAGAAGTGCCGTGGGGATTGCGCGTTAAACGCGTGACGTCACGCGTGCCGCGCCTCGATCGTAGAGACCTGTAACATGTCCAGAGTGTCAACAATGTTGAATAGTACTCATGTAGCACCGCGAAACGGCTTCTAGTGAGGACCAGCTGGTTCAAAATGCCTGGTCAAACATACTGCCGCCAAACTGTATATTCTAGTGAACAGTGCGGCTGAACGATGGACTCAGCATACGTCCAATGGCAGCGCGAAGCGCGCCCTACGGCCCAGTCAGGACTGCTAGTTGCCGCAGTAAAGCAGAAGCCCTATTGCATCCAGCTTATCAGGATGCAGGAGCTCCAGCATCGCGCGCATATAGCTACCGATTTGACGTGCCAATTGTGAAGCCCCCCTAAAGAGCAGAATGAGGTTAATTGACAGTAGCGCTTGCATGACAAACTCTGTACCGGCAAAGGTCGGGATCAAAACGTGAGAGTTAAGCAGATCATAGTGAATACGAACATCGTACAGTGAGAATATGCAGCATACTTTTTATAGTGGACTAGTCATTGCAACATCGAAGACAATATCCGTCGAGGATCATAGATGCAGGCAACGAACAAATGAATAATGTTATTGCAAAACGAACTGTAGATGCAAACGAGTGGCAGGATCTCAAATTATCCGAATGGGTATTCTTGCTCTTGATTCATCCTGCCCGAAGAGAACGGAGACCTCCAAATAGTACTGGTATGCTTATGAGCAGAGATGCACACGGTGATGAGTTCACACGATTGCTCACCTTTACGCTCAGGTCTGCCCAGTCAATGGACGGCATAAGAGACCTGCTGAGCTGCAGCTTCGACTTGTACAGCCCATCCGGGAGCTGCGCAAGCGCACTCAAAGACGGATGCTTTTGGCCTGGCTCCACACGTAGTTTGGGGCGCTTTGGAAAGCCTGCATACACATCCCGATACAGCGCGCGGGTCTCCGAGAAGCCTTGCGGAGCATGCTCGACCTCTGCCATACCTAGTGGCGGCAGCTGTATCGGCAGCTTGGGTTGCCGTCGCGACAGGATGGGGGGCGCACTGCTCACGACCCGCCTCATCAGCCGAGTCTTGTGAGCCAGGATCGACGACGACGGCCCGTCTTCGCTGCTGCTCAGAGAGCTCGCAGATGACGGCGATCCGGCAGAGACGACCGATTGAGAGGACGGTGAGCCAGGCGGAGCGTCCATGTTTACTTGCCGCGTGAGTGAGACGGTGATCGTTGCGTCGGTGAATATGTCGCGTGCGAGAGAAGGGGATCGTGGGGTAGTGGTGAAGACGACATAATACGGAATAGACGCGGTGCGCCCAAACGTGGGTACGTCCGGGAGCGCAACCTACAGAATAGATGAGACCGCGCCAGCAGATCAATTTCAAACATACTCACGGCACACTTGAACGGGACTGGACGATCGGGATGCAGAGGCATTTCAACCCACGCTTCGTGTTCCATAGAACGACCATCGAACGACTCAAAATCACATTCGGGCTCGAAGATGATTGGAGCTTCGACGCTGTTCGCGCGCTTAAGGTTCACGTACAGAAGACGAGGCCATACGCTCAACTCACCCCCTCTGGTCGTCACCCGCGGTGCTTTCCCAGGTTGCAATCAATTTGTATGCAACCTCGAAACGCTCCACAGCTGCACGTGCACGAACCCCGGATAGCCCTTCTGTGACGGAACAGAAGGTGGGTGGTAACTCCTCCTCTCTGCGATTAGGCAGCGGCGCGTCGAAGGAGAACGGAAACAGACGCAACGGGCCGCTGATGTTTGTCTGACTTGGTCGGCGTTCTGTCCTGTTGCGTGGGCGTACACTGGCGATGGCCTCGCGCAGCGAGGAGCTAGAACGCCTTGGAGTGACCGCTCCCTCCACAGGCAACACCTTCGACTCCCGCAGGAACGTATGTCGGTGCATACTCGAAGGTCCAGCCTTTGCGGGCATGCCCGAGTGATCCGTGGGAGGAGAGATGTATACGAACGATCCTTCCATCTGACGTAACTGACGTTAGCCGACATTGAACGGTATCGCTGGCAACCCGCGTACCGTGATGGTCAACCGCCCTGGGTTCGAGCACAGCCCTGTGTCGAGCAGCACGGTGCCCTCAACCTTATTGTGCACGTCAAACACGGGTAGTGACCGGGCGACCTCGTAACCCGGCGGACGAGTCATCTTCACGGAAGAGCTCCGTACGTGCAGCTCCATCTGCGTCGTATTCCTAGCATTTGCAGCACAAGAGTGGCGCATCAGTGCATATCGCGACCGAGCAGTGATGTTCTCACCGAAACACCGAAACATGCGGAAGCAAGTTCAGTTCCTCCTGCGGCTCGACTGGGACGTAGCTAGAAGGCGCATGACGAGACGGTGGCGTGCTCCCCGACCTCTTGCGAGAAGTTATGCTGTCAAACCGTGATCGTCGAGGCTGCGCATCTGCATCAGGCTCTATCGACCGAGTGCTTGAGAAGCTGTTGTTCCGGGGTCGACGAGGAATCATTTCAATCGCACAAGAGCTGTCCTACCACACGCCAGCGGAGGAGACGTCAGGAATCGAGGGGCCAAAACCGGGCGCACTGTGCCTGCGGCTAGTCTTATATTCAGTGGGAACGCATCATCGCCAGGACACTACGGATTCTTTCCACTTCGATCCATGCGCACCCTTTCCCTGGTTTGTATTACCCGAAATGCCCTACGAGATCTCATCACCGCGTATGCAAGACGATTGGCTGCGGACGGCGCTCTTTGCCCCCGGTTCACCGCGACGATCGGGTCTGTGTTGGTGCCGGTGATTGGCTGTGCAACCCCGCGCGTAGCTCCTCATATCATGCACATCGTCCTCTCAACAGGACCACCTCGAGGGTGGCAACTGTAGCAATCTCAACGGAGACGAGAGGCGTATTCTGGCAGATAGTGGGAAACAAAACAAGCCTAGCGGAGCGGCTCGCGGAAGTTATGACATAAACTTCTTTAGGTTCTAGGCCAGAAAGCGGATGTCTTCAGACCCTCCGCGCTGGATAGCTGGCTTCGCCTCTTATCACCGGTGCAGCAGGATGACTGTACACCGGGCAGGCCAGTGGGTATTACGACAGTGAATCAGGCAATAGCATCTCTTCCACCAGTCGCAGGACATCCCTGCGTCACGAGCAAGCCCAAGAACGAATGGACTACTGCAACGGTTGCCTTCGAACGCCGTCAGTTAATTTGCCAGCAAAGCCTGCTCTTCACCTCGAGGCCAAGTTCCTAGCAACCCAGGCAACCGCCCGGTATGCCAGGGACGGCTCTTTATTGTCAAGCGAGTCAGAAGCGAGTCAGGAGTGCGAATTTGCATATCGCAGGGCACTTCCGCCGTCTCATGAGTAATCTGATCGCTGAAGGAAGCTTGCTGTGCAAATTCCGAATGGGATCAGTCGTCCGCATTCCCAGTGGAGGACTCCGTGGACAGCCTTGCTTAAACAGATGAGCATCCCAGGGAGTAGTCACCGGCCATGTCGCCGTATCTGAAGTCAGGAAGGACCACTCACGTCTTCCATTTCGGAGGGTTCCAACATAGATCCGAGGAATTGCACAACACTGATTTTGATACCCCCTTCTTTCGTGGGCCGGACCAACAATTCCGCGCGAGTCGCAGGATTGGCACTCATCACGAGTGCAATGTGACGGCAGATGGCACCGCATTGAGGGTAAAGTCCGCGCTCAAAAATGACATTTATCACTTACCGTGGCAACCGCCGGCTCTTTAGAGCTTCTTAGGGCAGAGCCCAACCGACGGGATTCAGGTGGGAACAGTGGAGTGATCGGCCCATGCAAGGTCTCGCGGATGAGGGATTTTTGCAATCACACATATAAGACACCGGATGCACATCAAAGATTAAGCGCAATCCAGGGATAAAAGTAAATGACACACGTTGAGCATAGAGCAAGACTCACAGCTGCTGTCAGAGCGCACGAACTGTCCCCTTGTCAGCTGGGAATATCATGCATGGCACGGAATGCAAGTTATCGTATAAAATTATTCCTGATGATACGACGAACAGAACATTCCGCGCAAGCTACAACGCAACAGAGACACTCTAGTAAGGCGCAGCAGCGGCCTGGCACTAGATAACGCCGAAGCCAAGACTAGTCAGCGCCAAAAGCTGCGTAGTCAAACTGCGGACTTACTGCCTTGAGCTGCTCCAGATACCATGTGCACGAAGGAAGATCCGCCTTTTCGAGGCACTTCGTGAAATCTGCAGACACCGTGATCAGCCATATCCACCGGCGCTTACCAAGCAGTGCCCACTTACCCTTCGCCTGCGTCTCGCAGCTCACACCCTGCGCCTGGTACGACTGCTGCTGGACCGGGACGGCGGCGGGTGCCTCGGGCGCGGGCGCCGCTGACGAGCCGCCGAAGAGCATGTGCGAGAGACCGTGGCCGATGGTCGAGCCGACCGCGACGGAACCAGCGGTGGCGGCCATCTGTGCGAGCATACCCGGCTCCTTGCCTGGCGCGTGCGCCTGCGCAGGGACAGGGGGCGCGCGGTGCGCGGGGGGAGCAGAAGCACCCGGGTAGGGTGCTGCAGCAGTGTGCGCACCACGGGTCTGGCTGGGTGCGGGAGCCGGTCGGGGTGCAGAGCGAGAGCGGGATTGACGCTGTTTTAGAACCGAGAGCGAAGTGAGTTTGCTTTCACCAGGCTCCCGACAAGATACGTACAGGCATGGTGTTAGTAGCGCGAAGCGAAGATGGTGGTGGTTCGAGGTGAAGCTGTGGAATGCACAGAATTTGCCTGACCGACAGAGGTGCCGGTCAGAACACGCAAGCCGAAAGAAATCCGGATGGTCACGTGCGCATATTGAGCGCCGGCTGCTGCCGCCTATACCCGATCCCACTGAAATTCCAGTCGTCCGCAGGCATAGTACGCTACTTTTGAGTGGCTGGCGGTCTGCACCCAAAGGTTTCTGGACGACAAAAACTAGACATCAGGCTGCAGTGTACCTGGAACTCGAAGTTTGCGGCCGAGTCGACACGATTTCGCCATGGCTCTCCGACACTCGGGCAAATGTATTGACATTGCATTGCGCGGCCCAAGTACTCGCAATCTGGTTGCCGTTCGCCATCCTCTGCTTCCCGTACTTGCCTCCATCCCGCGACGTTGTTATGCTACCAAAACTAAGGTCAAGGAGAAGGAGAAGGAGATGGTGACTAACGAAGAATTCCTCGCCGAGTACGAGAAGATGAGGCATATAGCGCATAAGATTCAGGTGGATCCGTGGGGCGTGCGCGTACAAACACTGGGTAAGTTACGTCTGCGTGTGTTCTTATTAAACGGCGCCGACATTGAGTCTGACCTACGAAGGGTAAAGACCTTATTATCCCAAGCCTCATGTCTAAGAAAAAAGATGCTGCGCTGCGCGATCACTGGTCTTCCTTCAAATCGACATTGCGGAACTGGTCTCTTAACATCCTCAGGTATGTGCCCGAACCACGCCGCACAGCACGGTCATACTTATCACGCATGTTTCCGCACAGCATGCGTAGAATGGCTGCAGACAAGGGGTTCCCTGGCATCAAGAACACACACCCGTGGCACCCTCAGGTCCTCGCCGTCAAGTCCACCAAAGATTCTGCTTGGATCGCGCCCATCCGCAAAGCCGCCCTGGATACATACTTGAAGCTCAACTCGGCAGTCGCCAAGTGCGTATACGTCCTCTACCTGCACAAACTCGCGCTCAGCACGACCGGTGTAGCCGTGATGAAAAAACAATCAAAGCGCTCGCTATTGGGGACATGCAGTCTCACTACCTGAACCTAACCCGAAAGCAGGACCCCTCTCGCGTGTATGCCTGGAAATTCCATGGAGAGCGCTCCCCCTGCCGCGTCGTAAGCATCCGCTCGCTCCCCGGGTTTTTGGGCCAGAAGGTGCCCAACAACGGCAGTCGGCTACTCGTACAAGCTCTGGTTAGGTTCGACACTTTCCAGGTGAGCAGCTA
Source organism: Wolfiporia cocos (assembly GCA_029448655.1). NCBI lineage: Eukaryota > Fungi > Basidiomycota > Agaricomycetes > Polyporales > Phaeolaceae > Wolfiporia > Wolfiporia cocos. The sequence goes on along the minus strand of JACCLO010000008.1, from coordinate 809,728 downwards.
TCAGTTGGACCTCTCCCATCGCGCAAGCGTTTACAAGAATGCTCCAGAGCCTTAATATTTACTCCAAAAAAGGCGTGCTCTTGCATGAACAGACTGACCCCAAGCTCGTTGTTGAATACTTGGTGGTGCAAAAGCGGTTGTGGTATGATACCCCGTGGGCATTCCGGGATCGTATCTACGAAGGGTTGGAACCGAGGTTCAAAGCTCTATGAACTCTCAGGACTCCATGTAACACCTACTTTGTGACGAATGAAGGAGGCTTTCCGTGAAGATCGATCGTCGTTGATAAGTAGTGAAGCTTTGAAGCACCGACTGCGTCGGCATGAATCCTCGCGGATGCTTTCCGCGATAATGAATCGTTTATTGTGGCGGGAGTTTTTATCCTCAGCCAGTATGGCAATGTTAATTGGCAGTCCTATGCCGTGCCGCGCCCCGCCCATTTCACCTACGTATTAGTCGTGCCCTGCACGACCGCGACCTCCTTTGTAGGTACCCAGCCTACTGCGGCAGTATACAAATGTATATTATTAATAATAAAATTGGCAGTCCTGGAAGGCGCCCGTTGGGACCAATCAGAATGCCCCATTTTTCGCTGGCGCCCTCCTCCCCATCCCGCGAGCAAGTGCCACCACAGCAGTGATCGATGTTTCCCCGATCTGAGATTTAACTGGCCATATATTCTCTGTGCAAACATCCGGCTGATTACATAAACGGGGAAAATACTGTTAACTGCAGGGTGAATATTCAATAATACATGAGCCCTGACTGCATCCGATACCTTGGCCTGTGAAATACTTTGCCGCCCTTGTGACGCGTGGTATAAACTCTTATGTTATCGACCACACACTCGCAATGCGCCGCGGCGCGGATCATATATGATACACCGCTCGAACGCTCAACAGGCCATTAACGGCTCCGTGGTTGTGGTCCTTTCTCTGTCAACACTGCTCTAACCATCGGCATACAACGCGACGAGTTCTGGCTTCTAGGTTGGGATATTATTGTGCATCGCTGTAAGCCCGTTCAATATGCGGCGACTGCTCATTCTCAAAGCCACAACTTTCTAGTTGGCGTACTGCCAGTCGCTCATCCGAGTCTTCGACCGGAAACCAAAATACTCTAGAGTTGGGATATAGAACTATTTCATCTGTACGTCCATTTCTTTTTTACAAGTCGAGCAGGGGCGTACTCAAGATCGTGTCTGATCTCAGGATATTCACTCAAATCCTGAGCATCCAACAAAACATCATCCACACTTGGTACACTCTCCAATGATATACTCGTGTACCGTCGAAAATAACGATCTCGCACCGATGAGGTTGCCCGCCGAGTTGGTGATCCTGATATCTGTCGAAGGCCTAGCCGATCCAGAGCTCGCGCGAGTCCTTACTCAAGTCTGCTCCTGGATTCGAGCGATTGCCCTATCGGCCGCTTACGCAACTATTCCCCGCGTACGGAATGTCGGTCAGCTTTCCCGCTTCCCTGATCACCTCAGGCCATTCGTCCGCAACGTCTTCATCGACGACATCCCGCCCACTTCAGGACCTAGATCAGTCGGGATAGCACGACAAAACTCCTGGCTGTGGTGCACAGCGACGCATTTGGTCATCCCAAGCTCGTACCTTGATGCATGTAGTGTAGCTGGGATGGCGGCTTGTTCCGGCTTCACAGACTCGGGTCCTCCTCCTACGTGCATCAGGCTGACGATGTTCGGCTTCAGCTTCCTGCAAGATTATTCACCATCCATTCCCTATTTGCTGTCGAATGTCACACATCTGCACCTTGTGGACTACTTCACTCCCTTCTATCTTGCACCTAGGCTAATTGCATCTATGAGATCAGTTAAATTTGTGGCTTTCTCGTCGAGTAGTGACAGCCTCTCTGAGATCATAGGGAACGCCCCACCTTTCATGGCCCATGAGAGGCTCGAGATGGTCGTCCTCGTGGTGAAGCCGCCGGACGATCTCGCCCGATGGATTGCTGAAGTTCAACCGATTCTGTCTCAATCCAAGAGCCTACATCTTCTTCCCATCATGCGGAGTATGGATAGTGCCAAGAGGGCTCTGAGAGACATACTGGAGCACGGCCGGAAAGACATCTGGCAGCTAGCGAAGAAGGCGCGTCAGGCATTGTTGGAAGGGGATGTTGGAAAACTCGTGCACATCAGGCATGTGATGTTAACGTTTTCGTCCCATATAGAAATGCTGATGGTGTCGAACTGTTATTCTACCAGCTCTGTTTCAGATCATGTTTCGGTCGACCATACTTAATCCATTGTCCCCACCAAAATACCGTCTCACCTTGTCTCGAAAACAAGTCAGGGTTTACATCCATATCGCATTTTAGGCATGACAGCAACCAGCCGTCGTCATATGTATCTGTAACTGCCATCCAAATATTCACGTTGAGACTATCATGGACAGCTACAGCTAATAGCCGCAAATACGTATGCGTTCTTCCATATATATATAATGCTATGATGGGCTCCGCTTGGCGGTGTGACCAATAAGTAATCGCTATTGTTCGTGGGTGCGGTGATAAATACCATGTATCATCTAACAATCCTCATGTAATTTGATAGATACCGTGTGCAGAGCCGATCACCGGCAGTCGTGTTTCATAGAAGGACCAACCACGCCTCCGCCCAATGCTGCTTCCTCCGTCCACCCTCGACAACAAACAATCGCCGAATTTGTGCTCGCAGTGCACAGTTGCGGCGTCTTCGCGCGCATGAGATCCACCGCCTGTTTGGCCCACAGGCCAAAGGCGTCCGCACAGCACACGCAGAATTCCACCATCAGTCGCGGATGCGCCTTCGCAATGTGAGCAAGTATATCGTCGAGCCGCGCCCAGTCAAGGCCGCAGCTGTCCAAATCGCCCGCGCGGAACACCCTGAGGCTAATTTGGATTTTTTGGAGGTGGGAGTGAGAGGCGTCGATTTGGGCGAGGGCGGGGCAGACCCAGCGCAAGGAATATTCGGGAGCGCGACGGGTGTAAATTTGTGGCGCGCTCATCATGCCGTCTTTGAGGTGCAAGGAAGTGAGGTTAGGGATGTCGGCGAAGTGCAGCTGATCCGACCAGGAGGGGCCGTATGAGCCAGCGCGAAGAGTGAACACCAGGCTCTGGAGTGTCGGACCGCCGAGGCAAAGAAGGGTTTTTGCGCGCTCGACCGATTGAGGCGATGCGAGCTGACAATTCACTTCGAGCTGGCGAAGTCGAATGCTAATTTTGTCGCTCATCTGTGCCAGCGCGGCCGGACTAGTGATCGTCAAAGAGCTGAGCGTGTCAATGACGACGACGGAGTCAGATATGGGCGCCACCGTGGTGGGAAGTGGCGGATCGATTGCATCGGTGCGGACGCGGACATCCCAAAGACGAACATCGTTGAGCTTCCGGCACTCGGATAGTAGCCGGGCGAAATCCTGTTGGTCGATTATGACCGACAGAAGATGCAGCGTGGTTATCGACGGGGTTAATTTCTGCAAGGTGTCGTATGCCTCCCGCGTTGTTTTCCCAGCATCCCAGTTTCGCAGGAACAGTCGTTTCACGCCACGTAAGTTGTGCAGCATTTTGGCATGTTCGCTGGACTGAAGGATGGTCCCACTGATCGTGAGCTCTCTGACATGCTCACCGACCCCCGTCGATGTGGAGAGAACCTGTGCGAACCGTATGCGCCGTGCTGCCCGAGTCAGGTCGACCTTCCGGAAGAGATGCGATCGGCAGTTGAAGACCCATGCCCGGCATGTCAGACTACACGCCGCTAGAGCAGCAGGATCGTCCCATAGATAGTCGAGAATTTTGTCGGCCAGCTCAGGTGGAATGAACCGTTCGTTTTGAGTGCGCATACCTGTGTTGGGCGAAGCTTGACGAGGACAAGTCTTATGTAAGTCCTGATATGGGGCGAGTATCGCAAGTGGTCTGCTTACCTGGGTACCCTTCCAGTTGTCCCAACCCCGGATGGTTGTTGGCAGTCAGGATGCTGCTGCTGCCCAAGCCCTGCCATTTTCTTTAAATCCGCGTTTCGACTCATCCGTCAAGCCGCACGGATCCCGCCCAGCTTTCGAATTTGTAGTGGTAAAAGTCTTGGGGCCTCGCCTAGAGTCCATTGACGCCTGTGTAATCTGAGATCTCACCACGTGATCGTCATATTCAATTCACGGAGGAGCTGCAGGCAGCCTTGAACATCTACGCTCCTCTGCGGTCCCCGGATCATACTGAATACATTCTGGAAGCAGTAGTCCTGTCTACCTGAAGGGGTGGTTTCAAAGTCAAGCCTTGTCCGAAGATCCTGCTGTGTGGAGGCCTGGCGAAGTACTCAAGGCCTGCGTTCCATCACGACCTCCTAAGCTCGGATAGATGTTGCCTCACCTGAGGAGAGCAGCAAAACCGCTGCTGCCGAGGACAATAGTCCACCGCAGCACGCGCCAGCTCACCTTTGTAAAAGGCTTAGCGGCGCGCCCCACTTCGCGCATCTCGACCGTGCTCACGGCGCTGATCGCGGTCGGTGTTGCATCGACTGCTTATGGGGTGTACGTTTTGACCATTGTTGCCATCGAATCACCAGGCTCAAGCCAAACATAATCCAGATATGAATTCTACTCTGCATTCACAATGTGGCCGAAGGAGGTCCGCGGCGACCTGCGCGCCGGAATCAAGGCGAAGAACCAAGGGAACTTCGACACAAGCGAGCGTTATTTGCGTCGGTGCGTGTCCGCTCTATTGTCGCAGCCCATCCGACGGTAGACCTCCCGAGCAATTTACACGACAACAGAGCCCTAGACACCGCGCTCGCACTTCCTATCACTGCGCTTGCACCGTCTCCACACCTGAAGCTCTCCGGAATTGCGATCGCGCTCGCCTCGGTGCTCGAGGCCGCTGACCGCCCCGAGCCGGCGTACGACGTGTACGCCGAGGCACTCGACCGTCTGCGCTCCGCCCAGGCTGCGTCGAACGCGGCGCTCTCGGGCGCGGAACGCATGCGCGCGGTCGCGCTCGCGTCCAAGCTCGGCGAGATGGCTGAGACGTACCAGCTGTCCGTTGCCGAGGAGGAGCGCTGGCTCTCGTGGGCGGTCGAGGAGGCGCTGCGCGTCGTGCAGCAGGGCACCGGCGGCGCGCACGACAACGCGGATGCAAGCGTGGGTGCGGACGCGGACGCGCCGCTCATGCTGGCGGAGCTCGAGATGCCGCCGTGGGTCAGCAAGACCGACCTCTGTGCGCCGCTCGAGGCGCTGGGCCGGTTCTACTCGCGCGAGGGGAACGTGGAGTAAGTGTGATGCGGTGCATGCGCGACCACTTCGCTTGGTTCACTTGGCACCAGATACGCGATCCCGCTGTACCTGCAAGCGATCAGCCTGCTTGTGCCGCCCGCATCAGCGAAGAAGAAGTCGACCGTTGAGGATCGTTGTCGGGGTGAGTGAATATAGCGACTTGGCGCGTGGCAGTGCTTGACAGGACATGCAGGGGCACAACTCATGAACAATCTCGCTGAGCTGACGAGCCGCGGGAAACCTACGGCCGCAAAGCAAAAACAGGCAGAGGCATGGGCTCGTCAAGGTCTGTCCACGATCGAGCAGACCAGGGCAAGGGCAGGCAAGAACGATGCGGAGGCAATGATGCTCTGTGAAGAAGCTTACGCCGCTGTGTTGTTTAATTTGGGCTCGCTGCTCGAGGTAACGCCCGCGCAGACGTTAGATGCAATCCATCGTCCTGACAATCCACACAATAGATGGGCGGCGATACCGAACAGTCCGGGGCATTATACAAACAGAGCCTGGACCAAGCCAAGAGTATTAAGATGCGGGAAGGTATTATGCAAGCACAAGCTGCGATACGGCGACTTGAGCGCGCATCACGAAAAGGCAGTACACTCTCTGACTCACATTGAGCAAGAAAGGTGTGTTCCGCACATAGATACAGCGTAAAATAGTGGGCGTCGCGCTCGATCATGACTCCTCCGGCACGTCCTCCACGCGCGCGTTCCGACTACTCGGCCGTGAGCTCCCCGAATCCGCTTCAACAACCTCAACGGTCGTGGTAGTTTTCTGCTGCTCCTTCTCTGTACGGCGTTTCTTGCTTTTCTTTTTAGGCAGATCCCACTCCCACAAGGGAATGAAGGATTCAATCTATACATGGATTGGTCAGTACAGAGAAGCGTAGGCAGGGAAGTAGGGCACGCACAAATCCAACGTCCGCGAACAGTTTTGGGAATATCCAGATACCTGGACTCGCGACGATGACGGTAATGATGTAGAAGATGAGGCGAACGATTGCAAGGGCGAAAAAGAGGCTGACGAGGCCTAGGACCGCCATGCTGATGTACCACACGCCGAGGCGCATCACTGGCGGCCAGAGTGGGAACATGACGCCTGCGAGCATGACGGCGACCATCGCGACACCGCCAATGTATGTCGTCCATTGAGAGCCCTCGTAGAACCACGCGTAGTAGTCGAGTGGCGCGAATTGCTGTATCGGTGTGATGGAGAGCAGTTTGGGCGCGCTGGACGATGATGAGGACGCGCTGCCGCGCTCGACGCGCAGAAAAAACGCGAAGGGGAGGAGCCCAGCCATCACCTTCATCGCGTCAGCCTCCGAGGTGACGGGCGGGACGTTCTTCAATTTCGCATATGCCGGCGAGAGTAGTGCTTTAGCAGCCGATCGGCCTGGGTTTGTGATGAGTCCGGACATTCAGAAACAATTGCGGAAGATGGTCTGCGCACCTTTGAAGTAATCTATTCGCTTTCCGCTGAGGATCCCGACACGAACCTTCATGCCCGACTTGCTGCTACGCAGGAAGTTCACCACATTCCGGAGGTCTTGGGGAGCCTTCGCCTGCTGCTCCATGCCTAGAAGATCGGTGCGTATGATCCAGAAAGCCTTCCCTAGCCAGAGAGTGGATAACGGAGACCCGTCTGCGTCAGACAGGAACAAGAAAACCGAGAGTGGCGGGAGGTCTTATGTTGAGCTGGCGGCTGACTGCAAGTGCTCGTGCGCCGACACGTTTCTGTCATAGCAATTGTCCATTCGAACCGAACCGTCCGCGATATGGGCGTCACATGATTTGGTTTGCTCATTCGCCTTGCTCTCATAAGAAATCCGCCAGTTATTGGTATCCTAAGCGCAGCGCCGGGTTCAGGCTATTACACGCTGCTGTAACTTTCACGCGACACTGTGATCATGTCTCATAGGGATTTGCTTCGTATAAATGCTTGCTGAGATGGTTCATCTATTGTATGAGAACGATTGTAGGATATAAATGCAGTCTAGGACATCTCGTCGCCGGATATTGGGTTGACATCACGGGGAGAATTACGAACCGTGGTATCGATTCTCATACATTGAAGGCCTGCATTGGCTCGCGAAATCAAATGCAGTCGAGAGTTTGGCATCGCTGCTACTCCCTATGTCACGATGCAGGAGGCTCAAAGTTGGTCGAAGTAACGCAGTGTATGCCTAGTGGTCCCTGTCATCGGACCGTCATATTCAGCAATAAATGCATCCTGTTGGAGGTGTGGTGCGGGAAGCAAACGATATTTGGCGGAGTATGGCCCTACACTGAAGCTTCTGCGAGCGTGACACTTAGCAGAGCAGCAACTGACACTGCTGCAACGCCAGACACACGCCCACACGAGCGGGGGAGTTTGATATGTGACCATAAAGAGTGTAACTGGAGTACAGCAATAGAATCGGCCAAGTGATGCCTCATATTCCCTAGAACGGAAGCTTGGTGTAACTTGAGCTTCGGGGAGGGCTTGCTGGATTTGGCATCTTTCGACGATATGTCTAGAACCACAGTTGTAAGTAGCCTATGATTTGCACGTAGACAATGGATGCATACCTCCTTGAAACGCTGAATGCGCAGCGGCATGCTCCTCATCAGCTTTTCTGTCTCGGCCTTCCTCTTCTCCAGCGTCCGCTCCCATTTATGACCCTTGAACATCCTACGTCTGCCAGCGTACAGCCTGTTAAGGACATCGTCGGCCTTCTCCTTCACCTCACCCTCCCATTCGACTGGTCGCGTCCAAGCTCCCTCGGTCTCGGATGTGGGCGTAGCAGAGGAAGACGCAACCAGCCCCTGCAGCGCCTTCGGCCCAAGCCTCGGTCCGGGAGGCAGGAGGTGCAATGTGTTACTCGCGCGAGCTTGCTTGATGAGCTCAGCCTGACGGCGCAACGAGTATCTGGGCGGCGCCCATCGCCCTGACTCCGGATTTTTTTGCGGGAGGAAGGGATTAGGAATTTTCGGTATTGAGGCCGAGTCCTGAGCACCGCTCTTGGGAACAGATGCAAGCTCCCGCAGGCGGAATCGTTTGACGAGCTGCACGGCAGCCATAGTAGCGGAGGACGAGCGACGTCCCGGAAAAGGGAATTCACTAGAGGCTGTTAGACAACATTAACAAACAACCGCCTTCAATCCTCCATTCAACCTGTTCCCAAAATAGCTGCGGCATTGGTTCTGCCTATGGAAAGCAAAGCGTTCGCAATAACTATGAAACATCTGCTTCGGCTTTAGCACTATTATATCCTGTGTCTCGACCTGGGTTTAGAGCAGACATGTGCCTCTCTGCTTTCGAACTTGCCTCAGGAAGTGGAACGGCCACGACGCAATGTCGTATTGAGTGATTTCGTAATTGTGGCAAATAGTATCATATACTTCCCCTCAAGTGCTCACGCTGTGAAAGTGTGGCGTAGCTATTTTTGCAGGCGACGCCGTCGACGCGACCTTGTCATGACAATAACCTTGCCACTTGTAGCTGCCGCTTCGAATATTATCAGTCACAGATGAAGGTATGTACTCCATATCTAACGCTACAATGTAATACGCCAGTATCTCCTTTGCAATGATCAAGCGGTCAATTCGGCCCTGCTTAAAGCTCTACCTTGAAATTATCAGTGCCTGCAGTGTTCCCTACTCACCATTTTACCCATTCCCTACCAAAACGCAGTACGATAATCGAGTCCGCTTTGTTTCCTTGTTATGAGGTCAACAAATGCGCACTCTGTATATTAGAGACCTTCGTTTCACATCCCCGCTCTTCTTCATTGAACATTTGCACATACTCTGGACATCACCGCTGCTAAACTTCATTCACGACTCCATCGTTCTTCGCATAACAACTGATCGCGCCGAAGGAGATGAGCGTATGCTACATGGACGCTACTAACCTCCGACATGCTATTGCAAAGAAAAGTCCACTGGTCGGGCAGACATAGAATCATGGTACAATCAAAGACGCGCTTTTTGCATGCGAACATGTGGGCATGAGTGTGTCCGGTTGACTTGCCACTGCAGATCATATACCCGTGCCTTGACATGCGCAGGTCAGATCCGCAGCCATATGCTCTCAGTGAAGATCTACTGATTAACGTCTCACACGCCAGCATCTGAGCGTGGAACCTAATTGTTTGATGTCTACGTTCCCTACACGTTGGCAGTCGAAATAATATCGCAAGTAGGTGCACTGGCGCTATCTTCATTTTCATACCCGAACACGGAGCGAGAGACTGGCTGGACTACCCCATTTCTGAATTTGATTAGTTTTCTCTCACCGATCTGCGTCCGCGAAGATGCCTTCAAGTTAACTCTACCTCCGTTCCTGGGGCCGTACTGTGGTACAGCCCATCTTTTGATCAATCTCGACATTCATTTCCTCTTCCATTGTGTTCAGCTTCCTCGGCAGATTCTCTGACTTCGCACCGTATGCATAGGGCAACGATAGCGAAAGCAATGTCCAGACGGCTATTCGATGGTTGGAACATTCCATCAGCATTTTCCGGTAATGTAGCTTGCATCAACCTTTCCTGGACCTGATTCGCCGCAACGGTACCGCGATACCATCAATGCAGCCACTACATTCTTTCTTAGCGATGTCACTTTCCGATTTAAGGACAGTCTTTTCGTATGTTGATATCTTCTCATGATATCAACAGCACACTAGCTCACATCATCTGCATCGACTACAGCTAGGCTGCAATGATGAGCCCGCACCGACGATTCTGTACATGGACGATAATTCGGTTTCTCCTTTCGTTCATGACGTCACTCCGCGAATTTGGTATGGTCAAATCGTCAAATGAGCAACTTCGGCTCCTACTTGTCTACCTGATCGCCGCACTATAGCAACATTCTTACATTGTCGCCCCAAATGGAGCAGCGGCGTATATATGAGAGTCACCGACATTCTCCAAGACCTGGGACGCAACCACACACTCCCCTGTCCATTCGTTCAATGCCTTCCAGGGAATCCGATACCAAGCCTTTTCTTCGGCGTCCCCTGCGGAAGATGACCACGGCCGAAGACTCGAAGAACATCCCCATCATTGGCGCGGGTCTCAGTGGTAGACATACTCGCCAAAATGCCTGGTTCTTAACCATGAGCAACCTATTATCGGCGACATCTGTACCCCGTCGCCATGTAATCCTCGTGTTCGGAGGTGAGCCGTCAATTCCGCCATCGTTGATGGTGAGCTCAAAGAATATATTCAGTTCCTACGTACCAGGACCTTGTCCCCTTACTTTTGTCTGGACATTACGCGCATTCTCTGGTGATTTTAGCCACTCACCAACCCCCTGACATTCCTCACATAATTCTGCCGGCTCTTCGGGTCCTTCTCCTTTCTACCCCGTTATCTGCAGAGAAATCTGACGCGGCACGCTATTTGGATGTCATGGCTCGTGCGGAACGTATTGCTTATGCTTGGCGCAAGCATGGCGGATCAGGAATCTCCGAGGTGCCGGAGGAGGACGAAGTCGGCTTCCGTTCGGATCCCCATTCGCCACGACGGGCTTCCGGCTCTGACATGGAGATGGCTCGGACAACTCCTACGAAGTCTATGCAATCCTTCCCCAAACGATCGTTTGACGCCTTAATCAACTTCATCGCGACTGATGTCCCTGATCACGCCGTCCTGAAACAAACCGTCCTGATCACGGCGATTAGTCGCCCCTTCATGAGCCCAGAGACACCAAATTCTACATCGTATAGCGGTGCCTATGCCAAATGCAAGTCACTCTTCGGTACAATCCACGTCCACAGCGGTCATAGGAGGTCGCAATCGGCGATTATTCCAAACACTCATCTTGAAGGGTTATTCAACTTTAAATCTTCGGACGTCAATCCCCTTTCCCCTACGACCTCACCTCATGTCATCCATCTCCTTCCACGAAGCGCCGCACAGCAGCCACGCCTAAGCTTGAAACTCGTGGAGAACATGGAGGCGTTCCTATCCGCTTTCGCTGCTACGGCGAATTTGAGTGGAATTCGGGAATCTGACATCCTCGGCACCGCTCGAGCCTTCATCATGTATGCGCCTACTTTTGGTGCTGCACTAGACTGTGCCTTGTCTCACCATGACACTCAAACACGGTCCGGCTTCATCGGCGATGGCTGGGGCTGTGAATGGACTGTCGCGGACGTGGTACTTTCTGGAGTGCTGGACGATGCCGTGAACCTGGTTGGTGACAAGAATGTACCATCAGACGGGCGAGCTTGGATTTCCGATCCTGCAGATATCGTCCTCGTGCAGACCGCCGGGCACGCACGCACGTTTGATGCTACCACCGGAAGTGCTCTCAATAAACAGTCAAGACGTGAGGGTATATACGTCCCTGCGCCCGAGGCCACTAGGGAACCGGAGAAAGCTCCAGCGCAGCGTCCGGAAACTCCATACTCCATATATTCCACGTCCTACGGACACTCGCTGATCGGTTCTTCGCCCCCCTCGTTCCATGAGGTTTCGCGCACAGCAGACGATCCATCTTCCATCGTTCATAGTGACATGTCGCCGCCAACCGCTTTCCCGGCAACGGCAGTTGAAGTACAGACTGACATGAAAGACAAGAAGTCATGGGGAGCTGGAATACCGCGACGCATTTCGATAGAGAAGGTGCAGTCCTTGCTTTCTGTGTGGAAAGAGCTCAGCGCGAAGAGGAGGCCTGCCACGGAGAAGGGCGAAGTGTCAGCTTAAGATATACTGACTGCAGACGAATGCAAGGCCAAATGAGCTGCTATCTTGAAAGGCTTATGACTGGGTTCACTTGCCTTTATGCGACCGGATACTGATGAAAATGTACACGTTATGATATATTTCCATAACTCTTGCGGCACGAACTGATATGCTAGTTACGCACTGTACGCATTTTGAACGTTACGCCTTATGGTTCTGTATTCTGGTCGTATTGTCTTCATATCGCTCTCGGAATGGACCATATCGTAAGCACTTGTATTCATTCCGTACTTCGACATATAAACCTTGCGGTGGAAAGCAATTAAGACACCGACATCGTGGGAATTTCTCCGATTCTCAACCTCGTTCCGCCAATGGGCCGTAAGGTCACATTGAATGTATCGCCCAAACAAGTATTCGGGCTGGTAGGCGGCCAGTCTGCATCTCCCAGCAGAGTTGGCCAGTCGATTTCACATGCACTGGCTGTCATTGACTGGGGTTGAGCTGCGGTGTCCCAAACATAGTACGGCAACTCGTCCACGCTATCCTCGTGGAAAACCAAGGTCGAAGGATCGATGGCAATGTTCCACGAGTCCGTCGCAAGCCAGAAGTGATCATGCGTATGATTGTCATACTGTGGCGCATCAAGACGGTTCCAGTCCAGTCCCACTACGAGGCGATCAACACTCACCAATGTTTCGTCAGATGGAGGAACGTTCGGTAGTGTTTCGATGAATTCGAGGGGTCCAGGCGATCTACCAGCGAGTGTGGTCAGTCATCCCGGGTGAAGCAATCATAGAGGCTGCATTACCTCATAGCATAAGTCTCCGTCTGATTGTGAGCCAAATCCACAGCGTAGAGGAGCGGTCCACGATACACGGCAATACTGCCGTTGCTCCTTGGTTCAATCTCAATCTGCATGTCAAGGTACAGGTCAATGGCCGTTTCCCCTGCCCTCACTTCGATGCTCTGGAGCGAAGTTGTCGCGTCAGGCGACAGGGCTCGAGCGTCGGAGCCATTGATGCTGATCGTGCTCTTCGACTGCGACCAGCCGGGGACGCGAATGTAGAAGGTGAACGGTGCAGAGGCGGCGATGGTGTATGACAGCGTGGAGCCGAAGGGGTACAGAGTTTCGACGGTCACTATGACCGCATCGGCACCGTCAACTCATTTGAATACGAAACAATACTGAATGCGGCGCACCATTAGCACTGACCCCGCTTGGCAAATCGGTCGATAATGTCGCAGGCCCGAGAGATACATGCGCGAGTGCCGTGCCGTTATCAGCATACAAGAAGCTGTTGCTCCAGAACTTGGGCCAGCCCTGCGGATGGTTCACAGTGCCTGGGATACATCAGTCACGCTCGTTCTAGTATCTGCAACCATGCATACTGACAGCAAGGGTAGTTCGGTTCCATTCCCATTACGTTGCTGTATGGGCCGTCGGTCCACACTACACCCTCACTATGGTTTCCTACCCAGATTTGGTTGGTCTGTTGCAGATATTGGTGCGCCCACCAGTCTGGAGTGCTCTAGTTGTCATTTGCGTTAAGAAGTCGTTCATAAAGGTCACCATGTGTACTTGCCTGAGCAGGCAGCGAGTTATACGCGATGCGTTCCAGAAGGTCAGCCCATTCGGGAGCCCCAAGAGTTGCATAATTCATTTCAAGGGATAACATGGTCTCCACGCTTGCGCAGTACTCGGATCTACCACATTAACCCATCGGATGTGCAGAATAACTTTTACGACAGAAATGCGTACCCTCGGGAGGGATGCAAACCTGCCAAGTGCTCATCCGTGCTGAAGATGCCTTGCGGACGGCCATGATATTTCCAGGTCATGTTGACACGAGCATAGCTGTAGTCGACGATGATCAACAAGAGATGAATGCAAACAAGAACCATAACATACGTGCTCTCAATGTCACTCTGGTCGCCGGTAATGCGCCACGCTAATGCCTCAGATTTAAGGGCTACAAACGCAAGTCAAGCTTCATATCCGTGGCGTAAACTGAGACGTCCTACCTTCCGCGACGTTGACTCCGTGACTTAGGTTGACAAATGGTTAGCATGCCCAGTGTACAGATCTGACATATCGGTCGAGACCTACTTGTGCATACCCGCCTCTGCGGCAGGCACAGCGGTCCTTGGAAATGTGCCATTATCGACGAATAGATCGTCCTTCCAAGAGAATCCTTGGGCGCGTGCAGCCTTCATAAGCGCGATGAGCTCGGCCTCTTGGCCGCGAGGATCGTTGTCATATAGCCATTGCATCACAAGCACGAGCTACCCAACACGATTAACGAGTCTCTCAAGAGTATATGGATATGTGCATAATTTACCTCTTCCCAACGGACTTGCTGATAGGCATATTGCTCACCCTCGGCTGCGGTCCCCAGATTGCCAGATGCGAACTTTTCCGTAGCATAAGTCGCAAAGTTATGCAGCAGATCAGAAATCTTCGTGGCCTCGCTTGGGTCGGCTTCTGCGTATTGCTTCATACCAGAGGCTTTAATAATGCGATCGCACAATCGATCACCGGACGTACAATCAAGCCAAGCATAGTCATGTATCGTGGCCATAGCAGAGTAGGCAGAGATGAGTCGAATGGATATGGTCCAAAATACCCAGAAGATTCCTGCGATGCGTACACATAGTCCAGGAACGACTTGGTGTGGTTGAGCAGCACTGGGTCCTCGAGCTGATGAGCGAGGGCAACCCAGCCATTACTAAAACAATATCAGCAAAGATCTGACTGGCATACTGCACAGCTTCCTTACAACCAGTACGGAGCCGCTTCCTGCATTTCACTGTATTCGAGCGGCCCTCCCCACCAGATGGAATCCCTGACACTGATCGAACCATTGTCAAAGATACGAGAGCGCAAAGTATAACACAGATACTCACTAACTGAACCATACCGGCTGCTGGCTTGCGAGACCATTCGCCTGCACTTTGGCCATATTTAGTGCCCAGCCATATGGCTTGACTGATCCCGTTGGGATTCGGGTAAATTTGGGATTGAGTACTGACCAGGGGACCTTGTTAGTATCCTGATAAGGTGATCAACCAATAGTACTCACGAGTTGCATTGCTGGTGGTAGCAGCAGAAATGCCTGCTAAACTTCCTAGAAGCACCGCCACGGCGCCAACCCTAATATTGAAGTACATCTCGGATGGAACACGCATGACAGGCGTGAGCGGGTCGACCACAGGAGGTCTCAATGCGCTCTGGTGCGCATGGCTCAATTCTTATAGGACTTAAACTAGATATTTCTCATCACCTGGCCATCGAAGTACTTCGGGAGCAATGGAACCATCGTTTACGGGCCGAAAGAATGAGACAGATCAACACAGCTGCTGAGCGGACTGCTGATCATGCGGACAATGAGATGACGGAAGGGGTTGCGGGGACGTATCGAGCGCATGCTACGAGTCAGATGAACGATGAGCATCTGAGAGCTCCACCAGGACGAATCTGATGTGACACAGGGTATGATCTCTCGTTCCGGAACCCTGATGAACGCCGTATGTCGCTTTAAATCAAGGTGTTCGATCGCGAAGCTTCGGAATAACCATACACCTGCGAGTACTGGGCGCGCGGCGTTGCTGAATGTACTTACCAGATTGCGGCGGAACGAACGGCCCTGTCGCACCGCGGAAGATCATGGCGTGACCTGCTTGCCTGATGTAATGAAGTGTGACGCTTCGCGTTTTCAACTACGCGAGGTCTGAAGGTCTGAAGTCTTACGGTGTGTCGGCACTGAGGTATTGAATTGTCAGGGAGGAAAACGATGATACTGATACTGATATCTCAATCCCAGGTAATCCAGTGATCCCGGACTGCCTGTGAGTTCATTAGGAGCGCCGGAGACGTGGATTTGGAATAGCTACTCACGAAAACATCCTGCATTGAATGGTGGAATTCGGATACAGGTGAGAGTCCTAGGTCGGTCTTGACAAGATCGCAATGTGCGTGTGTAGCACAAATGTTCTCACTGCCCATCGTATCTCGTCTCTGATAAGCGAAGGGGCCATCCTCGCGCAATGGTTAACGGGTTCGAGCACGGTGAGAGCCATGGCGGACAACTCGTCTACGCTTCGTGTATGAATTGTACGGGACCGTTCTCTCCTTCAGTGATTTTCATATCTGGCCTGACACCATTCCACCACTCCTTTGCCTTCAGCAACGACCGGTCCTGTTGCTTTACCTATGCATGGCGAATCGTCAGCCCTTCTAAACATCAGACATATTCAGGCTCCAGTCATACCTGCGGGACTGCTATGATTGAGTCGAGCGCGCAACGGATGAGGAGCGACTCTGACGGCGGATGATATATAGCTGCTCCAGGAATAGGCAATATGCTTTTGTCATCTTCCAATGGCTCGGTGAAGATCCGCGGAGAATGTATCTGCAGGGTCCGCTTTGTCTTCAGATACGTGAAGAGCGGCTTCTATGTGCGCCAACTGGATATTTGCAACCCAAGCTATTCGCGATTAGAACGGACGCACTTGGTGTGAGATCGCGCGATGTCGCCTAACGATCTCTTCCGCAGACATCTTCTCGAAGTTCAACATAGCATCCTCTCCTTGAATGGCGGGGGCACGTGGCGCGGCGGGATCAGTAGGCTGAGGCACTGAGACTGCCTGAAAGATGACCACACGAGCTCAGTGGCACGCCACGTTCACTTTTGGTGGAAGATCACGCACCTTCCCATCAATCATGTCGCGGAGTACAGAAACGAGTAGTTGACCCCCTTCGCGAGCTAAAGTATCCCGTAATGTCGGAAACATCTCCTCTTCTCCGATTTCCTACGTCGCAGCATGAGCGGTAGAGTTCTCGCCGTCAGATAACTGAACACGGCTGACCATACGCCTCTGCGCCCATATGGCACCTGCGTCGATGCCCTTCTTGCGCTCCATCATCTCAATGACGCACACACCCGTCTCGCGCTGCCCGTCTATCAGCGCATGCTGGATGGGAGCAGCACCGCGGTAGGCGGGCAGCAGGGACGGGTGCACGTTGAGACGTCGGGAGGGCTGGAAGAGCTGCAGGAGAGAATTAGGGAGAATCCGCCCGAAGGAGGCAGTGACTAGGATATGCGTCGGCGGGACGAGCCCGGTGGGTGAAGTAGAAAATGGGGATGGGGGCTGGTGATGTGATGGTCGTATAAGGCCGCATGAATAAAATGTGCCTAAGAAACGTCAAGACCTGCCATGTTTTGAAGGATGCCTTGTCAGGTGGGATGAAGTGTACCGGTAGACCAAGCTGCTGTCCCAAGGTTTTGAGTGGCGCTAGTATTCTTGATCAGTATGTGGCAATGAGGGTTTCCAAATTTGCACTGCAGAATAATCAGATTCCATGGACGAAACGCGTAATATTCGACCAGGGTCAGCAACGAAAGAGTTGCCCATATGAACCCTTTAGACAAGTAGAACGCGGGACTATGGAATTTCCGAGAGCGGTTACTCACAAATGGACAGCTTAGAGCCGCGTCTTCCCGTCTTCACATCAGGTTGAGTGACAATTACAAGTTCCTCCCATACGTCTATTTGCCGTCAACACAGACAATAGCTTCGTGCTACTTGCGGACGAACCTTTGTTACAATATAGCTGTTCCAAGACCAAGCAGGAGAACTCGTCCCGACCCAGAAACAAGACTTTGAATGGGGAATGAAAGGCAATATTCTGACTGTGTAGAGAGCGACGACAGGACACTCGTAGATGTTTCCGGATGTAAGCTATCCTAGACAATCCCCGTTCCTGGACTGGAGAGCGGCAGAATGCAACGTATGGGTACATGTTGCTCAAGTATGCTAACATAGGACACTGAGGTAAGTTTATGTAAACTCGAGAATCCAGACAAGGACGGCGGGAATAAACCCTTGCGATCCTGCACAGGCGACGCGTGCTGTCACAGAAGGAGAACGCGTGACGTCGCGGAGTGGGGACGCGATAGTCACGATTCAGCCTCTAATTTACAATTTTGCATTGTTTTAGCGAAGTACGTGATACCGACGCCGTCTAGTCTCAAAGGGTTGTCCAATTCTAGCAACTTAGCTAGAAGAGCTTCGTGACTTGTGCGACTGAACGCGCCACAACGCGTCCATTATGATCAAGCACTGAGCGGGCAGTTGTTATTACATAGAAATACACTTTCATACTGCCACAGTACAAAGACTAGCACAGGATCCTGTGTCATGGATCATGGGATGGGGTACGCGGTACAGTCACACCAATCTCGAGGTTCGGAAGAAGCCGCTACCACGCGTCACTCGTGCTGTTATCGTTATCCTCCGACTACACCTGCAACATTATCAATACCGTCAACTAACCAGGCCGGATCGCGCGCTGAGAGTCCAGTAAGCCATACATTCTCATTCTTCAGAGTCGATGGGCCATACTCAACCCCTCCTCTTTCCGTAGATACAATGAAATTGCTCGGTCTAGAAGCCTGGATCGAATGTGATGGCAAGCACCTCGACGAGTATAATATTGAGGTTGAAGGGAATCAAATCGCCTGCTGGGTCGCCAGCGAAGTTGAAAAGGTGCAAAAATGCTTGCACCATCTCATGTACACTATTCAATTTGCCTTGAATGGGGCTGCAGAACTTCTGCACTGCGATTACCAGCAGCGCCGAAACAGATTATTTTATTCGTTGCAGGATGGATGGATTAGAGGTTCAAACATTCATGATGACCTCCTCGAAGGAGTCAAAGATATCTCGCGTCTCTAAAGTCTACTCCGACCGTGCAGACGAGCTGAGACCACTGAGATTCTCCACCGTAACCACAACTGGTATATCCTGTTCACACATTGAACTTGCTATCACTAGCTCAGTTGTTTCAGAACCGCAGGATACAACGAATTACTACCCCGACAGCGATGATAAAGGATTGATCGAAATACAACTGTGGCGTGTCAAGAATGTGAAGACATCCAAGGAAATTTGGTCGCCGAATGGACGCAGTGAACTCCTTAGTTTGCGATCTGTGCCTGAGGCAAGAAAAGTGTTGAGCTCGCACTGCGTTGGGTATGGGATTGTACCTGGCTGCGTCAGAAGTCTCACGGGTAGGCCGATGTCAGGCTTGGAGACCCCATAGCCCAAGCAGACAAGATATACAAATGCACATACGATATAGTGGATGATCCCAAACGCGACCCTCCGTTCATTTCTTTTCGGTTCAAATACCGATCTCGAGGTAAGCCACTGTTATGTCAACGATAATTTAATTTATGTCCCTCGCTGAGTTGTCAAAAGAGATTCTGCAAGCGTTGGGAATAATTCCTCGCCCTCCTGTCCCGCAGCCTGCTCAGTCTTCTTCGGCAAGCACCAGCAGCTTAGGCAAGAGAAGACACGAGAGTATCCCAGGGGATAATACTAATGAAAGTCGAAAACGTGCCCTTCAGCCCTCATCCGGCTCTCCGGCCCTCGTCCGTAGCACCATACATAGTCGAGACCAAGCATCCGAGGAGCTGAAGCCTATTGTACACGTTAAGGACGAGAGTGGTGACGAGAGCGACGACTCGAGGTGCGTGGTAGTGGGCTCCATATACTACAGGCCCAGGTGCTGAAACATTTCATTAGACTCAATTTGAACTCATGCACAAAATGATGAAATCAATGAAGAAGCAGATTGATCGTATGAACGCAAAGAGGGGGGAGAAGCCATCTGCACGAGCAATGAAGAGGGAAGCTGCGACCATCAACTTAGGGTCCTGGAGCGGAGAAACTATTGACCTTACGGATGATTGAGCATTTATGTCTACGCGCTTTCATGGTATGTCTCTCGGAGAACGTGCTGGCATTACTCAATTTTTCTTTCGTTGACCTGCCAAAGGCGCATCCGCTACTGTTTACATCAGGATAGTGTTATATGCGCCTCTTCAGTCATGTCGGTTGTATGATCACTATGGTTCGTCAAATTCTGTATGGCTTCCTCATGTTCCTCTCGCATCGGCCTCGACGTACGAAATCGCCGAAGCTTATGTCGAATGAACGACATATTCGGTTACAGCGTCTTAGAACAGACAGCCAGAACTAAAGCTGGGTATGTCTCAGCTTGACTTCGATATCAAGCCTATGTACGGCGATTGTTATGGAACTCGAGAAAGCGTTTGATCACAAATGGACAGCTTGGAGCCGCGTCGCTCCGTCTTCACATCAGGCTGAGTGACAACTACGAGTTCTTCCCACACGTCTATTGCCGTTATGCAACAGTAACAGGCAGACAATAGCTTCGTGCTACTTGTGCACGCATCTTTGGTACGATATAGCTGTTCCAAGACCAAGCAGGAGAACTCGTCCCGACCCAGAAACAAGACTTTGAATGGGGAATGAAAGGCAATATTCTGACTGTGTAGAGAGCGACGACAGGACACTCGTAGATGTTTCCGAATGTAAGCTAGCCTAGACAATCCCCGTTCCTGGACTGGAGAGCGGCAGGATGCAACGTATAGGTACATGTTGCCCAAGTACGCTAACGAGGGTGCTTGAAATTGAGGTGATCTTATGTAAAATCGAGAACGCAGACAAGGACGGAATAAACCTTGCGATCTGCGCAGGCGACGCGTGCTGTCACAGAAGGAGAACGCGTGACGTCACGGAGCAGAGACGCGATAGTCACGGTCGCGTCTTACCAACTTCCACGCTCTCCGTATGATTCAGCAGCTATCTGCCTTTAATTTGTCAGCAATCATGCACTGTTTTCCAGCGAAGTACGTGATACCGAAACCGTCTAGTCAGAAAGCTGTTCAATTCTAGCAACTCACACCATCCACTTCGATCAAGAGATATTGATTGACCAGTATTCCAAACTCAGACAGCCGTACGAGCATCACATGGCGAAGACCGTCGGAATTCTGGGTCCTGCGGAGTCTGCCGCCAAAATCCCGATATTCAAACGCTTATACATGGCGAGCCTTTAGATATCCAAAATCTTGGCAGAGTAAGAAGCATATCACGCCGTAACTCGTATGACTGAACGCGCCACAACGCGTCCATTATCCAAGTTCAAGCACTGGGCGAGCAGTCTTTATTATGTAAAATACACTTTCATACTGCCGAAGTACAAAGACTAGTACAGGATCCCATCGTCATGGATCATGGGGTACACAATACAGTCACACCAATCTCGAGGTTCGGAAGAAACCGCCACCGCGCGTCACTCGCGCTGTTATCGTTATCCTCCGACTACACCTGCCACATACTCAACACCGTCACCTAACCAAGCCAGATCGCGCGCTGAGAATCCAGTAAGCCATAAATCCTCATTCTTCAGATTCGATGGGCCATACTCAACCCCTCCTCTTTCCGTAGATACAATGAAATTGCTCGGTCTAGAAGCCTGGATCGAATGTGATGGCAAGCGCCTCGACGAGTATAATGTTGAGGTTGAAGGGAATCAAATCGCCTGCTGGGTCGTCAGCGAAGTCGAAAAGGTGAACAATTGCTGGCTTTATCTCATGTACATTATTCAAGATGCCTTGAATGGGGCTGTAGAACTTCTGCATTGCGATTACCAGAGGTTCCGAGACAGATTACCGAATCCGTTGCAGAATGGACGGGTTGGATGTAAAAAAAAGTGATGACCTGCTCAAAGGATCTAAAGATAAGCCGCTTCTCCGGCGTCTACCTTGGCTGTGCAGATGAGATGAGACCATTGAGATTCTCTACCCTAAACACAACTGGTATATCCTATTCATGAATTGACTTGCTATCACCAGCTCAGTTGTTTCAGAACCACAGGATACAACAAATTACTATCCTGACAGCGATGATGTAGGGTCGATCGAAATACAACTGTGGCGTATCAAAAATGTGAAGCTGTCCGGGAAGCTTTGGTCGCCGATTAGATCCCATGAACTCTTTAATTTGCGATCTGTGCCCGAGGCAAGCAAAGTGATGAGCTCACACTGCGTTAGGTATGAGGTTGCATCTGGCGGCGTCAGTAGTCTTACGTGTGAGCCGATTTCAGGCTTGGAGATTTCAGGCTTGGAGACCCCATAAAAACCCGAGTACACAAGGGTTACCCAAAGACGTACGATGTGGTGGATAATCCCAAACGCGACCCTCCGCACATGAGTTTTCGGTTCAAATATCCATCGTGATGTCAATGATAACTTACGTTCCGTCCTCACTGAGTCCCCATAAGATATTTTGCAAGCGTTAGGAAGCTTCCTCGCCCTCCTGTCCTGCAGCAGGCTCAGTCTTCTTCAGCAAGTAACAGTAGCTTGGGAAAGAGAAGACACGAGAGTATCCCAGGGGATGACACCACCGAAAGTCGAAAACGTGCCCCGCAGCCCTCGCCCGACGCTCCAGCCCTCGCCCATAGCATCATACATAGTCAAGGCCAAGCATCCGAGGAGCTGAAGCCTATTATACACATCAAGGACGAGAGTGGTGACGAGAGCGACGACATGGATGCTCTCGAAGTGCGTGAATTGGATTTATTTGTGGGATTCATGTACCACAGGCCCAGGTGCTGAAATATTCATTAGGCTCAGTTTGAACTCATACACAAAACGATGAAATCAATGAAGAAACAGATTGATCGTTTGGATGCAAAGAGGGGAGAGCAGTCATCTGCACGAGCAGTGAAGAGGGAGGCTGCGACCATAAACTTGGGGTCCTGGGACGGAGAAACTATTGACCTAACGGACGAGTAAGCACTTATGTCTACGCGCTTTCATGGTATGTCTTTGGAGAACGTGCTGGCATTACTCAACTACCGAGTCGTTGACCTGCCAAAGGCACATCCGTTACTGTTTACACCAGGATAGTGTTACGTGCACTCCTTTCAGTCATGGATTGTATGATCACTATGGTTCGTTAAATTCTGTATGGCTTCCTCTCGCATCGGCCTTGCCGCCTCGGCAGACGAAGTTTATGTCAAATAAACATTACATTCCGCTACAGCGTCTTAAAACAGACAGCCAGAACCAAAGCTGTCATGGTGCGATTATGATATAGTGTGACATATACGTCACGAAGTCCCGTCACATGTTACCGTCACCGCTCACCGCGCTCAAGATGGAAATTCGATTCGTTGACAGTGACCTATCCGCCATTTTCTTCGACAACGACACCGCGCCAGCTAGCACCAGCTCTGTCGCTCATCTCTGCTGCCCACACCCACAACACTCTACGGGAACTGTAGAATAACCGCCGCACACCGTCATCCTCGTTTACCCATATCACGCCCCCCTCGCCCTCGCACGCGCAATCACATCTAGAACGTGCAAAAGCGTTGCTACAGACACTACAGCCAAATCCTCGAAAACCAATAATGGCACAACAAGCACGCCCCTCATCCTCTACCTCGTGAGATTTCTGGTTTTCAAGCGTAGCCGAATCATCTCAGACGAGTCCGTGAAGCCGTAGCGATGCTTGGAAGGCCGGCCTGCGTCCACCACCGAAGGACGGTCGTCCACAAACCGAAGATGTTACTGCAACAAAGGGCGTAGAGTTTGAAGACATGTTCATCCGCCGCGAGCTGCTGATGGGCATTTTTGAAGCCGGCTTCGAGAGGCCCTCACCTATCCAGGAAGAAGCCATCCCCATGGCTCTCACCAAGCGCGACATCCTGGCCCGGGCCAAGAACGGAACGGGTAAGACGGCCGCATTCGTTATCCCCTCCCTCCAACAGATCGACATCACAAAGAATAAGATTCAGGCGTTGCTGCTCGTCCCGACACGTGAGCTTGCGCTACAGACATCGCAAGTATGCAAGAACCTCGGGAAGCACATGGGCGTGCAGGTGATGGTCACGACGGGCGGTACCACCCTCAAGGACGACATTATCCGATTGTCGGAAACCGTGCATGTCTTAGTAGGCACGCCGGGACGTATACTTGATCTGGCGGGCAAAAACGTTGCCGACCTGAGTGAATGCCCTGTGTTTGTTATGGACGAGGCGGACAAGCTTCTATCGCCAGAGTTTGCACCGGTCATGGAACAGTTACTCTCGTTCATGCCGAAGGATCGTCAAGTAATGCTCTTCAGTGCAACATTCCCAATGATTGTAAAGGACTTCAAGGTCCGTTCTCGCTCTCTCTAATATTACGTATCTTACCTTGCCACAGGACAAGCATATGAGGTCGCCGTATGAGATTAACCTCATGGACGAGCTTACTCTCCGTGGAGTCACTCAATATTATGCCTATGTCGAAGAACGACAGAAGGTACATTGTCTCAACACTCTGTTCTCCAAGGTATGCTACGCGCTTTGCCGGCGCGATACCCTTCCTTACCCTCCATGCAGCTGCAAATCAATCAATCCATTATCTTCTGTAATTCAACGAACCGTGTCGAGCTGCTCGCGAAGAAAGTCACCGAGCTTGGCTACTCATGTTTCTATTCACATGCTAAGATGCTGCAGTCGCATCGTAACCGTGTCTTCCACGACTTTCGCAACGGCGTGTGCCGCAATCTCGTCTGTTCCGACCTCCTCACTCGCGGTATCGACATTCAGGCCGTGAACGTCGTCATCAACTTCGACTTCCCCAAGAATTCCGAGACGTACCTCCACCGTATCGGCCGTTCAGGACGGTTCGGACACCTTGGTCTCGCCATCAACCTCGTCACGTACGAGGACCGCTTTAACTTGTACAAGATCGAGCAGGAGCTCGGCACCGAGATCCAGCCCATACCACAGCATATTGACAAGGGGTTGTACGTTGCTCCCGGTGCCACCGAGGAGTCTTCCGAGCAGAAGACGCGGCCCGCACAGGGCCAGGGCCAGGCACAGCCCCAGCGCCAACAGACCCCCGCACAGTCTGCGACCCCCCAGCCGACCCAAGCGCAGGTGGTTTACACTAGCGCTCCCGCCGCGCGCCCGAATGGTAACGCAGCTCCCCAGGCACAACAGCCACAACGAGCAACGTACCAGGCGTCAACATATCGTGGCGGTGTACCCGTCGCACGATGAAGATTGTGGGACCGGCTGGTCTCCGGTCAGCTGGTCATGAAGGTTTGATTGATGATGAGCGCGTGGGGGTGGTTGGGGGACAGCGTGCGGAGGGGAAGAAGAGAGGAGGAGGACGGAGGAATAACAGCAAGACCGACCCACGATTTGACTTCTGTCCGCGACCGTCACACGGCTCTACCACACCGGGGAGGCTCTTGTATCATATCGGCGCATCGTCTGGAACACTCGCATTGTCGCAACTATATTGACACACATACCAGCCATGTCCAGGCGCATGTCCCCCGCAATTCTTTCCGGCTGTCTGACTAGTCTATCTATCGTATAAGGTTACTCGCTTTTACTGTTTCGCCGCTACTATCCTCCTTTCGAGCCCATCTGCGATGTAGTAGACCAGATGATTGTTGCGAATAGAATGACTTTCGTGGTCGGTCTATAATTGCTTGACCAGTTTGAACTGCGCGCCCAGCCCTTTCTCACCGACAAAGATGCGGCTATGCGCTGTTGGTCTCGTACTTTTCCACAAAATCTACAACGATAGTTTCTTTTTCTTCTGACCAACCACCTACGCTGCGTCGCAGGCGTTCCTGCAGACAATCCGCGGCGCAACTCGCAGCTGATCCTCACGAGTAAAGGTGCTGGCCAGCTTTCCGGACGTTCTGACATGTCCAGAGGAGACTACACTCGACTGCCGCTTCATGCCTTTTCAGAAACGACGCCGCGACGACGCTCTCTCTCAGATGGCCGCGCAATCTCGCCTGTAGACGAAGACGACTTTGCCATCGAGCCGCCGCATCGCTGGCGGCGCAACTGGTACGCAGTGCGACACAACCTGCTCCGGCCCCGGACCATCATCACCATCCTCAAGATTGTCGTGCCATGCGTGGTGCTGATCGTCCTCGGCGGGCTGCTCGTCTGGGAGCCGCACATCGAGCTCGCGTTCTACTCGCGCGAATGGATCCAGAGCGAGATCGAGCCCGTCCTCCCGCTGTCCGGCTGCTTCGACCCTGCGCGCGTCTCCCCGCGGTACAACGTGAGCGAGGCCGTGTACGGGCCCAAGCGCACCGAGGTGCATGCAGGGCTCCCGCTCCGGCTCGGCTTGGACTGCTACGAGTTTGCGGGCACGATCCGCGGCAGCGCGGACGCGGCGACGGGCGGGGAGCGCACGTTCTTCCATACGTACTGGCGCACGGACCTCGCGCCGTTCGGCGCGCGTCAGGAATGGATGCTCAAGTCGTTCTTTGCGACGCAGGACGCGGATGCGACGCGCCTTATTCTGTGGTCGAACGGCGATCTTTCGGGCAACGCAATCCTGGCCGAGTGGTTGAGGAGGTACCCCGACGCGTTTGAGCTTCGCGTCGTCGATTACGACGACCTTGCGAGGGGGACCGAGCTGGAGGGAAGCGAACTTCTGCGTGTCACCGACTCACGCGCGTGGATCGACGGCGACCTAGTGCGCCTGCTCGTGCTATGGGCGTTTGGCGGAGTGTGGGTGGACATGGACTCCTTGCTGACGAGGGATCTCTCTCCCTTGCTGGAACATGAATTCGTCACGCAATGGGACTGCTATGGTGCGTGTTAGTTTACTTCACCTGCCCCTCGTGCTAACTGGCAAGCAGACAAGCTTTACGTGCCATTCAACGGCGCCCTCATGCGTTTCCGACAACATTCTCCTTACCTATGTGAAGCCTTCCACATCATGGTCACCTCACAGCCTCCACGCAAGGGCACGACTGACTGGGGTGCGACGCTCTACCTCAAGCTCTGGCGGCGGCTCGTCGCAGCGTCGATTCCGCCCTTCAAAGTACTCCCCTTCTGCTTCTCCGACGGGCGCTCGTGCAGACTCGACAACCGCCTTCCGGACCCATTTGCCCCCGATCCCGCAAACGGGCAGTGGACCGGCGGGTTCGGCAGGGAGGAGGGCGGCGGGCTGGACAATGCGCTCGGGCGTGTGTTCTCTGTGCATCTGCATAACCAGTGGGAAAAGGCGTATCCCTCCGAGGGCTGGGTCGAGCGGCTGCTGCTCAGGCGGTACGAGCAGAAGCTCGAGTGGACACGCGACCCGCAGGACCTCTGACGCTAGCACACAAGCTCTCGGAGTCTAACACGCTCGAGCTTTGGGCTCTGCGATTACTTTCTGTGACGATGGGTATTTATACTGCTACATATTCTGGAACGATACCAGCTGCGTAATGGGTAATATTAGATGTGCTGTGGACGCGCATATAGCCAGCTTTTAGCTTTGGTAGACTACAGATCTGGCATGCGCCGGACGACCCTGCCCTCGTTGCGGACGTGCTTGCGCAGCTTCTCCAGCAGCGCCGAGTTTGCCCACCGCTCTGGCGGCGTGCGCTTCTCGGTTGCCCAGTAATAAATATCCCAGTCCGGCTCGTCCAGCAACTATGTAGGCAACGTGAGAGATTACGCAAATAGACGGGAGAACTCGCCCGGACGCACTTTGTCGAACTCCTTCAGCTCCGCCTCGTTCATCGTCGCAAGCTGCTCCCGCGCGAAGGTGCTGAGAAGCAGGTCGCTCTCGAGGGTGCCTCGCTTTCGCGCCTGGTAGACAAGGCGTGCTCGCATTGTCTCGACCTTCTCGCCCGGGCGGGGAAGTGGCTCCGGCGGGGGAGTGTCCGGCGGTGTTGCGGTCGACGCAAGATGCTCAGGGGTATTGGGAAGGAGCCATGGGTCGGCCGAGCGACGTGCGGTCGTTGAGAAGAGACGGTTCAGCAGCACACGGCGGCAATGCAACAAAGTGGGGGCGACTGCAGACATTTGAGGATGTGGCTGAAGCTGCTCAAGGAGGCGCTGAATTTGAGAAGACCGATCCCTCCAAAAGCGCTCGTCGGCGAATGACGGTCTTACGCTCACGACGAAAGGGGAGAAGGCCATTTAATCGATAATGCGTAAGGTATGATTGCCTATTTTCACAATTGAAAAGAGAGCAGAGAGCAAGAGAAAGGAGGCCAGCAGAGCTTGAGTACAAGAGGAGAACGAGAGAAGTGAATGGACAGAATGGAATGGGGTTGGAACACTGGCGCGGCATGGATGGTGAATGTAGCGTCGACCTGATGCGGGAAGAATTTCTATCAGAATACTAGAACAATGTCCGCAATGGGTTGAGCCAAATAGATAGGTAGAATGGAGTCGCAGACAAGTACAGCGCGTGCGGAATCATACAGTGGGCGGTCGAATCGTGCGGACAAACGGCCTGCGTAGACATCGTAGGTGCTATGCGTGAGTCCATGGCATGCGTCGTGGAATTCGTATTTTGCTGTCGCCTCCCTCCAGGCCGCATCTGCTGCCGCGTCGCTGCTTCCGCCTAACAATCTGTTCGGTCCTATCCAGTCGACGACACCCGCTGCACTGCGCCCGCAACTGTCCATCGTACCCATCCCGTAGCCCGCCGCTCCTGTTCCAACCGACCGCCGCCCATGTAACCGAGAAACCAAAGAGAGACAAGGAAAGGAAAAGAGTGTATGTGACGGAGCGGCGCAAGATGAAGGGAAGTACTGACAGGTACAGCCTCAACCCATCTTGCTCGCATCCTTCTTCTTCTGTTTGCGCGGTGGTGTCACCGGTCGACCCATATTGACACCGCCATATGGATACTTTGCTTTCTTCTCGGCAGGTTTCAATATCTGCGTGTGAGGCGCATATTAATATTACGCGGGTATGACGAATACACGACGTGACACACCTGGAAGGAGCACAACAGTGTTTCGTCCACACTCATCATCGCACCCGCGTTGTCAAACTCGCCGCAGTAATTGGGCGCAGAGAACAATGTCACCAGATGCCTCTTTGCAAAGAACTCATAGCCATCTTCCACGACCTGTGGGAGCGTCAGTTACCATCGTCGCCTGGTACAAATGGTATTCGCACCTGATGCGCTCGACATATGAGGTCCATATCGTGCTTCTGTAAAAACCGCGAGACAACGTCCGGGCCAAATGTGAACGAGACTCCTCGATCGTTCTCTGACCAACCCGTGATGTCTTTGTCTGGGTCGGACCATAGGAGATCGCACAACAGCCCTGGCAAGGGATGTCAGCAGACTGTACGCGCGTCCATTAGCAGTGGCCCTTACCTGTATCGGGGACGTCTGTGGGTCGCATCACTCTCCGGATCTGCTCCATCGACTGCAAGTCGGGTGACAGCCCGCCGTGCATGGTGAAGATCTTCTCATCGATGATGGCTGCAATGGGTAGACAGTTGAAACAATCCGTGAACGTTTTCCATAGCTTGATGTTGTATCTGCGCTTGCCTAGTGACGACAAGTGACAAGGGGGGTCGACGACAGTTGAGTGAGGAAGAAACGGGGCACAACGACGACGTACATTCATCATAGAAACCGTAAATTCGGTTGATGCTGGCACACTCGTGGTTCCCCCTCAGTACAAAGAAGTTCTCGGGATATTTAATCTTGTATGCCAGCAAGAGACAAATGGTCTCCAGCGACTGTTTGCCACGGTCGACGTAGTCGCCAAGGAAGAGGTAATTTGCTTCTGGCGGGAAACCGCCATACTCAAAAAGACGAAGTAAGTCGTAGTATTGGCCGTGTATGTCGCCTACCGGCGCGTGGATCATACGTAGTCAAGCGAGCGGACGTGTTAGCAGGAGACAAACAGCGCACCGCATATCTTGATGGGAGCTTCGAGCTCGAGAAGGATGGGCTGGTTGATGAAGATCTCGCGCGCTTTTGTGCAGAGGTACTTGATCTCGTATTCTTGGAGCTGCACGGGCCTGCCTGGACGGTTTCCGCGTACTGCGGGGCGGGCCGCGGTGGGTGAGCGGGTCCAGCGCACGCGTAATCGGGTCACCACTCACCCTCGAGGAGCCTGTCGATGACCGAGTCGAGGTCAATCTCAGTTGCAGAGTCCGCCATGGGTTGCCACTGTCAGAGTGATCGTGGATGCGGTCGTGAGCGCGGTCGTTGCTGGCCGTGAGGACTGTGGTTTTGGTACGATGACTCGGGCTTTGAAAAAGAAAAATCTGATACCGCAGGCCGCAGCGAGCGGGGCGCTAGATGAGAGTGCGAGAAAAGGTGTGTCGGTGGTCAGCCGGCGTGAGGACCAAGTGACGGAAATTTGAGAGTGGAAGCGTACAGATAACGAGCGTCGGATGATGTGACCTCGCCCGGCGGGCGCGCCACACATCCCGGCGGAGTAAGCAGCGGAGTTTCAATCTCTCTTGTCTCGGCTTTTCACCTTCACGACTGCGGCTATCCTGTTCTAGACTTCAATATGCCTGCATAGCTTTTTGCTAGCTTTGAACGGCTAGCATGCGCTGAAACAGGAGCACAAATCTTTTTGTCACAGCCAGAGAGCCAGAGACCGTCGCGGCGCCACAATGCCGTGCAACTGTGGCGTGCTGCGCGTACGGTCCACAGATCGATAGAACTCGGCCTCAAGAACCCTCGATGCTCTGATCAATCGATGCGCGTTTCCTTTCTTTCTCTCGTTGCCGGGGTGTTGTTTGATATTTATCATATCAGCAGCGACCGTTGTGTGTGATTGTGGGTCCTAACAAGGGACAGTGTCATTGTTAGGCCACATAGTCGTTGTATGCGGTATACTTGCACTGCTAGGAACGTGTTACACTGTCTATAACTCGCACCCTAGAAGGTTTCTCCTGAAGGCAGGCCTCAGGTGTGCAGAAGGGTTTCCGTGTTCATGCACGTTCGGACAACTCTCCGCTTCCGATCCCCATATCAACATTGCTCCTTCAATCTTCTCGCTTCTTGATAGCCTGCTAGTTTGCCAGCTGGACAGACTAATCGATATGAAACATTGCAAGCGTGGCAATCGATGTACCCGTGAACAGTCGCGGACGAGTCGTGCGGGCACCCTCTTGGAAGCAACGGGCTTCAATTTCAAGCCCCCCGGCACGCTTTACGGTCTCATGATTGCACAATATCGTCTGCAAGTTCACTTCATCAGTCCTGATTCAATTGCGCCACCCGTACTTAGTCGCGCCATCCAACGAGAGTCTCCTTATTCTCTATCACTATCATTTAGGTAACAACGTGCATGCAGGCCTCTCCATACTCAGTACATCTCAAGAACAAGGGGAGAGGATAAAGAGGAAGCTATACCAGAGAAGCGATAAGCGGGAGATGCTACCAGAGATGTAGGGTATGGACAGGAACGTGCAGACGTTACAGAGGGCGTGGCTGTAGTACTACTAGTAGACAACAGCGAGCGGTCGTGACTCGTGACTTGGCGTACAGGAACAGACCCAGCGGGCAGATGAAGCGCACACAACTATACAACAGCATTGATCCAGAGCGACGACAGTGAAAAGTGGCAGACGCGGTAGGTAGCAAGTGGAACCAGGGGGAGCTGTGAGGTGGACTGACAAGGGGCAACACCTGCAGGGACCCAGAGAGCGTATTAAGCGGTTACTGTAGAGCTTGAGGTATTGTTAGCAGCTGCAGTATTACGGTTATTGTCGGGAGCGCCAGCGGCGGGACGAGGTCGTCTTCGACGACGCCTACGTATTCAATGTGAGCAAAAGAGCCACACGCGAGTCTGTGAACATACCGAGGGAACATGGGGCCCTTGGGCATTGGCCGCTCATCAAGATCAAGCGCGATGTTCGTAGCTGCTTGGATGCCCTGCGCAAACGTCAGTTCCCAAAGATACAACCTCATGAAATCACAGAATATGACCTCTATCCAGTCGATAACAGACGCGACATCCTGCGCCTGCAGGAGGAACTGCTCGCCTTCCATGCGCACGCGAATGACGTTCTTGCGCTTCGTGTAATCACTCGCAAGCCCGCTCTCCGCGTGCTGTAGCGTGTACGTATGCATCAAGTCCTTTTCTGAGGGCGGCGGTATGCTCTTCGCCGACCCGGGCTGCGAATGATCGGACAAACTGGATCCGGGAAGCAGGCGGCTGCGCGAGAAGAAAGAGGCGTTGTCATTGCCCGGCGGCGAGGAGCTCGGATTCGCGTTCGAAACAAAGCTTGAGCGCCGAGACGACTGCAGCTCCGCTGACGCGCGCGGCACGACGGATATGAGCGAGTGTTCATCCGGTCGTGCGTCGGTGCTTCCGCGTGTTTGGTGGCCAGAGCCGCTGCCATTTTGCTGACTGCTCGACGTGCTACTCCGACCGTTAGTAGAACTGCTCCCACGATGGTGGCTGTGCGCTCGATTCGGGTGCAAGAGGTTCTGCAATTTTGAGCGCGTAGGTGACGGCTGCAATGGTGGCGTGTTCGCTTCGGTCGTTTCAGGCCGCGACGACGGTGGCTGCTCATCACCCTCGTCCGCCTTAGGCGGGCGCTCCCTCTCGCTCGTACCCCGGCCCCTGATTGCACTGACTCTAATCCCGGACTGGGTCACGGCGGTTCCGTTCGTGGTAGTGATGTCGCCGACGCCGACCTTCTTCTCCCACCATTCCTCGATCGCACTGACGCCCGACGCGCCGGGCGGACACTTGTACACGCGGAACGCGGTACCCTCGAGCACGCAGAGTACGCGCCGCCATTTGCGATCGCGCGCCTGCACGCCCGGCGCGATGAATTCGAGCTTGCGCGGCATGACTGCCACGAGATGGATCGCGTTCGAGTACGGCGGAAGACGCTCCTGACCCTCCTCGTCGCGCGGTTGGATAATGGGCATGAACCGCGGATGGAACGACGGGTACGGTGGAGGCTCCGACGTGAGTCTATATGTCGGTAATGAGCGCTGCCGCCGAAGGTTCGGCGTCGCAGGTAACACGTCCTCTGCGGGCCCAACGCGGGGCTTGAACGCGTCTGTTTCATGCTCTTCGATGGTGGGCGGACCCGGGAGTACTTTGCTGCGCCGCCGCTCGGCGGTGATATCAGGCGTTGGTGAAGCCGCGGCCAGCTTTTCCCTTCCGCGCTTCGTCGATGTCGAGAGGAGGTCGACCATACTCCGGGACCCAAGATGATATAGCCCCGGTCGCGGAGACCCTGGCGGCATGGGTATGACCTTCGGCCCATTCGCCAGCTGTGGGGTATACAGCGATGACGAGGCTCCGAAATAGTCGGACGGGCGAGGAGTCTGTGAAGGGGAGTGGCTGCGTGCCGTGTCTCTGCTCTCGAACTTCTTGGCAGTGAAGTAGTCGATAGCAGTAGAGGACGACGTGCCCGGGCGCACGCGCGGAGTGGGGAGGAATTCTGGCTGAGGCGTGAAATAGAGGCTGCCATGACTAGCCTCGGTGTCTTCCGTCTTCGCTAAGGACGCTTGCGCACGAGATGAATTAGGGAGCGCAGATACGCGATCACCACGTGATTGCGGCGTATCTGGCGACGAAGAGGTCATTTCGGAAGTGTCTTCTGCATACTCTTCATCGCTCGCGGCTCCGTCTGCCTCCCGCGTTCCAGGGCTGCCGTCATGATCCTCGCCCTCCTCATACTCCTCATCATCGTCTTCCAAAAGCGCATTATCGTGATCTGCCTCCTGTTGGTGTTCGCTCGGACCGCGCATAGGAAGCGCGGGAATGCTCCGCAGAGGCGCCTGCTGACGGGGACGAGAAGGCTGAGAAGGCGTGATTGGGGGCAGGGTCGGCAAATTGAGTATAGGCATGGGCGGTTGCCGCGGCACGATGGACGGTGTCAATCGTGCACTGCCCTTGGCGGCGAAGCTCGCCATCATAGGGGCAGGCAGTGTAGCGAGGCGTGGCGGGAGGTTGCGTCGGTCTGACAGCCCGGGGGACACCTGTCCAGGTACTGTTGCCTGTGAGGACGAGGTTGCTACCGAGGCTGCCCCAAGGGAAACTGTGCGCGTAGGGAGCGTTTGCACCACAGGGCTTAAGGTTGGGGTAATGCTATTGGGCGCATCTCCCGGGGCGGTATCTGCGGATTCCGCCGGGCCCGAGGATGAGGATGAGGATGAAGGAACCGCTGCCTCGACAGAGTGTCCTGGCCGCAGTGACGGCGGAATGCCATCCAGGACGTGCTCTCTTGACACCTGCGTGACACCATTCTGCGGATGCGATTCAATCTCGGGAGTACTTCTCACAAGCGCGGCCGCCAGAAAGCTATGTTCCGATTGTGCGGAGTTGGCAGCGAGCGATAGCTGCGGCATTGAAATTGCTGTGCGAATCTCATCCCTCGAGTCGGCTCCGTTCTCAGAAGAGCTGCCAGTAGGCGATTGCGAATGCTCGTTTCGTTCAATATGGATGGCAGGGTGCGCGGTGTTCAACATTGCGACCTTGGACCCAAGGTCCATCGAGCGAGCACTGCGTGCGTACGAATTTGTCGTGCACGCGCCAGCTCCAACGAGCTGCTTATTGTCGCTGCTTTTGCGCCGGCCGCCTCGAAACCCTGGGACCTTCCTCAGGAAGTGGCTCGTGCGGACCTGCTAGCAGCTCGTGAGAAGGCCGGGTCGCTTTCGAACTGTACACTTGCCAGAAACTGGGGAGCTCTCACATCAGTGACTGACTGAGTCCGGGGCGACTCTTGGACGACCGTTGCCGCACGGCTCGCCGACATGAAGTATAGATTGTGGGTACGGTTATGTTGGACCGAAGTCCGAAGCGGTGAGGTAGTTGCGTGAGATGGTATCTGACGGTGAATATATCGTTCGAGAAGTGACCGACAGAGAACGAAGCCAGCCGCCGAGTCGAATGGGATACCCCGGGTGGAGAGCGAATGGCCAGGACCGCGGCGCGGGTCGGACAGGATATGACGGTGGTATGGCCTCTGATGCGGGTTAATCGCAAGCACCACTATGTTTAGCCGGCGTTTGCTCCGCTCCTCGAGGGGCGGCCCAGTTCACGAGGATGTCCTATGCCTAGTCTGTATCAGGACATCGAATCGACGCTAAAGCACATACCAGGCAGTTCGACAAGATCTCCGAGCAACCCACTAGACTGCGCTGGCGGCAATACCACTGCGGAGTGACGATATGGTGGAGGTACAGATTGAAACTATTAACCGCTCGGATATAAACTCCGAGATAGTCCTTCGGCGTCAGCATAACAGCGCGAGACGGTATGCGCGCATACCTGGATGGATTATTGCGAATCGAATTGGGACGTTGCAAGAGAGAGAGTGGCTTGAGTGATTTACCCAGACTGGGCCTCAGTGGAAGATGAGATCTGGATTCCACGAGCGATGGTCTCGTATAGCGCAGTAGCAATCGTTTCAAAGCGCTAAACATCATCAGTATGGATGTAAGGAAACGTTTATCATCTCAATGCCAAATTCGATGTCAAAACGTGATTTTCGCTCATTGCATGAGAAGCTACAAGTACTTGGGCTTTGTGCTTGGGCTTTGATTTATATGGGCATATACATGCTCATAGCCTCCGACTAACCCTCACGCTAACCCACAGGCTCTAATGATAACTACAGGCTCCCATTGAGTTACATTCCATGATCAAGATCGTCCACCTAGGCCTGGGCCCGGTAGATATCAAAACCCTGCTTTGCAGCAACTGTAATCACTCTGCATGTCAGGATCTTATTCTGGGCCATGCCACCGACCTGTGACCCACATACACCGTGCGAGCCTCCGCCAAATTTTCCTGTTGCGTGTGGACAGCATACTCTGGTCTGCCGAGCAGCGGCCACATTGAATCACCGCGGCATCGGGCTGTCTCGGGGAGTCACATCGCCACTCGGACGCAGTCTGTCAGACCGCCACCCGAGCCGCCAATCTGGCCAACTCAAATCGACCCAGCAAGACCAAAATGTCGGCATAGGTCGGTGTATGATACGCGATCCCGCTGCGATCCACGACAGGCGCGCCGAGACTCGTCCAAGCCCGCTCTCCGAGCCGTCTGAGCAAGTCCGCAGTCGAGCCGCAGCTTTCGCTTGTCGCGAGCTTTTTACAGTCCATGTCGTCACTGACACAACCTCGTTTCGGGGTTCTACTTGTCCATGGCAACGTTTGGAATTCGCCGAACGCATCAGCGGAGACAGGCTCGAGAGGACCAAGAGCGTTGTGATGCTTGGACTGAATTCCGCAGCTGTATCTCACTGTCGTTTTAACTTTGTCACCTGCATAATCTTAGGGTGCATTCGCTTAGCGGGATTGCGGAAGACCTATAAATAGCTCGCGTGCAGATATGCCGATCTCATCTGTCTGCGCTCTGAAAGATCCCTGATCCGGATTATGACAGATGATAAATGACCACGTTCGTTACTTACATGCGAAGAGATGAGGATGATGAAGAAAGTCGTATCTGTAACGCGTTGAGAGGGCGACACCAGAGAGGTCGTGGACCGTGTAGTACGAGGAAAGGTGAGATGTACGGCAGTCGTTGCAAAAGATAGTAGTAGTCATGAGAAGGCAGGGGTATTATGAAAACGACGGTACCCGCATCGAACGCGATGTCGCCACTACCTCGACGCGCGCAGGGAAGTGTCCGCGATGTGATTTACAGGACAACGCAGTGGTGCTTCTTGCCACCCTTGGGCCGACTGAGGAGCGCAGCGCGCGTAGCGTACTGGAAAACCTCACGAACACCCTCTCCCGTCCTAGCTGAGCATTCCAGGTAGTGCTTGGCGCCAATCTTCTGTTGCACAGCCATACCCTGTACAATGCGAGCGGTCAGCTCGGCCGTGTCTCTCAAGCAACAGCGCCATCAAGTTGCGAAACGATGCAATGCTGCGCAGGCACGTGCGCAGCGGGATGTAGGCGCGCGCCGTCGCCGGCGTACCACTACCATCGAGACGACTGCCTCATAATGCATGGAATCGCAGCCCAACTTCTGGCCATGCATTATGAGGCACGATGTACGATAGGATTTAATTTCGGCGATGCGCGGAATGGCGCTATCAGGGCCACCCTTCGTCGTGCACGATAGAAAATCATCATACATCACGAGATTATGCTGATCAAGTAATTGGCTGTATTGCAAGGCGGATACGTTACGCACCTCTTCAGGAGTGACAGGCCGCTGATTCGTCTTCCTCAGTTCCTCAATGACTCTTGCGTCACGACGTAAATCCTTCTTGCAACCGACGAGGATGATGGGCAGACCGGCGCAGAAGTGCATAACCTCCGAGATCCACTGTAGATACGGAACGCGCGTCGATGTGCATGTCAATCGATGTACAGATGAACACATATATGAACGACGCACCTTCTCCTGGACGTTGTCGAGGGAATCAGGCGAGTCTACCGCGAAACAGATGAGGATGACGTGGGAGTCGGGATAACTGAGCGGCCGGAGACGATCGTAGTCTTCCTGACCGGCCGTATCCCATAGCGCGAGCTCAACGTGCTTCCCATCGACTTCCACATCGGCGACGTAGTTCTCGAAGACGGTGGGGACATAGACCTGTGCAAGGTCTTAGCGCCAGCGCCGAAACACACGAGCCGCACGCATGTCGCGCCACACACGTAAGTGCGGTGGCCGACATATCGCTGTACGCACCTCTGGGAATGTGCCTTTCGAGAAGACAATCAGCAAACAGGTCTGTGGGCCGCGCAAGCGTTAGTGGTGGTACGACAACCAAGACCAGGCGCGCCCGATGCTGACCTTTCCGCAAGCACCATCACCCACGATGACCAACTTCCTACGGATTTCAGACATTATATAGATGCACTAGTTGAACAAAGGAATCCGCCGAATATGTGTTGAGGAGTATCGGCGAGTGCAGAGGTCGTTCAGGAGACGTTGCTGGAGGTTGCTGGGCGATGATAGGAAGCGGGCTTTTCTGCGGGCTTTTCCGCGGGCTTTCAAGTTTCAAGTTCAACCTCACTGCCATACGCAGCAATTATCATTTTTACGTAATCCAAGGTCTGTGCGTGAGAACGTCTCCTGCCTATCGTTCTAGTGTCGGAGACCTAGCAACCCATTTCAAACGCAGTTCTGCCTTCCCTGCATGTCCATGGCCGAACCGCACTTATGGCCGCGCGGCGGATTTGGCCCGAGCCACCTTTATGTGCTCGCCATGCGCAAATGGCCAGTAAATAAATCATCCATCCTCAGATCGCGATGCCGATCTGCTGGGTCGCGGCGTGCATGGCGGTGCATACCTCGCATCGCCTTATGAGCATGTACATAGGCACATATGTTCCTGGGCAACCCAGTCAGCCAAGAAACATTACACGGCCTCTGTTCAGCGCGTGGGCTTGACGCTCCGAAGCTGGTCTATGCGGGCGGCACTGTCAGCACTAATGACGAAGTGGAATCCATGCAAAACATGCCACCGTAGTCCGGCCCACGCATACGAGCTGGTCTTGTCCCGGATACTTGCGTACGGCGTCGTATGTTCACCTCTTCGCTCCAGAAAGAAATGAGCAACTGACACGCTCTCAACACGTAAGAGAGCTCACCTGCGTACGACTTAAGTGAGCCACTTGGTACCTCGACCAAAGAGTGAGATCATCAGTTTTGCGGAGACGTTCGTGCCTGCTGAGAACAGAGAATAACGTGCATATTGAATTACCATATACATCGCATAACTGCAAGGCGACTCTGGCCAGAACAGGACAAGAGAGACAAGAACATCTAAACTGACAGACTAGATACCTCCCTAGCAGCTGAATACAAATAACACATCTCACAAACCGACCTCGCCCTTGAGGTCGCACCAGATGAGCATTCTATCTCATGTTTCCATTGGTAACACTTCTACGCACCTCAATCGCCAGTTAAATCAATGAAAACACGCTCTGATGCGCCAGACTGCTTAGCCCGCGAAAGCTCTTCCTGTTTGACCTGTGATGAGGCCTCCTGTTTGACCTGTGATGAGGCCTCCTGCTTGACGTTGACAAGCCTGATAGTTCGCCTTCGCTTCGCATCAGCTCGAGCGATCTGTTTCTCCAAGTTCGTCATGCCGGTATGCATAAGTTGCATATTAGATTCGCAGGCAGTTCGTAGCAACTGAATTTGATCCTGCAGTTCACGAGACAGTCACCGTCAGTTTGGCGATTTCTGTCATGAAAGTTACAGGTCTTGATAGCGATCAGGGGGGCTTACCTTCAATGCCTCCATTTCTTCGTCCTCATCGTCATTTAGATCTATGACAGTGGGCGCAGCACGCAGCACCGGCTTCACGTCCGCAGTCGTTGCTTCAGCCGCACTCGACTGACCCGTTAAAGCTCCAGCTGACGGGCCAGCTGACGGGCCAGCGGCGGCTGAGGTCGATTGATGAGCTCTGACCCCAGCAGACGTACCGGGGTGGGCTGGGGAAGATGGACCAGCCTCAGGCGCAGGTGACCGATTGGCTGCGGGCACGGTAGATCGGCCTGTTCTGGAAGACGGTCGAGCTCCAGTAGTGGCGGACGGCCCAGCCCCAAGGGGCAAGCTAATCTGGGTTGCAACAGACAGTCCAGCGTCCGCAGCGGGAGGCGAGCCGATCTGAGTCGCAACGCGTGCATGAACAGGGGTGGTAGGAGATGCCTGGCGGGGACGCTTCTGGCTTTGAGACCTGGTGCTCTGATCTGGCGTAACTTCCCTTCGTTTCTTGCCCTTTCTATCGTTGGTCGGCTGGGTCTCTTCAGGCGCTGCGATAATGCCCTGAGCTTGCAAGATTTCTTGAGTAGCGTGACATGGACACGTAGGGGAGTCAAGACACGATGGCGCACATGAAGTATGCCTCCTCACCCCGAGATCGACAATTAAAGACGAAAACTGCATCGGGGAGATCATCGTCATCTAACGGCACAGTGTGGACGATAGTCGTCCGCTCGGCTCCCCTGGGTTTCCCAAGTCTGTTGGCCGAGTTTAGGGATGTCGAATGCATAATAACAGTCGAAGCTCACACAACACAGTGCACACCCAACGCCTTTTTTCTTTCATGGACTGGCCCAGGTCCGGCGAGTTTAGAGGCTGCTTGTGCCGCTGAGAATGGCACATTCTCTCCAGGGATCTTAACGCGAAAGACTTGCAATTCGACCATTCCAAGCTGACCGATGCCGTCATCGTTGTCTGCTATAGAAGCATCATCTATTCACTAGTTGAACCCTGTAGTAGCTTTGATGACAATTGGCTAACCTGTCAGTGTGGGTTCCGCGAAAACGAATGGCTCCAAGGTTGTGGCGGTCTTTCTGACGCCCTCAATATACGCTGTTCCTTCGGAACGTCTGCGGGCCACGGCTCTAGCGAATTCACCGTTTATATAACATTTGATCTTAATATCTGTATCCGATTGATCATTAAAAGCGATCGAGAACACCTAATTTTACAGCGCGTGAAGTCACAGCCGCACCGGCAGTCAGATAATGGATGTGCTGTAGCCTGGATGTGTCCTGTGTTTGTCATACCTTTCCGGCCACACTGGGAACGTAGCAACTAATGGTGTTGCCCTTAATCTCCTCTGCAAGTTCCTCCAGCCGCTTATGACCACAAAGTAGCCAGATTTCGTGTTCGCGGTACTTCATATTGCTTGTAAGTTGCTAGCATGAAGTTGCCACACTCGCGCCGCCTTGCGTATGAACGACCCGACCCCAGAGAGAGCTCCGCAAGACCTGGGTAGGTAGGAGGAAGAAAGTGACCCATCGTATTCTGATGATACGGCCTCAAGGTGAACGGCCCGCATACGTGACTCTCGCTTAACTTAAGCGATAGTCTCATGACTGGGACAGTTGTGACGTCACGCGTTAAGCAGCTACAACGCGAACTTAAAGCACGCGTAACCATCGACGATACTATTCCATTGCATATAGCTCACTAGACGACATCGTCGCGTTTGGTATCGATTGAAATGCGGCCTAGTATCAAACGCGTAGATCTTCACTTTGACACGACAAAGTAATTCAAACAAAGCGCGTATACCTTCATATAATGCTCTTGGAGACCTAATGTTGTTGTACGCATTGGTCCCCCTGATGCTTAGCACCGGATCATCATGATATGTAAGGAGGTCTCTGCACAAGACGGAACTATGCCAATTAAGTTTGCACGCAGGTATTAACAACGCGCGCTCGAACATTCTTTATGCGTTTCCGTCCTCATAGCTGGAGGTCTTCGAATGAACCATTTCAATTGATATAAAACCTGCGCGATAATGCCCTGCGCATATCTTTCACGCACATTGACAATGACTCAGCTCAGCAAGATGCGGATCATCCTGGAAGCTATAGGAACTTCGATGCGACTAGCGCTGCCAATCATCATCCATCAGAGTGGGCGGTCAATGGCGCCCCAAGGACTGATTGTCACTGCGACACAGCTGCCTTCGTCTGGTGTACTATCCGGCGAACTGACATGTACGTTACCGTGCCGTGTGCCGTCTTGTCACCTCCATCACGCTCCTGGGCGTTACTGTTCAAGCCGCCATCCACCCGGCGTTACACCGACGACAGCAGGGACCGCCCACAGCGGCCAGTTCAGACAAAAACCGGCCCCGGGTGTAGTGGCTTATGTGATGCTTAGCATTAGAAGAACGAAGATGTGCCTAGCTGATGAGTACATCAGCGCGTACGCAGTTGATTACCGGCCCTCATCGGGCAGCAAGTGTAACTACAATAACTCAGCCTATTTCGCAGCCAAATGCTCCCCGTCGTCGTGAGGGTGACGTTCATACAACCTTCCAGATGTATCAACAGGTAAAGCGCAGATTACTCAATTGCAGAGGATTTATTGAACACGATTTACATACAAGACGAGTCGCTGACATTCATATCCCTTGTTTCTTTCTTACGCACCCTATTCCCAAGGCGGTTGACCGCGTTAACATTTAACATTTAGCAAGCACGTCAATCTAACCAGTACTCACACCAGAAGCTATTTCGAGCGCTCCATTAGACTGAGGTCTGGACTCGACGGTGCGTTCCTTTACGTATAATCTGGTCTGGGTTACGGACTTTGAGGTCACAAACTGAATGTGACGCCTGCACGTACGAGGGATCATGGCCCCGCATCATCGAAAATAATGGATTGGTTGATGCGGGAGTCGCACGCAACGGTGATAGCAAGCGTAGCCGGCGATACGCGGACGAAACGCGTTGCGAACAGCGACCGAGCGGTACACGTGTAGTGATCGAGGAGATTTGATCTTGACAAGCCCTCCCTCCCTCGATCTTGTGGAGCACACACTCGCACATACCTTGCAAGCTGCGCAGCAGGTGTGTGCGTGCTCTGTGTCTCCTTGGGCCTCACCACGATGCACAACTCATCGAGCAGCACATCAGATGCGGCTTGGCGCCACAGAGCAGGCACCGACGGGTCGAGGCTGTGTGGATCCATACACTCTGATTGGACAGATGATGGCTGGGTTCGAGACCCGGCTGGGCGTTCACATTGAACACCCTCCTCCAATTTGGGAGTCGTTCCTGATGTATGAGAATGCCGCCGGGAGGCTTGTGCCACTTTGCCCAGCGCCGCTATATGTCGCACACACGTCGTTCGTAGCATCCCGCTATCCGCAGAGTCCTTGCCGATCTTAAAAGCCGTGAGTTCTCCGCCCGTTTTGCGCATGTCAGCTGAGCAGCCACACCCGTCGTCCATCTGTTCGACGGTTGCTCCGCGTGTTCCATCTGTAATACGGCGTTGATCGTCAGTGGAGGCTGATTCCGTCTGCTCGTGCGGGTTCCCCACAGATTCATTCGTCTCGTGCCGGAGCAATTCGTGTACGGACTTCCATTCATTTGACATCACACTCATTTATTGGGACTTGCGCCACGGAGCTGTCTGCTTTCGATCTCAATGTCGACTCTCCCGCCCTCGCCTATACCCCTCTTAACATCTCGCGAGAATGGCATTGAAATCCTATCGCCCGCAGTCGCCCGTAAAGAAGGTGCTCCTCTGACCAGCTCGCGCTCGAGTTCTCCGTCTGCGTCATCTTCGCGTGCTAGCAGCCTCTCTCCTGACCCATCCCCGCTTCCTTCGCCTGCACCCTCATCTCCTTGTATGGTGCCGACTTTCAAGCGCGAGAAGGAGCAGCTGCACAGGCTTATGAAGAAGAGACGTACGACCCACGCGCGGTGGTCCATTTTGGCTGTTCCGTTTGTCCTGGCCCTGATCACGCTCTCGACGCGGTACCTGTCACACCCCGCTGTGCTAGACTTCTTGTCTCACGAGCATTACTCTGTAAACAGCTGGCAAGCTCTCGCTGCGTCCCTCACCGACTGGCACGCAGAAGCGCACGGGCGACATGAAAAGCGAGCATCGTACGGAAGCTCGCAGGAGATGGTCGAGATTAGCAGTACCGACTCCTTTACACTCGTGTCTACCTCGGCTACTCCCACTTCTGAATCCGCCTCCTCCTCGACTTCGGCGTCATCTACGTCTCTTGTCTCGACTTCCCCGACGAGCTCCTCATCCCCGGGGGATACGACTGTCCCAACCATCCCGGCTAGCTCACCCGTGCTACCCACGCCTTTCCCTCAGCCATTTGACACGACACTGTCGCCGAACTTCTCCACGCAGAGCTGCTACACGTTCTTCCAGAACATGACTCAGACCGAATCGTTCCGCGATTGCCGCCCGTTCTCGCTGCTTGTCGCGCAATCGACAGCTTTCATCGAGGTGAGCACAGCGTTTCACCCATGATGTTGAGCAGTGTAGCAGTGACAAACGGTGGCATGTCCGTTGCGTGAGGTGGCCGGACAGGTGGATATTTCCTGTGCTCGCTTGCTGGCTCATGTGAT
Source organism: Wolfiporia cocos (assembly GCA_029448655.1). Classification (NCBI taxonomy): domain Eukaryota; kingdom Fungi; phylum Basidiomycota; class Agaricomycetes; order Polyporales; family Phaeolaceae; genus Wolfiporia; species Wolfiporia cocos. Next base: position 766,337 of record JACCLO010000008.1, on the reverse strand, counting down.
TGTAGTATACATGATACTGTCGCTGACATCAGTGGTCCATCACATTGTGATGCTTCTCACGATGTGCTTCGTTGGCTTCGCTGCGAGATGTTTGGCAGTTCGAACGCGCTGTGAAACATCTGGCGCGCTCGCAACAGAAATAGCGTTGTCATTCGAGCGCTAGATGGCTGCAGACTCGTGCCGTCGTTTTCCTTCTGTCGAGGTACCAAGTGCCGGGATCGACAGCTGACATATTCTCTGGCGGGGCTGATCCACCAAACAGGCGCAAAACAATCTCACACTTTTGAACAATGTCTTGTGGGGCACGTGCAACACTGGACCCAGCTTAGACCAGTGCGCGGCGAACATGGCCTGGTTTGCGCAAGAGCTGCAGACTACGTGTGCAATAGACCTCAAAGCCAACAACGAGCTGGCAGCGAGCACGCTTGTCGGTACGTCCGTCTACTATTTCCCAGGATCTGCGTCCAGAACCATCTCCTCGCCCAGGTCTACACGCATACAGCCTGATGCGCGCCACGGCATGCCTCCCCGCCAACACGACCAACACGTACTGCTACGTCGATGCAGTGGCAAACAGCGGCTCTGCGGACGCCTATTTCTATGAGCTCCCACTCGGACTCAGTGTTCCTAACGGTACGACGCCGAGCTGTTCAATGTGCATCCAAGACGTTATGGCGGTGTACGTCGAGGAGGGACTCGGCACAGCGGACCTAGGCACGACGTATGCGCACGCCGCGGCGGTCGCGGACACAGCATGTGGCAACGGGTTCGTGCAGGCGGTCGAGAGTCAGAGCAAGTCGGGTGGCTCGCCGATTGCGCCGGTCGCTCAAGCTGCCGCATGGGCCCTGGCATTGTCAGTGATGAGTGCGGCGTGGGCGTGGTAGACTGGACTGGACTTGGTGGTGCATTTGATATCCTTGGAATTGTTATTGGGACTTTTGGCGGCCCGTGTTGTGGCAAGCCGTGGGGACTTTGCTTTCAGCTCCGCCGGTTACAGTGTCGGCGGGATTACGGCTGTGCAACGGAGCATTGGTGATGCTCACTGCTGCATCTCACACACATTTGCCTTCCAGTATTTATGTTACAGAGCTTCATTATTGCAAAACCTTCAAGTTTGTACTTTACATGATCCTATTGTCTTTCTATTACTTCCTCGATTCGTGCCTTCCGCACCTTACGAGTAGTTACATCCGCACGCATGCTTACGTCCCTCGCTCGCGCGAGTAAACGGTTTTTTTCTGTTGACGTCAGATGTTTTCTGGGACTTACAGGACATAATGCTGAAATGGCAAGGAATATGATGTCTACATAGTAGACAATCACATCGTATTATGCTGCATCACCAGTGTAGCAAGGTGATATCTGAACTGCACATCATATTTAAAATGTATAGGCTCCGGTGAGACAGTTCCCAAGGTGAGTCTTGCAACGTCAGATATTGACTACGTGTGGTCTATCATGCATTATGCGTCGTGCCCCATGCCGGAGATTAGGTATGTATCATAGATATCCCAAGCGGTTATGATACACGGCAAGTCGCCGACTCGATGACTCTATTATTATGCGAGACGATGTCAGTCGACATGTATACATACGTATGCACGCTTCGATATGATGCTACAGTCTCCCTCTAATCATCTCACACGGTCCTCACCCACTCCTCAACCTCCCGCCAGACCTTTGCCCGCACGCGGTCGTCCCACCAACCCATCATAAGCACGTCATGCACCCCGTCCTCAACCCACACCGTGCGCACCTCCACGCCATCGCGCTCCATCGCGCCCACAAGCCGCATTACCTCACGCTCGAGCCGCTCTGCGTCCCCAAGCACGACACACGTCTGCGGGAACTCGCTAAACAGGCTCAACCCGCGTGGAGACGCGATCACGGGGCACGCGAGGCTCGTCGGGCTCCCGTCCGCGCCCTCGCACGCCTCGATTTCCGTCGGCGTGGGCGGGACGGGCGTCGCGGGCGCAGAGACCATCGTGCGGAGGCGCTCGCGGACGAGCGTGTCCATCTGGCGGATCGTGAGGTCCTGTACGCTCGCTGCGAATGCGTCGCCGTAGTACGCGCGCAGTACGCGCGCCGACGCAGGGCTCACGTACGGGCTGTCCATCGTCTCGAGCGGGTTGTGGCCCAGGAATGTGCGCTGTAGCAGAGCGCGGGGCTCTGGCGTGTCCAACAGATAGTCCGTCGACGCGTGCGGCCGCGGCACGTACGAGGAGGGCGTCTCGGGGAAGGCGTGGGCTGCGGACGATCGGATCAGCACTAGGCGCTAGGGAAGGAGGGAACGCTTGCATGGATCGCAGGATGGAGAGAGCAACAACAGACCGTCGGGCGGCGGGAGCACGCCCTCGTCACGGATCCATCTTGCTAGCGCTAGAACCAGGTTTCCGCCCGCACTGTCGCCTATCAGGATTACCTTACACTGGGTGCGCTGTGCTGCATGCGCCACGCGCTGCCGAACATCCTCGTTCTCGCGCCGCTCCTGCGCTGTCTGAGACTTGCGATTTGCCGCAAGTAAATCCGCTTCATTATGCTTAATCAAGCTGTCGGAATTAGAGTTGGTCGACGCGGTGAGCGATCGGTACTGGTGTTGCCGGATGATGTGCGTATAGACTGCTGCGGCATCTTGGACCGCGGCGGGGAAGGGCGCATACTGGAGGAGGCGGTACTCCACGGCTGGCGTCCAGTAAGTGTCGATTCTCGTATCCTTGCTGACAAGCACATACCGTATATTTTCGACATCGCTTTGTCCTTTGCACGGAGTTAGACATGATCAAATGGAATAGTAGCGAGCTTACCTTGATCAATTGCCTGGGTATCTTGGACGTCGGCGAATTTTCGTGTGCTGACATGTGGCAATACCCGCCGCCGTGCAAGAATACACCTATGGTTGGCACGTCGGCTGCATCTGCTTCTATATCAGAAGGGTTCAGTGCGATCTCAGAGCCCGCATTGCTCAGCGCTGAGAAGTCTTGTGGATTCCACGGTGGATTCCACGACTGATCATTTACAAAGCCAACAAAGCCCTCGTTTGGCTCAAAAAAATCCGTAGCATGGTCAAGAACCAGCCCAGTGAGCCTGTTTATGAAGGCGGTGGATTGTCACAATGCATGAGTTACCGCTGAGGTGCAAATGGCAGAAGCTGTCATTGGCTGCGGCAGATATATATTTTGTGATAAACGGAGTGCTCCGTGGGTCTGAGGCCCGCAGCCCTAGCATGCCGACCGATAACAGAACTCGCAGCGTTCGGCAACCACCCTCTGGAATGCAGCAACATCGATATAGATCTTGCGTTTCATAGTTTATGATGTGCAGTCATTTCGTAGCTTAGAAGCTACGCAAAGCCAATGGAGCATCCTGCAGCTCCAGGATCCGTCAAGCCCTAGTAGTAGAATGCTCACCTTCAGAGCTTTCCTTCGGCCATACAAATGCGCCTACGCGCTTGAATGGCACTTGTTTATCCGCTACTATCCCGGTTCGTAAATCTTCTGGAAGTGAATCAACCCACTCGAAGCTGGTCTCCTTCAGCGTGCGATTGTCGCACGCTTCATCAGGGTTGCGCGTGTTCCAGGTGACACCCGCGAGTTCGGTGACCTTGTAAATTCGTCTTGTGAATTTCACCGCAATAATCTGCTTCAAGGACCAGGATGGACGTGGACGCTTGCTCCTGGGTAGGGACGAGTAATAGAGCACCCAGAGCGGCACCAATAGCAGGGTTGTAGCCATCCGTTGGATCACATAGATTGTCTTCAGCGGCTGCCTAGCGAAGGGCATGTGCTGCTGGTAGTGGTACTGTGGGCGAGCGGCGACCATGTCGTAGTAGTGTTTGCGATCAATGATGACGAAGAGATGGAGGTGGCTGTGTGAACGGAAAGGCAGGCAAGTGGCTCCCGTTCATTTCTGTACCAAGTACCAAGCCGCGTGCACATGCCGGCATGAGCCACTACGCGTGACGTCACGCGCCTGTCTCCCCACATGACCGTTCACGCAGGGAATTTGAATTGTGCTCGCAGGGAATTGAATTGTGCTGTGCCGCGCAGCCAAGTACCCTTGCAAATCCACGTAACAATGTCTCAGTACTGCTAGCCACCGGCCGACCGGGTTCCGTGGTACTTGGAGATCTGTGAAGTCCGTGGGCGGCCCATCACAGGTCGGTGCACATTGTAAGGTCGGTGCAAGTCCTTGCAATGTTATAATATCATAACATCCCCTGAAACTTTTTCGACCTTGGTAGGATGTAGCTGTAGCTAAAACAACTTGTAAATTTCTCAAGCCCATGTGAACAGCACCATAAGATGCGATCAATTGTGTCCCTTGTGTCGTATTCTGCTGACTGAACGGAGACAATGTAATCAGTTCATTGACTACCGGATCATGACAAAAAGCGTGTCATGCCCCTGAGTACACACGGACAGATTCAATATTAACGGATGCAAACAAAGCAGTAGCTAGCTGCCCGCATGCACTTTAAAGCGCCAAAGGCGTTCGATATCGATAGTGCAATATCCCGCGATGGAATAACGCGAGCCTGTGCCATTCTCTACCATTTGCGCCTCCAAAACAAGTATGGTATGTGGCACTTGCTCTCTGATAGTTATACTATGACCAGGATCTTACACGGTTCGCAGCAGCATCGATAGCGCATTTGCGTGCTAAACACGTCGGATAAAGTATGGGAGGACGTCACATACTAGTTGCACCGAGTGAGTGGATGTAGTTTCCCAGCTGGAAACACTCCTGCTGGGTAAATTGTTGCTGAGGGACTTGCTGAATAAGCGCCGCATCGCGTGACAAAGCGCGCGTCTAGCGAAATCCCCGAGCGGGTCGCGCACATCAAGATGCCGCCAGGGAGTCTCCTGCGACGGGAAAAGGCTGGTGATAGTATGCCTTGCCCTACTACGCAGGTACGAATAAGTGAATGCTCAAGTCAGTTGCCGCTTTTCGATCCTGTGCATTGTATACAAATCTCGTAGTTTCAATGTAGGCTGTTGGAATGTGGTGAGTTGTGCTTCCATGTGCCAGTGGTTATCAGGACATCTGATCGGTTGAACGCGCGATGCCGCTAGTGCCGCCTCATATTTGCTCTGGTCCGAATGTTCCCCGAGGTAGGTACTTCACATCATACACATAAGCCTTACCCAAGAAGCTAGGTTACGTATGCAGCAGGAGCAAAGAGGTTGATACCCCGCGGCGAGTATCTCACTAGGCTGTTCTATACGATCTAGATCATTTTCCGGGTTGTGGCCAACAGGCATGGAGGTCAATGCAGTTCATAATGAGAATACTATAGTGACTCACTCTCACAGCCCCTCCTGGATGGGAATTGGAGATATGTGTATATATATCATTCGCGATTCTTTGGACGACCGCGCGCCTACGCTAACTGAGTCCGAGCGCTGCTACCCGCATGTACATCACAGCGCCCAATTTGATCCGCATGTTTAGTATTGATGATGAAAACCAAGAATGATCCTTTTGGAAAGATTGCAAGTCCTCTCGGCCAGCAACTTTCCTTATTACCTGTGCCTCCGAAGCAGGTACGTGGCTTTTTGGTATAATGGTTATATTCACTTGTGCAACTCGCAGCAACCTCAACATCGTGGCGCCTGCAGGCTGTGCACAGAGATCTTGGAGAGTTCCTGCGTTGACCTACGCTTTTCAGCACGACTCATAGAACAACATGGAATCATCAACATATGAGGGAGAAGCTCACGGTCGGTCATAATCTTCATCGCTTTTGTTCAACCGCACTCCTGAATCGATGATCTTATGCTCATCTAGCATCACCATCTATTGCGTCCCCCGGCGATTCTACAGTAAGGAAAAAACTGACGTTGTTCTCGTTGGATCCCAAGATCCTGGATCACATACTGTCGATGATCAATCCTGAAGATGCATGGCAGCTCTCAAAGACTTGCCATGCTGCATACAACATTGCCATTCCGCGCTTCCTCTCCGAGATCACACTCGATGGGGGCGACTGGTCCCGCAGAGTCCAGGGATCCGAGCACACAACCCGCTTCTACTCTTACATTTTCATGGACCCATCGCATCGTCTTCCCCAGGTCAAGAGCCTTACGGTCAGCTGCTCCGCCTTCGTACACTACTACTATTCCAACGACAGCGAGGCTTATTTGACTGGAGAAGAAGACTACTCCCCGGCTGGATCCCTGGCTGATGCTATAGTGGGCGCAACAAACTTGGAGCGTCTGAAAATCGATGGTGCAGAGAGGCTTTTCGAAGAATCCGAGGCGCTAGCAGATGCCGTGGCGGTGTTGTCTACCCTATCGGATGTCGAGTTTCAAGGAGCCGGCCTACACACATTATCCGTCATATCACGTATGGCGAGTCGCCCGCGGCGCATCGCCCTCGTCTTTCAGAAATCGGATACCGATGCTGATGACGACTTTCAATGCCCCGATCCGTTGGACAGCCACATTCACTTCCTCGCGAATTTCACGGAATCCCTCGCCTATCTTGATCTCGCAGAGGCAGACTTTGACTTTATTCACGACCTCGCACCTGACGCCGTGTGGCCGAACGTGCAATCCTTGTCTCTGTCCGGCGGACACATCACTCCGTCTGCGCTGCGCCGCGCTTTCCCGGGTGTCCGTACGCTACGGCTTATGAACGTCACTTACAGCGCGGACGCGTCTGAGGTGTCCTGGCCCGCGCTAGACTTCCTCATCACTGACCGTGACCTCCCAGTTGTTGGGTCCATCCGTCGGCTGCAAATCGAAGAACCGATTCTTCGCCCGGACCTTCCGCCTGTAACGACGGACCTGGCTACGCTTCTCAAGCGAACGTCTCCCGTCGTTGTTAGCTGTGTCCCGCAGACGGATCTCCTATCATACATAGCAGACTCTGTCTCGAGCGTCAGGTTTATACAGCTTTTCTTGGAGGAAGCACAGCTCTCTGACGCTTCGCTGCTTGAGGATCCGGAAGCTTCGTGGGTGAGTCTACGTCCGCAAAGCCCGGCAGCGGCAGACTGACTGCCTCTCATACTTCGGAAGGATGCATATATATCGACTATTGCGCGGTCTTCGCTCGAGGGCGTCACCATCAAGACAGGCACGGGCTTCAGCGGCAGATCTGTCGCCGTGAGAGACACCCTGAGCGTTGCGGAGGCGGTTGTGAGCCAAATTCCGTCGCTCAGGTACGTCGGACTCAACCTCAGCAACACGTTGAACAATGTGTCCAACTGGGAGAACGTCACATTCACGTGGTATCGAGTGAGTCCGCGTCCTACCGATGCGTCTCCCAAACTGGAGGCACTCCCGGACTGGGAGGGTAAATTGGTGCTGGAGAACTTGCTCAATATGACCCGCAACGAGTGACCCCATTCATAGTATGTACACATTGCCGACAGTATTCCGAATGCCGACAGCTCGTCCTGTCAACCTCATTTATCCTGTCGCGTTATATGACCTCGCAATCTTATAACTTGCATGGCGTATAATGAGGATTTCTGGATCAAGAACAATCATCATTAACTTTAACCTGAGCGTAGATAAACCTCTCCTGCTAGTATGCGAAGTCTACAGATAGCCTTTAACCGGACCTACATAAATACTCCACCTACATTTCCTGTATTCATGTCATCGAACGCAATCCTGCCCACGCCCGGTGCCTAACGACCAATTCCGCTACAATGTCCTCCTCGATCTCCTTGTTCTTGTCTGCAGGGTCGATCCGCAGCCACACTTGTTCGAAATGCTGCTCATCGCTATTTCCTTGCAGAGAAGAGGATGTCTTCGGCGAGGGCGACACAAAGATGACCTGGTGCTTGCGGGTGTGTAAGTCGTTGCCGATGACGACTTGATGGCCATATCGCGCGAGGGCGGCGCAAGCCTTCGGGACAAGCAGCGATGAGTCTGTTTCAAGCTGGATAATCAAGGAAGGTCAGGACGCAAGGTTAGCAGCTAGAAGAGGCGAGTATACCTTAAAGGAGACAATAAATCCTTCTCCGCGTGTCCAATCTGAGACCAGTGGCTTGAGGATCTTTGGCACCTGGTCCATCTCGATGTGCAGACTGCCCTTGCCGGACTGTATCTTGTGCTCTGACTGAATGACACTAGTGTCAATTGGTTGGCTGATAAAGGACATTTGGTGTACGACTAACCAACTTCTGGCGGGGCAGGAAGAAGTCACTGACGGCGGCAGCAAGATAGTACATAGCATCTCTACCAAGCACAGACAGCTCCTGACTAATAGCGCGAAGCAGCCAGAGGTAGTCATTGATCGTGACGAAATTGAGTGTGTGCAACGTCCCCGCCTTTTGCACCGTCTTGTATGCCGCCAAAACCTCCAGCAGCTGCGTGCGCTCTGACGGCTTCACGCTGATATACGCGCCCTCTGAACCTGATGTACCTATTTTTCCTTGCTCTACTTCAAGGAAATCCAGGAACGGATGCGTGGAGTGCGAATAATGTCGGCTGAACGGTTGAAGGCTGAACTGCCTGTGCATGAAGATGACCGCGTAGCCCGCCTTGAGGAAGTACTCTGCAGATGTCGCACCACGCGTGCCTATGTGGTTCGCGCCGAAAGTTAGGCCTGTGATGGCGGAATTAAAGCAAGGGCGTACCAGCGCTGAAGTTGTCCAGGAAGCGGACTCTGCAAGCACACACTGCGATGAGCCGCTGGCAGGCAGACGGGCATGAGGCTCACACGTTGAGCTCCAGCGGAACAGTCGTTCCACCGCTCTGTACAGTCTTTAGGAGAATCCTCACGCTCGAATAAAGGGAATTAGGAGGCGCGCACCGTCACCAGAACGACCTTCCTTCCCGTTCGCGCATGCCTCTGCACAAACTCGCGGACACCCAAGATGTCTTGGTCCAGAGATGCAGGAGGTGGTTGCGTAGCAAAGTATGTCTCTGCGGAGAACGTAGATTCCAAAGTGGAAGCTGTAGACATATCGAACGATTAAAAGTGCCGCGGAGCAATGGACCGTGGAAATTGGGGATTGAGACCCGAATATATAGCAAAACAGCCTAGATTGAGAGAAAGCTGCGTCAAGGCAAGAGCAGTAGGCAGGTAGCGGGTGGTTAGAGGTTGATGACTGGTGGCTCTACCAAAGTTAAGCTGATGGAGAGGAGTCAAGCGTCTATGCGAGATCGTCGACGGTATATCGCCGATCATACGATCATCGCCGCTCGGTTATCGAACCACAGCGCTTCAGGTTCTGTGCGGCTTGCCTTTTGAAAATTTACCACCGAACCACTACTTTGCTTGATGCAATCCTATGCATGGATGCTGCTGCCTCGGCGAGCTAGCGATCAATGCGTAGAATCTGATTATCTATCAAACCTGACTTAGACTCTGGACAGCATCGAACGCAAGCCACCGAGATCGTAGGCGACTAAGGTTTCTATATATATTTCTGCCCTAGAGGATTTACTGCTGTGCTCCTTGAAAAACACTACAGGAACAGCTCTTCGACTGGTAGGTCAACCCCACGAGGGTTCGTGCCAACTCCGGCGTAAGTTTCTCTTCCGGCAATCAGTCACCTGCTCCCTTTTGTCCATGTGTCTCACGCCGCTTCTATGATCTCACATTCCAAAATGGTATAAGGGCTTGCGATACTTCAAACGAGGTTACAGATCTGTCTTGCAATCCCTCCGGTATAGGGAACACTGCTGAGCTTTCTGAATGCAGGTGAGATTAAATGCCCGGTGCTATCGTTCTGGCAGTCGCCACCGTTCCTTTCTCCGACTTGTCCCATTCAATCCTACGTAGTCAAATCATAATCGAATATGCTGGTGATTGGGGGATGTCAGACGAATGGTGCTGAACGCCACTAATCGTTCACCAGTACTGATTGCATATGCATACATTCAGGCTCTCCAGGGGACGATTGTCCCAGATGGTGTAACATCTAGGTTTTTGTGGGTCAACGACCTTCACATGCATATCTTGGAGGCTGGCGAACGCTCTGCACCGCTGGTTCTGTTTTTACATGGCTTCCCGGAGCTAGCAGTATCGTGGCGCAAGATTCTCGTGCCGATAGCTGATCTCGGTTATCATGTCGTTGCTCCGGACCAAAGAGGCTACGGGCGCACCACTAACGGCAACGGATCAGCACCTACAATCGACTTCGAAGATGATGTTCACCCCTACAAGGTGCTGAACCTCGTCAAAGACGTCGTCGCGCTCGCCTTTGCCTTGGGCTACCGGCAGGCTGCAGCTGTTGTAGGCCACGATTGGGGCTCTCATGTAGCGGGATACTGTGCGCTTGTCCGCCCGGACGTCTTCAGATCTGTAGTCATGATGTCCATGCCCATGCCTGGGCCACCGTCTTTGCCATTCGACATCGGTCCACAAGAATCACCGCCCATCACTTTCAGCATCTTCTCTCAATCTGCGAGGGATCAACTGGCAAAGCTGCAACCCCCGTGCAAGTACTACATCTCCTATTTTGCTGGCCCATCCGCCAACGATGACATGTTGAACGCTCCCGAGGGCTTGCATCGCTTCTTACGCGCCTACTTTCACACGAAGAGTGCTGACTGGCCTATCAACGACCCCCACCCGCTTCAGTCTCGCGAGCCAACCGAGCTCGCGAAGTTGCCACACTACTACATGATGCCGCTCGATGCCACCATGCCTGAAGCCGTTGCACCATACGCCCCGTCCGAAGAAGAGGTAGCGCTCAACAAATGGCTGACAGACGATGAGCTAGCGGTGTATGTCGCGGAGTTCCAGCGAACTGGCTTCCAAGGCGGCCTGAACTGGTACCGCGGCCTCCAGCCACAATATTTCCACGAGCTTGCGGTCTTTACGGGGAGAAGAATCGAGGTGCCCGCGATGTTTCTGTCCGGCAGGCAGGACTGGGGCGTGTTCCAGACACCGGGCGCCTTGCAGAAGATGAGCCGCGAAGTGTGCAGCCGCATGGATGAAGAAGATGTTGTCCTTGTTGATAAAGCCGGACATTGGGTGCAACAGGAACAGCCCGAGGAAGCTGTAAGGCACATTGGACGGTTCCTGGGAAAAGGTGAGTGCTGTGCGCTTGGGCCAGAACATTGTGCTAACCGCCACGAAGCGTTCTCTACCACAATTCCCACATAGTTCTCATCTTCCTCGCGTATATGAACATGAAATCTATACTTCCGTGAATATGTTTCATTCTAAGTCTCACCCGTCGGACCTTGCATGATATTTGCCAACGGCTCTTGAAAGCTTGACCACCTGGGACTCGGATCCTGGGATCGGATCGGGAACATCTCCAGCGCGATCTATCGCATCGACAATGCCGGCAGACCTGTCATGCCGGTGAGTTCCCTCTTTCCGCTCGGTAACAGTCTTTCAGATTGCCGTACGTGCGATCGTCGTATCGCAGAGAACGTGCGAGGTGCAGGTACTAAGCACGCGCTAGTCACCGCCATCACCGATTTACTATCCCAGGCGCGGCGGTATGATTCCTGGCTGAAATATCACTATTCACTATGGAGCAAGAGTCCATTAAACCGCAGATTTCCGCACGAAATTATCGCTAGAAGCCGACGTGTCGAAATGTATCAGCACGTTGAACACGATGCTGACACTTGCAGTATCATCTCCGTTGTTTCATAGTCATCTGTTCGGCAGCAGAATCAGACGTTGACATGGCTCATGATTTCTTCTCCGCGGAAGCCTTCTACTCCTAGTCACGTGTCGTCGAACGTGGATACGAAGCGGCGGCCGCAGGTGCTTTGAAGAGCATCAGCGGGTGCGGGCTGTCTAGATCTGCCAGCTGACCTCGCAGTATGCGACTGCAGCGATAGCGGCATCATACGACTTTGAAGAGTCACCTAGAATGCAAGCCTAGAGTGGCCATGCGCGTGCGGTTAAGCAGCAGGACTAGCGTGGAGGATTGTATACTAGAATTGGTGCGTTCTATTCTCTCCGCCTTGGCCAGAGCGGTACGCGCAGTCCTGAATTTGTCTCTGACAGTAAGCAAAGCTGCTACTGGCTGCTCGCCTGTCGAGTTCGCTGGAAAATGCTTTTGCAGATTGCGTATGACGATACGATGTCGGGAGTACGTTTCAACCAGAATGTCGCGGATGCTGCGCCCTCTCGGCGAACGAACGCGGAAGAATAAGTCATCTGGTTCTGTGACGCTTGCGATTGAGACGTGCACATCAAAGCACGCCAACCAGTGAGTATGTCTGCAATCGTGCATTAGAACAGAACAAGCGCTCCCGTTAGTGTACCATCCCAATCCTTCGGTAGTAGTCAGCCAAATTGCTTATACGCAAGAATCGTGATCCGGCAACGCTTTCTGTCATCCTGACGAGAATACTGCCAGGTGATGCGGCTGGCGTCACTTCATGACCCATGATTTACCACATTTGGTGACGTATTTCTCACTAGTTCCACCTCAGGACCGATCACGAAGTAAGCCCCTGCGCTTATATACGAAGACAAACGAGACCCTGTCCATTAGCTTGCATACAGCTCCCCATCATCGCGCAAGCCTATCCAGTGAATTACGCATCTTCACAATCAATCCAACATGACACAGCCCGTTCCGGAGAAGGCAGTGCCGAACGGCCTGCCGCCGCCACCGTTCTTCTTGCCGGTATGATGTCTTGCGTGTCGCCAATGAGCACATAGACTAGTAGCTAAGCGTCAGTCTGTTAGTACCCCGACAGACCAGAACTGATCACTGAGAACCTGATGAAGCTGGTGGAGCTGACGCCCGACCCGTACGCTTTACATCCGCACTGCCGAAGGTGTCAATTTCAAATGCTAAAGGGACAATCCGAAATGCAGGCGCCATAGGTTCCTCGTGAGGACACTCATAACCCACCTTCATCAATTTATCAACGAGACGAGGTAATAACGCTATCTCGATGCAGTTTTGTAACCACATGCCTGCGCGCTAAATGCTATTTGTCGTTAACAGTCTCACCACCGATGAATGGATGACAGCCATTCAGTACCTTACTCGCGTTGGGCAGACATGCACCCCACTTCGCCAGGAAACGATTCTGCTATCAGACGTTCTAGGAGTTTCCGCGCTTGTCGATGCGATCAACAATCCGCCAATCAGCGGCGGAACAGAGAGCAGCGTACTTGGCCCGTTCTTCACGGAAGATGCACCAGACGGTATCGTAAACGCATATGTTGTCTCTTCGTCTCACTATTGACACTTTGATCCTTTTCTTAGTCAGCCTCGGCGACTCAATTGCTTCTGAAGGCAAGGGAGAGTATATGTATGTCGAAGGTCGGGTACTAGGCACGGATGGATCGCCTGTGCCTGACGCGACAATCGAGACCTGGGAGACCGACGCTCATGGTAAATATTGAGCACAGACCGTTCCCATCAGGGTTTTACAGAGTTCGTTCTCATGTCATTCTACCTCCAATAGGATTCTATGACACGCAATATGCCGACAGAGGCAAGCCAGACTGCAGGGGCAGGCTTCGGACTGACAAGGATGGGAGATTCGGTTATCGCGCTGTCGTTCCAGTGGCGTATCCCATCCCAGGGGATGTACGTGTCGACTTGGTACTTCGTCGGAACAACGTTAACCCCTTCGATTGCAGGGTCCTGTTGGCGACTTGCTTCTGAAGCTAGGGCGGCATAACATGCGGCCGAATCACTTGCACCTGATGATCGAGGCGCCGGGATACAACAAGCTCACGACTGCGCTGTACCCCGAAGGAGATGATTATCTGAGCAGTGATGCCGTGTTTGGAGTTAAGAAATCTCTCGTCGTGGTGAGCAATTTGCGCTGTGAAATGTGTAGCGAATGTGTCACTGATGGCACCTCGTGTCTCGGTAGACCCTCGCCGATGTACACGACGACGCTGAGGCGCGCAAGCGCGGTTTCCCGCAAGGCGGGTCGTTCAAGTTGCTGCAGTTCGACATTATTTTGGTGCCTGTTGAGGAATCCCAATCAGCACGAGAGCAATTCGCGAAGGAAAGGCGAGAGAAAGCGGGAATTAAGCGGGATCTATGATGCATTCAATAGGCAGTCTGGGCTTCAACAGCACAGGGTAATAATGGACACGATTTGTTGTATCAATATACTCAACGTATATACGGAGATTAAGTAAGACCCACCAATAGCATCATCATGCCTTTGAAGTGCCAGTCTATGCGATAGAAAGCGTGAGTAGGAGCGAATGCAATGTTGCTTCACTGAGTGCTTTTGCCATTTAGAAGCGCGAGCGAACCCCTTGCGGAGATCGTCGCGTACGACGCGATCACATGACTTTGTGCGTCACGTACGCGTCATGTTTAAGGATATAACGTCACGCCCGTGACAGACGCGCCTCTCCTCTCATTCGAACTCCAGCCACACACTCAACCTGCGACACAACCAGCTCCGAACGCCGTTCAGGTTTAGCTTCGCGGTATCGTCTTGCTCGACACTACTAGTATACCCCTCGCATGTATCTTGATACCCTCTGAACACTGACCAGCTCACCATGGGTATTTCGGGACTGCTTCCTCTGCTCAAAGACATCCAGGTCAACCGGCCACTGTCGCATTTCGCTGGGCAGACACTGGCAGTCGACGCATACGTGTGGCTGCACAAGGGCACCTATGGCTGCGCCCCCGACCTGGCCAGCGGGAAGAAAACCACCAAGTGAGTGTCTGTCTTCTCGTGCGTTCGTCGTCGCGTGGAGGTCGCTTTGCGCCACGAGCCGTACGTCCCGGGCTGCAAATATAGCCAGCGCGTGGCACAATCGATGGACAAAAGGCTATCTGCACACTGCCAATCGAGCCGTGGCACGCATGACAAGCTTTTCGCACGCAGGCCGGCGGTCGAGTCTGCGTGCGGCCAACGTACAGCGACTGCCACCAGTGCAACCCGTGTCGAATGGCAATTGGTGCTCTTTTGGGCTAAATATGGCCTGCGCGGATACCTCTGGCCCGTGTAGCAGTCCAAACTTCCCACATACTACAGTCGGATCCCTCATAACGCGAAGCATGGATTCGAGCTACCCTATACATCATGAGGTAATGAGGTCCGACTTTGGCTGGTCAATGGCAGTTTGGCACCAGCCTCGGACAATGTATGTATGCCACATACCGGCCACGTGTGTTTGAATGGTGCTCTTTGTCAGCGTATAGCAGTCAGGGAAGCTGCCTAGCCTTCCCTATCGTTCTCTCCTATTGATGCGGTCCGGGAGGGGTGTGGAAGCTCATGAAACACGGCCGTGGAACCGTTGCGTCCGTGCTTTGTGATACCATCTTTCGGGTACTGACAGCACGCATCGATAGATATGTCGATTACGCGATGCACCGTGTCCGCCTGTTGCAGCACTACCGCATCCAGCCGTACATCGTATTCGACGGAGGCCCGCTTCCTGCGAAGAAGGGGACAGAATCTGACCGCAAGAAGAAGCGCGCCGAGAACCTCGCCCGGGCCAATGCGCTCGCCGCGCAGGGCAAGCACAGCCAAGCGCGGGAGTTCTACGTGAAGTGCGTCGACGTGACGCCACAGATGGCGTTCCAGCTCATCAAGGTCTGTGCTTCCCTTCTCGCGCGCCGGGCCGCGCTCATGCCCCCCGCGCGCCGCAGGCGCTGCGTGCCGAGGGCGTCCCGTACGTCGTCGCGCCGTACGAGGCCGATGCCCAGCTCGCGTACCTGGAGCGCAGCGGCCTCGTCGACGGCGTAATAACGGAGGATTCCGACCTTCTCGTCTTCGGCTGCAGGACCGTGCTCTTCAAGATGGACGCCGTCGCGGCGACCATCACGTGCATCGCGCGCGACGACTTTGCGCGCGTCGCGGCCGGCGCCGTCTCCCTCGTCGGCTGGTCCGACGTGCAGTTTCGGCAGATGGCGATCCTGAGCGGGTGCGACTACCTCCCGAGCATCCCCGGCGTCGGGCTCAAGACGGCGTGGGCGCTGTTGCGCAAGTACAGGACGGTGGAGAACGTGATCCGGGCCCTGCGCCTCGAGGGGAAGAAGCGGGTGCCAATGGGGTATCTGGAGGCATTCCAGCAGGCAGAGAAGGTGTTTCTCCATCAGAGAGTGTACGACCCTGTACAGGAGATCCTTGTGCATCTCATAGATCCCCCAGACGATGCGGAATTGGACGAGGCGACGGAGACTTACGTCGGAGCGTGGGTAGCAACGGAGCGAAAACGGAGTTCATTAACTGATGCACGTTCGATGTCGTTCCACAGGAAGCTTGCGCCCGCCTTGGCGAAACAGATCGCTGAGGGCGACGCGTGCCCTATCAGCCACTCGCCGATGGAAGACATCAACCCAACGTTTGCACCACGCGCCCTCAAGGCGATTCCAATGAACAGATTGACCCTGGACTGCCCGGGAAAAGAAAGAGGCAAGGGGACACGTAAGGTGCCGGAGAAACCTGCCGCAGGGCTCCTAGGCTTCCTCAGTAAGTCCGAGATTTCACAGAGAAACGCGACGGCACTTACGCGCACTTTACGTCGCAGGCGCGAAGGCGCCACCACAGAGCACAACAGCGCCGAGAGGGGCGGCGCCTGCGCCACATGCGGCAGTGGGCCGGGCGAGCGGGAAGCGGACGCTGGCGGAGGCGATGGACCGCGATACCGCGGCGAAACGTAAGAGGCACGAAGGGGCGACCCGTGGCGGGGCCCAGCCCGCCGAATTTGCGCCCTCAAAGTACTTCTGCGCCGCCGCTCCGGGGAGCAAGGACCGGACGCGTCAAGTGTCCCCGCGCGCAGCGGGCCCCCCGGGTGCCGCGGCCAATCGCGGGGGCAGCGGCAGCAGGCGCGAGGACAAGGAGAACGTCCCGTGTGCCGGTGCGGCGGACACGCGCGGTGCTGCGCAGGCCCCGGACGCAGTCGCGCAGGAAGACGGATACGCCTCGCCGTCGCCGTCCAGGGCGCTGGCCGGGTGGGACACGCCGGAGGTGTCGTCGCCCGCGAAGCCGGGGAGCCCCGCGCGGTGGGACGGCGCGGACGACTCTGGCGCGGACGGGCTCTCGAGCCCGCCCGCGGCGCGCAGGCGCGCAGAGCGTGCCGCGCGGGCGGGCATGGGGAGGGTGCTCGTGCGCGGCACGCCGCCGCCGCCGCCGCAGGGGGGAGGGCTGGGCGAGCGCGGGCCCGACCTCCGGGACACGCTGGGGGAGTGGGACTGGGACGAGGTGACGAGTGGCAGCGAGTGCCCGGAGGCGGACGAGGCGGATGCACCGAGCGCGAGCGCGTCGCCGGGGCCTGTGACGCCTGCCGACGCGGACGCGGACGCGGACGGGCACGGCGCGGGCGTGCGCGTGGGGGACGCGGGGGACGACGAGGACGCGGCGGCGGCGCGCCATGCGCGCGTCGCGAGTGGCTGGTGGGAGCGGTGGGCGCGCACCGGGAAAGCGGCGCGGGGCGGACAGTGGGTGAGCGATCGCGGCCGCGCTGCCTGTGCGGGGGCCGGGTTTCTGACGTGCCTTTGCAGAAGCAGACGGCGCTGCGACGCAGGGAGACCACGATGACGGCTGACGGGCGCCAGCGCGCGCAGACGCGGACGCGATCGGCACGGGCGGGCTCGAAGGGAGAAGAGGTGGATCTGCGCTCTGCAGGCAGGCGAAGCCTGGTCTTCGCGGGGGACGTGAAGGCTGCATGCGCTGGTGACTCGCGCGCTGCACGGGCCGGGGAGGACGACGGTGCAGGCGGGCCAGGAATAGGTTCGGGGCGTCGAGGTAGGTCATAGATCTTCTATTGCGCGCGATGCCGGGTGACCTCACCGGACGCAGGTGTGGATGACGGTTCCGTCAGGCGCTGCGAGATCTGATAGGGCGGGGCGCTATCGTCGAGGCTATCGCTGCGCTGCGGGTGCTATCGATGGAATCTGCACGAGCGCCGCGGCACGGTGGGAGCGTGCGGGGCACCAGGCAGCGGGCGAGGGGTGGGCATCCGCGGGAGGCCGATCTGGCAGGGACGGCCGCGGAGTGCGAATGGGAGGGGCGCGGGGGGCGGGGATCGGGGGTGCCCGGCGGGGATCCGCGCGGGGGGCGGGGCGGGGCGGGCAGCGGGCGGGGGGCAGCGGGGGCCGATTGGGGGCGGAGGCGCTGGATGGGGCGGGCGCGGGATCGGGGGGGGATTCGCGGATGGGGCGCGAGGCGTGATGGCGATAAGATGTGGCAGGAGAGACGCCCCGAAGGAGGAGGTAACGTGTCGGGTCTCACGAGCTATCGGATGCGTCTGCCCGCGATGGCAGGCGAGGCACGTCTGTCTCTGCATATGAATTGCGCGTTGCTGTGATGCCTGCTCATGTAACACAGTTGTGATCAACATCCTCCGAGCCTAAAGACCGCCACCCGAGGCCATCTCGCTCAAATACCGGGCCTCTCGCCCCAGCAGCCCAGCCGCCGCGAGCCCCCCGCCATGGCCTTTGACCCGCTCCAGTCCTTCCAGCGCTACGAGCAGTACCCCGCGTATCCCACCACCGCCCCGCCCGCCCCGCCCACCGCCCCCGCCCGCCAGTGGCCGTTCGAGCACGACATGCAGTACTCCCACTCCGCCTTCTGCGACCCCCCCGCCGACTTCTTCCCCGCGCCCTCCCAGCTCGTCGGCTACCCCGAGTCCTCCCAGCGCACCCTCCTCCAGGAGTCCGCGTACAGCACCGCCTACGCCGTCCCCTTCGCCGACGGCATCTTCGCCGACGACGCCACACACGCCCAGCTCGCCTACGACGCGCGCCCGCGCGTCCGCCCCGCCGACGCGGACGGCGAGCACCGCCCCGCGTTCGCCGGCAGCACCCACCTCATGCACGCCCGCGCGGGGCTCGAGTCCGCCCACCGCCTGCTCCCCCAGCCCGCGCTGCACCCCATGCTGCACGTCTTCCCCAACATCGCCGCGCCGCACGCCCCCGCGTTCCCCGCCGCCGGCATGCACGACGCGCTCCCCGAGCTGCACCCGCCGCGCATGCCGGCGTACGGCGCGCCCCCGCGCCGGCACTCGACCGACTCGCTCCCGGACCCGCTCAGCCCGAGCGCGGTCCCCCCGCTCGTGTACGACGCGGACACGGGCGAGGAGTACGACGACGACAGCGAGAGCAGCCCCGCGAGCGCCGCGTCCGAGCTCGCCCGCGCGCCCTACCACGCCGCGCCCCCGCGCGAGGAGCGCCTCCCGATGGAGATCGCCGTCCCCGGCGAGTGGGGCGGCGGCGCGTATGCCGCGCACGAGTTTGGCGCGCACGCGCACGCCGCCCGCGCGCGCACCCCGCGCGGCGACAGCTACGCCGCGGCGCATGCGCACGGGTACGCCTCGTCCGCGTCGTCGTCGTCGTCCTCGGCGTCGTCGTCGTCGACCGAGCGCCCAAAGGCGCCGCAGAAGAAGTCCAAGATGCACCAGTGCACGGTATGCAACAAGCTGTTCCCGCGGCCGAGCGGGCTCGCGACGCACATGAACTCGCACTCGGGCGCGAAGCGTACGTCGCCCGCCGCTCCCGCACGCCCCCGCTGACCCGCGCGCAGCGTACAAGTGCCCGATCCCGACGTGCACGAAGAGCTTCGCGGTGCGCTCGAACGCGAAGCGGCACCTGCGCACGCACGGCATCTTCCCGTCCGCGGAGCACGCGAGCCCCGCGCCGTCGCAGTTCACGGTCGGGTTCGACACGCCGCTCGTGTCCGAGGTGCACGACGTCGGGCGGCTCCCGCCGAAGCTGCGCTGGGTGCCGCAGAGCCTCGCCGCGCGCACGAACGTCGACGCGCTGCGCGCGCCCGACGACAGCAGCGACGACGACGACTTTGCGCGCGCGGGCTGCCCGCTGCTCCCCGTGCCGCTCCCGCCCGTCGTCCCGTCCCGCAAGGGCGAGCACGACGACGCGTTCGAGGAGCGCGACTCGTACGCCATCCCGGAGCAGAGCCCGTACCTACCCAGCCAGGTGCGTGCCCCGCCCGTCCGCCCCGCTGCGTGCTCACCCCCGTACATAGTGGCGCGCGCTGCCCGGCCCCGCGATCGTGTCTGCGAACAACTTTTGACGAGCGCCGCCGGCGGGTGGTGGTAGAGTGGCTGGCAGGGATCTTGGCATGCGTGCGCCGCGCGCGCACGCGGCACAACGTTGCAGGGCGGCGATTCTTGTATGCAGGTTGCTTGGATGGCTCACATGTTCTCTCTCGTGCGTCGCGGCCGCCCGCTGCGCTGTACTATTACACTGCTTGTATCTGCTGGGCTGCTAGGATAGGGCAATGCGATAATGTTGCTGCACACGCCGGGCCGGGCTGCCTCGCCCTGCGCGGACGGTGCGCGGCGCTGCGCGCGGGGTGGCATGGGGCGACTGCGTTCCGCCGGGGCGAGCTCGGCGATACCGTGTCGATACAGGAAAATAACCTATAGGATTCAGCTGCACGCCCGCGGACGGGGCTCGCGCAGAAGGCCGGCACGTCATACGCCATATCAAACCGTATCACACCGCTGTCCGTTATCAGCTAGCACAACGCCTGCAGCATCTGCATTCATTCAGTGGCAAGACCAACGCCGTCGCGGTATGTGCGCATTCGCGCATCCGTGCATCGCGGCCGGCTAGCGGCCCTCGGCAGGACGGGCCACGTCCGTGCCGCGGCGGCGCCCGTACACGACGCGGTTCACGAGGCCGATGGGGACGTCGTACATCTCGGGGAGCGCGCCCGGGCGCGCGTGCGCGAGGAACGCGCTCGCCCGCGCGTGCGGATCCGCGGGCGGCAGGAGCGCGCGTGCGTCTGGCGCGCGGCGGCGTCAGTAGACGGGCGTGCGGGCGGCCGGCGCGCGTGCGCACCTGTGAGCGTGGCGAGGTCGCCGAGGGCGGGCGTGCGGGCGAGCGCGAGCGCGGCGTACGCGGCGTACGTGAGGAGGACGAGCACGAGCGTGTACGCGGGGAGGAGCACGGCCCACTCCCTGCGCGTCGGGCGGGTCAGCGTGCGCCGGGGAGGAGAGGGGGAGCGCACCTGCTCGGGTACCAGCACACGCCCGCCGCGCGGAGGGCCGTGTCTGGGGCGAGCGCCCAGAGGAGGACGAGCGCGAAGAGCAGCGTGGACGCGGTCGCCGCGACGAAGCCGTAGAACTCGGCGGCGCGGCGGGGGGCGGGCGACGGCGGCGGCGGCATGCTGGCTCGCGCAGAGACAGGGACGGCTGGCGCGGACAGAGGCCGGCACGCGGCGTCGCCGGCCGGCGTGTGCCCGTTCTGGCATGCGGGCCCCCGCGGGGCGGCACAAAGGCTATCTATCTTGGCCCTGCGGTGGGAGCGCAGAGTCAGCACCGGCCACCGTCAGGCCCGGAGATCCGGGCGCGCGGGCGTGCATCAGAGATCGAGAGATCGTGGCCTGCACGCTAGCTACTGGCTGCACCCAGGCCTCATGGCAAGCATGCAGGGCCAGAAGAGCGCGGTGCGCGCGGCCGTGGCAGCGAAGCTGCGCCTGCTGCCACAATCTGATATCGCGCGGCAGTGTGCGGCTGCCTTTCGCGGACGGCTGGGCGAGAGATGCTGACGATGCGTGCAGCGCAGATGGCCGTCGGCCGCGTGCTCGCCGCGCCGTTCTTCGCGCAGAGCACGAACGTCAGTTGCTACCTCAGCATGCCTGCCGGCGAGCTGGAGACTGCTGCACTCGTCTCCGAGATCCTACGAGCGGGTGACGTCTTGCGCTCTCTCGCCCCGCGCACGCACTCAACGTTATCGATCGCAGGCAAGACCCTGTTCGTGCCCAAAATCGATCCGTCCGCCCGCGGGAAGATGGACGTCCTCAAGGTCTACGGCGAGGACGACCTCTCCTCGTTCGGCAGCGGCCTCTGGGGCATCCGCGAGCCGGAGCACGAGTGGCAGGGCCAGCCGCGCCTCAACGGTCCGTGCCTCGCCCGCTACCGCCGACACGCGCATGATGCAGATCCCACCGTACAGCGCTCGACGAAGCAGCAGGGCAGCTCGATTTGATTCTCGTGCCAGGTACGCCGCGCGCGCCGCCATCTGCTGCTCCGCAACGCTGACACCACGCGGCGATCCGGAGGCGTCGCGTTCGACCGATCGCTATCTCGCGTGGGCCATGGCAAAGGGTACTACGATCGATTCATATCTGCCTACACACGCTCCAAATGCGCAAACGCCCAGCGGAAACCGCTGCTAGGTGCGTCCGATCGCTCCCCAGGGGCCTGGCTCTGACCGCCCCATCCACCAGTGGCGCTCGCCCTGCGGGAGCAAATCCTCGAGGCCGGGCAGGTGCCCACCGCACTGCATGACTGGAAGATGGACGTAATAGTGGGCCCGGACGGCATCATCATGGGCAGCGCATAATGAGGCCCTAGTGTACCGTCCGCCGCGCTGGGTCTATTCCCCTCGCGTTCCAGCACCCGAAAATCGTCCGATTGACAAATCGATCAGGTCCTGATCATTGCGGCCGATCTGGGGTGGTGCGTGTCCACAACTAGCAACGCGACTGCATTACGCCACCGACCTGTGAAGGGCGACGCGGTCAGTATGATAGGGGCCTAGAAGGCGCACTTGCGCTAGCGGGCGCGGCGTATAGGTACCTTTTCGTATTGCTCTTCACGCCTGTCACCGCGGCCCTGCACGTACGTCGGGGACGAGAGCAGGCGCACGACGCTTGATGCTATCCTCAGCACGACCTAGCCGCTCTCCCGATGATCACAGGACGCACCCTGTGCTGCGTGAATGTGGAATCACGACGACTCTATACGTTCTCCCGGAAGGCAGATATCCACTTCCTGGCAACGCGCGAGCCAGATTCACATGAGCCAACCGCAGCCAACCGCACGGCGTTCCGGCTGCGTGCGGCGCGCAGACGCACCTAATTGTGGAACCAGTATTGCTTTGGAGCCAGTGTCGAAGTTGCCTGCGGAGCCGTCGTCCTTGAGCAGTTTCGTGGCGAGCTGGCTTGTGATTACCACCTATTAATGAGGTCACGCGAATTAAATTTCGGAGACGTCTCGGGGGTTTGAGAAATGCGCACGGTCAGCCTTGTGGTCGTGCAGGCCTTCGTGAGTACATGTTTGAGCCTGTCGAGGGCTGCATTGCGCGTTGCGATAGGCAATCCGACGGGCGACTGGAACGGGAAGGACAGGGAGCTCAGGACCAGTAACGCCGTCTGTCAATTTGCAATATGCTCCATTCAACGGCCCAAGGCTGGCGCAATCGGATTTCTCACCCTCGGCCGCTCCTGCAGACATGCAGGCAGGTTGCGGAGAAAGACCAGCAAATCCGGAAGGGTGTACAATTGCATGTGCTGGACATGCTTCTGGTATTCTGGTGGTACAGACGGCGGTTCTGATGACGGGTGAATTTTCGCGGCGTATAGGGCCCGCGCAGATGACACACTCACTACGTAGCAGCCTGTCGAGGGTCGCAGGGCTTGTCATGTTCTGCATGTCTACGTACATGAGCACGTCGCGAGCATTTAATATGAGCGACCAGGCTCACCGACGAAGAGCACATCTTGTGACGCCGCGACGAAGCTGCGCACGACGTGCACCGCGAGGGCCTCCTTGCCGCACCCGGGTGGCCCGGCCAGCTCCAGGATGTATCCCGCGCGCAGCCCACCGCCGAGCAGCCTGTCCAGCGGCGCGCAGTGCGTCGAGTAGCGGCTGCCCGCGGCGGCGAGCGCCGCGGCGGACTGGGTCGCGGGCGGTGCCCTCGGGGCCTGTGCGGCATCGAAGACGGCCTGCGAAGACGCGAGCGGGATGGCGAGGTCTGCGGGGTGCGGTGAGAACGCGGCTGCGCAGTGGAGCGGGGGCCCTTACCGTGCGCGAGCCTCTCGGGCGTGAGCGCGGCGAGGTCCTGCACGGACTCGAACCCGCCCCGCGTGAGCGCGGCGAGCGTCGCAGATGGGAGCGATAAGCGCGATAACGGTCGCTTCGCCATCAGCGCGGGGCAGCGAGAAGCGCGGGCGCGTGGGGGGCTGGCGAGGGTGTTCCTGCGGCTGTGCGCGGGCGGCGCGAGTGCGGGCGACGCGTCGGGCGGGCGGTGGCTGCGCGGAGGGCGCTATCGCGATCCCGGACGCGTCTGTGGCGTGGGAACACCGTATGGCTATAAGCGGGGCGCGGACGTCGCGGAGTTCGCCGGACGTTCTTGAACTTCTTGCTCGTTTCTTGCTCAGGGTCCCCGCGAACATTGTAGTCTACAATAGTATCATTCTTGCTCAACACGTGAATAGCGATCCCTCAACCCCCCGCCCAGCAGCAGCAGCAGCAGCAGCAGCAAACGCAGCGCAAATGACCGCCTCCCCAAACCCCGTCTTCAAGTTCAACCGCGAGGTCTTCACCGTGAAGGTCGAGAACATAGCAGATGGCGGTGCGCGCGCGATCTCGGCTGCATATATGCGCTCATGCTGACGCGCTTCGCTGTGCGTAAACAGCCAGCAGATTCGAGATTGTCGACCTGTTCAAGACGCTGATCGGTAAACCACCTCATTTCTGTCGTGCCGCGTGACGTCGTGTGACGGTCGCCTCAGATGAAGTTCGCAAGTGCGAGGAATACGCCGAGGGCGGCCGCCGTGTCATTGAGCTGACGTTCGCAAGCAACGACGCGGCAAAGTAGGCGTTCCATGTCCGCTTTGACGCCTTCACGCTCTGAGGTGCTGCCAACAGGAAGGCGCTGTGCATGTCCGGATACACCGTGTCCGGCATCCCTCTGTGAGCTCATATGCCCTCGACCGTCTCCGGACGTCAGGCCCTCATGTCGCTGCCTTTACAGGACCGTTTCTGTCGCTTCTCCGCCTGATGCGAGCAGGGTCACCAAGCAAGGTAAACAGCCCGACAACCGCCGCAACCTGTACGTTTTGGGGCTGCCGTTTGACCTGACAAAGTGAGTCGGCCATGAGTCGTCGCGTATTTATATGCGCCTTGACGTAGCATGGCTCAGGGTCGAGTTTATCGAGATCTTCGCTCGGTACGGAACTGTGTCTCATGCGGTAATTCTGGCTACCGTGGATAACGCTTCGCGCCGGCGCGGCTTCGTCGTCATGAGCACGCACAGCGAGGCTCGGGCCGCCATAGACGCGTTGAGCCGCAAAGAGATCAAGTAAGGCTATGCGGTAAACCCTGACGTAGACTGACATACCTCATGACCCGCAGAGGACACATCATTGACGTGTCTTGGGCGGTTGTCCAGAGATCGCAGGGTATGTTCTCGCCACACACGTATTCCAGTTGACCACATACCGCCGCCAGGCTTCCTGGACGGAGGCGACCGCACAACGGTTCTTGCTAGCCAGTCGCCATCGCCGACGCCATCTGTGTTCGATTTCCCGGCCGGATCCAATCCCTCGTCTGGACAAGTCTCTGAGGCCTCTTCGCCTCGCCCTGACCGACCTCCGATGTCTATCTTCTCTTCTCAAGCGAATAGTGTTCTGGTGTCGAATCTGCCCTCAATTCTCTTCTCTCAGTTGTCGGATCTGTACCCGCTGTTCTGTCCCTACGGCGACATTAGAAAGATTGACATCCTGGAATCTGGCGCAAATGACCTCAACCACGGTGACATATCGGTCGCGGTGGAATATGCCACTGTTGCGCAAGCTCTGGAAGCTCGGAATGCCCTCAGCGGTCAAAAGTACTCGAGCACCCCAGTCAAGGTCGAGTTCATCCAGAATCCCGCCAACCCGGCGCTCAAGAATGATTACTACGGCCCGGCCTCGGCGATCAACAAGAACATGAAGGCCGGTCTGAACCCTCGTGCCGCTCCGTTTGTCGTTCCAGCTGGTCTGCCTCCTGACACTATCCTGGCGCCTGTCCACACCCTGTACGCGGAACAACGCATCGACCAAGACCGCATTGCTGCTCTGCCTAGTGGACTGATTGCTGTACGCCCATATCCTGCCTCTCCGTACGCGACACATGGTTCCCTTTACACCCAATTGTATGTACCCGTGACTGAGACTGCAAGGCCTAGCTCGGCTCCCTCTCCGTGAGTGTCTACCTCGTGTCGCTTGTGACGGCAATAACACAGTGCACAGCTGGGCGGAGCCCGCTTCCTCCTTGCGCCCCGGGCACTGGGCCTTGTCGCAGTTGCAGCACTTTCCAAACTTGTCCACCCCTTCTCTGGCCAAGACCTATGCCGCATGACTGCCTTGCTCTCTGCTCTCTGCCTCATTGACCTGCTGCGTTCCTGTCAGAAGCCATCAGCAATAAAGACAAAAATAAAACATCTCAAGCCCCTTTGCACGCTCCTTACTGTATGCCATGCAATTACCGTAATGTCTGGTTTGTTTCGTTTCCAAAAGCATCATCCGGCTAGTGAGTCGCGCGCTCTTCGTGCTTCTGACTCGTGGAGCTTATGACGATGCTCGCAGTTCTAGAAGTTGGGCTAGTCGTCGTTCTTGGGTCTCAATTCAGTCGCATCACGGATCCGGAGGTCGTTCATGCTATCCTTTCCCAACCAGCCCTGTTTACTTTGCTCTCCCGTCCCTGCCGTGTGTAAAAGAATTGCAAATGGATATTCTTCCCGTTGTGAATTCGACGACGATCTCCGTCCTGTCACGCTGAGTTTGTGGGGCGCGATATGCATCCGATCGTGACCCTATTTGTTACCCGACCCGTTTATTGCGCGCTTGCGATATTGGGCAGTTGTAGGCGCTTGTGGACGCAGGTCCTACACGTGGGGCTCAGCGCCTGCTTGCCTGCGACGACCATCATCTGCTTGAATGATCATCGGAGCTTGGTGCTCCTATCTGTCGGCCACATCGTAGTTCGGCGCTGCTTGTGTTGAACGACGCGCGGTCGGTACGCGGCGCCAGAGAACCGCCCGCGAAGGAAGAGCCTGTAGATCCGAGTGCAGAGACTAAGCATCATCTTGCAGCTTGTCACAAGACACTTTGACTCACGAAAGTTGCGCCCATAGAGGCCGAGCGCCATTGTAATAGATTGTTGTACGTTACCGCAGTGAGTACGCTAAGTTTGCTCAATGCGTCTATTGAGATTGGTTGCGACTCGCCGTGGACTGCAGAAACGTTCAGCTGCGCGCCGCGGAACTTGACGTACTCTGACGTACTCTGACATTGACCGGAGTGAACATCTCCTCATCTGCAAAACCCCGTCCTCAGCACGGGTCCTGCAATGGCAATGAGAAGGGATGGCTCGAAGAAGTCGTCCTCTGGACGCCCCCTGCCGAAACGTCTGTTCTCGCTTGATACCCTACGGAAGCAGAGATCCGGCTCTGATTCTGACACGTCTTCCATCGCCAGCAAGGAGACCGCAATGCACACGCGTGCACCCTCCACTGACTCGACCACTAGCACATTCAAGGCATCCACGTTGAAAGGAGAGGAAAAAGAGACAGCCACCACGAACGAGGTTACTCCATGGACAGAACAGGAGATGGTGCAGTCACCCGATCAACTCAAGGAACAAGTGGATCCGGACACTACAGCTAAAATTGCCGCGCCGAAACCTCGACCTCTGAATCTCAGTGCCGAGGGGGAAGGATCTAAAGAGGAAGCACCGCCTCTTTCTCCTGGCAGGCAGCGCTGGGCGACGCTGCGTTCGCATGTTCTCCCGTCAGCAGGGGGCTCGACCGCCCCCGTGCCTTTACGTTCCGGCACCGCGCGGACAACGACGCCAGGCCAGGGCACACCCCCGCCCACGCGGCCCGCGACCCCTACGCGGCCATACCGCTTCGGCCAGAAGAAGATATTCCGCCAGGTGGTCGAGGCAGCCGTGGACGAGCACCGCAAGTTCTCGGAAGAGATCCTGAGTGCATGCTGGTGCGCGCGGTTCGGCGAGCTGAGTTCCCGGCCGCGGCCTGAGCGCGAGGGCTCGCAGGCGACCATTGGCTCGAGCCTGCATCTTCCGTTCATGACGTCGGCCGCCGCGCTGCCCATGGTCGCGAGCCCAAGCATCTCATCGATTCGGACGATGCGGAGGCCCGAGTCGTCGCACACGCTTGCCATGGACCCCCGAGGCGTGCCGTCCGTCGGGCCCCTCCACCGGGTCATGACATTCAGCAACCCCGCGACTCGCCCGCACAGCCTCCCCCACGAAGCTCATGTGCTCTCCGCATTGCTAGTTCCGTTTCTCGGAGCATACAGCGGCGGAAGCGTCGCTTCTGAGCAACAAACCGCCGTTGAGACGTTTGAGCAGATTCTCAGAACGTGGAAAGCGCCCTCGAATGAGGTGAGCGGTCGTGCCGTCGCCTTCTGACGGAACTTCCGCACTCATTTGGGCCTTTAGGCGAATCTAGAACGCTGTCTTTGGTGCTGCAATGCGGCGTCGGTCCCATCGAGCTCGCGTATACGTATTCTGGGGGCCCTTTCCTCAATCCTGTTCTCTCGGGAAAAGTCCTTCGATGCGGAGTCCCCCAGGATACTCCGGACCCTGTACACTGGAATGTTCTCTCTTTTAATGTGCCTTTCTTCCTCGCCAGATGCCCAATCTGAGGCCGAGTCTCTCAGAGCGTATGTCTTCGCCGTCTTGGACGGCCAGTGCGGGTCACCTGCATCAGAATCCTTCGAGAAAGAATATGGCGTGAGCTGGTCGAGTGACGATAACGCTGCGCACGTTAGACGTGTTATCGCCGCGGAAAGCGTTATCTCATGTCTTGAGACTGGTTCCGAGGACAGCCGCAAATGGGTGTTGCGGAATTTGTTGGAGGTGCGTGCATCAAGCCTCGGCCGTATGGCACGACATTGATGCTCAATGCGCGCAGGAGTTTTGGCCCGCGTCGGGAACAGGCCAGGCGCTCACGCCTTTGCTGTCGCGTATGCGGTCATGCAAGCTGAAAGCATTCGTCAGCGCCGCATCTATCTTGCTCTTTTCCGCAGCATCGTCAAATTTGACTACTCGTGCCGCTGATGCTGCTGTTATCGGACGTCTTCTCAACACACGTGTTCTCCCAATGATTGAGCTCCTCGAGGGCACAGACGCTGCCGAATTGCGCACCCATGCAGTTAGACTGGTTCTCGACCTGACCTGTGTCCATGACCTAGCCGAAAGAGAACAGTACATAGCGCACGTTGACCACTGGATGCAGGATCAACCGGCTTGGAAACCGAGCCTCGAGGAGTGTCTCCGCAATACAGTAAGGCATATCCGATAATCCTGAGTCTATCTACATTGATTGATGCCCTGTAGCTTTCCGCCGCGGAATGGCCCACAATACTCCGCTTGTTGCCGATCATGTCAAGGGATTACCCCGAAGAGCTCCGCAAGACAATTGCAACATTGTCATTACCGCTGCTGCACGATGTAATGTATCAAACTATTCTATAGCGCACTGAATGCTGATTCACTTGAACAGCGGCTCATGTCAGACCCCCCCGAGTATCCCTGCCACCCGCTGTCAGAGTACCTCAATTTGGTATCTCGCATGCACCCGCAATTGTTTTTCAAGCCGCTTTTCACTTGTGCCGCATCTGGGAAGGAGTTAACCATTGCCAACCAGATATGCATCCTGAACTGTATCGCGAAATACTTACCAGACTTCTGGTGTCGGGATGCCGGGATGATGTCCGTAGCGCTCACCAGTGATCTGGGCGGGACAAAGCAGCAACCTGCGCCACAAGGGGAGGGTCCTGTGTGGGGAAGAGCCCGTCTTGGACAGTCAGTTCTGCTTGTAGAATTGACCCAATTTTTACGAAGCGTTCGTGAAGCGAAAGATATCGCGGTGGTAGGTCAGCGCACTACCGTTATCGACGCGTTCTAATATGTGTTCATAGACGGCCCAAGCGGTCCGCTTTTCAGTCGCCTTGGAGACAAAGTTGGCTGCATTGATTCAAGCCAAGGTATCAGCACATCCTCTCTTTGACGTGATGCGTATTCTCAAAAATCGTAGGAGCAAACAGCGCTCGTACCACTGTCCCAGAGAGTGCTCTTTTGCAACCTGTTCAAAATAATCAGGACACTTACTCGGTCACTTAAATCGTACGTGTGTCTCCTTGTTTTACCCACAGATATTAACTTTGTGCTGCCTCTTTCAATCAGAGCACCCTGGCTCTCGTCTGTCATCAATTGGCTCCTTCGAGAGGCATCCTTGAGCGAAAGTGATCCGGAGCTCGATACATCCCTCAACAGTCTGCGCACTGTGTACTCTCAAGCGTCAAGTGCTTTACAAGGTGGAAACAAAGTATGTACAAAACCTGCTATGAAGCATCATGCTAACTTCGCTCACAGCGCAGAACCACTGTATTCGCATCACCCGTCAATGCGCAACGCTCGCAGAGCCTTTCAGATCATCCAGCAAATGCGCTGCTAGCCGCGCGATTGCAGTTTATCGAGGATATCGATCAACCATTGAGATGCATAGCTTGCCCTCTGCTCGTATTGGTATCTGGTCTTCTTCATCCGGAGCATTACTCCGCACTTGGAAGAGCGTTATTAGAACACTGCCTTGATCGCGGTCCCTCGCAAAATAACGCGCCAGTATGTATCAATGTGAACGTTCATATTCCGATAATTTGATGTCTACACACAGACTATTTTCCTACTTATGCAATATGCAGAGAAAGTGCCCAATGAGTTTCTTCAGCGCATACAAAGCGGACTCCTGAAGTGAGTAGAGTACTAATTCACCGTGGCGTCACTGATGTCTCGTCTAGTGAGAACCCAGTGGTTCGACTTTTGACGATCGATAGACTAGCTACCATCGCAAGCTGGCGTTTTCAGATCTCATCGCAGGACTTCATAATGGACAGGGCCTATCGTCGACCATTCAAGCCAGCGCGTGCTCCGGTCCAGTTTGTACCGACTGATATGGGCACCAGCTCCCATGTTCTGGATGAAGATGTGTATGAGTTCAAGGACAGCAACGGACATGTGCTTCCCCTAGAGTTGCGCAGACGTTTGGCTGAGATTGGCTGGGACCAAGAGGATAGAGTGATCGATCCAAAGACACAGTGGATCAAAACACCTCTTTCTCTGATCCCCAGTCTATCACTGGACGTTCTGGATACGTCAACGGATGATCCCTCACTATCCGAATCACCCAATCTGAGCCCAGAGCATTCACCTACAAGCTCACCTTCCAATGACTCGCTTTTGCTGAGACGTGATAGCACTAGTGGGAGCTCGCGTGGCGCCAAACGTAGACCGGTTTTCGTGCCAACTTTACAGTCACTGTTCCCTATCCTGGTTGACATGGTCAAGGATCCGGATTTTCTGGTTGCGAGTTCCGTCAAGAGTCTGGTAGTAGACTTCATGCGAGATGACCCGTCACTGCTCTCCCGTTCCATATTCCACTCAATGTCCGGCAGTGAAGACAAGGTCATTTCTTCCATTACCGCTGTCGCATCTCTCATGCATACACAATATCCGCTCCCGCCAGCTATGTCACACCATCTGCTCAATCACCTTGCCGGCTTCTTGAAATCTACTGTGCGGCGAGCGGATAGTGCGAACCCTCTGCAGTCCTACGCATATACCGCTCCGGCGATTGCCAGACTTGTAACACAAGTCAGCAAGATGTCCGTCCGTGAAATTCGCCGGGCTAAAGTTGATGCGTTCCTCCTTCCTACTGGCGCGCTTTGGTTCCCAGATACTGCTCCGCTGGGTCCCATGTTCCCTAGAGCACTGGAAGAATCCGAGAACCCGTTCGAATCTATACCTGCACCCCTCGTGTGGATCACGCTGGTGAGAACGTCGCAGAACCTGCTGTTCCATCGAATGCTAGAACGAGATCCCCAAGAACTCAAGATAATCAGGAAAAGTATCACGAGGTTAGTGTTACCGTCGAAGGGCAGAAGCGAAGATGGAGGTTTCCTGCCCTCTGCCGCGTTCATGCCTCGCAAGCGAAACGCATCCATGCACTCAGCCAGTGACATGAGCCTCACCGCTCTGTCGCTGACACTGGCACGCAGCCATCTATTACTAGTCAGCCAGATGTTCTGGTCAATGTCGCGGCACCTCAGCGATCGACAGGAACTTGCAATCCTCATGGATGGACTGAATCGGGTACTGCTCACGCATGGCGATGATATTGGAATCGTTGGGCATGCAATGCTAGGTGAGCGAAGCCTGTCTATCAACTATTCAGACTTGATTGAATCAACCACGCGTAGCTTTCATGTTGGCTAGTACACGCTTTAAACGCATGTTCATCTCCGGCGGCGCGTACGCTCTTTTCATGCCCGCTATCATTAAGGTATACTCGGAGGCCGATGGCCATCCTGGCATTAGGACAGCGATCGAATATGCGGTGAACAGGTTCTACACTCTTCATCAAGAATCATTCGTGTTCCAGAGCTTTGACGTAGTCTCCCACATGCTTATCTCCCCTGACGTTGACCAGGCATGGTTGGCTGGCCATGTGTTCTCCTTGTTCTCCACATTGAAGAACGGCACGGCGCCTCTAGCGCCGGACGTTGCGGGGATATACGATCTGAACAAGCTGCAAGAGCAAGAAAATCGAATGGCAGCTGTTGCAGAAGAGGTTCCACAAACCTTCTTGGCTTCCCTCCGTAGAGGCGGATCCGGTAAAAACCAAGTTACCTTGGTACTTCCAGAAGAATATGAGTGGAGACGACTCGAGCTGGACAACCTCGTACGCCTGTTCCTGACAGTCATCGCACACAATCCTGGCATTCAGCGTGCGGAACGCTTCTTACGAGCACTCAGGCTGTTAACGCCTCATTTCTACAATACATCCAATTCCGCTCGATCTGTTCTACGTGACGGGATTGACGCTCTAGGCTCAATTCTATCAAGTAAAACAGCGACAAAGGCGAAGCCGTCGGACAGCACTACGGGGCGAGCACCTGATGATTTCAGTTATGACGTACTCGCAGACGGCAGCGGCCACGAACCCCAGCAGGCATTATCCCCGGGAGACCTGCTAGCGATGCGGTTAGATTATCTTTCTCTCGTGATCGCCTATGTGCAAGCTGGTGGCAGATTGGGTCAGGCAGCACCCCGTCGTGTGCTGGAATTGATCAAGCTGGTGCTCAAGGAGTCGATTACGAGCGCCGATCGAGTGGCGCTCTTCCTATCTGACTACTCGCGAGCGATTCTACTCTGCGAACCTGCCCCCACCCTCAAGGATGTTGTGTCACTCCTCTCGGATCTCTTCCCAATTGTTAACGAACATTGCACTTCAGTCAACTTCTCGGGCGTATATGACGTACTGGTGAAATTGTCGAACAACAACGTTTTCGCAAATCAGCAAGAGTTTGCGGACTTGATTGTGGT
This sequence comes from Wolfiporia cocos, assembly GCA_029448655.1. Classification (NCBI taxonomy): domain Eukaryota; kingdom Fungi; phylum Basidiomycota; class Agaricomycetes; order Polyporales; family Phaeolaceae; genus Wolfiporia; species Wolfiporia cocos. Next base: position 733,325 of record JACCLO010000008.1, on the reverse strand, counting down.
CCGTTTCTGTAGGACTGGCTTAGATGCTTGTCGCACTGCAGCCTCCGAGAGCTGGCTGCTCTCTTTCCCGTCCAGAATGAGCATCATTGCCCTCCTCAACAATGCCATTCCCTTGGTGCCGACCGGTTCGGACGTGATTGATGAGCTGGTTGATCAACCCCCTTCCTATGAGTTTCTCGCAGGAGTCATTCTCCCCATGGTGCTTTCGATGAAGACCACCTCCGATATCGCCTCCGGTCACCAGTGGACCGACTCATGGCGCCACGAAAGTCACTCAAAGGCATGGATCCGCTTATTGTCTTACATACTCTCAGCCTGTCACCGGACATACTCTTCATACGACAGCTCGAAGCCACCAGAACGGCGGAAATCTCAGGATGGTCGAATCCCTAGCTACAAGTCGGCGATGACAATGTCGATAGCGATGCAAATTCTCAAGCTCATTGTCATACGCGCCGAACGGGATCTATCATCCGCTATGCCCACTGTCTGGACATACATTGGTGATGCGCTAAGAGCTGTCTTGACCGATGGCGACGCAAGCTTTGCCTTGAGGCCCCAAGATTCCTCTGAACCCCCTTCCCCCCTGCAGTCTCCACGATCACCAACTCTCACCACAGACCAGGGGGGTAATACGCTCTTACACTCAAAGGCCTCTTTGTCCTCACTCAATCAACTCGCTCAACCTCGCCTCATCGACTATCTGATATGGTCCATTATCCAATGGCTTTGCCTTAGGAAAAACCCCTTGTGCATACAAATGCGCGGATTTATTCAGGAAAAGGTTGCAAATGTGTATTATGACTCATCGCAGCTCGGACGTAGTTCTAATATTTCCTCGGGCGTGAAATCCCGTCGTCTTTCGTCCGCCTTTACAAAACCGCGGCGTAGCATGTTGAATACAAGTGCGGCTTCGTCGGCAGCCTCAACACCGCGTAACTCCGTACTTATAAGCAACTCCAGTTCTCTGCCCACTTTCGACGAGAATGGTCTACTGGCATCCACTCCACGCAAAGTAGAAGCGCCGCGACTAGCCGGATACGCTCGCGAGTCAAGCCCCGTCAGCCCTTCGGGACGCATGGGGAGAAGTACAGGTCCCCAGATCGTTCATCTTGGACCGGTTGTACCTCTTTCCGTAGACGTCAATGCGCGAAGATCTGTCTCTCCTGGAGGTACGAGGATCAGTGGAAGCGCACTGGCCATGGCGAGGCAGATGATGATCACAACGCCTGCGTTGATTCGCATGACGTATCGTCGGATCCGCCTTGCACAGGTGATGTGCGGCTATACTACCCTACTTCCGCTCAGTGAAGGGATTGAAGACTTGGACACGGAGGACGTTGCAGTCCGCTCGTGGACAAAAAAGGAGGCTATTGAAGCCGTTCTGCAAGAAGTCAAAGATTTAATGGACGAGTTCCGAGGGATGAACACAGATGCAAACGAGGGAGATGGGATCCTGGTTGATGCAGAAGTTCCTGCTTCTCCCTCGAAATGGTGAGGTGAGTCAGTGCTATGTTCGTCAATATCGCATACATGCGCGTGATACTCATAAATAGCCGCACATCAACAGATCGTGACGCGTTAGCCATATGGCATGATAGATCTGCATGATGAATTTGTTATTTGCTGCATGTTGCTCAAATGTTTCTATATTACGGACGGTAGCTAGGCTAGTTGTAAGTTCTTGTATTTCGAGGATGCTTCTCGCAGACTGGTCCCGGCTGATGTCTAAATAGATCACTTGTGGCTTTTCTCTATATGAGACATCAATGCATCACGAACCAGAGCATGTACCATACATATTATTATATCCATGGTTCAGACATTGACAAAGATCAGGTAGTGCGGCTTTAAATACGTCATCCGAGTCACCGTTGGCCTTGACCTCTTTATCAAGACGCGTTAGATCACATTCAACCTTTCGCGCGAAGACCACTTGAGCGCCAATGCGACTGCAAGATCATGCATACACTCGTGCTTGAACTTGTTTAGTTTGTCTCTCCCTTCTTTTCTCCTCTCCTTAATACTCCAACTTCCATCTTTTACTCAGAATCATCTTTCGATCGGCTCAATGTTCCAGATTATGTGCAGCCTTACTTCCAACTTACCTTTTCGCCACAGTCGTGCTTCACAATCATGCCGATTGTCTGAGCTAGCCAATACCACAATCAACTACTCAGAAGGCCGGGTAAGGATGATCATCTGCGCTCTACCGACTTTGCAGGGCGACGCCTCCGTACAGTTTCTGACAGCGGTTCTGATTTTCTATGAGGCTCCAATACCTCCAGCGGAAGTTTTCAACGAGTTCTAAAAGGTTATTATTTTTCCTGTTTCAAAGACGTCAGCTGCGCCATCGGTACAATTATTCTCCAGTCAGTCATTGTGGCATACTTGGAGTATTTGTGGACATTAGGCTTGCCTCCCTTCGTCAGTCGGTATGAATTCAATCAGTGATCAGACTTTGATCACAATCGGACAATCCACTCTTAGTTTTTACAGAGTCACCGGATCTTCCAAGTGCCCATTGCATTAGGCAAGGGGTCATGACACACATTGCGGTGCAGCGCAACGGTATTGCGGTAACCGCTGTGATTATTTGCGTTGAGCATGGAACCATGCGGTATTGAATATCGAGGGCCTTACAAATAGTCATCATCTAACGCTATGGGCATATGAAGATCTCGACATCAACCACGTCACGAAGCAGAGGAGGTCCTGCATCATCATCTCAATCTGCGGCGCGAGTAACATATCGAGTTTGGCAGCAGAATTGATAGACTGACCGGTGTCTAGTTTAACAGCATCAACGTGTTCTCACTGTTTTCAAAAAAGACCTATGGGGGGTGGCAACGGCTGATTATGGACTATGACTGATGCAACTCACGCTATGTAGTTCTGGATAATCAAAGTAGTATTCTGCAGAAGTATTGAGGACTACTTGAAATCGTGGGAGGGACTTTACATAAGTCTTGTGAGACACCATGATGAACAAGTGGGATACTATGTATCGGTTTCCATATTCTCATGGCATGCATCTCTGTGACTCAAGAGTCAAGAGGGATGCCGTACGACATGCTAGACGGAGTATGATTCAACATGACCTCAGCTACAAAGCGGGGGCCCTCTGATGGTTGATAACTTCAATGCCCATCCCCATGATAAGATAACAGACGCCCAATCCAAATCTCGTGCCGATCGCGAGCGATCTGCACGTGATTTATCGTACTACAAAGTGCGGGCGCCTAACCCTCAGTGTGGCTGATTCCCACTCGTCGCCTGACGCGCAGGACTTATACAATTTGCTAGAATATTGTTGGTAGCGTCCTGCAAGAATGCATCTCAATAACCTTGATATCTCTATCTGGTGCGGGGGCCGCGCGCTTCCAGAATACGCTGTGAAATATGAAGAGGAGAGGACGATAGCGTGCTACATACCAAGCGAGGTTGGCCAGGTGAGTGGTGTCCAACGAGCCCTATGCGACCCGGTGTGATCAGGCATGCCCTAGAACTTCGAAATCCGTTTCCGCGACACAAGGCAGTGGACCTCACGAGCGGATGGCCATACACTGCGATGCGCGATCGATGGCAGGGTCATGGGTGGGTCGCTCTGCGGAGCGGGCCAGCACGGCAGTCGGTGGGGCGTGCGCGTCTCAGAGACGAGGCGCCAGATGTTCACGTTCTCCCCGCTTATCCTGACCGGTGCGCGGCCCCCGCTTGCATCAATTGCATGCACGTTGATATCCGCGATACAGACGACGACGACGCACCGCACGCGGGGGGCAACGAGAACCTGGGAACGATTGAGATCAAGGCGCTCCGCGTAGTCCAGCAGAATGTGAGGGAGTTCAGACGGAACGACGTCCCGCGCGTCGGGCCAATACATGAGAAGAGCAAGAAGGCTGGGTCGCATTGCGTAGAGTGCGTCTTGTGTCTCCGTGGACTGGCTCGATCTCACGCGGGCGCTGCTTCAGGTTGGGACAGACGCGCACATGTTCTCCCGCGCGGCGCATAGAGTGCCAGTACCTGGACCCTAAAGGTGTCTATGCGGCTCGCTTTGTGTTTCGATACAGGTCGAGGGGTGCGTTGCAGAATACTGCCCTACTACGCTTGGCTAAGTGTGATGCAGAACTCCTCCTGGCGCAAGGAATAATAGTCAAGTCGGAAGCAGACGATGCGGCTTCTGCGCCGCGAAATAACAAGCGACGCGCAGATTCATCTCCACAACGCAATGAGGGCGAGCCCGGCAGGAAGCGACAGCGAAACAGCGTCGTGCAGGCAAAGCGGTCTTCGTCCCTCATCGAAGACGCCAGGCCCAAAGGCGGTGTAAGCGCCCACAGATCTTTGATGCGCTGTATCGCGTTTACAGCTGATCTGTGCAGGTGACTGGGTGGGCCCGCGCGCGTCGCACACCGTCTCAGACCGTGAAGAAGGAGCCACAGCCGAGCCAACTCAGCGTCACGTACAGCGAGATCATCGATTTGACACAGGACGACTAACGCACATGTAGGTCGGCGATCTGTGGAGGATCGACATACCTGGCGCTGACAAGGCGTTTAGCGGCTCATCGACACTCCGCGCGACTATGGACCATCTCTCAAATCGCAGCTAGCTCTGCAGGATATATACCCTTACCACCATCGCACAAGATTGACAACTCGAGCGCCTGTTGCATGCCTTGATGGACGATGTCTTCTTGACGCGATTACACTGCCCTGTGGCAGGAAGTAGCGCCTTTCATGCCTACCCTGTTGCCTCTGTGCGGGCAAGCGTGCCCTGGAACTATGCACCATTCTCTTACCACAAGCCTTTGCCATAATGCACGATAAGGAGTCATAGGGTGGAAGGTGTATCCTTGTATACTAACGTCAACATCTTGGTGTAGGATATTGTGCTGGCTTGTACAATACGTGAAAGTTATCTATTAGCCCTGCCGAGCTGGGGACGGGCGGCAGTAATAATGTTACATCCATTCAACCAGTCCGCGTTACAAGGCTTTCCCAAAGTCATCGTTGACCTCGCTGAGTTCATCACATCAGTTGACATCCTACAATTCCTTCCCGTCCAGAGCTCCTTCATCCTCTACGGGCTCAATCACGACACACCAGAGTACGCGTCCCCAGGGATCCGCGCCGGTGCCCCCACGCGCACGCTCGCAGCACACGAAGCGCACGGGCTGCCCATCCCAGTACTTCATCATGTCAATAGAGATCCCGCCTGGGAGGCGAAGGTCCACGCCGTCCGCGCTGAAGCGCAGGTAGTCATAGCAGAAGTCAGCTGTGAGCAGATCCTAGATGCGTAGTCAATCACGCAACTCCGGAGTAGAATGTGAGCAGTTGAGGACGTAAAACTATCGTACCTCGGGACCGAACATCACCTCCCGGCGGTGAGCTGCGTCCTGGAAGTACGCGCGCCGATTCTTTGCAAGTGCCTTTGCCTTCTTGTCGTCCGTTCCCCCGCCGCCGACCGTAAGCGGCAGCTGGGACATATCGTTCCCGATGAGCTGCTCTAGCGGGGCTGAAGCACGTGTCCCGCCTCCCTCCCTGTTATATGTTCGCCGATGCTCGAGATATGGCATGGTGGCGATGAGCGGGGAGAGTGCCCATGGCTTTGTATGGGACGCTAGGTCCTGCTCAAGGGTTGGGTCTATGAAGCTGGCAATGAATCAAGACACATCAATTATGAAGGCTATAAGGGGTGCACTGCTCGGTACATACCTCATGAACTTCAATGCGGCGCTGAATCCCCAGGGCAGCTTGAGCGGCCGTGCAAATGTATTACCGAACAGAATATCGTCTGCAGAGTGCTGGTGCAGGAACCTGCCTGCGTATATGCATGTCTATCAGCTTATGCCGGAGACTGTGTGTGTGCTCTGCGGACCTTGCATCTGGATGCTCCACGTCGCGTCGCTCCGCTTTTTGAAATACGGGCTATCGCCCACAGCCCCGCTGGCATCCACGTAGCCCTTGATGTATACCGAAACCTTGCCTTCAAAGGCATCGCTCTGAATGAGCACAGCCTCTCCAGAATTGACATTCACTGGCGACAAATCCTCGTAAGAAGGCCCAGCGAGAACGCGGAGACGGGGCATGGTCGATGGCAGAATGTCTAATCAAGTTGTTTCAAAACAGTAGGACTGAAAGAATATGGAGAGCAGATAGGCCAGCTATTTGCATTTAGCTGTAGTGGTAGCCAATAAAAGGAAACGAAGCAGCTTCTGCGGGCATGGTGACAGATGGAGACGCGCCTTCTGTGCGCCGCCACATCGCGACGTGGGGTAGCGATCTCATTGGCGTGTGGCGTGCCATGTGATTTGGGCACAGCACGTGCGGAGTACAAGATAAAACCACAATGACCACTTCGGCAGATTGTTGAAGCATACACTACGTGCGAGCGAGAAGGAATGGAGACCCCATTGCTATCGAGTTTACATGTGCGAGCGCAACCAGAAGAATACAATGCAAACCCGCTATTGCGCAGCCACAATTGGAGGGGTGAAATGAAGGACAGAATAAAATCGCATGCGTCATCATCAATCCTTGCATAGTCTGTGTAGTGAATCCGAGGCATGAACAACTGTGCATACAATGCAGCGTAAGGAAAAGAACTAACTTCATATTCCGCTTAGCGGACGCCACACTCGCAAAGGTGGGGCTCCCAGCGTCTCAGCTTTCGACTTTTGTATCCGCTACTTCAACCCAATCGAGAGTGACATTGGTAAATGAACTGGCGCGTACAATTAACTTGCTCCACAGCGCTAGTGTCCAAGAATAATTGATAGCAGTTGACCCGCTCAAGCAAGATCAGCTACATCTGAGAGCTCAGAGAATGCGCCTAGCTACGGGTGCATGTTCAGAGTGAATGAATGTCGTAACAAAACCCTGTGGCGCAGACAGCCAGCACCCATAGTAGTATACCTGGAATGTTCGTGCAGTCCTCCTTGCATTTTCAATTTGCGATGTCGCATCCACCTTGACCAGTCAAGATCCACGGAGCCCTAAATTGCCTTGCTTATATTGGTGGTCACACCGTCATTCACAGTGTGTCAAATGACACTATCTGTTCGGAACAGAGTTCCGAACGACGTCAGGCTGGTTCGTGAGTCCTTGTTGCTCCGGCTTCAAGGGCGTTGTTCGCATGTTAATGATCAAAGCAGTTCTAGCGAGCTCGTAACAAGTAATTCGTAACCCTGAACCAGTAAACATGACGGATTAGGTTGTGCTCTACCCCAGCTAAGTCAGCAAAACGTAGTTACAGTCAAAAATCAAGTATCGTGACCGGTCCAGTACCATCTTATCCACCGCGCATAGTTCACAACGCACCAGCTAACCTTTCAGTAGATCTTCCATCCTCCAGCTAGACCCATGACATTGTCCGGGTCATAGCGCGCTTTCAGCTGGCTCATCGTAGATAGAGAGTTGCCGTAGAGGTACGAAATGGGTGTATCATAGATTGCATAGTTCGGATAGCGCGGTGCGGTTCCAACTTCGCTTTGCCCTTCCTGCATGGCTGCTAGTGTTATATTCTCCTGACTCGCGACGATGGCGTTGTAGAAGTCGGAATCGTAGGATGCGTCCGTCCATGAGAAGTAAATATTCAGTGGTAGGAAGCGCTGAGCACGGGTGGGAGGATACGCTGAGGGACTGCCGTGATCAAGAATAGTCGGAAGCAACGGCTCGATATCATAGCTGATGATATTTCCCGTGTCCCCTGAGAGAATCGAGTCCCAGTACTTCCATGGACGATCAACATTGTGTTACAACGATGACATCTTTCAATTATCCATACCTGTGCCTGCTCCACGATCAGTTGTAGTATGGAAGGTGTGATCTCTTGTAGCGGAACAGTGTTATAATAGCCCCTGAGAAATTTGGTCGGCAAGCGCTCGATATACAGTGGTACGGCACGTACCGATAGCCAGTTGATGTTTCAGTGGGTTCAACCTTTATCAAGTCTAAGAAAGAGCGTGTAGAAACATTACTAGAGAAGGCCGGAATCGCAAGGAACTCGTCGAAGATCCCCGACGGCGGTGTTGGGGCATCATAGAATATCAACACAGATGCTAATATCTGTGCTGTGTAAGTCCCGGGGTAGCTGGAACCAACAGATATTGATGTACGAACCACGCCACCTTCGAAGTCAACCGTAGTAATGATAGACGCCTTCGGATCAGTGACATTCGCAGCGAAGTTCGCTGTTGCCGTGTTAACTTGGTCCACAACATCGGTGCCCAAAAAGATCAGTTGGCCACCCTGAGGCTAGTTCAGCCGTGATTACAAGAATATGATGCACAGACATACCCAAACCTGACCTTGCGGGTATGTTCTCAAAGTGAACGTCGTAACGATACCCTATCGCGCAGACAGTCAGCGCTGATGGCGCGCCAGTTATGTGTCCGCGCTCCGAGCTTACATAGTTATTATAGCCACCCTGAACAATGTTCACGTGAGTTCGAGACAGTCAAATTATCATGATCGGACGTCTCACCCTCAGTCCGAAGTATAGATCCGGGTATGAGGACTCGGTGACGTTAACAATGGTGCCATTTGGCAGGACCAACTCAAACACGGCGACATTGTCGAGCGACAATCCATATTGGTTTGTGAGCCATGAATATCCTGCATCACAGGCGGGTGTCAGAGGATGACCGATGGCACACGGACTTGGAGCCGACCTCCGCCTAGTGTAAAGCCGGCAACACCGATTCCAGACACCCTGCCGCCCACAACATTGACGCCATGTGGTTCCAGAGCTGAATAGACCTTGTCCCATGTGAGACCAGCACCAACAGCTGCTGTCTGCGCTGACGAGTCGTAGACCACCGAGTTGAATCGGGTCATTGATAAGAGCACGCCTGGTGTTGAGGAATACCCAGGGTTCATGATATGGCCGCCGCCCTTGACCTGATCGCGGATCATGAGCGTTGCATATGATCAGCGCTAGCAGGAACGCTTACTCCAAAGGGCGTCTTTGTACGCCCTACAATTTGGAGCTACGGGTCATGGCCATCAGTCAGAGCTTAAAAATTTGGATAGAAGTCTTACGATAGTGGCAACATCTTCCGCGGTACCCGGCTCTACGGAGCATGTTGAATTCTGCGCGCTTGAAGACGCGTAGTGCGATATATCGCTTAGATAGTTGACATCGTCTTCAACATCGATATCGGTGAGTGAACCTTGCCTACACGATGAATCATCCCTAGACTCACAGGGGTAATAGACATTCGACGCTGAAGAGATCGCAGAGGCAATGCTAGCGCATGTTGAGGTATAGTTGGTAAGCTGTGCAACGACGAATGCAGGCTTGAACAGAGCCAGCAATACTGTAGCTATAGCAAGGCGGCCCATTCTGTGAGAGTGGCGGTACAGCAGGGTTCGTTATGTACGATTTCCGGAAAACGTGCCAGAGTGAGAAAGCAATGTCTGGTGTGAACCGAACACTCGACAGAGGTCCGGATGAGATAGAGCTGATCGATGTACACCAAGGGAACGGGAGAGGCGTGAACCCATGTTGCAGGATCCGAGTCTTTTATACCTCTAGCAAAGTGGTCGCGTCAGCCTCTCGGCCAGGATTGGCGGGATGGTCCTGTGCGATGACTTTGAGCCTAGCAGAAAGACGACTGTCTGGACCAGATAGAGGCGTTAATCTGGCATCGGGCGTTGGGTGATGCAACGCTAGCAGGACTGACAGCCTCGCACATGGATATGGTATGGGATAAATTGTCAATCAAACTCACCGCGCGTAGTTTCCGATATCTTCATCATTCCAAATTCATTCAAAAAGTCACATTGAGACCCAGCCCTGAAAGGAGCACGTCATATGAATGGAGCTTAGCGCAGATACTGGTGCTGGCCCACACCAAGCTATAGCTTGACTCAGCGCGTTGGGCAGAAGTCAGACAAGTCTCTCTCCTGAACGTACGCTGAGCCGAGAGAAGTTGCAATGTGAGAAATAGGTCATCCTAGGATCACTGACGAAGCATTGGCTTACAAATTGTCAGTGGCGACTTCCTGCTGGCGTCATGGGTTGGATTAGAGTCGCACCTATCGCAATTGCCGGAATCCGTCGAGATCCAAGGAACTTGTCGCCTCTACATAAAACGAGTTACGCGCGTACGAGCCAACCATTCAGTGTGTCAAAAGCATCAGATAGTGTCTTCGCGAAGGTGACTTGGGTCATCCAGGGTGACGCTTCAAGCTTCGGGGCGGACGAACTTCGCATTGTAATTTTCCGTACCCAAACTGTCGGAAATCTAGTCAGAATAGGTTTGGTCACCGTATTAAAGTTTAGGTACGAACAACAACTTACACAGTACGAGACCACAAGCCATCCAGATGAACCCACAGTCATTGATACACAATTCTAGTCAGACATTCCTTCGGACGGTTACGGCAACGGCCCTGTATAAGCTCGCACCCTCATCAATGACTATCAGACAGCCGGGCTGAACTTGTAGCAACCTTTCGCGATTCTCAATCCTATATAGTTAGCTCTCGAAACCTCATGGTGAGTGGAGAGTGGCCGCTCGAATTAGCACAACTGCATTCTATCCGGCGGGTGCACATGTAACTGTCCAATATGGTTCAGATGCCTATGGGACGGTATAGCATGTGCCCTGGAGTTTATCGACTCAATGCGAGGCCAAGCGTGCTAGAGAAATAAATCATTGTTGACAGCCAAGAATGGAGCTGGGGATCGTGTTCCCCTCCGTTGCTGACCGATATATACAAGCGTCGATCGAATGATCTTTCGGCGCCTATACTTAGTAGGCGTCGAGCATCAACGTTTCAACGCCTGTTAATGCTCGCGATTGCGAGCTCAAGTTAGCCAGGATTTGCTCCACTGCATAGATAATCTTGCTCATGGATAGCATGTGAGGTGCTACAGGAGGAGTTACAAGCGATATAATTCATCTAGAGAGGCCATTTCATCTGAGCGATGCAATCCCACCTGCAAGGCCTCAAGATCTTTGACATGATTTTGTAGCAATATTTGCTGCTGGCTCTTAATGCAAGGCCGTCAGCTGTCTTTACCAGGGGTGCACGCTCCAATAGCACACGACACAGAACGCTTTGCGCTAGCTAAGCACTGCCGCCACAGAAGATGGACCGTAGTTCTCGGGTCTGCAGCAAGGTACTGGGGACTGGTCAACCGCTGCCGGTCATATCACTTCGTCACAGCATCAGTGTTGGTCAGAATATCAAGATCAGGAGAGTGCACAAGTATACGCAGGATGTATGCATTGGCTACACCATTGGCAGCTTATCAATTTCTATCGGCCAGTCACAGTACTGTGGCAGATCGTATTCGCTCAATTAATTCAATGGCTGATCTAATGAACCGCGCTACACCGTATTCAACCGGATGATCAAACATCAGGCTCAAACGGACGCATTCTGCCAACGTATCCGGTCCATGTGAAATTACAATGTGAAATCACAAGGGAGCGGGCTTACACAAAGTCTGCCACTGAGACGTTGAGGAACAGGTTTATCGAGCGCATTCATTTGGATGCAATAGCAATGTCGCAAGGTGCCCAGCCAAGAGCCTCACGCCCGTGACGTATTGACGAACGAGATTCTTTGTAATCAGTCCCAAATTTTCGTGATCGACAATGACCGACAATTGCTCATCCGCTCGGACGCTACGCGGCCTCCAGCTGTGCGCCGATCCACGATAGGATGGCCCCAATAAATTGACCGTCGTGGCACGCCGAGATGCTGACATAGCTGTACGGGTACGGCGTACATCAAAACCGATGTTCGAGTCCGCTTCGATGTTCGATGTGCTGCAAGGCCTGCATGTTACGGGTTGAGATGGATAAGCTAGCTGACTGTATCGCAGAGAAAATCCGACGCACGCATCGTTTGGTGGTGGAGTCCCGAGCAAATAATTGCTGTATCTGGAGCTGCCCTAGCGTGTGTCAGCCAAGAGTCATTCCCGGTCCTGCAACATCCTATTCCCGAGCCTTGGTATAAATGCATGACGGAAACGAGCGGGGGATGCTCAGGAATCACATCTGCAACTGCTTGGCATCATGTCTTTCACTCCCCCGAAGACGTACAAGGCGTATGCGTTCAAGGAGCGCGGCGGCAAGCTCGAGGAGATCGAGCTGAAGTGGCAGGACCCTAAAGCGGGCGAAGTGGTCGTGAAGGTCCTCGCGTGCGGTGTGTGTGCCAGGTAAATCACTTTAAATGAATCTGGTCCCACCGGGACGGTACTCACAGGTGGTGGCCCGGCAGCGACACCTGCGTGCAGACTCAGGCCTTCCCGAGTGTGGTCTACCCCCGGGTGCCTGGGCATGAGATTATCGGCGACGTCGTCGCAGTCGGCGAGGGCGAGCAGCTGTGGAAGTACGGCGACAGTGTCGGTGCAGGATGGCATGGAGGTCACTGCCACAATTGCACGCGTTGCCGCAAGGGTGACTACGTGACGTGTTCCCTCTCCTCGCAGCCCAACGGTGCGTGCCCGGATCTAGAGATTTATGGATACACACCTGCTCACAGACCGACCGTAGGCATCGCCAGGAATGGTGAGTACGCACAGTACGTCACGCTCAGGTCTGAGGCACTTGCAAACATCCCGCGGGACATGGACCCCGCGGAGGCAGCGCCCCTCATGTGCGCCGGCGTCACTACATTCTGTACGTAGCCTGCTTCTGGTAGCGGCGTGACACTAACCTGAACATGGCCTGCAGGTGCGCTACGAAGCAGCACTGTACCCGGGCCAGAGATCGCGGCCATCCAGCGTATCGGGTACGTCTTGATCGCGCTAGCGCCACGACCGCGCCTGATATATTCTGTTGCGCCACAGTGGCCTCGGACATCTCGCAATTCAGTTCGCGCGTCACATGGGCTACCGTGTAGTCGCGCTGTCGACGTCCGACTCGAAGAGGGAGCTCGCGCTTCAGCTTGGCGCGCATGAGTTCATCTCCGGGACGGGTACAGAGCAGGCCGCTGCGCTGCAGAAGCTTGGTGGCGCGCGGCTGGTCGCCGCCACCGCGCCGGAGCCGGATGCCATAAATCCGCTTATTGATGGATGCACATTCGATAGCGAGATCCTGGTGCTTCCAGTGGACTCAAGATCGCTCACCATTCCCATCAGTGAGTTTAATCCGCCCAAAGTTGATGATCGGCGGCTGATGTCGGGATCGTTGGGCCTGTAGTGCCGCTTCTGGGGAAGCGACTCAGTATTCGTGGATGGCCTTATGGGTCAGGCCAGGACTGTGAGGACACCGTCCAATTCGCGAGGGCACATGGGATTAAGTCCATCATTGAGACCTTCCCGCTTGAGAAGGCGGCTGAAGCGTACGAGCGTCGGGCTTCTGCGAAGTTCCGTTCTGTTATCATTCCTTAATTGACACAACGGATCGAATGGCGGCCATGGCGACACCTTGATACTCGTTTGTCACAGAACATATGGGCAGGAATAGACGTCTGGGGCACGATTCTTCCGCCTGTGCGAACGCTGTTGGCGTCGTCACCAAGAGCTTGTTGCTCCGCTCCGCTTAGAAGGACTATAGTGATCGATCAGCATCGAATGCTTGCGGTGTCCCGTAGGCCGATGATTCCGGAGCCACGCTTGATGAGAATAAATGCGGAAGCCAGTGTTTTGCGTCGGCTATGTTTCCACTCTCGAACTTTCCTGCGCTCCCGACTTGTCCTCTCATGCGGAGATCTGTTCGTCCGGAACTTTGGCGATCTCTGGCGAATTAAGCGGATTAGCAACATTCGCTCCAGCTGCGACAGAGGAGCGTTCGTCAGGACATGGTGTGTAGGCTCACAAAGTCCGTAGCGTCGCGGCAGTTGGTCGCCACTGTGAGCTCAGACATATATCGTTCGAGCGAGACTGATGCACAAGTCTGGCCGCCTTAGCGAGTGCGCACGCCAGGAGTATTTGAACAGCTTGTGTGTTGCATCCGGATCCAGTAGATTGCTCGCGGAGGCATTTCGTATTACTAAATACGCCTGTCTGATTAGCTTACCATCTCCACGTTGCGGTCTCCGACACGCTTTAAAAGCTGCATCAATGTCGCGTCATACATTAATGAACGACGGACCTTCACGCCATCTCTATCGCAGCATTCGACTGCGTGCGCAAAGAGTGAAGCCGATCAAGCAACTAGCCAAGCTGATGTCCAGCTCAGCACCGTTGTAGCAAAGCATTCAGGAAGACCCAGCCCGTCAACATGTCATCGAATCTCGCAGCCTCTGGCAGCAAGTAGATCCGCGGCCGGTTCAGGCGGCCAATCATCCAACTTATACTTCATGCGCAGCAGAAGCTTGATGCGCTCGCAGTCCTAGTGCATCACACTCACCTGCCAACGTGCACTAGGGTTTGGTCTTCTCGCTTCTTGCATCCGCGCGGTTTTCATCTCACGGTGACATCATTCCAAGCCGCACTATCTAGCCGCGGTGCGGGAGCTCAGCCGCTCTCAAGCGAGGAGTCGGAGCACGGGGATGAGTGCATATATACAGCCACGAATCCGTCAACCAAGAACGATTCAGCCCCTGGATGACACACAGCGCAACGAGTGCCTGGAGATCGTGAGGGCGGAAAATCAAGCAGCCCGTGCACAGCGAACGGCGGTACGGCGGGGGCGGCGACTAGTGGCCTGCAGACGAGAGACAAGCCGCGCCACAACGGCCTCTTGATCCCGCTGTGTGCACGATTCTCTGGGCACGTATCATCACGCGACGGCGAGGGCTGGGAGCTGTGTACGTCTCGGGTGCCATGCTGCACACACAAGCCCGCTGCGAGGTGTGTGCACTGCGTCTTCGGAGAGCAGGTGCGCTTCTCCGCTTAGCGGCATGTTGCCGCGGGACAGCCTATTCTTAGAATATCGCCGCGCTCAGAATAGCACGGGCCGACCGCACAAGAGCATATGGAGTGTGTCGCTTTGCATAGATGCCCTACAGCATGCGCGAAAGCAGCCTTAGACAATTTGACGATAGCAAGTGAGATCAGGAGCGGAGGGCTGTTGGAAATGCTCAGCAACCGGTGGGTTCCGGCCGGTTGCTGCAAAAGTGCCGGATCAAACCCGGGGCTGTGAGAAGTAAATCCGGATAAAGTATCCGAAGAGCTGGGCGATTATCGATTTATCGGACATTTGATATTGAGACTCAGCACTGTTCAGCTGTCAAGACCCGAGATACTGTTTATTCAGAGGCTCCTAGTGTCTGCTTAGAATATCTACTATGTAATCGAGCGATGTTCAAGCAGCAGGGTTCCAAATTATTATACACCTGTGGTATGCTGGAAAGTGGCGTCGATGTTCTCTGAACGCTTGCATAGATTCCCCAAAGGACCTTCTTATATTGCTAGAATGAAAGCTGCCTTGCTCAACACTCATGATGCATGTTTCCTAGGCCTCTTGATTCAGACTTATTGTCGCCTGCGCGGGCGCGGCTGCGAAGTGTCCGCGGTCCTGCTGTTATCCAGTACGGCACGACGGCGTCCGCGGTGTTGCGATGCCGTCTCGGCTACGATACTGTTTGACGCCTAACGCGGTGGGCAAGCATGCGGTTTCCCATCATGTCCTCGGCATGTAGCCGGCCGCTGGCTCTTCTGGCTCATGCCAGGTCTTCTCCCTTCTTATATCCAGACACCGAATTCATTTTCTCGTCCCGCAGGCTCAGCCTTCACACCCCTCGCTCCTTGTCGGATACTCATTCCTTTGTCGATACCCAACATGTTTGCGACTAGTCGAGCCCCGACTGCGACCTGGCTGTCAGTGTTGCCTCTGCTCGTGTCCGTGGTCCCGGGTGTCGCTGCAACGGCGGGCCAGACCTGGTAAACTTCTGTGCTTTCGTGGCGGTTGTATTGTTGGTCTCACAAGGATCGCGCCGCAGCAATGCCACAACCCTGTGTGGGGCGGACGCGCCGTGTTGCAGTACGTCCATCCTTGAATCGACTTCGCTACTTTAATCTCATAGATCCGCTACAGGTCCGTACGGTTACTGTGGCAGTGGGCCTGTAAGCCTTCATATTGGGAATGCTGTCAGTTTGTTGAATAGTGGGACAGGACTTCTGCTTCGGAGGATGTGACCCCCTTTACTCTCATACCTTGACCTCTTGCATGCCTGAGCCTGTGTGCAAGGACGCCAACGTAGGTACCTTGCGGAATCCGCTACCTCTCATTATCTCATGCAGTAATCCCCAGATCACGTTCAAGAACTTTGACCGGATTCTCATGAACCAGACCGCATACAACGGTAACGCCTCGGCATGGGACTTCATCTTGAACCAGGGTGATATCTTGAACACCACCGCTGGCGAAATGGTGATGACTCTTACGAAGGAGAACAACGGTACTCGTCTTAGTTCGACGAGATATGTGCATTATGGACAAATGACTACGCGCCGTATGTGTCTGAGCTCTATTCATAGCTTAATTCTCCGATCATCGCGACGGACCACCGTCTCGCTTCAACATCCGCCCCACATCAAGGCGTTCTAGGTTGCTAACATGATATCTGTTTCACAGTGAAGACTGGCCGCTGGGGCGGTGTTGTCACTGCGTTCATCACAATGTCTGACATCAAGGATGAGATTGATTGGGAGTTCCCTGGTGTCTTAACCACCACAGGCCAGACGAACTACTTTTGGCAAGGAAACATCCGTAAGCATTGGCTCTTTTTTCGCGTACGCCCTATTGACTTGTCCTTCGCAGCGGCTGAGGACGCCGGCGAAACCATCGGTAACCTCACAGACACCTACGACAACTACCACGACTTCACGGTTTGTATTTTCTTTCGTCAATACCTTGTCGCCGACTAATTCGCGGTACAGGTTGACTGGCAGCCCGATGCGCTCAAGTGGCTCATTGATGGCCAGGTCGTGCGTACTCTCACTCGTGAGTCGGTGACGGACAATTCGACGGGCGTCAGCAAATACCCCAGCACCCCAAGCCGGATCGAGCTTAGGTATGCTAGTTACACAGTCACACGAGTACTTATGAGTTCTCACACGAGCGAAAATCAGTCTCTGGCCTGCTGGTATCAGCAGCGAGCCCCTTGGTACGATTGAGTGGGCCGACGGTCTGATAAACTGGACCGACCCTGACTACGTGTCTCACGGTAAGTCTTCGTCTGCTTCTGTTCGCTTCATCTGTATGCTCAATCTCGTCTAGGCTACTTCTACGCATACGTCGACTCCGTCTCGATTACTTGCAACGACCCGACGACGCCTAGTGCGAACGTGACGGCGTACGTGTACGGCAAGAACTCGTCGACGGACACGCCCAGCATCGACTTCTCGAACGAGACGACCATCGCCAGCAGCGGAGCCTTTGGCTTCGATGGTGTGCGTGCGTCCGGCGTCAAGTGGGCCGTTGCCGTCTCTGCTGCGATGATGGCCCTCGGCTCCGGCCTCCTCTTCTAAGCGGACTCTCCCTATCCGTCTCCGCGGACTCTTCCTTTCTCGTTTTCAAGACATCAGAACTGTTGTTGGATTGGACTGGAAGAAGCGTCACTCGTGCGCCATCTGTGTTACATCCCTACCCCGCCCCACCCTACGTACTCCCACTGGTTTACCGGTATCTCTCCAGGCTTGGACTACTCTGTGTTAGTGCTACGCGCGCCGGCGTTGACGTCGACCGCAACTATGATTTGCATGGCCGAGTCGATCTGCAGGCTTAATATTGATCGTTAACTCTTTACTACGTATACATATGTGCTTGTTGTTGTTCGATTGATGAGTTGAGGTAAGATACATACGTGTAATGAAGTGAAGAGCTGTGTGTAGCCGTTAAGGGTGATCAACGCTCTGCGCGATCAATCAGCCACGTCGCACAAATAGAGGTAAATAACGCGTTCGCGTAACGAGCGCGTCCAGACGCGCCCTCACCACAATTCATGCCAGCATCAATCATCTTTGCCCGCAGAAAACGCTATCGCTAGTCTCTGAGATTCATCATTTCCAAGTCTTTGCTCGTTCATTACCAAGCTGTAACACGATGCCTTTGCCTACGAAAGGCGCACCCGCCGACAAAATGAAGCAGAAGAGCTTGATGTCGTTCTTTGGGAAGACTCCAGCAAAGACGGAGGCCCGAGAAATACCTGCCCCAAAGATAAATGCTCAGGAGCCCACAAGAAACGCGAAAACTGTCGCACCACGGGAGGCTGTGTCGTCGTCCAGCCCGCCAGCCCCAGCGACTCCGCTGACAAAGGGTAATTCCCAGTCATCTGGGATTGCGAGTGCAACGTACACGCGTAGCTCCGATGGAGGCCTCAGTGCAAGAGATACCCCGCCGACGAGCGACCCCATTGACGTGGACATGTTTGACGAGGAGGAGGAGAGGCAGAGCGTGAGAAGCGCCGCGAAGCCGGTAGGTGTGACCGTGTCGATGTGTCTTTCGCTTGAATAACAATAACAATCCTGCTCGATAGGCAAAAGTACGCAGACGGAGGTCAATGCAGGTTGAGGATTCGGATGAAGGAGAGACAAGTATCAGCCCGACTGCGTATCGGAAAGGCCTGACTACCCGGAAGCGCTCACTTGAGCCCATGGAGAGGAGTGTCGCGAAGAAGCAGCGTGTCGCCATCATATTGTCTGATGACGAAGAAGAGGAGCCGGTCGTTAGTTCTTTCGCCCTGCGGCTCACAAAGTACCAGAGACCTCCTGCTACAAGCAAGGCTAAGAAAGGTAGGCGCAGCACTACGCATACATGGACGACAAATGTGCTGATGAAGCGCATATATGCAGGCAGAAAGGCGGATATTGATGACGACGACTTCATTGTTCCAGACGATATTGACGAGGATGATGACGATCTCGTTCCCCGCGCACCATCGCGCGCGTCTGGGTCCTCGTCCTCCCGGTCTTCTTCACGACTCTCGGCTTTCGCGAACTCCAACACTTCTGACGCTGAGTCCGACTCAGTTGCACCTACCAAGTCTGTCAAAAAGCCTACTGGGCGCCCTGCATTGAAGAAGGATGCAAGCTCGCGGGGCAGCAATGCGTTCCTCACGGCTGCTGAGCAGCGTGCGCAGCAGCAGAAGGCAGAGAAAAAAAGAACCGAAGATTCGTTCTCGTTCTTGCTCGATGTGCGTGACAAGGATGGGGTGCGTCCCAATGAACCTGGGTATGACCCACGCACCCTGTACATACCTCCCAAAGCGTGGAAGGAGTTTACGCCATTTGAGACGCAGGTAAGTGTGAACATAGCGGAATGTAGTGTCTAGACTGAGATCGGTTGTGGACCTAGTTCTGGGAGATCAAGCAGAATCACTTCGACACTGTGCTTTTCTTCCAGAAGGGCAAGTTCCTAGAGCTGTACGAGGAAGATGCTCGGACTGGACATCGAGAATTCGACCTCAAGCTGACACAACGTGTCAAGATGAGCATGGTGAGGTTCACGACCGAGTGTGTCTGACAGGTGCATTGGCTAATTCCACGGCCAGGTTGGCGTCCCCGAGTCATCATTCAACTACTGGGCGGCGAAGTTCCTTGCGAAAGGTGACACTGTATACGATTCGCCCTCAGAGCGTAAGCTTACTCCTATGTAGGTTACAAGGTTGGTCGCGTCGACCAAGCCGAGACAGCTCTGGGCGCAGAGATGCGTCTTGCTGCGAATAAGAAAGGCGGCAAAGCCAAAGTCGCAGCCGAAGACAAAGGAAAGGACAAGATCGTCCGTCGCGAGCTCAACAAGGTGTATACAAATGGCACGCTTGTTGATGCAGAGCTGTTGACCGACGAACAAGCCGGACATTGTGTCTCAATTCGAGAGGAAGAGATAGAAGACGACAAAGATGGGAAGCAAACATTCGGTGTCTGTGTGTTGGACAGCTCGACAAGCGAGTTCAACTTGAGTGCCTTTGAGGACGATATCTGCAGAACCAGACTCGAGACATTGATTCGACAGTTGCGGCCAAAGGAGCTGGTATATACGAAGGTATACTGCATTATTGCTGGTGTCGTAAACGACTCTCAGACGGCTGTACAGGGCAACCTGTCTGTATCAACATCGCGTTTGTTGAAAGCCATCCTACTCGGAAACTGTCTATGGACGAGCTTACGGGAAAGCGAGGGCTTAACTTACGAGAAGACGTTGAAAGAGCTGAACAGACTGTATCCTGCGTCTGACGATGACGACGTTCTCGAAGATGCCGCCCATGGATTGAGCAGCGCTGTTCCCGAGGCCATTCGCGCAATGACAGGTTGTAGAGGCGCTATTGAAGCTCTAGGATCCATGATCTGGTAGGATTGTATGCTCCGAGTGAATCAATAATTTATCTGATTGCATGCTACTCAGGTACCTCAACACTTTGAATATAGACAAAGACATTCTCAGCATGAAGAATTTTAATGTCTACGATCCAATGAAGAGAGGACAGGGATTGACTCTTGACGGTCAAACCTTGGCGCATTTAGAGGTACTTCGTTTGTATAGCCGGCAATCTTCCCATACTCAAACCACGTCATAGGTACTGGTAAACAGCGAAGGCACTGAAGAAGGCTCATTGTTGAAGCTATTGTCGCGATGCATCACGCCGTCAGGTGAGTCATATAAATTGCATACAGAGGACTGCGGATCACATCCTTCGCTGCAGGGAAGCGCCTTTTCAGGATCTGGCTTTGTATGCCATTGCGAGAGGTGTCGGACATCAACGCACGGTATGGTTCTATACATGACATTAGAGTAACCCCGAAAAACTGAGATGCCCCCCCAGGTTGGACGCAGTGCAAGACATCATGAATCACCCAACGTTCGAACAGGAGTTCACTAAGGTTGCCAAGGGTCTTCCGGACCTGGAACGTATTGTCTCTCGTATACATGCGAACAACTGCCGCGTTAAAGATTTCTTGAAGATCTTGACGGTCTGTGCGAACTGCTCCTTTCATGTAGGAGGGAAATTGATGTCCATTCCTTGTAGGCCTTCAAGTCGCTGAGCACAGGATTATCTGAGCTCGCGGACACAGCAGAGCATTTCGAGTCGAAAACGATCCTTGGTCTGCTCCGGTCAGCACCTAATCTGCTTCCGAACATTAAACATGTTAGGACGATGTTCAAGACGCCAGATGAGAGTACGCACATGATACATTTACTTTCGGAGCGTGGACCTCATGGACTGCATTTTATGCATAGATGCTGAGGAACTGCTCCCTGAAGATGGCAAAGATGCTGTATACGATGAGATCATGGAAGAAATCGGTGGATTGGAGGGCGAATTGGACGCTGAACTGGAGCAGCTGGAGTTGAAGCTAAAGTCAGCACACTATCCCATATCTAGAGGGTCCTTCGCTGACAGTTCCACAGGTGTAAACTGACCTATTGGCACAGTGCACAAGGTACCAAGGTAGCACTATATGACGCTTCAATCTATAGCTACTGGTTGATTGTGCCTTCAGGAAATCTACCTTGTGCAAACTAAGCCAGACCAAAAAAACATTCCCAATGATTGGACAAGGTTTTCGTCGATCAAGGTGTGTCTCGCTATCCATACAATACGAATAGCCTGTGATAATGTTTGAACAGTCTGCTGTCCGCTGGATCGTGCCTTCGCTCCAGCCAACGGTTCGCAAGTTGAAAGAAGCTCGAGAGAACCGTAACACTGCTGTTAAAGGGTTCAAGAACAGGGTATATGCAGAGTTTGATGCAGATCGCAGCGTCTGGCTGCGCGCGATCCGTGTACTGGCGGAGCTTGACTGTCTCTTCAGTTTGGCCAAGTCGTCCAGTGCACTTGGAGAACCCTGTTGCCGTCCTGAATTTGTCGAGGGCGACGCTGCATGGGTTGACTTCGAGGAGCTGAGACATCCGGCATTGTGTGTCAGCACAGGATTGAAGGGTGACTTCATCCCGAACAATGTCAAACTTGGCGGCGACGTCGGGCGAATCGCACTGCTCACAGGTATGTGTCGGCGGAACTTCTCAGCAGAGATTATGTTAACAGTTCAATCTAACTCCCTTAATAGGACCTAATATGGGGTATGTCCTAAAACCTACATCCTGTGGCGTGCTGACCTGAATGCACATTACATAGTGGGAAATCTACGGTATGTAGGCAACAAGTCACAGATTATCTTGATGTGTCTAATCGAGGTCTAGGCAATGCGCATGACCGCTACTGGTGTAGTGAGGATCAGTTTACATCATTTTGTGAGGGCAAAGAACTCAATGCCGCTGTCAGATAATGGCTCAGCTGGGCATGTTTGTGCCAGCCAGGAAAGCAAGGTGGGTCCATCACTCACTCATATCAGGCACCATCTAAAACTTTACACGCTAGACTCTGTGCGGTGGACTCGATACTTACCAGAATGGGCGCGTACGACAATATGTTCTCCAATGCCAGCACGTTCAAGGTTGAGCTTGATGAATGGTATGTGTTTGAGCCGCGCCTGAACTATCTGTGAGCTGAATGACTCTGCAGTTGTAAGATCCTCCGTGACGCGACTCCAAAGTCCTTGGTGATTTTGGACGGTAAGTGTCATCGCTACCCTCCCAAGATCGAAATTCACTCACCTGGGTGCAGAGCTCGGTAGAGGAACCTCGACCTATGTAAGTCGTTTCAAATTGGCAAGCGTATATTGCAGGTGCTAACATATCAAACAGGATGGAATGGCAATTGCTGGTGTACGTCGCTGTTTGACATCTAACGGTACGATAGGGGTCTCACCAAGAATACAGGCGGTTCTACACCAGCTCGCGACACACACACTGGCGTTGTCCTTCTTCGCCACCCATTATGGATTGCTAACGGATGATTTCGCATACCACCCCAATATCCGCAACATGCACATGGAGACAATGGTGGATGACGAAAAGCGCGAGGTATGCTGTTCCATGTCAATTCACATCGCAAGTCTATAACTTTGCACAGCTCGTCTTCCTGTACAAGCTTGTTGAGGGAATCGCCTCATCCTCCTTCGGCACGCACGTCGCCAGTCTTGCTGGCGTGCCCGAGGAAGTGGTTGAACGCGCCGACGTTATCTCGCAGGACTTCGCCAAACAATTCAGAGAGAAGGTCGAAGGCAAGAAGAACAAGGCCGCGGGACGGTTGCCGCTCGTCGCCCAAGCGGACTTCGCATACCTCTACAAACTTGCGTGTGGGAAAGTGGAGTTACCCGACAACCCCGTACGCCAGAGGGAGGTGTTGAAGACTCTCAAGGCCGCTGTAAGAGGCTATCTCTGATATCTTGAGCCAATGCTGGCTGTTCAAAGTCTTCGCTATCGACAAATCTCCATGCTCTCGAGTTACTCTGGATCGCATGTTCTGTAGTTTTATTGTCTCTTGATCTGTGGAATGTACATACTGTATTATAAGATGATATCTCAATTCTGGTGTATAGCAATATCGGTTGCGGTGACCATGCTGTCGAGATCAAGGACTGATACCGTGTGGTTCTCGTCTCGTCCCTGTCACAGACCAGCTTTCTCCGGTAAGTTTCTCCGGTAAGCAATGCTCCCCGAACGAGAACAGGAGATATCCACGATAAGATTCAGTCTTAGCGTTTGGAGTAGTGCAAATGTTACATATTGAAATTTGAAATCCCAACGCCCGACATTTTGCGGACGCATCTAGAGTTCTTTGGAGAGCGGTAGATTGATACAGAACTCAATCGTCACAAATGATTTAGGTTGATTTCGGACAAATAGGTACGGTAGTAACATATCGCTAGTGACAACAGGGATCGAACCCAGACTATTAGCGTATCCACCGTTTCCCGTCGTCTCGAATGTTGCTCCCTGCTCTTCCTCCCTCTCCATCGCCTAGTCAACCCCAATGCTGGTGTTCTCGGATAGGCTCGTAAGTTGATAGCGTACAGAGTCACGCTGCGCGGCGTGAATGGTCCAGAAGTGCGTAATGAACATCTGTCAAGCACCTCGCGCATAAGTGGCTGCAAGGAGCAGTGCATATCACTATAACTCACCTATGCGAACGGAACCGATGTTGGCCTGCCAACATCATCGACCACTTATTCCAACTGGACGATAAGTGTCCCGAACGACGGACGATGGACGAGACTGAGTGGCGGAAAACGTTTCGATGGCTCGATTCACCCTATAGACTCCATAACCGCGAAGTCGGGGTGTCCCTCAACACCCCAAACATATCGGTATCCGCGAAGCCGATGCGTCCCTCAACACATCGCCAACTCGGTTGCCGCAGGCCCGGTGCATCCCTCAATGCACCGGACGATGTTCATATGTTGCCATGACCTGACGCCCAAAGCGTCAACGTTGACAGAATTACGAAGCTAAGGGACCACTCACGGTCGTGGCTAGACTGTGCGCTGTCCGTGTGCCGACTTTGTGTTCCTGACGTTGCTACGAGAACTCGACAGTTGTCGGTCGCTCAGATACCAGTTGCCCGATCCAGGAGTGGCCAGTTCCGGGGGCAGATAAGGCGAGACGAGCGGACAGTGTAGCAAGTAGGGACCCAAAAGAGACGCATCGATTGATGCGTCGGTCGGCGTAGGCAAAGTAAATATGCAGACCGGTCACGGGTGAAATGAGCGGAGGCGGCGAGTGGGTGACATCGAAGCAGTCGCGCCAGAATAGTGCGCGAGTGTCGTCGTCGTACGAGACAGAAAGCTCTTGTCGTTAGAAGCAGAGGATGAGATGCAGGAGAATGACTGGGTCAAGGGGACCTTGTCGAAGATGAGACGAAGGACGCTCGAGAGAGAGAGGCAATCAAGAGAGTGTGGAAGCTTGACAGGAGGATTGAGGTCGTAAGCTTGAGGTCACGAGCGATTTCGCTGTGCCGTCCAGAGTGAGCGTGATGCAAGTCTTCATGTTGAACGTGAGATACAGGAATACACGAGCGGGGCCTAGGTAGAGTTTCAGTCAATTATCTTAATCTGCCAACTGCCCTTCGCTTAAGAAATCGCAGTTGCGAGCTAGGTTTGCACGCAGATTAATCTGCTAGCTGCGGCAGATTAATCTACTGTGACAATAAAATGGTACATTGAGGATTCGAACCAAGGACCTTAGCACAGATGAGAATAACAGCATTGCAGCATAATTAGCCAACTGCGCCATAGTGGCAACAGTTATCATAGACCAATCAAAATATATATAACACAAATTTTACACACAATTTTCGCAAATCATTAAGGCAACTAACTGCTCCAACAAGCATACAGAAATCAATGATAGTGGTAGCTTGATTTAACATGCTTGACCTGGAGCAACTCACCATGGGAAAGCTGAATACACTGGAATCACAGGTCTTTAGAGGCAGATTCATTTGTATTTGTGTTATGGAAGATGTTAAACTGCGAAAATGAAGTTTACAAAATACTCTATATATTGCTTAAAATGGGACAGACACTAGTTGCACTGTAGCTCAGTTGGATAATGTATGGTGCGATGGAAAGGTCCTTGGTTCGACCCCGGGATGTACCATTTTATTGTCACAGTAGATTAATCTGCCGCAGCTAGCAGATTAATCTGCGTGCAAACCTAGCTCGCAACTGCGATTTCTTAAGCGAAGCACAGTTGGTAGATTAAGATAATTGTCCCTTGGCCTAGGTAGACCATCGTGAGCGATGTAGGTCAGATTGAAGTACTGGGACGAAGATTAATTCCAGTTGTCCGGGCGAGGCATAGACAAGTCGCCGCAGTAGGTCTAAGATGCGGTAGAGCATCCAGGAATGACGCGGACGTCGGATACGGCGGCGGAACCTTGCGATACAAAGTATGATTCAAATCGAAGGAGATGAAGATCCGGTTGCTCCAATCGTCCCGAAAAGGGTCCCGATCGCGTAATGGAACGAAGGTGCAATTGACGAGCAGCTCCGGATTGAGGCTTCGAAGGCAACGTCCGTCGGTATAGAGAGACTAGTAGTACAAGAATGTAGCCAGATATGCTGATGTTGGTAGTCGCATTCGCTTTGCGTGATTTTATCGCATTTTCATTTCTCGGTGGTTTTGTTATTATCTTCTTTTTCGACGGTTTCTTCATTTTGTAGATTTGTTCTTTTTTGCAACTTTGTTTGCGTTATATTGATGATTCTGAGAGGCGAGTCGAGCAGTTTTCCGTGGATTATGACTGGTGTTGAATGTCACACGAGGTCCAGGAAGATGATGAGGCTTAAGAATCATAAGCGATTCTCATGTCGCGCATCAAGAAGGCTCGAGCATCAAGGGCGGGTCGCGAGCGACGGCGAGAGAATGAGAGAACCAGAGAGTCAGAGCTGACACTAGACGAGTCAAGTACCAAGCCGATGACGAGAACAGATTTCAAAAAGCAAATGTTGTCAAAGACCGCCAACGAGACCCGATTATTGGTAGATGCTGAATGGACAAACAGGCTGTGTATCGTTCTTTATGTACTGGAGAGAGACTGATGTCGTGACAGTGTCTCTGATGACAAGCGCTTCCATGCTGTCGCTGACGTGATCCACATCTAGGGACTCTGTCAACGTCCATGGACGGAAGGGAAGGGGATGGAAGGGGGTGTTGGCGTACGATTCCACGTGGTCATCGTCCTCTGAGAGTTGCACGGCGGGGGACCGGTGTACGTTGAGGTAGGTGACGGCTTGTGGACGTACACAGGACATACTGAATGTTGCAGAAGCACACATCCTGGCGAACGACGCAATCATGTCTGACGCAAAAGGAATGCAGCTTACAAACTGGGGGACGCCATAAACATGAACGTTCCCCAGTTTGTAAACCGCATTCCTTCTACGGCAGACATAGTTGCACCGTTCAGAGGCTACCTGCCAACCTAGTTCAATCCCGCCAGGCATTGACCCGTCGTCTTTGTCCCCGTTGTCACAGAGCGTGTCTTCATCGATCAACGTGTTGACCAGCGTCTGTCCAGACAGGTCCGCCTCATTATCGATCTCTATACTGTCCTTGCCTGCCTGAAATGGTACATGAATACACGATCAACATTTCAGCAGCGAGACAGACCAGATCAATTGGGCTAGCTTGGCGCGCGTCTCGTCCGTATAGTACTTGAATGTCGACCATCGCTCGACCTCGTCCTTTAGTTCCTCCAGGAGATGTTCCACGACTGGCATCCGGCTCAGCGAGCTCTCCTGGGCCGGGCAGGCCGAACAGACAGTGCCTGGAGTGAAGTGCAAGCGGATGATGCCGGATGCGGCGGACGTTATGCTTGTCGACCTTCGGACCAGCAGGACGGTAATGGCTGTTGGTGTCGAGGACCACACGCACGCATATACTGCACTCCTCATTGTGGGAGAAGACGCGCTTCTCCAGACGCGCTGCAGCGAACGGCGCCGTGACATAAGTGCTACGTCTGAGAGGATATGTCCGTCGGTAGTATGCGCCGTACTCGTTGTACAACGTTGCGGTACCGACGGGATTAGAGGTGGATGAGGTAGACATTATGTGAGATGTGAGATTGATAAATGTGGTTCCGCGAAGGGTATTGACTGATCAGCAGGATGTGGTTCGCGGACGAGTTAGGTGAGGACGTATGCACGGAAGACGGACGACAGCATGTCATATATGTTGAACTTGGAGAGAGACTGACAGGTCGCTTCCCACGCATCTCGTCACCTCGTCGGCATCCCCGTCATATCTATGTCTTCCAGTAAGCTGCCATAGGTAAGCGTGTTCCGCACAAGAATAGTTGTGAAGAGACATCAATATTTAGGATGTGTGAGTCTTCAGCGGGAATCTCATGCGCAGTAAGCCGTGATACGACCTACAATGACCTATATGGGATGACCTACATGGATGAGAAGCATCTGTCTGGGCATCCAAACGCCTGCGTCTACTGGGGCATGATGTGAGGACAGCATACCTGAACAGCTTCCGATAAGCGTAACTATTTGGTTTATGGAAGCGCGAGAGACTCACGAACGAAATGGTGTGAGAACATCCATAACTCACCGGTAAATATTGCCGGAGCATGAGGAATTCGGCTGCACAACGATACAGGGAAGGCCTTATGCCAGTTCCCATCCCCACCAACCAAGACAGATTGGAAGATATATGAAACCACAGCGCATGTAGGATACCTAAAAGGTTCTGTCAGCGGTCGCAGTACTCACATCGGAGTCAATGCGTCCTCAAACATTACTTCGGGAACAACTGTGTCAGTCAACGGTGAAAGTACAAGATGGTCTGTATACTGGCATTGCATGTAAATAACCAAGCTTACTGATCGGGATAAAAAGAGGTGTTTCGCTAACGGTGATTATCACTGTGGTGCCAATTTTCAAGCTCCACAACCAGATGTTTGAAGTGGGTTGGGTGGAGCGTCGAGGGACTTCAGTCAATTATCTTAATCTGCCAACTGCCCTTTGCTTAAGAAATCGCAGTTGCGAGCTAGGTTTGCACGCAGATTAATCTGCTAACTGCGGCAGATTAATCTACTGTGACAATAAAATGGCACATCCCGGATTCGAACCAAGGACCTTAGCACAGATGAGAATAACAGCATCGCAGCATAATTAGCCAACTGAGCTACAGTGCAACTGGTCTTGCCCCCATTTTAAGCAATATATAGAGTATTTTGTAAACTTCATTTTCGCAGTTTAACATCTTCCATAACACAAATACAAATGAATCTGCCTCTAAAGACCTGTGATTCCAGTGTATTCAGCTTTCCCATGGTGAGTTGCTCCAGGTCAAGCATGTTAAATCAAGCTACCACTATCATTGATTTCTGTATGCTTGTTGGAGCAGTTAGTTGCCTTGATGATTTGCGAAAATTGTGTGTAAAATTTGCGTTATATATATTTTAATTGGTCAATGGTACCTGTTGCCGCAATGGCTCAGTTGGCTAATTATGCTGCAATGCTGTTATTCTCATCTGTGCTAAGGTCCTTGGTTCGAATCCGGGATGTGCCATTTTATTGTCACAGTAGATTAATCTGCCGCAGTTAGCAGATTAATCTGCGTGCAAACCTAGCTCGCAACTGCGATTTCTTAAGCAAAGGGCAGTTGGCAGATTAATATATTTGACTGAAACTCTACGAGCGTCATCAGGAAAATCCTACTTTGCTAGACTAGAGAAATTAGGGACGGATTAGATTTAATCCAGCTGGATTATCCCAGATTAGATGATTAGGAAGATTAAACATTTACAAACCCCCCCCCCCTGTATAACTTAATTAAGCTAGATCCTGATTGTTCATGATTATCTGTAATCTGGCTCAATTAGGGCTGGATTAGAAGTGGATTAGACTCAATTAGATCTCGATTCGACAGTGGTTGTGCTTGCAGCCTTTCATTCACAGCATACACATTTGATAGAAATATATTGATGCTATATCACTACACACTATGCGAAACGTTGAAGCGGTACGATCTCAACGTTTGTCGGCGGTGGCGAACACACAGCTCGCTACAGCTGTGGCTGCGTTCTCTCTGTCCATCACACAGCCCGAGTCTCTATCGACCGCAGCCGGGAGCATCGGCAGGGTGCGCACAGCACATGGGAGAGTGCGGAGTAGGCTACGGGGCGGAGTCACTTGACTACGCCCCCCACTGTGAACAAATCATGCACCTCCACGCATCGTCCATGTAGGTCAACTCGGGCAGGTACTGGGCCAAACTGTTCGGACTCCGACGTAGGACTTTGTTTACCTTCTTTTGGTGCTGCTTGTAAGTGGGTGAGCCCTCAAAGAGCGAGATGGTTGTGGAGGCATGACACCACTTGGACACGCACGCTGCCGGTGATGGGCTGCCTGCATGGCACCGATGTCAGCACAATGACATGCATCTGCACCACTGCCGTCACCGTCACCGTTGCTAGGCGGTCTTCTCTCAACGTCTGCACTCACCACTCAACGTCCTCTGTGCTCACCACTCTCATCGCTGCCCTCTGTGCTTGTAACCTGCCCTTTGGCTTGCCCCTGCTCCATGCCTATGCTCTGCAGCCTTCTGTCCATGATCGTCGGCTGGCGGGGACAGTCAGAGGGTCAGAGAATGAGGCGGCGCATATGTCGACAGACTCTCTCTGGCTAGAGGAGTTTTGTGGCTGCTGCACTCACCTAATGATGGCAGCAGTGGCGGTGATGACACTGAATATGCTGTCATCATCACCACCGTCGACGCTGCACAAGGACATGTTCCACATCGGGCATCGAGGCAGTCAGTCCGTAGTCAAGGAACAAGGGACAAAGTGCCGGAGTTGCTCTGTGACTTGCAATTGGTAACGTCACCACAATTAGCGCTCAGCAATGTTGCTGGCTGATGATTAGAAAGACAATTAGATGGGATTAGGGAATGGTTAGTGTAGAATTGACACAGACTCACTCTGGGTCTACGGCCTATTGAGGCGTACCAGCACCGCGGACTAGCACGGGGTATGGTCCAAGCTGATGTCGCGTACGATACTACCAGCGAGGGGAACCACAGACTAGCACTGGGATATAGGGCAGAGGCTAGCGCAGGTATCTGTCGCAACGCTGAGGCACGCAGAGGAGAGGTGTTGTAAGAGGGACACGCCCTATCGCTACAATAACTGTTCTGAGGCTAATCCTCAGAACGCAACAGACTATATACATACAACACTGCCGCTAAGGCCACCCTAAAGGTGGTCCCTACGCTGAGCGCCCCGTTACTACGCTGGTAGATAAGATAGAGGCTGTGTACATGTACGCTAATCTATAAGTCAGGTGACCATAGGGGAGATCATGTGATAGGGGGACGTAGATACGTGAGTTTGACCCCGGCGTATGGCAAATATCAGGGTCATGGAATAAACCGTGACAAGAATTAGGAGAATGGACCACTTTAATATGAATTAGATAAATTAGACTCAAGCTAGGAAAATGAAGACCTAATTAGCTTCTAATTTCTCTAAACTAGCAAAGTCGATTTTTCCTGATGGTAGTGCGCGACGCATAAGTACCAGTAACTGCAATCAAGTACTGTTACCCCGCATCGGATGTACGAAAACATGCGCCAAAAGCATAGCCAACAGCGATGGCGACAGATGCTTATAAATATGCTAATTAGCA
This sequence comes from Wolfiporia cocos, assembly GCA_029448655.1. Lineage (NCBI taxonomy): Eukaryota > Fungi > Basidiomycota > Agaricomycetes > Polyporales > Phaeolaceae > Wolfiporia > Wolfiporia cocos. The sequence goes on along the minus strand of JACCLO010000008.1, from coordinate 702,437 downwards.
TGTTGCCATGCATTTCGCCTAGACTAACTCTGTGGGGTATTTAATGATGCCGGGTAGTTAATGATGCCACACTCCACCACTCCCCGTTCCAATAATTATTGCTCCACTCCGGTAAAAGCCGAGTGATAATTATCGTTAGCGAAACTGCAGGAAGAATGTCGGCACTTCCCGGCAAGTGATGTCGATATCTCTGATAGCCGCCGTATTCAGAGGGCACGCCACATCAAACGCCAACAGACTTGCGATACTGCGTGCGCAACATGACTGGCGGACTGGGCTCGTCAATGTATCTGATGCCATGGAAAATACATGTTTGCGTGATTTGCTTCCATTTGCTCTGTTGTATTCATCTCACATCGCAGCTTAGCACTTGCGCTGATTGTGGTATCACGGCATGCATGTCTGCAATGACAGCGCGTTCTTTCATCGTCAGCCAAGTCCTAAGACTTCTACAGACACTGCATAATGGCACTTCACTTCTGCGATTTATATGCTGGAAAAAGACAGTACCATGCTCAGCCTCAAGCAGAACATCTTGACTGCGTGATGGAGACTGTCGCATCGCTTCGCGGGCTGTCGCTCTGCCGTGGCTTCGAAAATGACCTCTTGATTTTTTTGTTGAAGTCCGTTCGCTCGATTCCCAGCAGAAACCGGCCTCTCGTCATAGATCCTACAAATGTGGAGCGAAATAGCATTGCAACATAATCCGCTTCTTCGATCGCGTACGATGCTGGGCTAGAATACATGAAAACGGAGCCGTGTCACAACAAAGAGAAGATAACTGAACAAGAGTGGCCAGTTCTCGCTCAGCTATAGCTTCCCCTGCTGGACGACACAACGATAATACAACACAGAACAGATACAAGCACGAGACAAAGAAGAAAGGAGACGAGTGATCGAGATTAAATCTGAACGATCATTAGCAAAGGAGTGAAACCAGAGACAATTCACACTCACCAGGTATGAGTGGGATCCGAGTCTGCTAACGACATTGCATCGGCGTCTGATTTCACTCAGCAATACATCTGAGTCGGCGAGGCTCGAATTAGATGAGTGGAAAGCGGTTAAACTATGAAGAAACTCACCATGTTGAACGAGGATACTTGCCGACCATATGAGCAGTTACCAGTCGGCACTGCTCTCTCCCTTCCGCTCCTCTTCTACTGACCAGGAGAGAGTATTTATTCCTCTAGTGAAGTAATCGCTGGTCATTGATAGAGATACATAGAAAAAGGAGCGATGTCCATACCGGGCGACTGTCAGCGTACCGAACGATGCGACAATCGGAAAAGTAGTCGCCAGACTGCTCGTTGCGCAAAGGTCAGCGATACGAGGCTGCAACGTAAAACACTACAGACGTACCACTCCTACCGCTGTGTATCGCTACATGGAACCACGGGTAAGACGCTTCGAGCAGCGAGAGTGGCCAGTTCTCGCCACTCTCCACGCCTCGCCCTCGGTCCCCTCCTCCCAGTATTCCCTCCCATCTCCACTCTAGATTCTTCGAGCTAAAGGACGACTGCTGCTTTGGATTATGAGCACAGGGGGTTCTTGAGACCAGTCGCTACGAATCAATGGTGCCCTCTCCATTCCTCTCCATCTCTACCCTGCGGAGGGTAGTGAGCTGTATGGCGAGACGATTATTGGTAAAGTGTAGAGACACCTCCAGATGGTCATCCTCGGGGACTGTTTGCGTGGTGCTTATGCAACAATTGGGGAGGAAGTGGTCGGCATACTGTATGTAGGCGCGAACGTTAGTACACACGGCTTCAAAGGAGAACATTGAAAACGTACGACACTTATTGCCATCGAGCGCTAAAATGAACCGCAGGCAAGACGCTGCAGGCAACGAGAGTGGCCATTTCTCGCCGCCCTCTACGCCTCGCCCTTGGTCCTTTCATCTAGATCCACTGCTCCAGTCGATTGACATCGGATAACGAGAGACCTGTCGCAAGTCTGACACTGTCAGCCAGTACTGGTACTGCGATGGCAGAGTGATATAGCCTCCTGATACCTCCGCCGGGGAAGCCAAGTTCGTCGGGATGATCAAGCCCTCCCTCAGCCTCACCGACATCATCTAATGCCCTGCTTTCCGTGCTCTGACTTCGTCGACTTCCATTGTTCAGTTTGCCTTGAATATGCAATAAAGTCTACTCAAGAAGCAAAGATGGGTCAGTGCTAGGAATGGAGAGATATTGCATCGTGAATGGCGTCGGGCACAATACGCGGTATCGGCCTCATTGAGGTCATGACTCCCTCCGCCTCCATCTCGCACATGCCGTCAGCCATACCTCATTGGGTCCATGGGTCTTCAGTCTTAGCTGTGCAGCGCACCGTCGTCTTCATATAGCGTGGTTGGCCTGTCTGCTCAACAGTGATGGTACGGTCAGTGCATTGCATAACAAGAGAGGTGAAAGAAGACCAAGGATATGTGGAAGAGAAAAGGGTATACTGGAGCACGACGACGATAGATATCGTCGACGCTCCCCTGGTGCGAGGACCACAGAGGTTCATCCCAAAGGTGGACTCCAGATGCAAATGGGGCCTAGAATCTCGTCCACACCCGATCCTCGAGTCCCCTCGAAGTCCAAGCTTCTCATCGAGGGGCACAAAATGCACCCGTCGACTTGCCACGCTTCACATGACCATCCGGCGCGCGATGTCCTTGTCGGCCTGTGCGATCGCGAGCGGAATCAACGTGCACCCTCTGGTGAAGCCACCACATTGACGCCACCCGACCTCGCCCTCCTCGACGATCGGAAGCGAGATCTTGTCATTCGCCTTGTATATCAGATCGTCGATTCCCCGGTGGCTGATGTCCCGACGCTGCTGGGCGACGTCGAGAGGCAGGAGCGGGATACCGAGGCTGAGGCTGACTACGGCCACGTTGGGAGACGGGGACGGGATCGGCGCAGCGGACTTCTTTTGCCCGAGACGCTGACCGACGGTCTTCGTGGACGTCTTTGTAGAAGATGAAGTGAAGAAATGCATGGTTATGGGTGGGTGTGGGTGTGCGGCAGGGTGCGTTAAGCGGGTGTGATGATGGGAGTAACAGAGCAAGGGATGCTGGGTAGCGTGAGCGGAGGTGGAGGTCTTATATGTAGGCCTACCACATACCTTCGGTTTTGGACCGAGTCGGACACATATTGTAATACAGCCTGGGTCAAACGTACAAACTTCCTGATCCAACGCGGCGTTAGTCAGCATGTGAATATCCCATTCACGCATGATGTGTGAATGAAAGACTAGTGATGAGAATTGTCGGCGTTTCGGTATATACAGGAAAGCTAGCCATTATCATGACGCCTCTTGAAGGCCCTGGCCGAATAATTGCATGCTAAATGGTTCCTGAAGCTATAAAATAGGCTGTAGCATGATATCAGAACGACAATGCATGTTGCGTCTCGTTCGCATGCGACGGTACAGTTGCAGCTCGCGATCCTTGCCTGACGTCGTGACGCGGACACGTGACTGGAATAGTCGCGTCGCGACCGAGTCGGGACTAGCATTAATATTAATATTGCTGTCAATCTTCGTGATTGCCACAGCCATATGTTATTATGTGTATGTGCTCAGCGATATACTGAGCACAGATAGTATTCACATCTGAAGGCTCACACCGCGCCTTGCTCAGAATCCAAAGCGGGGCGAGAATTATGGTGCGACTATGGCGATGCAAACTCACGGTCTCCTTGAGAGCCTTCAAGTATTAAGCACAACTTTATCATACATTTGTGCCATGGCTGGTATTGATATCACCCGAGGTTCCAGCAGTCAAGAACTTCTCAGAGGCTAGTTAGGGAAGGAAGGCCGACTGAACCCCACAGTCTAATAATAGGCTACTTACTGGTTCTCATGGGCTGTCATCCCTTCTTTGCGTTTCTTTGAACTTGTGTGTAATCGGCGCCTTGCGATGTTGGCCACGATCTCGGCGGCACCGGTCTGGTGTTTGACGCTGCTTTGGATCCTTTGATTCGAACCCTCATGACATTAGATGGACATCGTATGATGGAACACTGCGTCTCGGACTCCCTGCTAGCCCAGAACACCTAAGGCTCGAAGAGCCCCTACAGGCTTGTTCCAGCATATATCACGTGCAAGGTATATAGTATAGTATGGTACAGATTTACTGAGCATATGATGCGTGACATACAAGCATGGACATTCCTTTGTTATCTAGTGACTGCTTATCGAGTCCAATAGACAAGTCCGATCAGATACACAAAGCCGTACACACCACAAAGATCAGGCGGCGGTTAACGTTGAGCGCTTCAGCGCCAAGCGGCCGGGGGCGCGCGCTCAGGACGACCCTCGACGTGGCAGCTGAGTCGTTTCTGTACAACGTGGCGACTCCTCGTATACTACCTGCCATAGCTCACTCCTTTTGAGACCAATAGGCTTGGACAGTAGGTCTATCGATATCGATCAACTAGAAATTGCTAGATTGGGATACCCTTTCCTCGTAAGCTTGGCCAGTTGGACCGCTCGTGTCATCTCCGATTTCATTTTGTCATCTTCGAGTGGAAACGTCGACCATCACACTATAGGCTCTACGGCAAACCAGGTCTCTTCTCGCTAACTGACTCAAATCCATCCTAGTGGCCATCGGTCACTCACGAATTGTGCTCTAGCGGGACAAGGCTGAACGTCCCGAAATACAAACCCATCCTCAAAATACCTGCGAAGTTGTCTGAAATTGTATGTCAACGTGTCCTGATGCACACATGATTATTGATGTTGGCTTTGAGTAAGATATTACACATGGCGTTACTCCAACTTAATGACGACGTCCTTGCAACCATCATGTCCTTCACGAGACCTGACGATGCTTCACGTTTCGCACGTACATGTCATGCCGCATATCAACTTGCGATGCCGCGCTTTCTATCCGAAGCCAATCTGAGCTTCAGAAAGGATCTCCTGCGATTGCGAAGGCTAGAGAAGAAACGCGACGACGATACCGTCCAAGGCCGCGATCGTTCAACGACCAGCCTTGCAGATGGCACATTGGCGCAGGACAACGGGCATATCGAGACGGCACCTGACTGTACAACCACTAGGTTCTGCCGATTCATACTGGCTGATATTCCAGGCCGTGCTCCACACGTCCGGATTCTGTCCATCTATGGTGGCTATAGACCTCCTGAAGGCGATGACACCGAGGGTTTCCTTACTTGTGTTCATCTCCTATGTGAGGTGCTACGCCATACTGTCCGCATCACTGGTGTCACTCTCATCGACATGGGCTATTTCCTGAAAGAGCATAAAATCCTCGCCATTTTAATCGCTCAATTGCCAAATGTCCAATCGTTCACGATGCACACGACCAGTATAGCCGTAATCCCGTGGCCGCAAATCGCGTTTCGGCCGCGAAAGCTAGTAATCAGTGTAGGATGGGAACGATATCATATCGTAGACGTCGGGTCAGAGATGAAAGCTTTCGATCAAATGCTGGCTTTACCCGATTTTTGGGGACGTATTGAATACTTGGATGTGGACCATTGCGAGAATCTCCTGGAGACGGCAGCCGCGAAGAATGCCATGCCTCTGCCTTCCATCCGTACTCTGAAAATCGGGGATGTCCGTCCTGGTACTCTGGCCAACGCTGCCAGATTGTTTCCGGATGCGCATACGTTGAAGATCATGCTGTGCATTCTGGACAATTATTCCACTGAGTACCGGCTTGCCTCCTGGTCTCGTCTTGACACAGTTACTGTGCGTCGCGGATCCTTTGTTTCAAATATTCCAACGGCACTGGGATCCCACGTTCGTTGTCTACGCCTAGAGGCGGACATTGCTTTTTCATTTTGCATGACTTCGACTCTACCCCTCCTGGAACGCACGAGCCCTGTGGTGCTCACGATACGTACAGGTCACCCTCTTTGCGATGCAGGGAGTGTGTCTGAGTTGCAGAAGTGCGTCAAAGCAGCTCCCGAGCTCAGATTCATAGAGATCGAGTTCGTTGCAAGAGCACAGCGTTATGAACAGTGGAGTCAATGGATAGAGGTCTGTTTTAACCCATCACAATACGCGGGATAATATTGACAAGGTGCATTATACATCAGATTACGCAAGCCTCCGCGCTCAGGCAATCATGCCTCATAGGAATGTTGTTAAGCCGCATGACATTTGACGCCATATCCCTTTCGCGAGACGAATGTCCAATGATCGCGAAAAGTCTCGCCGCGCAAATTTTGACCTTACAATATGTTGGATTTCAGTCGCTTGAGAAAGATTTCCCTTGTGGAGTCATTCACAATTGGTCGATTTGGTATCACGTCAAACGCAAGGAAGACGGGGGAGAGCCGATTATTGAGGAGCTTCTTCCGGATAGGGCCTGTTCGATACATCGCGAGCTGCTCGCCACATCCCGCTGCTGAAATGGACGGACGAAGCCGTATCCATGCACCATCTCATCACTTAGCATATCATGGTTGATTTTAGAGACGTACCATCCCTACCCGAATACATGCCGGCTTTGCGTTCCTAACCTTGATACGAGAACTTGACAGCTGTCTGTCGCTCAGGTACAAGTTGCCCTATCCTGGAGTGGCCATTTCCCGGAGTAGGTGATGCGTGTACCGTTGCCGAGGTGTGTCAGGTCAGCGTTTTGCATTTCGCGATTTCGCGCTCGACATTTTGTGCTCTCCACAGCCTTGTCGCTGATATCGGCCCATGTATTGATGCTCGCCACGCCACTTATCGGCGCCGCGCAGCCGCTGCTTTGGCTGGCTGTAGCTTTGTGGCGCAGGTACCGAGTCTCAAGAACAATATTCTAGATCCCCAAGATGAGCCTTGGTGCCTGTGCAATGGTTGCCTGAACCAGCAGCTGTGCGGCACTGATTTGTGGCGTAACAAGCGTCAATGTGTCGGTCGATACAACTCAGGGGTGAGAAGGGCCCGTAGAGAACGCGAAAATGTCGAGTGCAAAATCGCGAAATGTAGAACGCTGACCTGATACACCTCGACAACGGTATGCGTGTCGAGTGGTGGACCGAGACCTCCAAGGCTGAGAGGTCATGACAGAGGGACTTCAGTGCCGGAGATGCATCTTTAGAGACACCGCAGATGCATCTGGGGCACTCTAAGCAATATTAACGCCCAAGCGTGCTGCATAGATGCATCTGAATAAAATAAGATGCATCTGTGCAAGAAATACCTGTGCAGGGTTCGAACACTTGACCTGGGATCAGTGAACTCGCAACCTGTACCACTTCGCCAAATGGTCTCAGTACCCAAGTCACATACCCATTAATATAATCCATTTAATGTCCTTTCATCGCCGTAGCTGTTGATTGTCAAGTCATACCTTAGTGTATTGCTTTTATGACAGCATCCTTACCTCATTGCAGATACATATGGGTTGTGGGATACATCAATAAAGAGATGCATTCTGAGTTCAAGGAACACTTGAGCTTACTGACAAATGAGCAGAATGTTGAATTTTATTACAACCGTTATTATATTGACTACTGACTATATATTTGCACAAGATCTTCCTCTCACCAACTGCTTTAGCTGAGTGGTTTCAGTCACTGTTTCGCTGAGGTATCATGGTTCCTGGTTCAATTCTTGGTTTGCGATGCTTTATTTTGGTACTGACGGGCACCTAATTTTGATGACTTAGAGTGCCCCAGATGCATCTGTGGCACTGAAACTCTAGCATGACATTGTACAGCAGGCTGGGATGCATGAACAGGGCCACATGAAAGGTGGCGGCGATCACGGCATCACACCAGGCAAGAGTCCTGGGGTGCTGCGCTGCGTCGAATACCTCCTGGCAGTGTGCGACTATGATTGATGACTGTGAGATTGGGGAGAAGGCACTAGCTGCATGCACATTAGTACGAGGCCATTGGAGCGAACAGTGGAGTGGTGTGATTATTGCTTTGTTGATGTGATCTACCTCCTGCTACTCATGGTCAATGTCCGCGGACGAGAGTGAAGTGAGGTATTTTAGGGTCCAACTGGCTAGAGTCATCGTCCTTGGAGAGTTGCGTGAAGGAGCCCTGGGATACTTTGAGGCCGTCGATGTCGTGCATATGAATGTCAGGGCCATTGGAGGTTACGGAAGCATACATCCTAGCAAACGAGGCAGGAGGAACATGGCTGACAAACTGGGGAGCACCATGAACGTTAATCAGCTGCATTCCTTAGACTTCTGACTTGGGGTTAATTCCCAGTGAAAATCTGATGTATTAAAAATATCCAAATGAATCCTCATATAACTAAATGTATCCACAAAAGTTCAATATATCAAAATGTATACAGCACAATTGAAATGTATCCAGCAGCTCATGTGACCTGGTGAGCAGATTGACATGTGCCAATGAGCGACAGATCTTACCATAAGGCCTCTGCATAATGCATTAACGTTGTGTACACATGAGGTAGTTACATATGAAGGATCCCCACATAGATTGCTTCGGATCCACACGCTTATGTCATTACACTTTCATACCGCCACACTACTGTATATGCATCTCTCCATACCACTACCAAAATAATCACAACTCACAATGCTTCGAGCCTCCGTAAATAAAATTGATAACAAAGGAACAAGGTATATTTTTGTGGCTGCAATCAACAGTTCCCGAAGAGAGATCCGCACAAAGGTACCTACTGCGGCCATGCCAAGTTTTGAGCTCACTCGGGCAACAGAGCCATTGCATACATGTTGAGTTTTCATTTCTTATGTAAGAATACAGCAAATACGTCTACGCCGATAACACGGTTCCCGTCCGAGTCCTTGTCTTCCTATGGCATTGTGGCGTTGTAGCCACATCCCTTTATGGCAATGCTCTTACTCTTACTCTTACCTAGTGTCACTACGTCGTCTTCTATGAATAGCTTTGTTTTAGGTTCCTTCACCTACTCTGTCACCCCTTGAACTTTATTTTTCCCGCTACACATAAGCAGGCTTGTGGCGTGGTGCAATCTTGTTTTCTCCCTGTGTTTTTCTCATATATAGTTAGTCTCTGGGTCTTGGTGGGGCAACACCATCCCCTCCGGCTTCGAGAAGAGCCAAACCACCACATGTGAGTAGACATCCACCTGTGAGTACTTGAGTCGTTATTTTTATATATTAATTTTGTCTTGTCTACCTACATTCAGTCAGTACGTGACCGTTCCCATTGTGATTTGTAACTGTGGTGGTGAACAGACTGGTACATGTTGAAGTTCAGGCAGTGCCTATCTCAGCTATTAATACTGCCCGGCATTCCTCTAGTTCAAATGTAATGGGATCTCAGTGAACATGTAAGGTATGTACATTTTCGTTCCTTGACTATATACCCTGCGTGCCCCTTTTCCGTAATCAGGTGCGTATCGCACCACCTTCCAGTCTGGGCTCACTCCGCCACCTTCCCTTTTAGGTCGTTCCCCGCTGTGGTGACGAGATTGCACTCATGCGCCACGCCCGCACCTCCAACAGTACATATTCTCATAACTTCGAAATATACTCATTCATATAGTGCAGATGCAATACAATTCTGTGAACATGTGAAAACTGACAGTTTTCCGTAGCAGGGATTGGGGGCAGGGAGCAGGCATGGGTGGAATTGGTATATTTCTGGGGTGCATTCGGGTAGTATATGTTGATACTTTTGTGTACATTAGGCTACATCTGAATACATATCCTGATGTAGTGAGCTATACTGAGCTACATTGAAGTATATCTCTGGACCTTCTTATGCAACCTTGAAGATATACTCAGATATATGTTTCAAAACTTATCCGACATACATTTGGATACATCTAGTGTAGATGAGATACATTGTGTGAGTGTCTACAATGTATCCTAATGTAGTCTATGGTTCGCATTATATCCAAATGTATCCGATGCATCGGATACATTTAAATACGTTGGATTCTCACTGGGGTTAACCGTTTGTGTAGATTTGAAATCCCGCACATCACGTGAAGGCAGGCCCGACGTGCCGGGTCAGCGCCTCCACGCATAGTGTCTAAGTCTTTTGGCTCGGGTTGTTGACACGACACAAGCTGAGAATGGAATATTACAAAAAATTGGCTCGGAAGATCGACGAGTCGAAACGACATGCGAAAAAACTGACAAGTGTCATTATATTCCAGAACGACTGTAAGTTGTTATCTCTATGTCAAACTATACTATGAACTAGATATACCTGATGTCTAACTTATGTACTTGCATCCAATTACATTGATGGGTAAAGGGTCTCGACACGTTCTTGAATTCGCTGCAGGCAACGTGCGGCGCTGTCGAAGTCTCTTCTTCTCCATGCAGGTGATGCATTTGGCACTGAACTCACGTTGTATGTAGACTTTGACATTTGGGTCGAAGCAATATATCGTCATACAGTCGAGTGTGTGAAGTGGAGAGGTGGCAGGGTGGAAGACTTGATGTGCGATCCCTCCTGTGTAGAAATTGAATAGTAAAACATGTATCCAATGATATTTACTGTACAATGAAAGTATTGTATCTAGTTATGAAAGCCATGTAACAATTCTGAGGCGCAGAGGACTTAGACGGTTTGCGTGGAGGTGCTAACCCGACGTCTCGGGCCCGCCTTCATGTGATGTGCAGGGTTTTAAATCTACACAAACAGGTTGGGAAATTAACCCCAAGTTTCCTTCTGCGGCAGATGTGTTCACATTGTCCAGATGCCATCTGCCAACCCAGACAGGTCCATTTCATTATCAACCTCTATGCTGTTGAATGTTCTTGCCCACCTGCAATGGGACAGAATCATACAATCCACATAGCGGAAACAAGTCAAACCTCTTCAATGGACATCACCAGACATTGTACTTGAGCCTGTATGGCATGCTCCTCATCCATGTAGAGCTTCAGTCTTAAGTGCCAATCACTCTATATGCATGTGCCATAGATGCATTTCAATATCATATTACAATTGTGCTGTGCAGATGAATTTACTACACAACACAGATACTCTCACCTTCACGCACACTGTGACTGAGGATGGAGGGCTGATGATCAGCTTGTCAGCATTTTGGTTAGCCATTATCATGATGCTTCTTCAAAACCTTGGCTGGATAATTGAATGTTGAGACTTCCTAAAGCTTTTAGTCTGTAGCAGAACAATGAGAACAACAATGTATGTTGCCTCTGGTTCGCATGTGATGGTACAGTTGAAGCTTGTGATCCTTGCCTGAAGTTGCAATGCAAACACGTGACTGGAATGGTTGCATCATGACTGTAGTTACTGGACTCTAAGAAAGGAATGTTCACAAATGCAGCCTATATATATGCATACTATGCTCAGTAGATGTGTACCACTACCAATGGTGTAGAGAGTCTTCGAGCCTTAGGTGCTCTGGGCTAGCATGGAGCCTGACATGCAGTTTTTTTTAAAATTGTCCGATGTTCATCCAATATTGTGAGGGGTATAACTCAAAAGATCCAGAGCAGCGTCGAATACCAGGCTGATGGCAAGATTGTGATCATCGCGAAGGCACCGGGTCCAAGAAGCACAGAGAGAGGATGCTGATCATTGCAGTTTTTCCAATGGCTCCTGAAATACTCTAATATTATACTGTAGGGTTCAGTTGACCTAAGTAGCCTCTGAGAAGTTCTTGACTGCTTGAACCTCAGGTGACATCAAGGCCAACCATAGCTTGTCATGGGCAAAATGTGACTCACACTTAAACTCATGCTAAGTGCTTCTAAAGCACCCTCTCTACAATCACAGAACATCTCTACACTACTATGGTTGGACCCCTTCTGCACAATTTTGATGGCATGTGAATAAGTGAGAATCACAAGACCGCTCGACCCAGCAGAGCTAGCCGAGCCGGATGCGATGGACGTTGTGCTTGTCATGTGCTTCCTCAGACGCGCCGAAGCGAATGGGACCGCGAAATAAGTGCTACGTCTGAGGAGGGGGTATGTCCGTCGGTAGTACGCGCTGTACTCGTTGTACAACGTCGCGGACGGTATGAGGTGACTGGATAAACTCTATGTAAGATTAATGAATGTGATTTCGAGAAAGGAGCCTATTGAGCAACAACCAGAGGTGATTGGTGGAAGAGAGCTAGGTGAGAGCGGGAGATGGGCGACGGCGCGTCATTTATATTGAACTTGACTGTGACAGGTCACTTCCCACGCATCTCGTCACCTCGTCAGCCTGCCCCATCACAACTATGCCTAATGTCTTCCAAATAGCTGACACAAGTGAACGTGTTCCGCACGGGACTACTAGTCTGTAAGGAGACACCAAAATACGGGAAATGTGGGCCATCAGTGGGTACATCACAGTGTGCAGTCAGTCAGCACGCATAGATATAAATTATGTCATTTAGGATCCACGACGACCTACATGAACGAGAAGCACCTTCCCTTGGAATCAAAGGCTTGCCTCTAGTACGCCTGCTCTATGATGTGGGGACAGTGTACTACCTCAGTCTACCTGTACAACTCCATGAGCATGACTGTTGCGGACGGTGGTTGAATTACGAACGTTACACAATGACGTGAGAGCACGCATGTCTCGCGGCAGTCCTCACCCGTGCAAGAGAAATGCGGCAGCACAATGGTAAGGGAGAGACTTATCATGCAACCGCAGTGCAAATGGGACACCTTACAAGTTCCGCCAGCGGTCTCACTGGTACTTGCATCGCCCAAAAGTCATCAAACAATTCTTCAAGGACAGTTGTCTGTCAACAACCAAGACGAAAGTGGATTGTGGTCTACATACTCTCATTCAATGTAAATGACCACACTTACTGTCCGCTGAATTGTGGCTGGACGGATCAATGTCGGCGCCTTTCGAAAAGTATCGAGATCTTGATAGCCGCCGTATTCTGGATGCGCCACATCAGACGCCGACAGACTTGTACGTGCACAACATACAACATGACTGTATGCTCGCGCGGGAACGGCAACTCTGGACTCTCTGATGCCATTCGCATTGCATCACAAGCACAGACCTCTCCAGGCTGCCCTGCTGTATCCAAGGCATTTCACGCTGTTCACGGTATCACGGCCTGCATGTTGCGATCTCGTGATTCTCGTCAGTTCCAATGACAGTACATGTGATCACTGTCCACTAGTAGGTCCTACGGCTTTTCAGAACATTGCGTTATGGTATTTCTGCGATTTATATGCTGGACGAGAAGATGAAACCAGGCTCAGCTGAATACGTCAAGGAGGCCATCGTGTCGCCTCGCGAATTAGGTTCTCCTCGATACAGAATATAGTTGCGGCTGCTATACAATGCTGTGTGGCCCTGCCAGTATGATCATGATTAGCCAATAATATATCTTTCTCTCTGCCGTGGTATCGGCATAAATATCGGCATTTTGCTGAGGCTGTTCGCTCGGAATTGATCAGGAAATCGTTTCTCGTCATTGACCTTCCCAGTGTAAAGTGAACCAGCATTGCACTCGTCTGGATCGTGTACAAGACCAAGAAACGGTACACGAGAACAAAGCAGGGTCGCAACAAAGAGAAGATAACTGAACAAGAGTGGCCAGTTCTCGCTCAGCCATAGCTTCCCCTGCCGGACGGTACAGTAATGGTACACCGAGAATACAAGCACGAAACAAGCACGAAAGGAGACGAGAGTTTAAGATAGAACCTACACGATTGTCAGCAGAGGAGTGAGATCAAAGTCAAATCGCACTCACCACGAATGAGTGGGATCCAAGTCTGCGAACGACGACGCATTGGCGTCACAGATACAGCTTTCATCTCAGCGATACATCTGAGTGGGCGAAGCTCTTATCAGGTCAGCGGAAAGCGGTCCAATTATGAAGAAACGCACCAGGTTGGACGAGGATACTGGCCTACCCATATGAGCCGGTACCAGTCGGCACTGCTCTCTCCTTCCACTCCATCCTCCACTGACCAGGAGAGGATATTGATACCTATTGTGAGGCAATCGCTGGTCATTGATAGAGACACCTCGAAATGGAAGTGATTCTCATACCCAGCGACTGTCAGCGAACCGAAATAAGCGACACTTGGGTAAAGTGGTCGCTAGACTGTTCGTTGCCTAAAGATCAGCGATATGCAACTGCAAAGGGGAACACTGCAGACGTACCACGCTCATCGCCGTGTATCGCTACATGGAACCGCGGGTAAGACGCTTCGAGCAGCGAGAGTGGCCAGTTCTCGTCACCTTTCACACCTCACCCTCGGTCCCCTCCACCTAGTACTCTCTCCTGTCTCCACTCCAGATTCTTCGAGCCGAGGGGCGTTGGAAGATGACTGCTGCATTGGATGACGGGAACAGGGGGCCCTTAAGTCCTATCGTTACGAATCAGCGCAGCCCTGCCCTTCCCCTCCATCTCTACTGACCTGTAGACGATAGGTATAGTAAGCTGTGTGGTGAAACAATCGGGGAAAGTGGTCGCCAGACTACTTGTATGTGCAGACGTCAGCGACACGCGGACTTGAGAATATCGAAATATCGGAAACGTACGACGCTTATTGCCATGGAGCGCTAGACGGAACCGCGGGCAAGACGCTTCAAGCAACGAGAGTGGCCAGTTCTCGCCGCCCTCCGCACCTTGCCTTTGGTCCTCTCCTCAAGGCCCGCCGCTCTAGTTGATTGACATAGGATAACGAAGATCGCGTTGGGTGATGAGAATGGGAGGGGTGGGAGACGTGGCGGGTGATAGGAAATGTTGTCGGTCACAAACCTCAGAGAGACCTATCTCAGTCCGATTCTGTCAGCCTGTACTAGTACTGCAAATGCAGAGGGATATGGTCTCCTAATACCTCCGCCGGGGAAGCCAATTTCGTCGGGGTGATCACGCCCTCCCTCGACCTCGCCGACGTCATCTAATCTACTGCTCTCCGTGCTTGACTTTGCTGTACGGTTTGCCTTGTATGAATATTCTATCGACCCTATTCAAGAAGCAAAAATGGGTCAGCGTTAGGACTACAGAGATATTGCATCGTGAATGGCCTCGGACACGATACGCGATATCAGCCTCATCGGGGTCATGACTCCCTCCGCCTCCATCTCGCACATGCCGTCAGCCATACCTCATTGGGTCCATGGGTCTTCAGTCTTCAGCTGCGCAGCGCACCATCGTCTTCATGTAGCGTGGTCGGCCTACCTGCTCAACAGTAACGGTACGGTCAGTGCACTGCATAACAAGAGGGGTGACAGAAGACCAAGGATATGTGGAAGAGAAAAGGGTATACTGGAGCACGACGACGATAGATGTCGCCGACGCTCCCCTGGTGTGAGGATCACAGAGGTTCATCCCAGAGGTGTACTCCAGATGCAAACGAGGCCTAGAATCTCGTCCACACCCGGTCCTCGAGTCCCCTCGAAGTCCAAGCTTCTCATCGAAGGGCACGAAATCTACCCATCGACTTGCCACGCCTCACATAAACATCCGGCGCGCGACGTCCTTGTCGGCCTGTGCGATCGCGAGCGGAATCAACGTGCACCCTCTGGTGAAGCCACCACATTGACGCCACCCGACCTCGCCCTCATCGACGATCGGAAGCGAGATCTTGTCATTCGCCTTGTATATCAGATCGTCGATTCCCCGGTGGCTGATGTCCCGACGCTGCTGGGCGACGTCGAGAGGCAGGAGCGGGATACCGAGGCTGAGGCTGACTGCGACCACGTTGGGAGACGGGGACGGGATCGGCGCAGCGTACTTCTTTTGCCCAAGACGCTGACCGATGGCCTTCGTGGACGCCTTGGTAGAGGATGAAGTGAAGAAGTGCATGGTTATGGGTGGTGTGAGTGTGCGGTAGGGTGCGTAAAGCGGGTGTGATGATGGGAGTAACAGAGCAAGGGATGCTGGGCAGCCTGAACGGAGGCCTGAATCTTATATACAGGCCTGACACGCACCTTCGGTTTTGGACCGATGCACATCACAAAATTAGCTACTCCGTATACTGCGAGCGCTTTCTGCTGATCACTTGCATCCGTGATACTTATTGCCACCGGCCATCCCGGAATTGGACTACGTATCGCCACACAAGAAACGATGATCCATAGCGTGTCCAGACAACCGCATATATCCAATCTGTCAATTCACAGCTCCGGACATCCTACATTGACCGTCGATTGAATAAGCAGTGAAACATTGCGAAAATGACTGGATGTTTGAACGCGATCAAGAACCCATACAGGTCTCCATAGCTCAAGACAGTGTCATCCGATTACACGTACCGTTGGCAGGGAGCCGTAAAGCGAATCAAGTCTGGCGCATGTTCGCCGGTCACGAATGTATGCCACATTAGATACTGCTATCCATTATATCAGATGCCAATAGTTCGGCAAGAAAAGGCGCAATACGCAATCCAGACAGAAATACCAGCAATAGGTAGCAGAATAAAACAGCACACCAGGACTTTCAGTATACCAGGAAGGGAGTGCTAGCATGTCGAGCGAGCCGCTCCGTTGACTTTATGAGATCATATTCTTCCACACGTAAAGCCTCTCTAACGCTTGGTTGCCGAGGTCAAGGGTACAAGTCGGCAATCCGTTTCGCTTCACTGTGCACCATAAAGCTGAAACTCCCATGGCAGCTTTTGGCTCGTCCCGCCTTCGCTGAACCAGATTCTGCGCAGTCGGCACGTCGCATATACCTTCACATACGAGACATGGGAGTACGTCCCGGACGGAACAGTGTCAGAGTTGGGCCGCACGGATTCCTCATCGATGGTGTCGCCAGCGAGAGATGCGGACGAGAAATGAGGGAGGATAGACGGTAGATAGAGCGCGAGTGTGCACCAGGAGGTGAGGGGTCGAGAGGAAGGTGACGGGAAGGCAAGCGGGAGGTGTAGGAGAGGTGGAGAGCCAAGCCTCAGGCGCGGATCCCTCTACATAAAGCGAGTGAGTCCATGCCCAATCATTTGGATGCACAGTTGGTAGGTCATGTCCAGCAGGCTCAAATAGTATGTTCGCGATGGGGGTCCATCGTACTCTCCGAGCAGCCAAGTAGGTCATGAGCGCTGCACGAGGAGAATAACAGTACCTGAAATGTTGAGCAGCGCACAACGCCCTCTCGTCCAGACTGATCTGCGATGCCTATCTCGAAAGCCCATTCCCTCCCCATATTCCGCACCTGGAGGTGTATCCACGGGTGCTGCATGCCAAGATCGCCGTTTGGCCCACGTGCATCCCCTGTCCACTCGATAGGCGGACAGATGATGTAGGTGGTCTTTAGCGTGGGCGACTGGATGTGCAGCACAGTCTGCTCGAGCGTGTAGTCCGGCTCAGTGACATTGTCGTCTTCTATGTCGCGAGGGGAGGTGATCAAGGCGGCGGGAGAAGGAGGAAGTGGTCGAGATTGCGCATCGTTCAGTAGACATACGAATGAGTCGGATGGCAGCGAAGCATCTGTCCTCGTCGAAAAGAGGGCAAGCGGATCGCTGCCCGCGGAGGAAAACAGGGAGACGAGACCGGGTTGGACTGCAGTCGAGAACATCCCGAGTCTCTGAGGCTGTATGCCAAGTCGTTGCACTATGTAAGGGTCCTCAAGGCAGGTGTAGGTAGAGAGGTCCAGGCAGGCTCTGACTGAGAGAAAATGCAAGTGCCTGATGCATCGATCTGAGAGCGGTGGTCACGATTCACGTGTCCGTGACTCTTCGTGCCGCCCGACGCTTGCTTCTGGCGCGTGAACAGAACACGCCTTCAGTAATTCACCGGCCACGCCGAGAGTCCGACATCCGTCATGGGACACGCACCCGTCGCCATATAGCTGCACATTTGCGCCCTAGCTTTTGGCAACAAGTGCTCGTTCTCCTCATCGATCCTGACCGCACGACTGTGACACTGACAAAAGGGCTACCAGAATCATATCAGTTCACCAGCCATGCTCGTAACAGCACTCACCAAGCTGCTCAACATTCGCATGTAAGCGCTTGCTGAACGACAGCATATGAATCGAGCGTTTCATCTCATTCTGCGCTAGTCCGATCATACAGGGAGGCATGCAGTGGTACGTATCACATCTGTGCCCTCACAGCCCCTCATCACGCCTCCGTCCAAGGGTCGGACTACCTCAACTCGCTGCGGCAGTCTCCAATGCCGGCGGCCTTGGTGCGCAGCTCCTCATCACTACGCCCTCCTTGGCACACTAACCACTCACTAGCAACATTCATCCTCAGGGATCCTGACCGCCCTCACCCAGCCTGACCCGAACGCCCTTCGTCTCGCCATTCGCGAGACTCGCAAGCTCACACCAAAACCGTTTGGCGTGAACATCACTCTCCTCCCAACGATCAACCCGCCGGACTACGAAGGCTATGCGCGTGCTGCACTCGAGGAGGGGGTCATGATCTTCGAGACTGCGGGGAATAACCGTGGGTGGTTGTTTTCGTTTGAAGAAAGGAAGAAGCCGAATTCACGTACGGCGTATCCGTCTGCTACTCACTGAAGCGGCTCATCTGGTGAAGTCCTTCAAAGATCACGGGTGCATCGTGATACACAAGTGCACGAACATACGGCATGCGAAGGTATCACTCCGCTACAGCTAAGCTCCCGGGTTGTACTTGACTAAAGGTGATAAGTCTGCTGCGCGACTAGGAGTAGACGTTCTGAGCATCGACGGCTTCGAGTGTACGTGCTTCCCAAATCTCTGGAATGACTTTGAAAGCCAACAGTTGTTCAGGCGCTGGACATGGTGGAGAAGAGGATATTGGCGGATTGGTACTGGTACGTCGGCTCGGGATGCGGAGCGATATATTCCTGCTAATGAACTGCTGGTTAGCTTGCGAGGGCCGCACAAGAGCTCGATATTCCATATATCGCGTCAGGAGGGATCGCGACGGGGCGTGGACTGGCTGCTGCGTTGGCCTTGGGAGCTGCAGTGAGTTCAAAAGATGCTCTTGATATATTCTGTCTCATCCTCGACGATCAGGGTGCGAATATGGGTGAGCATCCGACTTGTTTCTTGCTTCATCCAACAGTTCATCCGGCGATATAGGCACAAGATTCCTATGCACCGTAGAGAGGTGATCCTATCACCCTTCCCCTGAGCATCAATACCACCTAACTGTCTATCTACCAGTCCGATACACCAGAGCATCAAAGATAAGATCGTCGCCTCTAAAGAGCAAGACACCGTGCACATCTTCCGCACGCTGCGCAACACCGCACGCGTCTACCGCAACGCCGTCTCCGAGCAGGTCATTGCGCTCGAGAGCCGCCCCGGCGGTGCGCGCTTTGACGAACTGCGCAATCTCGTATCTGGCCAACGCGGCCGGCGTGTGTTCGAGACGGGGGACCCTGAATATGGCATCTGGAGTGCTGGCGTGGCGCTGGGACTCATCAATGACTGTCCAACGTGCGAAGAGCTGCTGAGAAGAATGGAGCGCGAGGCGGAGGAGGCGATCAAGGGGATGGCGGAGCTCGTGCAGGGCTGACCTGCACTGAAAGTCCGAGACGATCGAGCCATGCACCAGTAGTCTTCGGTTTCGCGGTAATGTTACAGCAAAGAAATTGCGGAACATGGAGAGTACTCGCGATATTGGGTAAGAGTCAGATTCTGGGAAACAACGTTCGTTTACACAAGACCGAGGAGGGCACCTTTGTCCGGGGCAGTGTCGCGGGTGAGCGTACGAGCCAAGCCCGCGCTTCGCTTCCCCACGCACGCGTTGATCGAAAGGATCGCGATCGACGTAGCCTCAGACGCGCGTCTCGCCAGTGCTTACTTTGGACGACCATAGCTGCCGCCTCCTCAATCATTATACGCACGCAAAAGCCTTCCAAGTTTGCTGGCGGGAACTTTGAAGCCTTAGAATTGTCTCACCTGAAGGTGACCTGAGCATTTACACGACGTTAGCTACGCCGCTTTGTCAAATTCTCTACCAGATAGACTACCTATGTCGTGGTACGTCTACAGCTGCGGCCAAAGGCTTGCATACATACGACTGACTTGGCTTGCTTCGTCTAATTCCATTAGACAAACCACCGGTCGGACGTTTTTTGCTCTTTTGCAGAAGCCAGTGTCTCATGCTCGTCAATACGTGAATTCCGTGCGCCCGTTAGCAAGCTACGTGAGTCAATAACCTTGGTACTACAGTTCACTTGGAATGGAGACGATATACGCCGCACGCATGCGTACGCTAACACCGCAACATCTTTGGTGCGAGCAGAGTTTGCCGCTGACACAAGACATACAAAGCAACGGCTGCGCTCACAGACCCCACGGAGCGTATCCACTCGCGGTGCGTGCCTTAGCCGTAGTATGTGTCGTCCACCAAATACTCTACCTATAATGTTCTGCTGAGTGCCTTCATGTATTCCGTTACAACGCTCACTAGCCATGGGCCTGACGCTGCCATCACGTCAGATGCAAATGTTGTTGTAATTAATCACCACAGCGGGTCTATTGTATTCCAGATATACAACATGACAGGACTCTCTACCCATCATATCCATGGCCTCCTGTGCCGCATCGGTTGTCGTTTCCCATCTCAGTCGGTGTACGATCTGCACTTGCCACTTGCCACATCTCAGGCCTCAGGATTGACCTCGAGAGAATGTCATGCCGAGTGGAATGACACAGATCTAACTACGATCCGCGTCGTCTTGGCTATGGCAACAGGAAATGTCAGTGTTACCTGGCATGCATGTATGCTGACACCGCTGCATGGATCAATGCAGGCTTCCGCTCACCAATCTTCAGCCTGCACATCGAGAGTCGGTCTCCGGGACTCGTCACAAACGCTCTCAAGTGCGATGGTCAGAACGACGCGTTGACGTGATGGGAGAGGCTGACGAAGGTGACGAAATGCGTGGGAAGCGACATGTAAACCTCCAAGTTCAACATACATAATGTGCCGTCACCCGTCACCCGCCTTCACATAACTCTTCCGCAGACCACATCCTGTTGATCAGTCGATACCCTTTGTGGAACCACGTTCATTAATATCGCATAACGTCTACCCAATCCACCTCTAATGTCGTTGGTACCGCAACGTTGTACGACGAGTACAGCGCATACTACCGACAGACATACCCCCTCCTCAGACGTAGCACTTACATCCCGGCACCGTTCGCCGCAGCGCGTCTGGGGAAGCGCGTCTTCTCCAACAAGGAGGAGTACAGCGTGTACGTGCGTGCAGACCTCGGCATCAAAGGCTATCACTGTCCTGCTGGTCTGAAGGTCGACAAGCACAACGTCCGTCGTGTCCAGCTCGGCGAGCTCTGCTGGGTCGAGCAGCTCGAGCAGGTGGTGCCTGGAGTGAAGCGCAAGCGGATGATGCCAGTGATAGAACATCTCCTGGAGTGACGAGAGGACGAGGCCGAGCGACAGCCGACATTCAAGTACTGTACAGATGAGGAGGCGCGCGCCAAGCTATCCTAAGGACAATGTCTGGTGACGTCCGTTGAACAGGTTTGTCTCACTGCTGCAATGTCGGCTGTGTCCATGTACTCATGTCCAATTGAGGCAGGCGACAACAGCATGGAGGTCAATGACGAGGCGGACCTGTCTGGACAGACGCTGGTTGATACGTCGGTCAATGAGGGCATGCTCTGCGACGACGGGGACAAGGACGACGAGTCTATTCCTGGCGGGCTTCAACTAGATTGGCAGATGGTCTCCGAATGATGTGAACATGTCTGCCCCATTCCTTCTGCGGCCGACATGATTGCGTCATTCACTAGGATGTGTGCTTCAGCAACATCTAGTATGTGCGGTGTATGTCCACAAGCCGTCACCGACCTCAACATACCTCAATCCCCCATCGTGCAATTTCTTGAGGATGATGACCCCGTCAAGTCAGATGCCGACACACCCCTTCCATCCCCCTCCCCTCCATCCACGGATGTTGACCACGAGTCCCTAGAGGTGGATTACGTCACCGACGCCATGGGGGCGCTCGTCATTAGAGACGCTGTCACAGTGTCGGTCCAGTACATGGACATCGACGAGGAGTCAAGGGAGGTCGAGTATATGACCGATGGAATGAGCGCTATATCAGTTGAAGGTAGTGATGTGCCAGGCCCGGCTTTGGGTCATAGGTGACACAAGCAACACTTCAAGCAACTACTCAGGGGATTGTTACTCGCGTTTCAGCGCAATCCTAGTCTGAGGCTACTCAAGGCATATAAGGCCAAGACGAGTCTGGGGTGCTACCCTGCTCGTCGGCCAGTATATATGCTATTCTACTGTTTGTACATTGTTTGGCTGCTGTACAGTTATTACGTAAGCTGAGAGTCCAATATTACGGTAAACCCTATAATGGGTGTAGGTACACGGCACAGAGTGTCCGGGGGGCTGTCAACACGTGATAGGGTGTTCGGGGTCTTTGCACGTGACTGTTTAGGCGCGCGCTTAGATAAGATAAGGGTTCAGGTTCTAGTCGCTGGCTAGGCGAAAGAAATCGGCTTGTGACAGTACCCCCTCTTCTAGCTGTGTGTCCCCACGCCCAGCAATCACTTTGCAGAGGTTTTGGTCAATTTGACATGGATGGTCATGTTCGTGTTTCTGACAGATGTGTGGATTTGCCATCTGTATGGTATACTGTACGGGATAGATCCAACCCGGGTTGTTGGGTATCGTGGATTCTATGCATTGTCCCACTTGTATTCCATATTGTATTACACGAGTCTTGGGATTGCAAAACCAGAAGTTCCTGGCGACGAGTTGTTTCGGGTAGATGTAGAAGGGAATTTTCGCATCCTTCAATAAGTCGATATCTACGTCGTCGTGGATGATGAACTCGTTTGGGTTTTGCCTGAGTCCCATGGCGATGGATTTCTTCTCGAAGTCTTCCCACTCCGGGTCCCACTCAGTATGTCTATTTTTCCATTGGTGGCCTGGAGCGGTTGGTCTTTCCTTGAAGAACTTGGTTACTAAATCCTGCCAGGGAGTCAATCCGCGTTTCCTTTCCCATGTCGTAGTCCCATCAGACCATTTGACTTCCAGCTCGACTCGCCCTCGGTCTTCCCTGGATGCGAGGATCCTGAGAGGCCTGCGAGCGTCATTGCCTTCCGTCCGTTCGTTATGGTTCTGATTGGGGAAAGCCGGAGCATGATATGGAAGTAGTAGGACCTCGTTGAATACAGGGTATATGCTTCGCATGTCCGCGGGCAGGTCCAGTTCGTATGCTCCATGTCCGACTTTCTTTGTGACCTTGTACGGGCCGTACCGTTTCGAATCGAGCTTCTTCATAGGGTTTCCCATGTTAATGTTTCGCCCATCGACCCAAACCATGTCTCCCTCGTTGTACGTGTGAGGGTTGGTTCGTTTTCGGTCGTAGTATTCTTTCATACGAAGTTTGGCTTTTTCGAGATTCTTTGAAGCGGTTTGGCTGACCTCGTGCATGTGTTCGACCCAGTCCTTGGCTGCTCCCACCCCCTCTTCCAGCTCTGGTGCCTCCACGCCTGTAAATGGGTGGTATCCGTGAGTAAGGTAAAAGGGGCTGTAGCCCGTGCTACTATGTACATGACACTTGTACGCAAATGCTGCTAGCGGGAGTAAGTCCGGCCAGTTGGTATGTGTGTCGTTGATAAATAATCGTAGGTATACCTCCAGCTCCTGGTTCATACGTTCCGTCTGCCCGTCTGTTTGTGGGTGGAACACGGTGCTGGGGTTTCCCTCGATGCCTAGTCTACGGTATACATCTTTGATGAAGTCCGATACAAACTGTGGTCCTCTGTCACTAAATACTTTCTTTGGTAGTCCATGCTGTGCGTATACTTTATCTACAAATATGTTGGCGCAACCTTCGGCGGTAAGCCTGGTTGTGGTTGGGACCACGATATAGTCCTTTGATTTCATATCTACAACTACAATAATAGCGTCCCGACCCTTGGATACTGGGAGTCCCGTGATCATGTCGATGGAAATATTCTCCCAATTGTGTGCGGGTGTTGGATTCGGGTTCAGTGGTGCGGCTCTCTTCGAGCGGTCTGGTTTGGCTCTTTGGCACTTGATGCATGCCTTCACGTATTGGCGTATGTCGTTTCGCATCTTTGGCCACCAATACGAGCAGTGAATGGTGGTGTATGTGTTTTCTGTGCCAGGGTGCCCTGCCGAGACCGTGTCGTGGAATGAAGAAATGATTTTTCCGATTAATTCCTCGTCTCTCGGAATGATCAACTTCCCCCTCCTGTAGCATAGGCCGTCCTCGGCCGTTTCCACTGATCCTTCTACCACCTCCTTGTCGTAGAGAGCGGCTTCCGTTTTGACCCTTTCTTTTACCTCCTCGTGGGTGATTCCGTGAGGTAGGGTATAGAATGAGGATCTTAGCCTTTCTGCGCTGTCTTTGGCGAAGAGGTGTTCCTTCAGGACGATCTGTCCTTCGAGGTGATTCTTGTTGTCGTCGTGATCGCCTCTTCGGGATAGGCCGTCTGCCCTTCCATTGGTCTTTCCGGGGATGTGCACGAGTTGTAGGTCATACTCGGCAAGTTCCGTCATCCACCGGGCCTGTCGCGGATTAATCTTCTGTGGAGTTTTAAAGTATTCTAGGTTCTTATGGTCCGTTAATACTCCTACAGGGTGTTTTGCACCCATTACAAAATGCCGCCATTCGTCCAGGGCGCGCATTATGGCCAGTAACTCGCGATCATAGATCTCGTAGTTTCGTTCTGCCGGTAGTAGCGTCTTTGAATGGTACGCTATGGGTTTCCAGATGCCGTCCTGGTTCTGCATGAGGCAGGCTCTGGTTGCAAAGTCCGAAGAGTCTGCCTCGATGCGGAACGGATCGTCATCGTTTGGTATCCCTAGTACAGGTGCTGTGACGAAGATGTTTTTTAACTTGTCAAAGCATTCCTGTTCTGTCACGCCCCATTGCCATTCTCCGTCTTTGGTTAGATTGATAAGGGGGCGTGCTACCGTTGAGAACTTGGGTATGAATCTCCGGTAGAAGTTGGCAAATCCAATGAAGGATTGCACTTCTTTCTTGTTCCGAGGTGCTGGCCATTCAGCTACTGCAGCAACCTTCGCGGGATCCATACGGATTTCCCCGTGAGAGATTATGTGCCCTAAGTACTCTACTTCGGATTTCTCGAATTCGCACTTCTCTGGTTTACAGGTTAGCTTATTTTGACGGAGAACCAAAAGAACCTTGCGCAGGATCTCTCTATGTTCTTTCTGGTTCTCCGTGAAAATAAGGATATCGTCCAAATATACAATGACCTTCCCCGTGAGGACTAGGTCTCTAAATATGTCGTTCATCAAGGTCTGGAACGTGCCTGGTGCGTTGCACATTCCGAAGAACATCACTAATGGCTCGTAGAGCCCTCTATTAGTGATGAAGGCGGCTTTTTCTTCGTCGCCTTCCTTGATTTGGACGTTGGTGTATCCCCAACGAATGTCCAATTTGGAAAAGTACTTAGCGCGTTTCAGCTTGTTGAGTAGCTCCGTGATGAGCGGGAGCGGGTACTTGTTCTTTTTGGTCATCTGGTTCAACTTTCGATAGTCCTGGATAGGGCGTAGCTTCCCATCCTTCTTTTTGACAAAGAAGAAGGGTGCCCCCCATGGTGACTTCGATGGGCGAATGCGGCCCGTGCGCAGTTGCTCTTCTAGGAAATCGTCCAATGCTTCTTGTTCTCTAGGTGAAAGGGCGTAGATCTTGCCCGCGTATGGTTCCGAATTGGGGAGGAGTTCGATGGCATGGTCCCACGGTCGCCGTTCTGGGAGTGTGTCGAATTCTTTTTCCTCAAACATGTCTTTGAATTCGTGCAAGTACTCGGGTACGACCTCCTCGAACGTTTTGGCTTCCATGGTTTTGCCAGTCGCGATGGCGATTTCTGTTGCCTTCGTGGCGCGGACTCGTTCGGCGATGTCTGCTCTACACTCGTCCCTGTTTCTGATCCATGCGTCAGCGAAAATATAATAAATGTGATCACCGTCCTCGATCTGCTCGTGTTCGCAGTCACAAGAGAACGTGATCCGTCGCTTCTTCCAGTCGATGGAAGGGTTGTGGTCTTCGAGCCAGTCGAAGCCGAGGAAGATGTCCGCAGAGCTGAGTTCCGTAACGTGGAACTTGCGGGTTTCCAAGTGCGTGTCGATCTGCATTTGGAGCTCGACATAGTGCGTCATGAGCCCCATGCTGTTGGTTGATCCGTCCGCGTTGAACAGCTTGATAGGGCGGTCCAATGGGATCTTCTCGAGTCGGTGTTCCTCCACGTAGGACTTACTGATCACCGATCCAGTAGAGCCGGAATCGATGAGAGCCTTTGTGGAGAGGGCACGTCTGTCGGGGCGGTGGAGAGTGATCGGTACTTCGATATGCTTTCCCCGTTTTCCCGTCTGGATGACCACTACACTTCCCCTGAGCTTCTCACCAGTTGAACCGAAACCCTGTGTTCCTCGCGTGGTTTCGCGGATCGACTTGACGATCTTGGTGTTGGGTGTCATGTTGCATTCGAGTATGAACTGGGCGATTCTGTCCCCATACTCGACCTGATAATCTGCTCCGGTCTGATTATTCAGTATGACTTTTACTCGGCCGGTGTAGTCTTCGTCTACTACACCGCCTTCCACGTCGACTCCCTTGAGGGCGAGTCCAGATCGTGGAGCGATACATCCGTATACACCGGCTGGCATCCTGATTTTGATACCAGTATCTACGGTGATACGTTTCCCATTAGGAACGACAACCTCCTCCGCGGAGTAGAGGTCGTACCCAGCGGCGCCTTCGCTTTTGCGCTCAGGTGGGATTGCCCGTGGGTGGTCTAGGTATATGTCGAGCGTGACGGTCCTTTTCCTGACGCGTCTATGCCGCAACCTTTTTTCTGGTTTTTAGTGGTACCTGATGCGTCTGCCATTTCCACATCAGGTGTCACTACCGGGTCCACATCCATTGGAACATATGTTACATTAACATTGGAGGAATTAAGCACGGTATTTGCCTCCCGCCACGCTCCAGTGGGAGGCGCCTCCAAGGCTGTTACAAACGAGTCGTCGGAGCATGTTGAAGCTCTGTCGTCGTCATCTATGTCCGATTCTACAGATGCGAGAGGTACAGATACTGGTTCTAATATCGGGGCCCTGGTCTCTAGCCCATATAGTCCATCCACCGGTTCGTCGTTCTCCGTGGCAGCCGAGTCACTTTTTTTGGAGTTTACTGGTTCTTCTACTTCCAATACTGAAAAGCGATTCGAGGGGGAGGGACTTACCTGAGTGGGTGCGAACCCGGCTTCCTTTGCGGCGTCAGGGTTCTCCTTGGCCCAGGCGGCCACCATTCGGACAAAGTCCTCCTGGGGGATCTCACCGAGAACCGTGGGAGCTTCATTCCCTGCAATAGCCTGCCGGGTTCGTTGCGTTCCGGATCCACTGGCGGCGGGGGTGGTCGTGTTCTTGGACCGCCAGTTCGGCTGGTGCCAGGATGTCTTGGTACATCCTTTACCAGGTGCCTCTGCCTGTGTCTTGCTGCAAGAGTGGCACTTCCTCTTGAGCAAGTTTGCCCTTTCTTCCGCTGTTGGCTCTGCTCGGGGAGCGCGTTCGGGCTTAGCGCGCTCCTTGCCCTTGTCCATGGTACCCTTGGTGCTCCGCAGTTTTTCCTCGTCCCGGAGTCGACGCATCGCATTGTCGGTCCGGAGGATGGCTTGTTTCCAGGATTCGTAATCCTCCGGGATCTGGATATTGTACCCACGCTGCGATTTGTCGTTGACAGTGGCGGCGACGAATGCTTGGTGAACCGAGGAATAGATGTCCTTGGGGATAGCCCTGGTGACCCAACTGTGGACTACCTGGTTCTCCCGGTCATACTTGGCTTCTCCCAGGAGTCGCTCTAGCTCCTGGAAGTATTCCTCGCCTTTACCGAGCGTCATGGTGAGTCGCTCTGCCGCTACCGCTGCCTTCTTCTCCAGGTCCGGGTCGTCGAACTTTTGGTGCAATTCCCAGACGAACCGTTGCCAGCTGACCCTCCATTGTCCTCCCAGGTAATGTTCCCTGGTGAACGCCGTTACCCATGAATCGACCTTGGGACCGCGGATCAGCGAGATCGCCGCACCCACTTTCTTTGAGTCGGTGAAGAGGATGGGGGCATTGTCGTGGATGTACAGCTGGAGCCGCATGTACCAGTCCGTGAATCCGGTGCCGGTGAAGGCCTCCGGTTCCCTGACTTTGGACTTGTACCGGGGGTCAGGCCGTGGTTCGGGCAGTATTGAGTAGGCGTCCCATTGCGACGATGCCGGTTTCATCGGCCTCCACATAGATGCACGAGTTCCCTGGAGAGGCGCGGCTCCCCAGGTGTTCACGGGCGCGTTCTGTGTTGGCTGCGGGTTACCGAATATGTCGATGTTTGGGTTGGGACGGGCTGCCTGGGCGAAGTTGTCGGGGCGAACGGGGGCTGGGGCCGTGAGTACTGGTGGCGTGTAGCCGGGCAGGAATGGGTTCATCTGCCGGGAATTTCCACGAGTTGGGGGAGTGGGGAGAGGCCGGGATCCGCGCGGTGTCCGCTGGGGAGAGTGCATGTGCACCGATCGAACCCAGTTTTCTACCGGTTGGAATCTGCTTTCGGCTTCCATGACGGGTGTTCGGACGGGGGGTGGTGCCTGGCTGTGCAGTGATGCCGCGTCTCCGGCTTGGAGAGCGTCCGCCTGCAACCGTTGAGCCTCCCGTAGGAACCGAGCTCCCATTTCTCGTGACCATGTCCCTACCGCTACCATTGCCTGTACCACCTGCTGGCATCGCGCGCCGAAGTCTGCCGTTGTGGGGTTGGGCGGGAACGCCCACTGCATGGCGAGCGGCGAGTCGATGTGACCCAGCTGGCTGCCTGCGCGCACCGTGTTCGACTGTTCCCTTGCCAACTGGAAGGCCTGTCCCAACCGTTCCAGACCGGGGCCTTGGTCCTCAACCGATGCTCCGTAAGCTAGCGAGCGACCGGGGCGTATGTTTCCAATGGTTTCGGTGTGGGCCGGAGCGACTTCAACGTCTTGTCGGGGGGCATGGATGCTGTCTGCTACCGATAAGAATGCGAAGTCGTCGGGGAGGCCGTGCATTTGGTAGTTCACCCACTGCCCTGGGCGGAACGGGTCGATCGAGGCGGGGAGCGGGACGTCTGCCGGTGTTTGGGCTTCAAACGGGTTTTGCGGGGGTCGAGGTTGGCGGACATATTCGATGCCGTGAGGTTGGGCGGCCATTGTACGTAAAGAAAATGTGTATGTGTATAAAAGATGTAGTCGCGATTAAGACCGCTACCTGCCCACTGTGGCGCCTCCGAAGAGCTATCGGGGTGGTAACTAGAAAGTCTCAATCCACTACAAACTGCGTCCACCTCTTTTCGGAGATGTGCCAAGAAACGCTAAGGGGTTTTCTTCCCAAAGCCGGCGAGAAAACGCAGCCTCCAAAACCTCATCCAGCCCCGAAGCTAATTCGGGATACCGGGGGCACGGGAACTATCCGCCTACGTGGTGGGGCGTGTAAAAGGTTCTACCGTAGGGCGACAAGTGCCGGTACAGTACTAGGCGATTTCCTGCCTCTTCAGCCGCGGGTTACGCGCTGGGTTCTATAGTAACGGGGGCGCGGTAATGCTCGTATTGTCGGGGCAGTAAGGCCCGTAAATAGACGACCAGTGCCTCTGTACACTGCCACAGGGCCCCTTAACGCCTTTGATTATTACGCGTCGGGTGCACAGTTACTGTGGTGGGATTGTAACCCAAGACCTTTACAACCGCGTTGCACGGTGTTGGTCCAGTAGCTTAGAAGCAACGGTAGGAGAGGTCCCCTACACGCTGTTCGCAAGATTCCCCCAGAACTCTAATCCCTTAACCCTGGGATGTGGCGGGTATGAAAACCGATCACGTGCTCGGAGAACCGAAGTTCAACAAGAGCGAAAGAAAGGTGCACTTTGCCCCTAGTGCGCCGGGGTTGTGTAGGGTAAACCGCTACACGGGGTGGAGACTCGTCTTATGACACAAGCAACACTTCAAGCAACTACTCAGGGGATTGTTACTCGCGTTTCAGCGCAATCCTAGTCTGAGGCTACTCAAGGCGTATAAGGCCAAGACGAGTCTGGGGTGCTACCCTGCTCGTCGG
Source organism: Wolfiporia cocos (assembly GCA_029448655.1). Classification (NCBI taxonomy): domain Eukaryota; kingdom Fungi; phylum Basidiomycota; class Agaricomycetes; order Polyporales; family Phaeolaceae; genus Wolfiporia; species Wolfiporia cocos. Next base: position 672,521 of record JACCLO010000008.1, on the reverse strand, counting down.
CCAGTATATATGCTATTCTACTGTTTGTACATTGTTTGGCTGCTGTACAGTTATTACGTAAGCTGAGAGTCCGATATTATGGTAAACCCTATAATGGGTGTAGGTACACGGCACAGAGTGTCCGGGGGGCTGTCAACACGTGATAGGGTGTTCGGGGTCTTTGCACGTGACTGTTTAGGCGCGCGCTTAGATAAGATAAGGGTTCAGGTTCTAGTCGCTGGCTAGGCGAAAGAAATTGGCTTGTGACAATAGGCCGGGCCGGGCCAAGCCCTACTTGGGCTGGGCCAGGCCAGGCCCTACACCACAGCTTGAGACGGCCCAGGGCCCGGCTTGTGTCTCAAGCTGGGCCGGGCCAAGCCGTGAGCCCTGGGCCTGAAAGCTCTAACAGATGAAATGTCTAGTAACTATGATATAAGGATATATATAGTAGCAGTATGCTATATTCCAATGTAGTATCTCTATATTCCCAAATTCAAGCTAGAGGATAGTCCCATGAATTGAATTCTTGGTGGTGAAGCCTGTCGCTCACTTTTGGGTGCCTATATGCTACCCCATTTGGAAGGTGCGCCACAGAGCACCGTGCCGGTGGAATGATGATTTCATACTCTAATTATTGAAGATACTGGAGCTTGGCTTTGTCAGAAGATAGTTGGAGAAGGTATGTTATAAGTTTGTGTGGCTACAGTGGAGGGACTTCAGTGCCCGAGATGCATCTTTAGAGACACCGCAGATGCATCTGAGGCTCTCTAAGCAATCTTAACGCCCAAGTGCGCTGCATAGATGCATCTGAATAAAATAAGATGCATCTGCGCAAGAAATACCTGTGCAGGGTTCAAACACTTGACCTGGGATTAGTGAAGTCGCAACCTGTACCACTTTGCCAAATGGTCTTGGTATCCAGTCACATACTTGTCAATATGATCCGTTTAATGTCCTCCCATCGCCGTAGCTGTTAATTGTCAAGTCACACCGCAATGTTCCCATATTGCCCTGTAGGTAATTTATGACAGCATCCTTACCTCATTGCAGATACATATGGGTTGTGGGATACATTAATAAAGAGATGCATTCTGAGTTCAAGGAACACTTGAGCTTACTGACATATGACCAGAATGTTAAATTTTTTACAACCGTTATTATATCAACTACTGAATATATATTTGCACAAGACCTTCCTTTCACTAACCACTTTAGCTGAGTGGTTTCAGCTGCTGTTTCGCCAAGGTCTCATGGTTCCTGGTTCAATTCCCGGCTTGTGATGCTTTATTTTGGTACTAACGGGCGCCTAATTTCGATGACTTAGAGTGCCCCAGATGCATTTGCGGTGTCTCTAAGGATGCATCTGTGGCACTGAAACTCTACTACAGTGATGATTATCCTCACAGTGCCAGGCCCCAGGCAAGCCCCAGGCCGGGCCGGGCCAAGCCGTGGGCTGTCAATGGGGGCCCGGCTTGAGGTTTTGAAAAGCCAAGGCCATCCAAAGCCGGGCCAAAGCTGGGGGCTTTCAGGCCGGGCCGGGCCGGCACATCACTAGTTGAAGGGATGGTCAACAGTGAGAGCATGATGTCAGTCGATGGGTCTAAGCCTGGAATGGACTGGGAGCAGGAGGCGATAGTGTTGCTGAACACGATCGTCTTGGAGGACAACTCAATGCAGGTTGACATCGAGCCTGTATCATCCGCCCATCATGCCTCCGACACCAATCACGAATCTGTCCCCACCTCCCTGCCGTTGACTCCGATGTCCTGGATCACTCAAGGTGCTCGACAACTTACAGGCTTTGCACAGCATCTCTGGCATTGTGGGGTGTCATCATTCTGCAGCTCTACTGCTGTGCCCAATATCGCTGCCAACATTGGGATGGCCAGCACACCTGCTCCTGATCCATGCACCGACATTGAGATGACGGCCACACCTGCTCCCACATGCATTGACACCGAGATAGTCGATGGATATGCTACGCATTACGAGGTGTCTGCTGCTCAGTGTGAGGATGTCAAGATGGATGACGTGCCAGTCCTCTTGTGTGTCGCCAGGGGCAAGTGGAGCAGTCCCCAGCCTCTCCAGGACATCACTCACGTCTGCTAGAATGGTCCCCATCCCAGCATACCTGTAGCTAGTACCTCCTACCCAGCTGCACACACTGCTGTCCCACAGTCATTGAATATTGTCGGTCACCCCAAGGTGTTCTGTGCACCCCATTGCCCTAGGACTCACACCCAGTCTGACTCTGTGACCACCACCCCCTCTCCAGATGCGCCCGTTGCCTTGTTCATCCTCCCCAGCAAGCTGTATAACATCGTAGCATTTCCACCTCTAGGACCTTGAGAGTTTGTGCATCTGCCATCGCCGCCCCCTCCTCCGCCTCACCCCATGCCAATGATGCACCCACCATGTGATGTCTGCCCACCTGCTTCTTACTGTGCTCCCCGATTGCCAATTGCCAAGGAGGCTGATTGGAAAGTGGAGCTGTTTGGTGCTGACCCTGACCTCCAAGTGTGTCAGAGCAGTGCTCCAAGGCCATGGGAGGAGGGCAATGCTGAGCAGGAGTGGGAGGATGTCTTTGGCCTGGTGATTCCTCTCTCTTGAGGGATCAGAATCCGGGCCAGCCTCATCCACAATGGTATAACACTCCATCTACGGCAATGTATGCCTTATCTACACTGGCGTACAATTCACACACAGACTATCCCACATTCCTTCTCCCCACATCACTATCACACAGTCCTTCAATTCCACATCACTACCACATGTTCGTTTCACCACCACACCTATTCTTTTGCACACTCTGCCTCACACTCATTCACCTCTATATTACTATCCCACATTCGTTCCATCCCTACATCCCCATCATCACACACTTCTACTCCACATTCCTTCTATCTCCATACTCCTTACCATCACTCATTCCCACCTCACACTCACTCTACACCCATGCTCCTTTGACCTCACATTCCTGACCCCACACTCACCCTTCTACGCATTCTACCCCACATTTGTTCCACCTCACACTCATTTATAGCTGACATCCGTCCACATACTGATCGCCAGGATCTCCAAAGACCAACATACGTGTTTGATGATCTTCCAAGCTGGTCTCATTGGTGGTCTTGGATGGCACCTGCTGCTTCGTATCCATTCTCGTTGTCAGTTTGGTATTTGACTTGTCTGGTGTCAACTCTAATCCTCTGCTTCTGTTGCTTCCTCACCATCACTTGTGCTCTGTCCTTGATACTCGAGCACTCTTGATGCACAACCTACGAGAACTGCTCATGGCTTTTGGAGTCTCATCGTCCTCCTGGACCTCCAATGATGTTCAACACCAGTTGGAAACCACTCGAGCTACCTCTTAGAGTCACCAATATAATGCAAATAAATTTGAAAAAAGAATAAAATCCACAAAACCTCGAAAAAACAAGGTAATACAAGAAACTGTCAAAGAATGATGATGATAACAAAGCCACCGAAAAAATGAAAGTACTACAAAATCACACAAAGAGAATGTGACTAGCTACTGTCTTGTGCTATCGGTCTCTTTACCGTGACCGACATTGCCTTCAGATTCTCAATCTGTGTCCACTCGTCAATCGCATCTTCATTCCATTGCAGCAACTGGAGCACACGGAGCTTCAACTCCTTCGATTTGTATCTTACTCTGTATCACGAGGTTTTGCTGCCTGGCCGACGTCATTTCCGGATGCTCTACACTGCCTGACTTGTATACTGCATCTTGGACTTATCGCAACAACTTGCAACTGGAGCTTAAGTTGCTCCATCTTCATCCCAGTGCCTCCCATCACTTCAATCTCACCTACATCATTCATGATGATCTGTCTGAGCCCCTCTGTGTCTTAAATCCAATACAGAGACTTGCATCATGCCCACTCTAGACAGTCGGCTTACACAGCGAAGTTGCTCGTGACCTCAAGCTTACGACATCAATCCACCCATCAAGCTTCCATGCTCTCTCGATTGACTCTTGCTCTAAAACCTCCCTTATCTCATCTTTGGCAACATTCTCTTGACCTGGTCATTCTCTGGCATCTCATTCTCTGCTTCTGACAACAACAGCTCTCTGTCCCGTACGATGACGACACTCATGCACTGTTCTGACATGACTTCATTTCTTTGGCTTTGATGTCACCCACTCTCCACCTCTGCTCATTTCATCCATGACCTGTCTGCATATATACTCTGCCTACACTGACTGACACATCAATCGATGCATCTATTTTGGTTCCCTACTTGCTACACTGTCCGCTTGTCCTGCCTCATCTGCCCCAGGAACTGGCCACTCCTCGATCGGGCAACTGGTATCTGAGCGACCGACAACTGTCGAATTCTCATAGCAATGTCAGGAATGCAAAGTTGGCACACAGATAGCATGCATCTGGTCATCACTGTGAGTGGTCTCCTGGCTTCGTATTTCTGTCAACGTTGACACTTCAGGTGTCAGGTCATGGCAACATATGAGCATTGTCTGGTGTATTGAGGGATGCACCATGCCTGTGGCAACCGAGTTGGTGATGTGTTGAGGGACACATTGGCTTCTCAGATACCAAGATGTTTAGGGTGTTGAGGGACACCTCAACTTTGTGGTTATGGAGTCCATCGGGTGAATTGAGCCATCAAAACATTTTCTGCCACTCGGTCTCGTCCATCGTCCATCGTTTGGGACACTGGTCTTCTAATCAGAATCAGTGGTTGATGATGTTGACACAACATAACTTCGTGTCCAGATTCCCTCTTGGTGCTCCAATGCTCATTGGAGTGTGTATTTCACCAGACACACAAGCTGTGCCTTCACACTTCTTGCATTGCCACAGCTCACAAGCCTGGTGGAGAATACCATATTAAGTATATTTTGATGAGGACATGCATGAGGGAGGTTTGAGGAGCAACAGTCAAGATGATGCGAAGTGGTGATGCTGCGTTGTTGACTTTCATTCGTTCCTACTGTCACTTGCAAGAGGTCGCTGCTTCTATATGCCAAAGACCATTTGTGACACTATGCAATGTTGTGCGAGTCCCTGTTACATCCACTTGCTTAGTGGCTGACAGGATGCATACAGCCACTTGTAGGGGTCCTGATGCTATTCCGGGTAAAGATCTGTAGTCACATTCTGTGAGTGCCATGAAATACTATAAGACTGGGTTTATATCAGGATGATGGTGCTTTTCCGTGGATGAGTCAAATATTTGTCATGTCAGACGTGTGCTATCTTGCATTGATTGATGCAGAATCAGAGACAATCACATAGATTCTACTCCTGATATACTGTGCAATCACAACCAGCATCTGCAGATATGATCTGATGGGAAGCTTGCGACGCTGATTGTGCTAGTGTCCCACGACAACATCGCATTTGCAGCCGCTCTGTTGTTCACAGTTGAATATTTATGTACGCAACGCGATTACTGCATGCAGACTTGTTGTCCATCATGTTGTCACTGTGCTCAATTTGGATCCCTAGACGTATTGGCAGCCTGTTTGGTTCGGTGTACCACCCCTTCGTCTTGTCGCGGATATGCTGTTCTGTGAGTAGCTTGAGCGAGCTCCAAATTTTTGATGCATGATGTCTTATATCGTATTGTCTCAAACGGCAGTCAACATCCCGTGCTGGCAGTCTTGCACTCAAATATCCCACTAGCAAATTCCACTTGCAGTACCTTCGCATGGGTAGGCATCAAGCAAACACAAAGTGGTGTCACAGATTTTCTAGTCTTCTATTAATTTTCCTAGCTTTTCTCTTATTTTTCCTGATTTTCTATGGCTCTCTACACTCTAGTTACGCTCACCTATCAGTCCACGTGCTTATCTATTAACTTATCTCATATAGATCATGTATCCTTATCTTATCTCTTTATCACGATATCTCGTCACGTACTATGTAGCTTCTCGAACCTTCTACACGGTTCTACGGGTTTCCACCAGTTTCTATACGTTTCCACAACGTTCCACGTCTAGACCACAGACACAGTCTGGACCTCACTACGTCATCCGTAGTCGAGTCATTACTTAGTGTCACCTGCTCACTCACTCAGCAGCTCTACGGTCAATCACAAGCTTCGGGTCACACCATTACCGGTTGCCAACCCTACGCCCTAGTGTGGCATTAGTCCTACCTACGGTATCACGGGTCTTACCCTGCATGTATATAAGCTTGACTCTAAGGGCATTGTAGCCTTAGACTTGATCACTTCGATATTCAGCATTGTTACCCAGTAACTGCCTGACTCTTAAACAACTGCTTGTTTGTTATTACTCGCCTCAATAACACCCTCAACATAACAAGTGAGTTTCCGTGTCAAGTGGACGGCAAGATGATTTGGGATTTGCGTCCATGGGTATTAATTAGTGATGTGCAGGCCCGGCCCGGCCTGAAAGCCCCCGGCTTTGGCCGGCCTTGGCTTTTCAAAACCTCAATTCAGGCCCCCATTGACAGCCCACGGCTTGGCCTGGCCCGGCCTGGGGCTTGCCCGGGGCCTGGCACTGTGAGGATGATCATCATTGTAGCCACACAAACTCATAACATACCTTCTCCAACTATCTTCTGACAAATCCAAGCTCCAAATAAGTAGTGAATTATAGTGTGAAATCATCATTTCACCAGCACGGTGCTCTGTGGCGCGCCTACCAAATGGGGCATCGTATAGGTGCCCAAAGTGAGCGCACCAAGAATTCAATCCATGGGACTATCCTCTAGCTTGAATTTGGGAATATAGAGATACTACATTGGAATATAGCATACTGCTACTATATATATCCTTATATCATAGTTACCAGACATTTTATCTGTTAGAGCTTTCAGGCCCGGGGCTCACGGCTTGGCCCGGCCCGGCTTGAGACACAAGCCGGGCCCTGGGCCGTCTCAAGCTGTGGTGTAGGGCCCGGCCTGGCCCAGCCCAAGTAGGGCTTGGCCCGGCCCGGCCTATGACCCAAAGCCGGGCCTGGCACATCACTAGTATTGATTGCTAACGAAGTTGTAGTCACAGTTGAATGGATGGCTATGGAGGTGTGGAATGATGACATTGTGCCGTCTATAATTTAGCGAGCTGTAGCATCTCATGTGGCATCCTTCTGAAGAATGGAAACCTGGAGACCCCTCGTTCTGACATCCTGCGGTGCTGTATTGTAGCCGAATAACGGTAGCGAGAAGACGCATGCAGAGGCGGCTTTGTCTGGGATCAGGGCGCCACTGGCTGTGACTGTAAGCGGATGTCGATTGCCACGCAGACCGCCACAGTAATCTGTTAGTGCTTCGAACGCCTGAACGGCGGAGCGGCAGGGAGAGGGGAGAGGAACAGTGTATTACAGCGAGCAGGAGGGCGAGCGCGATATCAATGAGATTGCTGCCGGGGGCTATTTTGACAGAATGCAGAAGTAACACAGAACACTAAGTCTAATTGAGCGCCACCGACGCGCAGCAGTGCAGCGTCCAACGGCCAACTACAACGTCGCCGGCCCAATACTGCGTGGACGACCACACGCATCAATCGCGTCCCCGCAACCAACAACAACAACAACAACAACAACAACAACAACAACAACAACAACAACAACAACAACAAACGCGCCACTCACTCCTCCGACACAATGACGACGCTCTTCCCCGTATTCCTCCCTGTCTGCACGTCCACGATCGCGTGGCCCGCGCGCTCGAGCCCGCGCGTGGCGTCCTCGGTGTACTTGATCTTCCCCTCCTTCACCAGCCGGGGGAACGTCTCATAGAAGTGTGCGAGGTGCTTCTTGTGCAGCCACATGACGATGAAGCCGCTGATCTTTAGCTGCTTGCCCACGATGAGCATCAGGTTCTTCACGTAGTACGGCTCCTCGCCGTTGTACGCGCTGATCGCGCCGCATTCCTACGGGACGACGGGGGTAAATTACAAGTCCATGTCAGCGCTCGGCGGTATCACGAAAGGAGAGACGCACGATGAACCGCGCGCCCACCGACGCCGCGTCGATCGCGGCCTCGAGCGTCTCCCCGCCGACGTTGTCCCAGAATCTGCCGCGCATGCATCAGCCCCAGTCACGAGCACGCGCGTGTGAGCAGCCCGCACGCACATGTCGATCGGTCCCGCGCGCGCGAGCACGTCCCGCGTGCGCTCCGTCTTGTAGTTGAACGCGACGTCCGCGCCGAGGCTCTTGATGAACGCGACCTTCTCCTCGCTCCCCGCGGACGCGATCACCTTCAGGCCTTGCTGCTTCGCGATCTGGATGACCGTCCTGCGCGGGGTCAGCATTTGTTGGGGCGGGAACGAGGGCGGGGAATGGAGGAGAGGGGTGGGGGGATACGGGAGATAGAAGACGAGGGCAGGACGGGATGGGGTGAGGGGCGCGAGACGTGCAAGAGGGTGGGTGGGTACTTACGCGCCGACGGGGCCTGCGCCTGTGGTGACGAAGACAGTCTCGCCCTGCGTACGTCGTCAGCGGCGCGTAGTGGGCGCGGAGGGGAAGAAGGTGAACGTACGGGCTTAGCCTGCGAGTATTCGCGCCAGGCGTGGTGAGCTGTCTGGCCTGTGTACGGGGCGGGGCGGGGCGGGTCAGGAGACACGGACGAGGCCAGTGACGGGAAGCAGAAGAGGCACGCACCGGGCATGCCGCACACGCCGACGTACACGCTCCACGGGAGGCCCTCCTCGTTCTTGAGCACGGTGAGCTTCTCCGCGTCCGCGGGCGGCGCGACGAAGTATCGCTGGAAGGCTGCGCGCGTCGACCGCGTGGTGCGTGTGCGAGGCGCAGCGGCGCGCGCAAGACAATCCCAGTTCCAGGGCGTGCATATGTGCGACACGTGCCGGGCCGAGTGAGTGGCGCAGGAACGGAATGGAATGGTGACGCCCCGTTTGGGTTTGGCGATCGGGCGCGCGGGATTGCCGCCGAATTGGAAGTCGGATGTCGATCGCGGCGTCGATGGGCGAAGGTTGGGATTCGTAAAAGAATACGAAAGGAGGGGGGAGAGGGTTAGCGGGAAGAAGGCTGTTGAGAAGATGACGTACGGTGCGTGCCGTAGACGTGGTCGCCCGCCTTAAAAGAGGCGTGCTCCGAGCGGAGGACGAGGCCGACGCCATAGTTGTCCAACCTGAACGTCAGACGTCCGTAAGCACACTTTAGAATATGATGTCGGCGCGACCCACGGCTCGCCAATGATGAAAGGGGGCTACAAAAGCGCGGTGTCAGCAGGGGTCCTGCCGATGAGCGCGAGACGCACCGCGTAGCTCTCGATGTTCGCGTCGCGCATGCGGCCACGGAGGTACGGGTCGATGGAAAGCACAAGGGTCTTGACGAGGATGCCGCCGCTGAGCGGGACGCTCTCGAGGTCGATCGTCTGCGACTCATCGTACACTGTCGTCTTTCCCGGCTCGGGCAGCCCTGCGCACGCGTCGGTCACACGTCCGCACACTCTGGCAAGCCCACGCACCCGTGGGGATCTCGCTGAAGACAAGACGACCGTTCTTCACTGGGGCCATTGCTGCAGTGCTAGTGAATCAAGTTTTCGGGATGGTAGGTGATGGATGCGACGCATAGCGGCGGTCGAGGAGCCTTTTATGCGTTTTATGAATCATACTTTTCTGATATATTCTTCTCCCGTTCTTGTGCGAGTTGGACGGCTGTGGATGGCGGGGTTGTGCGCCTTACTCAGCCCGCTCGATTGCGGGTGACGTCGTTCTTGATAGACGCCCGTGTCTGAGGCCTGCGATTCGCAGCGGACTTAAATATTACCCAGCCCGAGCATTCCCCGCACATCGCGGGACCCGGGCAAGTGCGAAGTCAGCTCTAGGTCACTAATGCAGGCAGCTCGGACGCTGACTTATGATCCCAGGTTCCCAGGCGCTGCGTAATGGCAGCCTCAGCGAGGGTGCAGTCTCTCGATAATGCTCATGCCTACAGGTACTATGTGCGGTTGCGCTGTCCGATTCCTTAAGCTTGTTAGGCGCGCGTATTGACGCCGATGGCGCGCACTGGCGCGCTCATGGAATGGACAATTGACCGTTTGCGGCTATGTACTGCTAGTGTTGCCTCGTGATTGATGGCCAGTAGCGACACTCTCCCTGCCCCTGAACCTACCACAGACTCAATGCAAACTCAACTGGCTAGTTCTCCAACGTGAACAGCTTCATCCGCTCCTGGAATGTAACTCTACAATTCCCGAGGCTTGGCCGGATGCCAGTTGGCTAAGCAGCGATGTTGATTGGCCTCTCGAAGAAAAAAAGATGGTCGTTCCTTGGACTGTCTGACAAAGCAGTGCGCACCAAAAGTGTCGAGGATGTGTCTGGGACGTTCCTCCATCGCCTAGCGAGCAGACCGAGCTAGTGTGCAATGATTGCGAGTATCCGCACCGTTCTGAGGAAACAGCACGGAGCAACCCTGTATCTCTACCCCACGCCGCGGGTGCCATCTGTCCCACCGCAGTGTAAAGGCCACCCACAGACACCAGATGATGTCGAGGCTTTCTGCTGACAAATGCACCTCGGTGGGCCACAACCACACCATAGATGCCACTCTGTCTGAAGATCTGAATTGATGCATATCGTCTTAAACCACAGACTGGTTGCATGTAGGTGTCATGACTATAAACGTGACAGCTGAGCAGGTGCGCATACAGTGCGACCTCCAGCAATGCTGGACAGCGGGAGGTTCCCAAATTGTGTGATTTTGCACGGTGATGTTGCTTGGTCCAGATGGACTACTACAGAAGATTTCAGTGAACATGTCATTGCCTTCGTATAGACGGCTTCGGTGGCCAGTGATGCTGCGGTGATCAGCACCGCTTTCATTCATGCATGAAGCCATGTGCCAGATTTATATCCGACGAGCCTCCATCGCGCGGCGCTATTTATCTCTTGTTGTTTAACATGGATACCAACAGGTGATTGATAAGTAAGGGGTCCCATCGCGTGCTCCGTATTGCGATTGGTATGCATGCCCGAGCGCTGTGTAAGGCCTCACCGGTCAGACGTCCAGTCTCTGAATGTATTGACTGGTTCCTGCCATGTTTGGAGAACAATCACTGTTTCTCGTAACCATGTTTCGAATTGACTAATTGACGCCAGCTGACCGATCTTGTGAGATAATCGAAACCTGTCTTGCAAAGTACAGCACAATCGATAATTCGATCGGTTTATATCCCAGCATTTTACATCGCCCTGACATCCACGCATCAAGCAGCTTTCATCTCAGCGATACATCTGAGTCGGCGAAGAGTCTCGGATCAGGTCGACAGAAAGAGGTCCAATTATGAAGAAACGCACCAAGTTGGACGAGAATACTGGCAGATCCATATAAGCCGGTACCAGTCGGCACCACACTCTACCTTCTGCTCCTCCTCTACTGACCCGTAGAGGATAGTGAGCATTATAGCAAGACAGTCATCGATGAGTGATGTTCATACCCGGCGACTGTCAGCGTACTGAAAGATGCAACAATTATGAAAGTGATCGCCGGACTGTTTGTTACGCGAAGGTCAGCGATAGGCGGCTGCAAAGGACAACACTACAGACGTACCGTGATTATCGCCGTGGACCGCTGCAAGAAACCGCGGGTAAGACGCTTCGAGTAGCGAGAGTGGCCAGTTCTCGCCGCCCTCCACGCCTCGCCCTTGGTCCTCTCCTCCAGGTCCGCCGCTCCGGTTGACTGACATCGAACAGTAATGTTGCGTTGGGTGGCAGGAATGGGAGAAGTGGGAGACGTTCCGGGGGATACGAAGTGTTACCTGTCGCAGACCTCAGAGAGACTTGTCTAAGTCTTACACCGTCAGTCAGTACTGGTGCTGCAATGGCAGAGAGATATGATCTTCTAATACCTCCGTCGGGGAAGCCAAGTTCGTCGGGGTGATCAGGCCCTCCCTCGACCTCGCCGACGTCATCCAATACCCCGCTTTCCGTGCTTCGACTTCGTCAACTTCCACTGTTCAGTCTGCGTTTAATATACTATGAAGTCTACTCAAGGAGCAAAGATGGGTCAGTGCTAGGACTAGAGAGATATTGCATCGTGAATGGCTGCGGACATGATACACAGTACCAGCCTCATCGGGGTCATGACTTCCTCCGCCTGCACATTGCACATGCCGTCAGCCATACCTCATTGGTTCCATTGGTCTTCAGTCTTCAGCTGCGCAGCGCACCATCGTCTTGATGTAGCATGGTCGGCCTACCTGCTCAGTGGTGATGGTACGGTCAGCGCATTGCTAAACAACAGAGATGACAGGACCAAGGATATGCGGAAGAGAAAGGGGTATACTGGAGCACGACGACGATAGATGTCGGCGACGTGCCTCTAGTGCGAGGATTGTAGAGGTTCACTCCCAAGGTGTTACCTAGATGTCAACGAGGCCTAGAAACTCGTCAACATTCGGTCCTCAAGTCCCCTCGACGTCCAAGCTTCTGCTTCTCATCGAAGGGCACAAAATGCACCCATCGACTCGCCACGCTTCACATAAACATCCGGCGCGCGACGTCCTTGTCAGCCTGTGCGATCGCGAGCGGAATCAACGTGCACCCTCTGGTGAAGCCACCACATTGACGCCACCCGACCTCGCCCTCCTCGACGATCGGAAGCGAGATCTTGTCATTCGCCTTGTATATCAGATCGTCGATTCCCCGGTGACTGATGTCCCGACGCTGCTGGGCGACATCGAGAGGCAGGAGTGGGATACCGAGGCTAAGGCTGACGGCGGCCACATTTGGAGACGGAGCCGGGATCGGCGCAGCGTACTTCTTTTGTCCGAGACGCTGACCGACGGCCTTCGTGGACACCTTGGTAGAGGATGAAGTGAAGAAATGCATGGTTATGGATGGTGTGGGTGTGTTGTAGGGTGCGTTAGGCGGTTGAGATGATGGAGGTAACAGAGCAAGGGATTCTGGATATCGTGAGTGGAGGTGGAGGTCTTATATGTAGGCCTGGCACGTACCTTCGGTTTTGGACCGACTCGGACGCGTATTATAATACAGCCTGCGTCAAGCGTACCAACCTCTTGGTGTCGTGTGACATTAATCAGTATCGTATTCTCCCCTTCACGTGGAGAGTGTGGATAAAAGACGAATGATGAGTCTGTCGACTCGGTACATGCGGGGAAGCTAGCGGCCATTATCATGACGCCTCTTAGAGACTTTGGCTGCATGATCGCATGCTGAAGACGTCCTGGAGCAATACGTGCTGTTGCATACCATTCAAGAATAAAGAATCAGAACTGTAATGTACATGTCGCATACCCTTCTCGTGCGATTGTAGACATCATACAGCTGAAGCTCCAATCCTTGCCTGAAGTCGTGACGCGGCCACGTGACTCAAATAGTCGCGTCGCGTCGCGTTGCGACCGAGACTAGCCTTAGCATCGCTGTCAGTCTTCGTAGTTACCACCGTTTCTAGAACATCGATGTAAGCATATGTGAATGTGCTCAGAAATACCGAGTTGGCGAACACAGACAGGAGTCGCATCCAAAAGCTCACACCAGGCCTAGTCCACTAAGCCCAGAAACCATAGGAGGCGAGGACGATTGATATATTTGTCATGTAGAAGTCGATTTGGCTTGGCCGGGGGAACTTTTTTTGACTCACTTGCCGTCAACTTTGTGTTTGCTTGATGCTTACCCATGCGAAGGTACTGCGAGTAAATTTTGCTAGTGGGATATTTGAGCGCAAGACTGCCAGCACGGGATGTTGACTGCCGTTTGAGATAATAAGATATAGGACATCATGCATCAAAAATTTGGAGCTCGCTCAATCTACTCACAGAACAGCGTATCTGCGACAAGACGAAGGGGGGTTAGTACACCGAACCGAACAGGCCGCCAATACGTCTAGGGATCCAAATTGAGCACAGTGACGACATGATGGACAACAAGTCCGCAGCAGTTATAGCGTCGCATACATGAATATTCGACTGTGAACAACAGAGCGGCTGCAAACGCGATGTCGTCGCGGGACACCAGCACTATCAGCGTCGCAAGCTTCCCATCAGATCATACGAGTTTAATTACCCGCGGCTTCGCCACGAATGTCAATTGTCACTTAAGTATGATAACTAATAGAAAATATATTGGATGGAGACGTTGTCCACCCAACCCGCAGGGTGTGTGATCACCCTGCTGCACCTACCTCTTTGTCTCTACCCGCTCAGCCACTTCCGACACCTCGCTGATGCTCGGTGTCGTCGTCGCTTCGCTTGTAATCCTGTGTCCACAAATGTAATCCCTCAAAAAACTCCCTGAATTCTCTTAATTTATCGCAGTTTTCTGGCGGGTATCTACAGTACAGGCCATCTACGTTACAACAGCTACAAAGGTACAGCGCAGGGAGGGCGCGCGAAACTAGTGTTGTGAGGTCCTGTCCTAGGGACCGCTGAGGACCAAGGACAGGACCGGGACCAGGACTGGATAGGACCGATTAATGGTCCGGTCCGGTCCCGGTCCTACTGTGGTCCTGGTCCTGGTCCCTGCACGTAGTGAAATTTGCGAGGACCGGTAAGGACCGGTCATAACCGGTCCAGGACCGGTCTCAAAGCTGGCCTTAGGCATGCTATTCAATACTGCTATTTGCCTAATGTAACATACAACATATTATTCAAGAATCTGTCAGATCATCTGTTTGCATATATGACATGCTCTCAACTTCTACCCTGATTTATTTCATCAAATTATATGTTGGCTGGATATAACATACCCCGTTTGGACTGTGAGAGTAGTTGAAGGCTCGTAAGGCAGAGAATGTTGTAATTAGAGGTCTGCAGCTGCTAGCGCTGCAATGGTGCAGCAATTCTGAGTGGGTTGCAGGCTGATTGGCGATTGTGAGCAAGCTTTCGGATAGCAAGGGACTCACTGAGTATATAGTAAGTCGGGCAAAATGACAAGGCTCGGTGTGTGGCATATTGTTCATCAAGTATATTGATGTTGTACACTTATCATAAGTCTTACAGAAACATCATGACATATACCCTACTCTTGAATGAATGGCATTGGATATTCTGCCCATACCTGCATCCTCAGTGGCATGCGAACATCTCTTTTCTTGGGCCAAAGAGGTTTCCACTGACTGCCGCTCCCACTTGGGGGCTAATGTATTTGAGTGGATCGAATGCTTGCAGAGCCATTGGGCTGATAGGATTGTGGACTTTTCATGCACAAATTTGGAAGCTGTTGAGGAGGTCAAGTATATGCTTGATGATTACATCCTTATTCAGGAGGATGGAGCTGAGATGATTCAGGAGGATGATGAGGAGGGCATTACAGACGACTCTATTCACTGGGATTCCTTGTAAAGTATGTAGATACATTGTTATCCTTGTTGGGTGCATTGTCTTGAGCACTCTCTGATATTATCGTTATATTGCACAGTCTGCAGTCCTGGACCGGTCCGGACCAGTCCTAGGACTGAATCAGGACCGTGGTCCGGTTCTGTATCAGTCTTGGTCCGGTCCTGGGGTACTGAAGTCAGTCCGGTCCTGGTCCTGGTCCTCGGTCCCGCTTCACAAAGGTAAAAGACCGGACTGGACCGGACCTCGCAACACTACGCAAAATATGAGTTTTCGTCAAAGGGATTTGAACACGTGCCTTGCAGGTGCCGGGCATGGGAATCCAGTGGCCAACTCCCTGGGTCGGTGGTGCGAGGTCTATGGGACGACGGACAGCACGTGGCACACGTGGAAAAGCACATGGCAGTTCCCATGCAACAGCTGTCCCTTTATTATACTAGCTTAATTACCTGTGGCTTCGCCACAATGTTGTACTTTAGGAGTTGTTTATCTCTGCCCGCTCAGCCACTCCTCCACTTCGCTGACGCTCGGCCTCGTCGTCGCTTCGCTTGTAACACCTTTGCAACCGGCATGCGCGCCTTGCAGGCGCTGGGCGTGGGAATCCACTGGCCAACTTCCCGGGTCGGTGGCGCGAGCCCTATGGGACGACGGACAGCACGTGGCACACGTGGAAAAGCACATGGCAGTTCCCACGCAATCCACGGCCCTTTAGTACTTAGATGACTGTTACGGATCGAATATCCGTTCAATGCAAAATAACTAAGTCAAGTTACTCAGCGTATCAAGTAGCGCACTACTTGTCGGACTCCTCAGAGTCAGAGCATCGATATACAAGCTGCAGGCTTAATTGCTCAAGCCCTTGAGAACGAGTATAAGACCCTTGTAATTCAACAAGGTTGAGCTGAGGAACTCGACCGGTATTTACATCTGGTTTATATACTACGATTCGTTTATCGGGGTCATAGTGTCCTTGGTACTGCTACCTATTAAGTCCGTTGTACTAACGATATAAGGGACAAAGGGGAATTGATGTGGTTGAGCACAACAAGAGGTGAAATGTAGAAGTACTGTGGTTAGACACAGAATATCAGCTAGAATGCGATGCGAACACGGAGGTGGGCATAGGGCTGTTGTACATGAAACGAGGTCTCTGGTTGCGCAGAGGTCCCTAGAAATAAAGCGCGCTGAATAGCGGTTGAACGCTAAGTCCTCATACATGGTGAGGTGTCAAGACGGTTATACGAGTGTACCTGGTAAATTTGTAACAGACGTAAAATCGCGAAATACAGAAGAAATATGTATTACACACCAGAAAGACACATCTCATAATGCTCTCTAACTCTTTTCCTCTCCTTGAATAGTTCATGCTGGTTCATGACCTTACTCACTGAGGACTTGCCTATGCCTTGCCCACAAGACACCGTAGCCTTACAAGAGAGCCCCCTGCGATTGCTCATGGAGATATATACAGCAAGTAGTATTTAGAAGGAAAGCAGGGACAGAGAAAGCCCTCAGAAGCAGTGCGCACGCTCAGGCTTAGGGAAGACGAGCACTTCACACAACGTATTATTACAGCACGTGATGGATAATGGAGATCAAAGACCTGGCACTCCGAAAAGAAACGAAGTGCAAGAGATCAATTGATCATGATCGGCGAGAAGTCAGGAACGTAGAGAACAATCAGTACAGCGAAAGAGACAAACTCATCTTAGACAGATAGCGAATTCAATGGCAGCTTGGATTTTATCATCGGAGCCATCAGAGAGGTAGCCTAGATTCACTAGGAGTGCTGGTGTTTGTACTGAGGTTGAGGGATGCATCGGAGATTGAGCAGAGTGCCCGTTAGATAAGATATGGTAAGCTGAATTAAAATACACACTTGAACTTGAACTTGCGGTCGACATAGGACTGTGGTAGGTAATAATCGCTGTCTTCAAAGACACGTAGAGAGCATGCCAGTTGGGCGTACTAGGAGTGCTGGTGTTTGTACTGAGGTCGAGGGATGGATGGGAGATCGGACGGAGCGCCCGTTAGATAAGATATGGTAAGCTGAGTTAGAAAACGCACCTGAAGAGATAGCTGGTGTCAGAGGACACCAGATTCAATGACAGCTTGGATTTTATCACTAGAGCCATCGGAAAGCTAAGGTGAGCAAGAGAACACTCAGCATACGAAGGTTTGCTGAGCCATCTTGAGCCGATAAGATAGACGTGTGCCATCTGCGCCGATCACTAGGCACCAACAGCCACTGGAGGGTGCAGGCGCCAAGCAGTGCACGTGCTCCAGGGCATGCGTCATCCACAAACCGGCCACCCATCCATCCCAAATATCAGTTCTATTCAAATTTAATTTCTACAATTGAATCTATAACGTATGAGAACTATAGAAAGCAAAAAAATTCGCGTGAAATGATTGCCGTTGACGCGGGATCCGTGCTCATCGTGTGCTGCGGCAGTGGCAGGGCGCTTCCCCAGGCACGATAGGGCGCTTCCCTGAGCGCGTGGCATGCGGCTCATTAGATGCTGACAGCCGCTAGGAGAGGCGCGCACCAGGCTGCACGTGCCTCGGGCCGCCCGTCCCGCGTCATCCAAGGATTCGCCCATCAATCCACCCCAAAGACCTCATATATTACGCAAATCGTTGTCATAATCGTATTCAGACTATTTATCCGGCCCCAAGCCTCATAGCCAGTCATATACCAGTATGTAGACGGCCCTGCAGCCACCCGTACCAAACATGTACAACTATTAGTAATATATAAGCCAGACAGTCTTGAGCGTAAACCTCAGACTTGTCTTGGCCATCTCTGGCTAGTAGTCCCGGATCAGGAAGGCGCCTTTGAGCGACCCACCTTCCCCCGGTTGAGTGCTAGTTAGTAGCGTGTGTCATAACATTACCAAGAAACCGAAGACTACTAGTACATAGCTCAATCGTCTCGGACTTTCAGTGTAGGTCAACCCTGCACGAGCTCCGCTATCCCCTTAATCGCCTCGTCCGCCTCGAGCTCCATTCTTCTCAGCAGCTCTTCGCACGTTGGGCAGTCCTTGATGAGTCCCAGCGCCACGCCAGCACTCCAGATGCCGTAGTCGGGGTCCCCCGTCTCGAACACACGCCGGCCGCGTTGGCCCGACACGAGATCGCGAAGTTCGTCAAAGCGCGCACCGCTGGGGCGGCACTCGAGCGCGATGACCTGCTCGGAGACGGTGTTGCGGTAGACGCGTGTGGTGTTGCGCAGCGTGCGGAAGATGTGCACGGCCAATGTTCAGGGGAAGGGTGATGTGATCATCTCTCTACGGTGCATAGGAATCTTGATCTTGTGCCTATCGCTGGATGAACTGTTGGGTGAAGCAAGAGACAAGTCGGATGCTCACCCATATTCGCACCCTGATCGTCGAGGATGAGACACAATCTATCAAGATTATCCCCAAGGCCAACACAGCAGCCAGTCCATGCCCCGACGCGATCCCTCCCGACGCGAAATATGGAATATCGAGCTCTTGTGCGGCCCTCGCCAGCTAACTGGCAGCTGATTAGGAGGCAGATATCACTCCATATTCCGAGCCGACGTACCAGTACCAGTCCGCCAGTATCCTCCTCTCCACCATGTCCAGCTCCTGAACAGTTGTTTATTCTGAAGTCGTTGCAGAGCTTTGGACAGCACGTACACTCGAAGCCGTCGATGCTCAAAACGTGTACCCCAAGTTCCGCCGCAGCCTGGTTCATTGAGTCAAGTACAGTCTGGGATCTAAGCTGCAGTCGAAGTAATACCTTCGCATGCCGTATGTTCGCGCACTTGTATATCGTGATGCACCCATGCTCTTTGAAGGGAAGGACAACAGATGAGCTGTTTTCAGTGTATAGCAGATGGATGCATCGCACGTCAAGTCAGCTTCTATCTTTTCTTCAAACGAGTGCACCACCCACGGTTATTCCCGCAGTCTCGAAGATCTTGACCCCCTCCTCGAGTGCAGCACGCGCATAGCCTTCGTAATCCGGCGGATTGATCGTTGGGAGCAGAGTGATGTTCACGCCAAATGCCTTTGATGTGGGCCTTCGCGTCTCGCGAATGGCGAAACGCAGGTAGCCTGTACCCCTGCTTAATGGCCTTGACGGTGTTTGACTGAGATATCGATATCCTAGTTAAAACTGCTTGAGTTGAGTGGAGAAAAAAAAATTTACCCACCATCTCAGCCATCATCTTCATCTGCCACTCAGTATAGTCACCACCCTCCAGACTCTTGGGGGCTGCCCTGATTGTGGTGATCATGTGGGTGATGAGGACATCGGCCTGTTCAAAGAGTTCAGACATGATGAGAGCAAAAGTTACAGGTGGAGTGCAAGCACAATTGGGAGTGTGAGCAGGAGAGCAGCAGCACGGGGAGAGTCCGAGCTTGAGGGGTTGCGACTGCAGCTTGTGACCTGTTCATATAAGTCTTTGCGGCCTCATGCTACAGCCCAGCGCCGGTCCACGGACCGGAAGCGCCTGATTTCTATTTCAGCACATTGCACTGATTGCCGCCGCATCCAGCATGCATGTGATTGAGTCTATTCCCATGGTCCACTTCTGGGCTTCTGTTGTTCTATGAGCTACCTGCATCTATTATATCTTTTTCAACTTGTTACTGTGAGTTTGATTTTCTCGCCTGCCTGTGCCCCCACATGAACTAATCAAAACCCCTCAGTCCCTCCCCTGTTCCTGCTTATCCAATGCCTATCGCATTTATGCACTTCTGTACCAGTGCAGTGCAGGACTCCCCACTGGAAGAAGGGTCTTCACTCACACAACAGACTCAAGAACTTCAAGGTGATGAAGATATTCAAATGCAGGATGGTACAGCTTTTATTTTGCTTGATATATTTTACATTTAACTCCTGTATGTATAGAAGGGCAACCAGAACCAGAGGAGAGCAAGAGTGAGCCTGCTATTCAGGTGTCAGCTCAAAAGCTACTATATCCAGCATGGAAATTCAATCCAGACCCCCTGCTACCTGTGACCTCAAATGTGACCAATGCGACCTCGTGACCCACAACCATTGTGACATCATGATCCATGACCCTTGCAACCTTGCAATCTGCAACCACCGTGACCATGCCATCTGTGACCCCTACAAGTCCTGCTCCGAGGAAGCAATATCCGTCCTGGGGATTTATGCCAGATATATTGTTACCTACAGTGTCACAAGAATATTGTGATGTATTAAATCCTCTGTTTTCACAGATATTCGCTGTTTTATGGCCTTAGCTGCATGCTGGGCGTGCTTGCACGTGCATGGGTAGATATCGCTTTCACTATGTTACGATCCGTATGAATCCGTATATTTTGACGCCTCACTGGAGAGGAGGACTTAGCGTTCAACCGCTGTATTGACCGATTATTCTTAGGGTCCCTGCTCAACCACCGACCCTCGTTTCATGTACAACAACCCTACGCCCCTAGTCTCATAGCGTATCAGGTTCTAGGTGATATCTGTTGTATATCTACAGAGCTTCTACGTTTCAGCCATTGTTGCGCTCAACCGCAGCGTTTCGGCTTAGTTATCGTAGCGTACTAACCTTATGGACTTAGTGGTAGCAGTACCAAGGACACTATGACCCCGATTACAGAATCGTAGTATAAAGACCCTGTTGTAAATACTGGCCGAGTTCCTCAGCTCGACCTTGTTGAATTACAAGGATCCTATACTCGTTCTCAAAGGACTTAAGCAATTAAGTCTGCAGCCAGTATATCGACGCTCGACTCTGCTGAGTCCGACGAGTAGTGCGCTACTCGATACGCTGAGTAACTCGACTTAGCATCCCAGCTGAACGGATATTCGATCCGTAACAGAAGGTCGAGCTCTTAACAGACTCACTTACCAAGAGTGCAAGTCCATGCAACGCTTTGACCTGGATCTCCCGAACCGGTTGATCCATCTGCTCCCCGAAGAATACAGACGCATCTACTACGAAGACAAACTCGAGTGGAGAGATCCCCCCGCAGGGTTCTTTACGAAAGGAGGGT
Source organism: Wolfiporia cocos (assembly GCA_029448655.1). Classification (NCBI taxonomy): domain Eukaryota; kingdom Fungi; phylum Basidiomycota; class Agaricomycetes; order Polyporales; family Phaeolaceae; genus Wolfiporia; species Wolfiporia cocos. The sequence continues at coordinate 651,268 of JACCLO010000008.1, read as the reverse complement.
ATCTCACCGTCCCGACTCCAGACAGACTTGTCCCCTCGTGGGTACAGTTACCCCCATCCTCGAACGACCCCTGGGAGCAGACGCGCGCCGCTTTCGAACGCTTCGGAAACGTCACAAATTTGATGACACCGACCATCACCATATCTCGAACAGGCGATGGACAACTCGGAGGACAGACAACGAACCCCAACCCTGCAGGAGGAAGCATGGGTCTGGGAGGTACAACCTTGGGCGGAAGTGCTGTTCCGGGAAGCAGCGGCACGAGCCAGGGCGCAGGGGGAGTGGCCAATATCCCTCCGCCAGTTAATAATCCGCTACCTGGAAATCCTAGCGGAACAAACCCCACCGGACCAGGAGCGTCTGGAGGAGGAGGAATTCCTGGAGGGGGAGGTCCCCCCGGGGGCGGAGGTCCCCCGGGCGGCACCGGTAATCCAGCAGGCGGCGCAGGAGGCAATCCAGGAGGACCGCCAGGCGGAGGAGGAGGACCACCAGGCGGAGGAGGCCCCCCAGGCGGAGGGAACCCCGCGGGATGGGGCGGGCAGTTCGCCCCACCAGGGCGAGGGAACCGCATAAAGCTCGCCACCCCCGAACCCTTCAAGGGAGAACGAAAGAAGCTACAACGCTTCAAGAATGATTGCAACACATGGTTCACCATGTTCGCGACAGACTATCAGACCGACGATCAGAAAATCCTCTTCATCATGTCCTACATTCGAGGAAGCGACCGAGTAGACCAATGGAAGGAGAACTACTACGCCAAGCACACAGATCTGGCGACAGGAGCATTCGTCCTCCCCACGCTACTCCAGTTCAGTGCAGAATTCGACGCCGCATTCGAGCCCATCGAAGAGAAACAGAAAACCAATGACGATCTCTTCGACCTCAGGCAGGAGAAGAAGAACATCGACGACTTCAATATTGAATTCGATAACCTCGTAGGGAAAACGGGACTGGACCGACAACAGTGCAACCCACTCCTCGTCACCTTGTACAAGAGAGCCATCCGACCCGCACTCGTTACGCATATCATAAATATTGTTCCCCCCGTCGTAACCCTCACGGACTGGATGAAGCAAGCATCCATCAACGAGAACAATTATAACACGTTCATCAAAGGACGAGGAGACCCCAAGAAGAAACCCCAGTGGCGACCCAAGGGACCTAGCTCCCCAGCCACACCGACTCCCGTGAAAGACCCGAACGCAATGGACGTTGACCGAATGTCCACAGAAGAGCGACGCAAGCTCCAAACTGAGGGGCGGTGCTTCAATTGTAAGGAGAAGGGCCACCTCTCCAGCAACTGCCCAAAGCGAAAGAAGAAGTCTCCTGCGAAGGGCAAAGCTCGAAAGGTAGAGGCCGTAGAGGAGGGGAACCCCGCCGCCCACACGGAAGAAGAAGACACCGAGGACGAGGACGATGGAGCCACCGCAGTGGAAGAAGCAGTTAACGCGATCAGGATTCTCAAAGCTAAGAACCCCTCGTTCCTTGCCCAGATTCTCGATGACCAGGATTTCGAATAGGGAGGAAGCGCACGGTCTTACCTCCCGAAAGCGCAGCTCATGTAATTACCTCGTATGAACGCGACCGGTCGCTGTTTATCCCCGTAACCCTGAAGCTGCAGAAAGCCGTGAAAGTAAACGCCCTCATCGACTCGGGAGCCATGTCCTCCCTGATCCATTCAAAACTCGTCATTCGACACCGAATCGTGACTCGACCTCTAAGAAACCCAATCACCGTCCGGAACGTCGATGGAACCACCAACAAGGACGGACAGGTAGATCGGGAAGTCTACCTCCCCATCAAATACGGAGGAAAGGAACGAAAAGTCCGCTTCCTCGTAGGAAACATCGGAAAAGAAGAAGTAATCCTCGGATACAATTGGTTGAAAAAGGAGAGCCCTGTCATCGATTGGGCAACAGGGAAGGTCGATATCGCCCCTGACAAACCAACAGAAAAAGCCCGAACGACCGACGCCATAATCCAACTCGACACTGTCAAAATGACAGTAGCCCCCGAGGGGAAGCTCCCAACGCGGGGAACCGACGGTGCCATTGGATACGACCTATACGCCTCAAAGGATGAGGAAATCACCCCTGGGGGATGGAAGGCGATCCCCACCGGGGTTCGGATGGAGATCCCGAAAGGATCTTACGGGAGGATAGCCTCACGATCGGGCCTCACGCTCAAACATGGGCTCACGGTTGGGGCAGGAGTGATCGATCCTGACTATCGCGGAGAAGTCCAAGTCATCCTGTTCAACCAATCGACGACACCTCATCGTATCATTCCCGGAATGCGCATTGCGCAAATAATATTTGAACAAGCCCTCACCCCCGAAGTAGTCCAGGTAGAGGAGCTCGATGAAACAAAGAGAGGGGATGCGGGCTTCGGCTCCACCGACACTCGGCAGCCAGTGGAGGATCCCATCTCAGACGAAGAATACCAACTACTCAGGAGATTTGTCCGGACCAAGAAACTGGTCGCCCCTAGAACCAGGAACCCAAGGCGATTCCGGCAGGAAAGCGCAGCCCTATCCCGCATACGCAAGGTAATGACGAAATCCCAGAAACTCTCCGAGACAGAGAAAAGGGGGCCCACAGAGGACGCCCTCCCCGAACACCTGAAAGACTTCGCACACGTCTTCAGCAAGAAAGCCGCAGCCGCGTTTCCCCCTTCGAGACCGTGGGACCATGCTATCGAACTAAAACCTGACTTCGTACCCCGGGACTGCAAGGTATACTCGCTGTCCCCCAGAGAACAAAAAGCCATGGACGAATTTCTGGCAGAAAATCTCGCCAAGGGATTCATCCGACCATCGAAGTCCCCCATGGCGTCCCCCGCCTTCTTCGTCCCAAAGAAAGACGGAGGGCTAAGGCCCTGCCAGGACTACCGATACCTAAACGAAGGAACGGTTAAGAACGCTTATCCACTACCCCTGATATCCGAACTCATCGAGAAGCTAAGAGGGGCAAAGGTGTTCACCAAAATGGACCTGCGAGCAGGATATAACAACGTACGGATCCGAGAAGGCGATCAATGGAAGGGCGCATTCAAAACCAATGCTGGCCTCTACGAACCAACAGTAATGTTCTTTGGGATGTGCAATTCACCAGCAACGTTCCAGGCCATGATGAACGAGATACTAAAAGAGGAAATTGCGGAAGGGTGGGTATTAGTCTACATGGACGACATCCTCATCTTCTCTCCAGACCAAACGACCCACAGAGAGCGAGAGCGACGAGTCCTGCAAAAGCTGGCTGAAGAAAAGCTATTCGTGAAGCCCGAGAAATGCGCGTTCGGGGTAGAGAGGGTAGAGTTCCTTGGACTCGTAATCGCCCCCGGCCAAATCCAGATGGACCCCGCCAAGCTCAAAGGGATCCGCGACTGGCCACCCCCGCGAAATGTCAAAGGAGTCCGCTCCTTCTTAGGGTTCGCGAACTTCTACAGAAAGTTCATCGACCACTATTCCGCGCACGCGCGACCGCTCATCGACCTCACAAAAACGGCAACGGGCACAGGGTTCAAGTGGACAGAACAAGAAAGCGAGGCGTTCGAATTCTTAAAAAGTCAGTTCGTAACAGCCCCCGCGCTGCTCCTCCCCGACAAAGAAAAACCCTTTATCCTGGAAACCGACGCCTCCCAGTTCGCCCTCGGAGCAGTGCTCAAACAAAAAGACGATAACGGAAACGAGCGACCAGTGGGCTATCTATCACAGTCCCTCACCCCGGCCGAACGAAATTACGAAATCTACGATCGAGAACTCCTAGGAGTGGTTCGCGCGCTGGAAGAATGGCGCCACCTTCTAGAAGGGGGTCCACATCAGATCCTGATCAGGAGCGATCACCAGAACCTTACGTATTGGCGAAGCGCCCAGAGATTGAATCGGAGGCAAGCGAGATGGCACCTGTTACTATCTCAATTCGACATACGGCTACAGCACGTCCCAGGAAAGAAGTTGGTAATGGCAGACACCCTCTCGCGCCTCATGAATTTGGACAGCTCCGACCACGACAACGAAGACATTCTGATGCTGCCCGATACCCTATTCATTCACGCAATCGAAATCCCGATCATTGATCGGATCAAGATCGCGAAGTCCTTCGATCCGATCGCGGAACAGGGACTCCGCGCCCTTGAACAAGGGGAACAGCCTCCTTTAAGGACAGTAATGGAAGACTGGCAGTACACCGAAGGGGTCCTCTTGTATAAGGGGCGGATGTACGTGCCAAGGGACCCGGGCCTGAGAAAGGACGTTATCTCAAGATATCACGACCCAATAGCGGCAGGTCACCCCGGAATTTGGGGAACGACCCTGAAGGTGCAAGAGCACTTCTGGTGGCCCGACCTGCGAAAAACTGTGGCCGAATATGTCAAAGGCTGCGCCATCTGTCAGCAGATGAAACCCGACCGACATCCGACAAAGGCGCCGCTGCAACCGATTCCGACCCGAAAAGACGCACTCCCCTTCTCACAATGCTCAGTGGACTTCATCACCGACCTCCCCCGGGTAGGGAAATATGATTCGGTTATGGTCATTGTCGATCATGGGCTGTCAAAGGCGATATCCCTGACCCCATGCGATAAGACCATCACCAGCGAAGGAGCCGCCGACATATTCCACCGGAAAATCTACTCGAAGTACGGGCTCCCTAGGAAAATCATCTCGGACCGAGGCCCCCAGTTCACCTCGAAGTTTTTCCAAGCTCTCTGCAAGCTTCTAGGGATCGACTCCGCCCTGAGTACGGCGTATCACCCCCAAACCGACGGACAGACTGAGCGAATGAACCAACAAATAGAAGTCTACCTGCGTATCTACTGCATGAGCGACCCGTACCTCTGGGCCGCCAGACTCCCAGATGTAGAATTTGCCCACAACACGCGCAGGACCGAAAGAGGTTTGGCCCCCACCGAAGTCATCATGGGGTATATTCCCCGGGGATTGCCCGAAGAAGACAACCCGACATCGGTACCAGCCGCGGGAGAGAGGCTGAAAAGCATCAAAGAGGCAAGGGAGAAGGCTATCGCCGCGCACGAACTAGCCCAAAAACGAATGGCCGGACGGACCCTGCGCGATTTGCCTAAGCTTAGCAAGGGAGACAAGGTGTGGCTTGATGCCAAGAACCTCCACCTCCCGTACGAATCACGGAAGCTCGCTCCAAAAAGGGAGGGGCCGTTCACCATCGCCGAGAAGCTCGGGGCCGTCTCGTACAGGCTGGCTCTGCCCCCGCGGTGGAAGATACACCCGGTCTTCCATGCCTCGCTACTGAAACCGTTCAATGAGACAAGGGTGCACGGGCCCAATTACACGAAACCACCCCCGGACCTGGTCGAAGGGCACAAAGAGTACGAGGTCGATTCTATCCTAAACCAAAGGCAACATCGAGGGAAAAGGCAGTATTTGGTCCATTGGAAGGGCTACCCAACCGCTGACGACTCGTGGGAAGACGCAACGAACTTGAAGAATTCCCCCGACCTCCTGGAGGACTACAAAAGTCGGCGGAGGGGGAGCAGAACCCGCCAGGTCGAAGAAGTAACATGTCGACGCCTCCGCCTAGCCAACCCGACCGTCCCAGGGCGCCGACGCTGCGTCGGTCCCTCGCCGTCCGCATGGGATATCAGACAGGCAGGTGTTATGGGTGTTCCGAGGAGGCCCACCTCCGCACCCGCCATGCGCTCACCTGGCACAGGTCCGACGTTCCCCCCGGAGGTCATCCAACCCCCTGGACCGATCGATTTGAGCTCGTACAGGAGCTCACCGCCATCTACGACAGCTATCAAGACGTCACCGAGCGGCTTGTCCAACTCGAATGGACAGTCCGCTGGCAGAGACAGCAGCTTGGGCGGAACATCGATCAGTGGATCGACCACCTCGGGGCGTCGACGCCATCGCGAATCCGGAGAGAGTTCAACCAAGGAGAAGAAGGCCCGCGTCGCCCGCCCCGTCAGCGAAGCCCCGTCCCTCCAATGCCCTCCTGGCTACTCGACGACGATGAATTGGCTCGAATTGCAGAACCGTACGATTTTATGGAATACCGCTCTCTGGTACCTGACCACGCTCCCCCTGAGACCTCCGCCGCAGGAGCTCGACCTGGAGAACCGGAGAGCCCTGCTCCTCATCCACGAAGCCGCGAACGACGCCCAGTTCGAGAGGGGCCGAGCAGCGCTAGGATTGCCACCCCGCCGCTCACTGCCCCAGCTGACGACGAAGCTGGTCGACGATCTCCGTCAGTTGAGGTCATCAGCCGAGAGGAGTTCGAGCGGGGTCGCGACGCCTGGAACGACCCCCTTCTCAGTCTACCTAGATGGCTCCGGGAGCGCATCTGGGTCCACCACCACCACCAGCGGTACGAATCCGGCGACTATCTCCGCGACGTCCCCTCCGCTCGATCCCCGCCCAGGCCATCTCAGGCAGAGCCCTGTCGAAGCTGTGGCAGCCCTTACCACTGGATCCTCGACTGCCCCGACTACCGCTGCCCCACGTGTCGGGTATCCCAGCCCGGACATCGACGAGGGGAATGCGCGCCCTACCAGCTCTGGGTCCCTCCCGCCACGCCTCCTCTCCCCGATGGAGATGCAGGGTATAACGACCCCGACCCCGAGGCCCTTTGAGTGGCCGTGATGCTTGGATTTCATCGAGGGCGATGACGGCTTAGGAGGGGGGTGATGTTACGATCCGTATGAATCCGTATATTTTGACGCCTCACTGGAGAGGAGGACTTAGCGTTCAACCGCTGTATTGACCGATTATTCTTAGGGTCCCTGCTCAACCACCGACCCTCGTTTCATGTACAACAACCCTACGCCCCTAGTCTCATAGCGTATCAGGTTCTAGGTGATATCTGTTGTATATCTACAGAGCTTCTACGTTTCAGCCATTGTTGCGCTCAACCGCAGCGTTTCGGCTTAGTTATCGTAGCGTACTAACCTTATGGACTTAGTGGTAGCAGTACCAAGGACACTATGACCCCGATTACAGAATCGTAGTATAAAGACCCTGTTGTAAATACTGGCCGAGTTCCTCAGCTCGACCTTGTTGAATTACAAGGATCATATACTCGTTCTCAAAGGACTTAAGCAATTAAGTCTGCAGCCAGTATATCGACGCTCGACTCTGCTGAGTCCGACGAGTAGTGCGCTACTCGATACGCTGAGTAACTCGACTTAGCATCCCAGCTGAACGGATATTCGATCCGTAACACATAGACTTTGCAGTCTTTCGGCACGAAATCGGGTTTTAATTCGATTGCGTGGTCCCATGGTCTCGACGGGGGGAACGCTGCTGCGGACTCCTTACTGAACACCTTGGTGAAGTCTAGTAGGTGTTTCGGGACCATCTCCTCAATCGTTCGTTCTGGTTCGGGGGTTTTCTGTGCGAATTCCTGGGATTTCGTCAGCGCTTTCCTGACAGCTTTGATGATTTGTATCTTTGTTCGGAACTTCTTTCGCGTCTCCCCTTTCTTTCCTATGATCCTAGGGTTATTTTTTGCGAAGCGTCGGATCGCTTCGTACTCCTCGGGAGTATAGAGCCGCTGCGCTGTTTCTTCTGGCTGGTCCGTGGATCCGAACCCTTTTTCCCCTCGTTCTGTTTCATCTAGGTCTTCGACCTCTAAGATGTCGGGGGTGAGGTGTCGTTCGAAGATTATCTGGGCTATTCGCATGCCCGGGATAATTCTATGTGCTTTGTCTGAGTGGTTGAAGACGATGGCTCCGACGTCTCCTCGGTAGTCCGAGTCTATGATTCCGGCTTGTACTACTAATCCGTGTCTGAGGGTGTTGCCTGATCGTCCGGCCAGCCTTCCATACGATCCCTTCGGGATCTTCATTTTTACTCCTGTGGAGACGAGTTTCCATCCTCCGGCGGGAATCTCGGTTTCCTCTGCGGCGTAGAGATCATACCCTGCAGCTTCTTGGGTCCCCCTTGTTGGAATTTTTCCTTCTGGGGCAACCACCATTTCCACCATATCCATTCGGATTGTGGCTTCCTGTTTCTTTTCTTCTGCCCCTAGTATTGATCGTACATCGACTGTTTGGTCCTTCCAGTCGATTGTGGGGTTTTCGTCTTTTAGCCATCCATACCCTAGGATCATATTCTCTGTTCCGATTGATCCTACCAGGAATCGGACTTTTCGCGTTTTCTGGGTCTTTGGATATCGTAGTAGTATGGTGGCTTCTCGGTCTATTCGCCCATCTTTATTTTCTGTTCCGTCAACATTTTTGACGATGATCGGGTTCTTCAAGGGTTGCGTGGGCACCTTGTATTTTTCTACCACTTTGCTGTGGATTAGGTTCGACATTGCTCCTGAGTCGATTAGTGCATTGCACTTCACGGGTTTTGCCAGCGTCATGATTACCGGGATGAAGAGGGATCGATTCTTCTCGAACGAGGTAATTACATGCGCTGCTTTCTCGGAGGGTAAGACCGTGGGCTTCCCTCCTAGGCAAAATCCTGTTCTTCTACGAGCTGTGCTAGGAGCTCGGGGTTCTTGGCTTTCAGGGCCCTAATTGCTGTGACCGCTTTGTTAGCGGTGATGTATTCAGTCTCTTCCTCGGAGACTTCTTCGATGCGGGCTTCTTGCTCGGCTTCTTCTTCTTCGGTCTTTCGAGTAGTCCGCCTAGGGCGGGCTGGCTTCCTCGGCCTCTTCGGGCAGTCTCGCGACATATGCCCTGGCTGATGACAGGTGAAGCACTTCCCCTTCTTGATGTGATCGTCCCTTTCCTGGGTGGTCATTCGATCTACATCCATCGCATTCGGATCTTTCGGTGCGGTTGTCTGCGGAGCACTAGTGCGTCCATTATTCTGGTTCGAGGCTTGCCAAGCCTTTTTCTTGACAAACGGTTTATCCCGTTTCAAGAATATCTTGTACGTATTTTCATAGTACGAGGCAGCGGACTGCCATTCATCAATGGTCGCTGGTAGCGGCCGAACGCCGATGATGTATCGGGTCGTATGTTCGGGTAACCCTTTCTCGAAGAGGGTTATGAGTAACGCGTTTCCGTCTGCGCTGTATCGATCGTACTGGGCCTTTCCGGCCAAGTTGTTGAACTCGGTGATATAGTCATCGATGTCCTTCCTGTCCTGGGTTACGTCCAGGATTTTCTTCCGCGCCTTCTGTACCTCTTCGATGGCTCCGAAGGCTTTCTGGAAGTCTGCATCAAACTGTGCGAGACTAGGCGGGAAGAATCGTTTCGTCTGGGGGTTCGTATAAACCCGGTGATAATTCTGTTTCCATTGGCCCGTTTTCCCCTTGTTCGAAATATAAGAGAGGATAAAGATCACTCTCTGTACGTCGTTCTGGAATGACGTTTCGTACATCGTAAACCAGGAATTGCACTGGTTTATGAAGTTCTGCATGTCGGATCGTTCCCCGTCGAATACGTCTGGGGGATTGATCTTTATCATTGGGGGTCGGTAATACGGGTTCGGCGCCGGAGGTTGAGGCTGCGGCGCATTCGGTGGTGGAGGCCCTCCTGGGGGTCCTCCTCCTCCCGGGTATCCTCCACCCGGGTTTCCTGGGTTTCCTCCGGGGTTCCCTGGGTTTCCTCCAGGGTTTCCTCCTCCGGGGTTCGCGGGGGTTCCTCCTCCGAGTCCTCCAGGAGGGGGGGTGTTCCCTCCTCCGAGTCCGAAGTTTCCTCCCAGTCCTCCTCCGCTTGTACCTGCGGAGGTTCGTCCAAATAGGCCTGAAGGCCATGTTCCTGGGTTTGTCGTTCCCATTCCTCCGCTTGGGCTAGTCCAAGACGGATTTCCTCCGCTACCCATTCCGGGTGCGTTCTGTGGGGGGTTTCCAAAGAGGTCTGTTCCTCCAGCCATAGGCCCAATCCCACTCTGCGCAAAAGCAGATATAAATCCTGGAGGGTCCTGTCCTCCGGTCTGGCTGTTATCTGTTCCTGTAAGATTTCCAGGATTTCTCCCATCATCTCCGATGCGCTCAATTCCTGCCATTCCTGTGGCGCCCGAAGGCTGATTCGTATTTCCATCGGCATCGAAGGTTCTGTTGATGGTTTCGGTTTCGTTTTCGGTCAACGTCGCGGTTGACATCGGAGGAATTTCTCCGAATCGTTCGAACGCTTCACGCGTTATTTCCCAAGCGGTTGTTCTTGCGGAGGGGTATACTTCTACCCACTTCGATGCCCTATCTTCTCTTGGAATGACAACAATTCCTCCGCGGTTACGGAAGGCTCCAATGGTGTCAGTCCACTCGTATCGGTTGAGTCTGTAGACTCCCTGAATGTCCTCGGGCAAGAGTTCAATCAGTCGTGCTGGGAATTCTGGTCCAAATATCATGTGCCCTTACACCATGGTAGGTGAGGGTGTGATAAGCTCGACCTTCTGTTACGGGTCGAATACCCGTTCGTATATTCGAGTCGCGAATATAAATCGTTCTTCTGCACGTAGGCACACAGCCGTGTGCAAGGCAAATACTCGTTAGATGCCTTCGGGTCCTAAGTGAAGTTCTTAGGGGATCGGTTAATATCCAATACGCGTTAGAGGATATAATCTGTTCAAGTGCGAGTCGAATAGAATGTAAGACTCGCCTAAGTCCGAGAAGTCAGTGTGCACTTCGAGGACTTAGTCGTTCGATTGCTCGAGTGAAAAATACTGAGCGTAGTTTCCTACGTTTGAGAACGAGTATAAGACTTCTTGTTTATACAACAAGGTCGAGCTGAAGAGCCTCGACAGTAAGTACATGAGTTTATATACTACGTTAGGTTCCAGAGGTCATGTCTGTCCCAGATGTCACCGATACTATCTACGCTGTAGTCCCAAACGTCTGATAAGTATGGAGTGATATATCTGAGACGATAGATAGGAATGATGGCGGTTGAACGCCATCTGTCAGCTAATAAACGATGGACATGAAACGGTGGCAGGGTTGGATCTGCCAAAGATGAAACGAGCCCTATCGACTAGTACAACTGGGGATGCGCCCAGTAGAGTCACGAGTAGCCAGGGCGGTTGGTTGTGCAACAAGTCCCTGTATCGTATTCGCCCAGTGGTGAGTTATGCCAGCGTTCGAAAATTCAAAATAACCGTAACAATCACCTCATTCATCATAAGGCTCCAACTATATAATATACATGTACAAAAAATCGGTAAATATATGGTAAATGGTATATACATGGTTTACATGGGTTTTGGGTGGTGTATTTTTTAGACATCTTTGTCACAAGAAATACTGACATTATTCCACTACCACAGATATATGCTAACGCCAGTGGAATGGCACGTGCAAGGGTAGATAATCGTTTCACTATCTTATCTATTACAAGGTCATGTGAGTAGTTACCATGGAGTCACCCTTGTTACTTAGTTATGTGATGATGCCATCACAGTGTGCATGTCACAGAACAGTCCAGGGGACCTCTTACATCCCTTGTTAGTATGTACTGGGTGCCACTGTATGCACGTGCACCCCTCTTCACTCTAGCTACCTCTTCGTTGCACCCTAGAAACCATTACAGATCACCTGACCCAGTAGATACAGCACTTGTCAGGGAGCATGCATACCAGGTACCTCACGTGAATGGTCATCACTTAGTTACATGTAGCATAGCATCACAGTCACTCACAGTAATGTGCACACAGGCCACGTCTTTAGGGTATACCTGCCTTGCTCTTTACACATGTATTTAAGATGTAGCAAGATGGGGCTTACTCCCTATCTTTAGGATTCTCAACAATGGGCTGAGGCCCCTTTCTTACCACCTCTCTGTGTGCGGTGTGGTCCTTACTGCTTGAGAGTTCACTCACTGGTCTGTGTGTCACACCACCTCACTACGTCGGCCTATGGGAGTCCCTTCCAAGTCAGGGTTCATGGCCTATGGCTCACCTCTAGTCTGGAGGTTGTGCTTGTTGGGCATAGTGGGTTCCCCAGCAGGGCCAGTCCCACAGATGTGGTACATCTGTGTCAGTGCACAGACCTTGCCATTAGGGCAGGTTTTGTAGCTACAGTAGATAGTGACCACATGTATATATACTAGGTAGCATTCTGAGGTACTCCTCAGAACATATCTTCTCATCATTGGAGCTAGTCTCCTCAGCAATCCTCATTACACTGTGTGCTGCGTGCTAGGCAACAACTCTCCTTACTACCACTGCTAGTCTGGGTACAACAGCTAGTGTCCTCATTGATGGATGGCTGGACCCACTTAGGACTGGCAGGGTCAACATCAAGACCACATCGACTCCTGTTCTCCTTGCAGGATAGGAGATAGGGGGGAGTTCCCTACTGCATAGTATCATGGTAGATTACCGTGACAATCTTGGCATAGTCATTTCTTTGCCCATATGGCTATGGAGATAATCTTCTCCTCCAATGACATGATACAGGTATCTGTTATGATTTTACTAGGTACACTCAAATATTCCATTGGCACCTCACTGTGTATGAGGACTTAGCATTCAACCGCTGTATCACACACTTTATTTCTAGGGACCTCCACTCAACTGTAGGCCCCATTTCATGTACAACAACCCTATGCCCACTCTCCATGTTCGCATCACGTTCTAGCTGATATTCTGTGCCCAACAACAGTACTTCCATGTTTCATGTCTTGTTGTGCTCAACCGCAACACTTCTCCTTTATCCCTTATACTGCTAGTATGATGGACCTAACAGTAGCAGTACCAAGGACACTATGACCCCAATTAATGAACCGTAGTATATAACCTGATGTAAATACTGGTCAAGTTCCTCAGCTCGACCTTGTTGAATTACAAGGATCTTTTACTCATTCTCAAAGGCTTGAACATTTATACCTGCAGCTTGTATATCAACACTGACTCTGCAGAGTCCGACAAGTAGTGCGCTACTTGATATGCTGAGTAACTCGACTTAGTTATTCATGCTGAACAGATATTTGATCTGTAACAGTATCAGCACTTGGCTGATGTGAGGAAAAAGGTGCTGTTCAACATTCAACAGCCACACTGTCAGACCAGCACTCAGACACATGAGAAATGAGGAGGATAATACTTGATTAAAATCAAGTTGAGGATCATGCTTGGTATGACTCTGCTATATATACATGAATCTGTGTAACTATGTATCTCACATACCTGTAATGGTTATGTGGTGACTGTGTGATGAAGTAAGCTAATAGACTTTGTTAGACCTTGGTCAAGGGTTTCTGTAGTTGAAAGCATATGTACTATGGGTAGGGATCCATGGTGTGTGTTAAACATGTGTATCTACTGATTCCTGAATTGTAATTGGATTATGGTTATATGAACACTTCTGGAATATATGGGTGGTTCTGATATTCTCAGGATGTCACAACTTTTATTACAACATATCCACCTTACGATTACACTGGGAGTCGAACCCTCAGCCTCTAGATACATGACATGTGATGCCTTACAGCATCACAACCCTCATACTAGATAGTGCACATCTAGCCCTGATAAATACATCATGTATTATGTTAGCATTCTAGGTCCAGTCTGATAGGTGCATGTGCACAGGCCATGTTGCTTTAGGGCAGTCTTAGTTACTTAGGATTACAGCACTACTGTGATGTATATAACCTTGAGAGTCTGAGGCATACTCCTCAGACTCATCAATCTTGACATGCATTAAGGCACCATTACTATCATTCCTGCACTAGCTTCCATGAGATACCCACTTGTCTGCTGTTGCACCTTGATACCTCAACACTTGTCATCATTGACTAGGTCTTGGGTGATTAGACTTGTGAGAAGGGGTTAGACATTGAGGGAATGACCCTAGGAGTTTTGGGTCACAGAAATGCATCTGTGAAGTACAATTAAATGAAAGAAGTGAACTTAATCTCTTTGTGGCTTTGACCATATATATCTCTGGTAGATCAGGAGTTTGTTGAACCTTATGTTTAAATATTGCCTTGTGGTACTGGGATTATTAAACATTGTCTGGGGCTTCTGTGATGCTGTTATATCAAGGTGAATGGTTATGGGGTTTGGATAAAACTGGTATGTCTTGAATTGAACCATATGAAGTGTGATCTGAATTGGGTTGTTTGTAGCTGATTTTAAATCCTGACACACACTGGTAGCAGGAATGGCTTAAGAATTGCACACAATGTGTGAGGTGATAGGAAGCTTGTATGATGAGTCTAACACATGATGCAACCACTGTGTGAGATGATATAGAGCATAAAAATGAATCTGATCTTACCTTCCACCAAATAAGAGGGTAGGCAAAATTGTGTGGATTATGCTTGACATCTTTGTATTTGTGTGGCTGCTGCCAGATTGTCCAAATCTCACATCACCACCACACTGTACAATCTGTAAGACACGCAACTAGTTCAGGTACACCATTAAAAACATCAATTGAGGGTCTAATATGAATGTATTTGACACAGATGGCTCTGTGGGACTCACCACGCCAGTATCCTTGCGATGAACTAAGGCGACGAGGTGAGGTAGAGGTTATCAGACGCGATAGTAGGTGGAAGGTTCTTCTACGGCGTACGCCGAGAAGAATAGAACTAAGGTTATAGGCCGTCAAGGCCCTACTTATATACACATATATAACGGGTCATGTGCTACTGTATAGTGCATGCCCGATAAGGAGTGTGGGCTTGGTTGCCATAAGGGCGACCAAGTGGTACGACTACTCTACAAAGGCCGTGGCCCGCCGGTAATGGCCGGGCCAATGGTAAAATAGAGAGCGTGTGGTCTCATCGTTAGATGGACATGTGAAGACGGGCGCAGCCCGGGTATAAGGGATGCCGGTTGCCGGATACCGTGAGGTATAATGGCGATTGGCCGGTCATCGGGTGCTGACCAAGGCGGAACGCCGAGGTCGTGATGCTATTGGGCCAGCAGGGCACCGTAGCATGTGATATGTCCGGACCGGAAGGTTACCGGAACATATGGTGGTCTTAGCCGACAGGCGAGGACCGGTGTTTGGGCAACGCCGTGATGGCAGAAGCCCGGGACTTGGAGACCGCCGAGTCCGTGGGATGGCCGAGAAGGCCGAGCCTATAGCGATATTGCCTTGGTGCTAATATAGTGCTATTTGGCCGTGTTGCCATTATTATGCGAAGGCGTGGCGCGCCTGAGGTGCCATTGTGATCAAGGATCTTATGGCGGTGGGAAGCCGGGAAGGCCGACCCAATAGTACAAGGCCGCGAGGCACTGTTTGTACATGTGGACATTATTATGCGAGCGTGCCGCGCTCGGCCTATCATTATGATCTAAGATCTATGACGTGGCTGGTCTTGCTCCGACGGGCGAGACCTGTATGACGTAGCTGTAACTATGCTATTGGACCGGAAGGTGCCGTAGCGTTATGTAAGCTGGTCATGTGGTGATAAGCCCAGTTAAGAGCTTGTCGTGGTGGCAATGGGAGTTAACCCGTAGATAACTTGTAGTTAGACGTATAAATCCCAGGTAAATTGCTATAATCGTAGGAAAAATGCTGTAAGCCCCAGATAAATCTGTGACAGTATTCACAACAACCATATACCATATGATGTACCATGTACAGTGATTTACAAAACTGTTGACAAGATTGCTTGACTTACATTGTTGTGGTCATATCTTGAGCTACACTGCATGGATTCTCATGAATAATATCTTGTTAGAAAGCCATACATCTCAAGTATTTTATGATATCATAATTATAATATTTTGTCTCATCAAAATCAAGAATCACAATTTTCTTTAAAGGCCACCAAAATAAATAGTTTTGTAACATGCATTCCAGACCATGAAAATCCAATATTTCTAGTACTTGGTGTATCCTCCCTTGGCTTTCAACACTGCATCTACCCTCTCTGGCATACTTGAGATCAGGTTCTGATGTACAGACATGTCAATAGCCTCCCACTCCTTCTCCACCCTCTCCCATAGCTGGGTGATCCCATTGGGTGGTTCCTCATAATCTGCAAGTTTTCTTTTGAGGTGGCTCCATAGATGTTCTATGGGATTAAGGTCTGAAGACTGAACAGGCTGCACCATGGTCTTGATACCATGCTCCTGGAGCCATTTCTGTGCCTTCTTGCTAGTGTTCTTGGGGTCATTGTCCTGCTGAAATACCATCTCCTCCACAGTTTTCCCCCAATGCTCCAAGCTATTCTGAAGCTCATCCTTCAGAATGCTTACATAGAGGTCTGAATCCATCTTACCATCAATTCTGCAGGCAAACCCTACTCCCTTCCAGCTCATACAGCCCCACATCATTAATGATCCACCACCAAACTTGAGGGTACCCTGAACCAGCCTGTCACTAAGTCCTTCTCCAAGCTTCTTCCATACCCATTGCCTCCTATCTGACCCCAATCAATCAATTTTGGTCTTATCAGACCTTATAACCTGCTTCCAGTCATCCAGAGTCCAATGCTGGTGGGCTAGAGCAAAGTCCATTCTTGCAGACTTATGATGTGCAGTAAGCTTAGGCCTTTTTCACTTCACCACAGCCTTCATCCCAGCTTGCTTTAGTGCTCTGCACACAGTCTGTGCATTGACTGTCTTTCCTGTAACATCTGATAGGGCCCTAGCCACTACAGGAGCAGTGCTTGCCTTGTCAGTTCCAATAAGATGGGTGGCATAGTGGAGATTGGTAGTGGTAAGAATAGAAGGATGGCATCCTTTAGCCTTGGGAAGTCCAGAGCAATGCTGTGCATGCAGTTTACTAATTGTTGAATAGTGAACACCAGTCTCCTTCCCAATCCAACAACAAGATTTGCCCTGATTCAGCAAAAAAAGGATGTATTGGGTGGTATCAACAGAAATGGGCTGGTGCATGATGGTGGTCAGAAGCAAGTGAGTGTTTGTGCTTGTTTATGAGTCTATGAGTCTCTAATATCATCACATGACTAATATTCTCACACTACATAGCCTACAAAATGAAATAATGAAAGATTTCCATAACCAGAACTGTCAGTTACAAAACTGTTGACAAGGGTGACCTCTAAAGAAAATGGCATATCTCTCTGACAACACCATCAGATATTAGAGTACACTGCGTGAAACGCCAGATTACCAAGGTATAGGATCGACTCAGTATTTAGTCATTCTGACAAGATCCTGGGCTGATCCTATGCCGATCGTGTGATTCATAGGATGTGCCTAGGATACAGACATTACAGACCAATCGCTCAGCCATTACCCTGCTGGCCGGGACTTTACTCGCATGCCTTTAGCGTCCCGCATAACACGGCGAACGGCATCCCCCACCCCACATAAGCTACGAGTACTTAACAGGCTTATAACAGTAATGTAATTTAAATGCCGGCATCTCGTAAGTGCCACCACCTTCCGGCTCATCTTGCGGTTGGGGCTGCATTTATCAAGTAGATACAACCATATACATAGTATGATTCATGCACAAGGATCAACTCTTTCAAAGGAAACTGTATCTCGAACTGATGCCGGGCCCAAAATTTCGATATTAATGCATCTGAGCTGTGAGAAAGATGTTAGCGCCCAGTGCCACAGTGGGTGCGTCTACTGCGCCACATAATGCTTACGCAACGTTCATGCGCTCTCTTCATCCTTCATCTCTGTCCATCTGTACTGCATGAGGAAAAATATGCAAGCTGTTAGATATTCAATACAGAGGATAAATGTGCCATTAATTCTGTCAGCTGACCGTAGAATCTGACCAGGTTTCCCATTGTATATTTGCACGCAGTCTCCCCTTGCTACTGCTCAAAATGTAGCCGTTCTGTCGCAGGATTCAAGCTTCAGTCAAGCCAGACGATATATAGTCACAGAAAAGAAGACGAGCAATGAAGTATAGCTAGATCTATGGTTTTGGCGAAGGTGGGAGTGCCAGTGACACAAGCCAATCAGGATCCTGCTCGGCCAGCCTCTTCCTTTCCAGCTGCATCCAGTACAATGTCTGGCCCTTCTGCTATCATTGGTGGCTTTCGGAAGTAAAGGTGAGCATGCTGGATGTAGAGTCGGTCCAAGGCTTTTTATACTAGCAACAACCTGTTTCACAGCATTGGCATTCATTGGATGAGAGGGCGTCTCTTTCCACATGATGCGTATGAGCGGCTTCTTAGTCGCATGGTCCTTCGGCCACAGCGGATTCTCCTGGTCGATTCCATAGGGATATGCCGGTAGGTGCTTGCCACTTATGCTCCTAACACCTATTAGGTGTTTGAATACAGCATTGACAGTATCCTATGGCATGTCATGAACTGCTATGGCTGGTCTCCATGTTTCAGGTGCATACCTTCATGACTTTGCTATCCGCTGCTTCAATGCTCTGCTGATTCTTCCTTTCTTTGTCATCCAGAGTCTCTTCGCAAGTGCCTATCCTGCCTCCCTCGCCTTCATTCCCTTCAACGTTCTCCGAAGACAGCATTGCATTTGCATCTGAGTCAACTGACACAATGCAGAGCAGGCTCTCGAGAAAATCAATGTGTTTCTGTGCTTCCTCAAGCTCTGCAGTGAGTACCCTGTTCTGGCTTACCAAGATGTTGATGGCCCTTTGTGTCTTCTGTCTAAACTCTGATAACTCACTTTGCAGGTTCTCGGTGCTTGCAACAGCTGCATTCAGCTTCAGAAGCCCTGCAGACTGTGTTGCCATTGGTCCAGGTGGCATGCTGTGGTGACCAGAGTGGAAATGCGGACACATATCGTGTGGGCGAAGTATAGTTTGTATCTCTCTGCCTCACAAAGGATGAACTATACAGTAGCTGTACAGCCATTCCAATCCCAAAGTGCGAATCCTCGCTACCAATTTGTGCACATGATCAGTGCTCAAGCCATGCGCACACACATTAGCACCAGCAGTAGTTCTTCCAAAAGGGAAATGGAACGAATATTAATGAAATTCGATGTATTATATAATCATCAGCACGGAGCTGCTAGTTGCAATTACATAGGTCCTAGGATCTCGTCAGGATATAGAGAGAGATGAGAGAGAGATGAGTCCGCAATTCAATCATTCTTGAGTGATCCTGAGGTTGTCAGGATTCCATTAGGATCTCCTTAGGATCACGCTGTAATTGGCAAATCCTAACCTCATCCTACGGTTGAGCAATCTGGCACTTCACGCAGTGGTAGAGACCCCATTTTGAAGCATAGATGTAAGGATTTGAAACACCATTATGTTCATTATATTTTATACAGAATAGCTTGAGATATAACCAAAGCAATGTGAATTAAGCAATCTCATCAATGGTTTTGTAAGTCACTGTATATACCATGTACTCAGTCACATGTAAATACATGTATATAGTATATATAAAAAAACCATGTATACATGGTATACACATTATATGGCTGGAGCCTTAATTTGTCATTGACTTGGGATATGCAGCACTCTCCTACTGCCCAACTAACAACATGCTGGTGGATATCTTGACAAAGGCACTAGCTTGATGCAAGATGGAAAGATTCACAGGGTTGATGGGGCTTTGTCAGGCTTGAGGGGGAGTGTTGGAGTCCAAGCACTGATGTGCTCCACTCAATAGCCTTGTGCTAGTGAGACTGGGCACATGTCACAGATTGACATTTTCTAGGCATTTTTCTGATTTTCTACAAATTTATCAGTAGTTTCTATGGTTATCCTGGACTTAACCACTAGTTATCTGGTTATTACATAACAGATAAGGGTACAATGCAATCACAAGACCTAGTGACATGTCTTTATGTGCTAGTCATGAAATATGACTCAGTGGACTAACCTCTGAGGTCACGAGGCTTACTCATATCCCAACATTAGCATATGTCATCATTATTGCAATAGTAACCTCACTGGCTGATCATGCAGCCACTGGCTGCATATACAGATCCATGGATACATACTGAATCCTTACTGGCTTGGCCATTACTGGCAAGCATGGGCTATTAGTATAGTGGACTTAGCTGTGTCACCCTTACTGGCACACTGTCATGGTTATTTTATTTTCTTGAACACCTGCAGAACTCACCATTGGGCAAATACAATACAGGGACTTGTTGCATAACCAACCCCCTGGCCACTTGTGACTCTACTGGGCCTAACCCCTGTTGTACTAATGTATAGGGCTTGTTTCGACATTGGCAGATCCAACTCTGTCACCATTTCATATTTATCATTCTACAATCGACAGATGGCATTCAACCACCATCATCATTGCTATCTATCATTTCAGGTATATTGCTACATAATTATCAAATGTTTTGATCTAGGATGTAGATAGTATCGGTGACATCTGGAATGACTAGGACTCCTGAAAACCTAACATAGTATATAAACTCATGTAACTAAGTTGATGCTCTTCAGCTTGACTTTGTTGTATTAACAAGAGTCTTATACTCATTCTCAAATGTAGGAGACTATGCTCAGTATATTCTCGAGCCCAGAAGACTAAGTCCTCAAAGTGCACACTGACTTCTTGGACTTAGGCAAGTACTCTCTAAAAGTACTTGCTAGCGAACCTCAATATATTCTTTAACACATACTGAATATTGAATGATCTCCTAGAGTCTTCTTGACTTAGGGCCTGAAGGCTTAATATGGATAGGGTATTATTTGCCTTGCACTTGTCTGTAGGTATCACAGTACCTTTGTACCATGATACTAGGCCTTGCCTAGCTACCTAAGGTCTTGCCACAGGTCCTGCTAAGTAAGACAAGAGATGGGTGCAGCCCAGCATGCAGTATGGAGATACCAGGGACTAGCCCTGTTGGATGAGAATATGAAGTCTGAGCTGTAAGGCTCAGATGTCGCAGGTATATGTACATGCCATGCACTATTGTAAGCTACCCTTCCCTAAAGTAGGCCTGAGTGCATGGGGCGCTCAGCATAACCAGTGATGTGTAACTTATGTAACTACCATGACCATGGGCTGGTGCTACCACCCTACTTATCTAATGACAAAGTCTTATCTTATCTACAAGTCATGTTACCTACACAGGGGCCATGCCACAACATTCTGTGACAGTAGGACTATGTGCAGAAGATGATCTATACTTGCAATTTAAGTATAGCAAATGGCTATATGACCCGTAACACACACAGACCATTCTCATTAGGGCAGGGCTATCGCCTTCTGTCACAATCCTGTGATGACCTATCTGCAGGGTTCAAGCTTGTTGCATAAGACTTCATGGTAGTCCAGCAAGGAGATGGCGCAGTCTAGCAAGCAGGTTTCAAGCAGGTAAGAAGGTAGGAAAAAGTAGGGAATTGTCCCTAAGTTCATCATAGAACAGTCACATTGCTGAGTCTAGGGAAATAAGTCCCTAGATGCTTGGTATCAATATACATGTTAAGACCTTGTACTACTGGTAGAAGTGACTACCCTAAATGTAGATGGTCTGTGCACATAGTATGATGTCATAATTGCCTGTAATGGTGACATAATGGTGTGCTATCCCTAAGTATAGCTGTGTGTCATAGGGGATGACTTAGCTTAGTAAAATGGGCTTTGTAGTCATAAATGTGCAGTAAGTGGACCACATTGTCATACCTGTATGGTAAGTGGGCCATGCTAAGTATAGACCACTAAAGATAGGCCCAATGTCATAGACTAGGCCAGTATGGGCCCTGATGTCATAGTGGATGAGTCTGGTAGGCTAACAATAGCCCTGACATCATAGATAAGATTGAGGGTCACCTGACATGGTTCCTGTGATGGTACCTGGTGCCGCTATCTAATCTGAGAGTTTAGTGAGTCATGTGACCTACCAAATTGAGGTCATGTGATGTGATAACTTTTGGGATGTCTTAGCTGTGTGTAACATGCATGAATATGGAAGTCTAGAGAGCTAAAACAGGGGGTGCATGACTCAATTGTGACACCTTTGCTGCAACTAATGTAAGTATATAAGGAGAAGGCTGAATGACTATGTTCTCCAGTTCTCTTCTCTTTACTTGCAACATGAGCACTTCCAACTCCACTTGCCAGACACTTCCTCTCTGACTCTCTAAGCAAGTTAGTCATTTGTGAGTCCCACAGTTGATCTGTGTCAGCACAAGCATGCATATGTGTGACTCATTCTTTATCTGTCTGTGATGTGACTGTGGCTACATATTTACAAAAAGTTTGTGTTGCACTCTGGCTTCAGTTGCAAACTATGTTCCTTGCAACTGAAGCCTGTAAGTGCCTGACATAAATTCCCCTATGCTACAAAGTCTAACATGCATGTAGTATCCTGCTTAGGTACATAATAGAGTGGCAAACTACATTCCTTACAACTGAAGCCTTATCCCACTTAGATTGCTTTCCTCTCAGCTCAACCTTTTGACAGGCCTTTCCTGGCTATTGTGCATGCTCCTGTCACATGGTACAAGACAAAGACTCTAAGTTCCCAGTAGAGTGAAGGTAGAACAGGGACAAAACTTCACAATCAACTCATCCCAGAGACATTGCAGATTCTGAATGGCAGCTACTGTAGTGGATGCATTGGTGCTAGAGCCTAGGAACAATATAGATAGCTAGGGGTAACTGCCCTAGAAGACCCATAGTTTGAGTCTAAATTTCTGTCCATAGATAATCAAGCAGTTCAGTGGTCTGAACCCAGTTCGAACTGTGAACTGAACCTGCTGAACTGGTTCAGCAGGCTCAGTCCAGGTTCAGGTTCAGGTTCAGGTTCAGGTTCAGGCTCTCCATAGTTGGCTCAGTTCTAGGTTCAGCCTCATACCCCCTTGAACCTGAGCCGAACTGAACTTCAGCAACACTATTATTCAGTAGCTACTTATCAAGTCCAATAAATATGTTCCAACATGAATTAGATGCACAAAGCTGGTATACACCACAGAGATCAGGCGGCAGTTAAGCGCTTCAGCGCCAAGCGGCCAGGGCCAGTCAGCAACTCCTGGTCAGGATCAGTCATTCGTGGGAACCCAACACAGCATGCACACTCAAGTCGACCATGACCCTCATGGCATCTAGGTCGTTTTGTACTGCAAGCAACATAGTGACTTCTCATGTACTATCTGCTATAGCTGAGCTGTTTTGAAGACCAATAGGCTTAGACAGTAGGTCTGTTGACATCGGTTAACTAGGGTTGAAACTATCTGTTACTAGTAGAGTTTCAGTGCCACAGATGCATCTTTAGAGACACCGCAGATGCATCTGGGGCACTCTAAGTCATCGAAATTAGGCGCCCGTTAGTACCAAAATAAAGCGTCACAATCCGGGAATCAAACCAGGGACCATGAGACCTCAGCGAAACAGTAGCTGAAACCACTCAGCTAGAGCAGCTGGTGAAAGGGAGATCTTGTGCAAATATATAGTCAGTTGTTGATACAATAACAGTCGTAATAAAATTTAACATTCTGTCAGTAAGCTCAAGTGTTCCTTGAACTCAGGATGCATCTCTTTAGTGATGTATCCCACAACCCATATATATATGCAATGAGGTAAGGATGCTGTCATAAATTACCTACAGGGCAATATGGAACATTGCACTAAGGTATGACTTGACAATTAACAGCTACAGCGATGAAAGGACATAAAATGGATCATATCGACAAGTATGTGAGTGCATACCAAGGCCATTTGGCGAAGTGGTACAGGTTGCGACTTCGCTAATCCCGGGTCAGGTGTCCGAACCCTGCACAGGTAGTTCTTGTGCAGATGTATTTTATTTTATTCAGATGCATCTATGCAGCACGCTTGGGCGTTAAGATTGCTTAGAGTGCCCCAGATGCATCTACGGTGTCTCTAAAGATGCATCTCCGGCACTGAAGTCCCTCGTTACTAATCATCCTTTCCTCGTCAGCTTGGTCAGTTGGACCACTCGTGTTATCCCCGGTATCACTTTGTCACCTGCGAGTGAAAACGTCAAATATCACACTCTGGGCTCTGCAGCAAACCAGGTCTCCTCTCGCTAGTTCGCTCGAATTCATACCACCGACCATCGATCACCTACGAACTGGAGTTCCGCTCTAGTAGGACAAGGCTGAAAGTCCCGATATACAATCCTGAAAAAGCCTTTGAAGCTGTCTGATATTGTATGTTAACGGGTCCTGATCCATATATGATAATTTATGTTGGCTTTGAGCCAGATCTGAAAGATGGCGTTACTCCAACTTGATGACGATATCCTTACGGTCATCATGTCCTTCACGAAGCCCGTCGATGCTTCAAATTTTGCACGTACATGCCATGCTGGATATCAACTTGCGATGCCGCGCTTTCTATCCGAAGTCAAATTGAACTTGTGGAGTGGTCTCATGCGGTTGCGAAGCCTAAGGAAGAAGCGCGATGACAATGCCACCCAAGGCCGCGATCGTTCGTCGACCAGCCTTGCAGACGGCACATTGGCTCAGGACAGCGTGCATATCGAGACGACGCCTGACTGTGCAGTTGCTAGATTCTGCCGATTCATACTGGCTGATATTCCAGGCCGCACTCCGCACGTCCGGATTCTGTCCATCTCTGGTGACCGTGTCAGACCCGAAGGCGGTGATACCGACTCGGATTTCCTTACTTGTGTCCATCTCCTATGTGAGGTGCTACGCCATACTTCCCGCATCACTGATGTCACTCTCAACGACATTACCTATTTCCTAAAAGAGTATAAAACGCTCGCCATTGCAATCGCTCAATTGCCGAATGTCCAGTCGTTCACGATGCGCACGACCAGCATATCCGTCATCCCGTGGCCGCAAATCGCGTTTCAGCCGCGAAAGCTAGTGATCAATGTGAAATGGTTAAACTTTGGCGTAGACGTCGGATTAGAGAGGAAAGCTTTCGATCAAATGTTGGCTTTACCCAACTAAATTTTGGGGACATATTGAATATCTGAAGGTGGACCATTGCGATAATCTCCTGGAGACGGCAGCCGCAAATAATGCCATGCCTCTGCTTTCTATCCGTACACTGAAGATTATGGATGTCCGCCCTGGTACCCTGGCTAACGCCGCCAGATTGTTTCCGAATGTGCGTACGTTGAAAATCAAGAGGTGTAGCCCGGGAAAGTATTCCACTGTGCACCGGCTGGCTTCCTGGCCTCGGCTTGACATGGTTACTATGCGTCACGGATCCCTTGGTTCAAATACTCCAACGGCACTGGGATCCCACGTTCGTTGTCTGCGTCTAGAGACGGACATTGGCTCATCGTCATTTTGCATGACCTCGACTCTACCTATCCTGGAACGCATGAGCCCTGTGGTGCTCGCAATCCGTACATTTCACCCTCTTTGCGATGCAAAGAGTGTGTCCGAGTTGCAGACGTGTGTCAAAGCAACTCCAGAGCTCAGGTTCATAGAGATCGAGTTCGTTGCACGCTCACAGGGTCGTGAGCAGTGGAGTCAATCTATAGAGGTCTGTTTAAGCCATTACAATACGTGGGGTAATATTCACAGGATGCATTATACATCAGATTACGCAAACATCCCCGCTCAGGCAATCGCGCCTCTTAGGAATGTTGTTAAGTCGCGCGACGGATGGCGCCTATGACCTTTCGCGAGACGAATGTCCGATGATCGCGAAAGGTCTCGCCGCGCAGATTTTGACCTTGCAGTATGTTGGATTTCAGTCGCTTAAGAGAGACTTCGACTGGCCTTTCCCTTGTGAAGCAATTCACATTTGGTCGACTTGGTATCACGTCAAACGCAAGGAAGACGGGGGAGAGCCGATTATTGAGGAGATTCTTCCGGATCGGGCCTACTGGATACATCGTGAGCTGCTCGCCGCATCCCGCTGCTGAACCGGATGGACGACATTGTGACCCATGCGCCATCTTATCACTTAGCAAATCACGTTTGATCTGGAGACGTACCATATCTTACCCGAATATATGCCCGCTTTACGCTCCTGACCTAGATATGAGAACTCGACAGCTATTGATAGCTCAGGTATAAGTTTCGCTATCCTGGAGTGGCCAGTCATGGGAGCAGATAATGCGAGTCGAACGGCGGCTCAAGGCTTCCAAGTAGTGATGTGCCAGGCCCGGCTTTGGGCCATAGGCCAGGCCGGGCCAAGCCCTACTTGGGCCGGGCCAGGCCGGGCCCTACACCACGGCTTGAGACGGCCCAGGGCCCGGCTTGTGTCTCAAGCCGGGCCGGGCCGAGCCATGAGCCCCGGGCCTGAAAGCTCTAACAGATAAAATGTCTAGTAACTATGATATAAGGATATATATAGTAGCAGTATGCTATATTCCAATGTATTATCTTTATATTTTTGAATTCAAGCTAGAGGATAGTCCCATGGGTTGAATTCTTGGTGCTGAAGCCTGTCGCTCACTTTTGGGCGCCTATACGATACCCCATTTGGAAGGTGCGCCACAGAGCACCGTGCCGGTGAAATGATGATTTCACACTATAATTCACTAATTATTGAAGATACTGGAGCTTGGCTTTGTCAGAAGATAGTTGGAGAAGGTATGTTATAAGTTTGTGTGGCTACAGTGATGATTATCCTCACAGTCCCAGGCCCCGGGCAAGCCCCAGGCCGGGCCGGGCCAAGCCGTGGGCCGTCAATGGGGGCCCGGCTTGAGGTTTTGAAAAGCCAAGGCCGTCCAAAGCCGGGCCAAAGCCAGGGGCTTTCAGGCCGGGCCGGGCCGGCACATCACTACTTCCAAGGCGGAGAACTCACGGCATTGTTGTACAGCAGGCTAGGACACATGACAGGGACCACGTAAAAGGTGGCGGCGATCACGGCGTCACACCGGGCGAGAGTCCTGGGGCGGTGCGCCGCGTCGAATACTTTCAGGTATGTAATAATGCTCGACGACTGTGAGATTGTGGATAAGGCACCAGCTACACGCACATTAGTACGGGGGCCGTTGAACTGAACAGTGGAGCGGTGTGATTATTGCTTCGTTGATGTGATCTACCTCCTGCTATTCATGGTCAACATCTACGGACGAGAGCGAATTGGAGTATGTTTGCGTCCAGCTGGCTAGAGTCATCGTCCTCGGATAATTGCGCGACGCAGGCCTGGGGTGCGTTGGGGCCGTCGACGTCGTGTATATAAATGTCAGGGTCATTGGAGGTTGCGGGAGTACACATCCTGGCAAACGAGGCAATCATGTCTGACGCAGGAGGAATACGGCTGACAAGCCGGGGAGCACCATGAACGTTTCCCAGTTAATCAGCCGCATTCCTTCTGCGGCAGACGTGTTCACATCGTTCGGATGCCATCTGCCGATCTAGTTCAGACCTGACAGGCATATACTCGCCGTCCTTGTCCCCGTCGTCGCAGAGCGTGCCCTCATCGACCGATGTATTAGCCAGCGTCTGTCCAGACAGGTCCATATCAGGATCGACCTCTACGATGTTCTCGCCCGCCTGCAATGGGACATGATCATCTGATCCACATGGTAGCAACGAGACAAACCTCTTCAATGGACGTCACCAGAAACGATGTACTTGAGCTAGCTTCGCGTGCGCCTCCTCCGTAAAGTTGTTCATCGTGGGCCTTCGCTCCTCAAGAGACGTTTGATCACTGGCGTCATCCGCTTGCGCTTCACTCCAGGCACCGCCTGTTCGAACTGCTCGACCCAGCAGAGCTAGCCGAGCCGGATGCGATGGACGTTGTGCTTGTCATGTGCTTCCTCAGACGCACCGCAGCGAATGGGACCGCGAAATAAGTGCTACGTCTGAGGAGGGGGTATGTCCGTCGGTAGTACGCGCTGTACTCGTTGTACAACGTCGCGGACGGTATGAGGTGACTGGATAAACTCTATGTAAGATTGATGAATGTGATTTCGAGAAAGGAGCCTATTGAGCAACAACTAGAGGTGGTTGGTGGAAGAGAGCTAGGCGAGAGCGGGAGATGGGCGACGGCGCGTCATTTATGTTGAACTTGACTGTGACAGGTCACTTCCCACGCATCTCGTCACCTCGTCAGCCTGCCCCATCATAACTATGCCTAATGTCTTCCAAATAGCTCACACAAGTGAGCGTGTTCCGCACGAGATTACTAGTCTGTAAAGAGACACCAAAATACGAGAAATGTGGGCCATCATGCATCAGTAGGTACATCACAGTGTGCAGTCAGTCAGCACGCATAGATATGAATTATGTCATTTAGGATCCACAATAACCTACATGAATGAGAAGCACCTTCCCTGGGAATCAAACGCTTGCCTCTAGTACGCCTGCTCTATGATGTGGGGACAGTGTACTACCTGTACAACTCCATGAGCATGACTGTTGCGGACGGTGGTTGAATTACGAACGTTACATAATGACGTGAGAGCACACATGTCTCGTGGCAGTCCTCACCCGTGCAAGAGAAATGCGGCAGCACAATGGTAAGGGAGAGACTTATCGTGCAACCGCAGCGCAAATGGGACACCTTACAAGTTCCGCCAGCGGTCTCAGTGCTTGCATCGCCCAAAGTCATCAAACAATACTATAAGGCCAGTTGTCTGTCAACAGACCAAGACGAAAGCGGATTGAGGTCTACATACTCTCATTCGATGTAAATGACCACACTGTCCGCTCAATTGTGGCTGGACGGATTAATGTCGGCGCCTTTCGAAAGGTATCGAGATCTTGATAGCCGCCGTATTCTGGATGCGCCACATCAGACGCCGTCAGACTTGTACGTGCACAACCTACAACATGGCTGTATGCTCGCGCGGGAACGGCAACTCTGGACTCTCTGATTCCATTCGCATTGCATCACAAGCACAGGCCTCTCCAGGCTGCCCTGCTGTATCCAAGGCATTTCACGCTGTTTACGATATCACGGCCTGCATGTTGTGATCTCGTCAGTTCCAATGACAGTAAATGTGATCACTGTCCACTAGTAGGTCCTACGGCTTTGCAGAGCATTACGTTATGGCATTTCTGCGATTTGTATGCTGGACGAGAAGATGGCACCAGGCTCAGCTGAATACGTGAAGGAGGCCACCGTGTCGCCTAGCGAGTTAGGTTCTCCTCGATACAGAATATAGTTGCGACTACTCTGCAATGCTGTGTGGCCCTGCCAGTATCATCATGATTTGTCAATAACATATCTTTCTCTCTGTCGTGTTATTTGCATAAATATCGGCATTTGCTGAGGCTGTTCGCTCGGAATTGATCAGGAAATCGTTTCTCGTCATTGACCTTCCCAGTGTAAAGTGAACCAGCATTGCACTCATCTGGATCGTGTATAAGACCAGGAAATGGTACATGAGAACGAAGCAGGGTTGCAACAAAGAGAAGATAACTGAACAAGAGTGGCCAGTTCTCGCTCAGCCATAGCTTCCCCTGCTGGACGGTACAGTAATGGTATACCGAAAATACAAGCACGAAACAAGCACGAAAGGAGACGAGAGTTCAAGATAGAACCTACACGATTGTCAGCAGAGGAGTGAGATCAAAGTCAAATCGCACTCACCACGAATGAGTGGGATCCAAGTCTGCGAACGACGTCGCATCGGCATCTACAGATACAGCTTTCATCTCAGCGATACACCTGAGTGGGCGAAGCTCTTATCAGGTCAGCGGAAAGCGGTTCAATTATGAAGAAACGCACCAGGTTGGACGAGGATACTGGCCTACCCATATGAGCCGGTACCAGTCGGCACTGCTCTCTCCTTCCACTCCATCCTCCACTGACCAGGAGAGGATATTGATACCTATTGTGAAGCCATCGCTGGTCATTGATAGAGACACCTCGAAATGGAAGTGATTCTCATACCCAGCGACTGTCAGCGAACCAAAATCGACACTTGGGTAAAGTGGTCGCCAGACTGTTCGTTGCCTAAAGATCAGCGATATCCAACTGCAAAGGGTAACACTGCAGACGTACCACGCTCATCGCCGTGTATCGCTACATGGAACCGCGGGTAAGACGCTTCGAGCAGCGAGAGTGGCCAGTTCTCGTCACCTTTCACACCTCACCCTCGGTCCCCTCCACCTAGTACTCTCTCCTGTCTCCACTCCAGATTCTTCGAGCCGAGGGGCATTTAAAGATGACTGCTGCATTGGATGACGGGAACAGGGGGCCCTTAAGTCCTATCGTTACGAATCAGCGCAGCCCTGCCCTTCCCCTCCATCTCTACTGACCTGTAGACGATAGGTATAGTAAGCGGTGTGGTGAAACAATCGGGGAAAGTGGTCGCCAGACTACTTGTATGTGCAGACGTCAGCGACACGCGGACTTACAGGAGAATATCGAAATATCGAAAACGTACGACGCTTATTGCCATGGAGCGCCAGACGGAACCACGGGTAAGACGCTTCAAGCAACGAGAGTGGCCAGTTCTCGCCGCCCTCCGCACCTTGCCTTTGGTCCTCTCCTCAAGGCCCGCCGCTCTACTTGAAAGTCATCGGATAATGAAGATCGCGTTGGGTGATGAGAATGGGACGGGTGGGCGACGTGCCGGGTGATAGGAAATGTTGTCGGTCACAAACCTCAGAGAGACCTATCTCAGTCCGATTCTGTCACCCTGTACTAGTACTGCAAATGCAGAGGGATATGGTCTCCTAATACCTCCGCCGGGGAAGCCAATTTCGTCGGGGTGATCACGCCCTCCCTCAGCCTCGCCGACGTCATCCAATCCACTGCTCTCCGTGCTTGACTTTGTTGTACCGTTTGCCTTGTATAGATATTCTATCGACCCTATTCAAGAAGCAAAAATGGGTCAGCGCTGAGAATAGAGAGATATTGCATCGATAATGGCCTCGGACACGGTACGCGGTATCAGCCTCATCGGGGTCATGACTCCCTCCGCCTCCACATCGCACATGCCGTCAGCCATACCTCATGGGTCTTCAGTCTTCAGCTGCGCAGCGCACCATCGTCTTCATGTAGTGTGGTCGGCCTACCTGCTCAACAGTAACGGTACGGTCAGTGCATTGCATAACGAAATGACAGAAGACCAAGGATATGTGGAAGAGAAAAGGGTATACTGGAGCACGACGACGATGCATGTCGCCGATGCGCCCCTGGTGTGAAGATCACAGAGGTTCAGCCCAGAGGTGTACTCCAGATGCAGACGAGGCCTAGAATCTCGTCCACACCCGGTCCTCGAGTCCCCTCGAAGTCCAAGCTTCTCATCGAAGGGCACAAAATGCACCCATCGACTCGCCACGCCTCACATAAACATGCGGCACGCGACGTCCTTGTCAGCCTGTGCGATCGCAAGCGGAATCAACGTGCACCCCCTGGTGAAGCCACCACATTGACGCCACCCGACCTCGCCCTCCTCGACGATCGGAAGCGAGATCTTGTCATTCGCTTTGTACATCAGATCGTCGATTCCCCGGTGACTGATGTCCCGACGCTGCTGGGCGACATCGAGAGGCAGGAGCGGGATACCGAGGCTGAGGCTGACTGCGGCCACGTTGGGAGACGGAGCCGGCATCGACGCAGCGTACTTCTTTTGCCCGAGACGCTGACCGACGGTCTTCGTGGACGCCTTGGTAGAGGATAAAGTGAAGAGATGCATTATTATGGGTGGTGTGGGTGTGTGGAAGGGTGCGTTAAGCGGGTGTGATGATGAGAGTAACAGAGCAAGGGATGCTGGGTAGCGTGAGCGGAGGCCCGAGCCTTATATACAGGCCTGACACGCACCTTTGGTTTTGGACCGATGCACATCACAAAATTAGCTACTCCATATACTGCGAGCGCTTTCTGTTGATCACTTGCATCCGTGATACTTACGGCTGCCACCAGCCACCCCGGAATCGGACTACGTATCGCCACACAAGAAACGATGATTTATGGCGTATCCAGACAACCGCATATATCCAATCTGTCAATTCACAGCCCCGGACATCCTACATTGACCGTCGATTGAATAAGCAGTGAAACATTGCGAAAATGACTGGGTGCTTGAACGCGATCAAGAACCCAGACAGGTCTCCACAGCTCAAGACAGTGTCATCCGATTACACGTACCGTTGGCAGGGAACCGTAAAGCGAATCAAGTCTGGCGCATGTTCGCCGGTCACGAATAGCTTATGATGTATGCCACATTAGATACTGCTATCCATTATATCAGATGCCAATAGTTCGGCAAGAGAAGGCGCAATACGCAATCCAGACAGAAATACCAGCAATAGGCAGCAGGATAAAACAGCATACCAAGACTTTCAGCATACCAGAAGGGGGTGCTGGAATGTCGAGCGAGCCGCTCCGTTGACTTTATGAGATCATATTCTTCCACACGTAAAGCCTCTCTGACGCCTGGTTGCCGAGGTTAAGGGTACAAGTCGGCAATTCGCTTCGTTTCACTGTGCACCATAAAGCTGAAATTCCCATGGCAGCTTTTGGCTCGTCCCGCCTTCGCTGAACCAGATCCTGCGCAGTCGGCACGTCGCATATACCTTCACATACGAGACATGGGAGTACGTCCCGGACGGAACAGCGTCAGAGTTGGGCCGCACGGATTCCTCATCGATGGTGTCGCCAGCGAGAGATGCGGACGAGAAATGAGGGAGGATAGACGGTAGATAGAGCGCGATTGTGCACCAGGAGGTGAGGGGTCGAGAGGAAGGTGACGGGAAGGCAAGCGGGAGGTGTAGGAGAGGTGGGGAGCCAAGCCTCAGGCGCGGATCCCTCTACGTAAAGCGAGTGAGTCCATGCCCAATCATTTGGATCCACAGCTGGTAGGTCATGTCTAGCAGGCTCAAATAGTATGTTCGCGATGGGCGTCCATCGTACTCTCCGAGCAGCCAAGTGGGTCATGAACGTTGCACGAAGAAAATAACAGTACCTGAAATGTTGAGCAGCGCACAACGCCCTCTCGTCCAGACTGATCTGCGATCCCTATCTCGAAAGTCCATTCCCTCCCCATATTCCGCACCTGGAGGTGTATCCACGGGTGCTGCATGCTAAGATCCCCGTTTGGCCCACGTGCATCCCCTGTCCACTCGATAGGCGGACAGATGATGTAGGTGGTCTTTAGCGTGGGCGACTGGATGTGCAGCACAGTCTGCTCGAGCGTGTAGTCCGGCTCAGTGACATTGTCGTCTTCTATGTCGCGAGGGGAGGTGATCAAGGCGGCGGGAGAAGGAGGAAGTGGTCGAGATTGCGCATCGTTCAGTAGACATACGAATGAGTCGGATGGCAGCGAAGCATCTGTCCTCGTCGAAAAGAGCGCAAGCGGATCGCTGCCTGTGGAGGAAAACAGGGAGACGAGACCGGGTTGGACTGCAGTCGAGAACATTCCGAGTCTCTGAGGCTGTATGCCAGGTAGTTGCACTATGTAAGGGTCCTCGAGGCAGGTGTAGGTAGAGAGGTCCAGGCAGGCTCTGACTGAGAGAAAATGCAAGTGCCTGATGCATCGATCTGAGAGCGGTGGTCACGATTCACGTGTCCGTGACTCTTCGTGCCGCCCGACGCTTGCTTCTGGCGCGTGAACAGAACACGCCTTCAGTAATTCACCGGCCACGCCGAGAGTCCGACATCCGTCATGGGACACGCACCCGTCGCCATATAGCTGCACATTTGCGCCCTAGTCTTTGGCAACAAGTGCTCGCTCTCCTCATCAATCCTGACCGGCACGATTGGACGCTGACGAAAGGACTACCTGAATCATCTTATCATCTCACCAGCCATGCTCGTAACAGCGCTCACCAAGTTGCTCAACATTCGCGTGTAAGCGCATGCTGAACGGTAACATATGAATCGAGCGTTTCATCTCATTCTGCGCTAGTCCGATCATATAGGGAAGCATGCAATGGTAGATATGATATTACACCTGTGTTCTCACAACCCCTCATCACATCTCCGTCTACAGGGTCGGACTACCTCAACTCGCTGCGGCAGTCTCCAATGCCGGCGGCCTTGGTGCGTAACTTCTCCCTACGTCCTCCTTGGCACACTAACCACTCACTAGCAACATTCATCCTCAGGGATCCTGACCGCCCTCACCCAGCCTGACCCGAACGCCCTTCGTATCGCCATTCGCGAGACTCGCAAGCTCACATCAAAGGCGTTTAGCGTGAACACCACTCTGCTCCCAACGATCAATCCGCCGGACTACGAAGGCTATGCACATGCTGCACGCGAGGAGGGAGTCAGGATCTTCAAGACTGCGGGAATAACCGTGGATGGTTGTTTTCGTTTGAAGAAAGCAAGAAGCCGAATTCACGTACGGTGTATCCGTCTGCTACGCACTGAAGCGGCTCAGCTGCTGAAGTCCTTCAAAGAGCATGGGTGCATCGTGATACACAAGTGCACGAACATACGACATGCGAAGGTATAAATTCGACTACAGCCTAGATCACGAGCTGTACTTGACTCAAATGAACCAGGCTGCGGCGCGGCTGGGAGTAGACGTTCTGAGCATCGACGGCTTCGAGTGTACATGCGTCTCAACGCTCTTTAACGACTTTTAAATCAGACAATTACTCAGGCGCTGGACATGCTGGAGAAGAGGATATTGGCGGACTGGTACTGGTATGTAGGTTCGGAACATGAGCGATATCTTTGTAATAATAAGCTGCTGATTAGCTTGCGAGAGTCGCACAAGATCTCGACATTCCATATATTGCGTCAGGAGGGATCGCGACGGGGCGTGGACTGGCTGCTGCGTTGGCCTTGGGAGCTGCAGTGAGTTCAAAAGATACTCTTGATATATTCTGTCTCATCCTCGACGATCAGGGCGCTAATATGGGTGAGCATCCGACTTATCTCTTGCTTCACCCAACAGTTCATTCAGCGATATAGGCGCAAGATTCCTATGCACCGTAGAGAGGTGATCCTATCACCCTTCCCCTGAGCACTGACCCCACCTAACGGTTTATCCACTCGGCCCGATACACCAGAGCGTCAAAGATAAGATTGTCGCCTCTAAAGAGCAAGACACCGTGCACATCTTCCACACGCTGCGCAACACCGCACGCGTCCACCGCAACGCCGTCTCCGAGTAGGTTATTGCGCTCGAGCCCCGCCCCCGCGGTGCGCGTTTTTGACGAACTGCGCGATCTCGTGTCGCGGATCTTTTGAGCCGGGCCGGGCATGGCGCGTCACTATCGGACCTGATAGCTATCATGGGATCATAATCCATATCCATGGATAATTGAAGGCAGAGAACTTGAACCTAGAAGTCGAGGGAAGCTCCGCACTGCTGATTCCTCATGTTCCGCTCGTGGTGTCCAGAGGACTGGAAATGAAACGACAGAACTTTCCTCCTGAGCAGTCTCGCACAGGAATAGGGAGTGAATCTGCACCGGCGTCATGGGACCTGTGAAGTTGAGGACATGTACTAGTGGGTATTTTAGTTCTGGGGCCCGCATACACTGATGGACAGCTTCAGTGATGAAAGCATCCGAGCCGTGATGGGCAGAGAAGCTACAGGGAACTTGACGACTCGAGTCTACGACGGTAATTGTCCGTGAGGGCTGATTCCTGGTTAGAACATAGGGGCCGTTCGGCATCGAGCAAGGTCAAAGTACAAGGGTGGTATACGCACAGACAGGTCGGCAGCTTCCGCGGCTGGAGACAAAGAATTATCTTGATGTGAATTGCCCAAGTCCAGTTCAATCACCCTCGAATCCGATGATCAGACTAATACGCAAATGGTCGATCAGGGTTGACCAGTAATTGTGAAGATGCCTAGAAGGTCTGTCTTTCCTAACGAAATCGTGCCCCGTGTCGAATAGCGCTTCTAACTGGACCCATGAACTTTCATTTCCGTGAATCACGACAGATGATCTAACCTCACCATTCCACTCGTGCTCAGTGATTCCCAAGTTCCATATCTGTAGGCCCACCCAGCTCGCTGTCGTTGGACCTTAAGAACCCACAAGCATCAGACGTATCATTCTAAGAACACCTTCCAGTGCCACCGTAGCGTCCCTCCAGGTGCTAGACAGCTAGTTAGTGCAATATCTCAAACATGCCAAAGACCGGGTACTTTTGTTTCTGTTTCCCGACCTAGCTCCGTCTCACCTTACCCCTCATCAAGTCCTACAACCTCGATAATCACCCCCAATAATTCCGTTACGAGCGGCTCAACTCAACCGAGCGAGGAGATCCCAGGTGTCGCAGTGTACTGCTCAACCAGCATTCTTTACTATCAGCAAAGTCGCTTGATTAACTTAAATTCAAGCAACGACTCCGAGAGCGATTCTGACGACTCGCAAGAACCTGAGAAGCCGCCTTTGAAGTAGGGACTGTCATCTCATTTTCATGATTTAATTGTTAACCATGCCATTCAAAGCACCGTCGACCAGCTGGGGAAAGGCATTCTGATGACTACCAACAAGAAGACAGAGTTCACGATCTTGATCGTAGGCAAGTCCTGGTCTTTTTTTCTCTACGACGTGCCTGACCTTTCCCATCTCAAAGGCGAAACTGGGACTGGAAAGACGACTGTGCTATCGCTCATCGCAAATGTCCTCAAGGGCCATTCGCCAAGTGAATACGAGAAGTTCTATGAGGAGTCCAATGAGGCAGGTGGTTCGCAGAAGGGTAGCCAAACCAATAACGCGAAGCTATACGAATTCTCGAGCACGAATGGTATACGCGTTCGTATCCTCGACACCCCTGGGCTAGCGGACACACGTGGGATACGGTTGGATGAACAGCACAAGGAAAGTATCGCTCGAGAGATCCAAAACAAAATCACTGCCATCAACGCCGTCATCATCCTCGCGAACGGAACTGTCCCGCGTCTCGGAGTTGCCACGGACTACACGCTGTCCACCCTCTCCTCTATGTTTCCCACCAGCCTCGCAAACAATATATCCTTCCTCTTCACCAATGTATCCAGTCCGCTCAACTGGAACTTTGAGGTGGAGTCTCTTCCAGACGTGTTGCGCAACAATCCAGTGTACCTTCTTGACAATCCAGTCGCAATGCAGGAAAAATACGTTAAAGAAAAGCAGAAAGGGAAAGCCGAAGGGAAGGTCAACAAGAGCCTCATACGGTCCTTAAAGAAAACGGTAGAAGAAGGTCACAAGAAAGCCCTAGGAGAGCTCGTCAAGATCTTTGATTGGATCGACACGCTCTCCGCTCAGCCGACCAGGGGCATCCTCACGCTCTACAATCAATCACAAACGATCGAAATGAAAATCGCTAACGCCCTTGCGACCATGGATCAGATGACCGAGAGAAAGCAAGTGCTCCAAACGATCGAAAGAGAGAGTGACGGCACCAAGTTGGTAAGCATTCCTCTCGCACACACGCACTAAGGTCTTGACTCTGACCGCCGATATTTGTCAGACGATGGAGCAGTATAAGCAATTTCAAAGTACACTCAGGCAGAAGGTATACAAGCGTATCGATACAACTTACCACAACACGTTATGTTTAGAACTGAAATGCTACAACAACTGCCACGAGCACTGTGACCTCGATTTCTCGCTCGATCCCGAACGCCTTCGTGGCTGTGTGGCGTTTGGAGGGTCAGAACGTATGCAGGAGTGTAGAAAGTGCAAACACAGATACGAGAATCACCGCCACTACCACGCGAGATGGGAGCTCACGGAGGACGTGCAGACCACTATTGACGAGGAGGCGAAGAAGAAGTACGAAGATGCTGCGGACAAGAACGAAAGACAGAAGCGCAGAATGAAGCAGCTGAAGAATACCATCGAGGATCTGGACAAAGCATTGGCTAATGCAACCAGCGAAGTCGGGGAGTTGGTCGACGAGTACGCGAAGCTGTCACTATCGGGCAGCTTCGCTGGTCAAGTCAAGAAGTCGGTCGCATTGCTCGATTCACACTTGGAGACGATGCGTGGTAATGGCACTGACGCAGAAACGATCAAGTCGGTAGAAAAGTCGTTGAAGCTCATGGAGGGGAAACTTAAGCTGGTCGAGAATGCCAAAGCGCCGGGAAAGAATTTGAAGGCGGGTGAAGGTACGTGGTCCCGAGATTCATCCTCAACGACGTGGTTTTGAATGATGGCTTCAGGGTGGGGCCCCGGACATGGTCTATCTGGATGGCGCGGCTTTCTATAATACAAAGTTGACGTGTACTTACCTTGTGTCTGCTCCGGCATTTTTTGAATAGTTGTATCATCCTTCTGTGTATCGCCATGTATTACCGTGACTAAGCCACTCAGTACAGATAGGATGTCATGATGCATTCCATTGCTGAAATGTTCAAAATCTTGGGGGACGGCACGCCGCTCATGTGGAAATAGCGCGAGAGGCGCCGAGCCCATTCAGTCAACTTGCAGCGGGTTTGCGTAAAGACCGGCGCGTCGGGCCAGTGGGCGTCTCTGCGCGCCCCCATCAGGGATCCTGATCATGACCCAGCCTGACCCGAATGCCCATAATATTATTGAATCACAAGGTTGTGCATTAAGCTGCAGATACAACAAATGCTGCAGGGCCAAGGCACACCGGCGAACGCCTGGTCGCATCAGTGGCTGGGGGTGGCGGCGATCTCGATGCTCAATCTAATCTGCAGCTTTTTCTCAATCTAATCTGCAGCTTTTTGGCTGAGGGCCGTCGGCATGCTTGACATCGCTATTCCCACGGGGTGACCTCCCCGGGCTATGATCCTACACAGGGGGGCAACTCTACTCAACACGGGCGGACCTCCGGCGAGTCCGCCCCGGTTGAGTAGGATTGGACCTGGGGTGGAAAAGTGAGCGCTCCACCCCAGCGCATCTACATGAAAATGAGCCCCCGCACGTCCACAAAAATTATAACCTCGGGCCATCTTGTCATCGATAGCCTGAAGTCCGCCCCTGCATAGATCCTGGCGGAGAGTGAGGTTATGTAAGGTGCTTTGTGCTGGCCTGGTAAATTTCCTCTGGTACGTTTGTAATCAGAATTACATATTGTGCATGTATAGCGCACACCGTGCAGTGCGCTCGATTGCCCTCGACAGCAGACATACACATTCTGTTCTACATATGCTACATGACATAGAACACACAAGTGACATACTATACACGTAATTCTATTCTAGGAGAACTTCGATAGGCCATAGTCAGTCCTCACCGCAAAAAATATCACCTCAATAAGTGCTCCGAGGACATGGGGTTAACTGGCTTGTCCCGCTCAAAGCATCGACTATCCTGCTGAATTGTTTGCGGCCCAGATGTGATGATTCAACAATATAGCTATGGGGCTTTTGTCAGTAGCTGAAGCAAAATATATAATGGCACTCACTTATGCCGGCAGGTGGCAGCAGGCTAGTACGATAACGATTCATCTCGGCCTTGAAAAACGCATCGACTCGACTCCAAGTGCATTGTCCTTTTGGTGCCTACATGCCGGCACACTGTGCGAGTCTGACAGAACTCGCTTCCGCTACGGTTACAGTGACATAAATGAGATTAACTTGAACATACCTTGCAGGTCTGGAGAGGGAACCATCAGAAGTGCCGGCAAGTCAGAGAGAGTGCGAGACTTCGTCGCATAAAATTTGTACTCGCCACAATGTGTCACATGATCGTGCAATCGAGCAGTTGGACCCAGGGCTC
This sequence comes from Wolfiporia cocos, assembly GCA_029448655.1. Taxonomy (NCBI): domain Eukaryota; kingdom Fungi; phylum Basidiomycota; class Agaricomycetes; order Polyporales; family Phaeolaceae; genus Wolfiporia; species Wolfiporia cocos. The sequence continues at coordinate 612,056 of JACCLO010000008.1, read as the reverse complement.
AAATCCACTCGGCATTTGGACCTGGGGCTCAAGTTCTTTCAGCCCCAGGCTATTTCTAACTCAAGCCAGATCTGGGTGAACTGTGGGGCTGTACAACACTCAGGATTGGTAAGTTTAAACTGGGGCTATCCGGGGCCAACCCTGGCACATTTCATGCATTGTGCTCAATGCTATTTACTTGTGGGTCAGCCCCAGTCCATCCAAACGTCTGGCTGTGTAGATAGCTGCGCGGCGCGCCGATCCACAAGCGCCGGTGTTCCAGCCACAGCGGAGTTCCAAAAGGCTATGCAAACATCAACACTCGTTGGCTCGTTCACACACACGCTTGTTTCCTAGAACCGACCGAATCCCGAAAGCAAAATGAACCTCAAGAAGCAGAAGGCCAAAGCAAAAACGCAGGGAGTACAGAAACAACCGGTACAGGAGGGTCAGAAGAGCACAGAAGTCGAGGGCGGCGTAGTGCGTATTCACTCCATTTCCAACATCCACCCAAGGAGTCTTATGCAGAACGAGCGTCAAGGTCGTCGCACCGTGTCTAAGAGCACGAACGGTGTGTATCATTGATAACTGATGTGGTAGTTTATCCGATACTGAGCAGTTTCTACTTAAGCGCCCGAAGAATGGGATTGGCAGAATCAATTCAGGCAGGAATGGAAAATTGCTCCTCCAAATTGGCAGGCATTCCTGCAGCATTGGAGAAGTAAACCGGATGGGGACACGCAGAACGCACCTTATCCCTTGTCGCTCAAGATTCAGGGGCCCGCTGAGTCGAATTCCAACATCCTCGTCCTGGAGAGTTATCAGAAACTGTTTGACCGAGCGTGGAACCTCTATTTGCGCTCACCTCAGACAGGAATAGTACTTACAGGCCAACCCGGGACTGGTACGTGGCATTTGTCCTCAACGTGTATGTCATGAATGAGACGTTTGCCCTCTCGTCAGGTAAATCCACCTGGTTGTGGTACGCCCTGATCAGACTGTTAAGAAAGAAGCAGACGGTGCTGTTTTCTTTCGACGGCGCTATCAGACTCTTTCATATCGATACTGTATACAAGTCCAAGACAGGGACCGTCACTGAGGGAGATTACCCACAACCCCCTGGGCGCACCTTCATCTGGGCATTGATAGACTCGGAGGACCGCAGTGAGGCGCCCCCCCCGATGGGGCTGATTACTGGTCACATCTTCCCGGTTTTCGCCACATCTCCCAACGAAAAGCGGTACAAACATTTTCGCAAGCGGCGAGGTGCATACACATGGGGTATGTCTCTCTGGAAGCCTGACGAACTTAAAAAAGGGTACGCTTCTTCTGACATCATGTCAGAACGTTATATTGATTGATTTTCATTGCAGCCTTACGTTACAGAGCGGCTACGAGGTCTTGTTGGATGCCGTGATCAATGCCCTCATGAATCCTTCACCAACCCCATCCTCAGACCCTGCGGTTGCCAATGTTATGAAAGCGTTTGATGGTGATAACAGCAGACATGACGGCTTCACACGTGCTCGGGCCAATCGACACGCTCGCACTCGGATCCTGAACGCTCTCGAAAACGTCATCGCTTTGTACGGCTACTCCGCACGCGACGTTTATAGGGGAATATTCCAACCAAACGTCATCAAGCCTCTTCTCTCGCAGGCAATAGCAAAGGCGAGCTGGGATGAGCTTCAACGGAGCATTCCCTCCGACGAGGAAGGCCCTGGAGAGTTCTCTCATCGGCTAGTGGCTGTCCATGTGAAGACAGACGGCAATATAGCGACTGTGGACGATTTCTACCTTGACTTCAAGTCCGGCTATATCAGAGATAGAGTCCGCGATCGATTGGGAGACCTTCAGGTCGAACAAGCATTGTCAATGCTGCGCTCCTGTCTCTATATTCCGGATGCCGCCTCACTTGGCGGGGTCATATTTGAGAATTTGGCGCACCGTTACCTATCAGGTTCGACAGCGACACCGCTTGAATTGCCCCCGCTGCTTCCTATGCGTCGACTCTCGACTGGCCGGACGTTCCGGACGGATGATGCATCGTCAACAGCAGCTTCGACCGCTACACCTTCGCTTCCCATTCGAAAGAGAACGATTGTAGCATTGGAATGGGACAAATTCAAGGATCTCGAGCTCAAACGTGAACACTTCTATGTCCCGAAAGCAAAAAACAACCCGTTGTTTGACTCGTTCATGATCGAATACGATGGTAACGCTGCCACATTGTGGATCTTTCAGATGACCGTGGGCAAGAAGCACGGTGGGTCAGAGCGTGGTTACGCTCTCGTCGCCAGCATCGAAGAATCTGTTCGCAGACAATTACGTGAGCGTGCGAACGCAGCGAGCGGAGAAACAAACAGTGTCGCTGGTCAGAAGCGGAAGAAGTCTGCTCCGGAGGGACCGCAAAAGAAGTTAAAGGGAGCACAGGGATCAGATATCAGCGTGGAGACGATTTACGTCCTCGTCTCTCCTGACAGGACGTCGGAGTGGACGATGCCCACCGGTTGGACGAATAGTAAGGGGTTAGTGTATTGTCAAACGATCCCCACGGACTGGGACTTAAACGCGAGCAGAACGTGAAGCCTTCTCACCATCTTCGATCCGTTGTATATTCGAAGAAGTCCTGTTTTGTTGAAGTATTGTTACGAAATGAACGCAACCCTTCCATGTATAGTTGTTTCCCGAAAGTAAGGATAACCTTCACTTTTTCGCACATCGTTTCGACGCGTCGATCTCAGAGCCAAGCCTCAGTGAAAACTGCGGTCAGCGATAGACATCGATAGACAGCTGTACTTGAGGTTAATTCCCGGTGAAAACTACGGTCAAGCGCCGTCAAGCTGATCCAAGTAGAATCATATTACTCCACATCTCGGCTCCACCTGGCTGCGCCTGGCAGAGCATGGAAAGATTCCGATTTCGTCAGTCATATTCAGTAGCGCTGAGCCACAGCGGTCCATAGCTCTGTTTTGTGGCTTATTGTGAGTTGTCGATGCTTCTCACCTGTAGATGGCCAGGCTCATCCATACTGAATCAGTCGTAGACATGCATTTTTATAATGTCCTCGAATACAAAGCAGACAGAATCATGTCTAAGCAGGAAAAGTGAGCGACAGAATCAGGTATACACGGGCAGAAGCAGAATCAGACAGAATCACGTCAAGCGACAATACACACTCGAGCGCTCGAGACAGGCACATCCAGGCGAATCCACATCTGTACACGCTAGCATACAGGCTCCGCCTACTAGGCGAGAGGTAGCACGATTTGTTACGGCGCATATTTCTGATGCACATATACTGTCTGTCAGAGATGCGATGTAACAGAGTACATACTAGAACCGCAGCGTCTTCCTGCGAATGTCGCTGAAATGAACCTCAGTGAATATACACGACCATGAGGCTGTCGATAACTACATACCGACACAGGAAGCCCCTTAGCTTTCGTCTTCCAGCTCTAATCATGTACGTCAGTATACTGAGGTGATCATAAGGCAAGAACATACATCCTTAACTTCATCTCCTAGACCCTTCCAATACTGTTGGAATGCACTATTGGGGAACCGGGGTTCTTGATGAGCCATACACGACCACAGCAGTTTCTGATAACATGGTATGTGGGATCATGAGCATCGCAAAGACAGGGGCGCTCACCTTGCGGCAGTTTGTTTGCTGGGCTCAAATACTATGCGTGTACGATTTGCCTGCAGTGAGGACGTACCAGCATTGGAGACACTTGGCTGTGGGCGAGCATCGTGCATCTTGACGTCGTTCTCCGTGTCGACATGTTCTGGCACGGGGAACCACATCAGGAAAAAATCGGTCAGGTACCAGTGATACATTGCTTACCCCCTGATCTGTAGAGCTCTGTAGCACCATATATCAGGCAGTAGCACGGTAGCAGTGGTAGCTTACTCAGGTTTTCCCTGATGCAATGTGCTCATCACTACAAATGCTGCTGCGTGACATCTTAGTGGGAATCCGGAATAGCCTCATGGGTGGACATTTGAGGTAGTATACATATCGGAGGTAGTGGTGGAGGTCGAAGAGAACACATGTACAAGTTGCGGCGCAAAGCAGTATATATGAGCTCATTGGCATGTCCGGGAGACGCCGAGCCATTAGAATAGCTGTCGTCATCGTATGCCACATGCAATAATGTGACTTGCCTGATGCACATCTGCTAGACACGTCTTTTACGGTACGTGAGGTGGAAGAGACTGGCTTGGTCAGATTGAGCTGGTTTGGGTTGAGTAAGCATGGCTGAACCTGGTCTGTCTAAACATGGCTCAATCTGGCTCAGCCTGGGCCGTAGTTTTCACCGGGGTTAATTACCCAGTGGGTTTGCATAGATGCAAGCACTGAGGATCACATGGATTTCACGTGCACACTGACGCACTGGGCCAGCAGCGGGTGTCTCTGCATGCCCCATTGAAGGCCATGGCACTGTGGAAGCTTATAGAGGTGGGGTAGAGGTAGACAGACTATATAGTAGATTGCTTGTATCACTCATTGATATCTGTATTCAAGATGTAGGAGGCTCAAGACTCTATTAATATTTAGTACAGGCTTGCAACCAATAATATTTGTGGCTAGGATGATACATCTTGGAAAATGCGAGTGAAAACCTATTGTCCGCTGGCGCCCCCCCCCCTCTCCCCAATAAAGATGGTATTCACATACAAAATATAGGTAAATGCATCACCTGCAGCCCTATCTGCCATGAATATTTTGAGATGCTTTTGCAGATTATTCACCTTCATAGAGTTAAAATTTCGTTAGTATTCTAGTGGAATGGCATGTCAGCACCCAAGGTTGCATGACTCTGTCACAAGAAAGTGAGTATTACCTCATTTCCTCATATTTATGCCAATTACATGGCTATCCCCTATGATATGGGCCTAAGGGTGACACAGACATACCGTCTGTGGGACTGGCCCATAGCCAGGGAATATCTCCAATAGTCCATGCCTTAATCCAGGTCCCATGGCACCAAGGAGAGGCCAGATGACAAGCAGTCTTGAAGGTAATATGGCAAGGTGGCAAGGCTTGGTGTTCCCAGACTACCGCATCACAAACTAAGAGTGGAGTGGCAGCCCACAAGATAGCATGAAAGAGGGTCTCATTACCTTACATTGAGAATGCTAAACATGAGGCGTAAGTCCTCATGCCAGTGCATAAGTACATGTGGGTGCACTAGTACCTAAGAGCCTGCCTTAAGGTGCATGGGTCTGTGCGTGTAAATGTAAGCATAGTAATCATAGTGACAAGGCACCAATAATGGCGCTGAGTCATGTGCATAGGGGTAGAGATGCCAGTAATGGTGCTCTGGCATAACGTGACAGAAGATGCCTGTAAGGGTGCTTCCACATAGAGGGTGGTGCCAGTGATGGCACCCATACATATAGGTGTGTTGCTACTTAAGGATAAGCTACTTATGTGTCATATAATAGTGTAATCCTGTAACAATAGCGGCAACATCCCAGAATAATCTGTGACAGGATGTGTATGGTTGGCCATCTAGCTAGCTGTGCTGGTTGCTTTTGCAAGTTGGCTCATGCGTGCTCATTGGTTGGTGGACTAGGCAGCATTAGGGTTAGCTGCCAGGACTTGGACTAGGGTTAGGGCTTAGGCACAGCTGGTGACATGTTCTGGTTAGCTAGTGCTCATAGTGGCTTGTGTATTGGAGGGCTTCTACTGGTGATGTTGCTGGGGTTCCAGCTGGGTTTGGATGGAGTGCTTTGGCATGAATGGGGTGTCAACCTGGTGTATTTACTAGGCTTTGAAATTGGCTTGTGACAGAAGTCCCTCATCACACAGCATACAACATTAACCTCGCTCCCACTTTGTGTGTTGCAGGCCAATTTCAAAGCCTTTAGACACAACCCAATTTTGACCCTGCTCACATCTAATCAGAACCATACGACGCCAGAGCACCTCTGAGAAGCACCCCTGAAGCTGGAATATGACGCCTTAGCTAGATATGAGCCCTATGCACAAACCACTCTGGGCACTAGCAACCAGCATCACCAGCCACACCTAGAAGCCCAGTCCTAAGACCAAACCCACCAGTTCAGTCCAAGACCACAGGCACAAACACACACCAGGCCACACTCACAGTTATGGACACCCCACATCCTCCACCTCCTGTCTCTACAAACTACAGCCATTATAGGCTACATGGTCATTACTAACCACAGACTATGTGCCATTACTGGCATGTACTAGTACTGGCCCATGGAAGGCCTTAAACTCCATGCCCTCTAGTCTACAACTTTGGCCATGGCCCATGGGAGGCCTAAAATCCCATTGCACCCTAGCCTACGAGGAACACCAGCCACGGGCAGCCCCAATGATGCCCTGTATGACTGAGAATCCTACCAGTCACAGGAAGTGCTGACCCAATCACAGCCAATCACGCTCAATTGCATGAAGGCCATTACTGGCCAGTCCACAATCACTAGCTGCACCCAATCACAGACTGTTAACCCCACCATTACTGGCACCGGCTCCAGCTCCGATCATGCTAGAACCTTGATTGATGGACTTCATGAACTGCCATTACTGGCACAACCCAACAGATTAGTAGCACCATCATGATCCGGGCATGACCCACTATGTCACCATGGCCATCTCGCATAGACCTGCACTCCGATGCCATTACTGGCCCTGTGGCTACAACCTATCGTATACTGGTGCTCGGCCATACAGCCCACCTACTATAACATGTACAAATAGTATTAGTCTATATAATTGGCTGACAGTCTTAAGCAAACCTCAGACTCATCTTGGCCTTTTATGCCTAGAGTTCTCCTGGACCAGGAAGGTGCCTTTGAGCAAGCCCCCTTCCCCCAGTCAAGGGCTTTAGGTTTGCACTCATGTCATTGTGACACAGACTAGCTGTGGGACTCACCACCTAATTCCTAAGGTGAGGGGAATGGGAAACAAGGGGAGCTAATCAAGTGCAAGCAGGGAGGTGATAGGTTTCTGCAGCGCTAGCCAAGAATAATAGAACTAAGTATTAGGGGCATCTAGCCCCAGCTTAAATATGTACAGGGAAAGTTGTGTACTATTGCTAGTTAGCCTACCCTAAATGAGAATGGTCTGTGTGCCTGTCACAAGAAAGCCTAAGGGCTGACATCACCCTTATTTTCCCTTTATTCTAGGGATTACCGTGTAGCTAACCCCCATGAAGTGGCCTGGCAGGGCCCCCTTAAACCTAGCTGAGGACCCAGTCCAGTCTGGCGTGCCATTACTGGTGCATTGGTCTTAGATACACGGCCGTAGGTAGGCACGTGATCATGACGTGTAGGCAGGTGACCGCATAGGCGGCACCTGCTTATATAGTATACCCTGCTAGGCCCTTATGGCCTAGCAGCTATTGTTACTATGAGCCAGGCTTGATGCCAGGCTCCCCCTTAGTCCCTGCACCAGTCCCTTGACAGTGCACAGACACTTATGTTAGGGCCGGTAGCTAGATAGTAGATACTGCGCCCCTCATGTATATAATGACCCACCTGAGGTCTTGTACCTCAGAATGTAGATTCTCATCTTGGAGCATATGCCCCCGGCTTGACTACCTCCTGAGTGTCTCCTCCTCCTCATCTAACTCGACTGAGAGCCTCTGGTATGCAGCAGCAGGATCCCCCCTTCATCTATGCCGAATCTGCACCAAGGCTTAGGGATTTAGAGGCCAGCTTAGAGGGCCAGTCAGTCTTGTGATAGTGCCATAAGGGCATATACAGCTAAGTCCACTATCTACAATGACTGTGTCCACCAGTAATGGCCGGACCAGTAAGAAGGAATGTGTTACGGGTCATATACCCGTTCATATACTTGAATCGCAAGTATAATTCTTCTACACGTCCTTCGTGTAAGGCAAGTAATATGCTCCTCGTATTAAGCCTATTCGTATACTTGAGTCGCAAGTATAATTCTTCTACACGTCCTTCGTGTAAGGCAAGTAATATGCTCTCCATATTAAGCCTTCAAGTCCTAAGTCGATAGACTTCTAGGAGATCAGATATTCAATACGCGTTAGAGAATATATTGGGGTTCGCAAACGGATATCTTCGATAAGAGATACCTGTCTAAGTCCAAGAAGTCAAGTGTGCACTTTGAGGACTTAGTCTTCAGGGCTCGGATATACTGAGCTTGGTTTTCCAAGTTTGAGAACGAGTATAAGACTTCTTGTTTGTACAACAAGGTCGAGCTGAGGGCCTCGACTTAGTTACATGAGTTTATATACTGTTCTACGTTTCTGGGGTTCTGCCAGTCCCAGATGCCACTGCTACTAACTACGTCCTAGACTGAAATGTATGATAGATATGTAGTGATGTATCTGCGACGAGTGATAGGAATGATTATGGTGGTTGAACGCCATCAGTTAATCGTAGAATGATAAAGATGAAACGGTGACAGGGTTGAATCTGTCAAAGGCTGAAACGTCCCCTTTACACTATTACAATCAGGGTTAGGCCTGATGGAGTCCCGAATAGCCAGAGACGTTGGTTGCACAACAAGTCCCTGTATCGTATTCACCCAGTGGCAAGTTTTGTAGGTGTCAAAATAAAATCTTATCTGCTGTAACAGAATGTGTTTGTCACCTTGCAGTTGCAGTTGATGTAGAAATTGGTGCAGCCTGGGTATAGGGTAACCGGAGTGCTGGTGCATTGAGGGACTAAGGCTATTTGCCAAGTCCAAGGGTGACTAAGTGTTATGGATCGAATATCCATTCAACATGAATAACTAAGTCAAGTTACTCAGTGTATCAAGTAGCACACTACTTGTCAGACTCCCTAGAGTCAGAGTGTCGATATACAAGCTGTAGGCTTAATTGCTCAAGCCTTTGAGAATGAGTATAAGATCCTTGTAATTCAACAAAGTCGAGCTGAGGAACTTAACTGGTATTTACATCAGGTTTTTATACTACAATTTGTTAATCAGGGTCATAGTGTCCTTGGTACTGTTACTATTAAGTCCATCAAGCTAACAATATAAGTAACCAAGGAGAAGGATTGTGGTTGAACACAACAAGGGATGAAATGTAGAAGTCATATGGTTAGACATACAATATCAGCTAGAATGTGATGAGATGAGAGATCATGGGCATAGGGTTGTTGTACATGAAACAGGGCCTATGATTGAGTGGAGGCCCCAGAATAAAGCGCATGGAAGATGGCGGTTGAACACCAAGTCCTTGTATACAGTGAGGCATCAAAAAATAATCGAGTGTACTTGTAATATCTGTAACACTAAGGCAGAGCACTGAGTTGGTAATGCCATTGGCTGTAGCCATGAGGCTGTAGCCATGATGAGGTGGCATAGAGGGCTGGGGACTACCTATCATGCACTGCCATGAGAACCCAATAACGATGCTCAGCCATAATGCAATAATCATTGCGCCAAAAGGGCAGAATGCCAACTCTGTTGGCATCTGTGGGTCTCAGTACTTAAGCTATTACGGCACATGGTCATGATGTGCTCGTGACACTACCAGGCCATAAGTGACACAAACTACTTGTGGGACTCACCGCCTATCCCATAGGCTTGAGGGAAGAGGTAAGAAGCAGTAAGAGTGCAGCAGAAGGGAGGTAGAATCTTCTAGGACATGCAGCATCCAGAAGAATAGAACTAAAGAATATCATAAGTGATATTCCTACTTATATACATATATCATAGGATCAGGTGATCTGTGTAGTCATGCATGCATAAGTCATACTACCTAAGAGACCATGCTCACTGGTAATGGCCAAGCCAGTAAGAAAGGCAAGATTAGTTGTGCATCATAAGCTATAGTCAGTGGGCCAGAGCTGCTGACATAGTGATGGTGTCATTCTGCCATTAGAATGGTGTCATGATGATATCATAGCCTTAGTAAGGCCAGGGGCCAGACTGTATGGCATGATATTGTGTTGTACTTGCATAAGGATTGTACCATAAGGCACAATCCATGATATCATGATGATATCATAGTCAGGGTTGGACTTGTAGGCCAGGCCATATGACATGGGTATGACATCACTAGTCTAGCTAGGTCTGAGGGCCAGAGTGTATGACATAGTTGTGACATCATGAATGATATCATAATGATATCATAGGTAGGACTGGGCTGTAGGCCTGGGTCTGATGGTGCCATTATTTGTAATGATGGCATGCTGTCACAGATCTGACATGAGCCACATTTTTCTGCTATTTTCTACCAATTTATCCGGTATTATTATGCATACCTACAAGTTATTCCATACTTAACAGTACAATGCCACCTACAATATTAACCTTATGGTTATTATCTGCAATTCATGCTTCACTACATGCTAGTAAGCATATATGACATGGCACTTACATGCTAGTCATCATGGATGACCCATTCGTCCCCATGGCCAATATACATCATCACTTATGTCATAGACTAGACCTACAGTCTTGTCCAGACTACGATATCATTATGATATCACCACAACATCATAAGGTCTGGCCTATGGCCTTACCTAGACTCTGACATCATTCTGATGTCATCCCTATGTCATACAGCCCAGACTACAGTCTTGCCTAGTCTAATGATATCATCATGATATCATGATCATGCCATACTAGCGCAATCACCTATGTCATTGTGGCCTAGCCCAATGCCCCTGACTAATATGTACAGTACTATTGGTTCTGCTATTACTGGCATCCCATGGTCTCTTACTAAGTATCTAGTCACATGTATGATGGCACCATTCTCGCACCATTATTATGCAAGGATGATGCCATTACTGACATCATTGCCCTATGCCCTATGCATGCACTGACCCTCTGGTTTAGGGTGCGCTTATGTACTATGTTCCCCTTAATGTATATAAGTAGAATTATCACTTACGATAATCTTTAGTTCTATTCTTCTGGATGCTGTGTGTCCTAGAAGATTCTACCTCCCTTCTGCTGCACTCTTACTGCTTCTTACCCCCTTCCTCAAGCCTATTCCCACTATGTTAGTAGTGGGTTCTTACAGCCGGGGCACGTTCCACATCCTCTGCGAGATTTGCAGAGTCACATGACCTTCATGTGAATTTCATGTGATCTGTTCCATGGTCATCGATGTTCCCTTTTTTCTTTGGTCAAACCTCATCCTTGCTACCCTCCATCATGGTTCAGCTCTGTGTTTCTGGCTCTTTCTCAGGTTGCTCAGTTTTTATCTTGATCAATTCTGACCTTGCTGAATCCATCATGTTGACACAGATCTAACTGTGGGACTCACCGCCTAATCCACAAGGTGAGGGGAATAAGCAGGCAAGCAGTCAGAAGGTGTGCAGAAGAGAGGTGAAGTTCTTCTAGGGCGTGCAGCGCCTAGAAGAATAGAACTAATGACTAAAGGCGTTAAGCCCTATTTTATATACATGCTTATACTTGATTATGTAAGTAAGGGAATGGTCCTACCCTAAATGTGTTAGTCATATGCTTGCATAAGGTGATGGTGTCAGTATGGCGCCATCCATGGATCATAATGATGTGATAAGGCATCATGCATAGGTATCTATAGTGACCATGCTAGCCAGTAATGGACTTAGCCAGTAAGATACAAGAGGTGGATCAGAAGATCCGCATACATGGTTACCGGCCTGGAGGCCTGGATCATAATGACGTCATAATTGGAAATGATGATGTCATAGAACATGCTAGACCATGGGTCTAGAATAGCAATGCCATTATTGTGTAATGATGGTGTGCTATGGATTGGACTGGGCTTGGAGGCCTGGACCAATGGTGTCATTATTGGAAATGATGACAGGGGCATTACATCATAGTGATGTCATAACCAGGGGCTAGACCATATGACATCATGATGATATCAGAATGATATCATGGGCTAGATTAGACCATGGGTCTAGTCTTATGACAGAGGTTGTATGTGTCATGTAACATGTCATGCTTGATGACTAGTGTGTAAGCACCGTGTCATAGATGCTTAGTAGCGCATAAGCGCCCTTGGGCTTAGGTAATGGTTACACCAGCATGTCGGCTTGTACTGATAAGTACGGGATAACTCGTAGGTATGCGTAATAATACTTAGTAAATGGCAATTAATAGCGGAAAAATGTCAGATCTGTGACACATGTTATTGCATACCACTCTATCTAAAAACATCACTCGTATGGTTTCCTCTTTGAGGGTCACCATTTCATCCACATGTGGTGATTGTTCCCACCACAGGTGGATGGCATGAATTGTCCATGAGATTGCCAATTGGCTTCTTGTGACCTTATGATATTGCCCTTGGCACCAACTGGCTCTCTGCAGCAACAGCCCATATAAGCTTGTTTGTGATCTTGGAGCTAGCTCCATCTGAGAGGGCAAGCTTTCCCCCAAACATCTCCTGGAAGTCCTCACTTTCTTCCTCATCAGGTGTGTCAATAGTGCTGCTGTACAACTACCTTGCCAGACTAACTATTCCAGATTTAGGTTACATTTACAAAATTTTGTAAATAAATGGTATGTAGTATATGGATAGTATATACATGGTTTATATGGTTTATATGGTTCTTATGAGTCCCGAATTTTGGTAGGCCTTGATAAATTCATTGCTTCATACACATCACCGTTGAGATTGTCCCTGCCTTCAGTAAGCTATGGGTATCTGAGCAGAGTGAATGTGATGACAAAAGATGCTCAATGTCAACACTGGCAGCAGGAATAGCTAGCAAGTTGCAAGATATGACTGGAAATGCATATGCATGAGCCTGGATAGTCATAATAAGTCACAATCAATGTTATAATGTGATGTGTAGTACTTACCTTCCACCAGACTAGGGGATAGTACAAATCCTTTTCCCCCCTTAGTATAGATGATGTTGGAGTTTTTCCAGAGTGTTTGGGTGCTGTTACATTTATGGACCACTCTGGTAGTAAAGGCAAGCATCACCACCTAGTAATACACATTTCAGATGGTCTGTGTGCACTCCTGGACTCAGATAAATAGTTACCTACTTCATGCACATACCTCACTGGTTTGTACCCAGCACATCATCTCAGATTACTGTTTGACCTTAGACTGCCTGTCTTGCAGTGTTAAGTTTAACAGACAATGGCAATGTGAAAATGAGTGCACTAGATAGCATACAAGTGGTCTTGATGTATGCACTCCATAAGGCAGGCAATGTCTGTATTTACCTAGATAGCATATGAGCGGTCTGTACACTATGTAAATATATGTTTTAGGTAACAGTGTGGTAGAGCTCACTTCAGTATACACACTCCATAAGGCAGGCAACATCTGAGGTGCATGGACTGTGTTGTACATATATCTACTGCTCTAGTGTCACAGATTATTATTCCATTACTGGAACATGCCACCCCCTGGGTCAAACCCAGGAACTCATCATTTAGTAGTCACATGACCTCCTCAGCTGCACATTTATACAGTGGGCCATCAGTACTCATACATACAGGTCATGGCAATGGTAGATTATGTTAGCATACTGTGGACTGTGCTTGTCCCTCTTTAGGGTGGTACTTAGGTCAATAGTGCAACACATGTATATAGTCTACTACATCTGAGCCTTACAGCTCAGACTTGCTAATCTGTACTTCAGGGCATGTCCCTCTTACTCTTCATCTCATGTGTGCTTGACTGGAGCCTTGACGTTAATCCATCAATGACACCAACACAGTTGTTCCTTATGGACATATCAGTATGCTTGACAAGTTTGTGTCATCTAGATAAGGTTCAATGTCTGAATATACCAAATTGACAATGTGTAAACCAGTCACTGACACAACATTCAGTAGTGTGCCTTTCTATATATGGTATCATACCAGGCTCAACAGCATGCAGCAGGATTGCATGCTCCAACAGGCAGCTGTTTGCTGAGGGATGCAATAGCTTCGACTGTCACAGATTTATCTGGGACACTAGCAATTTTCCACACATTATAGCAATTTATCCAGAACTACCACATCTAACTACAAGTTATCCTGGGGTTATCCCATATTACCGACATGCCGAGCTAATGCAAGGCCTTATTGCTTACGTACACTGCCAATGTGCTACTAAGCAACCACGACTAAGCATAACACACTAGTCAGGACTAATGTGTCATCCAACATCATAGCTACAGCTGTCCAGGCCCAAGCCCAGACTTATGACTGCATAGCATACATCACCATAAGCACAGCCACAAGGCTAGCCCTGGTATATGTCACTACAGTACAGACCAAGCTATGTCATTGCTACATCATCCGGTCTAGCTGCAAGGCCAGACCATTACATCATGCCTGTCACAAAGTGACATTTTTCCTTACATCATACATTTTCACCTATTGGTCTATGCTCCGACCTATGGGCACTGAGCTACAGTGCCAGCAGGGTCATCATAGCTCCTACCTAGGAAGGGACAGTATTGTAAGTCTGTCACAGATTTTGGGCTGTCGCCCAGATCTGCCCTCTCTGTGGGTCGAACACAGGAACTGGTGCGTCAAAGGTCATGTGACATGTAGATTAGATACCATTGGTCATAGATAGTAGGGTTGAAGGGCCGCCCATCCCACCAGTCCGCTCATGTGCTAGGTAGCTGACATTATGATGGTGTGCTATGGCATAGTTGTGCACGGCCCTCCTGTAGGGTGGGCCTGACTCTAGTAGTTATGTGGTCACTGCCTGTATATATAGTACATTGAGCTGGGGCTTACTCCCCAGTTCTGTTATTCTCATCTGGGGGCACTTCCCCTCTTACTGGCTTACTACTAGGCATGCTAGTCTGAGAGTCCAGCATCACACCTCACCATGCAACATCACTAAGTCATGAAGGCATTGTACCTCTCCTTGATAGGATGAGAGATAGGGTGTTAGGGCATGAAGGCACATTCTATGTTGGTTTGTGACAAAGTCACACTATAAGTCTACATGTAGTACTCACCTTATGGCACGTGCTCTGGACTGTGAGCACTGGCAGTGGCACTAGCAGGTCCATCACATGATGATGCGGCCATTACCAGTCACACATCACCTGACATATATACAGGATGGTCACATGTAGCATAGTTACTGTAGCTAGTGCATGGACCAGGACTTTAGGGCTAGTACGTAGCACCTGCATCCCCTGTATATAGTCACATCAACTTGAGGCTTACACCTCAAGTTTGGTATTCTTGATGTATGGGCCTCGGCCCCTTACTCTGAGCTCCCTGTGTGCCGCCAGCTGGATTGCTCCCTCTTGACTCCCTTGTCTGTGGTCGTCAAGTCTACATCTAGTCCTCTGCCAGTCAGATGACATGGGTATCAGCCTCAATAGGCTGAGTACAGGGGGTTTCCCCAGTTCCCAGTTGCACAGCCAGGTCTGTGTCAATATATAAAACCACGTATACATGGTATATACAATATATGGTTGGAGCCTTAATTCAAGTTGAGGAGGTTTAATTCAACCTTATCAATCCTTTTCAGCCTTGACAGACCCACCAGGCTGTGTGACTGGCCTATAGCCAGGGTGACCCCATAACCTCAATGCCATCTTCCATGCCCATGGTGCAGTGAAAGGGGTGAGGCGACAAGCCATCTCATTGTGGCATAGACATCTTCTATGTGGGATGTGCCCCCATGGTCCCAGAAGAGTGACTACCCAGACTAGCAAGTTGAGAGGCTAAGAATGAGGTGGTGCAGCACACAGACAAGGAGTGAAAGAGGGCCTAAGCCCTAATGCCGAAATTCCTAAGAATGAGGTTGTAAGACCTCATTCGCCATACTTATATACATGTGGTGACTACTCTATGGCTTGCCCTAAAGGCGTGGCCTGTGTGCACTAACCTAAAGGTCCATGTGATGAGTAAATACCGTGACATACCATGTAATGAGTGTGACCAAGTGTGAGTAGAGGAGACGTAGAGTTTCAGTCACCGAGATTGATTTAGCAACTGCGCTTTGTTAGTGCTGCGCAGTTGTCCAAGTGCTCAGCTAGCACTGGAGAAATAAGATTAATCTGTGTTGAGCAGATTAATCTGACTTAATTTCTAAAAATTATGTGAGATGGAATTGAACTGCAAGCCGTAGCAATGCAATGAGCTATACCATTACACTAAAAGGATTTGCTAGATTACAATTGTATTAATTATACCAAGAGTTTTTTGCTCCCCCAAACTCCGGCTTAACAAAACTTTTTCGTCAAATTTTAAGCTCCTAGCCTTGATAGCTCTATGTTGGGTGTAGAATTATGAGTATAGTATACTTTTACTGTAGCTAGTGCTTCAACTGACCAATTTCTTAAAGCCAATGAATTACTTGACATAAATTTTCGAATGACCGAAAAATTTTCATTATTGGGTATATAGCATATGAAGAAGCCCACTTGCTGCATCACTCCTTGGTGTAGCGGTAAGCTCATGGACATCTTGTATGCTGACCCTGCTGTTTGGAGGTTGAGAGTTCAATCCCTATTAGTGCAGTTCATTTTATCAATTTGGTAGATTAATCTACAGATTGATATGCACATGGGGAACTGTGCAGCACTAACAAAGCGCAGTTGCTAAATTAATCTCAGTGACTGAAGTCTCTCAGGAGACACGCGCTACCCTGGGAGTGCCTATCTAATGGGTCAGGTGCCTGTAATTGTTGGATACATTTATATGCTGCATCAGTAGACTAAGTACAAATACGGCTGAGCGAGGCTCAATGTGTATATGGTGGGTTAAGGTGGGGTCAGGATAAGGTGGGGGGCACAGAAACGTTGATGCCCTGGAGGCATTATGTAGGTGTGGCCGGCACAAATGCGCGACATCAGGTGGAGTGTGTGACAACAAACTAGTGTTGTGAGGTCCTGTCCTAGGGACTGCTGAGGACAAAGGACGGGACCGGGACCAGGACTGGGTAGGACCGATTAATGGTCCAGTCCGGTCCCAGTCCTACTGTGGTCCTGGTCCCGGTCCTTGCACATAGTGAAATTTGTGAGGACCAGCCAGGACTGGTCATAACCGGTCCAGGACCGGTCTCAAAGCTGGCCTTAGGCATGCTATTCAATACTGCTATTTGCCTAATGTAACATACAACATATTATTCAAGAATTTGTTGGATCATTTGTTTGCATATATGACATGTTCTGGACTTCTACCCTGCCTTATTTCATCAAATTATACGTTGACTGGATGTAACATACCCCATTTGGACTATGAGAGTATTTCAGGCTCGTAAGGCAGAGAATATTGTAATTAGAAGTCTATGGCTGCTGGTGCTGCAATAGTGTAGTGATACCAAGTGGGTTGTGGGCTAATTGTGCAATTGCAAGCAAGCTTTTGGATAGCAAGGGACTCACTGAGTATATAGTAAGTCTGGCAAAATGATGAGGCTCAGTGTGTGGCATATTGTTCATCAAGTATATTGATGTTGTACACTTATCATAAGTCTTATAGAAACATCACAATGTATGCCCTACTCTTGGATGAATGGCATTGGATATTCTGTCCATACCCGCATCCTCAGTGGCATGTGAATGTCTCTTTTCTCAGGTCAAAGAGGTTTCCATTGACCACCACTCCCACTTGGGGGCTAATGTGTTTGAGTGGATCGAATGCTTGTAGAGCCACTGGGCTGATGGGGTTGTGGACTTTTTGTGCACCAATTTGGAAGCTGTTGAGGAGGTCGAGTATATGCTTAATGATTACATCCTTATTCAGGAGGATGAAGCTGAAATGTTTCAGGAGGATGATGAAGAGGGCATTACAGACGAATCTATTCACTGGGATTCCTTGTAAAGTATGTAGATATATTGTTATTCTTGTCGGGTGCATTATCTTGAGCACTCTCTGATATTATTGTTATATTGCACAGTCTGCGGTCCTGGACCGGTCCGGACCAGTCCCAGGACCGGATCAGGACTGTGGTCCGGTCCTGTATCGGTCTTGGTCCGGTCCTGGAGTACTGAAGTCGATCCTGTCCTGGTCCTGGTCCTTGGTCCCACTTCACAGACCGGACCAGACCGGACCTCGCAACACTACGACAAACCCAGAGTGTATGTAAGGCAGTGAGGCTGTGGGATAATACGAGGGGAAGGAATGGACATCATAAGAGAAAATGGTACCCTATCCCATGTACACTGCAATCCTCCTAGATGCATATGCCAGTGTTGGCCCAAGGAACTTGCTGTGAAGGTGGCTTGCCTATGGGGAGGGTAAGTGTCGGGTTGGAATGGAGCAGGACGCCCTGGGTTCCGGCCACCAGCGCAAGTCAGGTAGTGAGCCGGGAATTCCCACAGGCCGCTGCACGCACCATTCCCTGTGCGATGGGCAGCAGCGGCTGGGTGGAGGAGGTTGAGTGTGGCCAGACAAGGTCATGGCAGGTGAAGCGGTTATGTGTGGGGCACAAAAGGCCCGGGTTATGTGGGGGGCCACAAGGGACCCAAAAGACTGCCCATGCAAAAGGCATAGTGGGGGCAATGAAGGGTGCAGCGTCGTCGCCAGACACCAGTGGTCGAGGTGCTGAAGCCCGACCCTCACTTGCTGGAGCAGAGGTGAGGGGGAGGGAAGGAAGCTGGAGGGCCAGCAGCCCCCTCCCTTGTTATGAATTTACCAGGTACACTTGTATACCGTCTGATGCCTCATTGCATATGAGGACTTAGCATTCAACCGCTATCCACACACTTTATTTCTAGGGACCTCTGCACAACCAGAGCCCTCGTTTCATGTATAACAACCCTATACCCATTCCCCGTGTTCGCATCGTGTTCTAGCTGATATTCTGTGTCTAACCACAGTAGTTCTACATTTCATCCCTTGTTGCACTCAACCGCATCACTTCTCCCTTGTCCCTTATATCGTTAGTACAATGGACTTAATAGTAGCAGTACCAAGGACACTATGACCCCGATAAACGAACCGTAGTATATAACCTGATGTAAATACTGGTCGAGTTCCTCAGCTCGACCTTGTTGAATTACAAGGATCTTATACTCGTTCTCAAGGACTTAAGCAATTAAGTCTGCAGCTTGTATATCAACGCTCTGACTCTGAGGAGTCCGACAAGTAGTACACTACTTGATATGCTGAGTAACTCGACTTAGTTATTTTGCGTTGAACGGATATTCGATCTGTAACATCCCTGGTCAGTGTGGTGGTGGTTGAAGTTCAAGAAGGCCCTGTCAGGTGCCTGTAATGGCGTCTAGAGGTGGCATGGAGGAAACCTGTAAGTAGAGACTTAGCCCCATGCTCAGGAGCGCTCCTGCATGCCAGGTGTCACAAAATATATTGGTGACATTTTTACTGCATTTTATTCCCTATTTCTACGGTACGTTACTGTAGAGTCCACGTCTCGTAATATGCCTAGTCGTAGGCGCCATTACTGGCGTCTACATCATATGACTTATGCAGAGCGCCCTTACAGGCGTCTTCATTATGTTTGAGCGCCCTTACAGGCGTCTCCATGCCTATGCACATAACCTGGCGCCATTACTGGTGCCTGGTCCCTATGGTACTCGTACGCTAGTCCATGGCCTTAGGGCAGGACGGTAGCTAGTGGTGCAAGCCATGTACTTATGCGCGGACATGAGGTCTTACAACCTCATGTTTAGCATTCTCGATGTATGGGCATAGTGCCCCTTACTTCTGAACCTCTGCGTGTGCCCGCATTCTTGACAACCAGCATTCACCTCTCTTCCTCTCTCTCTCTGCTAGACTGGGGGTAAGGCCTTGGCGCGACCACTCTTCGACGGTCCCGCAGGTTGCGAACTACCTTGAGTAGTCTCGTGGTATAGTCCAATGGACTATTGGGGTTATATTCCCCCACTGGTAGCGGTCCTACGTACGTCCAGACGTACTGTGTCACCAGGTGAGGGACATTGTAGAACCCCCTAATGGGCAGTTCTGTGACAAGTCTCACTTATTCTAGTTCTTTGCAACCATGAGCCTTCATTGATGAGCGGTCCACTGGGACTGAGGCCCATTTTTTTTTGCTTTACACAAGATGATATTGTCGTCAGAAAAATATTTTCTCTCGGGTTCTCCGGGCAGGTCTGGATGTGCCGGGATAGGCGAGGTGTTCGAGGGGTTGTAGGGGAGCAGTTTTACTGGTTGAATGTAGCCTGTACTGACTTTGAACTGCAGCGGCAGATTTAAAGGGCGCGGATAATTAAAGTCGAACTCAAATGCTTGTGACCGGTTTTCATAAGTCCTGAGCGTACGCCTCGAGTGCAGCTCTTCGTCTGTCTTCGTCTGGGTGTAATTCTCTGTTTTGCTCGTATCTACACATCGCCTAAATACATGGAGAGCCACGAAATCTTCTACAACATTTTAAGTGTCCTAAAATTTCGAGTGTGCACCCTACCAGCTAGACAATCCAGGGATGAACCCTGAAATGGTGAAGATTGTCCTGAAACACAAGAAAATTATTTTATGAGACCGATCACCTGTAGATCTAGGGCGGTGCACCGAGGTTGGAGAGAAAAGACATGGAAAAAGCTATAGGAAGGCAGTCGGGGTTGGGTCAGACCTGGCTAGGCTAGAGAGCCTAGGGAAGCATCAGATGGTACCTGTTTTGACTGGATGAGCAGACAGATAGTGCCCGCAGGGATTTTGCGACGTTCCAGATTGTGCATGAGCCAGCAAAGGTTCACTGTACAAGTACGATCGAGGCCGATCATGATTGGTCGAGCTGTGGCTGAACTACCTCTGATGGGCATTCTGCATACCAGCTGGCTTTCTGTGGTGCGTTCTGTGTCGTTTTGGTGTGTGTTTGATCGTGCCATGGTGTTCTTACATGTGTCTAATGTCTATGGCACATTTATATTGCAGCACAATATACAGCTTCGTAAATTATCACAGTCCCTGCGAGGGCGAATACCGCATAGGCGCCTTGATTGGCGAACACAGCATTATCGGAAATTGCACCTTGGTACACTGGCTCTTGATACTTAGGGCAGCTTTTAAAGCGAAGACAGATCCACTTCTACCTGCCTCAGACATCTTCTCAATTTCTGGATCCATTCCAATATTCCACAGCCACGGAAAGAACAACATGATGCGTGAATGCTGATTCGCACGAGGTCCCAGAACCCAGGGAGGCCATCACAACTTTGTGACAGGACTAAGACTACATGAGCTTCCCTCGCATCACCTGTTTGGTCAATTTCTCTGGAAGACACTCTGTACTGAAGAGGTGTCCTCGTCCACGAGTCTCCCTGTCACAGAGGCAGTTAAAATCCTGACTCAGGGGTAAGCATACTCTCCGTATGCTGTGCTGCCCACTGATAGCGTCATGGATGTCAGTCCACACGCCAGTTATATCTACAACTACTGCTACATTGCTGCTGCCTGTATGTCATATCTATGCATGTGTTTCGCTACCTAACAGACCCACGGACAATGCTGGTATTCTATGAGTATATCGTTACATTCGACTACGAGGCTCTCATCATCTTGAAACATAGTACTACAGGAGCCACTATCCTCCTTCTCTGCAATCAATATATACTCTTGTTATCTGCTATCTCCAATGTGCTCGCTGCACTGAAGTGGACTTCCAATTATGTGAGCCGTTTCATGTAGTGATCAATAGATACTAACGGTTTCTTCAGAGGTTGCGTATTTCCTTACGGGCACTGGCGACATATCTCGAACTGACTTGAGGCCCACTAGTTGTGGCATGCGATTTATACTGCAAGGGGTCATGTACATGTTGCTGGTAGTGATCGCAGCAGGTAGGCTCTGCAATATACGCAAAGACGGTATTGTGTATGATATCCAGTTCACAGGATTCTCGGTGGTCCGTGTCTATGCGATTATGGGACGAAATTGGATTTGGGTATCACTAGCCTACTGACAGGCCTTGTATCCGCTGCGGCTGACATTGTTCGTGCCTCGATCTCACAACCTCTGTCGTTGTACACTGCTTGACTAATCGATTCAATCACCAGTATATGTATGCCTTTCGAGGTCATTCCTTTGTGGCATTCTTTGCTGGTATACCGATATGCATTCAACTCAGCCCTGGCTCTGCGAATGCCTACAACAGGTAACTACAGTTTTTGAGAAAATGAGAGCTTAGCTGATCGTGATTCCAGAAGTATGCGAACAAGAGGATGGTCTTGATACACCGATCGTCTTCATGTCATTTCCCACAGTCATCACCACAGCGGTTACTTGCGCCATAGTCTCAAATCTGATTGTGATTACTGCCACATGGTTGTATGTACTCCCATGGGCAATGCGGATGTTAGACACTCCGATCAAGCGACCTCTGATGGTTGTGATTGTCAGAGACAGTGAGATGATCGAGCACACATCATCGAATATGCGAGATTTACAGGACTGTGACAGGAACCGGATATTTCATGTATGCTTTCATGTTCTTTAGTTAGTGCCCAGAACTAACTGTGCACATCTAGGGTTATTCTGCTATTGAATGCATTTTAAGCTGTGATAGCTTGCAGCTCCCATCCTGGAGGCAACTATGTGATTATCCTCCATGTAATATACGTGACACTCTAGCTGACAGCTAATCTGCTCTAGGGGAGCCATATCACGCCATTCCTATCAGTGTGAGTATCCTAACTGGCTGCGCAATTTGCTCACTGATAGATTTCAGCAGAATCTCACCAACTCTGGTTTTGAGGTTCATTTTCAATTTGTGTCAGAATATTGAGGAAGAGTGTGGTGCGACCGCATGCCACCCCAGGCTCCTAGAACCAGCCACTCTATGTGTTCCACATTCCTGTTGTGGCTAAGTCAGGTAATATGGGAACGACTTAGCCGAACAATGAGGAAGTGAATGCTATAGAGCAGCTGGCCAAATATGTTGGCACTCAATTAGCTGAGCTGACAAATCAATTAGATTCCCATTTTCGTTCAAGCAGGCACGCTGACACAAAATCCGTAGACGTATGGAGGCCTATATATCCACTTAAACAGCCTATCTCCGGAGCATCTGCACATGCTGGAGTACAGTACTACTGGGACGAGTACAGCGACTGTTGAGGAGCTCAAGGGTGCACACCTAGTGGTAGCGGATAGAGGAGGGCTATTGCCCATACATCAAGAAGAACAAGTCTGAGGTGTAAGCCTCAGACAATATAGTATATATACATGTAGAGATGGCATAACTACTGAGTCGCAGCCCACCCTGAAGGGGGCCATGCATGACGTCGCAATCGTCACGCCATAAGGCGTCATCTACTACCACGTGAGCACTAGGGGGCGGGCATACCGTGTACCGCCACGCCGCAACTATCTAATCTAATCTACGAGTCACATGACTACATACACAGTGGTGCCTTGGTTCGACCCACAACAAGGGCAATTTCTTAAGTCACGAGACCTGGGCTAGCAGCCCAAAATCTGTGACACACGCAGGCAATTACTGCTATTGGAATGTGTAACGGCTGAGTCAGAGTGTCACATCAGCTTGCCTGCCACCTCATCTGGAACTGCAGGTGCTACTACATCTCTGTGCTCCAAGCACAGTACCATTGAACCGTGCTATAGCAGTGAGGCTGCAGCATGCACCACGACTGAAAATAGGTTCACTGTGGCTGTGTTGTACTGTACTACACCTGAATCTCTGTGACACAAGACTTACTTATGATGTTGAGTTTGGGGGTGAAGCAAATGTGCAAAGGTTTAAAGCAGAGGTAACGAGGCTAGTAGCTTGTGGGGCTAATAGCAGAGTCAATAGGTGAACTAGTCTGAGTCCTAAGCGACTCAGACATCAGCTTATAAACATGGTCAAGAGCAGTGCTACTAGGCCTACCCTAAAGTACCATGGTCTGTGCGTGAGCAACAGAGCCTACAAGCATGTGATAGTCTACATCTTACATGTGATATCGGTAAGAGACCGGGTAACCGGTAGTGACGTCGTAGGGCTGGACCGTATCCATGGTACAGCCTTCATTGTCTAAAGATAAGATATCGGCAGGAGCCAAGGAATGTTTGTATCTACTTGGGATGTGGCTACGAGCGATAGCAAGATAAGATAAGATAGTGTGTTTGTGAGATAAGGGCGAACAGATTAGATTAGATGTGGATTGTGCGCTTATTACAGATAGTGACGTTCGAACAAGAGATATAAATTTGGGAAAAATCGGGAAAAATAAGAGAATTTGTGACACTCTGTGATTTGAAACAGATAATTTGCACGTTTTGATTGCACAAGTTCTCAGTTTCTCTCGGTAGTCCAGCAGGGCATTATGCATTATGCATGGGACAGCACATCAAACTCAAGAATAAGTCTACGCTACGTTGCTACATCAGCCGTTAAAGTGTGTCCTGTTCCAGATGAGGCAGTGGGCAAGCCGATGTGACACTCTGACTCAGCTGTTATGCATTCCAATAGCAATAATTACCTGCATGCCTGCTCAAACGAAAATGGGAATCTAATTGATTTGTCAGCTCAGCTAATTGAGTGCCAACATATTTGGCCAGCTGCTCTATAGCATTCACTTCCTCATTGTTCGGCTAAGTTGTTCCCATATTGGGAACATCACCTGACTTAGCCACAACAGGAACGTGGAATGCATAGAGTGGCTGGTTCTAGGAGCCTGGTGCCACCCTGGTTATGTAATCTCCTTACTTTCCTTACTTGTGTTATCCACTACCTTTACGCGTTATGCTGAGTACTTAGGTCCCCTCAATTAGTACTCATTGTCTCGTTCTTCGTCAGCCTTAAGGTAGCTTATGGTTACAGGCTCTTGTCACTTGAGAGCCCTAGAAGTTTTGCTCTACTCTACAGTATATAAGGAGGCCTGAAATCCTGTACTAGACAAGCATTACTGGAATAAAAGCCTTATAACCTGTGACTTCTGTGTGATGAACTTCCTACTTTGTGCCATCACCAGTCACTCTTGTGCCTGTGAATGTCACAAAGAGCTCAGTGTTGCCTCCGATATTCGATCACCTGTGGACATAAATTTGAGATCTGTCTGCAGGACAGAATTGGAAAGCAGGTTGGTTGGAAAGATGAGAGCTGCTCTTAACTAGTTTCTTTGTTGATGTGTCACGAACCCTGTCCGGGACATGCCTAATGCCTATAATCCCCCAAGCTCAAAAGGGAAAGGCGTCCTCGAGTGTGGCGATAGCCTAGTCACGCATGACTCTCTCAGAGGTAAGCAGCCAGGGATGAGTACGAGGGGAAGCGCCCCCACGACGAAGACATTGAGACTGAGGAGTAACCTCAGTCGACGGCGGCTTATATACAACGGATACGCTACTGACTACTAGCCTTGCCCTAAAGCTAAGGTCTGTGCGCTCGGCGCTAGTCCTCATGACTAAGAACGTCATGTGTAGTAGCGTACATAAGCAGTCATCTGACCAGTGAGAGATAACAAACGATAACCGATCTATCTAGAGATCACGTGACGAGTAGACCTGAGGTCTTGAGTTCGACCCCGACGCAGGGAAAACGCTATAAATGAGCGCTTTTACGGGTCACAATATAATTTGTGACATGATGGTGGTGATGAATCTCACGAAGACACTAGTCGCGACAAGATGGTGAGTGCCCTAGCCTGTTGCATGCCATGTATGGTGTGACTTCATTTTCAGGTGATGGAAGAAATGCAGGACGATTATAACCATTAGCAAGATGAAGAAGTGAGATCAGATATTGAGAATGTAAGGGTTGACATAGCATCTAGTGCCTTCAATCACATGGGGATTTGAGTTCTGTACAGCACACAGCCAGTTCGAAGCTTCATCGGAGCAACTAGTACTAGGAAATGGTGTGGATGAAAGCTCAGAAAGAACAGCCAGTCATTGGCCTTGCATTGAACCAATGGCTTTGGCATGTGCATATGACAGGTTGCATTGAGTAACAGCGAAGATTATTACAGTACAATACATAGTGGAGTTTCATATAATTACAACACATTACATCTCTTTCTCAGCTGAATTCTAGAATACTTTGCAGGTGTTTTGCTTGTAACTCACATCTGCAGGTAGCATGTCCAGTGTAGGCAACGTTCCGGCATGGATATCATAGTGTAGCCATGTTGGTTCAGTTGCCGGTCAATAATACAGTGAAGCCAGTCAGGATGCTAGTAGGAGCAGGTTTCGAGGAAGCAGTGTACATTACCTTTACCTGCACTAGTTCCATGGTGTAGCGGATCTGCAGTGTCATCCATGCCACATAGCTCCGCTAGTCCAGTCATCTCGTACGATTGCATGCACTGAATACTGAACGCATCTGCTGATCTAGTATGACCTTGTCTCGTGATGCATAATAGATGGGCGGAATAAGATGCGGGAATGGACAACACAAGCTCGGCCTATGTTGGCATTTAGAGCTACTGCAATTGGCCCATGCTCATAACGCCACTTCTCCATTTCCCCTCGCCTGCTCTGCCCATGTCACAAGCCAATTTCAAAGCCTAGTAGAACACCCTAGGTTGACACCCCACTCATGCCTAAGCATGCTACAGCACTCCATCTGAGCCCAGCTGGAACCCTACGGCAATGCTAGTAGAAGCCCTCCGACACACAGGATACTACGGGCACTAGCAGACCACCAGCAGTCCAAACCTTAAACCTGTCCATGTCCTGGCAGCCAGAACACCATGCTGCCTACTCCCTAGACCAAGTAGTCACGAGCCACACTCTAGTAGTACATGGCACAGCTAGTCCAATGATAGACCACATACGCACAGTCCATCACCACCAAGCCATATGCTACATGCCAACTAGAGGGACAACCCATAAGTACATGTGACCTGATCACTATGCCCAATGCCTCATGTCTCTACCATGGACATCTGCCATCACAGGCACAGACATTAGACCATGGCCTACAGACAGCCTTAAACTCCTTGCACCCTAAAGCCTACGAGAATCCCTGGCCAGGTGCACACACTATATGATGCTCCTTACAGAGCCTACGCTGATCATGGCCAATCATGGCCGATCACCTTACAGTCATTATGGACCTGTCCACGTTCCTGGCTGATGTCACTCCTCAGTATCATCCCCATGGGAACCTGGACCACTAATGCCCCGATCACAGACTTAGAACCCCACCATTACTGGCATCACCTGATTGATGAGAACCACTGATCGTAACCCGACCGATTGGCTACACCCTGATCCTGTCACAAATTATGGGGTGGAATCCCATAGTGGCATAGAATACCAGAAAGGCACTGCGTAGAAAGGGCGTTATGGTGGTAAGCACCCAGTGTGGGAATATGAACTACACATATAGTGTGTCCCAACTATAACAGCTGAGCTGTTATAGTGGCCCTTTTGGCTAAGGGGTGTTGGATGCGTGTCCCCATAGAGCACCGGTCTGGGACTGCCGGTTGTATCTGTGACAGATCTGAACCCCATATGCTATGTCGCCATGGCCATCTTGCATACCACAGCACTCCGATACCATTACCGGAATGTAGCCCTTAGCCAGTCATATACCAGTGTAGATGGCCCTGTAGCCCACATGCCCAAACATGTACAAATAGGTTAGGTGTATATATACGCCAGACAGTCTTGAGTGCAATGTCAGACTTGTCTTGGCCATTTACAGCTAGTAGTCCTGGACCAGGAAGGTGCCTTTGTGTGAGCCCCCTTCCCCTGGTTGAGTGCTAGTTTGTAGCGTGTGTCAGCCCACCTGCTCTGCACTGCTTGTGCTCTCGATCATGAGCACGCACAATAGCGACTGTCAAAGTGGCACCTGCACCGGATTCGTCACTTTGGGACTAGCTGAATACCACAAGAAAGCAGCCACACTCTTCTCTAATTAGGGCACAGTGAAATAGACATCACTGCCTATTTAACAGCTAAATAGCAATGGCCCTCTCTGAGGGCCTATTTAATGCATGTAATTAACAGCTAATTAGCAAGGGGGTCCGGGCATCCTGATTGGTTCCGATGGGCACCTTTCAAGACTGCTCTACCAACGCTGCCTGCCAAACCACACCACCCACGCCAAAAATGTCGACCAAAATGGGAAATTTCCTTTTTGTAAACATGGTCCAGAAAATGTGCCATGCCATGATCATCTGAAATGGCTGTAAATAGACACCTCTTTGTGTACCCTATACTTGAAGCATTGATGTGTCACAGAACGGTGTGGCATTCCTTTTCACTGTAGTCACCTGACTTTTAGATAAAATCTTGTTGTAGATAAGACAAGGGTATGTAACTCACGGTCACAATAGCACATGACAGTGTCACTAGTTACAGCATTACATCTGTGCGCCTTCTGCGCACAGACCCTCTTTAGGGCAAGGTAGCTAGTGTACAATAAGTGCGCCATCATGTATATAACGCAGTAGGGATGAGGACGTCTCCTCATCCTTTAGATTCTCATCTATTGCACCCAATGCACCTCTGCTTCATACTGCACGTGCTAGACTGCTAGAGCCTCTGCCTCACCGGTTGCCCTGAGGTCTCTCCCTGCACATCACAATAAGTGCATAGGCTTGAGGCTTAGTGTCTGGTATCACAGTAAGTTGTACTGTGATATGATGGAGCCAAGCAAGTCTAAATCTGGCAATAGCACATCGTTGATAAGAAAACGAAGTGCGCGAATCGATACATGACTTTGTAGGGGCACATCCCATTTTTCAACATAACCCAACATACAGCCTGTATGATGCAGCAGTCAGGGTGGTGATCCGCCCTGTCTATTTAACCCAATTTAACACCCAATTTTTGGCCCATCTCTATTTAACTGTAATTTACATGTAAATTACACCTGCTAAATAGCAGCTGCTATTTAGCACTCTCTATTTCACTGTGCCCTATCTCTAATCGACTGACCCAGTATATGCAAGTCCCTTCGCTGTGTGTAGTGCGCACGCTCTCACCTTCCATGCGCTCGTAGCCCCACGTGTGTGCGTCCTGCCCACCGCAGACATCTCGTGCATGCCTCGCACGATGGCGCCTGCATCAGCCATGTGCATGAACCTGTGCATGCACACCAAGAAGGACATGCTTGCATTTGCCAGACCCGAGGGCTGCACGAGCTCACGCGACTTCTGGTGTCACTCTGCCACCAACAGGGAGAGCCTCTGGGGCCGCTTCCTCGACACAAAGGCCTGACGAGCTGGAAGTAAGGTCCGGCGAGGACTGTGCACTCCGTCCGCACAGCACTGCCGCATTCATCAAGCATCTTCTCAGGAATGGCTGACAACTGATTATTGCAGAACATTTGTTGCTCCCCCTTCGATGACTTCTCGCCTCTGCTCTCTGCCACTGACTTACGCCCCGGGCCGGGCGGTGTGGTAAATTGCACTGATCACTGCTGTATATGCCTGCGATCTCTTCTGGCTTGGTCTCGGCTCGGGTGCATTATGCCCAGCATGCGCCAGTCCGGAAGGTAAGTCAGGTATTTGCCACATCCTGATGGTCTTTTGAGCGGCAGGACAGGACATGCTGTCTTGGGGTGGTTGGTGAATGACTCTCTGGAGGTGGCCACGGCCGCACTGCACCTGTCAATATGTTCCCCTAGTCACATGCAGGATGTGTGCTATCTGCTCCATGCAACAGTATGCAGAGGTCATGCCTATGGCTAAATGCACGCTGGTCACTGCTAAGTTGGCTCGAGCAGAACATGCCAAGGTCGTAGCATCATGTAGTATTGGCATTCTGGGCTAGCCTTCTTTAGTGATGTGCAAAGCCCAGCTCGGCTCAAAGCCCAGGGCTTGGGCCCGGCTTTGAAGGGCTCAGGCTCAGCGAAATGTCAGGCCCGGCCCTCCCTGACGGCTCGGGCCGGCTTGGGCCCGGCTCAGGCTCAGGCCGGGGCTTATGGGCAATCAGGAAGGTGTCACAAGCCAATTTCAAAGCCTAGTAGAACACCCTAGGTTGACGCCCCACTCACGCCTCACACATGCCACGGCACTCCATCCAAGCCCAGCTGGATACACATGGCAACGCTAGTAGAAGCCCTCCGACGTACAGGACACTACGGGCACTAGCAGGCCACCAGCAGTCCGACCCTTATACCAGTCCCAAGTCCCCGGCAGCCAGTCCAACGCTGCCTAGTCCACATACCAGATCCCATGACGCCTCTAGAGAACACCAGCATGGCTAGCCCGGTAGTAACCCCAGACAACCCGGGGCAACAGCCACTACCAAGCATGCTAGACGCTAACTAGAGGAACCATCCACGTCACATGATCTCGGACAGTAAACCCAATGTCTCGTGCCCCCTACCCCACGGACACTCGCCATTACTGGCATATACCATGTACTATATCATACGCACCCTGACCTACGAGAACCACTGGCAGGGATGCACGGACAAGGCTCTGCACGACTGAGAACCCTACCAGTCACAGAGCATCTCCCACCGATCGTGGCCGATCCCGCCCGATCGCCCTACGATCATTACGGACATAGAACCCCGCCATTACCGGCGTCCCCCTACGATCGACGAGAACCACCGATCACGATCCGACCGATTGGCTATCTCCTTATATCCGATCCCGCTGCGTCGCTATGGACATCCTCGCTTGAACCCAGCGCTCCGATGCCATTACCGGCCCTACGCTCATAGCCAATCATATACCAGTATGTAGACGGCCCAGTAGCCACCCGTACCAAACATGTACAAGTATTAGTAATATATAAGCCGGACAGTCTTGAGCGTAAACCTCAGACTTGTCTTGGCCATCTCTGGCTAGTAGTCCCGGACCAGGAAGGCGCCTTTGAGAACCCACCTTCCCCCCGGATGAGTGCTAGTTAGTAGCATGTGTCAGAAGGACCTCAAAGTTATTGGTTTGTACAGCTCAAAATTGCAGCACAATGCATTCAGAATGCACATATGTCCGCTAGTTATTGTTGTCCTGATCTACAAGTACTTTTATAGCTGCTCATGACACTGACGAAAAATCTAGGTCTCGATCACAACCCCGATCGCAATCCTGATCGCAATAGTTACGAAGTTCTGCACCAGTCACAAGTCATTGTATGGTTGTTGAAAATATTTAGGATGAAAGTATGCAAAATTTTGTACCAACGGACCTATTTTCGCTCATTACAACAAAGCTACAGCTGCGCGTCTAAAGCCGCCGGCTCAGGGCTCAGCTACGGCCGGCTCACAATCCAAGCCGGGCCCTGAGCCGTCGTAAGTCGCCCCCAAGGCTCGGCTCGGCCCGGCTCAAGTCGGCTCGGCCAGGCCCGGCTCACGGCTTTGAGCCGGGCTTTGCACATCACTAGCCTTCTTTACAAGTTGCTGATGCTGGCGGACCAGACTATTCCCTCGCCCTCGCTGTTTGAGCTTGGCATGTTCTTCAGAGCCCTTTGCAGCTTGCATGTTGCAGAGGCGCTCTAAGAGCGAGCGGACATGTACACGACGCTGGTGCCGATCTAGGAGATGCTCGCAGTACCGTATCAGATGCGGATGACATGTAGTGCGACCATGTGTAAGCCACTGAGATGATCGGTGAGTACGCAATGAAGGTCCACTTTGCGCAGCCGAACACCCTCGTACTGAAAGAAACTTTTTGAGACATGTTTTCAATGTATAATGATTACAAGAGGGGGCATGCATTCGTTCTATTGAGCCTGCTCGGAGGTAGTTGTGCCTAGTACACTGGATGTGCATTATCAAGCGACATGCAGATCTGCAGGCGACGGAGTCATATCGGCGGTCGTATCCGTCATCATCTTGAGTACACAATGCCCAAACGAATCTTAGTCTTTTCAATCGGGCGTTCTGGTCTGGGTGCGGCGCGTAGAGATGGCCGCCTCAGCGATCTTTCCCTTCACCTTGTCACATTGTCATGTTCACGCGCAATGTACCCTCCCGGGATGCTTGACGCCTTTCAATGCGAGTGTGCTATTGCTTATGCTGCAGTTCATAGACTCCATCAAGGATATCACTTCTCGATTGCGTGCCTGCTCTTCCCGCATGTGCGTCCTATGCCATACTACAGCATAAATCCATACTTTGACCGCGTATGGCCGCAACAGCTGTACCTCGACCTGTCGTCGCCGCTGCTCCCTGCGCTGAGCTTCCCGCGTGTGCGGGTTCAGCATCGCACACCCCACTGGTGATCTTCCGTCGGGTGGACCTGTTTCTCGACGACGGGGAGCTCGAGGAGCTATATGCGGAGCGGTACACGACAAGCAGAGCCGCGACGAACGTAAGCGCGGCTCCAGCGTGGGCGCCGATGAGCTGCGGCCGCTATTCAGCGAGGAGATGTTCCAGCCGTTCTCACCATCGTTCTATGTGCGCGAGCTCCTACTCGTACCCGCGTCGTTGCGTTACGGGAAGCCGGTGGTGAGCACGGGCGGGCACTGTACGACGACGCTGCTCTCTGGCCTGGCGGACGCTTCGCTGCCCGCCAACGGGGCCGAGAGCGTGATCATGTTCTGTGGCTGTGGCACGTTGATGGGGATGAGGGCGGTGCAGGTGCAGAAATCGTTGGGTGGGCGCCGCGTGGACGGGTTACCGGTGGAACTGGTACAACTAGGCGAAGATCGGGGAGATGAACCGGGTGTTCGAGGTGAGCGCTAGTTAGAGGTGGTTACCCGGGCGGTGTGTGCTGACGAGGACGGGCCATGCAGAGAGTGCTCGCGTCGCTGCGGTTCCCGGATATCCACTTCCTCCCGATCGATCGGCCTGCGCTCCTCCGCCCAGATGCGATGCGTATATGATGTCTGCTTTGGTAGTCTAGGCTGTGCTGGTATGATCCACGTTGCGAGCGACTGCCTGCATATCATAACCGGCGCGGGCGTGCTCGAGGGCTGGACGCACTATATCTGGCGGTTCGTCTCTCGCGAGCTCCCGGTGCACATCCGATGAGGTCGCCCGCCGTCCTGACCGCCCATCTCAACATCTGCTGTGGATAACGGGTGGCTGTCGTAGGAGCGCCGCTGCGCTCGGTGTACTAATGTGTAGGACCTTCCTGTTCCGTTTACTCCGCCTTGACTCTACTCCTCATCCATTGCTGCATCTGCATCGCCGTCACCTCCCGCTAAATGCTCTGCGGCATGTGCGCCCGGTCCCGGTCCTGGGATGGATGGACGCTGTGCTTCCTCCACGCCCACTGCACAAGGTATAGCTGGCTGGCCACGCAGACACGGTAGTCTGTAGTCTGTAGCCGTGCCGCCCGGACTCGACCCTGCATCCCTTCCAAGTTCGCGCTCTTGGTTATCGTCTAGGTTTCTCTGCAGGACGCGCGTATACGTAGATGATACTGCGCAATATATATCCCGGATTGTATTGTAGATGTCGGAGGATAGGATGGCTTGCGAGGGGATGATAGCTTAAGTAGGGAGCATCTCGC
This sequence comes from Wolfiporia cocos, assembly GCA_029448655.1. Lineage (NCBI taxonomy): Eukaryota > Fungi > Basidiomycota > Agaricomycetes > Polyporales > Phaeolaceae > Wolfiporia > Wolfiporia cocos. The sequence continues at coordinate 578,903 of JACCLO010000008.1, read as the reverse complement.
ACTGCAGGTATAGGACATGGCATCGCCGGCTATATAGCGACTGCCCCCAGAGAGGCCCATTTTACCCTTAGTCATTAACTAGTAGGATCGAACAGCTATTGAACGTCTCCCAACGAGAGTTGTCGCTGTCCTCGCACAAATGCATGTCTAGACGTCCTCAAGGCCTGACGAGCCTATCCCCTCCAGCAGAGGCCAGTCGGTAACTGCGGCCGCCCAGGTGGGAGACATGACACTGGCCAAAAGTGATAGGAGCGTATGTTGGCACTCACCCATTCTAGTGTGATCGGATTGCACTCCTATCCGAGAGAATCGTGAATGGTGAGATCTACTACACTCGTACTCTCTCACGCACAATGGCATGGCTAGCCCTTATGCGTTCACATATCAGATGTGATGCAATGTAGCAAGAAGGACGGCATCAATGTAGCCCGGTTTCTGGAAAATGACAGAAAGCCGAGTGGCGTACTAGGATCACAATAGATACCTCGACTACCGCATTCGGCAGACGATCGTTCTCTCCAACGTGCACGTTTTGTCATGAGAGCCATGGCCTTGGTCGCTCACATTTGCTTGCGATCATAGTTGGTATCACATCATCTAATCAGCAAGAGGCTTGTGCGTCTCGTATCGCTTGCCGACGCGATATCCAGGTGTAATCAGCGGACTACTATGTTTCTCGCGATTCTTCAGCAGGACCCGTGTATATTCCACAATCTGGGATGTCCTCAAAGCCCACAAGTGTCTAGTGGGGACCCGACCCTGAAAGGCGATTTGCAGTGTCGCACTGGCCGTCAGCAGAGATTCTTTTGATACTGGCCTAGTCTGAAATCATTCGTGCTTTCAATTTCATTTCCGCTGCCTCTTTGTAACCACAAACCTGCATTTGTGGGCGACCCGCTGGAACTGAAGGCCGTTTGCGGAACTTTCCGCCTTACACGAGATGATATACAGCTTCGTAAATCATCATTGTCCTTACGAGAGTGAATATAGCATAGCCGTCTCGGTTGTTGAAAACAGCATGTTCGGAGATAGAGATTTCAAGCGATGTTTGCAACGGGTTCTCGATACTCAGGGTAGCTTTCTAGCGAAGGCCGGTCTGTGCCTATCTTCCTCGGACATCTGGTCAAGTGCTGGCTGCCATCCCATAATCGCACAGTCGCGGGAAGGATGGCACGATGCGTGAATTGTGGTTCGTACGAGGACGTGGAACACAGGGTGCCCGTACGAGGAGGCCGTTATAACTTGGTGATAGGGCACAGGACCACACGGGATATATGAGCTTCTGCCTGCATCACACATTTGGTCAATTCTCTGGCCGACACTGCACTGACGAGATGTCCTCATCCACAAATTTCCTTGCCATAGAGGCAATTGAACTACTGAAGCAGATGTAAGAATACACTCCATTTCCTGTACTGCTTATTTGTGACATCCTAGATGACATTCCGCACGTCAGTTATACCGAAAACTACTGCTACATTGCTGCTGCCGGTAATTCAGAATTACGCATGTGTTTCGCTACCTAACATAGACGGAAATAGTGTTAGTGTTCTACGAGCATATCGTCACATTCGACCGCGAAATTCTCGCTATCTGGAGATATCATATGACAGGACCTACTATCCTACTTCTCTTGAATCGATATGTACTCTTACTATCCGCCATCTCCAATGTGCTTGTTACACTGAATCGGACCTCCAATCAGGTGAGTCATTTTATGCGGCGATCAATAGATACCAACTGTCTCTGCAGAGATTGTGCGTCTCCCTACTCTCGCTGATATTATGCTCGATCTGACATGCGTGCTTGCTAGTTGCGACATACGAATAGGACTTGAAGAAATTTTGTTCATCTTGTCGGCAATGATCACAGCAGGTGTGTTCTGCAATGTATACCAAGATAGCATTGTGTATTATATCCTACTCGCAGCGTTCTCGTCACTCCGTATCTACGCGATTACGGGACGAAATCGGTTTTGGGCATTGTTAGTCTTACTGACAGGCCTTGTGCCCGCTGCAACCAATATTGTCCGTGCCTGCATCTCCCGACCCCTGTCCCTGTACAGTGCCTAACTAATGCGTTCAACCATCAGTATGTTGATGCCTCTGTAGATAATTCCTATGTGGTATTTTTTGCTGGTCAACCGCTTTGCTCTCAAACTAGCCCTCTCTCTGCGGCTGTTTACAACAGGTAAATAACAAGTTGGAGAAAAGGGAAGCTGATCTGATTATGATTTCAGAAGTACGAGTTTTAAAGAACAGTCAGAATAGACTAATGGTCCTCATGTTATGTTCCACAGTGACCATCGCAGCGGTTACTTTCGCTATCGTCTCAGATCTGATTGTGATCGTTGCGACATGGTTGTATGCACTCCCGTGGGCAAGGCGCATCTCAGACACCCAAACAAAGCGACCCTTGATGCTTGTAATTGTCAGAGATGGTGAGATGATCGAGCACATATTATCGCATCTCTATTTACATGATTGTTACAGGCACTGGATATTTTATGTATGTCTCTGTGCTCATTAATCAGTACTAGGAATTTATCATGGGCCTATAGAGTCTTCGCACTATTGAATGCATCGCAAGCTGTGATGAAATGTATCCTTTATGGAGACGAAGATGTGATTGTCTTGCGTCTACATTGTGTTATACTTCAGCTGACTGCTGTGCAGTTAGAGGCGGGCTATATCTCGCCATTCCTATCAGCGTGAGTGTCTTAGCTAGCTGAGCAACTTTCTCATAGTTAAATGTCAACAGAATCTCATCAATTCTAATCTCGAGGTTCATGTTCAACTTAAGAGAACACACTGATGAAGGGCTTAGTGCTGGCTCTAATGTCCCGCAATTTATGGATAGAAGCTCGAGATCTGGAGGGAGCATAGAATTTGCAAGCAGGTTGGTTGGAAACATGGGAGATCCTCTTGACCATAGCATGTCGGATAGCTTGCTATTTGATGACAGTGACGAATGTCTCGAAGACATTGAGGAGCTGGTGAGTACCTAGCATGTCGTATATCATTCATGATGTGACTTCTTATAGGTGATTGAACAGATGCAGGATGATCAAGATCATCAGCGAGATGGAGAAGCAAGATTAGACATTGAGAATGCAGGCACCGGCATGGCACCTTGAATTCGCAGGTACATGGGAAACCAAGTTTTGTATGTCTCACAGCCATTTCAAAGCCTCGTTGCTGGTCCTCGGAGGAAAGGCCTGATCTAGGATTGAGTATATAATTGGCATTGATGTATATGCAAGCTCACGGAAGATAGCCGTTCATCTGCTTTGTATTGTTCTCATGGTTTGGCATATATAGATGGACATATTGGATTCGGTAATAACAAGAATTAGTACAGTACAAGTAGAGGCATATCATAATATTACAGCACCTTACCTCTCTTCCTCTTCATCATTGTTCATGTCACCCAATATCAGTGTTTGCCTATTTTCCCATCTGGACACATGAAGATCAAATAAGTTAAGCTCTGCTGGTGGTCTGCTTGAACTTGCTGCAGCAGATAGTATATAGTATGGACTGCAATTCAAGCAGTGTTTTGGGCATGCATATTATAGTGCAGCCATATTTGTTAAGTATCTGATTGATGATGCACAAAAATCATTACAGGGTATCCATGTCGAGGAAGCAATGTGTATTACCTGCAGCCACATGGTGTGGCAGATCTGTTGCGTTATGCATACCACAGCTGTGCTGGCCCAGTCATTTCGTATGACTACATGTACTGAGTCCACACACTGACCCAATATGACCAGTAGCTGGGCAAACAAGACACAGGTGTGGGAACAGACAGCATGATGTCATCTCGTGTTGGCATTTAGAGCTACTGTAATAAGCTCGAGTTGACACTACGACTTCACTTCTCCATCTCTTCCCGCACTCTGCCATCTGTGTATACCCCTTCCTGCTCCGTCTATCTGCTCTGCACAGCTCATGCTCTCACTGATCACTAGCATGCACCACAATGTGCATTGCTGCTGCCACCAGCACCGGGCTGTTGCCTTGGCACTAGCCGAGTATTAAGATTGGCAAGGATTGTGATGAGATCACATGAAAGCATAGCCGTGCTCGAGATCACTACTAAGTACTGTGAGCCCCTTTGCTGTGCGTAGTGCACACCCTCTTGTCTCCTGGAGGTGCCACTCATTGTGCTTGATACAATCCTCTCCTTCATGCTTGTGTCTCTTGCACTGCAGCTCCATGTGCATCCTTCTCACTGCACACATATGCAAGATGTCTTGTGCATGCCTCACATGATGGTGCCTGCATTTGTGGCACATGTGGGCCTGTGCATGCATGCCAAGAAGGATGCACTTGTGTTCACTGGTATTGAGGGCTGCACAAGCTCTGGTTTCACTTTGCTGCTGACATGGAAAGTCTCTAGGACTGCTTCTCCAGCATGACAAGCTGGGGGTAGACACCCATGTCACAAGAATTCTCCTAGTTTCCCTATATTTCTTACTATTTTTCCGGCAATTCTACGAATTATCTACGACTTTCTAGACCAATAACTGGCTTATCTGGTTCATAAGTTAACGGTTACATACGTGCCGAATGATGGCCGTGTTATCTCCCGTAACAACGGTCTTATCTTATCACTAGTAGTTACCATCAGTCACATGTCTAGTTTCAGACAATCGGACATGCCGTCCGGAAGCAGTCAGCATATAGACGTCAGCGGACCGGGCTTTGGTCACGCCCCGTCTTTGTAATGACAAGAGCGCAAAACGCCATTCGTGCGGCCTACGCCGCCTTCCTATATCCCGGTTTTGATCGGTATATGTATTTATCGTATATTACTAAGTACTTAGGTATCTGGGGACTTGTACATACGAATACGGACACTAGTATTATCTAATTAGACTGTTAGGGGTCTTATTTATTGTCACAAATTATTCCACTAATAGTTTGTACTCCCTCGCTATAGGACGCACGCGCGGCGCTAGGCGTACGCCGCGCCTCTGCGCTGTAGCCACCTCCGGCGTCTCCCAGTTATTGCAGGTCACCTGGTCGTTTGGTTAGCGCTGTAGGGTAGCGCGCGCCTCAGGTACCGTCACATATGGTCACATTATTACATGTCTCGTTACCTAGCACATGACCCATTAGATAGCGGTGCACAGACCACGTCTTTAGGGCGGTCTCGGTAGTATACACAAGCATGTATATAATACGACGAGATGTGGGCTTACACCCCATCTCTCAGATTCTCGACAATGGTGTATCACCCTTTCTCGCTTATAGCTGTGTGATCTCCTGGCCCGGGGCCCGTATCTCTCCTACCTTGTCTGTAGGGTTATCAGCTATGTCGGCGCACACTAGGAATGCGGGGATGCCCCATCCATGTAGCCTCTGCGCTCACCGCTGGTTGGTGCCTTATGGCCTCGATTGTAGGCCTGTATGGATCCCCCTGAGCCCAGGGGTCGCACAGACAGTGAGTCTGTGTCATAATCTGAGAGATATCTTACCTCCCCTCCGGCGCGAACTGCGTTGGGGCCGAGGGTTCTCCACGTACAGGGTGCCATGGCAACGCGGCGGGGCAGCCTCTGGTAGAAGCGCCAGAGGTCCGTAGTCTTACGAGCCCCCACGAAGCGTTACACCAGGCGAAGTACCCGTGCGGAGTGAGCAAGCAAGTCCGCCCCCTTTCGAACGCAAGGTAGAAGGGGTCAACCGACGTAAGCCCCGTTTGAGGACCCGCCGCCGTCACCCCTGCAAAGGGAATGCGCGCGCGTGTGGAGGTCTAGGGCAGTCCGGCCAATTACCCCTGGGCGGCAGGGTATCACCAAGAACTGATGATCAGTGGGTATGCGAAGGGTCCCGCAAGGGTACCCAACCCCACACCGACGATCACGAAGGTCAGAAAGCAATCCTCGACGACCGACTACTTCTCCGACAAAACCAACCATATACCCCGAGGTCGGCGCGTCACGCTCAGCCACGTCGGCGTTAGTCCTAGGAGGCGGAATGCGATGAACATTACCTCAACCTCCGATGGGCCCGCTCACCGCTGACGAGCCTCATTCGCTCACGTTGCGGGATACGGGGACGTTTTCTTCACTCCTCCACCGGCGGACGGACCGTGCACACGGACGCTCCCCACTCTACGTCGCAAGGGATGGGCCGTGTGTCAAACAAGTAACCAAGGATGCGAGGGTCGTAGGAAGATAGGTAGAACGTCAGGGACGACGTTTTTCGAGAGGGGGGGTAATGTCACAAATTATTCCACTAATAGTTTGTACTCCCTCGCTATAGGACGCACGCGCGGCGCTAGGCGTACGCCGCGCCTCTGCGCTGTAGCCACCTCCGGCGTCTCCCAGTTATTGCAGGTCACCTGGTCGTTTGGTTAGCGCTGTAGGGTAGCGCGCGCCTCAGGTACCGTCACATATGGTCACATTATTACATGTCTCGTTACCTAGCACATGACCCATTAGATAGCGGTGCACAGACCACGTCTTTAGGGCGGTCTCGGTAGTATACACAAGCATGTATATAATACGACGAGATGTGGGCTTACACCCCATCTCTCAGATTCTCGACAATGGTGTATCACCCTTTCTCGCTTATAGCTGTGTGATCTCCTGGCCCGGGGCCCGTATCTCTCCTACCTTGTCTGTAGGGTTATCAGCTATGTCGGCGCACACTAGGAATGCGGGGATGCCCCATCCATGTAGCCTCTGCGCTCACCGCTGGTTGGTGCCTTATGGCCTCGATTGTAGGCCTGTATGGATCCCCCTGAGCCCAGGGGTCGCACAGACAGTGAGTCTGTGTCATTTATCATGTATATATACTGGACTTGCTGAGCGCTATTGCCTCAGTTCTATTCATTGCATTCATACTATCGAGTAACACTCGTGTCGTATCCTGCTTAACAGCTACTACCTTTCGCCTAACCAGCAAAACCTTCAAGTATAACTAGTAAGTTGTTATCTTGTGTTATATGAATAGAACTCGCTTTCGCCCCCACCCTCTTTGAGGGTCTGGGATTTTTTCTTCTTAGGGGTTTTCGTCGCCGTCTGCGCACCCCTGCTCGCCGCCAGGCAGCGGGGTATCCTTAGTAGGCTCTGGGGGATTACCGCCTTCGGGCAAATAGCCGGACCGTAGGCTTAAGCGGAACCAGGGGACTGGCTGTCAAGCCTTTCCCCATATGTTGGGAATCGATGGCAACGGTGTAACTTCTTGACCGGGCCGGAGACGACCTTCTCGCCTATCTCCAGGCGTACAGGGGCCACTCTATTTAGAGTTGGGATGGTGGGCACGAGTTGCCCTGCCTAGAACCGCTGCCGATACGGCTTCAGAACGTTAGAGTTCTGGCCTTGGCACCCTCTAAGTCCCTCAGGGCATGGGTTTGGTTTAAACACTGGCAGCCACCTAACTGGAGTGAGGCGTGGGCACATGCGGGGTGTAATACCCCAAATCCTGCATTCCCAGGCGTCAAGGGAAGACGACCTGCTGTATCCCCCACCTGGTAGCGTGAGAGAGACGCAATCCAGTCGCCGACACTAACTCCGGTCGAGGGCGGAGCGCCCATTGACGCCGGAGGATAAGCGCACGACACATCAAGAAGCGACGATAAGCCCCGACAGAAGACCGCGTGAATTTCCACTAGAATAGCTTACTTAGACTTCTTTTTACGTAGTCATGCCGAAAGCACCACGTTTCACGGTTACCCCGAGAAACGCCGCTACGGGGGAGCGCGAGGAATGGCACATTGCCTCCTCTAAATCGCTCGAAGACCGCATCTCCGCGGTCACAGCCCCAAAGCGAGGAAAGTCCCAAAAGGGCAAAGACGTCTTCTACAGGAAGCCGAACCCTGACCCGGAGGAAATCCGAAGGGTCAACCACGAGGCCGCCCTCGACGACATCAGGCGGAAGAAGCTCGACAAGCTTCTCCGACAGAAGAAGAAGCTCGAGGCTCGGATCCAGAAACAATCACTGGATCAGCTGATCGCCGAGGCAGCCAGGAAGAGGGTTGAGGAAGAGAGAATGGTGAGGAGTCTTCGGGAGCGAATCCAGCCCCCCCAAAAGTCGCTGTTGGAGAGAGTGGAGGAGCTTAGGATGCCGGCCGAGTGGGTCGAGAAACGGGGTCTTCCGAACCCCAGGGACGTCCATTGCACGGAAAAGAAGTGGGACTGGTTCTTGGACGTCGACAAACAAATGAACGCCGCCCACCAGAACCTCTTCCGGCTATGGAAGGTTCCCGACGCAACCACCACGGCCCCCATCATAGCAAAATTCACCACCCTCATCACCGACTTCGACGATCTCTCCACACACCTGGAGCAAAGGGTCCGTCAGGACTCCATGAAGAACGAAGATCTCCGCCGCCTCAAAAAATATCTCAGAAGGGTGGAGCACGTTTTTGGAGACCTAGACGTGAAACAGCACGTTACGTACTTAAAGACACATTTAGTACATAGCGGTCTCAACTTCGACCTTGGCAAACCCCAGCTGTAGTAGATAGAAAGTCCTGAAAAGGCATTATCTTTGGTGCATGGCATTGATTGCGAAAAGTCCTGAAAAGGCACTTAAGTCCTGAAAAGGCACTTTTTTCTTGAATTATCGTTTAAGGAAGAAAATAACTCAAGCTGACGAATACTGTCCAGCAATGGTGTCATACACAATCGTCCAAGGCGCTTTGTACAACACCCACAAGGTGGCTACGGCCTACCGCCCCGCCGTCGGCAAGCACACGTGGCCCGGAGAGCAAACCTGCTTGATGGACTACCTGCGAGTCGTATTCGGCATCAGAGTTAGGGGGAGTGTCACCTCCTTCAACTCAATTCCGGCGCATGTGCGCCCTTTCCTGAACGTGAACCATACGGCGTACATCAAGTACTATGGGGAAGATTCGACTAGGAACCACATCTCGTGGTGGAGGTGGGACAACTACTGTACCGCCATCCCCCTGTCGGACCTCATAGTCCTGTACGGTGACGTCCACTGGTACTCGGAGGAAGAAGCATCGCCGCGCACGAGAGCCGCCAGGCTCTTCAACCCGGAAACACCCGCACACCGCGCAGTCATCACCCCTGAAGGCAGCGAGACCCCGCGACCGGAAGAAACGATCAACACGGAGCCCCTATTTGGGACGCTCCCCGATCTCCTCCCTTCCTATGAAAGGAGGACTCTGGAAATCGTCGTGCAGCCGGAAAGGAGCGAAAACGAATTAATGGGAAGGCTACAGCGCACTCTGGAAGTGGCCGCCTCAGACGAAGTTCTGCAGGTGGGAAAGGAAGCTTACAGAGAAGCGCTGTACCAAGCCAAGAACCACCTCTACAGCAACCTCGCGGCTTACAAAAGCCGGGTAGACACGGATATGGAAATGGTCTGGAATAAGACCAACCAAATTCGGAGTCATAACCAGGTGCTTCAGAACAGAATCGAAGCACTAGAGGAAGCGGAGAGTTTGCGGCAACAATTGGATACCCTTTCCGAAAATCGGTTCGTCCGCATAGAAAAAGACATCGCAGTACTGCAAAAGCGTCCGGCAGTCCCAACCGTGGGACCCAGCGGTGCCCAGGTCACGGCACTAATTAATAGAATTGACCAACTCGAAGCGGAGTTAACCGCTCTAAAAAACGCACCGGCAGCCGCGGCAGCAGCAGCCACAACGGTCAACTTCCAACAGACCAAACCGACTCAGCCGCCCAAATTCTCGGGCCCCAAGGATTCCATCTCATCGAAAGAGTGGATCCAAAAAATGGGCATGTATTTCGCAGACGCCAAGGTGACCCTTGAGGAGGACAAGGTTCGCCAAGCCCTGCTACGGCTTACGGGCGAGGCCTACCAATACATGTCACCGGTAGTTGATAAAATCGCCGCCGGACAAACCTCGGGGCACACCTGGAAAACGTTTGCGGAAACGATCGAGAAGGTGTACGGCAAAAAGACGGACAAGGAGATTGCCGAAAAAGAGATTGAAGGGTACTTCGGAGACGAAGGGAAAAAGAAGCTCCAATCGGACTTCTTCTCTTGGGCACAGAAGCTCAGGACCCTGGCTCGCCTGGCCGAGACTGACAACAAAACATTGTTCAGTCACATCAAACGGATCCTTCCGGAAAAGGTGCGAGAAACCCTCGCTACCTTGGAATCGGTGCCTGGCTTCACAATGCCGACCGACTGGGAGGTATACCTCGATATGGCCATTGACCTCTACAAGAGGCAATACCCGGATAAACTCAAAGGCAAGATCTTTGAGGAAGAAAAGAAGAAGGAGTCGTCGGGGTCTGGCAAGACCGCCGACAAAGCTACGTCGAAGCCTGCCAAGGCTGATGACAAAGGCAAAGGCAAGGCAAAGGAAACCGGCTCTTACGGGAAGGACTGTCGCAAGCACCCCGGACAACACAAGTGGGGCGACTGTCCTGAAAACCCTAAGAACAAGCCGAAGGAAGCCAAGCCGGCCAGTAGTGGAAGCGGAACGACGAAGCCGACAGGCTCGTCGAGCGGAACGCAACAGTCGGGCCAGAAGAAATTGGACCCGAAAAAGAAATACAAGGTCCGAATTGTCAGCACCCAGGAACTAGTGACTGACGACGAAGATGAGTCCCCCCAAGCCACCGTAGGGACCATCCGGACCAACGTTCCGAAGCAACCAGAGGTGGTTCCTCTGGCCCCCACTACGCGCATCAGCGATGAGGAGAAAAGCGGGAGCCCGGTGCGATCGGCAGAAAGCACCAGCCCCGTCCAGACCCAGTCGACTGGTTCGACTTCGACTGCGCCTACACCGTCGGGCGACTCCATCAGGACACATCTGCCCTGGCTTCGCAAGCGGATAGCCGACTCCGCAAACACCCTGGGCATCTACGGAAGCTCTGCCTCGGGTTTTCCCACCGAGCACATGTGATGACCTGCCCACTTGTGCTCCCATGTAATTTTAATCCCGTACCCGCTGTAAAGAGTGTATTCGAGTCAATGTATCATATTTTTGGCAACGATGCGCGCGACTTCGCTCGATCATTCCGTGTCGAAGTAACACTCTGGGTATATGGGCAAAAAGTGCAGGCTCTGGCGTTAATCGACAGCGGTGCAACCATATCGGTCATATCACAACGATTGGTCGATAAACATAAGCTGGTCACCGACAAACTAGCGTTTCCCATTACGGTTACAAACGCAGACGGAACAGAAAACGTCGCCGGCCGCTTAACGCAATCAGTAAAAGCATTCATGCAACATGGCACACACAAGGAAAAAATAGGTCTGACGGTCATGCACCTAGAACCAGACCTAATCCTTGGCTATGACTGGTTGCGTCTCCACAATCCTACCTTTGATTGGAGGAAAGGAGAAATGGAATATGCACGCTGTACACACGACCAACCCTACGCCAGAAAAAAGGGCAACCGCCCTTCTGAGGAGGAAGCAGTTGAACTCCCAGAAAAGGAAATCATCGAAGTAAATTCGATTTGGGACACTCCCGTGGACATATTAGGAGAGGAGGACCCCGAAAATCCTTTGATCGCTTGGGTGGCAACCCTTGACGACGAAGAAATGAACCTGCTGACACAGTTGGTAGCCGAGGTACTTGACAAAGACCTCGACGAAGCAGACGACCGTGAGGAAAACACACCACCGATTGACATTGAAAAATGGCGATCGTTAGTGCCCGAACAATACCAAGAGTATGGGCCAACGGTGTTCTCACAAAAGGCGTCAGAGAGGATGCCGGAACGGAAGCCCTGGGATCACGCCATAGTGCTTGAACCAGATGCGCAGCTTCCTCCTCCGGTAAAACCATACAAAATGTCTCCCCAAGAACGTAATAGCTTGGATGAGTGGATAGACACCGAACTACGGAAGGGTTACATTCGACCGTCCGAAAGTCCGATGGCATCTCCGGTCTTCTTCGTCCATAAAAAGGATGGAGGACTGCGGATGGTTGTCGATTACAGGAGGCTAAACGAAATAACCGTGAAAAATCGTTATCCGATACCTCGGATCGATGACCTAATCGATCAATTATCCCATGCGACCATCTTCACCAAAATAGACCTTAGATGGGGATATAACAATGTCCGCATCAAGGAAGGTGATGAATGGAAGACGGCATTTATTACACACCGTGGACTATACGAGGCAACGGTAATGTATTTCGGTTTCTGCAATGCCCCCGCAACGTTCCAAGCGATGATGAATTCTATCCTCGCACCGTTCATTCGAACCGGCAAGGTGGTTGTCTACTTAGACGACATCTTGATCTTCGGGAATGATATGGAGGAACATCGGCGACTTACCAAAGGGGTTCTCCAAACCCTGAAGGACTCGGACTTGTATGCGAAATCCGAAAAGTGCTTTTTCGAACAGTCTTCCATCGAATACCTAGGAATGATCATTTCCGACATTAACATCATGATGGATCCGAAGAAGTACGCCGGAGTTCAGGACTGGCCTAGACCTACTAAGGTCAAAGAGGTTCAAGCTTTCCTTGGATTTGCCAATTTCTACAGGCGATTCATAGAAGGCTTCTCAAAAATAGCCAAACCACTCACCATGCTGACCAAAAAGTCAGAAGCTTGGCATTGGGACGCCGAGCAGGAAAATGCCTTCCAAACCCTAAAGGAAGCATTTACCAAAGCGCCCGTGCTTCGAATTCCGTCGCACGATCAGCCTTTCCGCGTAGAAACAGATGCGTCAGACTTCGCTACCGGAGCAGTACTATCTCAGTTAGATCCTTGTTACGATCCGTATGAATCCGTATATTTTGACGCCTCACTGGAGAGGAGGACTTAGCGTTCAACCGCTGTATTAACCGATTATTCTTAGGGTCCCTGCTCAACCACCGACCCTCGTTTCATGTACAACAACCCTACGCCCCTAGTCTCATAGCGTATCAGGTTCTAGGTGATATCTGTTGTATATCTACAGAGCTTCTACGTTTCAGCCATTGTTGCGCTCAACCGCAGCGTTTCGGCTTAGTTATCGTAGCGTACTAACCTTATGGACTTAGTGGTAGCAGTACCAAGGACACTATGACCCCGATTACAGAATCGTAGTATAAAGACCCTGTTGTAAATACTGGTCGAGTTCCTCAGCTCGACCTTGTTGAATTACAAGGATCCTATACTCGTTCTCAAAGGACTTAAGCAATTAAGTCTGCAGCCAGTATATCGACGCTCGACTCTGCTGAGTCCGACGAGTAGTGCGCTACTCGATACGCTGAGTAACTCGACTTAGCATCCCAGCTGAACGGATATTCGATCCGTAACAGAAGGTCGAGCTCTTAACAGACTCACTTACCAAGAGTGCAAGTCCATGCAACGCTTTGACCTGGATCTCCCGAACCGGTTGATCCATCTGCTCCCCGAAGAATACAGACGCATCTACTACGAAGACAAACTCGAGTGGAGAAATCCCCCCGCAGGGTTCTTTACGAAAGGAGGGTATCTCACCGTCCCGACTCCAGACAGACTTGTTCCCTCGTGGGTACAGTTACCCCCATCCTCGAACGACCCCTGGGAGCAGACGCGCGCCGCTTTTGAACGCTTCGGAAACGTCACAAATTTGATGACACCGACCATCACCATATCTCGAACAGGCGATGGACAACTCGGAGGACAGACAACGAACCCCAACCCTGCAGGAGGAAGCATGGGTCTGGGAGGTACAACCTTGGGCGGAAGTGCTGTTCCGGGAAGCAGCGGCACGAGCCAGGGCGCAGGGGGAGTGGCCAATATCCCTCCGCCAGTTAATAATCCGCTACCTGGAAATCCTAGCGGAACAAACCCCACCGGACCAGGAGCGTCTGGAGGAGGAGGAATTCCTGGAGGGGGAGGTCCCCCCGGGGGCGGAGGTCCCCCGGGCGGCACCGGTAATCCAGCAGGCGGCGCAGGAGGCAATCCAGGAGGACCGCCAGGCGGAGGAGGAGGACCACCAGGCGGAGGAGGCCCCCCAGGCGGAGGGAACCCCGCGGGATGGGGCGGGCAGTTCGCCCCACCAGGGCGAGGGAACCGCATAAAGCTCGCCACCCCCGAACCCTTCAAGGGAGAACGAAAGAAGCTACAACGCTTCAAGAATGATTGCAACACATGGTTCACCATGTTCGCGACAGACTATCAGACCGACGATCAGAAAATCCTCTTCATCATGTCCTACATTCGAGGAAGCGACCGAGTAGACCAATGGAAGGAGAACTACTACGCCAAGCACACAGATCTGGCGACAGGAGCATTCGTCCTCCCCACGCTACTCCAGTTCAGTGCAGAATTCGACGCCGCATTCGAGCCCATCGAAGAGAAACAGAAAACCAATGACGATCTCTTCGACCTCAGGCAGGAGAAGAAGAACATCGACGACTTCAATATTGAATTCGATAACCTCGTAGGGAAAACGGGACTGGACCGACAACAGTGCAACCCACTCCTCGTCACCTTGTACAAGAGAGCCATCCGACCCGCACTCGTTACGCATATCATAAATATTGTTCCCCCCGTCGTAACCCTCACGGACTGGATGAAGCAAGCATCCATCAACGAGAACAATTATAACACGTTCATCAAAGGACGAGGAGACCCCAAGAAGAAACCCCAGTGGCGACCCAAGGGACCTAGCTCCCCAGCCACACCGACTCCCGTGAAAGACCCGAACGCAATGGACGTTGACCGAATGTCCACAGAAGAGCGACGCAAGCTCCAAACTGAGGGGCGGTGCTTCAATTGTAAGGAGAAGGGCCACCTCTCCAGCAACTGCCCAAAGCGAAAGAAGAAGTCTCCTGCGAAGGGCAAAGCTCGAAAGGTAGAGGCCGTAGAGGAGGGGAACCCCGCCGCCCACACGGAAGAAGAAGACACCGAGGACGAGGACGATGGAGCCACCGCAGTGGAAGAAGCAGTTAACGCGATCAGGATTCTCAAAGCTAAGAACCCCTCGTTCCTTGCCCAGATTCTCGATGACCAGGATTTCGAATAGGGAGGAAGCGCACGGTCTTACCTCCCGAAAGCGCAGCTCATGTAATTACCTCGTATGAACGCGACCGGTCGCTGTTTATCCCCGTAACCCTGAAGCTGCAGAAAGCCGTGAAAGTAAACGCCCTCATCGACTCGGGAGCCATGTCCTCCCTGATCCATTCAAAACTCGTCATTCGACACCGAATCGTGACTCGACCTCTAAGAAACCCAATCACCGTCCGGAACGTCGATGGAACCACCAACAAGGACGGACAGGTAGATCGGGAAGTCTACCTCCCCATCAAATACGGAGGAAAGGAACGAAAAGTCCGCTTCCTCGTAGGAAACATCGGAAAAGAAGAAGTAATCCTCGGATACAATTGGTTGAAAAAGGAGAGCCCTGTCATCGATTGGGCAACAGGGAAGGTCGATATCGCCCCTGACAAACCAACAGAAAAAGCCCGAACGACCGACGCCATAATCCAACTCGACACTGTCAAAATGACAGTAGCCCCCGAGGGGAAGCTCCCAACGCGGGGAACCGACGGTGCCATTGGATACGACCTATACGCCTCAAAGGATGAGGAAATCACCCCTGGGGGATGGAAGGCGATCCCCACCGGGGTTCGGATGGAGATCCCGAAAGGATCTTACGGGAGGATAGCCTCACGATCGGGCCTCACGCTCAAACATGGGCTCACGGTTGGGGCAGGAGTGATCGATCCTGACTATCGCGGAGAAGTCAAAGTCATCCTGTTCAACCAATCGACGACACCTCATCGTATCATTCCCGGAATGCGCATTGCGCAAATAATATTTGAACAAGCCCTCACCCCCGAAGTAGTCCAGGTAGAGGAGCTCGATGAAACAAAGAGAGGGGATGCGGGCTTCGGCTCCACCGACACTCGGCAGCCAGTGGAGGATCCCATCTCAGACGAAGAATACCAACTACTCAGGAGATTTGTCCGGACCAAGAAACTGGTCGCCCCTAGAACCAGGAACCCAAGGCGATTCCGGCAGGAAAGCGCAGCCCTATCCCGCATACGCAAGGTAATGACGAAATCCCAGAAACTCTCCGAGACAGAGAAAAGGGGGCCCACAGAGGACGCCCTCCCCGAACACCTGAAAGACTTCGCACACGTCTTCAGCAAGAAAGCCGCAGCCGCGTTTCCCCCTTCGAGACCGTGGGACCATGCTATCGAACTAAAACCTGACTTCGTACCCCGGGACTGCAAGGTATACTCGCTGTCCCCCAGAGAACAAAAAGCCATGGACGAATTTCTGGCAGAAAATCTCGCCAAGGGATTCATCCGACCATCGAAGTCCCCCATGGCGTCCCCCGCCTTCTTCGTCCCAAAGAAAGACGGAGGGCTAAGGCCCTGCCAGGACTACCGATACCTAAACGAAGGAACGGTTAAGAACGCTTATCCACTACCCCTGATATCCGAACTCATCGAGAAGCTAAGAGGGGCAAAGGTGTTCACCAAAATGGACCTGCGAGCAGGATATAACAACGTACGGATCCGAGAAGGCGATCAATGGAAGGGCGCATTCAAAACCAATGCTGGCCTCTACGAACCAACAGTAATGTTCTTTGGGATGTGCAATTCACCAGCAACGTTCCAGGCCATGATGAACGAGATACTAAAAGAGGAAATTGCGGAAGGGTGGGTATTAGTCTACATGGACGACATCCTCATCTTCTCTCCAGACCAAACGACCCACAGAGAGCGAGAGCGACGAGTCCTGCAAAAGCTGGCTGAAGAAAAGCTATTCGTGAAGCCCGAGAAATGCGCGTTCGGGGTAGAGAGGGTAGAGTTCCTTGGACTCGTAATCGCCCCCGGCCAAATCCAGATGGACCCCGCCAAGCTCAAAGGGATCCGCGACTGGCCACCCCCGCGAAATGTCAAAGGAGTCCGCTCCTTCTTAGGGTTCGCGAACTTCTACAGAAAGTTCATCGACCACTATTCCGCGCACGCGCGACCGCTCATCGACCTCACAAAAACGGCAACGGGCACAGGGTTCAAGTGGACAGAACAAGAAAGCGAGGCGTTCGAATTCTTAAAAAGTCAGTTCGTAACAGCCCCCGCGCTGCTCCTCCCCGACAAAGAAAAACCCTTTATCCTGGAAACCGACGCCTCCCAGTTCGCCCTCGGAGCAGTGCTCAAACAAAAAGACGATAACGGAAACGAGCGACCAGTGGGCTATCTATCACAGTCCCTCACCCCGGCCGAACGAAATTACGAAATCTACGATCGAGAACTCCTAGGAGTGGTTCGCGCGCTGGAAGAATGGCGCCACCTTCTAGAAGGGGGTCCACATCAGATCCTGATCAGGAGCGATCACCAGAACCTTACGTATTGGCGAAGCGCCCAGAGATTGAATCGGAGGCAAGCGAGATGGCACCTGTTACTATCTCAATTCGACATACGGCTACAGCACGTCCCAGGAAAGAAGTTGGTAATGGCAGACACCCTCTCGCGCCTCATGAATTTGGACAGCTCCGACCACGACAACGAAGACATTCTGATGCTGCCCGATACCCTATTCATTCACGCAATCGAAATCCCGATCATTGATCGGATCAAGATCGCGAAGTCCTTCGATCCGATCGCGGAACAGGGACTCCGCGCCCTTGAACAAGGGGAACAGCCTCCTTTAAGGACAGTAATGGAAGACTGGCAGTACACCGAAGGGGTCCTCTTGTATAAGGGGCGGATGTACGTGCCAAGGGACCCGGGCCTGAGAAAGGACGTTATCTCAAGATATCACGACCCAATAGCGGCAGGTCACCCCGGAATTTGGGGAACGACCCTGAAGGTGCAAGAGCACTTCTGGTGGCCCGACCTGCGAAAAACTGTGGCCGAATATGTCAAAGGCTGCGCCATCTGTCAGCAGATGAAACCCGACCGACATCCGACAAAGGCGCCGCTGCAACCGATTCCGACCCGAAAAGACGC
The DNA here is from genome assembly GCA_029448655.1 of Wolfiporia cocos. Classification (NCBI taxonomy): domain Eukaryota; kingdom Fungi; phylum Basidiomycota; class Agaricomycetes; order Polyporales; family Phaeolaceae; genus Wolfiporia; species Wolfiporia cocos. The sequence continues at coordinate 561,047 of JACCLO010000008.1, read as the reverse complement.
ACTCCCCTTCTCACAATGCTCAGTGGACTTCATCACCGACCTCCCCCGGGTAGGGAAATATGATTCGGTTATGGTCATTGTCGATCATGGGCTGTCAAAGGCGATATCCCTGACCCCATGCGATAAGACCATCACCAGCGAAGGAGCCGCCGACATATTCCACCGGAAAATCTACTCGAAGTACGGGCTCCCTAGGAAAATCATCTCGGACCGAGGCCCCCAGTTCACCTCGAAGTTTTTCCAAGCTCTCTGCAAGCTTCTAGGGATCGACTCCGCCCTGAGTACGGCGTATCACCCCCAAACCGACGGACAGACTGAGCGAATGAACCAACAAATAGAAGTCTACCTGCGTATCTACTGCATGAGCGACCCGTACCTCTGGGCCGCCAGACTCCCAGATGTAGAATTTGCCCACAACACGCGCAGGACCGAAAGAGGTTTGGCCCCCACCGAAGTCATCATGGGGTATATTCCCCGGGGATTGCCCGAAGAAGACAACCCGACATCGGTACCAGCCGCGGGAGAGAGGCTGAAAAGCATCAAAGAGGCAAGGGAGAAGGCTATCGCCGCGCACGAACTAGCCCAAAAACGAATGGCCGGACGGACCCTGCGCGATTTGCCTAAGCTTAGCAAGGGAGACAAGGTGTGGCTTGATGCCAAGAACCTCCACCTCCCGTACGAATCACGGAAGCTCGCTCCAAAAAGGGAGGGGCCGTTCACCATCGCCGAGAAGCTCGGGGCCGTCTCGTACAGGCTGGCTCTGCCCCCGCGGTGGAAGATACACCCGGTCTTCCATGCCTCGCTACTGAAACCGTTCAATGAGACAAGGGTGCACGGGCCCAATTACACGAAACCACCCCCGGACCTGGTCGAAGGGCACAAAGAGTACGAGGTCGATTCTATCCTAAACCAAAGGCAACATCGAGGGAAAAGGCAGTATTTGGTCCATTGGAAGGGCTACCCAACCGCTGACGACTCGTGGGAAGACGCAACGAACTTGAAGAATTCCCCCGACCTCCTGGAGGACTACAAAAGTCGGCGGAGGGGGAGCAGAACCCGCCAGGTCGAAGAAGTAACATGTCGACGCCTCCGCCTAGCCAACCCGACCGTCCCAGGGCGCCGACGCTGCGTCGGTCCCTCGCCGTCCGCATGGGATATCAGACAGGCAGGTGTTATGGGTGTTCCGAGGAGGCCCACCTCCGCACCCGCCATGCGCTCACCTGGCACAGGTCCGACGTTCCCCCCGGAGGTCATCCAACCCCCTGGACCGATCGATTTGAGCTCGTACAGGAGCTCACCGCCATCTACGACAGCTATCAAGACGTCACCGAGCGGCTTGTCCAACTCGAATGGACAGTCCGCTGGCAGAGACAGCAGCTTGGGCGGAACATCGATCAGTGGATCGACCACCTCGGGGCGTCGACGCCATCGCGAATCCGGAGAGAGTTCAACCAAGGAGAAGAAGGCCCGCGTCGCCCGCCCCGTCAGCGAAGCCCCGTCCCTCCAATGCCCTCCTGGCTACTCGACGACGATGAATTGGCTCGAATTGCAGAACCGTACGATTTTATGGAATACCGCTCTCTGGTACCTGACCACGCTCCCCCTGAGACCTCCGCCGCAGGAGCTCGACCTGGAGAACCGGAGAGCCCTGCTCCTCATCCACGAAGCCGCGAACGACGCCCAGTTCGAGAGGGGCCGAGCAGCGCTAGGATTGCCACCCCGCCGCTCACTGCCCCAGCTGACGACGAAGCTGGTCGACGATCTCCGTCAGTTGAGGTCATCAGCCGAGAGGAGTTCGAGCGGGGTCGCGACGCCTGGAACGACCCCCTTCTCAGTCTACCTAGATGGCTCCGGGAGCGCATCTGGGTCCACCACCACCACCAGCGGTACGAATCCGGCGACTATCTCCGCGACGTCCCCTCCGCTCGATCCCCGCCCAGGCCATCTCAGGCAGAGCCCTGTCGAAGCTGTGGCAGCCCTTACCACTGGATCCTCGACTGCCCCGACTACCGCTGCCCCACGTGTCGGGTATCCCAGCCCGGACATCGACGAGGGGAATGCGCGCCCTACCAGCTCTGGGTCCCTCCCGCCACGCCTCCTCTCCCCGATGGAGATGCAGGGTATAACGACCCCGACCCCGAGGCCCTTTGAGTGGCCGTGATGCTTGGATTTCATCGAGGGCGATGACGGCTTAGGAGGGGGGTGATGTTACGATCCGTATGAATCCGTATATTTTGACGCCTCACTGGAGAGGAGGACTTAGCGTTCAACCGCTGTATTGACCGATTATTCTTAGGGTCCCTGCTCAACCACCGACCCTCGTTTCATGTACAACAACCCTACGCCCCTAGTCTCATAGCGTATCAGGTTCTAGGTGATATCTGTTGTATATCTACAGAGCTTCTACGTTTCAGCCATTGTTGCGCTCAACCGCAGCGTTTCGGCTTAGTTATCGTAGCGTACTAACCTTATGGACTTAGTGGTAGCAGTACCAAGGACACTATGACCCCGATTACAGAATCGTAGTATAAAGACCCTGTTGTAAATACTGGTCGAGTTCCTCAGCTCGACCTTGTTGAATTACAAGGATCCTATACTCGTTCTCAAAGGACTTAAGCAATTAAGTCTGCAGCCAGTATATCGACGCTCGACTCTGCTGAGTCCGACGAGTAGTGCGCTACTCGATACGCTGAGTAACTCGACTTAGCATCCCAGCTGAACGGATATTCGATCCGTAACAATCCTACGGATAGAAAATTCCACCCCGTGGCGTACTATAGCAAGTCGCTAAGCGCCCCGGAAAGGAACTACGAGATCTACGACAAGGAAATGTTGGCTGTCATCAGGGCTCTAGAGGAGTGGCGACACTACCTAGAGGGACACCCAGAAAAATTCGAGATATGGTCGGATCATCTAAACCTGACCTATTTCAAAACGGCGCAAAAACTGACGAGACGACAAGCCCGTTGGGCACTGTACCTCTCACGCTTCAACTTCCAAATGAAGCACAAACCTGGCAAAACAATGCTAACCGCGGATCCTCTGTCCAGGCGGCCAGACCATGAGGAGGGGGTGGATCTTGATAATCGCGACCAGGTTCTTCTGAAACCTGAGTGGTTCGAGCAAGAGTACATGGCAATGGCTCTTGATACCTCCCATGCTGCCCCACAATCGGAAGACGAATCGATACTCCGAGAGATTCGCAAAGCGTTGCTAGACGACAAGGTCACAAAAGACTACAAGGAGCTGCTCTCATCCGGCCCTCGTGAATTCAAAAAAGACCTATCAGAATGGAACTACGAAGGAGGGTTACTCCTCCGAAGAGGCAAAGTCTACGTTCCAGCTACACCAGCGGATATCAGACGGCAAGTGGTCGAGCATCATCACGATCACAAGTCAGCTGGGCATTTCGGATGCTACAAAACGTACGAATTGCTAAGCCGCAACTATTGGTGGCCCGGAATGTTCGTTTACGTCAAAAAATACGTAGACGGATGTGACACATGCCAACGTATGAAGAACCACCCGCAGAAGCCGTACGGCCCCCTGCAACCCTTACCGGTGCCGTCAGGCCCGTGGGAAGTGGTGACAATAGACCTGATTACTCAGCTACCCCCATTGGGAATGCATGACGCGATCATGGTCGTGGTGGATTGGTTGACCAAAAGAGCAAGGTTTTTCCCAATAGAAAATACCTTCTCAACGAAAGACCTAGCTACGATACTCTATCAAAAGGTATATCCCTTACACGGATTACCGAAACAGATAGTATCGGACAGAGGGACACAATTCGCCTCAAAACTATTTGGTGAATGGTGCACCCTGCTGGGAATTCAAAGGTCGATGACTACTGCGTACCATCCGCAGGCAGACGGACAAACCGAACGAGTGAATCAAATACTCGAACAGTATCTACGGTGCTACATCAATACGTACCAAAAAGATAACTGGTCGGAGTTCCTGCCAACAGCGGAATTTGCGTACAATAATGCAGCCAGCGAAACTACCAAGGAATCTCCATTCCTGGTGGAATTAGGTCGTCATCCTATTGCAGGACCAAGCAGTTTCGAACCAAGTCGAAATAAAGACTTAGTAGAAATTGCGAACACACGGTTCTCTGCACAAGAGAAGGCTAAGGCGGCAATGAAAATTGCAGCCGAAAGATGGTCCTGGTACTATGACCAAAAGAAGCAAGTCGTCCCCTTCAAAGTGGGTGACAAAGTACTCGTGGACGTGCGGAGTTGGCAAGACACAGAAAGAAGTCTAGCTCCCCGCTACATCGGCCCATTCCGAATCACGGAAAAATTGGGACTGGTAACGTTCAAGGTGTACATGGATGCACAATATAGGGCTTACCACCCTGTATTCCATGCTTCAAAACTGGTTATGTACAAGGAATCAACCATCGAAGGTCAGAAAAGTCATCCTCCTGCGGCTGACAAGCCAACGGAAATGGAAGACCCGGAAGAATGGGAAGTGGAAGCCATTCTCGACCATCGTAACCGACGTGGCCGGTGGGAATACCTTATCCATTGGAAAGGCACCGGACCTGCGGAAGACACGTGGGAAATCGAGGAACATTTGGCTAACGCTAAGGAGATATTGGACGAGTACAAGGCAAAATATTCAGCCCTTAGTACCGACCCAAATCAACCTCTTCGTCGATCAACTAGACTCGGCGGAACACGGCAGACAATAGCCGTCTTCGACCCTGACTCACCAGATTGGGATTCAGACACGTGTGTCTGGCCTGACGACTGGCCCCAATATCGAGACGATGTTGATCCTACACAACCGAAAGTGTACTACAAGCGCGACCCCTTTACGGGGCAATGGGTACATTCCAATGTTGAGTTCAACGAAGACTTAGAAATCGAAGTAGGAGTCAATGGCCAACTACCGACCAGGGGAACAACTGATGCGATCGGCTATGATCTATATGCCGCGCAGGATATCCTAATCAATTCATGGAAATCCGCTTCGGTCCCCACCGATATCCGTATCAAAGTTCCTTATGGGACATACGGTCGGATAGCGCCAAGGTCCGCACTTGCGAAAAAGGGCATTGACGTCCTCGCAGGTGTAATAGACCATGACTACCGCGGAGAAGTCTTTGTCATGTTGATGAACCTCACTGGAGACCCGTACCAAGTAAAGAAAGGCGACAGAATTGCTCAACTAATCTGCGAAGTAGCAATCACGCCCGAAATACAGGAATCCATGACCAAGGAGAAGTTCGAGAAAGAAATACGACCTCACCTACATGGAAGTGGACCCTACAACGAGCAGTTCAACAAGCCAACCAAGCGCGGTACACAAGGTTTTGGATCGACAGGACGATAAAAGTGGAAAAATCGTAAAGACTAACCCTTTAATGGGCTCTAGCACAATCTCTACTCTCAATGGGGTCGTTGAAATCTAAGGGGGGGGGTAATGTCACAAGAATTCTCCTAGTTTCCCTATATTTCTTACTATTTTTCCGGCAATTCTACGAATTATCTACGACTTTCTAGACCAATAACTGGCTTATCTGGTTCATAAGTTAACGGTTACATACGTGCCGAATGATGGCCGTGTTATCTCCCGTAACAACGGTCTTATCTTATCACTAGTAGTTACCATCAGTCACATGTCTAGTTTCAGCCAATCGGACATGCCGTCCGGAAGCAGTCAGCATATAAACGTCAGCGGACCGGGCTTTGGTCACGCCCCGTCTTTGTAATGACAAGAGCGCAAAACGCCATTCGTGCGGCCTACGCCGCCTTCCTATATCCCGGTTTTGATCGGTATATGTATTTACCGTATATTACTAAGTACTTAGGTATCTGGGGACTTGTACATACGAATACGGACACTAGTATTATCTAATTAGACTGTTAGGGGTCTTATTTATCATGTATATATACTGGACTTGCTGAGCGCTATTGCCTCAGTTCTATTCATTGCATTCATACTATCGAGTAACACTCGTGTCGTATCCTGCTTAACAGCTACTACCTTTCGCCTAACCAGCAAAACCTTCAAGTATAACTAGTAAGTTGTTATCTTGTGTTAACCCACCGAGGACTATGACCTCCGCCCATTCAGCATTGCCATGCTTGTCAAGGATGTTATGGTTTTTTTTTTTGATTTTCTGCAAACACTAGTGGAACTCACCATTGGGTGGATACGATACAGGGACTTGTCACATGAACTGACTCCCCTGGCCACTCATGATAGCACTGGGCACAACCCCAGTTGTACTAGTGCAAAATATGTGTTTCAACTCTGACAGATTTAACTCTGTCTTTGATTTCATAACTTATCATTTTATGATTGACAGATGGTGTTCAACCACCATATCATTCCCATTTTTCATCTCAGATATATCACTACATACTTATCAAACATTTCATACTATAGCATAGATAGTATTGGTGACATCTGGGACTGGCTAGACCCATAATACTCCAATGTTGTATAAGAACCGATGTACTCACCATCAAGGCTCTCCAGCTCGACCTTGTTGTATAAACAAGAAGTCTTATACTCATTCTCAAACATAGGATACTATGCTCAGTATTCACTGAGCTCCTGAACTGACTAAGTACTTGAAGGGCACAATTGACTTCTCAGACTTAGGCAAGTCTTATATCCTCTAAGACTTGCAACTGAACCAGATAATATCCTCTAATGTGTATTGGATATTGAACAAACCCCCAGGTCTTTGACTTAGGACCTGAAGGCTTATTACAGAAATATTTGCCTTGCACTCGTCTCTATGACTATGTGCAGAAGAACAATTATATTCATGACTCGAATATACAAATGGGTATATGACCCATAACAAAGGACCTCATCAAGACTGGTGGGTGGCTGATTATCAGAGGTGAGCATCCAAGTCACACCCTGTGTCATGCATCACTTTGGATGACTGCTTTCTGCTGCCTGCTCATCGCATACACCCATACCTTTCAGTGACAGTAGATGATGGTTCAGGTCAACCGGCTTGTACCAACCCCTAATGGTTCAGGTCAGCCAGTCATCAGCCCATGCCCTAACTGTTAGGCCTACTGTCAGGTGGGCCCATGTCTTCTGCGACCAGACAGTAGTGACAGTTGTGGATGGGCCCACCACTGCCATGACCAGATGATTATGATGGTTGTGAGTGGGTCCACCAATGCTGCGATCAGAAAGTTGTGATGGTCACGGGTCAGCCTACAACTGCCATAACTTGACGGTTGTGACAGTTGTGGGTGGGCCCACCACTGCCATGACTGGATGGTAGCAACAGTCATGGGTCGGCCCACAACTTCTGCGACTAGATGGTTATGACGGTCACAGGTGGGCCCATGACTGCCACAACCTGACAGTTGTGACAGTTGTGGGTCAGCCCATGACTGCCATGACCAGACAATTATGATGGTCATGGGTGGGCTCACGACTGCCACAACTTGATGGCTGTGACAGCTGTGGGTGGGCCCACCAGCACTGCAACCAGATGGGTGTTGCTGGTATGACAGTTGCAGGTGGGACCATGACTGCTGCAATCTGACAGTTGTGGGCACTGGTAGAAGCTGACAATGGGATTGTGTGGTGGGCATTTGAAATTGTGCCATGGACTTGCCAGCTTTCTTCCTGGGGGGGCCTGTCTCTGTACAAGGGCTTATCTCTGTATGGAAGCCCACCATATTTTCCCTTCCAGTTGGTTGTCATCATCTGTATTGGTACTCCAGTAGTCAATATTGCAGCTGTCAAAGCAGAATACCTCTTGCTCATCTGGACAGTCATTCAAGACCTCAGATCATGTTGTACTTGGCCCTTCATTATTTGCAACACTGTCCTGCTTATTTATTTTCCTCTTTGATTTTCCTGGGAAGCAGCACTCCAGCATGGGCCCCTTGCCTTGCTCCAGATCATTTTCTGAGGACCTACTTGGGTGCATTGCATTCATGCCAGAAATTACATAGGCATTCACATGAAATGCAGTCAAGTGATATGGTTCCTTGAGGTATCCATTTGTTAGCAAGTGCACACAGAGCCACTCTGTGTCCTGTGGTTGTCCCATCATAATATCCAGTTATGTAAGAATTTCAGCAGCATTAATACAGTGTACTCACCTCCTTTAACAGGTCCACCTTGCCACCAGCAATGGTGTTGAGGTCTGCACAATCACAGTATGTCATGAGTGCTTCTGTCAAAATGAAAAGGAAACATGCATATAAAGTATGAAATGGTGGATCACACATCACAGGACACCCTTGTTGATTCCAAAGCCACATGCTAGCAAGGATCATTAGCACAAGTGCATCTCATTGTCACAGATTTTCTGGCTAGCGCCCTGAAAAGTGCGAGCGCCGGGAATCTGCCCTCTTCATGGGTCGAACGCAGAGACTGAGGTGCACGAGGTCATGTGACTCATAGATTAGACAAGAGAGCTGTTGTAGATAGGGTATCGGACCGTCCTCCCCGCCTGGTCCGCTCATGTGCTTGTAGGTGATGCCATTATGGCATGCTAAGGTGTAGTCATGCACGGCCCCCTTTAGGGTGGGCCACGGCTGCTTAGTTACATCAGAGCCTACATGTATATATAGTACGTTGACTTGGGGCTTACTCCCCAGTCTTTGGATTCTCAGCAATGGGAACACCTCCCCTTACTTGATCACTACCTGGTGTGCTGCCTGACTCTGCCTCATCTATGTCTGAGCACTAAGTGTTGTACCCTGTACCTTGCGTGGAAGGTACCTTTGAGGGATAGGATAGGGATTGATGGTATGCCAGACAAGTCTGTGTCACTCATGCACCAGTGTGTCTATCTACTTGTGATTTCACAGACAACTTTGAGGTCTCCCCTGCTCCATTGCTTGTACAAGGCCTCCTTGTGACTTTCTCTGATGACAGAGTGGTACATGCCAGTCTTGATTCTGTGCTCACTCATGAGGTTCAGCTCTTGAGCAACTGTCTCTGCATCCTGCCATCAGACTTGGGGATCTCCCTCATGGCTACTGATCACAGAGACAGACAAAGGAATATTCCATTTAGTTTGTTATTCACACATCCAAGACTATATAGTACATCTACAAGCCCTCTACTCTACTTGCTCTTCCACAGCCTGCTGCAAACCGAGTTGTAATAGGAGGAGGAGGAGACATCAGTCATATGATACAGATTGTCAACATTTCCCTGCACTCTGTCCAGAAGGCTGCATCCAGCAGCTTCTTCATCTCGATGATTGATGAGAATTATCCAGGGATATTTGCAGAAATAACTCACCAGACTCAGCTGCAAAGCAGACACATTTAATGCTCGATTTAGAGGTACCTTGTATATCGTCACCATCCAAGCCCATGGACAAATCAACAGCCCATGTGTTCTGCTTTGGTGTTTTGTGAGGCTGGTGCAATGCAGATTTTCTGGCTACTGGAACTGCCACAACAGCTGAAGGGGTCATGGGGGTTGTGAATGGCAGGGCAGGGGTGTTTGCGGTTGAGCTTGTGGGTGGCAAGGACTCTGGGTTGAAGTTCCAGGATGGATAGCATTTTCTCGGAGTGGGAGTCACGTTGGTGGCGGATGGCATGGTGGCGGTCATGGTGGTCATGGGTTGTGAGGTTGTGATGGTTGCGGTGGTCATGTTTGAGGTCACGGATGGCATGGTCGCAGGCATGGTGGTTGCGGTAGAGGCCGTAGGTAGCAAGAGGTCCAGTGTGAAACTCCAGGACAGATAGCACTTTTTCGGAGCAGGAGTTGCATTGGTGGTGGATGGCATGGTCATGGTTGCGGTCACAGTGGTCACAGTCAAGGTGGTCACATTTGAAGTCATGAATGGCACAGTCGCAGGTGTCATGGTTGTGGTGGAGGCTGTATGACACAAGAACCCTTGTGCCTACCACACAGTGGGGAACCCCCTATATCTCCTATCCAATGGAGAACAGGAGTCGTCTATTGAGACGACCCTGCAAGTCTCTTGAGGGCGCGACCATCTTCTGCCCTAGGCCTAGTCGCTAGCTCCTCAGACAAGCAGTGGTTAAGGGGGTGGTTACCCAGCATGCAGCATGCAGTAAGATCAAGGATTCCCAGAGGACATGCCCCTGGGCTGAGAAGACTAATTCTGAGGAGTACCTCAGCTACGACGCAGTATATACACATGCAGACGCTAACTACCGTAGCTACAAGACCTGCCCTAATGGCATGGTCTGTGCACATGAGGTGACGGCATTGCATAACTACATAACGTACTGGTAACATCCTGTGACAATCACGTGACTGTATTAATAGATAAGATAGTGTGTTACGGATCGAATATCCGTTCAGCTGGGATGCTAAGTCGAGTTACTCAGCGTATCGAGTAGCGCACTACTCGTCGGACTCAGCAGAGTCGAGCGTCGATATACTGGCTGCAGACTTAATTGCTTAAGTCCTTTGAGAACGAGTATAGGATCCTTGTAATTCAACAAGGTCGAGCTGAGGAACTCGGCCAGTATTTACAACAGGGTCTTTATACTACGATTCTGTAATCGGGGTCATAGTGTCCTTGGTACTGCTACCACTAAGTCCATAAGGTTAGTACGCTACGATAACTAAGCCGAAACGCTGCGGTTGAGCGCAACAATGGCTGAAACGTAGAAGCTCTGTAGATATACAACAGATATCACCTAGAACCTGATACGCTATGAGACTAGGGGCGTAGGGTTGTTGTACATGAAACGAGGGTCGGTGGTTGAGCAGGGACCCTAAGAATAATCGGTCAATACAGCGGTTGAACGCTAAGTCCTCCTCTCCAGTGAGGCGTCAAAATATACGGATTCATACGGATCGTAACATCACCCCCCTCCTAAGCCGTCATCGCCCTCGATGAAATCCAAGCATCACGGCCACTCAAAGGGCCTCGGGGTCGGGGTCGTTATACCCTGCATCTCCATCGGGGAGAGGAGGCGTGGCGGGAGGGACCCAGAGCTGGTAGGGCGCGCATTCCCCTCGTCGATGTCCGGGCTGGGATACCCGACACGTGGGGCAGCGGTAGTCGGGGCAGTCGAGGATCCAGTGGTAAGGGCTGCCACAGCTTCGACAGGGCTCTGCCTGAGATGGCCTGGGCGGGGATCGAGCGGAGGGGACGTCGCGGAGATAGTCGCCGGATTCGTACCGCTGGTGGTGGTGGTGGACCCAGATGCGCTCCCGGAGCCATCTAGGTAGACTGAGAAGGGGGTCGTTCCAGGCGTCGCGACCCCGCTCGAACTCCTCTCGGCTGATGACCTCAACTGACGGAGATCGTCGACCAGCTTCGTCGTCAGCTGGGGCAGTGAGCGGCGGGGTGGCAATCCTAGCGCTGCTCGGCCCCTCTCGAACTGGGCGTCGTTCGCGGCTTCGTGGATGAGGAGCAGGGCTCTCCGGTTCTCCAGGTCGAGCTCCTGCGGCGGAGGTCTCAGGGGGAGCGTGGTCAGGTACCAGAGAGCGGTATTCCATAAAATCGTACGGTTCTGCAATTCGAGCCAATTCATCGTCGTCGAGTAGCCAGGAGGGCATTGGAGGGACGGGGCTTCGCTGACGGGGCGGGCGACGCGGGCCTTCTTCTCCTTGGTTGAACTCTCTCCGGATTCGCGATGGCGTCGACGCCCCGAGGTGGTCGATCCACTGATCGATGTTCCGCCCAAGCTGCTGTCTCTGCCAGTGGACTGTCCATTCGAGTTGGACAAGCCGCTCGGTGACGTCTTGATAGCTGTCGTAGATGGCGGTGAGCTCCTGTACGAGCTCAAATCGATCGGTCCAGGGGGTTGGATGACCTCCGGGGGGAACGTCGGACCTGTGCCAGGTGAGCGCATGGCGGGTGCGGAGGTGGGCCTCCTCGGAACACCCATAACACCTGCCTGTCTGATATCCCATGCGGACGGCGAGGGACCGACGCAGCGTCGGCGCCCTGGGACGGTCGGGTTGGCTAGGCGGAGGCGTCGACATGTTACTTCTTCGACCTGGCGGGTTCTGCTCCCCCTCCGCCGACTTTTGTAGTCCTCCAGGAGGTCGGGGGAATTCTTCAAGTTCGTTGCGTCTTCCCACGAGTCGTCAGCGGTTGGGTAGCCCTTCCAATGGACCAAATACTGCCTTTTCCCTCGATGTTGCCTTTGGTTTAGGATAGAATCGACCTCGTACTCTTTGTGCCCTTCGACCAGGTCCGGGGGTGGTTTCGTGTAATTGGGCCCGTGCACCCTTGTCTCATTGAACGGTTTCAGTAGCGAGGCATGGAAGACCGGGTGTATCTTCCACCGCGGGGGCAGAGCCAGCCTGTACGAGACGGCCCCGAGCTTCTCGGCGATGGTGAACGGCCCCTCCCTTTTTGGAGCGAGCTTCCGTGATTCGTACGGGAGGTGGAGGTTCTTGGCATCAAGCCACACCTTGTCTCCCTTGCTAAGCTTAGGCAAATCGCGCAGGGTCCGTCCGGCCATTCGTTTTTGGGCTAGTTCGTGCGCGGCGATAGCCTTCTCCCTTGCCTCTTTGATGCTTTTCAGCCTCTCTCCCGCGGCTGGTACCGATGTCGGGTTGTCTTCTTCGGGCAATCCCCGGGGAATATACCCCATGATGACTTCGGTGGGGGCCAAACCTCTTTCGGTCCTGCGCGTGTTGTGGGCAAATTCTACATCTGGGAGTCTGGCGGCCCAGAGGTACGGGTCGCTCATGCAGTAGATACGCAGGTAGACTTCTATTTGTTGGTTCATTCGCTCAGTCTGTCCGTCGGTTTGGGGGTGATACGCCGTACTCAGGGCGGAGTCGATCCCTAGAAGCTTGCAGAGAGCTTGGAAAAACTTCGAGGTGAACTGGGGGCCTCGGTCCGAGATGATTTTCCTAGGGAGCCCGTACTTCGAGTAGATTTTCCGGTGGAATATGTCGGCGGCTCCTTCGCTGGTGATGGTCTTATCGCATGGGGTCAGGGATATCGCCTTTGACAGCCCATGATCGACAATGACCATAACCGAATCATATTTCCCTACCCGGGGGAGGTCGGTGATGAAGTCCACTGAGCATTGTGAGAAGGGGAGTGCGTCTTTTCGGGTCGGAATCGGTTGCAGCGGCGCCTTTGTCGGATGTCGGTCGGGTTTCATCTGCTGACAGATGGCGCAGCCTTTGACATATTCGGCCACAGTTTTTCGCAGGTCGGGCCACCAGAAGTGCTCTTGCACCTTCAGGGTCGTTCCCCAAATTCCGGGGTGACCTGCCGCTATTGGGTCGTGATATCTTGAGATAACGTCCTTTCTCAGGCCCGGGTCCCTTGGCACGTACATCCGCCCCTTATACAAGAGGACCCCTTCGGTGTACTGCCAGTCTTCCATTACTGTCCTTAAAGGAGGCTGTTCCCCTTGTTCAAGGGCGCGGAGTCCCTGTTCCGCGATCGGATCGAAGGACTTCGCGATCTTGATCCGATCAATGATCGGGATTTCGATTGCGTGAATGAATAGGGTATCGGGCAGCATCAGAATGTCTTCGTTGTCGTGGTCGGAGCTGTCCAAATTCATGAGGCGCGAGAGGGTGTCTGCCATTACCAACTTCTTTCCTGGGACGTGCTGTAGCCGTATGTCGAATTGAGATAGTAACAGGTGCCATCTCGCTTGCCTCCGATTCAATCTCTGGGCGCTTCGCCAATACGTAAGGTTCTGGTGATCGCTCCTGATCAGGATCTGATGTGGACCCCCTTCTAGAAGGTGGCGCCATTCTTCCAGCGCGCGAACCACTCCTAGGAGTTCTCGATCGTAGATTTCGTAATTTCGTTCGGCCGGGGTGAGGGACTGTGATAGATAGCCCACTGGTCGCTCGTTTCCGTTATCGTCTTTTTGTTTGAGCACTGCTCCGAGGGCGAACTGGGAGGCGTCGGTTTCCAGGATAAAGGGTTTTTCTTTGTCGGGGAGGAGCAGCGCGGGGGCTGTTACGAACTGACTTTTTAAGAATTCGAACGCCTCGCTTTCTTGTTCTGTCCACTTGAACCCTGTGCCCGTTGCCGTTTTTGTGAGGTCGATGAGCGGTCGCGCGTGCGCGGAATAGTGGTCGATGAACTTTCTGTAGAAGTTCGCGAACCCTAAGAAGGAGCGGACTCCTTTGACATTTCGCGGGGGTGGCCAGTCGCGGATCCCTTTGAGCTTGGCGGGGTCCATCTGGATTTGGCCGGGGGCGATTACGAGTCCAAGGAACTCTACCCTCTCTACCCCGAACGCGCATTTCTCGGGCTTCACGAATAGCTTTTCTTCAGCCAGCTTTTGCAGGACTCGTCGCTCTCGCTCTCTGTGGGTCGTTTGGTCTGGAGAGAAGATGAGGATGTCGTCCATGTAGACTAATACCCACCCTTCCGCAATTTCCTCTTTTAGTATCTCGTTCATCATGGCCTGGAACGTTGCTGGTGAATTGCACATCCCAAAGAACATTACTGTTGGTTCGTAGAGGCCAGCATTGGTTTTGAATGCGCCCTTCCATTGATCGCCTTCTCGGATCCGTACGTTGTTATATCCTGCTCGCAGGTCCATTTTGGTGAACACCTTTGCCCCTCTTAGCTTCTCGATGAGTTCGGATATCAGGGGTAGTGGATAAGCGTTCTTAACCGTTCCTTCGTTTAGGTATCGGTAGTCCTGGCAGGGCCTTAGCCCTCCGTCTTTCTTTGGGACGAAGAAGGCGGGGGACGCCATGGGGGACTTCGATGGTCGGATGAATCCCTTGGCGAGATTTTCTGCCAGAAATTCGTCCATGGCTTTTTGTTCTCTGGGGGACAGCGAGTATACCTTGCAGTCCCGGGGTACGAAGTCAGGTTTTAGTTCGATAGCATGGTCCCACGGTCTCGAAGGGGGAAACGCGGCTGCGGCTTTCTTGCTGAAGACGTGTGCGAAGTCTTTCAGGTGTTCGGGGAGGGCGTCCTCTGTGGGCCCCCTTTTCTCTGTCTCGGAGAGTTTCTGGGATTTCGTCATTACCTTGCGTATGCGGGATAGGGCTGCGCTTTCCTGCCGGAATCGCCTTGGGTTCCTGGTTCTAGGGGCGACCAGTTTCTTGGTCCGGACAAATCTCCTGAGTAGTTGGTATTCTTCGTCTGAGATGGGATCCTCCACTGGCTGCCGAGTGTCGGTGGAGCCGAAGCCCGCATCCCCTCTCTTTGTTTCATCGAGCTCCTCTACCTGGACTACTTCGGGGGTGAGGGCTTGTTCAAATATTATTTGCGCAATGCGCATTCCGGGAATGATACGATGAGGTGTCGTCGATTGGTTGAACAGGATGACTTTGACTTCTCCGCGATAGTCAGGATCGATCACTCCTGCCCCAACCGTGAGCCCATGTTTGAGCGTGAGGCCCGATCGTGAGGCTATCCTCCCGTAAGATCCTTTCGGGATCTCCATCCGAACCCCGGTGGGGATCGCCTTCCATCCCCCAGGGGTGATTTCCTCATCCTTTGAGGCGTATAGGTCGTATCCAATGGCACCGTCGGTTCCCCGCGTTGGGAGCTTCCCCTCGGGGGCTACTGTCATTTTGACAGTGTCGAGTTGGATTATGGCGTCGGTCGTTCGGGCTTTTTCTGTTGGTTTGTCAGGGGCGATATCGACCTTCCCTGTTGCCCAATCAATGACAGGGCTCTCCTTTTTCAACCAATTGTATCCGAGGATTACTTCTTCTTTTCCGATGTTTCCTACGAGGAAGCGGACTTTTCGTTCCTTTCCTCCGTATTTGATGGGGAGGTAGACTTCCCGATCTACCTGTCCGTCCTTGTTGGTGGTTCCATCGACGTTCCGGACGGTGATTGGGTTTCTTAGAGGTCGAGTCACGATTCGGTGTCGAATGACGAGTTTTGAATGGATCAGGGAGGACATGGCTCCCGAGTCGATGAGGGCGTTTACTTTCACGGCTTTCTGCAGCTTCAGGGTTACGGGGATAAACAGCGACCGGTCGCGTTCATACGAGGTAATTACATGAGCTGCGCTTTCGGGAGGTAAGACCGTGCGCTTCCTCCCTATTCGAAATCCTGGTCATCGAGAATCTGGGCAAGGAACGAGGGGTTCTTAGCTTTGAGAATCCTGATCGCGTTAACTGCTTCTTCCACTGCGGTGGCTCCATCGTCCTCGTCCTCGGTGTCTTCTTCTTCCGTGTGGGCGGCGGGGTTCCCCTCCTCTACGGCCTCTACCTTTCGAGCTTTGCCCTTCGCAGGAGACTTCTTCTTTCGCTTTGGGCAGTTGCTGGAGAGGTGGCCCTTCTCCTTACAATTGAAGCACCGCCCCTCAGTTTGGAGCTTGCGTCGCTCTTCTGTGGACATTCGGTCAACGTCCATTGCGTTCGGGTCTTTCACGGGAGTCGGTGTGGCTGGGGAGCTAGGTCCCTTGGGTCGCCACTGGGGTTTCTTCTTGGGGTCTCCTCGTCCTTTGATGAACGTGTTATAATTGTTCTCGTTGATGGATGCTTGCTTCATCCAGTCCGTGAGGGTTACGACGGGGGGAACAATATTTATGATATGCGTAACGAGTGCGGGTCGGATGGCTCTCTTGTACAAGGTGACGAGGAGTGGGTTGCACTGTTGTCGGTCCAGTCCCGTTTTCCCTACGAGGTTATCGAATTCAATATTGAAGTCGTCGATGTTCTTCTTCTCCTGCCTGAGGTCGAAGAGATCGTCATTGGTTTTCTGTTTCTCTTCGATGGGCTCGAATGCGGCGTCGAATTCTGCACTGAACTGGAGTAGCGTGGGGAGGACGAATGCTCCTGTCGCCAGATCTGTGTGCTTGGCGTAGTAGTTCTCCTTCCATTGGTCTACTCGGTCGCTTCCTCGAATGTAGGACATGATGAAGAGGATTTTCTGATCGTCGGTCTGATAGTCTGTCGCGAACATGGTGAACCATGTGTTGCAATCATTCTTGAAGCGTTGTAGCTTCTTTCGTTCTCCCTTGAAGGGTTCGGGGGTGGCGAGCTTTATGCGGTTCCCTCGCCCTGGTGGGGCGAACTGCCCGCCCCATCCCGCGGGGTTCCCTCCGCCTGGGGGGCCTCCTCCGCCTGGTGGTCCTCCTCCTCCGCCTGGCGGTCCTCCTGGATTGCCTCCTGCGCCGCCTGCTGGATTACCGGTGCCGCCCGGGGGACCTCCGCCCCCGGGGGGACCTCCCCCTCCAGGAATTCCTCCTCCTCCAGACGCTCCTGGTCCGGTGGGGTTTGTTCCGCTAGGATTTCCAGGTAGCGGATTATTAACTGGCGGAGGGATATTGGCCACTCCCCCTGCGCCCTGGCTCGTGCCGCTGCTTCCCGGAACAGCACTTCCGCCCAAGGTTGTACCTCCCAGACCCATGCTTCCTCCTGCAGGGTTGGGGTTCGTTGTCTGTCCTCCGAGTTGTCCATCGCCTGTTCGAGATATGGTGATGGTCGGTGTCATCAAATTTGTGACGTTTCCGAAGCGTTCGAAAGCGGCGCGCGTCTGCTCCCAGGGGTCGTTCGAGGATGGGGGTAACTGTACCCACGAGGGAACAAGTCTGTCTGGAGTCGGGACGGTGAGATACCCTCCTTTCGTAAAGAACCCTGCGGGGGGATCTCTCCACTCGAGTTTGTCTTCGTAGTAGATGCGTCTGTATTCTTCGGGGAGCAGATGGATCAACCGGTTCGGGAGATCCAGGTCAAAGCGTTGCATGGACTTGCACTCTTGGTAAGTGAGTCTGTTAAGAGCTCGACCTTCTGTTACGGATCGAATATCCGTTCAGCTGGGATGCTAAGTCGAGTTACTCAGCGTATCGAGTAGCGCACTACTCGTCGGACTCAGCAGAGTCGAGCGTCGATATACTGGCTGCAGACTTAATTGCTTAAGTCCTTTGAGAACGAGTATATGATCCTTGTAATTCAACAAGGTCGAGCTGAGGAACTCGGCCAGTATTTACAACAGGGTCTTTATACTACGATTCTGTAATCGGGGTCATAGTGTCCTTGGTACTGCTACCACTAAGTCCATAAGGTTAGTACGCTACGATAACTAAGCCGAAACGCTGCGGTTGAGCGCAACAATGGCTGAAACGTAGAAGCTCTGTAGATATACAACAGATATCACCTAGAACCTGATACGCTATGAGACTAGGGGCGTAGGGTTGTTGTACATGAAACGAGGGTCGGTGGTTGAGCAGGGACCCTAAGAATAATCGGTCAATACAGCGGTTGAACGCTAAGTCCTCCTCTCCAGTGAGGCGTCAAAATATACGGATTCATACGGATCGTAACACTATGCACTCTCGCCTAAAGAGCAACAGGCACTGGACGAATTCCTGAAAGAAAACTTGGCCAAGGGATTCATAGTCCCTTCGAAATCCCCGATGGCGTCACCATTCTTTTTCGTCCCAAAGAAAGACAGCGGCCTACGACCCTGTCAAGATTATCGATATCTGAACGAAGGGACGATAAAAAACGTCTATCCCTTGCCACTGATCTCAGAGCTCCTGGAAAAGCTAAAAGGAGCAAAGATCTTCACAAAAATGGACCTTAGAGCGGGATACAACAACGTGCGAATCAAAAAGGGAGACGAATGGAAAGCGGCTTTCAAAACAAACCGAGGGTTGTACGAGCCCACGGTTATGTTTTTCGGATTATGCAATGCACCCGGGACCTTTCAGGCAATGATGAACGAAATCCTGAAAGAAGAAATCCTCGAAGGATGGGTGCTTGTTTATATGGACGACATCCTCATTTTCTCAGAGGACGAGAAAATACACAAGGAACGGGAGCGGCGGATCCTTCAGAGATTGGTGGACAACCATCTCTTTGTGAAACCCGAGAAATGTGCCTTTGGTGTCGACAGAGTCGAATTTCTGGGACTAGTCATCACCCCAGGAAGTATCCAGATGGACCCAGCGAAACTCAACGGGATTAAGGAATGGCCGACTCCCCGAAATCTCAAAGAAGTCAGATCCTTCCTAGGATTTGCGAACTTCTATCGGAAATTTATCGATCACTACTCTACGCACGCCCGACCCTTGGTAGACCTCACAAAGACGGTCACAGGGACAGGGTTCCAATGGACGGAGAAAGAACAGAAAGCATTCGAATTCATAAAGAAAGCGTTCACAACGGCGCCCGCACTAGGAACACCAGACAAGGAGAAACCGTTCATCCTCGAAACAGACGCATCTCAGTTCGCCACAGGAGCAGTACTGAAACAAATAGATGAAACAGGACGCGAACGGCCAGTGGGATATCTCTCACAGTCCCTGACATCAACAGAACGGAACTACGAAATCTACGATCGCGAACTACTCGGAATAGTCCGAGCATTAGAAGAATGGCGGCACCTATTGGAAGGAGCACCGCATCGGATCTTGATCCGAAGTGATCACCAGAACCTGACGTACTGGAGAAGCGCACAGCGCCTAAATCGGCGACAAGCGAGATGGCATCTATTCCTTTCGCAATTCGACCTGAAATTGCAGCACGTCCCCGGAAGGAAACTAGTCATGGCCGACACGCTTTCCAGGTTGTACCACCTGGACGAAAGCAACGAAGACAACGAGGGAATCACCATGATTCCAGACGAACTCGTCGTCCACGCAATCCAGATCCCGATCATTGATCGAATCAAGAACGCCAACGATCGAGATGAATCTGCGGAACAGGCGATCCGTGCTCTAGGGGGCACAGGCGAATTCCCTGCGAGAACCACCGCAGATGAATGGCAACAAACGGATGGGATACTGCTCTACAGAGGCAGGATGTACGTGCCAAGGGACGAGGGCCTTCGACGGGACATCATCTCAAAATACCACGACACGATCCCGGCCGGACACCCTGGGATCTGGGGTACAACAGTACAGGTTACGACCCACTTTTGGTGGCCTGACATGAGAACAATGATAGCGGAATACGTCCGGGGCTGTGCAATCTGTCAACAGATGAAACCTGATAGGAATCCGCTGAAACCCCCTTTGCAACCAATACTGACACGGGAAGACGCCCTCCCCTTCTCACAGTGCTCGGTCGATTTTGTCACCGACCTGCCAAGAGTCGGAAAGTATGACTCCATGATGGTGATTGTCGACCATGGCCTATCCAAGGCCATCTCTCTCACCCCATGCGACAAAACGATCACTAGCGAAGGGGCGGCAGAGATATTTCACCGAAAAATCTACTCGCTATATGGGATTCCCCAAAAAATCATTTCAGACAGAGGACCACAGTTCGCATCAAAGCTCTTCAAGGAGTTATGCCGACTGCAAGGGACAGAGTCAGCAATGAGTACAGCATACCACCCCCAGACAGATGGACAAACGGAAAGGATGAATCAACAGATCGAAGTATACCTTCGCATCTATTGCATGAACGACCCGTTCCAATGGGTACAGCGACTGCCGGACGTCGAATTTGCGCACAACACCAGACGAACCGAAAACCGACCAGCGCCACTTGAAATAATCCTAGGATACGTCCCGAGGGGATTCCCAGATTATGACAGAGTAGGGAACGTCCCGGCAGCAGTTGACAGGATCAAGAAGATCAAAGAGGCGCGAAAGATGGCATTCATCGCGCATGAATTAGCCCAGAAGAGAATGGCAGGACGGTTCCTCAGAGAACTGCCAAAGCTTGAAAAGGGGGACAAGGTCTGGCTCGATGCCAAGAACCTAACAATCCCCTACGAATTGAACAAACTAGCACCAAAAAGAGAGGGACCCTTCACCATCGCAGAAAAGATGGGACCCACGACATACCGGTTGCAGTTACCGACGAACTGGAAAATTCACCCGGTATTCCATGCCGCCTTACTAAAACCGTTCAGAGAAACAAGGGTGCATGGACCCAATTACCTACGGCCGCCACCTGATATCATCAAGGGACAAGAAGAATACGAAGTCGAAGCCATCTTAGCTGACAGATGGCGAGGGAAGAAGCACCAGTACTTCGTCAAGTGGAAAGGCTATGCCATGGCCGACAACTCATGGGAAAATGAGGTGAACTTGGAGCATTCCAAGGAGCTGATAAAAGACTACCACAGGACGAGAGTCAGGACAACCCCGACACTCGAAAATAAGACAGTAATAGTATGTCGACGACTCGCCACCAGCTCCCCCGCCGTACCACGACCCCTGGCGATGCAGATCGTCGAGAAGGCCGACCGCGAGGTACGCCACCAAGAAGGTACTCCCCCCAGCATCTGCAGATTAGACACGCCCTCCTCTGGTACAGGGCCGAGGGACCTTTTGCTGGCCGAGCCGATGGCTGGTCGGCCCTCTTCGACATCACGCAGGACCTCACCCACGTCTACAGCTCGTACCAGAACATCACCGAGGACCTCGTCCGAATGGAGGGGCAGATCAGAGCGCAGAGAGAGGGACTCGAGCTACTCACCGACAGACTTATCGACCGATTGGCCGCCACTACGACGGCCCGACTACGACACGCGCTCAACGACTTCGAGGATCGCGAGCACGTTGCTCCCAATCGACCCGAATACACACCACGACCCGCCCGCTTTTTCACCCCCGACGAACGACGCCGAGTTGCAAGGCCGTTTAATTTTATGGAGGGCGATAGAGTATTATTTCCGTTGCCTACCGAGACTCAGAGGGCCCGCTGAACAGGAGTTAGAGACCCGACGCCACATATTTCTGGTATGGGAGGCAACGGGAGACGTGAACCACCTGCACGCCCGACGAGCCCTAGGGCTACCCCAGCGCGACAGCGAAGAGCGAATAGCACGCCGCCTATTCGACGATCTCCTTCAGTGCAGAGTATTACCCGCGAGGAGTTTGAGCGAGGTGCGAGGGAGCACGAACGAGACACCGCCTCCCTACCAACGTGGGCCGCACGGAACCTCCACCGAGCCGCACACCACTGGAGGTACCAGCATAACGAATACCTCCGCGATATCCCTTCCCTACGGGTACCAGCGAGGCCCTCACCTGAGCAGCCGTGCCGACAATGTGGTTCCGCTAACCACTGGATCCTCGACTGCCCCGATTATATTTGCAGAACTTGTGGGCTCAATCAACCAGGTCATCGACAGAATGAATGCCGCCAACACTTCGTATGGCGAACTCCTACGACCCCGTCCCTCAGCGGGAACGGCGACATCTACAACGAACAGGATGCCGAGGCACTCTGAAGAGGGGAACTTGGAAAATTCGTCGAGGCCGACGAATGCCTAGGGGGGAGCTGATGTTACGGTTATTTTGAATTTTCGAACGCTGGCATAACTCACCACTGGGCGAATACGATACAGGGACTTGTTGCACAACCAACCGCCCTGGCTACTCGTGACTCTACTGGGCGCATCCCCAGTTGTACTAGTCGATAGGGCTCGTTTCATCTTTGGCAGATCCAACCCTGCCACCGTTTCATGTCCATCGTTTATTAGCTGACAGATGGCGTTCAACCGCCATCATTCCTATCTATCGTCTCAGATATATCACTCCATACTTATCAGACGTTTGGGACTACAGCGTAGATAGTATCGGTGACATCTGGGACAGACATGACCTCTGGAACCTAACGTAGTATATAAACTCATGTACTTACTGTCGAGGCTCTTCAGCTCGACCTTGTTGTATAAACAAGAAGTCTTATACTCGTTCTCAAACGTAGGAAACTACGCTCAGTATTTTTCACTCGAGCAATCGAACGACTAAGTCCTCGAAGTGCACACTGACTTCTCGGACTTAGGCGAGTCTTACATTCTATTCGACTCGCACTTGAACAGATTATATCCTCTAACGCGTATTGGATATTAACCGATCCCCTAAGAACTTCACTTAGGACCCGAAGGCATCTAACGAGTATTTGCCTTGCACACGGCTGTGTGCCTACGTGCAGAAGAACGATTTATATTCGCGACTCGAATATACGAACGGGTATTCGACCCGTAACAGTGATGATGAATGTCAATGTGCTTGGTTCAGGCATTGAGGAGACCATTAAGCATGATGGCACTCTGGTTGTCACAACAAAGGATCTGATAGCTATGTGGTGAGTTCTTCGAGCAGTGCTCAGAGCCAAAGGAGTTCCTGGAAGGATTTGGAGGCTGAGATGTACTCAGCCTCAGTTGACAAGAGTGCAATTATAGACTGTTTTTGGAAGCTCCAAGAGACAGCACCACCAGAGTACATGAAGACATATCCCAAGATTGAGTGCCAATGTGGCTGCAAGGCCCAGTTGGCATCTGAGTATCCAATCAGGCCATTGCTGAATGATCCAAAGGTTAGCTGAAGGTCATGTGTGCCCTTCAGGTAATGGAGTACTCATTTAGCAGCCTTCCAGTGAATGGATATGGGATTAGCCATGAGTTGTGCAAGTGTGGACACCACAAAAGAGATATCAGAGCATGTACTGATGGCAGTGTACATCAGGCTCCCAATGAGGTGTGCATATGGTTTGCAAGCCATCTTGTGATGATCATTCTCAGTGGCCTCGATGCCATGGAGGGTGACATGTGGGTCCATGGGAACAGTGAGTGTGTATGCATTAGTCATACTGAAGCAATCAAGAACTGTGTAGATGTAGGATGTCTGTGAGAGGGAGATAGTGTGCAAGGTGTGGTCACAGCAGATCTCAAAGCCAAGGAGCCATCATGTCTCACCAAAATTGACAATTTCAAAGTGTATAGCAAGCTGACACTTCAACTTGCTTATGGCATGTTCCATGTTAGCCACTGAGGTGCAATCATCAATGTGGATTACAATAATTATAGCAACACTGGGAGAAAATATGAAGAACATACCAAAGTCATGTGCACTGTGTGTTACAGGTCAAATACCCATTCATATATTCAAGTCGCAAATATAATTCGTTCTTCTGCACATAGTCCTGTGGATGAGTGCAAGGCAAATATATCTAAATAAGGCTTTGGGCCCTAAGTCAGAGACTTTAGGGGATTGTTCAATATCCAATATGTGTTAGAGAATATAATCAGTTTCAGAGCAAGTCTTTTAGAATAGACTTGCCTAAGTCCGAGAAGTTGATGTGCACTTCAAGGACTTAGTCAATTCAAGGCTTGGCAAATACTGAGCATAGTTTCATACATTTGAGGATGAGTATAAGACTTCTTTTTTATACAACAAGGTCAAGCTGAAGAGCCTCAATGCTAAGTACATGAGTTTATATACTACATTAGGTTTTAGAAGTCCTGTCTGTCCCAGATGTCACCGATACTATCTACACTATAGTACAAAACATTTGATGAATATGTAGTGATATATCTGAAATGATAGATAGCAATGATAATGGCAGTTGAATGCCATCTGTTGATCAGTAATGAAATGAGGACAGAGTTGAATCTGTCAGAGTCAAAATGTGCCCTATACACTAGTACAACCAGGGGTATGCCCAGTAGATTCATGAGTAGCCAGGGGGGGTTGGTTACACAACAAGTCCCTGTATTGTATTCACCTGATGGTGAGTTCTGCCAGTGTTTGAAAAATCAAAATAACTGTAACACACTGTTACAGTGTGCACCACATTGTGTGGAGCATGCCACAGGTTATCTACATAGGTAAGCTGTGATTGCTCCTTGCAATTCATATGCCAGCCTGACCACTAAATGACAATTCTATACCAGCCTGGTAATCAGTTTACCAGTCACATATTGAGTTTGACTGATGCTTATAAGATGCCTTCAGAGTGGCAATTGAATGCCACTCTGCTGTCGATCTTATCAGCACTTATCTACAGAAATAAGATCCTTCCTCAATTGGCAACACTGATAAGCCACCTTCTGTGATGGATACAGAACATCCATCCCCCATTTCATCTTATCCTGCTAATCCTTTGTTTCCCAATATGGACTTACTCCACTCCAATGTAGTACTTACAGTCTCGCCTCACCTCAACCCCTTACAGTACCTGTTTCCACTGGGTCCTAGGCCTGGAAAACTTATATACTCTGTTGTATAAAAGGACACTGTACTTTTACCAAAGAGGCAGTGTTCTCAAGCTAGAAATTGCAGTCTTATAACCTGTGTCTTCTTGAGTGCGTTCTGACCTTGTGTTGCTAACGATTTCCCTATTAGGGATCACCAGTGTCACACCTCCAGCACTGATAACACATTTTGCTGATGCCAGTGCCTTGGACCTATAAACTTCACTGATGTTGCCTTGGATCTTGGATTATATACTTTGGCTCGCTCGTCTACTCATGTGTCTTGGGTCTGACAAGACTTGCATTGTGCCCACTCTAGATGATCGGTGTGCACACAATGAAACTGCTCGTGACCTCAAGCTTATGACGTCACTTTGCCTGTCAAGCTTCCACACTCTCTTGATTACCTCTTGCTCTTGAGTTTCTTCCATCTCATCTCCAGGAAGGTCATCTTGATCTGGTCATTCTCTGGCATCCTGCTCTCTGCTTCTGACAATAATGGCTCTCTGTCTCATATTATGATGACACTCATGCACTGTTATGGTGTGACTTCATTGCTTTGGCCTCAATGTCACTCACTCACCACTGCTGCTCATATGATTTGTGACTGGTCTGCACATCCACTCTGCCTATGCAGGCTGATGCCTCTATTAAAGCATCTCTTTGGTTCCTGGCTGTAGAGAAAAGGATGTCACAGAACTTGTGAGCACTGGAATGCACTTGGCCTGAGCAAAGGGACCTTGTCACTCATTGCAAATGCATGAAGAAGTAAGTACAGGCTCCATGACCCGATCACTACCTACAGGTGCCTAGCACAATCACTGGCACTTGTCTGGACACCATGTTAACACAAGACTACTCACTAGATAATATCTTGAGGGGTTGCTGGTTAGGCGATAGAGTGGTATGCGAGTAGAGCAGGATACAATGAGCTGTTAACTCGAAGTATGAATGCAATGAATAGAACTGAGGACTTAGTCGCTCAGCAAGCTAGTATATATACATGATAAATAAGACCCATAACAGTCTTATTAGATAATACAGTTATCTACTTTTGTATGTACAGGTCCCTGGGAACCTAAGTACTTAGTAATACACTCTAATTCTATATACCAATCAATACCGGGGTATAGGTATACAGTGTAGGCTGCACGAATAGTGTATTGTGTGCACTGTCATTAGTAACCAAGGGCATGACCAGCACCCAGTGTGGAAGAGAATTTTGACGCTTGTACCATTTATGCATTTTCTTTATTTTTCCCTCTGATTGTAGCATGTAACTCTATCCCTACCAACTCTACCAGCATTGGAATGATAGCTGGAAGACAGCAGGAGGTGCAAGATGTAGGTGTGAGGACATAGGATGGCCAATGCCCCACACTTGTTGGGGGCTGAGTTGTGTATGCAAATAGGATGTGGTCATTCCAATTGTCCTGCTGCTGAGCCAATGCTCACATCCAATTGTTGTCCATGGCATTGTGAAGGTGTCTGTGCCAGTGATGCGGTTTCCAGAACCAGTTTTGTGACATCAAAATTCTTATTTTTATGGCAAAATGTCTACTACATATGGTAATCAGGCAGGGCTCGTTTGCACACATCATATGTCATGTTTTGTCTCCTCTGTACTTATAGTTCTGAGCCTCAGCTTCAACCAACACATCTTTTCCCCATTCTTCCACCAGTGTGAAGCAGCGGCATAGCAGTCACACACATGGTAAGAGTAGTGAGCGAGTAAGAATATTTGTATACATCAGATAGATAGCGGCCTCTATACATCCAAAACTTTGTTTCATTATCTCTCCCCCATTCTCACTCTCTCTCAACAACCCAAATGTCCACTACCTGCTCCATCTTCTCTCCCACACTGGTCCACTAACATGGGTGTACTGACTACTACAGACGAGTAGTCTGATTGGCTAGAAACTAGACATGTGACTCTATGGAAACTTCCGTTGATAAGATAACCATTGTTATGAGAGATAACATGGCCATCATTCAGCTTGTATCTAACATATAGTTATGAACCAGGATAAGCTAGTTACTGGTGTAGAAACCCAAGAATAATTGCTATAAAGCCAGGAAAAATAGTAGAAAATAGTAGGAAAACTATGGAATTCTTGTGACACATGTGCAGACTCCAACACTGGCTCTACCACATTGTCTGCTCACCTCTCCACATAAGCCCACAGGAACTGGCCACTCCTGGATTGGACAACTGGCATGCAAGTGACAGACAACTGTTGAGTTCTCATAGCAAGCTCGGGAACACAAAGTCAGCATCAGACAGTGTCACAAGCCAATTTCAAAGCCTAGTAAAATGTCCTAGGTTGACATCCCACTCACACCTACACATGCTACAGCACTCCATCTGAGCCCTGCTGGACACATCATGGCAACATGAGTAGAAGCCCTCCAATGCAAAGGATACTACAGGCACTAGTAGGCCACCAGCAGTCCAACCCTTAAACCCATCCAAGTCCTGGTAGACAGACCAATGCTGCCTAGTCCATAAACTCAGGATCATGAGCCACCCCCTAGTAACCACTGGCACAGTTAGCCCAGCAGTAAACCTTAGACAATCTAGGTTCCCCACCACCAAGCATACACTACACGCCGACTAGAGGTGTGGCCTACAACCACACATGACCTCATCACTACGCCCAACATCTCATGCCTCTACACCACAGACATTTGCCATTACAGGCACAGACTATGTACCACAGCCCACAGGAGGCCATAAACCCTACCGTGACCCCTGCTTGTACTGCAACCCATATGTACCACGTGGGGCAGCCTACACCATGACCTCGGACCTATCATGACCCCTTGACATGGAAAACCTGCCGTGCTATCCACCCCAGCGGGGAACCCCTCTATACAACTAATAACCCTCCTAAGGGCCTCCATCCTCCAATAGGGGGAGAACAAGGGGCCATGCCTCTTGCAGGCATCATGCATAATCGTCTAAGACCGCACCCCATGAGTGTAGTGCATCACCCCCAGACTAGCATGCAAAAGAAAGATCATGTTGATATGATCAGAGTGGCACTCAGAGTCTGATCACGGTTTGCAACGTCACTTGACTTGACTCATGAGAGTAGGCAGCCAGCATGAAAAGGGTTGACCAAGGGCAATCGCCCCCTAGGCCAAAATCTTAAGTCTGGGGAGTAAGCCCCAGATGTCACTAGTATATATACATGTTCACCAACCCCTAACTACCAGAATGCCTTGCCCTAAAGGCTTGGCCTGTGCACAGTAAGGTCATGTGCATGTAATGTAGTGACACTGTTACTCAAGACCATAACGTCAGTGACTGATAACAAGATAAGATAAAGTGAAATGCTGATCACATGACACCATCGCTATTCAGCTTGTAAAAAGGCCAATAAAATGGCTAAAAATACATTTAAAAAAAATGGGAGAACATCACTGTATTTTCTTGTGACACCCCTCAAGGCCAATGTTGCCACCTTACAGCCATTACAGGCCCATCCCTGATCGCTAGCTTAGACCCCGATCATGGGCCGTTAAACCCACCATTACCAGCACCAGCTCTGATCATGCTAGAAGCACCAATCAATGGACTTTACACCTGCCATTACTGGCATCACCCAATCGACGAGAACCACTGATCATAACCTGACAGACTGGTAATCCTTACAAACCGAAACCTTGTACACTATGTCACCATGGACATCTTGCATAGACCAGCACTCCGATGTCATCACCAGCCCATAGCTCAGACCAGTCATATACCAGCATCACTGGCCTTACAGCCCATGCCACAAACATGTACAAATAAGTAGAGTCTGTATAAGGGGCCAACAGTCTTGGGCAATCCCCAGACTCATCTTGGCCAATTACAGCTAGTAGTCCCAGATCAGGAAGGTGCCTTTGTGTGAGCCCCCTTCCCCCAGTTGAGTACTAGTTTGTAGTGTGTGTGTCAGACAGCATGCAGTCAAGTCACAACTGTAAGTGTCTGTATTGCTTGCATATCCCATTCGACCCTGATGCTTTGATCCTCAGGTCATGGCAATGCAATAATGAGCATTGTCTGGTGTATTGAGGGATGCACCAGCACTGTGGCACTTGGGTCATGGATATGTTGAGGGACACATTGGCTTTGCAAATACCAAGATGTTGGGAGTGTTGAGGGACACTCAAACTTCATGGTCACTGAGTTCATCAGGTGAATTGAACCATCAAATGCTTTCCTCCACACAGTATTGAGGATCACCTGTCATTTGGGGTATTGGTTGTCTAGTCCGAATCAGCAGTCAAAGATGTTGACAGAACTCTGCATAGTCTGCATTGGTATGTCTCTTCACCCTGCAATGCTCATCAGAGCATGTAGTTAACCAGACACACAGGCTGCACCTTCATGTAACCATGTCACACAGCTAACAAGCCCATTTGAGAACACCATCTCAAAAATAACTTCTTGGGGATGTGGTTGGGGGATGTTTGGGGAGTAATAGTCAGAACAGGCAGGCACGATGGATGCATTGCTGGCTTGATTTTGTTCTTACTGTCACTTGCAGTAGAGTTTCAGTCAACTATCTTAATCTGCCAACTGCCCTTTGCTTAAGAAATGGCAGTTGTGAGCTAGGTTTGCATGCAGATTAATCTGCTAGCTGTGGCAGATTAATCTACTGTGACAATAAAATGATACATCCAGGATTCAAACCAAGGACCTTAGCACAGATGAGAATAAGAGCATCACAGCATAATTAGCCAACTGAACCATAGTGGCAACAATTACCTTTGTGTCACGGTTTTTCTAGTCTTCTACTAATTTTCCCAGGTTTTTCCCTATTTTTCCTGATTTATTACAGCTCTCTGCGTTCGCCTCCATAATCATGTGACTGATAGCCAGTATCTTATCTCGTAGATAACAGTAGTCCTTATCTTATCGGACAACGGTAGCACAGCGTCTATGTACACAGCGTCTCTCCACTAGCACATGACTTGCTAGAACCTTCTATACGTTTCCATATGTTTCTATGGACAGCTAGGCGCCGCACACGCCTAGACCAGATCACCAGACCTGCTGAACGCTCAGTCAGCAGCACAAGAGACTATCACAAGCTTACGGTTATTAGGATAGCCGTTTCACATGTAAAGCGTTATCACGCGCTTCGGGTTCTACCATTACCGGTTGTAACCCTACGCCCTAACAGTATCATTAGTCCTACTACAGTATCAGGGGTCGTAACACTACATGTATATAAGCCTAGCTCTGAGGGCGTTGTAGCCTCAGAATAGTTCTCTTCGACAACTAGCATTGTTATCTTCTACACTCTGCTTGACCATCTAAACCACTTTACGCCAGCAACCCCTCAAAACATAGTATAAGTGAGTTTCTGCATCATAAGAACTATTCTATTTCACCCCCCGGCCCTTGTGGCTCTGGGGTTTTGCGTTTCTAGACCGGTGGTATTCGTGTCCCCATTCTTTTACAGATATTGGGATCAGGGGGATCATGGCGACGACCAGCCATTCAATGGGTTATTGGTGGTACCTGCGAAGGGCCATCAATGCGAACGGCGGCGATGGCTTGACATGGGCGATGCCCAGACTAAGCCGCGTCGCTAAGTAGCACGCTTCTTGTCCAGGCGTAAGGACACAGCCTTGTTCCTTCGGGACTAGAGCTAAACCCGGTCTCCGGGCCTAATGACCACATGGGGTTGAACCTTAACGGGATCCCCCGGTCAGCGCTTCTAAGCGTCGGCTCGGTTACCTGCGGTGGACGCTTCTAGAAAGTGCTGCGGGTGGTTACCACCAGTGTATTAACCGGAAATAGCCTGTTACCAGGACCGCAAGGGAAGCGGGACCTGTTGTATCCTTCCATACCGGGCGAGAGAGAGAGAGTCTCTCGTCCGTCATCGACACACCGACATGACACGATATCGCCTCAAGACGGCCGCCAGCCCGGATTTTTTACATATATTTTGATAGTTACCAGTAGACACGGCTTCTGATTATGTACACAGCCATGCCCGCCGAGCGTCAACAGAAGTCAATCAAGATGATCGAGGAGCGCCTGCGCGCCGGGCCGATCGTTAAGAAGCCCAAGCAGAAGGGCGACACCAGCAAAGTCCGCGATAAGATGGTAGTCACCAACGCGGCGACCGGTCAACCCGAGGTCTGGGACATTCCATCCTGGTCCAGGAAGAAGGTCGAAGACCTTATCAGAAAGCCCAGACGCTCCGGACCGGGGTATTCGCCCCGGTATATTACAGCACAGAACCAACAGAAGGCGGCAGCGGAAGCCAAGGCCATGCGAGAAGCTGAGGCCCTTTCTGCTGAGCGCGCCCGCGTGCGACGCTTAGAGGAAGAAGCTGAGGTGAAACGCTACATAGAAGCCGAGGCTACATACCACGCAGCACATGCACCGCCACCCCGCGACGACACATTTATCGACCGCGTCCTCACAGAGGAGGAAAAATCCGCCATCGTCGAGAAGGTCAAGCTTCCCGCATCCGAGTGGGCCGAGCGCCGGAAGTATGAGATACCGGCCGACTTCGATCTATTCGAAGTCGCCTGCACGGAGAAGAAGTTCGACTGGGGCATCAAGGTAATGCCCATCCTATTGGCTACTGCCAAGGTGCTCGCCCCGGTGTACCCATGCATCGTGGCGAACCCAGACCTCTGCACAGGTCATCCCACGTTCGAGGTGACAAACCTCCTTAGGGATTTGCAGACGGTTTGTAGGGGGTTTGCTGAAGCCGTCCTCAGGGACCAGATCGACAACAGCCAGATGCGGCTGATGTGTAAAAATTGTAAACTCGTAGGGGATTTCATGACAGGGTATCCTAGCATAGATAGGGATCATATTGTACGAATCATGAGGGGCCTCAATGCCCTCAACGTATGGTTCCCCGTCCACCAGATGTAATAAATACACCTGCAAAGGGTATTTTCAGTCGATCTATCGCGTGACTTAAGCTCGAGCGACAAAAGGGCATCAAGAAATGGCTAGTAGTTAGACTTTCTTCGTAGTAGTATTCTTTCCTTTAACAGGTTCCCGCACAGAAGCAAGGTACTCATCAGGCCAACAGATATGTCGCACACAGACATCCCCGAGGCATCCGGCTCCCGCACCGCCGTCAACTCACCGACGCACACTCCTGAGCATCAACAGTCACCCACGCCAGTTCGCAGCTCGCGCACTCCGGCACCCCGTCCAGCATGCCGTCCACGCTTCGCACCCATGGAGCAGTGGGGCTCCCGCCCGCTTAACATGCCATTAGTCGGGAACGAGGAGCTACCAGCGGCATATGGAGAGTACCATGCTCTCGATTGGGAGAGCCAGGAGATCCTACCCGTAAGGGAGGAATTTGAGCTCGCGGCAGACATGTGGGACGATTTCTCAGAAAAACCGTGACACTTTGACCAATTAAAATATATATAACGCAAATTTTACACACAATTTTTGCAAATCATCAAGGCAACTAACTGCTACAACAAGCATAAAGAAATCAATGATAGTGGTAGCTTGATTTACCATGCCTGACCTGGAGCAACTCACCATGGGAAAGCTGAATGCACTGGAATCACAGGTCTTTAGAGGCAGATTCATTTGTATTTGTGTTATGGGAGATGTTAAACCACAAAAATGAACTTTACAAAATATTCTATATATTGCTTAAAAGTGTGCAGATACTAGTTGCACTGTAGCTCAGTTGGTTAATGTATGCTGCGATGCTCTTATTATCATCTGTGCTAAGGTCCTTGGTTTGAATCCTGGATATATCATTTTATTGTCACAGTAGATTAATCTGCCGCAGCTAGCAGATTAATCTGCATGCAAACCTAGCTCACAACTGCCATTTCTTAAGTGAAGGGCAGTTGGAAGATTAAGATAATTGACTGAAGTCCCTCGCTTGCATGAAGTTGCTGCCATGCCCTTCATCTAGCATCAATCAACATCATGGCAACAATTGACAAATGCTTGTGTTCAAATGTTCATCTCTGAGTGAGAAATAGTGCTGCCGAAAAGGTGAGATACCTTTACCCGTGGTGACATAAGGTAGAATGCCGGATTGCCGAATTATTCAGGTCGCCTCGATGAGCTTCCAGTCCGAGGTTACCATCGAAACTGGGGCCGAGAAACGTTGTGACCACAAATCGACGCCCACCTTCGAGGTACCTCGAGCTTAATTGATATTGATGTGACTGAGGAGACGTTTCCATTGCTTCGAGGCGACCGACTAGCCAGAGGCATTTGGTGTGTCAGACAGCGGTCGGGTCTGTCATGGACAGCCAAGAGAACAAATGACATTATCACGTTCCAGGAATAAGCTGAAGTAGTGGAACACACCTGTGCTGCCTATCGCAGCTGCATTGTGCCCCGTTTCGAAGGTGGTTAGTGAGCCTGGCTCGTGGCTTTACTCGGAAGGGGTCTCCCGTGACAGAGTCGTTGCGCCAGCTCTGAGTCAATCTGTCAGAAATTCAGTTTGCCCTGTGGCGTCCAAGAATACGTCCATAACTTGGCCGCGATATACGTATTGACTTCCAGAAGGTTAGCATGCGGTGATTCGGCGAGCCTGCGACTCGCACGGTACAATCTTGAATGATCGACAATTGGAGCACACTGATGCCATCAATCTAGCGATGGATCTCCGCGCGCTTCCTGCGTTAGACCAAAATCCCTCTACCTGTGTGGATATCCAAGGATTCGTACCAGTATCATAGAACGACTCAATCCGGCAGCACAGTTGCCGCAAGAGCAGAGTATAGTACTTGCAAAATCTACACATGTATCAAGCGCCTTCAGTCGCCTCTCTCTCCTCAATCTCTCGCTCGAGGCGTTCACGCTCTGCTTGACGTAAACGCATGAGTGTAAGAGATTCATAGTCCAATCCTGCAACAGTAGCTGACGGGATGGATGAAGAGCTGGGAGGCATCGGATCGAAATCTGGCTGCTCAGCCGATGTCAGTCAGCGCTCTTTGTAGATCATGTAAATAGGCACGTACGAATGAAGGGAAGGACGAGAATGATGTCGAAGATGGCGAAGATATGCCGGCAGTATTGGATGCTGATGTGCTGGTGGTAGGTGCGGTATTATTGGGCGTGGGACTGCTCGACTTCGCCTCCTCTCCAGAACTTGTCCGCACACTCCGAGTTGTATCACCGCCGAGCTGTCCCATCTTCTTCAGCCACCCAATCAACTCGGGTTCTTTTCCCTCCGCCCATGTCACCTCAATGTCTCCGAGCCCACTTTCGACACGTCCGCTTGCACACACAGCGGCAAACGCACCACTGACTTGGCGGAATGGCACAAGTGCCGTAACACGTTTTGGCTTTTTGGGTGGAGCAGGCTTGAGAGAGAGCATAATGACCGACTCGTCAATGGTACCGAAAGGCGAGAGGAGCGCGGCGAGGCTAGATGCCGTGGTAAGGGTTGGATGGGAGGAGAGGGAAATTTTGAGACGGATGGTTGTATCGAGGTCGCCTAGGAGGTATCCGTGTTGAGTGAGTGGCAAGTTGTTTGTAATGGGAGCATACCTAACGCAGGCGGCTCGTCCTCACTTGCCTTTGCTCTCTCCGCCGCCTCACGCTCCTCCTCCCGCTTCCTGAGCGCCTTCTCGCGCTCCTCACGTAGCCGCCTACCCTCCTCCATGATGCGCTCGTTCTCGAAAAAGCGCGCTCGCTCTTCCTCCTGCTTCTCAACGCGCGCCTTTTTGAACGCGCGCTCCCGCTCCTCCAGCTCCTCGACAAGATTCTTGCGCTTCGCGTCGTACGTTGCGTACCGCGCTTTGCGCGCCTCCTTCAGACGGACCTTGGCGTCAAGCGCCATGCGCCGGAGCGGATCGAGCAGCAGCTCATAGGCCTGATTGAGCTCGTGGAACTTGCGCGCTGCAAGCAATTGTTAGAGATGGTGGTACGGATGGGCGGTAAGAGGCCCACCTGCATCAGGGTTTCCGCGGTTCTTGCGTGCAAGACTTTTGTCAGAGCGCAGCGTTCAAAGCTGTGATCGGTGCCGAGGAAGTGAGGGTACGTACTCTGTCCGGATGAACCTTGAGCGAACGCTGGCGGTACGCGGTGCGGATCTCCTGCTCGGTGGCCTCGAGGGTCACGCCGAGGAGCTCGTACGGGTTGGCGTCGTCCGCATCGGATGAAGACATGGCCGGGCAAGGATTGTTGAAGCGAGGTGCTGGAGAGGACTAGCCGACGAGGTCGTTTGGGGCCAAGTCCGAGCTGTCACGTCGTATCACATGTCATCATCGTCACAGCAACGAAATGAAGTGTGACGTGACAACAATGGCGGGACCATGTTGAACGCCCCGCTACTAAACGCGTCCTTATTCACAACGTTCTAGGTCTGCTCCGCGTGTCGGGCGACCATGCCCCTCTCCTCCGACGGCGAAGACAGCGTCGACGCCATGTCCCGCAGCCCCTCTCCATCACCACCCGCCAACATGCGCTCCCAGCTCGAGCGCATTCTCGACCTCAAGGAAAAGCAGTACCAGCGCGCTGTCGACCTCGGCCAGCAGCTCGCCATGCAGAAAACCGAGCTCGAGGACCGTGTCCGACAGCTCGAGCAGCTTGAGATGGACGGAAATAGCGACGACGAGGACGAGTCGAATGTGCAAGTGCTCGACCGGTATCGCGAGTTGGCGGAGCAGGTTGAGGCATGGGAGGTGGAGAACCCGCAGATCTCTCTCTTGTTTGGGCCAGAGGTATGTCCTACGCGTGTACAGACATGGTACTGTATTCATCCGCAACAGTCCGAGGGCGGGCACATGGCTTTCCGTGCCGAAGACGAACATCCGAATCGCTCGAGCAAGAGATCAAGGGAGGCTGTGGGAAGCATGGCATCGCGCTCTTCACGTCGCGAGAGGAATGCTGCTCACCGCGTCTCAGATATGAGTGCGTCAGGCGACCCCATCTACAGTGGTCCGCCGTTGACGCTGATCATTCAACAGAGTTCGCCGCGGACATAGGAGAAGGGCTGCTCGCGGAGGTGCGGCGTACAACTGCACTCAACAATGAGCTCCAGAAAGACAACCAGATCTGGCGTGCACGGGTCGACGAGCTCAACGCGATCATCGAGGACCTTCAGCTTCAGCTGCGGAAGTCCAACGAGCTCGAACAAAAGTACAAAGACGAGAATTGGGATCAGCAGACGGCGCTGCAGAACCTGAATGACGAGCTCAAAGAATCGCAAGCTCAGGCAGCGCGACTGGAAGGTGAGAACAAGCGGCTTCAGAAGGTGACCACCGCCGCCCGCGAGTCCATCGACAATTACAAATCCGAGCTAGAGCGCTCAAAAGTCGCGTACGATGAGCTCAAGGCGAAGCATGAAACCGCTGTGGCGCAAGGTCGGAAACAGGCGGCCAGCCTCCAGCGCGAAAAGTCTGACCTGCAGCAAGCACTCGACTCGATGAGGGCCGAGGCAGCCAAGGCCACCCGGCGGTTCCCTCGCTTTGCTCCTCCCACTCCGAACGGCGCCGCACCTATAGATCCTACAATTGCTGGCATCCAGGAGGAGGAAGAGGCCTTTGGCACTCACGGCCGTGCTCACTCGAACACAAGGCGGAGCATCGATCACGGCGCGTTCTTCGCGTCAGAAGTTCCAGACGAGCTCTCCGAGTCCTCGCCCACCGCATCGCCCTCGAAACGCATCTCCGCATCCAATCATCCGAACAATGAAGTGGAGGCGCTGCAACAGCGGTTGGCTCACGCTCAGAGGCAGATCAATACACTCAAGAGCACGATTCAGCGTGAGAAGGAGCTGCGGATGGAGTACCGGCGCCAGCTAGACTCCCTGCCCACGCGCGCCACAGAAGACGAGGAGGAGCAAATCGCGGACGAGGACGCAGAAGGACCCAAGCCAAAGCCACGCTTAACACCGTTCCGCGTCGGCCGAGGCCGCGGACGCGGACGCGGCCGAGGCAGGAATGGACTCACGCTCATGCAACGTCTGGCGGCGCACCATCCGTCAGCGGAAGACGATTCCGACTCGGATCCCGAACCTAGCTCTGGCTCCCGCGAAACGTCCCCGCCGCCTCCCGTCCCGTCCGTACCTGCCGCGTTCTCCGATGAGGCACCCGCCGAGAAGGAGGCTCAAGAGGATGAGCCGGATCTGCAGACGTCTCCAACCCCAAGCCGTACGAGCGTGGACGGAATGGACCCTGCGTTCGCGAACATCCTCCGCCGATCGTCATTGACGGCGTCGCAGCCTGCCAATGGCAGTCCCCTGAGACAGACCGTCAGTGCGAGGGGCGGCCGCGGCGGCACGCTGCCAAGGCGCGCCAGGGGCGGCGCTGCGTTCCAAGAGGCGCGTCGGTCTTCCATCGTGGGGCAGCCTGGCGCGCTGGCTGCAGAGCTCGGGTTCGCACTGGGCGACAACTCGCTCGAGAACAGCACCGAGGTCGGGGAGGTCGGGCGACGCGTAGAGACCGCGGAGTTTGGTTGTCAGACCGACTTCGAGGAGGCGCTTCCCTCACCACCACCACCGCCGGCACCTGTTCAGCCCGCGCCTGTGATGTGTGAGATGGGCGCCCAGGTCGACGCGGAACCTGTTCCTGTGCCGGTTCCAGAGCCAGCTCCTGTGCCGACGATGTGCGAGATGTCGATGCAAACCGAGGACGAGCCTGTTCCTGTTGTCCCTGTTCATGCAGAAGCTGGCGTTCAGCACGAAGACCTTGAACCCAAGCGCATCTTCATCTCCAGTGCGGTGCTCACCGAACCCGAGCCTGAGCCTGAGCGGCCGCAGGCGGCGCCAGCTCCCGTCTTTGCTCAGGCTGAGGTACAGACCGCTGCCGTGGCTTCATCCAGCGTTGAGATCCAGACGCTCCCAGAGCCCTTGCCTGTATCTGTGCAGACATTCGAGATGGACATCCAAACGGACCCTGAACCTGAGGCCGTTCGTGTGCAGACGGCCGAGATGGACATTCAGACAGATGTTGAGCCAATTCCTGTGCCAGCGCAGATGGCCGAGATGGACGTTCAAACCGACGCTGAACCACGTCCTGCGCCAGTGCGAACAGTGGAGATGGATATTCAGACTGACGCCGAGCTACGCGTTGCGCCTGTGCAAACGATGGAGATGGATACTCAAACCGATGCCGAGCCAGAGCCAACACCTGTCAAGACGGCGGAGATGCAGATTCAAACCCAATCTCTGCCGGTGCCAATCACCGCTGAAATGCAGACGCAGACGTCGACGCCCGTCGCTGAGACAGCAGAAGTGCAGGCAACACCCACTCCAGGGCACCGCCGCCTCGTTGACATCAGAGAGAGCTCCTTCGACTCGAACGATAGTTCCACGGTTCACCCAGGTCGCACCCGTCCTCCTTCGCTTATTGTGTCGCATGTAGACGATTACAGCGATGCTGCGACCGAGATAGGCTCGTCGTCGGATACGGAGGCGTACACAGACGCGCGGCAGAGCATGGTCAT
Source organism: Wolfiporia cocos (assembly GCA_029448655.1). Taxonomy (NCBI): domain Eukaryota; kingdom Fungi; phylum Basidiomycota; class Agaricomycetes; order Polyporales; family Phaeolaceae; genus Wolfiporia; species Wolfiporia cocos. Next base: position 522,849 of record JACCLO010000008.1, on the reverse strand, counting down.
TCCGACGCCAACAGACTCGCTCAACGACTTCCACTCCATCCGGACCGTCACCGACAGCGATGAGCAGCGGAGTATAGTCATGCCAACCCCGACAGACTCCACCAATGACTTCCACTCGATCATGACGGTCACAGACAATGACTACTCGGACAGCGATGAGGACAATGAGAGCATCAAGGCGTCTCGCCTTCCGAGCCGTCAGGGACGGTCGGCGATGTCGTCTGCAGTCTCTCTCGCGTCTCCCTCCGCAATGATAGCCCTTCAGCCTATGTACGAATCTAAGGCCATTGAGACGGAGGTCATCACAGAGGAGTCCGTGCCAGTCAAGGTGGACCAGGTTGATCCTGTAACTGTGCCTGAGCCGATACCAGCACCCAAACCTGAGCTCAAGGAAATGTCAATTCAGACAGATGACTGGGTTTCTCCTTCTCTCGCTGTCCCTTCCTCTTCGCCTGCTCTTCACCCGATCTCGGCTCCTGCTACCGCCCCGTCCACTCCGGCACCTGCCCCCTTCCCTTCTCTCTACCGCGTTGGAGTCAATTCGCAGCAATTCCAATTTATATCTCCACCTTCGCCTGCTGGTCCCGCGACTTCTTTGCTACCTTCAGCCGCCCCTCCTTCGCCTAATACCACCCTCCGAGACTTAAATGCCACACTCATTGCTCGCCCACGTACTTCTCATTCTGATCGCAGACAATCCATCGATTCCAATATTGATTCTGTTATTATGGACGAGTTCGTTGGCCGATCTCGCACACCCTCCCATGTTCCCAGTATAATCGACAAATCTCGACCACCTATGATGTCAATCCCTCCTCCTCCTCGTGTACCGCCACCCTCGAATAGCATGCCACCCCCCTCATTCATACCCGACAAGCGTCAGCCGCAGGATATACCCCCTCCTCGCCCGACTTCACCACCACCTGCTGAACTCATACAACGCGCCACAAGCCCTCTGTTGAGTGCGCGAAACTCATTCCTGCGACAGCCGAGCACCAGCGGGCATCAGAACCAGCAAAGCATCCGCGACTTGCCTTCAACAAGCAGCTTCCGTTCATCAGCGAACACCATGCCAAAGGTGCCGGAAGGGAGCCCAAGGTCGTCAGCGTTCCGCGAACGCGAACGTCGCGAAATGTCCACCACGTCCCTTACCTCTGGTGGTCAGAGTTTGCACTCTTCCATGTCATCCGATCATCACGGATCTCACGCTGTTACAGCTGGTCGCGTTGCGGGAACGTTCGCCCACAACGGCGGTCAGTCCTCAATAGATCCTATTGCCCTTCATGCGATCACGCAGGCAATGATTGGCGAGCCCATGTACAAGTATACCCGTCGCACCCTAGGGAAAGGCCTCGGGTCTACAAGGCATCAGCGCTTCGTCTGGATTCATCCGTACACAAGAATGCTCAATTGGAGTGAAGATGATCCCAGCGTCATCAAGCCCACAGAGTCCAATAACAAGAGCGGTACGTCCCTGTGTCTTAACCAGGTGCCCTTGTTACTTAAATCGAATATCATAGCATACATTGAAGATTTCCGGGCCGTACTTGACCCCAATCCTATGCCGCCAGGACTCTGCCAGTATAGTATCATCATCACTACTCCTGTCCGTGAGGTGAAAATCACTGCTCCCACGAAAGAAAGGCATGACCTCTGGATGAATGTAAGTAGTCATAAGGGATTGGAAGCATACCTAACGTTCCCTCGCAGGCTCTAGAGTTCCTTGTTCAGCGTTCGAATTCCCTGTCATCAGGAGGATCGCCACGTAGCGGTCCCCGTGCCCCTCTGAGTCCCATGTCTCTGGACGAAGAGCTTCCGGATGACGAACCATCTGGTCCAGTTGCTACATCCAGCCCAAGCCATCGCAGTATACGAACCGGAAGGACAGCTCTCAGCGGGAAGTCTTGGGGTACGACTCGTGCGCATCGGAGCCGCTCACGAGTGTCCATGGGGGGATCCTTGGGCAGGCGATCCGGAACGCCTGCGGCGGAGTATCTCCGATGGGCTGACCACGAGCAGCGCCTCAGCTATGCTCAAGATTTCGAGGAAGAAGACAATGAGGATCTGGACTTTGAATTGCACCAAGACACGTTGTCTGAAGGCGGGTTCGAGGGACTCGAGAATGTCCGTGCCTGCTGCGATGGAAAGCACACAGTAGGGCAAGTACATCATCATCATCACCACCACCACCACCACGGTCACGATCATCCTCCACAACAAGCATCGCAATCAAGTGGCCAGCATCTCTCTGCGCCCTCTGAAGACCATCGGCCTGCTTCTCCCGCGTGGTCATTCCGATCGCGGACGGGAAGCGCCACGTCGCATGAGGGTGCTGGTTTCTTCTCAAAGTTCAATCACAGGAAGTCGACAAAGCATGTATAGGGTATCTTTTCTGGGGTTATCAATGAAAGGCTTGTAAATTCGTACATCGTATCCACATCTAATCAGGACGCTCTGCTCTGCTATCCGCTGATTGTCAGCACCTACACTCCTTTAGTACCGCAATTTGTTCATGACGTATTTGCCGCTCTCGACTCTCTTCACGACTTAGAATGCATGTATCCCAGTTATCTAATTATGCGACTACGCAAGATAAACCCTGCCACTCCTTCACTGCCACATAATATATTGACATTGTCAAACATCAATAACTATTGCAAACGGATCAACGAGAAGGCTGATTGCAGCAGGGGGTAGTGATACGTAGTCTGACATTCCTTACAGCTACACAATGAGATCTCTCGGGTATACAACACAATTTGGTGACATGCAAACGTCCCTTCTGCATCCGCCAGCCCGCACTGCGCAAGGACGTCAATGATACCGTTGCTGCGTCCCAGTATTGGTGCAAGCCCTTGTATGAAGGACATGTACATCCTGGATGTTAACATGCTGGGCGGCGTGGCTCGTGAAGGAGCAGTGGTGTACATCTATGATACAGTATCTTATGGCAGGTCCATCGCGTCGATCAATCAGTCGTTGCTATGGCTGTGTGCCACACACCGCGCTCAGCGGGCTCACACCTACGCCTACACTCACCCCCACGGCCGGGCGCGCCGAGTCGGGCGTAAGCGGGCTCGAGTGGTGCGTCGTCGCGGGCGAGGACGCACTTGATGGGTGCAGCGCGGGAGGCGAGATGGAGCCGGAGTTCCACGAGCTGCGGTGCCAGCTCTTCTTCTTGCGCACGCTTGCCTTGTACGCGGCGCGGATTGCGGCGGTCGCGTCATGCTGCGCCGCCGTCGACGGTACGGTCGATGCGGACAGGGATGCAGACGCGGATGCAATGCTCGGCGTGCGTGGCGAGATTGCGAGGCGGGGAAGAGGTGAGGCAGGAGGTGGAGGCGCGGCGTCACGGAAGGTGAAGGCCATGAAGGGCGAGGGCGGGCCGGACTCGCAGCTCTCGTAGTGACTAGAGGCGGAGGAGGAGCTGCAAGAGGGTATGGAAGAGGGGGTCGGAGAGCATGTACGCGAGGTGGATGTGTCGGAGCTGCGGAAGGACTCGGGAAGCGTGGGCGGGAACGCAGTTCGGAAATTGGCGACGAGCGAATACTCGCGTGACACGGGGGTTGGCTCAGAATCGTCTGAGACAGAGGGCTCATCCTGCGATGACAGCTCTGAACAGCGCTGTTCCCACATCGATAGGTTCTCCCTACATTGTTGTGCAAATTCTTCCAGTTCTGGGTGACAGTGAGATAGTTCTGACAGGGAGGGTCGAGCTTCTACTCACCAGGAATACCTCGCGCAACAAGCAGAAACAGCGGCAGCGTGAACGTGCTGATAAACCACACCTGTCCGCGCGCCTCGCCCAGCGAGTCATTGGAGGGTTTTACCGTTGCCGGTAAATGCAGATGTCGCTCGAGCATCAATTGGCAGGACCATTCCGACTCGAGCGCCGCAACCCAGTGCTTCGACACACTATATGGCCGACACTGCGGCAGATTCATACCGTCAGAATCCCCCTACTCACACTTAGAACATACTCACCGGATTACTGATATCCGCGCACTTGATGAGCGCCTGGCATACGAGCACCTTACGCTTGTGCTCGCCGACGGTGTGTCCCTGCGGGCCGGCAAGCTCAGTGAAGTTTGCCATGAACTCCGCGTGCAGGCTCAGGTCCGTCGCAAGCACCGTGCCAAGAAGCAGCTTGCGAAAAGCGGGTCCGTGCTGAGGTCGGTCGAGCAGCTCGCCAAGGCCGTTATGCCGCATAATCTGCAGAATCAGGGAATAATGCATCTGCTCGAGAACCGACTTGTCGTCGTATACCACCGCAAGAGGTGTCCGTGCATTTTTCTGCGGAGAGCGTCAGCACTGCGGTCGAACGGTAAGCCAGAAATCAGGACTACAAGAATGCATCAACGCAGTGGCGCTCATGAGTCTAGTCCGGGACTATCGGACCAGGCGCAGCAGTCAACAACACGTTCCCGATCTCCATCATACCAACATTCATAGTAACATATTCCACTGAGCCCCGCGAGCTTCTGCAATGCTCAAAGCAGCAATCATTCACGGATGACAAGAAGACATAGATATGAAAACAGTCAAGGAGAGATCAGGGACCTCCCAGCAGCGACGATGTCCGGCGGCCCCACCCTAACAGGAGCCGACAGTGCCTAACATCCTTGTCCCTCAGCAAGAGCAGACATTGCCCGTGCAGCTGTCTGGACGTCAGCGAGACAATAACCAATATTCAATGATCGTGGCAACCGGTGACAATGCCACTATGTGAGCTTAGAGCCAACATGAAGTTGACCAATCTGCTGTGCGACCCTACTGGGGCTAGCAGAGAATAGTGCATGTATGCTAACGTATCCTTTGCCGTCCTCTCGTATAGCTACGAGCCGCTCTAGGTTTGGGGTGCGCAGCATCCCTAGGTGAAATCTCGGCTATGCTGGAGTTCTAGGGCCACATGCGCCGGCGATCATGGTGCTAGCGTGTAGACCATTCACATCTCCGCCTCCAGTGCGGGCCGCCGGCGAACGCCACTCGGCACGAACCTGGCGCCCCACATATGGCGCCCGGCTTGTTGTGGCGATGAGCACTCAAGTGACAGCCGCGCGTCGCTTGCACGTCTATGTCTACAAGGAGCGAAGCAAGGGGAAGAACCTACCATGAATGCATTCGTGAGGCCAGGGTGCCCAACATCATGGCCGATCGCAGCGATGGACAGAACGAGCAAGTCCTCAGGTGTGAGGCAGGACATGAGATTGCTGCTCCGATGGTCCTTGTCCCGTCGCCACGTCCGATTGTCTGCCTGGAGGAGTATGGACACCGGCGGCACCACGCCGGCCCGGAACAGGAAGTGGTACGTCGCCTGGAAGACATCGAGGGCGTGCTGGAAGTTATGGTATGAGTTTCCCTGCCGGTATACCTGCCGTAAGTGCTGTAAGAAGGACGCGATGCGATCTGAAGAAGCATGCTATCGTTAATTGCGCGTACGAGCGTAGGGCGAAGACACTCGCTGAGGGGGATGCCGACGGCGTGCTGGAGGCCGTCGATACGAAAGAGGGCCTCAAAGAGAATGTAGGAGCATGCGAGGACCTCTTCCTCGGGCAGCTTGTGCGGCTCGAAGTTCCAAGCGCAGAGGGAGCGCACGAGCCTGTGTCGCGTGGCATCTGCAAGCGCAATGTCCGCGCTGATGCCATGTCGTGAGCCAAACGCGCGTACCAGCTAGACCAAATGAGAGACTGACAAATGGGCGGGCTCGCTGTTGAGGATGCTCTCGGTGTGAGCGCGGACGTCAATCAGAACTTCGGCATATCTGGATGGAGTGATATTGGTACGGGAGCATTGATCTGAGCTGTCTTCCATACCGTGTCTCGCCGTTCTCTGTCTCCTCCCACCCTCCCCAGCCGTGCCCAGAGCCCGCCTCGCTCAGCGCGAGCGCAAGCCCGCCGACGTCCACGCTCCGCCGCCGCCCGAACGCAGCCATCTCGTTCATCACGCGCTATCCGAGTCCGAGTATCGCCTGCTCCCAGCCACCAGCAGCAGCGCCCTCGCGGTCCCAGTGAGTCAGAGCAGCAAGTCGGAAAGATGTCTGTCGCACTCGCAGCAAACGGCGAGGTCAGCGCTGGGAGAGTTGTCTGCGTGCCGGGCGAGGGCTGTGTGATCTGGGCACTCACGGCCGCCGGCATGCCACGTGCATAGGCGCCCCGACTGCCTCATAAGGCTGCCGACGGCTCATGCGCATGTCTCGACGATCGCTTCCTCTGCGACCACGATCTGCGCCATCCGCCGCCCGCCGTGCTCTCTGCGTCTTCTGCCTCGCCCTGCTCTTTCGGAAGCCCGCCTGCTTCGTGACCCAACTGGAATTGCAACCGTCGCACACGGGGCTGCAGAATGATGTTCTTCGGCTGGTTGCGACGCATGTCGCTGAGCGCATTCTCGAACCCAGGTACGCGTTTGAATGTCTTGGCCGGAACGCAGGGTGCAGACGTTTATTAACTGAGAAGGAACGGCGCGGCGTGATATCTCCATGGCCAGCCTGCCGTCTGGAGACGTAACGATCAGTACGCGACGGCTTCGACATTTGTATAGAGCGACGACCTGGACGTACGTTCCTCCCTTTTTTGGCTTCTGCGCGGCCATCAGCGATAAGCTGTGCTCCATACACATGCTGGCGGCTGCCGGATCGGAACTAGCCTGATGACGTGCATGATGTTCATGTACTGTACCTGCGCGTTCTATGCATCGGATAATGCGCGAGGGCTTCTACAGTATCACGAACGGGCCGTTCTCTCCTTTGCTTTGAGAACATGAGAACGCGATCATACAGAGAACTGCGTCCTGGGACGTATTACGCGCTCGGTTACCAGTACGCGCTGCGTTCCTTCAGATTCTCAACAACTGTAGCCTCTATACAAAGCCTCCGCGTTCTTGTTCGGTTTTTCCTATCACACGCATCTCCGTCAGTTTTCTGCCACCCTCTCCCCGAAGCGGTTCGCCATTGACTGACAGCGTATGAGACCGTGAACTCTATCGTTTTTCTGCACCGCTCGAACGGTTCTTACATGTTTTGCGCTGCTACGAAGTGCACCCTCATTTGGCCCCATCGGTTGTGTCCCTACTTGTCATGTGCGAAGCATGTGATGCCACTACGCCCGAAAGAAGTGACCGTCACAACTTAGGTGCGTGTGCCCACCATACGGCGCAGACTAACCCTCAAGCGTCCTCCACCGTTGCACCCCAGATTGCCCCGGGGTTATCGCTGACCTCATTTCCGCATCCGCGACACCACACTTGCGATCGCGTGATGCGCTCATGTCGGATGGCAGGCATTGTTGCCCTGCCGGGCGCACCAGCGAGTGCTCCCGGCGTCGTAAGGTGAGCAGATCTGGGTGAAGGCTGTACAAAGCCCTCGCTTGTGCAGCTTGCAGGTACCTTTGCGATTGCTAAGCAATTCTTTGTGCTCTTGTTTATAACCGAACATGCTCGGGCCGCTGGGTTCTCCCGAAGTCTAACCAAAACTCAGTTCTTGATGAGAGCTCGGCGGTCCACCGAGAGTATCGCCGCTGGCAACACGCAACATAGCCAAGATGAATTCACTTCTAATCGTGGTTTAATCAACGGGCACTCCCGGCCACACATTGTCTCCCAGCCGAATGTTTGCCGCAGTGTTCTAGTGCGCTTCGCTCCGCACGGAATGACATACCGTGGCAACGAAGGGCATGAAATTTGCGCGTGTCAGGGCAGCTGCTCCTCACCGTGCTCAACGCCAATCTCCAGGCAGGCGGGGACCTCTGGAATTCGTACGGCCCTTATACGGACTAGGCGGTCAGCATGTGCATTCGTGTGATATGCGCTTCGAGCGGCGAGGTTCATACGTATTTTCCGTCAGGGTCGCGGAGACCGCACCCACAGCGCGAGGAGGAACATCGCTAGTCGTTGTCACGAGCGGTGGCGATATATGGCTTCTGCAACGACCAATACGTCTGGCCACAACATCTGCTTCCATCCGCTGTCGGAACAAGGGCCCAGCTATCCCGTCGCCTCACAGCATCTTCTCCTATCGCAGGCTATGGCCTGCACAAATGCGGCACCGCGCAGACAAAATTTCCTCAAGCGCCCGGCAGCACGCAAGCCACTGCTACGGACGATTCCGTCGCGTAGCTTGACTGATACTGTAATATGCTCGCGAGCTCCACTCGGATAGTTTGCCCCCCCTGATCTCTCTGGTACTATCACTTGCCTGCTTTGGTCTAGTCTCCTGACATCACATCACATCGCGTGTACCCTCCGGGTTTGAGTTCTGACCTTTCGCTGCGGGATCGACCGGCGCTGCACCTGTGTTGACTATGCGGCGCGTTGCGCGCTATGTGCCCTCCGCCTCGCTGCCGCCTGCTTGGCCATAGTCCAGTGATGCACTGCTGCCATACGCTCCCGCGAGCAATCTGCGATCGTTGTGTGCACGTGGGTGTCCGATCGCCAATGCCGAGCACACCGGCGTCTACTGTGGGCGCACGTGGGCGCTTGCCGCTGCGTGGAGCGGGATCGGGCGGTCGTTTGTACCCGAATGCGCTGGTGACATTGTATGCCGCCAGCGGATGCGTATCGCCGCCTGTCGTGCTTGCACGTGGCAAAATGCAATATGTTCTCTGGTCCAGGCCATCGATTGTGCGGTGCGCACTAACGCCGAGCCCGGATACAACGCAACGTATCGTAATCCACTTTGAAACAACCCAGTGACACACGGAGGTGCGCGCACATGGACAGGTGCTAGAATCGTGTGTGCGTCGGTGTATCACGATCGTGGTTGCTATCGTCGAGTTAAGAATTGGGGCTCCGTTGACTGAAGACCACACGAAGCCAGGTTGATCTCCGCGACATTGCCTGCCGCGCCACCCGGGCGACCTCGCGACCGGCAGGATCTCTCCCTGCATCTCTCAGTTGCGGCTTGTGCATGGCGGTGACGTCTGATGTCATCGCGCGTGAGCACACGTCTAGCGCGCTTGCCGGCGACTGAGTGACTAGGTCCTGTATTGAAACGATCAAGTGCAAGCCGATGAGATGCCAATGCGGTGTCGTACGCAAAAGTTGACGCTGCAACCGCCTCGCGTGCGATGGACAAATCCTGAACTGACGAGATTATTGCGCTGGCAGTCCGATGGCGACACCAGACCACGGTCATTCGATGGAACACTCAAACTAACACCGTCTCAGCGTTGGACGGTTGAACAGATTCCATCGGCGACGTAGCTGCCAATACTCTGAGCCCCAGCGACACCTCCGACAGAACGCTGACACCGTGCACGTGCCAATGACAGTGAACAACGAAACCATCATGTGCCCGCCCTCGCCCAGCGCTCACGCGCACGGCCGGCCAGCGCGGCGGCCGCTCCCCCGCGTCGTGTCATCCCCCGCGCACAACCTCTGATGCCCGCTCCGTCGCACGGTCCATCCGCACTACGTACGCATAATGTCATGATCGCGTCATGTATACATGACAAGACAGCAGATGGAAGAAACGACCATCGTAACTCAGGTATGCGCGCGCGAAACCTTCCGCCCCACGGGACATGTCCTTGACCCACCGACGCCCCGCGCGCGCGAGATACGACCGCAGTGGCCCCGTCGCCGCTCTCCGATGCCAACCTTGCCATTTCGACTCGGCCATCTTCATCTTCGCCGCCCGATCACGAATCAGCCCGGGTGCAATCTGTCCACTGAGCGAGTCTAGGTCCTGTTCGAAGGTATCAATGATCTTTGGGAGTTCGCACCGGTGTCTCCGCCCATTGATTATGTTTTGTCAGGCCCTTCCAATCGTAAACTCACTGATGTCCTGCTTCAATCAGGAGCTAGGGTATGATATCTGTGATTATCCATCTGCCAGTCCTCGAACCTGAGATTCAAGCTTCGAACCCTGAGAGGTGTGTGCAATGGGAGGCGGAGAACATATCGATTTGTTATCGAGATAGGCACTGGCGTCATCGTGTTATGTAATTCCAGTCTCACGCAATGATGTAATCAGTCAGACAACCACATACATATGCTACATCGCGCCTATCCAAGCAATCCGAATCAACCAACCGCCACATTCAACGTACACACCGACACCCTAGATTATGCAAAAAATAAAAGCACTGCTACTTGCATGGATACAAGGGCCATGGCGTGTATTGGGCCCTATACGAGAAACCGGCATTCTACTGCACGCCGCTTTGGCGCGCGTGCAGGGGTATCTATCAGGTTGCGCGGCAGCGCATACGCACACTGTCCGCGACGGCCACGAGACGGCGCTGATTCTGAAAGCAATCCAGTCCGCACCACACCGCCCCAACTCCGTCCCGCCTCGATACCAGCCACCTCCCCCACCAAGCCCGCGCCACACCGCGATGTTCCATTCTCCTTCTATTGGCCCCGCAATTGAGATGGACCGCACGCGCCTATCCAAGAAAATTGCCACTGTCCATCGCGACCTGCTATTATTGACATGTCCCGATGCCAGTGGTGTTTCCTCGAGGGAGCCTGGACGCGAATAATTAACGTGATCGTCATGTCATGTCGCTCCGTGATGATAGTGAACGAGTGCAAAGCGAAGAGGGGATGGGGTATTTATGGGATTTGATGTTAGTGCGTAAGACGTGGCCGCAACCCTCCACCGCCCGCAGTGTTCCCCGCCGTGCGCGCGCACACAAGTGCGAGCGCACGACCAGTTGAGCTGAGGGCGTGGCCCTGTTTGAGGTCGAAGGAGGGGGCTCTCCGCACGCCCGCGCCAATGAGAAAAAATTGTTCCCACTCGCATCGTCTCATAATCGTAGATAGGATCCGATCCGGGTCCACATGGCATAGAATGTTGATGAGCACATGCGCTGCACAGGTTAGCGCTGCGACCGCATCATCTCTGTATCACATTCGATCAGCTCGAATTTCAGACATTAGGTGAGAGAAGGACGCACGATGGGCGTCAAGTGCACGCGGTGTACGCGTCCACGACACCGAGCGTCTTGCGATACCACGCGATAGGCGCGCCTGGGTACTCGTACTCCTGCGTGCACCGCACCGGAACCTGCACCGCGTGCGCATGGGTGTGCGAGCGGGCGCGCTCCGTCGCCGCGTATATCGCACTCGGGTGCAGGTGACTATGGCTGCTCTGCGGTTGCTTCGCCGGGACACGACTGTACACTGTCGTGAGGGGAGGGGTAAGCACCGGCCCCACCCTGATGTATGAACGTGGAAGCAAACCTGAGAGCGGCTGGACGGGGTATGTCGGAGCCGTGCTGTCAATGTCGCCCTGGAAGCTCATGCTCCAATTGAGCGACTGCGCGGGTGTCATGAGGGGCTCGAACTGCGCGTCCTCCTCGAACGAGTACGCTGTGCCGCTCAGCGCTGACGCGGGCGCCCACTTCTCCTCGTCGTCCTCGTCTGCCAGAGAATAAAGCATCGCACCGGGGCTGCCAGGCGGGGTCGGCGGCACGAGCGGCGCGTCGAGGTGCACCTGGAACTCGATCAGGCGCGGCTCCTCGCGGAGTGGGCCGACCTCGATGCCGGGAGGCGAGGCGGCCACGGCCGCGGAGCGGATGCCGTTGTGCATCGCGAACGGGTCGAGGCGGAATGCGCCCATCATCTTGCGCATCTCCTTCGACGCGCCCGTCGCGCGGAGCGGGACCTCGGGCATGCTCTCGAACGCCGCGGCCACGTCGCGGCCCAGCGCGGCGGAGGGCGCAGGCTGCTCGAAGATGAAGGAGCCCTCCGCGTCCTCCTCGGTCTTCACGGGCGGCTGGGGAGACGGCGAGGCGGGCGCGGGGAGGGCGTGTGCATGCGCGTGCCCGCGAGCGTCGCTCCCGTCGAGGTAGAGGGCGCCGCTGCCACCCCAGGAGGCACGTTGGAGGGTTGGCGTGCCCGCGGGCGACTGGTGGCCGATGAGGGAGCTGTATGAGCGCGTAGAGGACGGAGGCGAGAGGGCGCCGGCGAGGGCTGGGCGCGGGTTGGGCTCGGGGTAGTCTGCCTGGGCATAGGGCGGCTGGGCGGGGGGCGAGAGGCTGGAGTAGGACGACATGGAGTCGACGGTGGTCGGAATGGCGGCGTACGAGGACGTGAGGTGCGCAGAGGGCTGGTGGTGCCATTGCACGCGGGGAGGGTCGGGGATGTACGCGTCGGCGCTGTACGGGGCGGCGAGGGTGCTGGAGGAGGGTACGGAGTAGTAGGAGCCCATCGCGTACACGGACGGGGGGTCGGTGTATGCGGCGGCGTAGGACATGGACGGGACGCTGCGGTCGGCGTAGAGAGCCATCGTGTGGAATGCGATCACGGGCAGGGGGAAGAGGAAATTGGAGAGCAGGAGGGGGAAATGTGGGAATGGAGGAGGGAGACTGCCCGGTATATGAGGGCAGGCGGCTCTGCCAGATGGACGCAATCGAGCATACCGACGAACTGGTTGTGGCGGAAGACATCGCGTCTCTGCGCCCGGCTGTCTCCTCGATGATGCTTCGCCTCGCGCTCTTCTGCGCCTGCTCGCCACTCGCGCCCTCGTGCCGCACATGCCATATTCGGCAGTATTCTCCACCGGATCCACACTGTTTGTGCATGCCGTGATTCGCCCCTTCGCTGGCTGCGCGGTGGCTTGTCTGGGCTCGTGGCCTGCAGATCTGCGGCGTCCGACGCTGCCAAATCTCGCCGCCGTTCCCCCGCGCCCGCGAACCGCAGCCACCCAGCTCGCGCCGCAGCTGCCGACCGCCCATATATGGCAGCCCGGTTACCCGCACGCCTGCGCAAAGCTTGTTTCCGATCCTGTGTGATCTCGCATCCGCGCCGGATCGGCCCCGCGATCGCCGCCAATGTTGCTTCCGCGACACGTAAACGCAGGGCGGGGGTCCCTCGTTGCGTCCCACGCGCGACGTTCTGGTGTGTCCGATGTGCCATTTTTGGTAGATTACCCCCGAGCTCGCCGGCACTAGCAGGCCAAGCAGATGCACCAGGGCCGGCGGACGCACCAGGGCCGGCGGACGCACCAGGGCCTGCAGCTGGCCGCCGCAGATGGGGCTCGTGCGTGCTGCCCGTCACGAGCCCCGCAACGTCGACGTCGAGTGTGACCCATGCATGACTTCGCCGTGATGGGCGAGGATCCCTAGAGATTGGCTGGTCGCTATCGCGCAGCCACGTCCTGCGTCAGTGCGCGGATGCGTCCTGGAAGTATGCCGCGTTCGGCATGTGCGCCCTCGCCGTGCGGGCTCGCAGCACATCGCGCGGGCGCCATGGCCGCACCCAGACCGCACGAACCCCACCGCCGCGCACAATGCCCGCGGCCGCCGTGCACCGCGGTGTTCATCTCCCCGCCGCCCGGCGGGGAGGTGGAGAAGTGCTGATAGCGTGACCGTGCAGGCCTCCCCGCACGATCGCCGTGCCGTTGAGTACCTTGCAAATCCCTCCCAGAACTGCCCTCTTCCCTACCGGCGCGGGAGCGCGAACCGCGCCCGTACGTACTCGCGCGCAGTCCACGAGATCCCGCCGGAGCGTGCCCGCAATACCGGCCGGAGGACGCCCCACGCATGTGCGCGACGACGCGAAACACGCGCTACGTCATTGCGACGATGCCTTGGCTCGCGCGGGACGCGGCGATTTGATCCCCGCCATGGCCCCGGGGTGCGCCAGGCGCGAAGTGGGCGCACGGGCGCAGGGCGAGTCCGAGGATCGAGCGGGACGCCGGCACGTCGCCGCGTTCTTTCCCCATGGCGCGGTGGCGGAGGCTATAGCCTGCACGACGGCGGTGAGAATCGACGCGCGATATCATCTGACTAGTGCTGGCCGGCGTGCTCGGCGATGCCTCATGTGATCCGGTGCGGTCACAGCGTACGGTGTCTGGGACCGGCCGCTCGCGGTTGGCAGACAGTCACTAGGACGTAGACCGGGCGTGGTCCCCGCCAGTGCTTGGGATGATGTCCGGGAGACACGGGCGTGGGCGATCAAAATCAATGGCAGTGACACGGATGAGGGATGTGCGCTGTCGCGCAGCTGTGTTGCTCACGATAACGACGAATCGTGATGATGCCAGCGGGCGGGGCCAGCTCTGTGGCGAATGATGCGTGGCACCGTAGCGCACCGCCAACGTCAAGGGCCAGCTCCCCATGCCATCGATGCGATGTGGCGCCCCTTCCGATGGCAGACGAGAACACGCCACCGTGGACCTCATCCCGGGGCTCTGGGGCCACTCACGGATGGGCCAGCCCATCTCCGATGCGAGCTGCAGTGTTATCAGCGATGTCCATCGCTGGTCGAAAGCGGGACTCGCGCTGCCTGCAAATATCGTCGCACAGATGGGGCGACGCACCGCACTGTCCGCCGGCTACCTGGCTATTCCCTCGCATGTTGATCGTTCGGTCGAAGGCTAGTTATGCTGCCCGTAGCCCGGTAGACGATCCAGTGCATGGCGCGCCTCGAGCAGTGTGACTAGGGAGGGCGTGATCAAGCATCCTACCCACGAGCGCGCGCCACACACGCCTCGCGACTCACACACGGCGCCGAAGCCAAGTAAAACAAGCAGCGTATCTACCTCGTCATCTCTTGAACCCGTCTCGCGATCATTGTTCGCAGATACGGGCAGCCACGGGCACAGACGAAACAGCTAAGACCGTCCGCAGTATGCACTTCTCACGCAGATGACCCAACGATAGCAGGTTCGAAGGCGTGCGCGCTACTTTGCCCGCGAACCACCGTGACGAGCAGGTGCCGCTGCCTGTGACTTGCAGCCCGAGACTGCGCCCGCGCCCCGGGGCCTGACCGGCCCTACCACAGTGCGTGCTGCTGTGGGCGGTCCGCGCCACTGCGCCCGCACCCTTCCTTCCTTCCCTTGCGGGCAGTCTTCTCGCCACCAACGCCACCGTTACATAAAAGATTCGCCTCATCGAGCGCACAACTTCTTCGGTGCCAATCTCGCGGCGCACATGCGGGCGTCCACCACCGCTCTCGGACGTGTTATGTACATCTTCGCGCCGCGATCGGGATGCCCTGCGTCTCCAATCGGGCTGCACGTTGGGCCGCACGCCGGCGTATTCTGCCAACGTCGACGTCGACGCCCAGACCCCCGCCGCCCCCACGTTCAGCACGCGAGCGCCCCGATGGTCCGTCTCTGTGGCCGCCCGCCGGCATCGGCTGAGGCGTGGCCACACTGGAGAGGCGCGCACCGCGAAGGCGCACGCTCATCCGAAGCCTTCCCGCGCGACAAGTCAGCACGCAGGGTAGCTAAATAACCACGGCTGCTACCGCCGCAGACGCGCTTCCTCGCCTGCAGATCTCCGCTTGCGGATCTCAGCTGTTGGCACTGGTCTCTAATCTGTCCGGCGGGCGCTCTCGATCGGATGGTGGTGGTGGCTTCTGTGGGCTATCCCAATTGGGGCACGACGAGCACCGGCGCAATGCTGCTGTGATCGCAGCGAGCGCGCACGTGCCCCGCGTTCGCCGCACGGCTACGATCCCGGTGCTGTCCGGGGCATAGCTAATCCAGCAGGATCTCTATGCCTCGGGAACGCCGGACACACCCCCTGAGGCTTCTCCGCGCGTGCCTTCGGATTCGAACTCCTCGAACACCCATCGCGCTGCACTTACAATGGAGCACCCACGTCAGCGCGGCTTCCCGGGCACGCCTGTCACCCGGGCGTGGCGCGCACCGCGGACTCCGAGACGCATCCGCGAGGTGTGGCAGCGGCCGAGGCAGCTCAGCGCGGTCAGCTGCCCCTCTGCATCTTCTCTGAGATTTGCTCCCGTCCGCCGGTGGATCTCACCGCTCGGCAGCTTCTCTTACGTTGACTCGCGGGCCCGTGCCCAGGCCGATGTCTGTGCCCTGCGATCGGGCCCGCGCTCGGGGTGTGGCGGGTGCGTTTGGATGGCTATCTCTGTGGTCAGAGAGCCAGAAGAGGGGAAGGTAGGTGGGCAGCGGGCGGCGCCGCACGATCGGCCCATAGGATGGTGCTGGCCTGGCCGAGCGCCTGATGAGCATACATTAGCATGTAATTAATATACGATATGTTAAAGGTTCGTACTTAGCAAGTCAAATCCTCACATGTCAGTGTCCTCTTGTTCAAACTACGCAGAGATCTGTGAATGAAATCAAAATGCTGTTTTGAAGGATAATATTATGAGCCATCCGCCACATGTGGAGCAGACAGCTGAGTAATAGATCTCTTCGAGCTCATCGGTTGAACACATGCCTCCATTACCTTGCATCATGCTTCCTTCGTCACATTTTCCTTTGCCCTCCTTTGAGAATGTGGACTCAGAGAGGTGATCCGGAGGCATGGGCTTGGATCATGGAGAAAGTGGGCTCCATTCAACCACACAAGCGGTTTCCTGCACTCGCTCCCTAATCGCAAGCACATAGACAAAATACCATTCGATCTGTCGGCATTGTCGCTATAACGATATGCAATAGGCCTTTCACCACGTGGGAATCACGCCTAAATGCAGCTTGCTGCGGGAGGGGAGCCCGTGCTCAGGAACCCAAGTATTTACCCACGGTGTCACACTGGCTCCGCCCGACGAACTGGTTGTCGAATTGTCCGTTTTCGGCTAGCCGGGAATTACAAGATCCGTGGGTAATCTCGTATCACCGCTAGCGGCATGCAATTAATTTGCGGGATCTAGTGCGACGCACCTAATTCTGTGAAGTGGAGCGCACTTCCTGGCTGACGAAGGTCAAATGAGAATTCATTTCCGCTACCGTACGGATTGCTGACAATCTATAGCACAGGCGTTTCGTCATCGCCAGCGTTCCAATTCACCCTGCCCGACACTGCAAGATATCCTGCCATGGTACTTCAATGAGGCTGCCTACCCGTGCTGTCCGTCGCATCAATAATAACGGTTGCGACAATAATACTCCTATCGACCCTGGATCTGAAGCCGCTTTTTGTAAAAAGAATAAATCACGACGTCCCTCGATCCGCCCATTAGGATGACCAGATACCTCTTCAAAGCGACGCTCATCTTATCTCGCTCGCATTGTCGATTGTCGGCCAACGGCATAGAAGCCATGGATCCTGCTCGTGCCGCCTGTATGTACAGGCACTCACGCCTCTCAAGCGGCGCGCCACGCAAGCACGCTCAAAAAGGAAGCCTCAAGACCCAGTATGTGGCGGCTGCCCAGCGCGATCGCCAACGAGTCGCAGCCCCGGCTCCTTCACATGTCTAGCAACGCACCACAATAGCCGAGCGTACGCGTGCATGGACCGTGTCCGCGCGAGCGGCCATCGCGGTGAAGCTCAACATGAGACGGATGGGCGGCGGCCCAGACGTCCGCGTCACCCCACCCGCCACGGTTTGCTCGGATTCCAGCCCCGGTGGCGTCGGAGCAAACGACGCAGACTTGAGCAGGCGCACACATGCCCCCGCGGGGCTTGACGTCGGCGCGCCCACGTCCCTCGCGAATTTGTGAACTCGCCAATGGCTTTGATGGCTCCTCCATGTGGCAAAGTGAATTGCTCCACAGTACGCCCTGCATCGATGTCGCAGATCCTGACGGCGCGCGGCGCGCCGGCGCGAGCATCATGCCGCTTGCGGCCCCTGCGCCGGCCGATGTACCGATAGCCTCGGGAGCAACTTAGGAGGAACACCGGAACGCTTACGCAGCGGCTAGGGCCCCCATCGATGGCGAGTAGGGCATGTTGTGCCCGCCGTCCGCAGCAGCAGCCATGTGGCCGCAGTGCGACACGAATAGCAGATGTTCCAGCGGGAAACGGCGTCCATGTATGCCCACGCCGATGTCGGGGTGGACGGTGGACCCATGCAGAACGCTAACAGACGAGAGCGTCCGCAACGTACGTCGGGGCGAGTGCTGAGCCCTGAGCTCCGGGCCCCGAGCCTCAAACGCCCGCAGGGAGGCGAGTCGCCAGGTCGTGGCATCGCTTACGAGCTGGGGCAGCGTTGGTCCGACGCTTGCACCTGGATCATGCGCATGCGGCGCTACCCGAGCTTCCGCGCACATGCACCAAGGTTTGCAGTTGCGGCCGTCCACGCCGAACGCGATCGTCCCCCAGCGTGGCCAGCAGCGTGAGATGTGGCGGGCGTGTCAGTCAAGATCAGACATTTGTTCCACCCAATTTCAAGTCGGACACCGCCAGCCTGGGTCGTGTCCACCTGCGTGAGCGCGCCAGCGCGCCGATCATGTGCGAGTAATCAAGCCGTACGGCTGCACGGTGAGCAAACCTCACAGAGCTCGACATCTTCTAGAAACACGGAGCTCTCAAGGCACGAAATATTAATTAGCCTTTTGACCGCTTACGGAACGAGCTAACTGCGGTGTGCGGCTCCAGTGGCGCGCGGCTAGTCGCTAGCGCTCGCGGAGTATCTATGCATTGCATATACTCAATTTTCGGGACAACATTGTAGCTCTCGCGTTTGAAATGAGGACTGAGAGCTGTTTCACCGTTATAGCTGAAGCAGCGTTTATGCGATCATGACTGATCCCAGGTAATTTTGAAACTTGCTACAGGTAATTTGGATGAGTGATGGGAGCGCTTGCAGTATACACTGATGTGGCTTGGTAATTGGTAGTATATTCTAGTGCGCACAGAACGAGCATATGCTCACCTGCAGCATTGGGCATGTCAATACTTGACCTAATGACCCCTCGACCGACCCAGGTCAACCCGTTGACCTGGGTCAATGCAAGGCATACTAGGTATCACGTTCAAATGGGAGGCCTACTATCATACAGCGACAATGCCGTACATGTTCTACAGATCTAATGGTATCTTGTCTATATGCTGGTGATTAGGAACAGGACGCAAAAACTGTCTTTGCAGAAGCTGAATAGGGCCCACTTGTTCAACATCACCTATGATCCAAGCCCATGCCTTACGTATTACCTCTCCGGGCCCATTTATACAAAGGAGCGCAATGAAATGGAGTGTAATGCGACGGATAAGGGAGGATTGTGCTCGACAGATGAGTACGAGGAAGTCTCTGCTTGATTCAGAATTGGCGGAGGATTCACCTACTGCACCGACTCCTCTGCGCGATAGATGACTACCGCAACAGTTAGCTTCTTCAGTTATGCATTTTTCTTCCACTCACATATATCTCTGCGTCTCGTGAAAGAGGAAACTCCAGAATACTGGGACTTGCTAACTACGGGTCCTTAATCATAACTTGTTCAATTGTACATTAGTCCCATACTAGCTTATATCTTCGAGTCCTCGCCTCCAGCGTCATCCGCAACCTGTGCGAATGCCGGCTCAAGCCACTTAATTCACTAATCACAATCTTTGGTTGAGGAAACGCGCAAATTACGCCCTGACTCCCTTTGACCTTTGAAGTTTGACAAGAGGTCAGCCGATATACTTATGCCGCATCGTAAATCGGGTAACGGAGTTGTCATAGAGACTTTATATGATGACGCTGCCGTCTCACATTGCAGATTTCCTGGTCAGACGTAGCCGCAGTGGACCCAGGCACAGTACGTCTCGCATTCTCGCGAAGAACAATGGGCGCGCGGCTTTGGTAGATCAAGTTCCGCATTAACGTGCGATACTCTCAGCACCCGTGCGTGTCCGGTCTTTTTGATAATGTCACTACGCGACGATATAGTATAGATACGTATATTGCATTGAAACACGAAGCTTTAGGCTCATGCCACTTTCATGCCACACCTCGTTACCGATCGATTGATCTAGGCTCTTCAGCCGCTGCTCGGCTCACCATGACTCGCGACCGCAACCCGGATTATCACATATGCACAGGACTCAGGACTCAGGGCTGTCTGGATTTGTACCTATCAGTACGTCTCGCTTACCTCTCGGCCATCTCGGTCTCGATTTCTGTAATGACTAGGGCGCCATTCTGATTTCGAATCTCTCTCCCTGAAATTCAGACATGAATGACAGCTGTGCTTAGTTGTCCATCCATGACGTTGCTGCTGCAATGCGCCATCTGTACTGAGCTCCTAACCATGTGGCAGATCGTGGCGATGGACTTGGCAAAGCAAGGGTGTATGGCTTCCAAGAAATACGACCACAGGCACTCCGCTCCATCTTCTGATTCCGACAGTGATGTCAAAGGTGGCAAGAGGAACTACAACAGATCTGATGTCTACTCAAGAAGCCGGCGCAGGTCCACGCGCCCTGTCGAAGCTCCGATACGTTACGTTACTCAATACACGTGCGGCATTATCAGCGTAGCATATGATGAACCGCAGATGCACGCGCGGATCACCGCGAGACGGATGCTCGCTTCGTGTTCCTCTTGTTTCGCAGCAGGCATAGCCTATAGGCGCGCGATCTGACAATGTCATTGAATCGGAGCTTATAGCAATTAGCAAGCTACTGTCGGCATGCAGTGTTGATAGAAATGCACTGAATAGAGTGTGTTCCAGTGGAAACATACGTAATGGTGTTGTCGACACACGGCAGGCGTCCCTGAAATTGCGTCCGAGAACCCGGGTGCACAAGGCGCGGGAACCGTCAACTGCATCTGATTACTTCACTGTATCTTGGAAGCGTGCAGTAAAGCCACCGAAGCCACTCTAGTAACGTTGTTAGACGTTTGGAAATCACGCTTGAATGATGGTGTCCAGAATCGATGACTTCTCACATCTTACATCAATCCTATCTGTTCGATTGCGTGCTGCCTGTTGCCAGTGGCTTTGTTCTGCAGTCAAATCAGTGGCATCGTTAGTATTTTCATTGTCTCTCTAAATAGAGAATATCAGTTTACGCCATGTGCGTAATACTACATACCGTGGTTTCACTCTAATGCTGACATATTCAGTGGAATTACCCGTATGTTGACCCAGCTCCATAGGCGAGAGCATCACATGCACAAATTGTGGCGGTTTGCTGACGTCCTTTTACATGTGGTCTACATTCGCATGATTGGTGAACGTTGAACGTTAGCGCCAATTAACGTTTGTTTCCCATATAGCGCCGCCCAGACCACTAGCATTGGCCTCCCTGTCATTTTCAAATAGTGATGTGCCGGCCCGGCCCGGCCTGAAAGCCCCCGGCTTCGGCCCGGCTTTGGACGGCCTTGGCTTTTCAAAACCTCAAGCCGGGTCCCCATTGACGGCCCACGGCTTGGCCCGGCCCGGCCTGGGGCTTGCCCGGGGCCTGACACTGTGAGGATAATCATCACTGTAGCCACACGACCTTATACCATACCTTCTTTAACTATCTTCTGACAAAGCCAAGCTCCAGGATCTTCAATAATTAATGAATTATAGTGCGAAATCATCATTTCACCGGCACGGTGCTCTGTGGCGTGCCTTCCAAATGGGGTATCGTATAGGCGCCCTAGAGTGAGCGACAGGCTTCAGCACCAAGAATTCGCTCCATGGGACTATCCTCTAGCTTGAATTCAAAAATATAGAGATAATACATTGGAATATAGCATACTGCTACTACTTATATCATAGGTACTAGACATTTTATCTGTTAGAGCTTTCAGGCCCGGGGCTCACGGCTTGGCTCGGCCTGGCTTGAGACACAAGCCGGGCCTTGGGCCGTCTCAAGCCGTGGTGTAGGGCCCGGCCTGGCCCGGCCCAAGTAGGGCTTGGCCCGGCCCGGCCTATGGCCCAAAGCCGGGCCTGGCACATCGCTATTTTCAAAAAGCCGTCTAGTGTCAATAGCATGATACAATACTGTGGATCTTCCACGACAGTGCATCATCCCACTGCGCCTCTTGGGTGGCACATAACTGGCGTCCGGCCAGATATGTCCTCCATCCCACTCGGGTGGTACCGCGGCCGAAGAAGTCTATAGTCAACGCGCCTTAAGCCTTTACACACTCGTCCTTTCACTTGCTACTTTGCGACGTCTAATTGTAATCTCAATCAACGATGAGTGGAGCATCAGCTTTCTGTTCTGCTGACCTTGCTCTCCATCCGCGTACCATCCATGATATCAAATAACTCGTTCGCTTCTCGGACGTACAGAATCTTGTAGAGCGAAGTATAAGCTGAAAATGCACAAGGCAGAAGTGGCCGATTACCAATGCACTAGGGAGGAGGTCGCAACGCTGGAAGGCGCCCTTTCTAGCGACAACTTGAACGTTCTGATTAAGCACGCTGCGGCACGGCCTCAATAAGCTACTAGTAGGATGTCCAGGCTTTAAGATCTGGCCGTACATATGCGCGGATACGAGATCGAAGCACGAAGCACAGAATGTATAAACATATTATGCGGATATACCAACAGGCTTCGCATTGGCGTACGATCGTCACCTGCCTACTCACTAAACATACGGTTCGACTCTACCGAAAAATTATTTATACCGTGGCAATTCAATAATGATGCCGTGCCATGCGGGCATTTAAGCGGTAGGACACTTTTGCGGTTATCGGAACGTATAGCATGCAAAGCTGATCACTCAGCTACTGCGTCAAATGCATGAGTAAGTGGTGATTTTTCCGGGATGCGCACTTGGATATGTTGATGCAGACGTATGTTGTACGTTGAGCCACGAAATGTATGATGAGCATCGTGATGTGTGTGTGTAAATTGAACAAACTGTAGATCTCGGTAAGCTGTATGCAATCCGGATAAATCAGTGCATTCTGATAGTCCTGTACCTGAGCGTATGAGACGCAGCGAGATCTTCTAAGTCATAAATTTAGATAGGCGGATAATGTCGCAATGCAGATGCTAGGTGGTGAATGCCTCTACACCGCCGACGCAGAGTATTCCGCGGCTGGTCAGTTAGTTTCGTTCACGGTGCAGATGCCACTATGCCATAATGTTGGAGAGCGACAGAGTACTTCAGTCCGGACGGAAGTAGCGTTTGCAATAATGCTACTAGGTGCCTATGAGATCCGAGCCAACAGGATATGAAAACAGCGAGACAGCTTGAACAAACATATCAATCCCATGTATCTATGATTTGAATGCTGGCTTGCGCGTTATGATTCACTTGTGACATGCATACGTCGTGAACCCACAAATACGATCTGCAATGTGACACATGATAGATCACACAGTGACTCAAATCAATAGGATACGCTGCAGTGTCAGGAGAACTTGAGGATCGATTTGAAAATACGACGAAAGCGACAAGCGATGAGGCAAATGTACTCTGTCTCCCATCGATCTCCCACGTCAACTTTCCCAACGTGCTGATAGAGATCCGAACTGTCGTGACAAGACGGATCGAAGGACCATTCTGTCCCCGGAAGGAGCGATTGTGATTGTGAAAGCTTAGCGCGACCAAATAGATGAACATGAGATAGTGTCAGTACACATACTATTGATTATCTCAGCACACTATCTTTCATTAACTTTGCCTGCGACGTAGGCAGAGCAGTAAGCTAAAAGTCACACGTCCTCAGCATCCAGAAATACAGGAGCAATGGGAACTCTTACATTGTCGTCAACACAAGCCATATCTGAAGTGGTGCAATGATATCAGTACTGGAGGTATGTGCGGTATAGCGAGTACCGCCCTTTTTCGATTTTATGTTGTACGGTGGATAAAGCACGTAACCATCATAAACTATCTGTATTAAGGACTCAGACATCGAGCATGAGCGAGAGATGCCTGCCTATTTGTAGCTCTTATCCTCCAACGAAATCGCAGATACCGCATGCGCCATGCGGCTGACAGGCCGGCCGATATAGGGCCCGCGGGCAAAACAGTGTTGATCAATCGTGTTGTACCACCTGCATCAGGAAAATTCTGAACAAGCCACCACTGCTACCATGCTACCGCCTGATCTGTAGTGCTATATAGCCCTACAGATCAAGGGGTAAGCAACATATCACTGATACCTGACCGATGTTTTCCTGATGTGAGGTAAGGCTCCAACCATATAATGTATATACCATGTATACATGGTTTTTTATATATACTATATACATGTATTTACATGTGGCCGAGTACATGGTATATACATGGTATATACATAGTATATGGTTATTGTGAATGCAATCATAGTAGACTCTCAGCTGATGTTCTAAATGATGTACCTGAAGTAGTTATGTGTTTTACAGATTGTATGGTGCAGCAGTCATGAGATTTAGGCATTTTGGTGACTGCACAAATGTGAAGATGTCAAGACATGACTCATACACTTTGATTAGCTTCTTGAGTAGTGGAAGGTAAGATCACATTTATGTTTGTGCTATATCATATAATGCCACAAAGTAGTGATTGCATCATGCATTATGCTCATGCATGCAAGTTTCTCATCACCTTGCACATTGTGCACAATTTCTGAGCCATTCCCTGCTATTGGTGTTGCCATGAACATTTTTTCCTCACATCAGCCAAGTGCTGATACCTGTAGTGTGTCACTGAAGGCAGAGACAATATACATAACCATATGAGCAAAACAATAGCTATGCCAGGATCTCCTCAAAATCTCATGTCTGAAAACCATGTATACCATGTATATACCATGTATATACCATGTATATACCATATACCATATATTTACCAATTTTCTGTACATGTATATTATATGGTTGGAGCCTTAATGTGAGGTCACCGTCCGGAACATTCCCAGGTAACGAGGCTTGGGAACAGATATTCAGGTTAATGCCGACAGAAGTGAAGAGCCTGGGGTCAGAATATCACGGCAGCTATGAACTATTATCGATTGATAGGATCGTACCACCATGGTTTCTGCGCTTTCTGCCGCCTCGAAGATGTTCCGAGTTCGTGACCACGAGAATTGTTTCCGGTGCCATCTTCTAGCGGCTTCATACAAAGGTACTCCTAAGACGCAGAGCCCATCCCTCGTTGCTGGACTATCGATGCACACCACGCTTTCACACGCCAGCGCTGCCCGTCTGGTACCTTTTCAGCCGCCATGTATACACGATGGGTCGACGCTAATCGAGATGTATCACTACAGAAAGGCCGTCGTTCGAACAGATTAATTCAAGTGTGAAGGAGGACATGTCAGAGCGAAGTCTCCGCCAAAGATGTTGCATAGGCAGCACAATGCGCACGCTACCACAGCCAATGTCCCGGGCCACTGGTGAGCCTGCCGATGATCCGCAAGGCGCTCAACCTTCTGGTTGTCTAGGCCTTGATGGCGCAGTGCATGCCGCTCTCGCACTCAACACGTATACTATGGCCATGTTGTAGCAGGATGACGCGGTAAGCTCGAATGGCTGGACATACATACACCGGAGATGCTGTACATTTACCAGGCGGAGAACTCAATTATGAGAACATCGCATTCACCTGGCGGCGGACCACCCGTAGTTCATATGCTCGTAGCTGATCACTTCACCTCTGTACAAGCTTTGTGAAGAATCGAGATGAGCCAGGGGATGAGTACACGCTAGTGTCAGGCATTCGACGAACTCGCCTTCAGTTCGAGAAATGAACAGAGAGTTTCCGCAAGGATGTGGAGCTCGCCATCGGCCGCAGCCCTTGGGGAAGGTTTTGACTGGTTTCCTCAGCCGCAAAGTGGAGAAGACGATCGACCATGAATTTACGGCGGTTATTCCCATGAACTCTCTATTGTTCCGAGACAGCTTGAGAAGCACCACACGTTGTAGCCACCTATCATTCTGAACTCCACGGTAGTCCCAGAACAATGTTTGGGCCGAGCGTCTCGTACTAGATGTGGCGCTCAGCACCCGCCAGCGTCGTCCCTCGGCAAGTTACTCCCTGGATCATAGTAGGAAATGAACAGCGAGGATCAGCGCTGGAGTCTCGGCGAGGAGCTGTGAGCAGGGCCAGCACGAGCAGGACCGCCAGCACTCGGAGCCCGAATGAAACCCTAAATGTGCACCACCGTTGTCTCTCTGGTGTGTACGTAGAATCCCCCACTGTAATCACTGAGCGCTAGCTTAGTGCTGCGGCTTCGTCGACGCTGCTCAACGGTCTAGTCCTACCGCTTCCCCTCGACACGCGGGTTGGGGTCGCAAGCATGAAACTGCTCGAGACTTCAATATCGGCGCATACGATGTATATGGTCAACACTAGATTGCATAACTTTCTGTTCGGGTCAGGAGCTTGGCAGCAGTATCAGCACCCAACGAATCGGGGTCGCTTCGAATCCGGGACAACGATACGCCGGAAGCAACGTACCACATACTCATCAGAGAACAATGGCATCCTAATATAATCTGAGGGGCATGTATTTACAATGAGGCTACGGAGATTATGCTAATATAGTCAGCATGTATCAGGAGGTTTCAGCATTCCTAGAGTAAGTGATGAACGCACTCGGTACATATATTGTTACTTAGCACAATGTTACCCATACGTAGCATATTCTTGTCCATAGCGTGACTAGCTGCCGAGGGAGCGTCGGGCGTGTGTCATTTTTTCCATTGTGCGGGCGGACACAAGGTCGTCCATAGATCTGAACCACATGCCTATGGCCTCCAACAATTTTTGATGCCAAGCATACCATTCCAACTGCGTCAAAAAAATTCCCATTGGTCATTGCGTGCCCATCGGCGGCTCAGCGCGAATGAGCCGAAGAAAACAGAAACCTAGTCGATTGACAGCGATCTCGGAAAACCTCGTCCTGCACCAACTTTGCGCTGTTTCAAAACTGAAAATCGGGCATGTGGTGGAGCAGAACCAAGCGCCTTACTGGAATCAAGTCGTTCGCTTGCTGATGGACCTCTATGATGCGTTCCGTAAGGAAAAACAATTTTCTTGATGTACTGGAGCTCTTCTAAAGCCATAATGAATGCTGTTTGCAGCGAGACTCACCGCTGAGGACGCTGAAAAAGGCTTATTCGATATAACGTCGTACACTGTCACAACGCGCGCTTGTGTTTTTAGATTTTTCGAAAAAAGAAAGAGGAAGGCACAGGACAATGTTTCTCGGAGCACTGTAAATGGTGGTTTAAATGATCGATCCGGATATCTGTATGAGTATCCATACGAAGGAGGATGCACCGGCGCCGGAAGCACCGAAAATTCACATAGTGTTACTTCTGTACGCGCGCATCTCCGGTTTCTGGACGCAGGCGGTAAAGATTGGAACATATACTTTGATCGGATTAACACTAGGCACAATATGCACAGAGCAAGTCTGTGTCTCGCTGCATGCTTGAAGTACCGACGATGATCGCGGAGATGGCGATCAACGTACTTCGTGTGAGAGAAAGGCCCCCAGTTGAGGGGTTGGTTTTTTATGTTCAATCTTCAGATATCATAGCACGACCGGCTATGCAAGACACAGAGGCTTGCAAGGTTTCCAAATAGATACGAGACACAATTCCGGCAGCATTGCAGAACATCAAAGCTTTCCGGTGGCTAGGATAAAGTGTTCTTGGACGATGATACACCATTCAGAATCACATGTCAAGCTGCAGTCAGCAAATCGACGAATGATTAGTCAAGCCTCCAGAATGTAGCGCACCATGTGCGTACCCAACTTCTCTCGGCGCCGCGATGTTTCATCACCAATATATCCGCAAATTAAATCGGCGCGCGTGGCGAATGATGTCGATCACTGAACTCGGACATCTCTCACATACGAATGAGGCTGATCCCAGCGCTATTAATCACGAGTTGGAGAGTTGGTGCACATTGTCGCGTTGTCGCTATATATGGGATGGTGATCCAGTAGTGACTGTGTGACTCGTCTTCAAAAGGCTGAGTTCGAATGGAGCGCTATAAATATGTGATCCAGAGCGTATGCGCGTTTGGGGAGAGTTCTGCTAAATTTAGAAACCCATTTTGTAAATGGGCGCCCATGGGAATGTAAGGTCTTACCAACCTTCCGTGCCGATATCATTATGTGCTACTGTATCTGCGTTTTGCTAAGCCGGAAAACAGAAATGATTGAGCGCTGCAGACGCCAATGTGCCTGATCGTGGAGTGTTTTAAGTGGCATCTAGAAACAAGTGTATAACTAGATGGGTACGACCCTCCTACAGAATTTGGCGTTTGAAACACGCGTCGGACTTTAAAGATAAAGATGCCCCACCTCCTTGATCTATTGAGTCCCGGGCCGCAATTTAGCTCACAGAGAGTGCCCAAAAAAGTTTTTAAGTCTCACGGGAAATCATCCACTATCGAAATGTATTGCAGGCACGTCCTACCCGCCAGCGGCTGCCAGCGAGAGCCCCGACACAATGGCGGACGTCGCAGAAGAATTACTGCCGGCGTACTGAATGCAGATACGAGGTATGCTCGGAAGGTAACCATGTCTCACAAATATGAGTACGATCTTCTTTCTGCTAGCGCAAAAGATGAAATATGAGGCCCAGGCGTAGTGCATCGGGGTAGACCACGACATATTTGGATGAACACGTCTCACGCACCAGCAAATTGGACAATATGTGCTTCTTCAATTCAAAGTCCACAGAGCGAAGTCTGTTATTGACAGAGATGCTCCGCACTATGCAGAAGCGGATGGTTCGTAGCCGGTAGCTCCACTCCTGTATAAGCTTTCAGAATATGTGCGCTTAACGGCGAAGTTCAGACTCTTCCGGAACGTGAAAATGGTTCTCACCGTCCTTGATGCTTCGATAAATTTAATATTGCCATTCATCGGTCGCATCGTCATTTTTATCGCTGATGGCGCACCGCGCTAGATGCACAGCGTCGAGAAAACACAACGCACCCTCGCATATCGCTGACGTTGTCGTGTCGCAGTCTACGTTGCGGGTTGGGCAGATGGAGCGATAGGTGTTGATGAAGCCCATGGATAAGACGGATTATTGGACTATCACGGGCTCGGCATGTCGTTACTGCACCACATAGACTCCATTGCCACCATCGACTCCACCAGTTTTGTGAAAATGGGTGCAGCACTAGAGATTTTCATACCAACCTAACCGTTGAAGATTCTCAGTCGACGGTCTACCAAGAGTCACAGCCAGACACCTCGCACGGCTTCGCGAAGGTGGCCCACTGCTTACAGCACTGGCGGCCAGGGAACGATCGACGCGCGGTCGCTATCTCATCGACGCAGCAAGGATTGGGGTTCGTTTTCTTGCATTGTTGTTATATGCCGGCCGATGAGCAAGAACCTTTGAGAACACTTTCTTCAATTCACCGAGCGCACAGAGAGGGGTTTGGTGTTGATGGAAATGTTTCGCAACACATAGTAGCGGGACGCTTCGCAATTGAGCGCTGGATTGTAATACAAGCCGTTAAAAGCATACATCAGGGATTCCCCTGGAGCACTCACCGAAGCTAGCGTTTTTATTGAAGCTAGTTTATATACAATATAACGACCGACTGCTGCGACCGCGCTCATCGTACCGCATTGCAGTCGAAGAACAGTGTTCTGACGCTGTGGCGCACCTCTTTGCCCTTCTGCAAACGCTACCGTGCTGTAGCGTGAACATCGCATCTGGTGCGTGTGTAGAGATCGACGCTGGTGGCGGAACCACTCATGAGCTCCATGCACAAGTGTGAGTCGGCGCAGCCCCAGCTTTGGCGGTACTCCTCGCGTATCCAGGACCCTTGACGCAGCTTGTCCCACAGTTGTCACGCAATAGCGAGGAGCTATCCACGTCGTCGGCTCAGGGAGCCATTCATAAGGTCCAGTCTGAAAGCGCGGGTGTTGTTGCGGTCAGGAGTCGACTGGGGCGCAGCAAAGGTCGCGCTTCGTCTTCCATGAAGCGCTTGGTGACATTGAGCTTGTATAGGACGCGCCCCAGCGCCGCCGTGGTTCGCAGCTGAGCGTCACACAAGCCTTCGAACGGACCAGCGAAGGGCCGAGCCAGGTCGCACCAGGTCGCACCAGGTACGCCACCCCAGTCCAAGACCGCAGCTGCATGTCTCTCGCTCCCCAGTATTGAATGTGCCATGCCGAACGCCTGACATGCCATGTTCAGTCTCCCGACGCCCATTCATTCAACAAGATGCATATGTAGTCCCGGTGACCAGCCATCCCCAGCTGACCTAACATCGCGCAACAGCGACTGGTGGTGGCCGTTGCCGGAAACCGCCTTCGAAGAGGGCGCCGCGCGGATACGTGGACGCCGCCATCACCTCGGGTCGGTACGTCACGCGCCCCCGCCATCTTCCCGGCACGGTGCGCTCGCACGCAACGTCCCGTCCTCCATGCGCGCAGCACTGCGCACGCGCCCAACAAAATACCACCACCACCGCGCTGGGCCACCTGGCTAGCAATTCGGACGCGAACCGGCCAGGGCCGCCCAGCGCCCGACCCACCAGCGACACATCCCCTTGCGCACGCCCAGCTGTTCCGCGTCCAGGCCCGCGCCGCGCACCGGCAGCGTGCCCTTCCACGCGTCCTCCGCCCCCTCCGTCTCCCTCGCACCCTGCGCCCCCTGTGCGCGGTCGTCCGAAAAGTCTGCGCACTCGGACCACACGAGCCCCGCGCGCTCGCCCTCCGCGATGAAGTGCGCGCACACCGTGTGCGCGGTGTACTTTCCCGCGGCGACGTACACGCGCGCACGCGGCGTGCGGGCGAGGAGCGCGGTGAGCGAAGCGAGGAGCACGCCGTGCGCGCGGTCGAAGTGGAGGAGGTCGGAGAGGACGACGGCATCGTACCCGTGCGCGCCCGCGGGGAGGAGTTCGCTGTGCGCGCGCAGGACGCGGTTGCGGTTGCGATCAGGGCGGCGGTAGTGAGCGCGGAGCGGGGAGGACGGAGTAGGCGCTCACAGAAGCGGGCCCACGTCGGCGCCCCACTCGTACCCGCGCGCGAGCAGCGTACAGCCGGCGGCGGCGTGTGCGCGGTTCCGTGCGACGTTCCGCTCGAGGTTCGGGAGGATCGTGCGGTCCGGGTGGTCCGTCGCGACTACGAGCGCGGGCGGCGGGACCCGTGTTGATGCGAGAAGTGAGGGGAGCGCGCAGCCCGCGCCGAGCTCGATGACTGTCCGCGTTGGAGCAGGTTTGCTAGATGCGGACGAGAGGTCTGAATGGACTCACCTGTGCGCCCCGCGAGGGGGACGAGTCCGCGTTCAATGCGCTCAGAAAGGAGGAGTGATGGTGAGAAGAGGTGGTCTGCGAGGAGCGTGTTCGCCTGTGTGTGGTCCCTCGTTTATCCCTCGATTATCTTGTCGTTAATTAAAACGCACCTTGCCTTCCTGCATCCGTGCAGGTGCGTCAATGCCGTGCGGATCCTCCGCTCATGAACATCAGCACGTACCTTGGGGGCAGGCGCGACCACGAGTGGGCCGTAGTACACCTCGCCGTTCGAGTCATCCGTGTCAAGCGTGTCGCCGAAGAGGGCAGCAGTGTCAAGATCGAGGTCGTCCGCCTCCCTATTGTGAGCTACAGCTGCAGACATTTCGGCGTTGATGCGGATTCGAGACCGTCACTCGCAACCAACCAAGCCAGGTGGTCGATAGGTAAGTGCACAGAGGCACAGAATGTACAGGACGGCCACTGACTACAAACAGATCTGTGGCTAGCTTGCGGAGCTTTAACAATCCCTGCGCGCGATGGGATCTGATCGATGTCGCGATCGGCGGGGATGAGGGATTCGACAACACTTGTCCCGATTGGGCAGGCGCTGGGGTCGAATTTCGTGCTTCTCCAGGATGGACTAGCCACATGCTCGCACCTGCGCGCCGCTAGAAGCACCCAGGGTGCATATTGCTGGCCCAAGGACCCTGCACAGCCCGACACGTTGCGGTGGGTCAACTGTCGAGATGGTGGGCGAGGTGGAGTGCGGTCTAGTCATCGCACAGCCAGCGTACACCCTTGCCCACGCACACTCTCCCTCGGGCTCAGATCCTCGGGCTCTGGTGGCGCGAACGATCATCTGCGCCCGCTGACGTCAACGCCCACACACAGGCACAGCCCCAGCCACACATCGTGGACGATCCCGTGCGTGCGGCGCGGCACCCAATCGCGCGCTGGGCTGTAGTGAGTGACAGCGTGGAATCCCCTGCTGCGCGAGCTTTGGGCTCGGTGCCGCGGCTCTTAACGTGGCTCTTGCGTCTGCGGCTGCTTTCCTTCATCTTCACGATGCAGCATTCACACTGGGCTGTAGCATCTCCAGTGCTAGACTGACGAACTTCAGCGCTCTGCTCTGGGAATCGCACCTGGCATCGATGGTTATCACGAAAATCCGTCCATGAGAAGCATGGTGATCTTCGTCTTAATCTCACGTCGTCTCCACCGAGGCTCACTGCACTGCAAGACCATCTGCTCATCTCCAACGTGTTCTGCGCGCATCTGCTCCGGTACGTCCCTCTCAGTACTCCTCTCGCAATAAGCGCACATTCGCGCCACCGTACAACCGCGCGGCGCCAACGAGGAGAGACCTTGGTTTGTGACGGCACACCGTGCGCAGCAGCTGCATCCACTTTCAGCCTGCTAGCTCGTACGCAATGAGCAGATCCACAGATGAAATAGCCCCGGCAGCGATACATTTGAGGCCATACGTGTGGAGACATGCTGGACGCTGACTGTACACACCATCGATGTCGCCCTCGTGAGCACCGGTGTTGCGCGTCCCGGCGGGGGCGCCACGTCTGCAGCCCTGGGGATGCGGTAACACAAAGCTCCATGCATTATCTCGCAGGATACATGCAAATCATCCCAGGACTCGTTTCGCAAGTCTGAAATACCACGCTATAGGGACAGCCGCGCTGTTCGGCACCAACTGCGCGTGTTCGATTGCTCTACTGTTGGCTATGATGGTAATACTGCAGGGACCGAGGCTTCCTAGAAGTTCGCCCGCACGACTCTGCATCCTGCGAGCTCGGACATGCCGCGAACTGCGCGGGTCTCAGTGGAAATCTCCAATACGGCTGGCACGTAGGGTTCCTCGTGGTGGCAACCAATACATCAAGGACAGTGTACAGCCGCTTCGGACCGCGCCACAACCGACCCGCTCTCAAACCGCCAGAGAGCATAGCGAGCAGATTTGCTAGTCCGGCGACGCCGGCTGTGGCGCCATTCATGCGGGCCGACGCATTGAACTTTGATTGCAGTCGCAGTCTGCGTTGCTTTCGTGGGGGAGATGCGGTACCTGCCTCTGGGAGCTCGAGCGGTTTACCAGCGCCAAAACCTGCAATTGCGCCCTTGAGTCGGTGCTGATGGTTGCATCGCGTATGTGTCGCGCAAAGCGGTCGACCTACGCCCGTGCTTCAAACGTTCCAAGACGATCATGTTTTGTGCGAGCCCGAGCCCGTTGCGCGATACGTTGTGGATGGTGTGTAAAGCTGAACGGGTTCATAGGTTGAGCCCATTCCTGGGGCCATGCGCCTACGACCCTTTATCCGCAACGTTACATTGCCAATGCGTAGTACGTGGATCACGAGAACGACTTTACAACGCGAGACGTTTATGCTCGTGTATTTTTCACTGAGTGCGCTGGATTCCGTCGGATTAATCACCTTCGAGAATCAAATAACGCTCCTGTGTGCCTTGGAATATCTGCCGTTCTAGTTGATGCCATTGTCAGGAATCACAGCGGACTTCATAATGTACAAAATGAAACGTTTTCAGAACGGGTTGTTTGCGTGTTAATGTGTTTCATACCCAATCGCAGAGCTGATACACACTTAGGACATATCGATGATGTGCCTTACCGCCTACTAAGACCAATCATCGTGTAAACTATGGGCAAACTCGCTCTCGTACAGGCTGGCTAGATCGTTGTCTCAATAGAGAGCCGTTTAGCAGCTGCTCAGATCGAGTCAACATTCTACAATACATCTCACGATGCATCGATCCAATCCATTTGTGAATAAGCGATGATCTCCTCAACCTTTTCACAAAATAACCACATTCAAACATTTGCAAATCAACTGGGTCATGATATATCCAATACATGATGTCAACTACACGCCACCGACCCTTCACATCACCGCTCACTCAAAACTGCGAAGGAGGTGGCTGGCGTGAGTGCGCCAACTGTGGAAAATCCTGCATATTATCACTGACACTAGCACCTGCATCTCGAAAGGTGGGGGTTATAGGGAGGTAGATACTCAATGCAATGTCTATAGCAAATGGCCCGCAAGGGAAGCAAGCCAGGGGGGCCAATTATGACTTTGATCCCCCCAGCCTCTTCCCAATGTCGGAGCCACGCAGCTTGACCTCAAGAATGCGCTCGAGCTTGCCGAGGATCTGCGGATCCGGGATTGCGTGCCCAGACTCATATCCCTGAATGACAGACAACTTCTCATTCACCTTCTGCGCAAGGTCCTTCTGCTTGATCTGCCTTTCCATACGTGCTGTTTGAATTGCCTGTAGGTGTGAATGTGCTGTGAGCCCATAGGAGAGGAAACAGAGAAGAGAGCATGCACACCTTCCCAATCGATGGTGCGACCTTTTGTGGTGGTACAACTTCATTTTCACGGTCGAGCTTT
The DNA here is from genome assembly GCA_029448655.1 of Wolfiporia cocos. Classification (NCBI taxonomy): domain Eukaryota; kingdom Fungi; phylum Basidiomycota; class Agaricomycetes; order Polyporales; family Phaeolaceae; genus Wolfiporia; species Wolfiporia cocos. Next base: position 488,707 of record JACCLO010000008.1, on the reverse strand, counting down.
GCTATCCGCTGGTGGTCGGTGCCTGCATAACATGGCAGGAAGGGTCAGTATCAGATCATGGTGAGAGGTCAAGCCATATGCACTTGGGTGGGCCTTGTTTATTCCTGCTGTAAACTTCTTATCAGTAGCCACAATAGCCCCGGCTCGCCGCGCCTGCCTCTCCTGTCAGTCTTACTTGACATTAAACAGGCTACACTTACAGCTGGGAACAAATATCATCATTTCATGGATAGGTAGAAAGCTAGGTTCTGCTCGCCATTCAAGTCTGACTCCTTACGAACAACCCTCGGGACATTGGCCTTGTAGCCAATGCTGCCCCGCAGGTAGTTGCTCGTGGCTGAAGGGATGGGGGACCAATACTCCACCCAATTGAAATGCGACAAGTTATCTTGATCCTCTGATGAACACTACTGTGAGAAAATTCACAAGCGTATTCCAGGGCACCAACTTCTGCTGGTAATGATCTGATTGCACAGAGCGAAGACAATGTTGAAGATGTGATGATGTGCCAGTGAATGAAATCACTCACTCCTCTCGGAGTAATGATGAATTCATTTTCTTCCTCAGTCTCTTGTTCGAATCCGGTGTTCATATCTTCAACCCTCTGCGAACGGTTTATCAAGACATACTCATCGGTGCGCTCAGAGGTAGCACTGGGACCATCTCAAACGCACTGTGAATCCAGTACTTGCTGCGTTGACTTCGTCTCCGGTGATGTGAAAACATTGGGTGTACTGTTCACCCCCGGATAGTCTTGCGAAGCCTTGCAATTCAATTCATGTATCCTGCCTGCGTCCTCCTTGGTGTCTTCCAAGACTCTGCGTCATGATAAGGGTCAGCGGCGGTACAAACAAATACTGTTCACCTCTTAACTGTTCGAGCTCCGTGATTGCTTCTGACAGTTTCCCCTGGGTTGATCTAGTCTGGGTCTCATTATCTGTAGACCCAGTGGCCAGTCCTTCCTCGGATTGAGCTGCGGTCTCCTCGGTAGCGCTTATGAGTAAATAGATGCCCTCCAGCATCCGATGCGCAACCTCGTCATTATCTCGTACTCTCTATCGGTTTCGAATCAGAACAGGCATGTTGCTGAAACAAGGCGTACTTAGAGATCATAAAACTAACCATGATCAACCTGACAATGCCAGACAACGCCGAGAGTGCATGTTCCAGTCCAGGTATCCCAGCATCTGATACCACCTCGCTCGCTGTCTTGGAGACCTGTTCGATTGCAATGAGAGCATCGCCTACATGCTGACTGACATATTTCAGTTGCTCATCGAGCTGCATCGAATGTGACGGTGAGGTCGGGCACTCAAGGGCACCATTACAGTGATCTTTCTTTCTGGACCGCCTTGTCATGGAGAGGACTCTGAAGAAGAAGAACGCGTCCTGAGTTTGTGATGGGCACTGTTGAATACAACTGAGAGTTATAGGGGCAGGAGAGAGCGATATGGTGCTCCCACTATGGGAGATCTTGATGGAAGTGAACACGTGTGTCTACTCGAACATGCTTCTATGCCGGCGCTATGGACATTCCTGTTCTTGAGCTTGGAACTTGTAAAGAGTGTTGACTAAGTGTTGCACTCAACACGCTACAACATCGACTTATGCCCGTTGCACACTATAAGTGATAAGAGTGGCTGTTTCAGAAACAACATCAATCCCATGAATGAGTGGCCATTAGAAATTACTGGATACTATACAAGATAGAGCATGTTGAATACATTCCCCGAATGTGCTACAAGTTGTAGGTGCAGGATAATGTGGAAGTAGCGCGCGGTGCCGCTGGTTTCGGGGCGCGATCGGCGGTACCTGGCGCGATCGGCGTGACGATGGTTGGTCACTGCGAATTGACGAGCGCGCGAGGACGACGACGCGGAACGCGCGCCGGAAAAGTCAACACTGACCGCCATAGCTTCATGGGAACAGCACCACGGTTTCCCAGATTACTGCAGCGGTATTACATAACAAAGAAACCAGCTACCTGACGCTATCAGGAAGACTAGTACTGTTGCTCCTATACTCGAGCTGTGATCGAGAACCAGGTAGATAAGAGCATATAAACCAATTATCATTGAGATCTATTCATAGATTCATAGCGATTCAACGGGAACTGAGGACATCAGAAAAAGTGGAAACCGTCATCTGCTGAGGCGTTACGGCGCCAGCAGACATAAATGATTTAGGGTCACAATTTAAGGATTAAAACCAACATTTCGGCTTCACTGTCAAGCTATACGGTGCCACTCCGACTCTGGCATGACCTAAACTTCAACGGAGCCTGATATTAATTCTTCAGGTGCGCGTTCCGGTACGCGTTGCCGCGTTGCCGCTATAGACTATTGTGGAGTGACAAATGCGCTGATCGAACACATAACGTCCACAAGTGATCCGACGCCAAGTCTAGCTGCCCTTCAAAGACATGCAATCACCACAATGTTTGTGGCAATGGTAATGCATTCAGATCTAGTGGGAGTCATAGACGCATGAGCAAATGGTCAGAAATGTTTGTGCCGCCGCTGCAGAGCGTCGAGATAGCCGGCGTTTGAAAGAGACAGATCTACCAAAGATGGACCATTGGCTGCGCACAGTCTGTGTCTGAGCTTCGTGAAAATTGGCCTCCGTCAAATCGGTCGGAGCTGCCTACAGTCTCTCAGGCCACGGCCATGCCACACGATGCAGCTACAAAGACAGCTAGCGCACAAAGCCACAATGCACCAATTGCGCCACATGCAGCCCCATTCGTTGGGGTGGGCTGTGCAGGTGTCGCGTTCGCAGGTGGGTACGCGGAGCCCGACGCTTTCACTTGGAACGGCGCACTACTGGCGTAGACCTGCAGTCAGTCAGCAACATGAAACTCGGCACACTGCTGCACTTTAAGCGCCTTTACTCACGTTTGACGAGTTACTTGAATCCACAAGGTAAATGGTTGTGTTGTCATTTGCATTCAGGACCATTATTCCCGCAGGGATTGTGTACGAGCAGTTGGATACCGGATGCTGACCATAGAACTCAGCAAACTCATGGTCGCTGTCTATTGCCCTACATAGCGGCGGTATCCTAATATGAGTAGTGCCTCCAACTAGACCAAGTAGGAAGTCAGACCTACTCAATCAAGATATCTCCGTGGTACGGAGACGTCTTGCAGCTCCATACGATGGTGTTAGATGAGTCTGCAACTGAGTAGAAGGGAAAACATAAAATTAGCCAACTGTGGGAGATTCCGGCTTAACAGCATCTGATCTTACCCCATCAAAGATCTGGTCCGCCTGGACTCAGGACCGTCAGTTGTGCGACGGTGCCGCACACTGACGCTGCAAGGAGAGCAAAAAGAGAGCATCTCATCGTGCAATACGAAGGCGAGAGGTAAGTAAGGGGCGTCGACCATGCCATCAGCGTACTACTACACCCCATAAGCGCTCTGACCTAGCGTTATCGTCTGATCAAATGACAGCGCCATCGGCGACGGTCATCGGTACACGAACATGCCGTTAACAGCTGCTGCCGAGGTCCGCGTCAAGAATGCCGACATGCGATTCCGTCTCCGCAACCTCTGAACCTATCTGCGATCAAATCCGAACTCCGTTGACATTCTCGACACACGCAAGTACAGAATGTGTATTGTAAATGTGAGCATACTACCATGGGGCCGACTTCAGGCCGACCTGTCGTGTTGGCGCGCCACCGGTAAGCTGCGCACGATCATCAGCGTACGCGGGTGTGCGACGTTTCAATGAAGACTTACGTCATTATTGATCTGCTTGTGGACGAAGCAGAGATCTAATAACAAGATGGCATCTTGAGTTCGTGAAACGAGGATCGCAAGAGTGGAGACGACGTACAGTCTAGATACGACATCGCCGCGTTATTTTGGTCCTCTACGAGCATATCGCTGAACTCGATTTCCGCTGCGTCCATGTTCCGTCGCGCGATGAGGAGCTTGGGCGTCCAGCCGCGCTGCGCGTGCCGGTGTGCGATGACGTTGCGCACTTGTGTCGATAGCAGCGTGGGAAGCTGTGGCAGCTGTAGCTATGGGTATCGTGAATAATCCATGGTCGTTCATATGGAAAATCATCGGAAAGCATACCATTCGTGCATCAATGTTCATGAAGTCATCGACATCGAACAAGTCTTTGATCAGCTGCGGTGAGGCATCAGAGCCGATCCAGAGCACCATCATGTCTTCGTTGTCTATCATCGGATCACTGTAAATCCGTTTCACGTTTGTTCATGCCGACGAAATCTCCTCACCGATGAGATAAAGCCCGAAGCTATCCATGAAAATATAGCTGTCCCTCATGAGCGAAGGCAGCCGGATCTGACCCGTCGCCTCCTCGGGCAACGCGATTTGAGGTGTGAGGTCGTGCAGCGCCATGAGCTGAGGGTATAGATGCTGCATCGTCGCGCGCACGCTCATCCCGCGCAATTTGTGTGCGTGGTAGTTGCGCACATCTGCGGTGACATTCCGGCCTGGAAGGAGAAACGATAGATGAGGTTGCCAGAAAGATAGCGTAGAGACCGCGCCCACCTTTGAGGGGTTTCGTCTTCATTATTGCTAGAGTGTAGAGGGGCAGGGCACGGAACGCTTCAGGAATAATCAACTACCCTCGACGTAAGCGAGTAAGCAGGGGTGCGAGGGCAAGTGTGAATAGGACAGAGCTCTAACCTGAGAGGGTGGGGCAGCAGCTGCACAATGCTTGCGGTACCCTAGCAAGGTCGCCGTGCACTTGTCTGTGAGCTGCTCCTGCGTTTTGGCTATTCGCTGATGCGGAAGCTTTGATATTGCTGTGATCCACGTCAATGAGCATTCCGTTCCTCGGCCCATACTCTTCATCAAGAAAGCACATACCATCACGTAGCATATAGCACACGACCGTGTCCATGTCCGCATACCGGAACACATTCCCAGCGAGCGACGCGACCTGCAGCCCGAGGTTGCACACGCGCACGCGACGCTGGCCGTCCGTGCTCGTATACAGTACCGCGCTCTGCAGGAACGCGAAGCCTGCGTCGTCGAGATGGGCCGTGTGCTCGAAGGACACGGACACCGCTTTGTCAGCGTCAAGCGTGCCGAGCGCGAGGTCCGCCGTGCGGTGGTCCTGGTAGAAGTTGCCGTGGTGCTCGGTAATGCGGAGACCTATGCGACATGAGCTACAGGCATCGGTGAACGTAAAAGTAGGAAAGTACCTTGTGAGCAACGGACGCGCATCACGCATGAATAGCCTGTCGTTCGCGAGATGAGGCGTTGTAGTTGCGAGTGCAGGGCAAGACCGTCGCGGTTGGGGTCAAATCGGGGATGGAAGAACATGTCCCCACCACTAAGTGAGGAAACGATACCTGTTCGAACACCAATCACGCCTCCGCCCGCGGCGCTAGCTACAAGAACTACTTACCGATAGACGCAACGTCGATCGGCCTACTCATGCCCAGGAACATACTCACCCCCACGCCCTCCTGCGCACATCGCTCTGCGAGATCCCGCCACGCTTCATCCCGAGGCGCGAACAGCGTCCTTTCCTTATCCGTACCAAAGAGCGTCGACTCGTCCAGCACTGTTCTAAGCGCGCCGTACCCAATTGTCGGGAAGATGCTCGCAAAAAGCACGACCTGCCCGCCGAGGCCTGCCTGCCAGGAGACGGTGAGGACACATATGCAAAGGTGCGGCGGGACGTACGAGCGATGCGAGGCTCGCGATGAGCGCGCTGCCGAGCGCAGCCTCAGTCTCGAGCGGGTGCCCACCAGGCTGGCCGAGCGAGTTGAGAAGGTTCGTGATGACGGCCCTTGGATGGTGGGTGGGTGGACGAAGATTAAGATATGCTTGGATATCAAAATGCCAACATACTGAGACTCCTGCGGATTTACGAACAACCCATCGCGTAGTGGCACAAAGACATCTTCTAAGTCTGGCACGACCAGCATGCGCGGCGTCTCCGCTACTCGCGGCTGAACTTACATGACGCGCTCGTGAGTGTCGCGTGCATATCAGACATAATGCACCGGCGTACTGAGAGGTCGTAAAACTGGATTGTCCGGTCATACGTTATGATCGCGACGCGACACCCGGCGGGAAAGCAGGGCGGTACTCCCGGCGTGTCCTCGTTCACGCCTGGCTGGCCGAAGAGCATGTCGAGCAGTGCGGAACACGTGCACGCGGTGAAGCCAGACTGCACGGCCTCGAGCGAGACGTCGAGCGCAAAGACGTACGACATCGGCTCTGGCTTGCGCGTCTTGGTAGTGGGCGGCGGGAGGACAGATTCGTAGAGTGGTTTGAAACTCTCGGACGCGTGCGGCGCCCAGTACGCCTCAGGAACGGCGAAGTCAACGGTACCCTTGTTCAGCTCGGGGCGCTGCAAGTGATCGAGACGCGTCATGTTTGCGTCAAGGTTGCAGAAGTACTCAGGCGCGACTGGTGAGCGAGGTCACATTCAGCATGTGACGAGGAATGCAAGGTTGCATACCTTCGGTCTCGTGCGAGCAGAGATTGCACTTCCACCTCATGCCACCCTGCACAAACTTACACCAAGGATTGATGTACCCCCGACAGCTCGCACACCGCGCTGGACCAATGTCGCCAGTATCTACGAGCGGAATAGGCTCCTCACGCGGGTTTAGGTCAGCAAACGGCTGGACCATCGCGGCGAGCGGGATGGCGCAGTTCGCGGCGAGCGTGGAGGTGCTGGGCACATTCCACGTCGAGACGCGCATGTACTTTGGCGACGAGTTGCCTTCGCGCGTAGCACCGACATGTGAATGCTATGCAATGCCGAAGGGCAGAGAGCGCGCACCTTGGTCGATCGCCACATAGTCGGTTGTGGACAGCGGTACGTGACCGCCCGGAAGCGTGCCGTATGGCTGGTCGTCCCACTGCTCCCTGTCCGCTTCTATAGCATCTATCGGCGAAGGTATTGACTGCGGGTCTATGGCGGCCCGCAGACCTAGAAGTGCGCTGTGAGCAGGTCGTCATTCTGCCATGCAGTCACCGCAGTACCCTTGAACGCAAGCCCGGCACTGTGCGGCGGCTGCGGGATAGGCGACAGTGGTGTTCGCGGCTCCATGTGTGCATACGAACGATATCCGCGTCGTGCAGTAGCGGTAGATGCTGGTCCAAGCGCTGTTCAAGGAGTAGAGGCACGCAGCAGCCACTGACGCGCTGGAGTCGGGGAGTTGCCGAAGACGGAAGCAGACCTCGCCTCGCGTAGCGGCGTGTTCGTGTGCACACGGCAGCGACAGAGATGCGTTCGCAAATTCGTCCGCGCGACGATCGCGTTTCCTCCTCTCCGCTCCTCCCCCCATGGCCACAAAGAGCGAGCCTGAGCAGGCCAACCAGGTACGCCGCTCAAAGGCCGAACAACGTGCGCACTCACCCTCCTAGCCCATGCTGGCACTTCCAGTCTCGCGCTCCATCAAAGAGGGCGTCGCGGAAATCGCAGCTTTCCTCATAGGCGAGAAAAACAAAGCACGCGAACCACTCCTGCAGCACATTGCCGACGTCGAGCGCGAACTCGCCGCCGTCCGCGAGGCCCATACTGAAGCAAACCAAAGGGCCAGCAATGTCCAGGCACAGCTGCAGGACAAGACAGCTGAACTGGACAGGGTCCGCGCCGAGCTACAGACTACATTGCAGCTGCTCGAGGAGAGGCGAGCGCTAATCCAGAATTTAGAGAAGGAACGCGCTGAGCTCGCGTCGGCCGCTCGCGCTCAAGAGGCCCCGCCCCCGTTGACCGATGACAAGAATGACGACGTCATGATGAGCGACGAGGCACCGGAACCGATCCTCAACCCAGAAGGTGGCTTCCCTGAGGTGCGCTTTCTCTTGCCTCAATGTATAGCACCGGACCAGATCACCTGTCTCTGACGCCAACTAAGTCCAGAGTTCGGGCACAACTGTCAAAGACATAGACATGTTTTTTTCGCGCGCGAGCGCGCATGGCCCGTCGGACTTTGATATGCTTTCTACCAACCAGGACGATATGTTCATGTCTTTTGACACGAACACGTCCAACATGCAGCTATCAATGTTGTCCACGCCCTTCGCCAATTTTGCCGCATTGAATGCATCGTCGTCTGCATTGTCGTCCCAATCACCGTTCATATGCGAAACCCCAACGTCCTATGAGCAGACGCATTTGTATCGTCCCGTCGCTCGTAATGTCACGCCGAGGGCGTGGTCTCCTGACCATCGCGCAGGTCCGACCGGGTTCTCTCCTCCGCAAGATGCACTTTCTATGCAGTCATCGTGCTATCACTCTTTATCGGCCGAGCCTGGGCCGTCTCCTTTGCAAATGCCCACGACTGGTGTGCCCCGGCTACCTGCAATCTTTCCATCTCCCATTCGTCCATTGGACCTCTCAATCCTGGCATCTCCTGCTCGTATGATGAGTGACACCACGCCCGTGTCCCCTATACAGCCTAGGCAAAATTCCATATTCTCTTCCCGTGCTGCTTCTGTGGAATGCGCGCAATCTGCTCGGCCTACTGCGTCCCCTACTACTACCCTCGTGGGCATCCCCGCCCGTGCTAAGTCGGTTGCCCCATCTGTGTCTGGTGCCTCATTTGAGCCCAGTGTCTCATCCGAACCTGTTGGTCCATTCGTGTCTCGTTTTCTCTTCGAGCCTGGTCACCTTGAGCATGCTGTCCCATCTGAGACTCTTGGTCCCGACGCCTCGGCTGATGCGTTCGCTGACATCATCATGACCGCCAACCCTGCTGATATTAACATGCCGGCTGAGCTCGCTACTCCCGTTGGAGCTCTACCTCCCCTGTTATTTGACATGCATGCAGAAATTCATGCTTGGCCTTCGACATCTGAAGTCACTCTTGAGGCCAGCGACGATTTAGCCATGTTCCAGGGCGACGGCAACGCTGTTGTAATGCCTACTAGTATGCACGAGAACGCTGGCCCCGTCCCTGGCACCAACGCCTCCGGCGCGAATGTCGGTGACACGAACAGCAAGACGAGGGGTGGCACGTTCGAGCGACAGCCCGAGAAACGGGTCTTGGTCATACCATCGCCGCCACCGCATATGCGGCCGCGGCGAGTACTCAAGCCAAAAGTTGATGTGAGCGCCGAGGCGCGAGGGCAGTCGTTCTATATACCCGGGTGACTGTCCTGCGAGGCATGTCATCTGTTGTTGTTCTGTATGTCCGTCCTCGTGGGGTTGTTCCGCCAACAAAAGCTGCAAGCTGGCGCTTGCATATCTGTCGCGATCTTATGAATGTACGACGATCTGCAATGCATCACTAGTGTTGCTGTCACATTGCTATCTCCCACTGCTGTCACTATCCCACCTGTTTACTGATGTCCTACTTGCTATCATCGTTGTCGTGTAAGTTAGTATGGTTTTGCGCGATGTACGTATTAGTAGATTGTTTCAGCTATAAACTCTCCATCGTTCGTTGTTGGAATGGCCAATATCTCCTTGCGTCTGCATCCGTCGCGTTTCGACATTGTGTGTCTTTGTGTAAGCATCAACGATCGACGGTGGCTCAAGCGCTCAATTATATCAACCGAGGATTAAGATAGTCCTTCGCATTCCCCGCGGCGGTGGCTGCGCCTTTTTACTCACCCCCGCACTCTTTCGCACTTCTGCCCCGCTACCTGTTCTGTCTCATCCATCCAGCAGTCGCTCTGACTTGCTCGCGCTGCAATCTGCGGGTCTACAATACACGACCATGAACCAAGTAATCGACAACCTCTGGATCGGCGACCTCCAGATCGCACTCGAGACGAGCACGCTCAAGGCGCATAACATTCACAGCGTGCTCACCGCTATGCGCGGGCGCGTCCGTATCAACGAGGTACGTCCGTCGCCCGCACTCCGAGGCCGCACCCGGACGGCACGCGCAGACCTTCATCCGCCACCAAATCGACCTCGACGACACCGAGGACGCGGACATCCTCGGACACCTCGTCTCAGCGATCTCGTTCATCGAGGCGGAGCTGGAGAAGGGGCGGGGTGTACTGGTCCATTGTCAGGCGGGCGTGAGTGAGTGGTGGTAATGCGTGTGCGCACGCGGAGTGCTGAGCGGTGGCGGGCAGGTCGAAGCGCGACAATTATTGCTGCATACCTCATGTACGCGCAACACATTGACGTTGAGACGGCTATGGAGATGATCCGAAAAGTTCGGCCATACGTTCAGTGAGCCTACGTTAATTATCACCCACAGCATGCAGCACTCATCACTCATCGTATGTGTAGACCAAACCCTGGATTCCTCAGACAGCTGGAAGTTTTCCATGAGGCGTCGTACAAGGTTTCGCGGCACGACAAGGCGACACGAATGTACTACCTTGAGCGGGTGGTGCAGGACGTGATGAGTGCGTTTTCATTAAGGATTCAGAACGCACATCCAATAAGCGGCTGGATGCGTTCGCAGATGGCGATGGCTCGATAGAGAGCGAATTCTTTGCAAAGTACCCTCGGACACCAACAGACTCCGCGCCGACCACACCACAAGGCCCACGTCGTAAAATCCGCTGCAAGATGTGCAGGCACGTACATACAGCATCCGTCCCAGCTTTGTACGCTTACTTCTTGCAGGCAAGAACTCGCAACACGCGAGCACATGCTCGACCACGGCCAACTCGGGCCCGCGACGCCCGTCGTCGCGTCTGCCCTCTCCCCCGCCGCATCTCGCCGCCCGTCAATGCACCACGACCTGCCTGCGAAGACGCTCGCCCCGGCCGCGCTCTCACCACCTGGCTCGCGTCGCGCGTCATTCCACGACATCAAGCCGCTCACGCCGATCTCCCCGGGCCCCTCGCGCCGCCCGTCGATGCACGAGCCCGCGACGCGCTCGCGGCTCAGCTCGAGCTCGGCCATGGACACGCGGCCGCTGCGCTCGTCACTCCTCGCAATGGAGGGCGCGGCTCAGCTGGGGAAAGCCATCTCGGATGGGCTGTCGGAGAGTGCGGTGGAAGGAGACGAGGACGATGAGGACGAGGGAGCGGAAGTGGGGAAACAGAAGGAGATAGAGGAGGAAGCTGAGCCGGGGAAGAGGGAATTGGCCTCGCCGCCTCCCCTACCATCTGCTGCGACAGAGCCGCTCCCTGCCATTCCTCCCCTCGTAGCGCGGCGATTATCCCAATCTGCCTCAGGCACGCTGGCGCATCCATCCGACATTGCTGCGCAGCTATACGCGAACCCCAAGCTCGCTGCCCTGCGTTCATCACAGCAATCTCTTAGCATGACGCCTGCACCTCCTTCTCCCGGCGGGGCTCGCAATGTCCCGTTCAGCCCTCCGATCCTTGCCAACAACAAGTGCTCTGGCTACTTCGTCGAACCAGTGAGTTGTTGAAGAACCAGTGCAGCTATTTATGCTGAGAGGATGACAGATGAAGTGGATGGAGCCATTCCTTGCTGACGGACAGCTTGCGGGTAAGATTATCTGTCCGAACAAGAAGTGTGGCGCGAAGCTGGGCAACTACGACTGGGCAGGCGTGTGCTGCAGCTGCAAAGAATGGGTTGTGCCAGTATGTTCATTCGCTTGTTGCTATGCAAATGATGCTTTATTAATCGTTGTAACAGGGATTCTGCATTCATCGATCGAAGGTCGACGAGGTTGTATGAGTGTCCGAGTAGTGGAGTGATTACTTGTGCTGGAAAATCAGTCACAACTTGGCATACTTCTCTCAGCTCACCTATAAGCCCAACCTTGGAAATGGACACAGGCATTTGACACTCGTCGCAATAATGTATATCAAGTTCATACAGAACAGCATGCATGGTGCAGGAGCGACTTCCGACAAGTGACAGTAGGAGCGGAAACTCAAGCTAAGGATACCTTCACCATCTCTCCTCATCTCGACTGCTGCTCCCTCCCCCGCCCACACCCTCAGAAAGATTCGCTTGAGACAGTGTTCTCGACCAGGCTTGTGAGCTGCGCGCTCGAATTGTATGAAGGCGCAGCTAGTGCATCTAGTGAACTACACGTTCTGATGAGAATCGTACTGTGAAAAAAATTCTATAAGAACTCACCAACGCAAACCAAGCCACGATCTGTCAACATCGTCTACCGCTGATACTGACTAGAAAACCAGTGTTCCGAACGACGGACGATACACGAGACTGAGCGGCGGAAAACCTTTCGATGGCTCGATTCACCCGATGAACTCGATAACCGCGAAGTCAGGGTGTCCCTCAACATCCCAAAGTCTTGGTATTCGTGAAGCCGATGCGTCCCTCAACACATCGACAATCCGGTTGCCGCAGGCCCGGTGCATCCCTCAATACACCAGACGATGCTCATTATTGCCATGACCTGAGGATCGAAGCGTCAGGGTTGAGCGGGGTATGCAAGCCATTGAGCACTCACGGTCGTGACTAGACTGCGCGCTGTCCGATGCTGACTTTGTGTTCCTAACCTTGCTACCAAAATCCGACAGTTGTCGGTCGCTCGCATGCCAGTTGCCCGATCCAAGAGTGGCCAATTCCTGCGGGCTTATGCAGCGAGGCGAGCAGACAGTGTAGCGAAGCCAGGAACCAAAGAGGTGCTTCGATTGAGGCATCAGCCAGCGTAGGCAGAGTGAACGTGCAGACTAGTCACGGATCATATGAGCGGCGGCGGCGAGTGGGTGACATCGAAGCCAAAGAAACGAAGTCGTGCCATAACAGTGCACGAGTGTCGTCGTCGTCGTACGAGACAAAGAGCCGTTATTGTCAGAAGCAGAAAGCGAGATGCCGGAGAATGACCGGACCAAGACGACCTTCCTGGAGACGAGACGGAAGCTGAGAGCAAGAGGCAATCGAGAGAGAGAGGAAGCTTGACAGGCGAAGTGACGTCGTAAGCTTGAGGCCACGAGCGGATTCGCTGTGTGTGTGCCGACCGTCTTGAGTGGGACAATGCAAGTGCAAGTCTTTGTGTAGGATCCGAGACACATGAGTAGACGACCAGGCCCAAGTAGATCATCGAAGGCGACATCGATGAAGTTTGCAGGTCCAGGGCACTGGGGTAGGCGGAGGAATATGAAGCTGCGTGTGCTCCAGACATCCGGATAAGGCAGAGACAGGTCACCACGGGAGGTCCAATGCGCGATAGATGAGCCAGGCCTTGTTGAGGATCCAAGAATGACGTCGGCCACGGCAACGAGACCTAGTAGTACAGAGTATGATGCAGATCGAGAGGTGATGAAGCTTCAGTACTCCAGTCGTTCGGAAGAGGATACCAGTCGCCGCGACGGAACTAAGACACGAATAGATCCAAGTTTGAATTCCGAGAGGACGTCGGTCATGGTAGAAAGATAATAGTACAATATGTTAGCTAGATAGGCTGATATTCGCAGGCATGTTCGCTTTGTTGGTTTTCTGTCCTGTTGATTTTTTTTTTGGTTGGCTTCGTGGTCTTTTTCTTTTTTTCGACAGTTTTGTATTATCTCCTTTTCTGAGCATTTTGTGATGTTTACGTGGCAGGTCGAGTAATGTCCTTGTGAGTTACGGTTGATCTTGAACGTCGCGAGAAACCCGGGCACTCGTAAGACAAGGTACACAGAGTACAAGCAGATCCCACGGAAGGTCAGCCACAGAAGCCCGAGCATAGAAACAGAGCGCGAGCGATGGCTAGGCAGTGAGAAAAGCAGAGGTGGACCAGTATTGAGACGCAACGAGCCAAGACCTGAGCCAGAGAGGACGAGCAGAGGCGCGGAGTTGAAAGATGCTGTCCGAGGTCATCGACGAGGCCGGGTTTTATGGATTTCTTGGAGGCTTGTGATAGATGCTGCAGCTGGGTGTCGAGTCGAGACTTGTTAATTGATGATCCTAACGATCAGTGCATGAGCTACTAGAACGAGCGTAGGGGGGACGAGTGTAGGGTAGGATGCGGTGTAGAGTGTGTAGTAATGACTGTCTGCGTAGAACGAATGTGGGATAGTAATGTGGGATAGGGTTGTGTGGCCGTGTGAGTGTAAATGAAGCGGGGCAATCATATGATTATAAATTGCAGTGAATGCCGCTGTAAACAGGAATGTCGAGGAGAATTGACGTCCTCCACAAGTCCTCGATCCTCTACAGAGTGTATGTCAATCCACCGCGGCCGGCTTCGCGGGTACGTCCCGCATCAAAGCTCGGGCGGGAAGCAAGCTGCGGAGCTATCTCTGCGTGCGGTATCGCGAACGAGGTGTCGGCGACGGGGGACACTGGGGGATCGGTGGTGTCCTCGGCTGAGAAGCGACGATGTTGCGGAGAGGGCTTGAGCAGCGGACCTGGACGACAGGCGCATCGCGGGGACCAATCATCGCGTTGGAACGAGTGCAGGCGTTGGAGCGCTGAGGGGTGCCGTAGACCTGGCGATGGGCGACGATGCTGGACGACTGGGTGATGGCTACGTGCGGAGCCTGGGCGGGAATGCTATCCGCAGGACATCTGCTACGAAAACAGGTGGCTCGGACGTTAGTGACATCCCGCAGAGGCGGGACAGCCCTGCGTGCATCCTGGACGACGCGCGGGTGGACATGCTCGTCGGTCATCTCGATGTCGGCGTCCTCGCATAGAGTGACTGAGCCGTTGCCCATCTCGACATCGACAGCAACATCGGTAGCAGCGGGAGTAGGCCCGAGGAGCGTCGACGTGCCCATGAACCAAAGGCCGTGGGCAAAGCCCTGCACGCGACGCGCGCCTTGGGCGATCACCATGAATGCAGACTGCTGAGGGGTGGGTACGGGTACGATGCAGCTGTCGACTACAGATACGGGGACGGGAACAGCAGGCTCTTCCATTGACATTTCAACGTCTTCGATGGCAAATTCGGTCGGCCTGTCCTGGATATTGCGCGCGTTCCCGTCGCATGGTACCATGTCGGTAATAGACGAAGCCTTCAAATTCCCGGTGATACAGTCGAGATCCACATCCATGAGCGGAAGTGAGACAGAGGAAACGAGGGCGGGAGCAACCTCCATAATGATATCCTCGTTCTCAGAATCTACAGAGTGTGGCATCGTGAATTCTGCGGTGCTCTTGTTGACAGCTGCTGCCAGAATGAGGGAATGAGTTGATAACACAACACGTCGATAGAGATGAGTGGCGTACGTAGAACTTGTGGAACACTGGGCGAGGATCTGGGGCCTATTTTCGCGAATGATATCAGAGGTCCTAAGGATGTGGGCGCTGAGCCGCCAGGCGCGAGAGGTCCATACAGGTCCTCGCTGGAGTCTGCTCTGCAAGCAGGACTGAACCCGCCAGGCATCGACACAATGTCTTTATATGCGCTGGCGCACAAGGTTGTCTCGCCAAAGGACGTGTCGATCAACGTCTGTCCGGACATGTCCGCCTCACTCTCAATGTCCATGCTCTCAGCCGGCTACAATGACGGGGTATGAGTGATGGTGATGGTGATGGTACAAGTTTACAGCGTAAACACAAACCTGCGTCAGGAACGTCACTGGGCACTTTCCCTCAGCCAATTTCGCACGCATCCCATCGGTACAACGCTTGAACGTTAGCTGCCGTCCTTCTTCATCCTCTCGTCCCTCTAGAGTATGCTCCAGGACAGGCGTCAACCGCTTACGCTTTGATCCAGGTGACGCATGTTCCAGCTGCTCGACCCAGGACAGCTCGCCGAGGTAGATGCGACGGATGTTGTGTCTATCGACGTTCCGGTCGGGTGGACGATGACGACCACTAGGGTCGAAGTCGGCACGGATGTGGGCCCGGTACTCATCCTTGTTCCTGAAGTACCTGATCCCCAGACGTACTGCAGCCCAGGGCTCGGCGATGTACCACGTACGCCTAAGCATCGGGTACGTCCGCTTGTAGAGGTCGCGGTAGTCTTTGAACAATGCCGAGGCACCGGCGACATTAGCGATGGGTAGGTTAGACATTATGTAAGATCAATGAATGTGGTTCCACGAAGGGTATCGACTGGTCAACAGGATGTGATTCGCGAAAGGGATAGGTGAGGAGAGGGATGGGGGGACGACGCCTTATGTATGTTGAACTTGGAGGCTGACAGGTGGCTTACCACGCGTCTCGTCACCTCGTCAGCCTCTCTCTCCACAGCGACCCGTCTTCCAGTTCGCCGCCATGAGTAAGCGTGTCCCGTCCAAGTTCATTCTGTAGAGAAATACTAATACTTGGGAGGAGATCCAGGTCCCAGTGATAGCGCAGGACGTTAGCGCACGAAAAAACCAGAGAGATGGGATGATTTTGTCATGCAACTGCAGAAATGACATGACATGATCGAAAGAAAGGAGAAACACCTGTCCGGACATCAAATTTCAAAGTCTGCCTCTAGTGGGTCCATTTGCGACTTCGCGTTATGCGCTGGCCCGGATGCAATGCTACGATATCAAGTCTCAAGCCGCGAGGATAAATCATACTGTTTGAGCAGCGTATTAGAACTGAAGAATAGCCATTATCCACGATTATTTGCTTACCTGCTTCCACCAGTCATTCTCCTCACACACGCAAGCTTGAGGTCCGCAACGCAAGAAGAATAAATGAAACCTGGGAGTATATACGAGTTTAGTGTGATAGTGCGATAGTAGTAATAGTGCGATTGAATCCTGTGAGTGTGATGGAGCATTAATAGTGCGATCACAGCCGCTGATAGTGTGATGGTGCCAGCGCCTGGTTAGGTGGACCTCTCTTGTGCCCGATATGGCGATGACCCGCCCATCTTCTTCAACGCTGTGGCAAAATAGCGCGGCAGCGATAAGAACCCACTACCTTCGGTAGCGGGAATAAGATGAGATGAACTGAAGTGCGATGGCGTTGCTGGAAGCCCCAGTCAGCTCTCCGACCACTCCATCATATTTTCCATGCCTACCTATGATGTCTGTTGCTGTGTTATGCGACGAATTAGCAGTATCGTAGCTTTCAAGTAGGGCGATACATTCATCATCTTGCTCCGGGTTGACTTTCATGACAACGACAATAGACAAGATAGAGAGATGCTGGTCGTCGGGAAACAACCACTCACTTTGCAAACGCTTAAGGCCTTCGGATATGGAAACGAAGATTCCAGACCTCAAACTATCAAGTCGGACTACGGCAAAAGGAACTAAATGATCCGCTATCATGACAAGGATAGTTCGGCGGCTTGCCATAGCGGCGTTTGAGCACGTTTCATGTAACACCTTTCGAACTGATGGCGAAGGGTGCTGTCTAGCGCATGGCGTGCGTCAATAAGGACTGTTCAGATTGTGGGAGTGTTTCTGTTTCCTATGAGTTATCATGACGTTCACCGCAGGCTGACATAACAAATTTGAATTTGAAAACATAAACTCACTCCTGATTGCTTAGTCTCAGCAAGTTCAGGTTGTGGCGTATGGTAAACATTTATGCGTGACATTCTGATATTACGGTATCTGAGCTATCATTATCACCCATCCAACCGAACATATCGTCTGGAAGCAGAACGTCACTACGGCTTGCGCACAAAGATCCAAGCAGGCCAAGAGCCCCAAGGAGATGGCATTTCCCGAAAACCTTTCATCTGAAAGCCGAGATGCTCATATATGATGACCTACACCCATTTGAGTCAGCCTCATCATAATGTGTAGAAAGGTTCAAAGCACATTTCGAGCATTTGTTGTGGCTAGCGCCATCGTGTAGCCGTTCTGGCGAGCGTTCTGAAATACTAGTTGGAACATTGCCCTTGCTACCCCCTTTCCTTGATATTCAGCCTTTACGAAGTTAAAATTGCACCAGTAGCAGTTCCGTTCGGTCTGGACGATCGATACAATATAAGCATGAATGAACCTCCAGTCGCCTACGTTGTCGAGGAGCTTACATTTTCCATTCCAGAGAACTCGTCTATCACTTTGGGAAAGTCGTGCCCGAGCTATACGATAACGCGCCAGTGAGACGAGTTACGTGTTTACCACAACGCTACAAACCGTCATCGCAAAGTGCGCTTTGGCCTCATCAGGCAGCTTTCTGAGATAGTCCGTATACCCGAGTTTCAACTGCTCCTCTCTTTTGATATATCGATCAGTGTTTTGCTTTGGTCTGGTCGCTGCAATCATACGTACGTAGAAAAGCTGTCCAGGTGGGACCCACATACTAAACCCAATCATGGTCCCATTTTCATCTAGTGCGACGTACATGTCGCCAATCTGGAGTGCTATGGGCCTTATCATTGCCTGTGCGAGCTCGGGCAATAGGGTTGTGTTGCTTCCGGTCAACGCGATTGCAAGTGGATCTGAACAAGCGCAGAATGAGAACGAACACGAAGGAGTATATTGAAATCAGAAGGCGACCTGCTGGCATGAGATCGGCAAAGATTCGTGCAGCGTCCTGGACCTGAGCCTCTGAGCAGTTGCCGTGAGCTGTGAGAACGCGAATGGAAGTAGCGTAAGTAGCACACCTGTGGGCTTTGCGACCTGCTGCACAGTGAATGTAGGGGAAGACATGGCGGCTCTAAGCACTTGAGGTAGTACTTGAGGTTAATTACCCAGCGGGTTGCGTAGCACCAAGCGCCAGACATCACGTGCATTTCCCAGGGGTGGGCGCTCCTGTGCGCCCCATTGACGAACGTTATGGCGGCACATTTATTGCAGATATTTGAATGTAGGAAGGTCATATCCCTGCTACTGTTAGAGTACTTGTAACCAATAACATTAGTAGCTAGTGGTTGCTGGCGTGAGTTTGAGTTTGTGATAGTCATTGTACGATGCTGTTCATGACGGCGGATATCCCTTTCCCAGCGTTTATCCGTGCTGCGTTTTTGAACCAGCGCGGCTCTGCACGTTCCCATTGGTCCTCAAGGATATGCAACGAGCATTGCAGCACCATGATCAAGCTGTCTACATCAACTTCATCTTCGTCGTTGAGCTGTGAGAACTCAGGAATTAGAAAATAGTATTACGGTCAAGTAGCATTCTTACTATGAAGCCCCTGTTACCTCCTGCGCATGTCTGTATCAGGCCATCTCCTCCTGTTGGAATAGGCCTTGAAGGAGAAGACAAAACCTGCTAGGATGTTCAAATCATCGTCAACTACAATGCTACAATGCTCACCTGAGGCATGCGAGTATGCCAGGCATGTGGTGCCTGCTCCTCAGGTGGCGGGGCGACAACGCCATCAATTAGTACAGTGTAAAATGGAGGGATATGATATCGGACAGTGGAAACCCACCACTGAGCAGGTAGAGGCCCGGCCTTCTGTACGAGATGTTTGCACAGAAGGTACGAGTGGTATTTCTGGGCTCCGCAGTCACATGTCCACTGTGCAATGTTCGTTGTGTACACACCGTTGACGGGGACTGTTAGCAGATGTTCCCATGCACGCTTGAATGCCTCCTGTGAATGAGTGAGACCCTGCGACCGACCTGCACGCTGGGGAGTAATGAGCTGGGCCAGTGTTAAGCGATAAGGAGGTAGGGCCTTAGTTATGACTGCATAGGCAGCGAGGTCGACAGGGGGGGCGGTTGTACAAGTGTGAAGGACAAGCACTGCGTGAAGCCGCCGGTTTTCTGACACCTCAGAATCTCGTCGGAATCACCGATTCTGGGCAGATGCTAGTCAGAATCCCTTCAGAATTTGTGACAGATTTCTGACAGATCCCTGACTAACTGTCAAAAGACTGCGCCAGTATTAGGTTATTAGTTGATGTAAATACATAATATTCTGCGCCAAGTCCAATTAAGGAGCTATATATCCTTATTTTAATTCAATTGGCTACTGCTGATGTCATGAAGCACAAGACTCCAACTTGTCTTCAGCCTGCATACTTCAATCCCTTCCTCCTCCTCCTCCAAGTCCCTCTCCTCTGTCAGTGGATGTGGCAGTCCTGCAGAATGTGACATGTATGATATTGTATAGATGAGTATATGCACTGACATGTATTTTTCATTGATAGCCACCCCTAGTCCTGGTTAAATCTTGCAGTCTATGCAGCATACAGAATAGTCAGTGGTGAGTGTTTTCCTATACATCAATGGCAATGGTTTATCTATACCATAGACATGAGACAATTGATCTGGTGTAGAAAGTTGAGTCATACTGTACCACAGCTGTACCTTACTGCTTGTTACGGTTATTTTGAATTTTTCAGACGCTGGCAGAACTCACCATAGGGTGAATACGATACAGGGACTTGTTGCATAACCAACCCCCTGGCTACTCGTGATTCTACTGGGTGCATCCCCAGTTGTACTAGCATGAAGGGCGCGTTTCATCTTTGGCAGATCCAACTCTGCCACCGTTTCGTGTTTATCATTTATTAGCTGATAGATGGCGTTCAACCGCCATCATTCCTATCTATCGTCTCGGATATATCACTACATACTTATCAAACGTTTGGTACTATAGCGTAGATAGTAGCGGTGACATCTGGGACAGGCTTGACCCCTAAAAACTAACGTAGTATATAAACTCGTGTACTTACTGTCGAGGCTCTTCAGCTCGACCTTGTTGTATAAACAAGAAGTCTTATACTCGTTCTCAAACGTAGGAAACTACGTTCAGTATTTCTCCCTCGAGCAATCGAACGACTAAGTCCTCGAAGTGCACATTGACTTCTCGGGCTTAGGCGAGTCTTATATTCTATTCGACTCGCACTTGAACAGATTATATCCTCTAACGCGTATTGGATATTAACCGATCTCCTAAGAACTTCACTTAGGACCCGAAGGCATCTAACGAGTATTTGCCTTGCATACGGCGACGTGCCTACGTGCAGAAGAACGATCTATATTCGCGACTCGAATATACGAACGGGTATTCGACCCGTAACAGAAGGTCGAGCTTATCACACCCTCACCTACCACGGTGTAAGGGCACATGATATTTGGACCAGAATTCCCAGCACGACTGATTGAACTCTTGCCCGAGGACATTCAGGGAGTCTACAGACTCAACCAATACGAGTGGACTGACACCATTGGAGCCTTCCGTAACCGCGGAGGAATTGTTGTCATTCCAAGAGAAGATAGGGCATCGAAGTGGGTAGAAGTATACCCCTCCGCAAGAACAACCGCTTGGGAAATAACGCGTGAAGCGTTCGAACGATTCGGAGAAATTCCTCCGATGTCAACCGCGACGTTGACCGAAAACGAAACCGAAACCATCAACAGAACCTTCGATGCCGATGGAAATACGAATCAGCCTTCGGGCGCCACAGGAATGGCAGGAATTGAGCGCATCGGAGATGATGGGAGAAATCCTGGAAACTTTACAGGAACAGATAACAGCCAGACCGGAGGACAGGACCCTCCAGGATTTATATCTGCTTTTGCGCAGAGTGGGATTGGGCCTATGGCTGGAGGAACAAACCTCTTTGGAAACCCCCCACAGAACGCACCCGGAATGGGTAGCGGAGGAAATCCGTCTTGGACTAGCCCAAGCGGAGGAATGGGAACGACAAACCCAGGAACATGGCCTTCAGGCCTATTTGGACGAACCTCCGCAGGTACAAGCGGAGGAGGACTGGGAGGAAACTTCGGACTCGGAGGAGGGAATCCCCCCCCTCCTGGAGGACTCGGAGGAGGAACCCCCACGAACCCCGGAGGAGGAAACCCTGGAGGGAACCCAGGGAACCCCGGAGGAAACCCAGGAAACCCGGGTGGAGGATACCCGGGAGGAGGAGGACCCCCAGGAGGGCCTCCACCACCGAATGCGCCGCAGCCCCAACCTCCGGCGCCGAACCCGTACTACCGACCCCCAATGATAAAGATCAATCCCCCAGACGTATTCGACGGGGAACGATCCGACATGCAGAACTTCATAAACCAGTGCAATTCCTGGTTTACGATGTACGAAACGTCGTTCCAGAACGACGTTCAGAGAGTGATCTTTATCCTCTCTTATATTTCGAACAAGGGGAAAACGGGCCAATGGAAACAGAATTATCACCGGGTTTATACGAACCCCCAGACGAAACGATTCTTCCCGCCTAGTCTTGCACAATTTGATGCAGACTTCCAGAAAGCCTTCGGAGCCATCGAAGAGGTACAGAAAGCGCGGAAGAAAATCCTGGACGTAACCCAGGACAGAAAGGACATCGATGATTATATCACCGAGTTCAATAACTTGGCCGGGAAGGCCCAGTACGATCGATACAGCGTGGACGGAAACGCGTTGCTCATAACCCTGTTCGAGAAAGGGTTACCCGAACATACGACCCGATACATCATCGGCGTTCGGCCGCTACCAGCGACCATTGATGAATGGCAGTCCGCTGCCTCGTACTATGAAAATACGTACAAGATATTCTTGAAACGGGATAAACCGGTTGTCAAGAAAAAGGCGTGGCAAACCTCGAACCAGCATAACGGACGCACTAGTGCTCCACAGGCACCCGCACCGAAAGATCCGAATGCGATGGATGTAGATCGAATGACCACCCAGGAAAGGGACGATCACATCAAGAAGGGAAAATGTTTCACCTGTCATCAGCCAGGGCATATGTTGCGAGACTGCCCGAAGAAGCCAAGGAAGCCAGCCCGCCCTAGGCGGACTACTCGAAAAACCGAAGAGGAAGAAGCCGAGCAAGAAGCTCGCATTGAAGAAGTCTCTGAAGAAGAGACTGAATACATCACCGCCAACAGAGCGGTCACAGCAATTAGGGCTCTGAAAGCCAAGAACCCCGAGCTCCTAGCACGGCTCGTAGAAGAACAGGATTTTGCCTAGGAGGGAAGCCCATGGTCTTACCCTCCGAGAAAGCAGCGCATGTAATTACCTCGTTCGAGAAGAATCAATCCCTCTTCATCCCGGTAATCATGACGCTGGCAAAACCCGTGAAGTGCAATGCACTAATCGACTCAGGAGCAATGTCCAACCTGATCCACAGCAGAGTGGTAGAAAAATACAAGGTGCCCACGCAACCCTTGAAGAACCCGATCATCGTCAAAAATGTTGACGGAACAGAAAACAAAGATGGGCGAATAGACCGAGAAGCCACCATACTACTACGATACCCGAAGACCCAGAAAACGCGAAAAGTCCGATTCCTGGTAGGATCGATCGGAACAGAGAATATGATTCTAGGGTATGGATGGCTAAAAGACGAAAACCCCACAATCGACTGGAAGGACCAAACAGTCGATGTACGATCAATACTGGGGGCAGAAGAAAAGAAACAGGAAGCCACGATCCGAATAGATATGGTGGAGATGGTAGTTGCCCCAGAAGGAAAAATTCCAACAAGGGGGACCCAAGAAGCTGCGGGGTACGACCTTTACGCCGCAGAAGAAACCGAGATTCCCACCGGAGGATGGAAACTCGTCTCCACAGGAGTAAAAATGAAGATCCCGAAAGGATTGTATGGAAGGCTGGCCGGACGATCAGGCAACACCCTCAGACACGGGTTGGTAGTACAAGCCGGAATCATAGACTCGGACTACCGAGGAGACGTCGGAGCCATCGTCTTCAACTACTCAGACAAGGCACATAGAATTATCCCGGGCATGCGAATAGCCCAGATAATTTTCGAACGGCACCTCACCCCCAACATTGTAGAGGTCGAGGACCTAGATGAAACAGAACGAGGGGAGAAAGGGTTTGGATCCACGGACCAGCCAGAAGAAACAGCGCAGCGGCTCTATACTCCCGAGGAGTACGAAGCGATCCGACGCTTCGCGAAAGATAACCCTAGGATCATAGGAAAGAAAGGAGAGACGCGAAAGAAGTTCCGAACAAAGATACAAATCCTCAACGCTGTCAGGAAAGCGTTGACGAAATCTCAGGAATTCGCGCAGAAGACCCCCGAACCAGAACGAACAATTGAGGAGATGGTCCCGAAACACCTACTGGATTTCGCCAAGGTGTTCAGCAAGGAGTCCGCAGCAGCGTTCCCCCCGTCAAGACCATGGGACCACGCAATCGAATTAAAACCCGATTTCGTGCCGAAAGACTGCAAAGTCTATGCACTCTCACCTAAAGAGCAGCAGGCGCTGGACGAATTCTTAAAGGAAAACTTGGCCAAGGGATTCATAGTCCCTTCAAAATCCCCGATGGCGTCACCATTCTTTTTCGTCCCAAAGAAGGACAGCGGCCTACGACCCTGTCAAGATTATCGATATCTGAACGAAGGGACGATAAAGAACGTCTATCCCTTGCCACTAATCTCAGAGCTCCTGGAAAAGCTAAAAGGAGCAAAGATCTTCACAAAAATGGACCTTAGAGCAGGATACAACAACGTGCGGATCAAGAAGGGAGACGAATGGAAAGCGGCCTTCAAAACAAACCGAGGGTTGTACGAGCCCACGGTTATGTTTTTCGGATTGTGCAATGCACCTGGGACCTTTCAGGCAATGATGAACGAAATCCTGAAAGAAGAAATCCTCGAAGGATGGGTACTCGTTTATATGGACGACATCCTCATTTTCTCGGAAGACGAGAAAACACACAAGGAACGAGAACGGCGGATCCTTCAGAGATTGGTGGATAACCATCTCTTTGTGAAACCTGAAAAATGCGCCTTCGGTGTCGACAGAGTCGAATTTCTGGGACTAGTCATCACCCCAGGAAACATCCAGATGGACCCAGCGAAACTCAATGGGATTAAGGAGTGGCCGACTCCTCGAAATCTCAAAGAAGTCAGATCCTTCTTAGGATTCGCAAACTTCTATCGGAAATTTATCGATCACTACTCTACGCACGCCCGACCCCTGGTAGACCTCACAAAAACGGTCACGGGGACAGGGTTCCAATGGACGGAGAAAGAACAGAAAGCATTCGAATTCATGAAGAAAGCATTCACGACGGCACCCGCACTAGGAACACCAGACAAGGAGAAACCGTTCATCCTCGAAACAGACGCCTCTCAGTTCGCCACAGGAGCAGTGCTGAAACAGATAGATGAAACAGGGCGCGAACGACCAGTGGGATATCTCTCACAGTCCCTGACATCTACAGAACGGAACTATGAAATCTACGATCGCGAACTACTCGGAATAGTCCGAGCCTTAGAAGAATGGCGGCACCTGTTAGAAGGAGCACCGCATCGGATCTTGATCCGAAGTGATCACCAGAACCTGACGTACTGGAGAAGCACACAGCGCCTAAATCGGCGACAAGCGAGATGGCATCTATTCCTCTCGCAATTCGACCTAAAGTTACAACACGTCCCCGGAAGGAAACTAGTCATGGCCGACACACTGTCCAGGTTGTATCACCTAGATGAAAGCAACGAAGACAACGAGGGAATCACCATGATCCCCGACGAACTCGTCGTCCACGCAATCCAGATCCCGATCATTGATCGAATCAAGAACGCCAACGATCGAGATGAATCTGCGGAACAGGCGATCCGCGCTCTAGGGGGCACAGGCGAATTCCCCGCGAGAACCACTGCAGATGAATGGCAACAAACGGATGGAATATTGCTCTACAGGGGCAGGATGTACGTGCCAAGGGACGAGGGCCTCCGACGAGACATCATCGCAAAATACCACGACACGATCCCGGCCGGACACCCTGGGATCTGGGGTACAACAGTACAGGTTAAGACCCACTTTTGGTGGCCTGACATGGGAACAATGATAGCGGAATACGTCCGGGGCTGTGCAATCTGTCAACAGATGAAACCTGATAGGAATCCGCTAAAACCCCCTTTGCAACCAATACCAACACGGGAAGACGCCCTCCCATTCTCACAGTGCTCGGTCGATTTTGTCACCGACCTGCCAAGAGTCGGAAAGTATGACTCCATGATGGTGATTGTCGACCATGGCCTATCCAAGGCCATCTCTCTCACCCCATGCGACAAAACGATCACTAGCAAAGGGGCGGCAGAGATATTTCACCGGAAAATCTACTCGCTATATGGCATCCCCCGAAAGATCATTTCAGACAGAGGACCACAGTTTGCATCAAAGCTCTTCAAAGAATTATGCAAGCTGCAGGGAACGGAATCAGCGATGAGCACGGCGTACCATCCACAGACCGACGGACAGACAGAAAGAATGAATCAACAGATCGAAGTATACCTTCGCATCTATTGCATGAACGACCATTTTCAGTGGGTGCAACGACTGCCTGACGTCGAATTTGCACACAACACCAGACGAACCGAAAACCGACCAGCGCCACTTGAAGTAATCCTGGGATACGTCCCGAGAGGATTCCCAGACTATGACAGAGTAGGGAACGTCCCGGCAGCTGTCAACAGGATCAAGAAGATCAAAGAGGCGCGAAAAATGGCATTCATCGCACATGAATTAGCCCAGAAAAGGATGGCAGGGCGGTTCCTCAGAGAACTGCCGAAGCTTGAGAAAGGAGATAAGGTCTGGCTCGACGCCAAGAACCTAACGATCCCCTATGAATCGAACAAACTGGCACCAAAAAGAGAAGGACCCTTCACCATCACAGAAAAGATGGGACCCACGACATACCGGCTGCAGTTACCGGCGAATTGGAAAATTCATCCGGTCTTCCACGCGGCCTTACTAAAACCATTCAACGAAGCAAGGGTACACGGACCCAATTACCTACGGCCGCCACCTGATATCATCAAAGGACAAGAAGAATACGAGGTCGAAGCCATCTTGGCTGACAGATGGCAAAGAAAGAAGCACCAATACTTCGTCAAGTGGAAGGGCTATGCCACGGCCGACAACTCATGGGAAGACGAGGCGAACTTGGAGCATTCCAAGGAGCTGATAAAAGACTATCACAGGACGAGAGTCAGGACAACCCCGACACTCGAAAACAGGACAGTGATAATATGTCGACGACTCGCCACCAGCTCCCTCGCCGCACCACGACCCCCGGCGATGCAGACCGTCGAGAAGGCCGACCGCGAGGTACGCCACCAAGAAGGTATTCCCCCCAGCATCTGCAGATTAGACACGCCCTCCTCTGGTACAGGGCCGAGGGACCTTTTGCTGGCCGAGCCGATGGCTGGTCGGCCCTCTTCGACATCGCGCAGGACCTCACCCACGTATACAGCTCGTACCAGAATATCACCGAGAACCTCGTCCGAATGGAGGGGCAGATCCGAGCGCAGAGGGAGGGACTCGAGTTACTCACCGACAGACTTATCGACAGATTGGCCGCCACCACGACGGCCCGACTACGACACGCGCTCAACGACTTCGAGGATCGCGAGCACGTTGCTCCCAATCGACCCGAATACACACCGCGACCCGCCCGCTTTTTCACCCCCGACGAACGACGCCGAGTTGCAAGGCCGTTCGATTTTATGGAGGGCGATAGAGTATTATTTCCACTGCCTACCGAGACTCAGAGGGCCCGCCGAACAGGAGTTAGAAACCCGACGCCACGTATTTCTGGTATGGGAGGCAACGGGAGACGTGAACCACCTGCACGCTCGACGAGCCCTAGGGCTACCCCAGCGCGACAGCGAAGAGCGAATAGCACGCCGCCTATTCGACGATCTCCTTCAGTGCAGAGTATTACCCGCGAGGAGTTTGAGCGAGGTGCGAGGGAGCACGAACGAGACACCGCCTCCCTACCAACGTGGGCCGCACGAAACCTCCACCGAGCCGCACACCACTGGGGGTACCAACACAACGAATATCTCCAAGATATCCCTTCCCTACGGGTACCAGCGAGGCCCTCACCTGAGCAGCCGTGTCGACAATGTGGTTCCGCTAACCACTGGATCCTCGACTGCCCCGACTATATTTGCAGAACTTGTGGGCTCAATCAACCAGGTCATCGACAGAATGAATGCCGCCAACACTTCGTATGGCGAACTCCTACGACCCCGTCCCTCAGCGGGAACGGCGACATCTACAACGAACAGGACGCCGAGGCACTCTGAAGAGGGGGACTTGGAAAATTCGTCGAGGCCGATGAATGCTTAGAGAGGAGCTGATGTTACGGTTATTTTGAATTTTTCAGACGCTGGCAGAACTCACCATAGGGTGAATACGATACAGGGACTTGTTGCATAACCAACCCCCTGGCTACTCGTGATTCTACTGGGTGCATCCCCAGTTGTACTAGCATGAAGGGCGCGTTTCATCTTTGGCAGATCCAACTCTGCCACCGTTTCGTGTTTATCATTTATTAGCTGATAGATGGCGTTCAACCGCCATCATTCCTATCTATCGTCTCGGATATATCACTACATACTTATCAAACGTTTGGTACTATAGCGTAGATAGTAGCGGTGACATCTGGGACAGGCTTGACCCCTAAAAACTAACGTAGTATATAAACTCGTGTACTTACTGTCGAGGCTCTTCAGCTCGACCTTGTTGTATAAACAAGAAGTCTTATACTCGTTCTCAAACGTAGGAAACTACGTTCAGTATTTCTCCCTCGAGCAATCGAACGACTAAGTCCTCGAAGTGCACATTGACTTCTCGGGCTTAGGCGAGTCTTATATTCTATTCGACTCGCACTTGAACAGATTATATCCTCTAACGCGTATTGGATATTAACCGATCTCCTAAGAACTTCACTTAGGACCCGAAGGCATCTAACGAGTATTTGCCTTGCATACGGCGACGTGCCTACGTGCAGAAGAACGATCTATATTCGCGACTCGAATATACGAACGGGTATTCGACCCGTAACACTGCTTGCCTGGTAAAGCAAAGCATGCCATTACATGGTGCATCCCATACACATTCACTTTTAGACTCACATGCCCATATTAATACCAGATGCGTACTGTACGACTTCTGGTCCTGCCATACCTGACTGATTTCTGGCACACACATTCACCTCCTGTACTGTGGCAACAAGATCATACCATGCATTGTGCTCAACACACGTGCATTTCCAACAAGCGCAGTGTCAGTGCAGCATCAGATATTAGGTAAGCTATTATTATTTCGGCTGACTCGTATCTACAAGAAGAGTATGGTGCATATAGCCACTTTGCACAGAAATTCAGAGGGGTTGATTTTATGGTATGCTGGGCAATTCACATTGCACCGGTGCTTGCTGATGTTGTTATCTGCATACAGGTTCCAGATGGTGCATGCACCGGATGAACAGCAAGGCGTATCCAGTCATGAGACATAGACCACAGGGTACCAGTGTGACACAAAACACCATGTGCGTACCGTCATACTAGAAGCCTTGTCACATAGTAGCAGAAGGCCCTCCAGACTGCACGCTTAACACATAGAGTAGAGTGGGACTCACCCCAACATCTAGAATAACAGTTCTGGGGAGTAAGCCCCAGAATGTCGCAGCTTAAGTACATGAGGAGACGTCGCCTATACTACTAGAGGCCCACCCTAAAGGCAGGGTCTGTGCGCAGTACTAGTGCTCCTAAATCATGTGCTACTTAGCTAAGCTACTGACCATGTGACCATGTCATGGGGTAGGCGACCTGTACCATTACGCTACACTACAATCTGTCTATACAGGGGCACATGACTGTCACTACACAAGACCATCGGTTCGAGACAGGGAGGGGGTAAGACCTTCTGAAAAATCTGTGACAGCTAGCTTATATACATGAGAGGCAGTACGCTACTGAGATGGGACCCACCCTAAAGGCTAGGTCCGTGCATACAGTAACTAGGTAGGCCTTATGTAAGCATGTATGAAGTAAGCAAGTAAGCAATGACCAGGTGGGGGGGGGGGGGGCTACACATAACCACTACACTAACTGGCACAGATCATATGACTATACTACACTGAGTCCCTGCATTCAAGACAGGAAGGGGGCAATGTAAGAATTTGTGACACACAGCAGCCACCGGGATGAAGCTTTAGGGTTACATTAGGGTTATGGAGTTTGAATCAGTTGTTTAGCCATTAAGTGCACAATGATGTGATGGATATGGCAATTGCTACAGCTCAGAGGTGCCAGTGCTATGAGTAGCACTTGAGTAGCATCCCTGCACATATTGTAATGTTCGTCATGGTCGCTGTCTGTTCTCGGATCAACCTCATCCACACATTATCTGCAATTGCATATTGCAACACTGTATCCATTTGTATTACACTACATTGCTTAGTCACATCTCATAGTATTGTATCATATAGATGTAAAGGCAGTATGTTCATCATGGTTGCTGTCTGTTCTCAGATCACCTCATCTACACATTATCTACAATTGCACGTTGCAACACTGTACCCACTTCCATCCTGGACTCATTTATACACTTTTTATTCATCTGCAGTAATCTCATCTGCGTGAGTGAATTGTAGTAAGCCCAGTCTGAGTTTCTCTGCAAGAAAAAGTGTCACAGTCTCACCGGGACTGTGCGACCAGCCCTGCCGGGGAACCCTATCTCCCTAACTCCTTATCTCCAGAGGTGAGCAGAGATAGGGTGGTGAACGAGGCCGTATCATGTCGCTACCAGACTAGCTAGCTTAGAGGGAGATGAGAGGGTCAAGTTGATGAGCAAGGCGGCACACAGAGTGATCCAGTAGGAAAGGGGCCTAAGCCCAGTTGCTGAAATCCTAAAGATGAGGTATAAGCCTCATCTTCCTACATCTTAAATACATGTGTAGTAGCCAGTAATGGCATGCCCTAAAGTAGCGGCCCGTGCGCACTAACTAAAGGTCCAGTGACTAGCTAACTGTTGTAACGTAACATGTAACATAGTGACCATGATGTAAGTAAGAGGTGCACGCACCCATGAGCACGCATGTACATATCTTATCTAATCTACTAGGTCTGGCGTCTAACGTAAGAGGGAGACGGAGAGGTGCTCACGAAGGATCCAGGGCCTGCGTAAAGACCTGGAAACCTAGAAAAGTAAGCAGGGCATGCCACAGCGTAGAACTGTGACAAAAAGATTACCCTCCAGATTGCATCCATGAGGGCCATAGAGGGCAGGATGTGGTATCATTGCAACCACAGCTTGAATTGAGGTTACATTAACAACCTTGAGATTGTGAGCACCTTGATATTTGCACAATTAAAGTGTAATTTCTGAGTAATTGAGTAGATCCTGGTCTGGGTCTGAGTACACTGACACAAGTGTGAGGCCACTGTTGCAGTGGGGATGGGAAGCTTGGAAAAATTATTGAACTTCTGCAATCATGTAGGTTCCATTCTCGTATATCTAGGATACGTCAGCCATCAGACACTTTGACACAAACCCAAACCAATACTCACTGACAGCTTGCTTGTCTGATGCTGAGGGCGAGTTACCGAGAGGTAAGAGTAAAGATATGAGCGCAGAGGTAGCTTGTTAGGCTGAAGTAATCAATTGTTGAGGAGAACAGAACTGAGGTCTTACACTCAGACTGTTCCAGTATATATACATGTGTCGCCAGACCCCCAATACTACTAGGACCTACGGTACTCTAGGATGAGTAAGGCAGCATGTGATCTACTGATGTGACTATACGTATATGACTAGAGATGAATCAGCGAGTCATGGGGCTGATACATCGGCATTCGATTGTGGTTGGTATGGAACCTGCTAGAAGGTTCCAGTCTGATAGGCGCTGTGTCATGTGACCGTCAAGTTGTACATGTTTTACAGGATAATGCTATAGATGTGAATACTGGCCGTAGAGACATGAGAAATCTGTGACACACTTTGCAGATAAATGAACTAGCTCATGCACCTTTACGTTGCATGCAATTTGTAATTTTTTGACAGGTGTATCAGCCTCTCTCCATAACAATTGTGTGACCTGTTTGTTAGGCAAAATATCACAGTACTGTCCTACTGTGATATCAGCCTTGCTGTATGCCTCTAAGTGCTGCCGCAGGCCCTGACACCAGTTCAGCTAGGCAGTAGAGGAAGCGCAGCCAGCACACAATATAGGAGGTACCAGGGACTGGCCCTAGGGATGAGAATAGTACGTCTGAGGTGCTAGCCTCAGATGTCGCACTGCTATATACATGGCGCACTATTAAGTAGCTACCTGCCCTTAAGAGGCCCATGCACTGTAAGGCGCCAGGCATAACAGATGTAACTATGTGACACATCATGTATCTAACGAGACCTGGGGTGGCGCTAGCACACCTACATTATCTACAACATGTCCGTATCTAATCTAAGGTCACATTACCTACACCAAGGGCATGCCACAGACATACTGTGAAACAAAAGTACACGTGCCCATCTTGATATGGTGGGATTAGAGGTCCAGTATGCTGACATAGTAACACCCATACTCTCAAGATATGGTACTATGATGCACTTCTCTGCATCTGTAATAGGAGTGGCCTTGTCTTCACTTCTCCACAGGAGAGCATACCCACCACCAAGATCAATAGCACTGTGTGGCAGCAACTGGGGCTTGGTGAGTGCAGGAATCATGGTGTGTATTGCATTCATTCAGCATCTCCTGACAGCAATTTCTGCCATATTTGCATACACATTTGAATGGTTGCAGATTTGTAACCCAAGCTCACTGAGAAGACATTCCATGGGCCACTGGGAGAAGATTATTTCAGGGCCAAGACATTCAGTCTCTGTAGGAATATATCACAATATGTATGTAGTGTGATACTAGACCTTACCATAGTCCCTAATGTCCAACCACAGACCCTCACACCAGTTCAGAGGACAAGAGGGGGCATAAGCCCAGCACACAGTAGGGGTATGTACCAGGTACTAGACCTGAGGATGAGAATACTCAGTCTGAGGAGTAACCCTCAGACACTACTGTGCTAAGTATATGCTGCATCACTAAGGTACTGCCTGCCCTGAAGGGGCCTATGCACTGTAACCATGTAACTGCTTGTGATGCAACATGTAACTACTGTGACTGTGGGGTGGTGCTACTGCCCTACATATCTACGACATGTCCAACATCTTATCTACCGGTCACATTACCTAACACTGGGACATGCCACAGCTCACACTGTGACAGAATATGAGGGATGCTTTGCCACATGAAATGCAATCTTGCAGTCTTGCGCTCATATCAAATTAGCTCGTGGTCTTTCTGTCACAGATTTTCCCGTATTTTTAGTCATTTTTTCCTGCTTTTCTACGAGTTTTCCTCTAGTTAGCATTACAACAAGTCCCTTATCACGTATTGTAGCGTTAACCTTTTGTTCATGTGACTTATATCTTAGACTTGCCCAGATGTATAACATTCTAGTACATTTCATGTCACGGATATGTTGAATTTTTGAACTCACCATTGGGCGAATACGATACAGGGACTTGTTGCGCAACCAACCCCCTGGCTACTCGTGATTTCACTGGGCATAACCCCGGTTGTACTAGCATGTAGGGCGCGTTTCACTTTTGACAGATCTAGCTCTGCCATCGTTTCATTTTAATCATCTCGCAGTTGATAGATGGCATTCAACCGCCATCTCCATTACTATCTATCGTTTCAGATATATCACTCCGTACTTATCAAACGTTTGGTACTATAGCGTAGATAGTAGCGGTGACATCTGGGACGGACTCGACCCCTGAAAACCTAACGTAGTATATAAACTCATGTACTTACTGTCGAGGCTCTTCAGCTCGACCTTGTTGTACAAACAAGAAGTCTTATACTCGTTCTCAAACGTAGGAAACTACGCTCAGTATTTCTCGCTCGAGCAACTGAACGACTAAGTCCTCGAAGTGCACACTGACTTCTCGGACTTAGGTGAGTCTTATAATCTATCAGACTCGCACTTGAACAGATTATATCCTCTAACGCGTATTGGATATTAACCGATCTCCTAAGGACTCCACTTAGGACTTGAAGGCATCTAACGAGTATTTGCCTTGCATACGGCAACGAGCCCACGTGCAGAAGAATGATCTATATTCGCGACTCAAATATACGAACGGGTATTCGACCCGTAACATTTCACCAGTTTCCACAACCTTCTACTAGGTTCTACGGCTTTCCGCCACTTACACTTGCATGCTTCATCAGCCCATGACTTGCTGACTGATAGCCTCAGTCATAGCCTGGCCTTACTAAGTAGTCATCCGCCTCCTGACTCAGCATAGAGTACCATAGGACCCGCTGGTGTCAGGGGTCTATACCTGCATATATATATACCCCAGTCCTGGAGCACTAGGTCTCCAGTTCTATTCATCTTGATATCAGGACTTCAGCTTAACAAGCTACTTCCCATCACCACTTACTCATGCTTATCACATATCTAAGTCATTGTATCCCTCAAAGACTACTGTCTTGACTTAGTGAGTAGTGGTTTGTGTCACTTTCTCAAACTTGATAAATAGCACGGATGCCTCCCTGATGTCTTCACACAAGATGTTATGCTGGTAAAGCAGGTGAACACCTCTGACAAGCTTGCAGAAGTTACAATATAATACTTCAGGAAGTACATTGTAAAAAAGTGCCAGACAGAGACAGTAGAGATGGATTAAGTGCTCCCATGCCTTATAATCACTAGTAAGCTTGTCAGCAATATTTCTAGGAGCATGGTCAAATGATCTGGGAAGGTATGAGGTGGTGGCAGCTACAGCTTTACCATGCACTTCCCAGGTATCCTTGGTAAGCACCATAAATTTCCATGTTGATTTATCGTCATTAGGATCACACTGGATTGTGCTGTGCCACAGACTGACGAATAGATCTGGGATATTGATTGCAACGAGGTGCATAATGTCTGCAGGAAAGCATGTCAGAAGTCCTAGTGTAGACCTAAGTGGGAGACCCCCAAATGAATTTGGCTTTGCAATTCCAGTTTCTAAATGCAGCTTTTGAAATTCCCTATCTGTCCTCACACCCAGCATGTGTGTGAGATTGTCATAGTACTGCTTAGAAGCCTTGACAGAGTCGAGATTTTGCGGCTCAACATCTTCATGATTGCAGTTTGCAACATCATAGTTGTCCGGCTTTAAACATGCAGGATAATAGTAACCAGAACCTGGCTTATGATGCCCTTAAGAGGACAGTAGATTTGACATCCCTGGGTACCCAAGTGCCCAACCAAGCCATTGAGATAAGTAATACTCATTGAGTCAGCAGTGGCGAGCAAGAGGAATAGTATCGAGTCAATAATTCCATGATGCGGCTCCCAGATTCTAATTCCTTTGATCATATGAGAGCTGAGGATATGCAAGCCAGGAAAAATGAAAGAGTCAACATTTTTGGGCTTGTTAGGACCTGGGATGATGCTGCCAGAAATGACATGGGTTTTCTTGTACCAGACCTCTGGCACATAGTCCAATAGTACCCACATATACACCCAACAATCAGATTGCTTACACGCATGAGCTGCACACCATCCATGAAGAACATGAGCACAATGTCATCGTCTCTGATGTTGCCCCTATCACAAGAATTGAGGTAGTCCTCGCCATGTACGAAGTCGGTATATTCTGGAATAATGGAGTCGTTGGGGAGGAGAGATCCGAGTACCTCCCTAGTAATTTTGGAATGGTAGTCGGAACCCTCTGAGCTGACCACAGAATGGTGCATGGCTTGTAATACTGGACCTATAGGTATAGTAGTCATTTTTTTTCTTGGTACATTGACATGTTTTCTCCTAACACATTTTCGACATAGCAATCTTTCCCACAGTATGAGCAAATAAGTAGGTCGCTGTATATTCCTGTGAATGCCATACAGCTGTTGATACACACATTGTGCTTCAGAGCAATAATTCCGGTGATTTCGGCCACTTTCTTAACCACAGAGAATGAGAGCATTTCAACATGAGGAGAGCATTGAGCCACAGCTCTGTGAACAAGATTGTAATATTCCTGAGCAACATAGTACAATGCTAGGTAGACTTCAGTTGACAGAGTTATAACAGGGTCATTGATGTTGACGTGCTTGGTAGGGGGATTTTGAATGCATCCGAGGACTCCTGGGTCAGTTATTTCATCTTCCAGCCTTGAGTTTCTAAGGAGATGCTGCATGTCCACAGTATCACACAGATCCTTTAGAGTTATCTGGTCAGGAATGCTGAGATCCTCAGAGGATGGGTTGAAGTTGTTGCCAAGTTGAGTGCCAGAGTCATCATCTAGGC
The DNA here is from genome assembly GCA_029448655.1 of Wolfiporia cocos. Classification (NCBI taxonomy): domain Eukaryota; kingdom Fungi; phylum Basidiomycota; class Agaricomycetes; order Polyporales; family Phaeolaceae; genus Wolfiporia; species Wolfiporia cocos. Next base: position 452,975 of record JACCLO010000008.1, on the reverse strand, counting down.
TCAGTTCATCTAGCAGGCCAACAGGGAGATCCATAGCCAGATGTCCAAAAAGTAACCGCTCCTCGTCCTCTTCTTCCACAGCTGTGATATCTGTGATACTACCAGCATCCTGAGTAGGGTTGCACGCCCCCATGCCTGGGTTAGGAAGTTGCATGTGATTTGAGGTGGACGTGGTTGGCTGCACTATAGGGCACTCATGTGTGTTGCACAAGTCATGGGCATCTATGACTTTGGATTGCTGCAGCGCAAGTTTCTGAGGTCACTACACCGGCGCCGCAGGGTTTTTTTCATACGTCAAAAATGGGCTCCTCAACTTCATCCATTTCCTGGTCTCTTTTTTGTAGCTCCATATCCATGGGCTCGCCTTCTTGTGGTGCAATTGCATGGCCAATGCCCTCCAGTACGTCTTCTGCCAAAATAAAGTAAAGATTAATACTGTTCATGGTACATTTACAATGACAAAACATACAATTGCTGTGAGACTCATTAGCCGCATATACATGTCTTTTTGCAGTCTCCTCATTTGAGGCCTCTGTAATTATTGAAGTCAATAAATGCATTGCATCTGGTACCATTTTAATTGACATACTACTGCTCTATCCTCCTGGGAAAAATCCATATCTACTTCCTCCTCATTGTTGATGTCCTGAGTGTTATTCTGAGCTAGTCTCCTTGTGGTGTCCTCCTTGCAAAACTTGGCATGATTGCAGTAGGTAGTTTTGCCCACTAAAATTGAGTGTCTCTTCTGGCATTGACTACAGCCACTTCCATATACTCTTTTTCATCTGTATATAGGATCCTGAGGCATCGTGTAGTTCAATGATTTAATAACAAGCAGGCGATTTTGTAAAGAGCAGGGTAGGGAGGGAAGCACAAGCAGTAGACCAGTAACAATGTAAAGAAAAATCTACATGTGGATCCATGCACAACTCAGTTACACATACAATCTGTCATTCATGTCATTCATTGGCATATGTCAATCTACAGAACAGATCACATGATCATTTGGATACATTTGGATTACACTGAATATATTATGATACATCCAACTTTTCAGGATACACTTAGATACACTAGGAGTTATTTGGATATTTTTAAATACCTCAGATTTTCACTGGGAATTAACCTCAAGTCATACATTTTGAGAGGTTAGCAGTCGTGTTCACTGTACATCCCCCGTACTGAAGATGTTGTAACTGTAGGAATATCGATGACCTCCCTAACGCCATCCCAAAAAGTGTAATCACTCGACTAAAGAGTATCGTCGGCATGTGCTCCGCCAATGATATTCAGTCCTGGCACGAGTTCTGCATGAACTCTCCATATGAAGCTGTAAAAAGTGTGCCTTTCTACCTTACTGGTAGACAATCTACTACTCACAAATTTGATCCAAGACTGGTATCAGCAGAAGGTCACCCACCCATGGATACTGCCCTCGATCAACCGATTCCTATCCTGGATTGATGCAGCAAGCTGGGACCTGACACCGAGTCATACCAATATTGTTGAGACGCTCATGCCGGCCGGAACCGGGAGACAGCCATTCAAAAGCCTATCTTAGAGGCGATTATTCTGTAAGCAGTATATGACCTTCACGAGAAAATTTGAACATACCAACAGGCTATTTCACCTCTATAGTGCACAGGAGCATGATAACGTAGCCGTTCGTGAGCTGCAGCTAATCACTGAGCAATGTGTCATGCCCAAACGATGGAATGGTGCAGCTGAGCGCAAAAAGCTCAGTCTGCAGCGGCAGTCCTGGAATCATGCCAAAAAAGGTGCACGCAACCAGGACCTTGCTTCTCTTGCATCAGCAAAGTGCGAGATCATAGATATATTCATATCTACGTAGATATACCTAGCAGGTCCTGTAAATGTAGGCAGACCGGTATAGTCATGTATAACCCCCTTATAGTAGCAGGTCCACGCAATAGCAAGTGCCCAAGGGGCGCGTTCTTGCAAGGACGCTGCGTCCAGGCGAGTGCTATTGCAAGGACCTTACCTGAGGCCCCTGCGGTTGCGACGACCTTATCTGAGGCCCTTGCTACTACGAGGACCGTATAATAGCGGTTGCCTGTGAGGGCAGTTTCTCCTGGAGGGCTAGTACTATATTGGACTGTGTTGTTTCAGGTCCAGGAGTATAACACCAACGGAAATTTGCATTGTATTGAAACATGCATGAGTGCTAATGGGAGGACTACCAGTTGAAGTATACGGCCTTCCGCATTGACGGCATTCACGTCATCCGTTGTAATCATTGTCTTTGCGCTCGCCATCCTCATCCCTGCCCCTAAGCCCATCATCACAAACTCTCCCCCACCAACACCTCCTCCGCCAGCACATGCAGGGAGCAGGTACAGCGGGACCTACAGCAAGGTCGGTATGGATAGTAGTATGCGGCGCTGCTGTTCCACAGCCGATCAGAACTTGGAATCAAATACTATATGTATGTAGATACCGGCGCTGCCAGGTGGTGAGGTGGTGGCGGGTGATCGATGCAAGTGTCAAGTATCTCAAGAAAAACGCATGAGGAAGGAGGTATACACGTCCATGTGCGATTTCACGTACCGAAACCATGCATCGGGTGAGCGGGGCCATGGGAAATGGCGTGGGTTGGTACGGCGATTATGGGGAGCCTGTGAACACTGAAAAATCACCGTGAAAAGCGCATATATGCGCACAAAAACGGAGAAAATATGACAGTCAATGCACCGGATATTGAGGAGTGAGGGTGAAGAGTGCCCAAAGCAATGCAGCGACAGGTGCTGTCCAGCACTTGGTACATACTATCGCAAGCATTCCCGTAAGCTTTATGGCAGTAGGGTTAATCACCGCTCAGTAGGGGAAGAAAGAAATATGCATACTGCGCACACAGTGAGCAAGCAGGGTTGCAAGGAGAGACCACAACGCATGACACCGAGAGGGAAAGAGGAAGGAGAGACGAGCTAGAGAGCGGCGCACGCGTCGACTTAGATATGCGCAAGTGATAGACTGTGCCTGGGGTGTCACAAGGACACCACTGCATGCATCGAGGGAGAGAGAAGGTCGAGTGCATTGACGGTGACGAGAGCCGGCCTTTATGGTACTATGGACAGGATTCAAGAGCCGCCTAAAAGTATGATAGGTTACAAAGTATGACGAAAGGTGTTGCCTAATCAAGCAAGGGACTTACTAAATTGGATGGGAGCCGCGTCATGCGCCGATGCACTCCTTCTTCAATGTTCAACATTTCAACATTAACGTTTAATGTTTACTGACCTGTGGTATGTGGGTTCATTTACTCAGTATTGCTTCACATGCTTTCTGAGGAGACCGGCTACGGCTCAAATACACATACTGTAGATACGAAGTAAATGTGTGCATCTTGATCGTGCCATTGACATCCCCATCCTCATTGATACTGCACTTAATATTTCCGTCCCTGTTAATCCTGCAATTGAGATCCCCACCCTTGTTGATACTTCAAATAATATTTCTGTCCTTGTTAATCCTGCAATTAGTATCTCCGTCCTCGTTGATCCTGCAAATAACATTTCGGTCCTCGCTGATCCTGCCATTAACCCGTGTGTAGTATCTGCTCGTATTTACGTATATCTACTGAACTAGTATTTACAATAGTTAACGGACTATATATGAGGGTTCGCGTTTTGCCGATGTGGTGGACTGCAGAGTCAGCGCACCGATCTGAAAGAGAAGATTGAGCAGTCACTTCAAGTACAAAATGATCTTGAGGTAAGGCTGAGGGACATACCAGTATCTGGAACTCACAGCCCATGTAACCTTGCACAGCAGCGACAATGCAACACTGCACAAGCCCCGTTGTTATGTAAGGAAGTTGAGAACGAGAAGGAATGGCGGCGAGGGCTGCGAGCAGCGCTTAAGAGTATAGATGCGACGATTGCAGAGCTCAGGGAGTAGGCTGGCAGGAGCTTGTGTGGGAGCAAGGAGGGCCGAGATGGATGCGTCCGACACAGCTGAAACCATATCAGTTTCTACTCACACGGGCTTGACAGAGGCGCACCCTGAAAGTGACTTGACAGCCCCAGAACATACCGGCATGCTGTCTAACGGTGGACAGCCATCACTTGCACACTGCTCAATAATCAAGATGCGGCTCACAATGTTGCTGCGCATACCGATCTTGACGCAATCCTCGAGATTCAGACCTTGTTGGCCGAGATCGAAGCTATTAGCATGTAAAAATTCTCATAGATACTAGACAATGTGAAGCATAGCCAGTTGTGTTGTGGCGGCTCACTCTTGTGTGTGGCTTGAGCGTGCACAGGAGGATGCCTATCAATCGCACTATCGTTATCGCAATACTCGTGCGATCGCACTCTTCGAATTACAATAACACTATTCAAGCTGCAATCGCACTGATTAAATCGCTATCGCACTATTGGTATCGCACTAAACTACTCGAGGTAGCGGGCTGTGTTATGCTTGCGCGGTCTTAACTTGCATAACAGGCGTCACTGGAGGTTGGCAGTTTGAAGTTGTAAGCTCACGTGACTGCATCCTGGAACCCGGAAGGAGCCTGGTTCCTGGCGTGCCCTACAGTGGCCTCATCCGATCCGAATACATCAAACTCAATGCTTGAACTCGAACACAGTCATGACTCAGCTCATATCCGGTCTCTTCTTTCACCTCCACCTATTCCAGGTACGAACAATTGGGGCATTCCAGAAGAATCTCTGCAGCCCTGTGATTCGGTGTTAGAGGCTAGTCCTGGCTTAACATTCATCGGTCGCTTAGAAGCTGATACTATCTTCGCTGTCATGCGATGACAAGGCCAAGTTGGCTGATTTTCTTGCGTTGAAGCGGGATCCTGTCAGCCCGAAGCATTTCAACGACTCGCTCATGTCGAATCGTTCCTTCCGAAATCCCCACCTCTATACCAAGTTGGTCGAGTTTATCGACGTCGATGAGCGTGCCACCAACTTCCCCCGCCACGTTTGGGATCCCCAGGAAACGCGAGAGGAATGGTCTGCGGATCGCATTGGTGCGTTGGCCTCTGCATCCCTCGTTTATAAGCTTGTAAATCAAACACCCACTTACTATCCGTATCATGAATTATTGGCGGCCGCCTATGAACTTTCGGCTTCCTATGATGGGCAATGGACGCCGCGGCCATGATCTCTCGTACTCATTACGGTCATCTGACATGGAACGGGTCGTCTACAAAGCTGAATATCAAAAGGCACGTTCAGAACAGCAGACAAATGCGCAAAGTAGTGGAACGTCGAAGCGAACACACATAGATTTCACGTCTGGACAACTGTCCGCCGGAACAGCCTCTCGTGCTCCACAACGTGCACGGGTATCTCATGCGCCCGAAGCTAATACCGGAAATGGAGCTAGGGGCAGACGGGAGCATAGTCGATGGGGTTAGCGGCAGGGCATACGTTCGCCGTTGCTCAATGCCAATGTCGTGTTCTATTGACAACTCTCGTCTCACGATATCATATATCAATTCACTGCATAAAACGTGCCTAGTCACCTGCTTGTTAGCAATATCTCCACCTGGAATCGATCCAAACTTCGGGGTCACAGCAGCCGTCCTCTGCGCATTTCGCGTCGAAAGTTAGCTATCATCGCCATTGAGTGTGCAGCCTGAACGCCTGGAGGCCCGAGGCTTCAAGCACTTCCAAGCTAAGGAGCAATGCACGTAGGGAGCCGAGCGTAGAGGTATTCGAAGCGAACCAAGAATACATTATTCATTCCAATCGACAAGGACAATAGTGACATGTCTACTTTTGGTCCGCGGACAGACAGGGTATACGAGTACAAAAATACCGAGCACCTCTCTGCCCTCAGCACAGCACGATAGCACATGTACATTGACATGGCACTACGTTCGGCCCGAGACTTGACAAATTTACAGCGCATAGAACGGCAGCAGGAGTGGTTAGCGGTGAAGAAATAAGAGATTGCGAGTTACAGGTCGTGGCGATTGAACATTCATGGACATGGTGGGCAAGACAATATGGATGAGCAGGCTGTAGCGGAAGACATCAACTAGATCAGCACACGGCGAGTGTTGCGGGACGACACCGCTAGCCCTATAGAGCAGTATAACTCCCTAGACGACGGAGAAAATCAGTGACAGCACGGAGGATATACAGTGGACCGCACATATTCGAGCTTGCCAGTCTCCACTACCAGTAGCAAGAATGCTGCCTGCTGGGCTCAGATCGATGGAGATCACTGCAAAAAGAACACTCATGAGTTATGCAGTTGAAGCGTATAGCGAACCAAGTCTTACCAGAATTCTTGTGACCCTGAAGCATGCAATGGGCCGTCGCTGTCTTTGCATCCCAAAACTGGACCCCCCGGTCCTTAGAGCCTGATACAACCCACTGGCCATCATGTGATACCGCCACCGACAATACATAGTCCTAAAGACAAAGCATCTAAGTGAGGTTCTAACACAGCCCGACGCTCGACTAGCTCACCTTGTGGCCGGTGAAATTCATCACACACTGACTACCCTTCTCTCCGCCATCTTTCCCATTCTTTTGCTGCCCCGAACCCCGCGATGGAACAATGGCACCTTGCTCTCGGCCACGGAGTATGGGTCGAAGGTCCCAATACTTGAGCGTCTTATCAAGACTCCCGCTGACGAGCGCCTTGCCATCCGGTGTGAAGGCGACACTGTATACACTGTCACGATGGCCCTTGAGCCGTTCCACGAGTGCACCCGTCGCGACGTCCCAAATGCGCACGATCGTGTCGAGCGATCCTGCTGCAACGAGGCGACCGTCGGGCGAGATACATACGGAGGTCACGCCTGCATCAACCGTGTCTTCGTTGATTGATACTGTGCAAATTCAGAAATAAACACACGGGCAATTTGAGGAAAGGGATTTGATGTGCGTGCAACACGTACGGATCTTGTTCGTCGACCCATCTGCCATATCCCATATCCTCGCAGTCTTGTCACCCGAACCAGACACAATCAACCGTCCGTCGCGCGAGAAGTCGAGCGAGTATATCTCCTGTTGATGACCGTCGAACACTGTCTTGATCCGCTTCGTGGCAATGTCCCAAATCTGTGTCGTATGGAGTATGAATCGACGTTGTCACAAACGACCATTAGTTGTCCACGAAGACAACAGGAGTGTGCGCACCCTAATTTGCTTATCCTCAGCACCCGTTGCGAGGAGCTTGCCGTCCGGGCTGAAGCAAACGCTCCTAATGTACAAGTCCCCGGTCTTGCTCGCTTGCTCATCCACGAGCACACTGTGCCCGCACACTGTCAAGTTACAAGACAAGGACGAACAAGACGACGACGCACCAAGTCTTTTGCCCCGTCTTCGTGTCGTAGATTTGCGCAGTGCGGTTGCATCCTGTCGCGAGGTACTTGCCGTCTGCGGAGAAGCGCACGCAACACACCACACTGCAGATGGAACGACCTTTAGTATACATACTGTAAACGTTTCACCCTCCCATCCGATTCCCTTCGCTCCATCCCCTTCCACGCATCACTCACGTTGGACCGAGACACGTACCTTTCATGCATGAGTGTGTGCACAAGCCCAACGTCCAGTGCTCTCTTCTTTCCTCCCTCCTTTCCATTCCCAACTACGTTCGGACTGAATATTGCAAACCAGTCGGTTCCCTCCTTCTTCAGCTCCGCAGGAACTGTATGAGGATCCAGCGCAAGGTCTACTTGCATCTCTTGCGGGGACTGCGGCGCCTGTGCCTGAGATGGTGGTGGCGGTGCTGAGGATGCAGAGGGTGTAGGCGGCTGAGGCGCGGAGGGAGTCGGCGGCTGAGTTTGTACCTGTGGCTGAGCCTGTGGGTCTGCGCGGGAAGGGGCCTGGGCGGAGGGGGGCAGCGTTGGTGTCTGTGGGAAAGGCGCGTTGCCTGTACGCACAGAAACCGGTCAGCTATCACATCATTCCGTAGGTGCGGCAAAGACACAGAATAAAGACCGAGAACAACAGGCGACATAGCGCGAGACAAGAGCTGACCGAAGAAGCAAGCCGAATGCAGATTGCGAGATGCAAGGTGACTGGAAGACGATAGCCCAGCGCCGAGATAGGATATCGTGGCGCCAGGAGCAGGATCCCATCAAGCTGCCCAATGCCCTGAGGCCGCAAGCGCGCTGCCGCGCTTCAGGGGAGCGCGCGCGCAATACTCTTGAAAGCGTGGCGTGCAGCCGGCGCCAACGTGCGTGCCCCATACATCACATCCCCCTCCCACGCACACTCCCATTTCCTCGCACGAAGCCACCAAGCAGCTTTGTGCACATGGCCGGCGCATGGCCAGCCCGTCCTCGCACCAACCTGAATCGAGAAAGCGGCCAACCAAGCCTCGACGCCCAAGCGCACAAGCCAGGATGCAGAAAATTCGACGGCAAGACAGCAAAACTGGCGGACAACTCACCACCCTCTTCTCTTTCACGTTCAGCTCCCCTCAAATTTGCTCCCTCGCCCGGGCGGGCGCCCTGACTCTGCACGCCCGGGTACGGCGGTGGCGGGAGCGAAACCATTCCTGCGGCGCCCATACCTATGCCCTGGTTCGGCGGCATCTTTGGTGTCGAGCCGCCACCATTCACGCTAGCGGGACCGGCCGCGGCGGGGGTCGGCGGAAGCGCCGGTCCAAGGGAAATCGACTGGTGTTGCGGATGCGCCTGCGACGGGTGTGGGCCCTGGCCGGGATGAGGCAGCGCAGGGAGAGACGGGGAGAAAGGGTCTGTGAAGAGAGTGGGTGAGTATGAAGGCATGTAGGGCCGAAAATCAGAACGAAAGCGAAAAGAATGAGGCGAAAGGGACACCCAGAAAGAGGATTTTGCAGGTGCGTGCCAGGAGATTGGAATGGGGAAAAACCAGAAATGCATCGTCTAACATAGATCGAGGCGTGGCAACATGCACTCATCCGCATAACTGGCCGCGTCCGCTTCTCCGTCACCACACGCCTCCCAAAAAAAGGGCAAGAGCAACTGGAAAGCGAACCAAGGAAGGCAAACTACTCACCCCCTCGATCGCCCTTCATCGACCGCTCCGTCTTGATCCGCTTCACCTCGCGTCCGTCCCTTTCGACGCGGTCCCTTTCACGCTCAAGACGCTCTCTATCAGCCCTGTCCCTCTCTGCGCGGTCCCTGTCCATCATCATACCCATCCCGCGCTCCCTCTCTCTGTCCCGATCGACCATCATCCTGTCTACCGGAATGCGCTCCCTGTCCCTGTCCCTCTCCGCGAGGCCGCGCTCTCGCTCGCGATCGACGATCATCCTATCGCGTTCAACCATGCGCTCGCGTCCATCGCGCTCCCTGTCCCGCGGCTCGCGCTCGCGGTAGAATGGATCGTACGTCGCGACGCCGATCCCGACAGGAGTGAGCGGCATGCCCTCCTGCGCGCCCGGCTGGCCAGAAAGCCCTGAGTTTGCACGCACAAGCGCAGGGTCTGCGCGTGCGAGAGACGGATCTGTACGGGCGAGCGCGGGGTCGCCACGCGTGAGAGCAGGGTCTGCGCGGGCGAGCGCAGGGTCTCCACGAGCAAGGGCGGGGTCGCCACGCACAAGAGCAGGATCGCTGCGAGCGAGAGCGGGGTCTGCGCGCGCAAGGGCAGGATCGGCGCGCGCCAAAGCCGGATCCGGCGGGCGGAGTGCATCTGGGGGACGGTCGCGGCCAAGACTGGCGAGGCCGAGGGGGCCCTGGGTCTGAGAGCGCAGAGCATGTATCTCGGCGCGGAGGGCGCGGATCTCGTCCTCGTACTGCTGGCGGATCTTGGTGTGCTGCGTCTCGAGCTCGTAGAGCGACTGGCGGATGATGTTGAGCTCGTTGACCTGTCCACCCACTGGGCGTGGCGTAGCAATCACGTTGCGACGCGGGCGTGGAGGTAGAGCGGTAAAGGTTGTGCGGGCGCGTGGGAGTGATGCGCGACGCGTTGATTCGTGATGGGACTCTGGGTGAGAAGCAGAGCGGGCGCTGGGATGGGAGATCGGACACACCTTTGTTGTCGAGATCGTCGCGCTGGCCGCGGAGGATGGTGAGCTCCTGGGCGAGGAGATCAAACTCCTGGCGGATGGTATCAAAGCAGTCGTTGAGCCTGGCATGGCTGTGCTGGGCCTGGGAGGGGCCCTGTGTGCCTGCGCCGGTGGGCTGCAGGTGCTTGTGCTGTGCGAGTGTCAGAGCAGAAAAGAAAGAGAAAATGAACGGAATACATTGTAGATGGAGGAGGCCATGCGTGATGTGCCCGTCTGAGGAAGATGAGGGCAGGAAGAAGGGGGACAGACGCCCGTCTGGGTTGCTTATGAGCCTCGCCCCGACACCAAGGGCAGCGCCCGCACGTGGCGCGATCCCATCTTTCCACGGCACAATCTTGGCGCCCAAGATCCCGCCGGCATCTCCAGATCCGGCGTCTCCATTATTAGCACGATGACGAATTTCGTCGCAGCGATGCTCAGGTGTCGTGCTCATCCTCCGCCAGTCCCACGCTCTTCACTCAAACTTTGATCCTCGAGGCAGCCGCATTCTCGTCCGCTGCGGCGGGCAACACTTCACTCATGGCTGCATGTCCGTACCACGTCCGACCGCCGTGTCCATATCCCCACCCGGCTCGGTCCGAACCCGAGTGTTGATCCCAGTTGCTTCCCCGTCGATACGTCTCTTCTGAATAGTCTGGCTAATGCCGGGCCCTTGCCCTACAGGTGGACGCCCGTCCTGCGCGCCTTTGCTGACGGCGACTAGGTATGATCCGATCTTCCGGAGCCGCACAGTGCCGGCGTCGAAAACAACCAACTTGTACCCACGGAACTCGACAAACGACTGAATACACAACGGCCACGGATCTCTACAAACTTGCCGCTCAGCGTCGGTGGTTTGATGAGGAGCAGACATCCAGAATTGATCCAATATTTCCCAATCGGTCCGCGCATCTGGTTGAGTATGTGCGATGAGCCAAATGTTATATAGAGTCGGCAGTGACCGCTGCACTCAAATCCTCGTGCTGATGACGGGAAAGCGCTGCTCCCTTAAATTGCCTCTGACTGTTGCTGGTAGGCATCGTGGCATGTTGGATATCTGGACGGTTGGAATTGGGGCTTCCGTCCATGGCATCTGTCTAGAGAAACCCACTGGATTCCGCTCTTCCGCTGTCTAAGAGTGACGCATAGCTTATGTAAACATTTGCCCTGAAGGATGCATCGATCTTTTGCAGGGCTGCGTGAATAGCAGCGGTTTTGGTCCTGGAATCACAACGTCTGAAATGTAAAGTATTTGTGGCGATGGCATGCCAATTCACGGGTAACGCACTACAACGCTGCCCGTCAGAGGCTGGATGCGAGCCGCCTTGATCTCCGGCCCCAAGAACATTATGCCGGCGCTTCATCCAGAGTGCTCGCGGAGTTTGAAATATGAGAGCTTGGGCATGCGAAAGTACCGCCACTGACAGTTGGATGGGATATGCACGAGGCGGCGCCATTGCCACGTTTGCCGTCTAACTAAGCACTGTCATAGGTACGCATCGTGAACGTACAACTGCTAAGCAGACAAGTCTTACCATCCTGTTAGGCCCATACCCTTCACGTATGATAGGCGGTAGAGTGTAGTACCAGCCTCCCACTTCCGCTGGCCTGTGAGAAGTCGACCATTGCTACCACAACTTTTGCAATGAATTCTGGCGCGTTTGGGAAACTCCCGCTCGAGATAACTGGCTACATCATCGACTTCCTCTGGGACGACAAGGACTCCCTGCGCAGCTGCTCCCTAACCTGCCGTGCTTGGCTCTCCCCGAGCCGGTACCACATCTTCCGCAAGGTTCTCCTAGGAAGCCGCAGCCTCAGTCGCTTTGACCGCCTATGCTCGCTCATCCACGAGGAGCGCTTCGTTGACGCGCTCGCGTACGTGCGTTGCCTCGGCCTGCCGGACATCACACTGCAGGAGCCCTGGATCCTGGACGTGCCCCGGCTCGCGCCGCTCATGCCGCGCGTCACGCAGATCTACATCGGCCAGTACTGGTCCAGTCTGTCGTGCAAGTATGCCGTGATCCCACCCGCGCTCATCGACAACCTATCGCAGTTCCGGAAGGTGACGCGGCTGAGGATGTGCCTGACCTCGCTCGAGACATTCTCCGATCTTCATTCTCTAGCGAGAGCCTTCCCACGTGTGACCGAGCTGACGCTTGAGTGCGTGCTCGACAGTATTGGTCATGATCCGACAATATTTGGGCCGGAGGGTATTGAGACAGAGGGCGATGGTGATCAATCGGTCGCACTGGCTACTACACCAGAGGGATGGTTCCCAGAGCTACGCATGCTGAACATCGTGGGCTGCGCTGATTTTGTGGAAGAACTGACCAATTGGATCGTCGGCACAACTGTCTCGAAAACCCTCCGCGTGCTAAATTTCTGGCGCCCAGTGATTCAGAACGGTCATGTTGAACTGATGCAGAAGATTATTCTTGCAACGGAGAGCCTAGAGGAATTGCTGATCGCCGAATGTGATGTGGACATGACAGGTAAGCCCTCATTAAGGTTCCCATACCGCACTCACGCCTTCATGCTCACAGATTTTCCGCTGCCATTGGAACATTGCAAGAACCTACGCACGCTGTCCCTGCGAACATATGACAACATAAACTATCCTCTCGCACTTTCTCGACTCACATCTCCTTCAATGACGCGCATTCGGCTGTATGCTGGCGCGATGAATCACGCAGATATAGATACGCACACAGATTGGAAAGAAGTGGATGCAATACTCGGCCGGGACCTCTTCCGCAACTTGCGGGAAGTGGTTCTATGTCCCCACCCCTTATTCCGTCTGCGCTATCCTCAATCATTTTGTTTTGACGAGATTGCCCAACATCTGCTGCCCAAGGTGGCTGCACGGGGCATTTTGCGGGTGACAAAATGCCCTCAGGACGACTGGGTGAGCCGAGGGTACTTGCTATAATATTTGGTGATGCAATATTGTACGCCCTATTTTGTCCCTCCATATATCGTACTGGTCTCTACTGGTGGTTCCGCGTCGCCATCGTATTGATTACCTTCCTTTTTCAAGATATGACCAACGTCGGCTCGTAAATTATAGGTATTGCACAGTGACATGGCTCTTATTCTGCAGGAATATATATACTGATCGGGTTTCAAATGTATTCACTCTTGGACTGAACCTCTTCACAAGCCCAACCTCGACTGCCAATAGTATGGCTTTTTTCTTCTCCAGTTACTTCATCAGCTCAACCACCTCACCTTGCACACCAGCGTACCATTAGCAATGAACATTGAGTGTAGCGATATACTGTAACAACATCAAATTTTCACGCTAATGAAAGTCCTTGGACGGACGCTCTACCGAGCAGGAGCTATTGTGGCGATGCCTAGCATAAGATGCATGAGTAAAGATTCCGCGAGCGGTCTAATTGCAGTAACTACAGTGATATGGTACATATTTTAGGAGAATGAACGGTGACTGCGATGATCAACGGAACGCCACATTCATCTATTGGCGATCAATGGGGGCCACATCGCGCGCCTATTCTTATCCATATTTCCCACGCGTTTAGTTTATAGATTGGCGGCCACACAACATACCTTCGCGACTCCCCGCTTGCATTCATGTCAAGGCCATCCAGCAATCTTGCACAAGATAGTACGTCGACAATTTAGTCAGCAGAACTACCTTTTTGGCTCATGCATGTCTGATACAGTCGAAATGAATTCCGTGCTTCCCCCTAATCGCTTTTTACAGAGCGTCCACACGCAGTACCCGGATAATGGTGACGTGAAGCTTGTTACGCTTTTTGCTGCTGGCCTTTCATACCCTGGATACGGCGATCGCCACGTCATAGTACAGTGGGAGAACAGTGTCAACCAGCCCGGCGAGCGGATAGTGCAGAGTCTGCAGCTTCTCGGACAAGGAGGAAATTACGCGTTGTATCACCCGCTGGTACAGAAGTGCAGTCAGCGCACACTCGAAGGGAATACATTCCTGGACATTGGTTACTTTACTAGAGCTCAGAGAGATCGCATCATTGAGCTCGCGAAGAGGGTCAAGTACACCAGAACGTCTGTGACCAATGGGTGTCGCGTTTGGACGAGGGATCTCCTTGGACTGATGGTGGATGATGGACTGATATCGGGGTTAAAATTCGAGGAACTGGACGCCGCAGTACCGCTAGTCAAGCGCCGTCCAGAAATATAGAATACTTTGCTTTCCCTATGTGAATCATTCAACTATCCATTCCATCCTAGGCCTTGGGTTGCTTGACCACCAATACTACTACTACGACTGCCTTTTTGGGAATTCCCTGTGGCTGGCAGGTGTTTCGATCATTGGTGTATTACATACTGTACACCGCTTGTCTCGCCTTTACATCCTCGTCCCCTCCCCCCATCCGTGGCTTGTATATCTAGACTCCACCATGCCGGATCCATCCATGAAAGCGTACTTGGCTGCCAAATACATGTCCGGCCCCAAGGCAGACGCGATCCTCGCCTCCACGTCCTCTACCCAGCCTAAGAAGAAGAAACGCAAGACTGCAGCCGCCAAATCTCAGACTGCCTCCTCTTCCTTAATCAAGGATGAAGACATACTGGGATGGGACAACGACACGCGGCACGACGAGGACGAAGACATGGCGGAAGCTGTGATTGCGAGTGACCGCAGATTCAAGACGCGACAACGTACAGACGAGAGCTCCGGCTGGGCAACAGTACGCGAGAGCGAGCGCGCGAGCCCCTCACCCGCCGCAGACGAGCAACCGCAGGTCGTGGATATGAAGGAGGAGGAGAGCGGCTCTAGCGCGCCTTTCAAGGGTGGACTGCTCACGTCCGCGCAGCTGAAGAAGACACTGCCGAAAGAGAAAGCGATGAAGAAGTCGAAAGAAGAGGAGGAACTCGAGCGCGCTGCAGCGCAGGAGACGGTGTATCGCGACGCGTCTGGCCGGCGGATTGACACGGCGGCCGAACGTGCAGAGGCTGCGCGTAAGAAACGGGAGAGAGAGGAGCAGGAGGCGCGTAAGATGGAGTGGGGGAAGGGACTGGTGCAGAGGGAGGAGGAGGAGAAGAGAAAGCAGGAAGAGGCAGCTATGCGCGAGCATGCATTCGCGAGGACGAAGGACGATGTCGAGATGAACGAAGAGTTGAAGGCACAGGAGCGGTGGGACGACCCTGCAGCGGCGTTCCTGACGGTACGTGAAATCGCGATCATGATGATTTCCATCGACCTAACGAGGGATATTGACTACAGAAAAAGCGCACGAAGGGTCCCAGAAGACCTGAGTATACGGGACCACCGCCACCTCCTAATCGCTTCGGTATCAAGCCTGGATACAGATGGGACGGCGTTGGTAAGAACATACGTTCGTTCACCCCCATTCTTTACCTCACACCATCTTCTCTACAGACCGAGGCAACGGTTTTGAGAAGAAGTATTTCCAGCGACAAAACGACAAGCGGCGTCGCGGGCTTGAGAGCTATGAATGGAGCGTGGATGACATGTGAGACCATCGGGACGCTGGCACAACCCCTCCGCTTCGATGAGTTCCTTGACTCGTCTACTCCGTTCTCACTCATCTCCGCACTCCTGAGTAACCCCGACCAGTATACAACGGGCAGCTATGCACGCACATCACGCAGGGTCGACCTGTTTCCTCGTCCATTGCGCGGTCATACCAAGGCTGTAGATCAGGAGATCAGCCCCAGTAGCAGAGGATGGCACGCCCTGTATCTGACACAATATCCTCACGAACCCCTTTTTTGCTGTCTCTACAACGGTTGACTAACGCAGCAGTGCATTCATGGAGCTTTCTGTAGTTCGTTTACTGATTAATCACAAGGAGGCGAGGAGTGCGAGACATAGGACTCACAAAGCAGAGCAACCCACATAGACACGGAATCTCTATTGTGCTCTAGAACTGGAGCATATAACTCTATATCGTGCCACAGCCTTAAGAAGCCTAGGTAGCTGAACGAGGACGACAGGAGCCTCCTAAGCGTGCAATGTCGTCCCTGTCGCCAGCTCACCGCTTTCCGAGGCTACTGCGTTCCACGAAGGAACGCATCTGCATACAGCGATGGTAGAGACGGTCGGAAATTGTCGACTTGCAGCAATAACATGCCAGCATCGTGTCCTCAAGGGAGAGCCGCGAATGAGATGGGCCGGCCGTCGCGGCGGGAGTGTCCAAATTCAAATTCCACTGTGTCCTCCGCCTCCTTGCCCGACGCTTGAATAAGTGTCCTTTTTGTGTGACTTTGGTCGCACCTTGTAGCCAAACGTCGGCGCCTACTCGAGGAGCGAAGTAGGTCGGAATACACTGACACACCATAAGCTGCAAACCATAGACGGCATCGGACGCAATGTGAGGCGCTGGGCTCATTGGGGTCATTACTCTTTCATTTTTTCACTCACAAGCGTCGTCAGATACCTGAATGAATCATATGGTACTGTGTCCTGAACTGCACAGCAAGTCCTGAAACATGGTCGCCCTATCTGTTCAGACCCTAACAGCGTGGTCAGCGCAAGGATAATCCGCAGAGAAGGGCGATTGCGAGAGATAAACGGTATTCTAGAGCATGAGGATGGCCATTGTCATGGACGCACCCCTGGGCTGGGAGACTTAAAAATATAGAAGTTCATCCTCGAGGGTTAACCTGTGCATCGGTGAGGTTTATAGGCAACCCCGATGCCCGGTATTCGAGTCCCCCCGATGCCCAAGCTTGCAATCGACGGGTACACACAGTACTCATAGGTGCGTCTCACTTACAGATGAACATACAATGTCGTTGTCAGAACACGCCGCATGCGGCAGAGAATGCGTAGCCTTTGGTGAATCCTCTACATTGATGCGAGCGAAATCGTTTTCCTTGTATATCCGACCATCAATATCCCGATGAGGATGGCCCGGCGTTGCTGGGCGATGTCGAGAGGCAGGAGTGGGAAACCCAAACTCCAGCTGATGGCGGCTATGTTGGTGGACGGAGATAGCATTTGTGCAACGTAAGTTTGAGACTGAAATGATGAGAGACAGCGTGTTCGAATAATTTATGCCGAAGTGAGGCGATGAATGGAGTGGTAGAGTGCGTCAAGCAAATGTGATGATGGGAGCAGCAGGCGAGGGGTACTGAGTAGCGTCAGTGGACATATTTGTGATATACAGAAGTTGGTGACATATTGATATCGAGCATGTTGCGGACTGAGTCGACCAAACATGATTCACCATCTGGTCCCACCAGTAGCATTAACAGTTTCAGCCACATGCCTTACATATTGACTGTTCAAGCATGTCGCGGAATGTCTGCTACCCTACCTTAGCACGTTCAACCCGGTTGCACATTGAAGTTGTGAACACGGCTATGAGTGTTTTTCTGCCGCCACAGAGCAGATTTTTCCAGCAAAAATGTCAATATTTAAATAGATTCAGATTGGTCCAGGGAACTGCCTTGCAGACATGGATTTGAAAGCGGGTCACGATCACGTGACTGGAGGATCGCGTCGCGTCCACCATGAAGATTCTGTCTTAAGTGTCTGGCAGCATTCCTGGATACATTCAGCACTAGACGAAAGTGTCCTGATCCTATTGTTTATTATATTACAATGCGGAGACTTGGCTCATATGTACTCCGATCGTCATAATTGTCTGGTTGTAGTACTATGGAATACTGCCTCTCCTTGATGTCTATAGAGATGAGTTCATATGTGACGAAAGGGTGCGACGGTATGTAAAGTCTCGTCACAAAAACACTATGGGTTCTTTAGTGCGTAGTAATGTCGAACTGCGGAGATTATTATGAGAGGGTAGCACAATCTTGATCACGGATATGGCCTTAGGCTTCAGGTCGGCGCTTGACAAGGGGGATTTCTTCCTCTAGCTCTTCAAATCTCCACTGTGATATGAGACCCGCTTGGACCATCGCCTGTAGCAGGTCTCTGGTCCATTCCCGGCAACCGTTTACCACCGACGTCGCTGAGAACTCGACTTTTGTGGCAAGCTCAACGATGAGGTCCCTTTGCACACGGGAGAATGCACCTAGCTCATAGTACACATTCTCCTTATACGCGCGCTTAGATCTCCTTTTCACCACTGGATGGTAAAAGGCATAGCTCCCCACTTGTCCAGACAGCTGAATGATCTGTGTTACGGTGCTGCCGCTTTGATCAATTCCATTGTCCCACTGGAGAAGGACATGGCGATCCCCATAGCCAGGATAGCTATGACCTTGGGCATATAGGCTAACGATCTTCATGTCACTGTTATCAGGAAACTCTGTATGAACACTCTGCATGAAGCGGTTAGGTGCGAGTGACATGTCTGAGTATGGCGCTATTAGATGCGCCTTGAACACTTCTGAAATAACTCACAGAATAATAGATATCAGAAGGTCTGAGTGAGATAGGAAGAGCAAAGTACAGGCTCATGAAGATTACCGTCGTTTAAGTATTGTCGCAATATCGACGCCACAGCGGAGACATGACGCCGCTATTCCTACTGATTCAATTACGTACTCGTACTCTGATCCTGGGTTTCCTAAGAGGGTTCTCCCAATGACGCCAGTACGACCTGTCATATTGAGTGATTTTGCTGCGCTGCGCAGATGCTGTCAATCCTCTGTATTATTTCCGTAGCTCGTTGTATATGGCGTGAGATTAGTACGCTCTCCATGCCTGCCTTAGACATACGCAATGGGATAGTTCTTCATTGTAGTTGAAAGCACAGGTTCATGTGGGAAACCCTTTTAAAGAATATGTCCGCAGTAAGAAGCGATTGGGGACCGTTGGGCGGCGTGCAGGTGTACAAGCGCTATAGCAACACTGCAACGAATGAGACACTGAGCACAATCGGCGGAAAGTTCAGAGATTTCTTAATCGTCGAAATACTTCATGAATAGAGATCGTTACCATGCAGCTCAACCAACAAACTATTCCTCTGTATGTTCGACATCTGATGCTGAAGGCAGTCTACTGCTGAACCTTTGAAGCCCAGCAAAATAGGTGCCACATCCTGACAGTCAGCGCTGATCGGTAGATTATAATACTCGGGAAAACGAACGCACAAGTGACAACCCATCGGACTGATCCGCTACCACAGGAGCACTGCAGTGGCACCCTGAGCGGCTGCTGCGTGGCACTTAGTTTCTTGGGTTCGCACCCGCACCTGCTGCTTTCATCCAGCATAGGGCCTACACTTCCTTGGATCTGCCGCCCTTGCGTAGCATACTTGCCTCAGTAGATTGGGCAGCACTCGGTGCTTGAAATAGCCCTACGTCGACAGACGGCATCACGGCGCGAAGGGGCGGAGCCGGTCGTGCGATACGGGGGAACGCGACGTCGGATCATACGCCATTTCGCGTAGCCCCTACTTAGCCGTCAATGTACATAAGCTGTATGGCGGGCATACAGTCGCATTGCCGGTTTGTAAGCAAAAACCACTCACCTCGGTCCTTATTTACTGAAGTTGCGTCTAGAACTTCTCTTCTTAGCTTTTTTTTGACTCGGCGCATTCGACTTCAAAACTTGGGCGCCGCAATACCAACTGAAAATATACTCGCTCATCTGGATTGTTTGGTGAACAATCCGTATTCAGCGAATTGCGCTCCTGTCAGGTCAACACAGAATTCCGGTGGTATGCTGAGAAAAACCATAATCCTGATGGTGGATTGTGGTCAATTCACGCATTGTGGGAAAATGAATGGAAAACAGTGTGACATAACACTGTGCGTAGTATATCCGGAGCATGACATGGCTCCATACATTCTGTCGCATATCCCATCGAATATGCGACGGACTAATCGTCCAGTCGTACGGAGTACTTACTTCCCTACAATGCGGGTCCAAAGCTTGAACAAATGCCTGTATGAGCACTGATTTCATTTTTCGGAAGCGCAATCGTTAAACGCATGTCCTTATCCATCTAGTTTGCAACATCAAGTATGGTACACCTACAAAGATAACCGCAACCGTTCTTGGTATGGAAACGATCTGTGTACATGAAATCGTCAGTAATCATTATGCAAAATAATTGACCTACCATTCCGCCGAGGGACAGTTGTTGCGTCGAGCAAAAAGGCGGCAGTTTTCGAGCCGACAGCAGCAGACATCTCATTCACGATTCACAGAACAGCGAGTAAGTTACACGGCTCCAGCTATAGTACAATACAGATCGTCGAGAAACAAGTAAACCGATTGTCCAACGAGCAGATATGCGTTGCTAGTAGAACAACAATCAGCAACAGGTGCGGTAAACGAAAGAATCAGAAAACAAACAGGCTCAAGTGCGCCTTCACCTGACTAAAAGGAGAGAAACTCACTGAGGTAGAGCTACATACGTGCAGGATACCTGATCGGAGAGGCAAAACGTGATGATGTCGAATCAGCTTAGTGCAAGCGCACCGTCTCGACGACAGAATGCAGCTGCTCAAGCACGTCCAGATCAAATGAGTCGCACTGCGCGATTTTCAGGTACTTGATATCCGCCACGTCCGGCACCCCAGATCCACGTCTTGCACACACAACCCTGAGCAGCTCATGCCCCGTGACGTCTACGCATTGCTGTACGCACAGAGCCTCGAGCCTCGGCAGTATCCACACACCCGTTGCCGCCGGGCCTGAGGCGAGAAGATCGAAGAACTGCGTGCCGAGGAACCCAAGGCGCGGACAGGAGAGCGCGAGGCCGGTGAGCTGGGGGAGGCCGTGGAGCGCGCGGACGAAGGGGACTAGCGCGGGGCCGTCGACAGCGCATGTGCGGAGGTCGAGCTGGCGAAGCGCGGGAAGGCGCGCGGGCGCAAGGCGGGGAAGCCAGTGCATGTGTTCGTCCGCGGCGGGCTCCATGCCTACTGCGAGACGTTCGAGCAAGGGGAGATCCGTGGACTCGAGGAAGAGGGACACGGTCGATGCGTCGACGAGGTTAAAGGTTAGCATGCGGAGGGAGGGAATGCGCGTGAGCGCGGGGGTGCCGTGGAAGATGCACTCGGAGCCGTCAAGAAGGAGAGCGACAGACTGGAGACGGAGCTCCTCGATATGCGGAGCGGCGGTGAGAGTCGCAAGGAGTTCCTTGAAAGCAACACCAAAGCGGCGGTTGACGGAACGGCGGTATTGCTGGTCGCGCGTGATGAATAGCGAGCGGAGCTGCGGGAGGGGGACGCGGATGCAGACGAGCGGGAGGTGTTCGAGGATTATGCACTTGAGGCGCGGACATGGCTGCGCAAGGAGCGTGCAATGTGGCGTGTCGTCCTGCGCCTCAGTTGCACTGATGCGCATGTACAGCTGCTCGAGTGTGGGACCGAGCTCTGCGAGGTAGGGACGCACGAGCGGGAGTGCATCCCAGCACGGTGCAGAAATGCGGAAGTCAAAACAGCGCACGAGGTGCGGCTGCAGTAGGGACATGACTTCCTTCAGCTCCTCGTGGTCCATGTACCCGATGTCGATGTCGACGACGAGCTTACACGCCTGCGAGCGCTCGAGGCAAGCGCGCGTGCGGCGCAAGAAGGCGGGGATGCGCGTGAGCCCCCATTGGTTGTCGAGCGTGATGTATGTCCAGAGAGACGGCGTGGCCAACGCGACGCTGCGCCAGTGCCGCGAGACGAGCGAGAGAGAGGAGAGGAGGGACGTACGCTCATGCACGCCGAGCTCAAAGATTCGGGACAGGATCTCGGCGGGGAGGCGTGTGACGAGAGCGCGCTCGGCAAGCAGGTGTGCTCTTCGTACGCGGAGACGCGCAAGCTCGGCCTCGAGCTCGGCCATGGTCCGATCTATGTCTGCTATGTCCGGCGGTGTCGCCCTGGGATCTCTGTGCGTCCGACTTAGTCACGGACAGCGATCACAGAGAACCACTGGCTCCTCACATTGTGCAAGGATCATAGCCCTCCTCCTCGTCCGAGAGCGAGATAGAATCAAGGTCATCCCACGCACCCAGCTCGTCATAGGAGAGCGGTTCCATCACTGGTTCGTCATCCTACATACGGCTTCTTAGCTGTGCTGGCCATGCGCGAGACGGAGATAGTACCATCGTGCAGCGCAACAAGGGCCAATGGTTGGTGGCGCGAGCTAGTCACCAGGCTAGCTGGGGCTTCTCTCATCTGGGCTGCGGACAGCTGTACCCTGCACGTCCCCAGGCCAGATGAAGGAGCTCGAAGGAGGAATGAGGCGGCGGATGTGGAAGGAAAAGTGTGTGGCTCGTGCGGACCACTGCGGGTGCTATACTCCTGTTATAGAAGATGCCGGCGCTTCCCGTCACATCGGACGCTCGGCTCTAGCCTGCTGCATTTACAAAGGATTGGCTCGCATAATATTGCCAGGCTATGAGCTGAAATGTCTGGATCCCTATTTATATCGCTCCCTCCAAAGGCCAGGGTATATGTCGCAGCAACCATATCGCAAGCAACCGCATGTGTTTCGTGATCAATTGCGAGGCAAGACTTCGACATACCAATTGCGATTTACTGAACTCGTTCTCCATACACCACCGTGCAAACCCAGACCCCGCGCGCACATTGTCTGCAGTATATGCGCAATCTCCCATTTGACGGATGTGGCTGAGTTTCCTAAACAGGCGAATATGACGCCACTGTAGTTCGGCTGCTTCCTGACAAGCTGCTGCACCTGTCAGCGTAATAACAGCATTTTTCTCCCTGCGCATGTATTCTGCACTACTCGCGCCCGAATACGCCATGTCTGTTGCCAGCGTCCTCTTGTCGATGAACGACACCACCCTCGTCTTCCTGCATCCGGAGGATGCCTTGGTCCCTTCGCCCACCGTGGTACAGGTCACGATCAAATCGGACGGGCAAGTACTCGGACAGGCTTTTCCATCACAGAAAACTCACAGTGCGTATGCAGTCCTGAGACAGTGGACAGCATAGCAGCGTTTTATATGGCTCAGCACGAAGTGTCCGTAAGCCATCTGACTGTTTAAGTAATACACTGAGCATCAAGCGCATACATAGGACTTGGTCACCCGCATCATCACCGCGCACTTGCACGCTCCCATTCCGCCTTTGGCCATGTTCAAAGGGAACAGCTATACCTTGGTAGCGAGTAAGTGGCGCATCCTAGCCATTGTTTGCCACCGTTTGATCGCGATAGCCACAGAACATGCATACTGGCGGTATGGGTTGGAAAACCTGCATTTCATGTGGGGAAAAGAGAATGTACAGGCATGCAAGGACAAGTGGACATTTGTCTTCAAGCCGACATCTGTCACCTTTGAAGCAGGTGGCAATATCAGCAAGATACCCAACCTGCGGTGACTGTTCAGCCGTGCGCCTGGTGTTAGTCGCTGTCGTGTCGTGTCTGGCCTCCGCCTGTACCTCGAGCGTAGCGTGCAATGATGCGGTCTGCCCGCGGGGCGCGTGCGCCTCCTCCGTACATCCGCTGTGCCGCTGCCGCGGCCCGGACGGCCCGGAGGCCGGGTGACTGCTCTGGCTGCCTGAGCATATAAGCAACCCCCTCATGTCCAAACTTATACTCCCACCTGCCTCCTCTATTCCCACTCGCAGGTTCCCACCAGACAGAGCACACCGCAGACATGTCCGCCAAAATCACCGGTTATGAGACGCACGGTACATAGACAGTGCATATCGCCGAGGCAGAGTGATGTCATTGATGCTGTGTGCAACTGCAGATGTGCGGTTCCCGACGTCGCTCACAGGCGACGGGACAGATGCGATGAATACGGACTGCGACTACTCGTCCGCATACGTGACGCTCTTCACCTCGGGTGACCTCGTCGGCCATGGCATGACATTCACGATCGGCCGCGGGAACGACATCGTGTGCGCCGCGATCCGCGAGCTCGCACAGCGCCTCGTCGGGAAGGACACCGAGGAGCTCTTCGCAAACATGGGAAAGACGTGGGAGTACCTTTGTGCGGACCCGCAGCTGCGATGGTGCGTGTCCCGTCCCGCCCGTTGTCATGTGTGTACTAAATTGACTTCGGACGATAGGATTGGCCCCGAGAAGGGCGTAATTCACATCGCCCTCGGTGCCGTGGATAACGCCCTCTGGGACATGTATGCCCGGTCGCGCAACAAGCCTCTCTGGAAGCTTGTCGTCGACTTCACCCCTGTACGTCCCGGGCTCTGCTCAGCTGATTCCCTCCTAACCCCTCGCCTCCCACAGGAGGAGCTCGTGAACGCTACAGCATTCCGCTACATTACCGATGCGCTCACGCGCGAAGAAGCCCTCGAGATGCTCAAAGCCAAGGCTTCCACCAAGGCCGAGCGTGAGGCGCGCGTGCGTGAGCTCGGTTATCCCGCCTACGTGACCTCCGCCGGCTGGCTGGGCTATACTGATGAGAAGGTTGCGCGGTTGACGCGCGAAGCCGTCGAGGCGGGCTTCAACCACTTCAAGATGAAGGTTGGCGCTGACCGCGACTCGGATTTGCGCCGCGGGAAGATCATTCGTTCGATCATTGATGACCCGCAGTACCTGCCCGCGGGCGCCACACCGCGCGACCCAAATGGCCCGGACCTCAGGGGAAAGAACGCGGGCCCGACGGGGAGCGTGCTCATGATCGATGCGAATCAGGTGTGGGACGTCCCCCAGGCGATTGAGTACGTGAAGAGCCTGGAGGAGATCAAGCCTTGGTGCGGCGCCTCTTTCCTTTCCCTTCCCTGATTTTCTTTCGCGAGTGCTCATAATTTTAACGCGGCAGGTTCATCGAAGAGCCCACTGCGCCAGATGACATCCTCGGGCACGCAGCGATCCGCAAGGCGCTTAAGCCTCACGGAATCGGTGTCGCGACCGGCGAGCATGCGCACAATCGCATGGTTTTCAAGCAGCTTCTCCAGTCAGAAGCGATAGACGTGTGCCAAATTGACTCTTGCCGCCTCGCTGGTGTCAGCGAGGTTCTCAGCGTTCTACTGATGGCTGCCAAGTATGATCTATTTGTCTCTCCCACCGTGGCCAAACTGACCTCTCACGCGCAGGTTCGGTATCACAGTCTGCCCGCACGCCGGTGGTGTCGGCCTGTGCGAGTATGTCATTCATTTGAGGTCGGTATTGTCAATCATCTGCATTTCGTAATCGTTGACTCGGATTGCTAATTGCTTTTGGTTCTTAGTTTGATTGACTACATCGCAGTGTCAGGCTCGATGGAACGTAACGTGCTCGAGTTTGTCGACCACCTGCACGAGCACTTCCTCTACCCGTGCTCAATCAACAAGAACGGGCGGTACAATGTGCCCAACAACGACAAGGAAGGCTACAGGTCCGTTCCGTTTTGTAATGTTCAGAGCGCGAATGCTGATAGCGCGGTGATGTGTCTAGTATTGAGATACACAAGTCGAGTATCGCAGAATACGAGTGGCCGCATGGTTCATATTGGGTGAGCTCGGCGAAATCAAAGGGACAGTGAAGATCCCTTCTTGCTGTTCGTGATGACGTTCTGCCAGGGGAGAACGATAGCGTATTAGCAGTCACACACATCATGTTGTAGTAACACCATTACATTCTGCTCCCTTCTACGCGACCACGAAGTGAACTGTTATCAATGTTTGCCCCCTGAGAGACCCGCTGCCACTAGACAGTGCGGAGCACATACAAGGACATGATACAATGAGAATTGCACATGTCAGTGAAATGCCGAAGGAGTGGTTCTCTCGAGGTAGGCATGTAGAAGGCAATATTCTAGATTCAACGATGTCCGCAACGCCCGAGGCTGTAGCACAAGTAGGTCTGTCGGTCTTGCCCACATTCAACGGAGTACAACAATCATAGCAATAAGAATCCACAATCAAAACAATAATGATACAGGCAGCGCAGGGTAGAATAAACAGGTGTGAGGAACGACTCGTGTTCAGCTTTTTTCATCCCATCGTTCGTATTTTCCTTCTCGCAGGCTTTTGTTATATGCCTCGTCTATCGTAACACAGAGGTCGTCCAGATCGGAGAGAGCGGTCAGGAGCGCTGTGAGCGAGGAGAGGTTGTCTACGTTCGATAGCGTTAGCGCAGGAAGATCTATTGAGCACATACCACAACTGACCATACATCTGGATCCTCATATGGATGTGATTTTCTGACGGATGTGGAACGCTGTTCAGAATAGTTAGTATGTGCGCTAAAGCTCAACCGCAGTAAGGAGGGGGGCAGAGTTGTACGCACCTGTACCCGCAGAACTCGACTTTTGGGCTTCAGGTCGGGAAGTAATAGGGGAAATAAGCATATATAAAATTCAAAATTGAGCAGCTCGAGAGCCTACTTTTTCATGAGCATCCATCTCAGAGCATTGCCAATTGTATGCGACTCGTCATGAATCTGGTAGGTTGCGGCAGAGAGGTCCGGCTCTGCTCCCTTGAGCTGTAAATGAGGATCACAAGTAAGAGTTGGTGTCTCAGCAGCGTGTCACACACGCGCACGGAGAGCTTACAATTTTGATCTTGGGCGTTGCTTCCGCCATCAGGCTTTCAAGCCTACAGTCGTTTGCATAATTGTTGACACTCTAATGCAACGATTTTGTGCAGTATTTGTTCCGGACAAACTTCACACGCCACCTGCGCGCGCTTGTGTCGTATCGCTTCCTGAAGTTGGCGTCTATTGTTAGGAACGGGCACCTTTACATAATTCAATCACGTGATATTTTCCACGGTCAAATCCTGAGGACTCTCCGTCGCCGTATGGTGATGTATTTCCGGAAGACATATGATAGGTGTAGCATGATTCAAATACAGCTTCTGTGCTGCAATAATACAGTTCAAAGCTAATTGAAAGGTGCTATTGCTGTCTGCGTATGTCATGTAGGCGCCCATCCCGGTCTGGGAACCAGGATGTTTAGACCTGCCTGATTTGTACTATCACGTGATATAGTCCTAAGCTAGGTGTGGCCAAATCCCAGTGCTTGCGGAATCAAAAATGCGCCAGGAGCCTCAAAATGTGCAGAAAAAGTCAGAATTCACTTTTTTGGAAATTGCTTGGTCAATTCTCAACATCTCAAGATTTCGCTCAATCATTTCTATTGAGAAAACGTTGCCCGTGGTCAATGTTATTAGGGTGGTTGGTATTGGTAGCGCCTTGATTATGTAAGGGGTACCCGTTCCTGGCGTCCTCTACCTTATGTGACGATCGGTCATCACGGACTTCTTAGTACGGCAGTTCAGGCGCTGGAGTAACGGTACTATAGGCGGGGGTAACGAGATTGGATGTCGGGACGTTTAGTCCAGCGGCTGCGCGTGGTGCAATTCCCTTCCATTTTCCCCAATCCGTTACAAGAGGCTATCAAAGATCTCGATCCAAGTTTACATTAGACGCCTATAACCAAGATCCGGCTTTGCAGTTTACTGTTTTCGCCTGTACGATCAAGTATATTCGGACTGTACGGTAAGCTTGATATCGATATCGGTACGCGAGGAGATATGTAGACGATGCTGTGTCATTGCTTGATCTGTTCAGTGCTCTCGAGCTCGAGCATACGCTTGTTGACGCACTGCTGATGTACCAGGACCGCATAAACCTAACCTCACATAAGTTACTACTGACCGATAACGGCTGTCTCGGCAAGGTACGAGTCATCCGACGCAGACTCTCCACAAGCAAGTACTGCACAGTGCAACCTTCATATGATCCTGAAACACCGTAGTACAGAAATCCTGAGATATCCCTTGTGCTATACCGTTAACCACAGATCGATGAATGATTTGCATTCGAGCCCTCTCAGATTGAGCCTCCCTCCAGAGCGATGACAATACCATCAAATGTGGGTTTCTCCATAAGGTTCTGTTCGAGAATAAGCAATGTAAATATACTCCCTACAGCCACAAGGGAACTCACGTCATCGAACGGGGTGGCGGCGCCATAGCCCGAGAATGTGCTCGGAATCCAAGAGTACTACGATTGATTTTCACATATCAGCCGCAGCGTTGCATTGCAACGGTTGCCACTGACCTTGTCCGTCCAGTCCCACACGGTGGTTCCCCTGCAGGCAGACACCTGCAAGCATGCGTTAACTACCGTGTAGAAGTCTGTCTTCTGCTGGTCGAGGTTCGCGGCCGTCTCCGGCAGCTCCATACGGATGTCCAGCTCAGTGATTGCGAACTCGATACCGAGGTCGGCGAATGCCTGGAAGTTCTCGACAAGAGTTGTTGGAACTTCGCCCACGATGAAGTGAGATTCCATGCCGATACCGTCAATGGGGACGTTATCGGCCTGGAGCTGCTTGACGAGGTTCTGCATGGCAGTCGACTTCTCACCTGTCAGGACGCTTAGTAAGTAGCATTAATCTCGTGCGGCGAGTGTTTACACTAACCGACATATTCGATGTTGCAGTCGTTAATGTAGAGCTTTGCATTGGGGTCAGCAGCCCGTGCGGCCTGCAGAGCAATAGTGATATAGTCTGTGCCCAGAGTGTCGTAGAAAACATCCTCTCGGAATGTACCGTCATCATTCAACGGCTCTGGTAATCATGGTTACAGTAGTGATGGTGATGCAGAAATCCCTGATTCACCATTGATGACGTCCCATGCATCTGAGGATGCGAGGAATTAGCTATAAGTCAACAGGACCATGGAATGCGTTGAAGATCACGTACACCTGGATTTCGCAGGCATTAGTAATAAACGCAGATAAACCATTGCCCTCACTTACACTTGTCCCTTGTAGTGCGCGACCTCAGTCGTAACATGGGTCTGCACGACTGCAGTCAAGCCAGTGGCATTGTAATTGTTGGCGGTTACCCAGTCTGGGAGCTGCTGATACCATACGAGATTGTGGCCTCAAGTTAATTTCTAGGTCAGACTCTTCACGCAATACATTTCAGCGGCATCATACCCCGGGGTACATCCCGTGGTTTTTGGCGATATCTGCGATGACATCCCCGTCAGTGAAGGTGAAGGTTCCGGGCTCGGGTTCGGTCGCATCCTATGCCGTAGTCAAGATCTATCGGAGCCGCAATCGTATTTTGGATTCATTCACACATCGACAAGACTGTAACCAACCAATTCAGTGTTTAATTCGAGATCTAGCCGTGTCGCAAGGACAGGAAGCGCCGAAGGCTGAATGGTCGTTGACAACTTCCGTGGAATAGCTAAGCAGGAGGCTGTAGCTCTCCGGTCAAGATGAAGTAAGTCCGACGTTCGAGCGTCCAGGAACACCAAGCTATGTCGATGACATCCACCAAGAGGACTCGAAAGCCGTATATTAGCGAATCGGAGACTGAAGGGGTAATTTCGGTATTCTAGAAGCATGCGGAACATAGTCACGGATGCACATTGCGGGCGGGCAATAGATGAAGAAGCGTACCGGTACAAAGAACAACGTCTGCGGCACGAACGAGCTTGTTGTAGCACCGTGAGCCTGGACATAGGGAAAGTGACCTCTTAAGGATCATGTGAGACACCGTTCACCGCCTCTCGGAACCAAATGGAGAAGATGATACTATGCATACAATACGTACGACCCTCAGCTGTCCCCGAGATCTCAGATCTCGACGCTGGGAAACTGGTCAGTACTGTGCGACAAGACCGGTTGCTCTCAACATGCCTGCCGGTTAGTGAGTGATGTCGATGACAGCACATAGCATTTATGTCAAGCCGTAAGCAGGAAATTGTTTGATTCTGCTGTCCAGCGGCTTTGACGCCCATTAGCGTAAACCGCCATAGGCGCCCAATCCACGACTGCCACTGTCCAAGCAACCCAATTGTTGTTCTATCAACAGTTCGAAATCGTGTTCTACCGAGTCTAGACATATATGACGACCTAATTTCTTGATGCTATGTCGAACAACTCGTACCTCTCTAGTCAAGCTCATCGTCATCGAAAATGGCTGTTTTGGCGATCCCATCCTCTCGAATGATTCCACGGTACATTCCAGAGCAATTGAGTGGCATGGCGACTGAGAAGTGGTAAGCCCGCGCCTGCATAACTTAGAATACTACATACCATTTCCTTGGTTGTCGAGAGCAATCACGCCCCCATCGCCTCCATCGCGGCGTAGTTCATTAATGCAATGTCTGGCTGCCTTGGCGAGTGGTTCACGAAGGTACTTGACCCGTCGGCCGATCGTAGAAGCTGTCGCAAGCCGGATGAAGTACTACACCACCTTAGTCAGTACACCCAGCACAATACCGCGCAAAATTACACGTACGTCCCCGTCCCCCGTCCCACTCACGCCAACAGCCACCTTTACACCCTTACCCCTGATCTTCCTCCAGGTGCGCCTCGCCCACCCCTTCATCTTCCATTCCTCCGCCCAGAATCCAGCCCCCATGTGCGGTGTGTCTCCCACGCGACCCACCAACTTATTCGTCCGGCCGCCCGTCGATGTGCACGCGGCAATGCAGCCGCGCTCGTCCAGTGCCACCGCGCCCACCGTACCCGTCGGTAGCTGGTCCAGCAGGTCGGTTGGCACTTTAGGGCGCTCACCGTCCGAGCCTGAGCCGTGACCAGGGTCGGGCAGGGGTTCCTCAGGCAAACCTAGGCCGCGGCGGTGTTCCCGCCAGCGCGCTTCAGTCCAGAAATAGCTCTCATCCACCAGCTGAACGCCGAGTGCCTCCCCTAGCTTCTCGGCGTTTATCCCAGACAGCATTGTGTGCGGCGCGGTCTCGGGAGACAGATACAAGGCGCGAGCGAGCTGAGAGGGATTGCGGGCGTGGGTTATAAGGGTAATACCCATACCGCGTCGCGTTTCAGGAATGGTGGGATGTGTAGAAGGAGGAGTTGAAAGCATAATAGAGGATTCCAGCTCGTTCTGTGGTAGCGGTTCAATCTGGGTCGAACATTGATCTTCAGGAAACGCACCTTGCCTGCGACATTGAACACTGCACCCTTTCCCGCGTTGAACAAGACGCAGTCTGTGAATAGCGACATCAACGTCCAAGCAACGACATATACCGTGATCCAGCGCTCACCTTCCATGGATGATACTGCCGCCACGACCGCGTCCATTGCCTCGCCGCCGGTACTGAGGACTTGGTATCCTGTTACCAGTGCCCTGCTCAAAGCAGCCTTGTACTGTGCGCGCAGTTCAGGAGTCGAACGCCCTTTATCCATGGTACCCGCTCCCCCATGGATGACCAGGGTGTATTTGACCTTTCCGCCTTTCCTGGAAGACTTACCAGGCAGCAACGCCTGCTTCTCGTCGTGTGGTGCGTGATGCAATAGCATATTTCGAATTCAAGACTGCGGTGCAAACGAGACAAGAACCGAATGGCTGCCTGCCAGAGCACCAGTATCGTTCAGGTCGACCGTGTGTCCACGCCGATACGGCGGGAATCCATGATAAGACATATTGCAGCCGCTTGAGAGTAGTCCGCGAAATCTCGCTGCATCATAACATCGTCGTGTCTTAAGCAGCTCGCCTAATGTACGCTCGAGCTGAATGCTGTCAGAAACCTGGAGTGCATAATAACACAGTCTGGCATCGTATCTGCAGCGTTTGGTCTACTGCGTCGGCACGTGTTGCTTCAGAGAGACAACCATTTATACTAGCTTAATTACCTGTGGCTTCGCCACAAACGTTATGTCTTAGGAATATATTTTAGTCTCTGCACGTTCAGCCACTCCTCCACCTCGCTGATGCTTGGTATTGTTGTCGCTTTGCTTGTAGAATCTGTAACCGGCACGCATGCCTTGCAGGCACTGGGTGTGGGAATTCACCCCCAGTGAAAGTCCCACATATCCTTAAGATACCTGTAAATACCAGAAAATATAAAATCATACTATTGAGATACCGATTTTCACCACAATGATATCGAAAGCTAAATGCCAAGAGTACAAGCAGTCCGATGACCGATGCCAAGACTTTTGTCATACCCATACATACTTAGTTAATATCGATTAATAGTCGCGTCTGAGCATTTTTCGAGCAGACGTCCAATCGCAAAACCGCAAGCCGACGTCAAGTCAAAAAGGGCAGCATTTTGGACTTCGACTTCGTCACAAGCAGCAAGTCCAAGCGCTCACGTGAGCTGGTCATTCAATTGCGTCATAGTACAAGTACTGTCTCGAGTCGTCCGTCTATTTTTCTTATCTCTACCTCGTACTTCCACCATTTCCCCAGGTATGTGCAGCTCTGGTAAGGCAAAGCGGTTCAGCTGACCTGCGGTGGGGGGGCGCCTGTCACGCTTACTAGAGCCTCGATGACTTGGGCCTCTGCCCAATGTGTGGGACGGATCCAGTGCAGGCCCGCGTCGTGCGATGGTGCGGAGAAGGCATCCTATGAAATGCAGCGAAGTGGGTGATGTGTCTCTGTGCTTCTCTTCCTCGTACTGTGTTCTGTCCGTTCCTGTAGGGACCATTCTTCTGAACCCTGCTGTCTTCGCGGACCTTGTAGATCTGTACGCTCTTTCATCATTTAATTTTCTGATAAGCTGATGCTGGAGAAGAACACTGATGTACAGCGTGCGCAGGGATCGCGACGGCGTACTTGCTAACGTCGACCGTCTTCCAGCCATTTTTCGGGCGTGCATGCGTCTTCTTCGGTTGCAAGGTGCGTGAGCAGCGTGCACAAACGGTCGGTGCTGACGCGCGCAGCGCAGTTGATGCAGATAGGACACCGACAACTGAGCACAGTATTCTAGCAGCAGATGAACACTCTCCCAGCTAGAATAGATCCACGCTGCGGGACGAGCGCGAGTCCTACGAGGACAATGGTGAGCCCGCGCAGCCAACACCTGCTTCCGAACAAGCGCCGCGCCCATATCCACAGCCCGGTACACTCGTCGTCGTGCAAGGTGTTGTCAACACGACGGACTCGCAAGCGAATGGAACATCCGCCCCACAGCAGCGACCGTCGCGTTCATCTACCCCACGTCCCGTATCGGGCGTCCACTCGCAGAGATCGTCGTCCGCACCGTGGGAGCATGAAGGCGAACGGCTCGGAACTTGCAATCGGTTATCGTCATTTATATCGCGCTCGCGGCCATCGTCGGAAGTCATGTCGGGCTCGAACCGCAACTCTGCTATCTCTTCCGACAGCAGCCCAGGAATTTCAATCCTGACCCGACTCCCGCAGAAGATGCCACTTCGTCCTCAGAATAACACGACAATGTTGCTGGCGGGGCTGACGGACGGCCACGGCCGTTGTCACCAGCAAGCATTGACGTGCTGGGAACGCTTCTGAGGTGCGTGCATCTTGCCTCGTTTTCTCCGCATGATTGACTCTTCGGTAGTGTTGCTGCGGCTGCCACAGCAGCATCTCTCTTCTCCCCTGGGATTGCGTTCCCAGGCCACGATAATGGTACTGCGACGGCTACACCAGGCTCTAATCGCCCGATGTCCCCTACTCCCACCGCGGACATTGGCGGGTCTTGCTGGTCTGGGTATGGATCCTCTAGGAGTTAATCCAGGACAGGCACCCAGCGTTGCTCAGGTTCAGCGCGATGAACGCGACCGTATCCGCAACGTATGGGAGAACATGCGCGACCGCCTTGGATTGCATTTGCGGAATTCTGTATTCCACATGGTGACGGGCTCGGACAGCTTAGATTCGTATGAAGCTCTTTGGTATGTTCACAGATTGTCTGACAGTGCAACATGTCTGATTTCGAATATTCAGGGAGCTCGCCGAGTTGCTGCGCTGCAGGAGGATTTGAGTAGTATGACGCACAAAAGGCCGAGGATTTGTTCTAGTAGCTTTCTATAGTTTGCGGCAGCTTATAAAATGGACAATGATATGAATTTGTACGTTCTGATTGATTTGGGAGTAAAGGCCACTGGCAATGGGTATCTTCTGGTAGCTTTTGGCACTCAACCCAGGGCCCCGAGTATTTTTCTCTAGCTTCCAGTAGACGGGGATATAATTTTTAAATTATTGGGTATCCGTCCTACATGCCTAATACTACCTTCATAGCTTTCGGCATCTTACAGTAGCTACTACTATGTTACCGGGCGCCTAAAAGATAGCGCAGGCTATTCTACCGTCCAATTTTAACCCCTATCATACCCGTTGTCTATTGATAGATTCTGGTATGAGGTACTTTCACTGGGATTCACCCCTGTGGCATTGGGGTGCAAATACCTGTGGCACAGGGTACAAACCCCTGTGGTGTGGGGTATTTATATTACAAAATCCCCATGCCACAGGACACAAATCCCTGTGGCATGGGGCATGAATCCCCGTGGCATGGGGCACAAACTCCCATGGCATGGGCCAAAAATCCCTGTGGTGTAGGGCACGAATCCCCATGGCACAGGGTACAAATCCCCGTGGTGTGGGGTATTTACATTACAAAATCCCCATGCCACAGGACACAAATCCCTGTGGCATGGGGCACAAATCCCCATGGCACGGGGTACAAATCTCCTTGGCAAAGAGCACAAATCCCCATGGCATGGGGCACAAATCCCTGTGGCATTGGGGTGCAAATCCCTGTAGCGACACTGCACTTGTTGGAAATGTGTGTGTGTCGAGCACGATGCATGGTACAATCTTGTTGCCACAGTACGGGAGGCAAATGTGTGTGCCAGAAATCAGTCAGGTATGGCAGGACCGGAAGTCGTATGGTATGCATCTGGTATTAATATGGGCATGTGAGTCTAAAAGTGAATGTGTACGTGATGCATGTACCGGCACACTTTGCTTTACCAGGCGAGCAGTAAGGTACAGCCGTGGTACGGTGTAACTCAACTTTCTACACCAGATCAATTGTCTCATGTCTATGGTATAGATAAACCATTGCCATTGATGTATAGGAAAATGCTCACCACTGACTATTCTGTATGCTGCATAGACTGCAAGATTTAACCAGGACTAGGGGTGGCTATCGATGAAAAATACATGTCAGTGCATATACTCATCTATACAATATCATACATGTCACATTCTGCAAGACTGCCACATCCACTGACAGAGGAGAGGGACTTGGAGGAGGAGGAAGGGATTGAAGTATGCAGGCTGAAGACAAGTTGGAGTCTTGTGCTTCATGACATCAGCAGTAGCCAATCGAATTCAAATAAGGATATATAGCTCCTTAATTGGACTTGGCGCAGAATATCATGTATTTACATCAT
This sequence comes from Wolfiporia cocos, assembly GCA_029448655.1. Taxonomy (NCBI): domain Eukaryota; kingdom Fungi; phylum Basidiomycota; class Agaricomycetes; order Polyporales; family Phaeolaceae; genus Wolfiporia; species Wolfiporia cocos. The sequence goes on along the minus strand of JACCLO010000008.1, from coordinate 418,090 downwards.
CTAATAACCTAATACTGGCGCAGACAGTTAGTCAGGGATCTGTCAGAAATCTGTCACAAATTCTGAAGGGATTCTGACTAGCATCTGCCCAGAATCGGTGATTCCGACGAGATTCTGAGGTGTCAGAAAACCGGCGGCTTCACGCAGTGCTTGTCCTTCACTTGTACAACCGCCCCCCTGTCGACCCCGCTGCCTATGCAGTCATAACTAAGGCCCTACCTCCTTATCGCTTAACACTGGCCCAGCTCATTACTCCCCAGCGTGCAGGTCGGCCGCAGGGTCTCACTCATTCACAGGAGGCATTCAAGCGTGCATGGGAACATCTGCTAACAGTCCCCGTCAACGGTGTGTACACAACGAACATTGCACAGTGGACATGTGACTGCGGAGCCCAGAAATACCACTCGTACCTTCTGTGCAAACATCTCGTACAGAAGGCCGGACCTCTACCTGCTCAGTGGTGGGTTTCCACTGTCCGATATCATATCCCTCCATTTTACACTGTACTAATTGATGGCGTTGTCGCCCCGCCACCTGAGGAGCAGGCACCACATGCCTGGCATACTCGCATGCCTCAGGTGAGCATTGTAGCATTGTAGTTGACGATGATTTGAACATCCTAGCAGGTTTTGTCTTCTCCATCAAGGCCTATTCCAACAGGAGGAGATGGCCTGATACAGACATGCGCAGGAGGTAACAGGGGCTTCATAGTAAGAATGCTACTTGACCGTAATACTATTTTCTAATTCCTGAGTTCTCACAGCTCAACGACGAAGATGAAGTTGATGTAGACAGCTTGATCATGGTGCTGCAATGCTCGTTGCATATCCTTGAGGACCAATGGGAACGTGCAGAGCCGCGCTGGTTCAAAAACGCAGCACGGATCATGAAGCCCCTTATACGCTGGGAAAGGGATATCCGCCGTCATGAACAGCATCGTACAATGCCTATCACAAACTCAAACTCACGCCAGCAACCACTAGCTACTAATGTTATTGGTTACAAGTACTCTAACAGTAGCAGGGATATGACCTTCCTACATTCAAATAAATGTGCCGCCATAACGTTCGTCAATGGGGCGCACAGGAGCGCCCACCCCTGGGAAATGCACGTGATGTTTGGCGCTTGGTGCTACGCAACCCGCTGGGTAATTAACCTCAAGTACTACCTCAAGTGCTTAGAGTCGTCATGTCTTCCCCTACATTCACTGTGCAGCAGGTCGCAAAGCCCACAGGTGTGCTACTTACGCTACTTCCATTCGCGTTCTCACAGCTCACGGCAACTGCTCAGAGGCTCAGGTCCAGGACGCTGCACGAATCTTTGCCGATCTCATGCCAGCAGGTCGCCTTCTGATTTCAGTATACTCCTTCGTGTTCGTTCTCATTCTGCGCTTGTTCAGATCCACTTGCAATCGCGTTGACCGGAAGCAACACAAGCCTATTGCTCGAGCTCGCACAGGCAATGACAATGATAAGGCCCATAGCACTTCAGATTGGCGACATGTACGTCGCACTAGATGAAAATGGGACCATGATTGGTTTTAGTATGTGGGTCCCACCTGGACAGCTCCTCTTTTCTACGTACGTATGATTGCAGCGACCAGACCAAAGCAAAACACTGATCGATATATCAAAAGAGAGGAGCAGTTGAAACTCGGGTATACGGACTATCTCAGAAAGCTGCCTGATGAGGCCAAAGCGCACTTTGCGATGACGGTTTGTAGCGTTGTGGTAAACACGTAACTCGTCTCACTGGTGCGTTATCGTATAGCTCGGGCACGACTTTCCCAAAGCGATAGACGAGTTCTCTGGAATGGAAAATGTAAGCTCCTCGACAACGTAGGCGACTGGAGGTTCAATCATGCCTATATTGTATCGATCGTCCAGACCGAACGGAACTGCTACTGGTGCAATTTTAACTTCGTAAAGGCTGAATATCAAGGAAAGGGGGTAGCAAGGGCAATGTTCCAACTAGTATTTCAAAACGCTCGCCAGAACGGCTACACGATGGCGCTAGCCACAACAAATGCTCGAAATGTGCTTTGAACCTTTCTACACATTATGATGAGGCTGACTCAAATGGGTGCAGGTCATCATATATGAGCATCTCGGCTTTCAGATGAAAGGTTTTCGGGAAATGCCATCTCCTTGGGGCTCTTGGCCTGCTTGGATCTTTGTGCGCAAGCCGTAGTGACGTTCTGCTTCCAGACGATATGTTCGGTTGGATGGGTGACAATGATAGCTCAGATACCGTAATATCAGAATGTCACGCATAAATGCTTACCATACGCCACAATCTGAACTTGCTGAGACTAAGCAATCAGGCTTCTCATGAGTGAGTTTATGTTTTCAAATTCAAATTTGTTATGTCAGCCTGCGGTGAACGTCACGATAACCATGGGAAACACTCCCACAATCTGAACAGTCCTTATTGACGCACGCCATGCGCTAGACAGCACCCTTCGCCGTCAGTTCGAAAGGCGTTACATGAAACGTGCTCAAATGCCGCTATGACAAGCCGTCGAACTATCCTTGTCATGATACCGGACCATTTAGTTCCTTTTGCCGTAGTCCGACTTGATAGTTTGAGGTCTGGAATCTTCGTCTCCATATCCGAAGGCTTAAAAGCGTTTGCAAAGTGAGTGGTTGTTTCCCGACGACCAGCATCTCTCTATCTTGTCTATTGTCGTCGTCATGAAAGTCAACCCGGAGAAAGATGATGAATGTATCGCCCTACTTGAAAGCTACGATACTATTCGTCGCATAACACAGCAACAGACATCATAGGTAGGCATGGAAAGTATGATGGGGTGGTCTGACGAGAGCTGACTGGGTCTTCCAGCAACGCCATCGCACTTCAGTTCATCTCATCTTATTCCCGCTACCGAAGGTAGTGGGTTCTTATCGCTGCCGCGCTATTTTGCCACAGCGTTGAAGAAGATGGGCGGGTCATTGCCATATCGGGCACAAGAGAGGTCCACCTAACCAGGCGCTGGCACCATCACACTATCAATGCTCCATCACATTCAATCGCACTATTACTACAGTTGCGGACAACCAAGCTCGACAAATCAAATAGCGCCCGAACCGCTGGGTTTGGGGGGATTCTGAAGCCAGATTCAGACTCAGGAAGGGCGAAAACGTCCAGAAATGCACTTCTTCTATTTTTCCCACGACTTTTTGGGGTTGACCAATTTTTTGGGTCCAATTTACGGCGCCTATATGGGCGCCTCGAGTACCAAGGATACAATCTACGGTCTACAGCAGCCTTACTACGGGTTCAAGACAGCTTCAATAGACACCATTGCACATGCAGAGACTTATTGGTGCTGTTTTGATTTGAGTTTAATGTCTCAGTGAGTTTGCATGGCCTTTTGGAACTCCGCTATGGCTGGAGCACCAGCGCTTGTGAATCGGCATGTAGGCAGACGGATGTGCGCCGTGCATATAATTGCAAGTTGTAGAATCTTCCAGAGATAATGAAATCGAGCAGATGGCAGCAGCGGATTCAAACGTATACCTACAATTGGATGAATATGTACTCACCTATTTGGCATTCCAGTCTGACAACATAGAGCAAAGTAACATAGATAATTGCATAAAATATAGAGATTGTGCCAGGCGGCCAATATAATTGAACAGCAGGGGAGCTTGTTGTGTTGTTTCCATTTCTTGCTTTGCAGCTTTGGAGGCAACCAATTCTCATTGTCAGGATCATTGGCATCACCTTCACACACTGCCATCCTGTCCATGAGCCCATCATTTTCCAGTCCCTCCCACTCAAGTAGCTCCTCAACCTCTAATCCTTCATCATTGTCATAAACTGGCCTTACACTGTCATAGAGCACTTCCAGTTCCCATCCATCATCAGACTCCACAGACTGATGCTTCGACAGGACTCAGTGCGCATGAGCAGCGTGCTCCTGCTTCTCGATGTTCCATTGTTAGGGCCTTTTAGCGAGATGCATGTGTCTTTTGGGTTGAAGCAGGTACAAACTTGGACAATCAATTGTGAGCTCATTTCGAAAGCAATCACAAACTTAGAGAAAGAATCATATTCAGCGCAGCGAAAGGAGTCGATCGCGCATTTTTCCGGGGTTTTAGCGCTTGTTTGGAGGGGTTGGCCAAATTTCGGGGGGTAAAATAAATAATTTTGATTTTACGGAAATCCGCTCGTGCAAATCGTTTCTTACACATCTATCTATGCCTTTTGATGTCTATAGCAGTCACTATTAGTCGCCGAAATTTTTTGTCGAGTTTGGTTGTCCGCAACTGTACTATCGCACTATCACACTAAACTAGTATATACTCCGCTACCTCGATACAAATCACAGCTATTCCGGAAATTCATGACACGACGCGGTTTTCGCGATCGTGTCAACCAATTAGGAAGCTACCATGTGGCTTGAGCGTCGATATCATATCTGCTTAGTAAGCACTGGCTTTGCTCGACGCGCTCGTTGCGTGAACTGCATTCCTAACAACTCCCAGGATGAGATATTATGAAGGACGTTACCCCGAGGTGGACGAGCTTGTCATGGTACAAGTGCGCCAGATTGCAGAGATGGGTGCATACGTCAAACTGGTTAGTGCCGTCTGCTCTGCTGCTGCCTGCCCTCATATTGCCCCAGCTCGAGTACGACAACATCGAAGGAATGATTTTGTTATCGGAACTGTCGCGTAGGCGCATCAGGTCCATTCAAAAGCTCATCCGTGTCGGAAGAAACGAGGTGGTTGTTGTGTTGAGGGTTGACAAAGAGAAGGGTGAGTCTACCACATTTACCGAAAAAGTTCGGTACGTGTTTGAACGTACCGTCCCAGGTTATATTGACCTTTCGAAACGACGTGTATCGCCTGAGGATATCACCAAATGCGAAGAGCGATACATGAAATCTAAGACGGTGGCGTCGATCATGCGTCATGTTGCCTCGAAGCTGCCGACTGTGAATGCCGATGGATCGGACGCGGCGACGGAGGGAGACGCTGAGGCCGAGACGAAGGAAGCGAAGAAGACGAGGGAAAGTGGCGAAGAGACAATAGCCGACGAGGCAGTAGTGTCGGAGTCGAACGAGGAGGAGCGTCTCGAACATCTCTACGAGCAGATCGCGTGGCCACTAGGCAAGAAGTATGGGCATCCGTATGATGCATTCAAGCTGGCCTTAACGTCAGTGAGGTTTTCGTCCGCTATCCCGCTTGCTGATCTCCCATTTGTTCAGCGAACAAGATGCTGTCTTCTCGTCTTTGCCGAACCCGGTCCCTGCATCTACGCTCAGCATTCTTATGAGTACTATTGCGCGGCGGCTCACTCCTCAGCCTATCAAGCTGCGGGCTGATATCGAACTAACCTGCTATACGCCTGCTGGGATCGACGCTATCAAGAAAGCCCTTCGTGCTGGCGAGCGGGAGAGCAGTGAGGCCGTCCCCATCAAAGCGAAGCTTGTCGCCCCCCCTCTTTATGTTTTGACGACAAACGCAACGGACAAGGTGCGTGTGAGCCCTATGGCTCTCAGAGGGCATTAGCATTAATATGGTAATACAGTACGCCGCTGTTGATCGACTCGAGCGTGCCATCGAGTCAATCCAAGGCACCATTGAGGACAATGGCGGATCGCTCGTCGTGAAGATGAAGGTGAGATTCAATGTCTATGCTATACCTCTTTCCACGCTCAAATTGATTGCTAGCCGAAAGCCATCTCGGAGACGGAAGAGCACGACCTGGCGCAGCTCATGGCCAAGGCCGGTCAGGAAAACGCGGAGGTCTCTGGAGACGAGGACGACGAAGAGGTTATATGAACGCGCGCGTAAACATATCGCATTGTATCGATACGATGTACAACTACCATATCCACAAATCAGTCACCATCTCCAAGTTTGTGCGCATGAAGGGCTCAGATGATACTGCAGGCTCCTTGCGGATTCTCCTGGTTGCTTCAGTGTCGAAGAGCTAGCAACATTGTATTGTTAGATGGTTGAGAGATGCGCGGTTACTGCACACTCACAGTGGCGTACGTATGATCGAGGAAATCCTCCATCGCATACGCAGGCCTGGTGAACGCCTCCTCGAAAATCCCCGCCAACGTCGCGACTACAGAATGGTAGTGTTGCTTGTGCGAATATAGTTCCCAAAGAGAAGATTCAAGCGCGTTCGTAGCAGCAGGGACTGACTCTTCCATCCGGAACGGATCTGGTTGGCCGTGAGCGAGCCAGGTATTATTCGACGGTATAGAACTCACCATTGTTGAGGTCAACAGCCTCGCCTGCATTGTGAATCATGCACATAAGCGCAGGATGTTTCTTGAGGAGATTATATGTAAGCGGTATGGTCATCACAACGGCGGCCGGCGGCGCATTGAGGGACAGTCGCGACAGGCGTTTTACAAATGCCGCCACGAGTGCGACGGGCAAGTGTCTGCGATCATGAGCTTGACGGACAACATTCGCACATACAGAAGAAGGAAAACTTACGTGGAACTCAAGAACAGCTCCATTAGTCTGAAAAATCGTGCACGATGCTTGACGTTAAACACATCGCGGTCCAGGAATGCATATAACCGGGTGTAAAATGATGGATAATCCCTGTAAGAATGCCGTCAGCGATGCGATTTTTGTCAAAAGATGAAGGTCACGCACAGATTGTACTCTTTGATCAGGGCAAACAAAGCATTCAATGCGAGAAGGCCCACAGTTCCTCCTAATCAGATCGGTGAGCAGCCATACCTCAAATGAGAAGCTGCATGTAGCACTTGCCATAATCAACACACGAACCCACCCAGTCCATGACAAGAATCGGTCGAGTCAAATGAGGAAGAATACCTCGATGCATGATATTGAGCACTCGAAGTGCGTTGGCCTTTGAGTCCGAGCGCAATGACAGGTGCGGTAGCAGGAGGAGCCATGTACGCGTGAAGATAGCCCTATGCGAGGTAAGCGAGTGTAATGACTGGTGTATGGTTAGCTTGTGGATTCGCAGAGACGGTTGTTTGGCGTTCGTAGTTTCCGTAGGCGTCGACTCTTGTTCGAAGAATTTGCGCCAGTCATCTTGATCGCCCTTGGCACTGTCGTCCCCTACGTCGCCCCCGGCATCGTCGTCTTCCGAGGCGGTCCATTTGTCTGGTCTCTTTCCCAGCTCCTCCACCCACCACGCGTTCAGCTCGTGAGTGTTCGTGGGGAATGTGGTAAGCCCCTCCAGGATTGCGAGCAGGTTTTCGGGAACATAGTCGATGCCTGTTTGGGGTAAGTTGGCGAGGATGCTCCTGAGACAGAGTCAGCCGGTGAATGGTAGCAAGTAGTGCGTCCATACCCTGCTTCCCGTAGAAAGAACCACCGAACGTCATCATAGACGGTGAACCATTTGTCAACAAAGAGCTTCTGAACGTCCGTTTCAAGTTTCCCGAAGGTGCTGGACCCGGGATCAGCTTGCATCTTTTGCTTCTTGGCTGCCGGTATTGATCGAGAAGACGGAGGACATCTGAGCAAAGCGCTGACAATCTTTCTAAAATGCGAAACGTGAAACTGAGGCTGCGCCGAGGGACCGGCCGGCGAAAACCTCAGCAAGGCGGATGACAGATGCTTCTGAAGTGAAAAGAGTATTTGTAGGGCAGATGTCTGCGAACAGGTAAATCATATGCGCATGACGACAGGTTTGTGTGACAAACCCGTAAGATGGCTTCCTCATCCTGAAGCAAGCCGGCCAGCAGCTCGACGAAATCATGCAGACGCTGGGTAATCCATGTGTGGACGGCCTTGTCATCTTCAGTGCTGGCCCCATGAGCAGCAAGCATGCCGTTGGCAATGAGGAGAGTGAAAACTCTGTAGAGGGCGTAGATAGCCTTGCATAGGTGAGCAGCCTCGTGCGAAGCGAGGGCGAGGTCGAGCAAGTCGGCCAGCGGATTGAGAGAGGCCTTTGCGGACACGGCCGCGGTGAGGTCGCTTTCGAGCGAGTTTATCTGCGCAACTGTGTCATCTTGTGTCGTTTTCCGCTTTTTCGAGCTGGGAAGAGACGAGTGCGCAGGAGACATGGCGTACGGCGCACGAGCGAGCAGAGCGCAGCGTCGGCTTACCGCGCAGGTAATTTGCGCATCACGTGGTCGCGATGCCGATCGCGTCTTGACGCGTCGACGCGTCGCGTGAGCATTCGACCTAGCTCACTTCGCATTCAATTCGCGGTCGCACTCGCAATTGAGTAGAAATGATATACATTACATGGCCTATCAAATATCCTCACAGCAGTACAAAGCTAGGTATGTGACGCGGCGGCATTCTCTCGGACGTCCATCCGCACACCCCGCCATGCTACAATGACCCCACCATGACCGTAATCAATCATAATCGCACTACCATAGGCCCTTTTAACACCATCAGATCCGACGTCGGTCAGCCATCCATGCTGAAAAGCTCGTCATCGTCTCCTGTCAGCACTGGTCTTGCCAGCGGGCTTGACAGCCCTTGCGTAAAGGCCCGCCCGCTTGCATTGCGCGGCGTAGTGTTCCCTACAGCCCCCCCTCCTGTCAAAGTATTAGTAGCAGGCTCGCAATAAAGAAGGAGGGCGTACGGGCAGCAGCCGCCGAGTAGGATAAACGAGAGAACATGTTTTCCAAGCCACCCAGCGAACCGTTGTTGTTCGACGGCGGAGGGGCGTAATTCTGCGACATCGGCACCTGATCTAGCGAGTTACCTGCACTCGGGGACATGCTATGCCATTCGCCAGACGTGTTGTGTGCATGGCCGAACGCTTTTGTACCTGGCGAAAATGAACCGAGATGGCTAAAAGCACCCGGCGTCGACGGAGAGGCGATTACGGGTGGTGGCAGGGCGTGAATCCTCGAATAGCCCGCCGCCAGGCCCTGCGGCAGACTCTGTCCTGGGGCATGCGCCTGTAGTGCTCGGACTGATGGGGATATCGCGCTTTGTCGGTCATCTCCTTCCAGCCCAAATCCGTCGACCCCGCTGTGGATGGGACGGCCCGATTGATGGTGGAAGGACGATGAGGGGTAAGCATCAAGAGACGGATTATCCAGAGCTGTGCGACTGCCGAGCGTGTTGGCAAGCGAGGGCGCAAGCGAGTTCGTGGTATGACTAGAGCCATATGCACTGGAGTAGGCACTGTTGCCCACGGAGCTCGAAGAATGCTTAGGCGTCATGCCGGACAGCAGGCTGCTTCGCTGCTGTGTCGTCGCGTTCAAGTAGTGGTGATGAAGCCCAGGGAGGAACGCAGCCGAGGCGTTGGACGGCAGAAGCATGTCTTCACCCGATGGCCTGCCAGACAATCCCGAATTGGAGGTAAAAGAACTGGGAGTGCCATTACCCAAACCACCGGTCCCGGTCAACGAGCCTAACCCAGCACCAGATGAGGTCTCCCCGGCATCAGCCCAGATAGACCTGATATCTTGAAGCAACGAAGGAGCAGGAACGGAACGCGAATATCTATGGTGGTGTCCTTCAACGGAAGGTCTCTGGCCCCCTGCTGTGTCAGAATCTGCATTCAGCATGGCCGGACGAGCGCTGTTAGTCCGCGAAGCCCGTCGTGAACGCTCTTCTGGAGTAAGCAGATCGGTAAGGGAACTGGGCAAAAACTCCTCAAGATCCTCGTCTTCAACCACCACCTCTGCAGCTACACCGTGAGCCGTCATCCCACTTGCTCGACGCTCAGTAGACCAGGTCATTGCACCAAGGGATGCAGACAAACCAGATCGGTTCTTCAGCACGCGCGAGGGATCGTCTGGGTCGCGCTGGGGTATGGCAAACGTCACCGCAGCATTCGGTGCAGAGAATGGGGGGTGTGAGAGCCCAGCCGTCTGCGGAGACGTCCCAGGAGAAAATCCATTGATGCGAGCAGTTCGTGCAGCCGTTGGAGAGGTACGAGACGGCGAGCCGATCGGCCCAAAGTCGACAGCGCTAGGCGAGCCATGCTGTCCGTTGCCAATTCGGGTGGAGGCCGTAGGCGTGATGTTAGCGGGTGATGGCGCTGCCGCATCCTCAGATGTGGGCGACCCTTCTGCCTTGGCCAACTTTTCTTGCGTAGCATCGGAAGCGGGCTCCTGCGCCGCGTCCGAGGGGGATTGAGGGCGAGTGGACTTGCCTTGCGCAGGAGCGCTAGGCAGCTTGTCACTCTCATCCAGAGAATCGAATGACACGAATTCAGTGTCCTTCACTGGAGGGGCAGGTGTAGACGGGGACAGCGTGGCCTTCAGCGGCATAGGAATGGCCGACCTATGTTGGCCAACTGCGCGAGTGGGCGCAGTAGATCCTGAAAGCAGCGGGTTGCGCGGCTGTGAGCCGCTGCTACCGCCATGTGAGCCGCTCTTATGTGAGCGACCGCTACGGCCCTCGCGGCCTCCAGCCCCAGCGTTGCTCGCATTGGCCGCAAGCTGTGCGGCCTTTTTGTTCTTCCTGTCCATCGACATAGGCTGCCCCGGAAGGATATGGGCGAGCGCACACTTGTGGCCAAACTTGCAGTTCCCCTTCACGAACCAGGCGCACACCTCCTTCTGCTGCCCTGGCTCGAGTACCGTGTGCGAGAAGGGACACGAGGAGCCCGCTGTGCAGGAGCCGACCTTGAAAAATTTGCAGGGAACATGAGAGAGGTCCTTAGCTGGCGCGAGACGTGATGAGGCTCCCCACAGATATCATACACTCAGATGTCATCGAACATACTCTTCGAGGGACCCTTTGGCCTTCCACCCTTGTCTCGCTCCCTTTCCCTGTCACGGTCGCGGTCGATCTCCCAACTAGAGTCGTTCGCCGAGTCGCCCTCCTTCCGACTGTCTGAGGATGGCATGTCGAGAATTTGGATCCAAGCTGACGATGAGACGCTGCGAGGACGGACTAGGAGCCGGGACGGAGGGGGGATTAACAGGCAGACGAAGGAGCAGGCGGGGACGGTCGTCTAAACTGGGACTCTGCAGGACACCACGTGGTCAATTTTTTTGATTCCGATAACACCGCATCTGGACGTTGCATTCCGCTAGAAATCCTGAAGAACCGTCCGAATAGGGGCTTGCATTACCCGAGTGGGCGCTTCGTGAATCAAATCACGCGCATTAAGCGACGTCCAGCGAATACAGCACTTGCCCTACAGCAGCACTTGCGCTTACCGGCACCGCAGGAGAGCACCGCTCTTCTCGTATAGCCACCGTCATCCGACCAAGAGTATTGGTATATCGGTGCCCACGAACCCTTGGCAGGGTCTCAGTGTAGCCAGTGCCCAAACACGAGCGTGCGACACAGCGGACATGGAAGACCGAGCAGCGGCGACAAACTTCGTGGTTGGCAATAATTACCAGGTGCTCGATGTCATCGGCGAAGGGGCATACGGGGTCGTCTGGTACGTTCATTAGCTGATCGTCGCTCATAGGGCAGCTATGGACCCTGCGCGTTGTAGCTCAGCCATCCATGTGCCCTCGCAGCGCAAAGTGGCGATCAAACGCATCACGCCGTTTGACCACTCGATGTTCTGCCTGCGCACGTTGCGCGAGATTAAGCTCCTCCGTCACTTTCGCCATGAAAACATCATTTCAATTCTCGACATCCTGCGCCCTCCGAGTCTCACCGAGTTCAAGGAAGTTTATCTCGTGCAGGAGCTTATGGAGACGGACTTGCATCGCGTCATCCGCACGCAGGAGCTCAGTGACGACCATTGTCAGTACTTCATCTATCAGGTATGTTATTACCACGTAGAAGTCCCCCAAGGCCCTACGCGTCCAGGTTGCTGACATGGCGTGTCTGGCGGTACAGACTTTGAGAGCCCTCAAGGCACTCCACTCTGCCGACGTTCTGCACCGAGACCTGAAGCCGTCCAACTTGCTTTTAAATGCTAATTGCGACCTGAAGGTGCGCTCATCGGTCGATCGCAGAGATGCGTAGCCCTGAGTGCTTCCAGTTGTGCGATTTCGGCCTTGCGCGATCCGCCCGACCACCGCCCAATGTAGCGAATGACAGCAGCACTTTCATGACTGAATACGTCGCGACCAGGTGCGCGATCAGCTGGACTCGGGGCTTGCGTCGCTGATGACATGACCAGGTGGTATCGCGCTCCGGAGGTGATGCTTACCTTCAAAGAGTACACCCGCGCCATCGATATATGGAGTGTGGGCTGTGTTCTTGCTGAGATGCTAAGCGGGAAGCCGCTGTTCCCCGGGAGAGATTGTGAGTACGATTGTCGTGCGGCAATGCAGGCGATTTCGATGTTATGTTCTCACACCATCAAATACTGTCAGATCACCATCAACTTTCGATCATCCTGGATGTCCTCGGCACGCCGTCGCTTGACGATTTCTACGCTATTACGTCTCCGCGATCGCGAGAGTACATCCGCGCACTGCCATTCAGGAAAAAGAAGCCCTTTAGTTCGCTGTTCCCTGGGGCCAATCCGCTGGTATGGTGCTACACACATGATGCCGCGGAGCGCTCTGAACGCTTGATGGCAGGCTCTGGATTTAATGGAGAAATGCCTGACATTCAGTCCGAAGCGCCGGATCGAGGTGGAGGAAGCCTTGAAGCATCCGTACCTCGAAGTTGGTGTTTTCTACCCGTAGGGAATAACGCATGCTGATTGCTCCAAAGGCATACCATGACCCACAGGATGAGCCGACAGCAGAGCCTCTGGATCCATCGTTCTTCGACTTTGACTATGGGGAGCCCCTGGGGAAGGAACAGCTGAAAGGTCGGTCCCCATATTGCTTCTTCCCATCCTGCGCTGACGAACGGGCGATGCAGTGTTGATTTATGAAGAAGTGACGCGCCCTCGGCCTCAATGACCAGCACGCAAAGCACGGTGGTGATGGCGGACTATTTATTGGATGTGTATACCCCGGCCGGCGCCGCCACGACGAATGGACGGCGGCGTAATGTGTACGATATGCTGTAGTTACTCCAGTGCGCCGCGGCAATGCGAGCACGTGATGCTACGATGACGTCGACGCGTCTGGTATGACAGTGAGCCCTCCGGCGCATATAACCAGCCCATTCCCCGACCATGTCCTTCAACCACCCCCGACATGCCACAGCAAGCGTTTGAAAAGGCGCGTACATTTAATGTCTTCGTGTCCTTGCTAATCCTCGCTGCAGATTGGCGTTATTGGCGCAGGGTCCATGGGCTCAAACATGGCCATGCTCTTTGCGGAGAACGGCCTGCACGTGTCTGTCTTTGATGTAAAGGCGCAGAACATCGACAACCTCGCTCCTGTCTTCCGCGACGGACTCGAACCTGAACTTCATTCCCGCATCGCCTCGTACAAAGAGTACCCGCCCTTCCTCGACAGTCTCGGGGGCGCGAGCGTGCCAAAGCTATTTGTATTAAGCATCCCGCACGGCAGCGCCGCGGACAAGGTGCTTGAGGATATCGACAAATACCTCTGCACGGGAGACGTCATACTCGACGGCGGAAACGAGTGGTACGAGAACGCGCAGCGCCGGCAGAAAGCGCTCCAACCGCGTGGCATCTCGTACATTTCCATGGGTGTGTCGGGCGGGTACCAGTCTGCGCGGCGCGGGCCGAGCATCTCGCCCAGCGGCGACCGCGACGCGCTCCAGAAGGTGCTGCCACTACTCGAGCGCATCGCGGCGAAAGACCCGAAGACGGGCCAGCCGTGTGTCGCAAACCTTGGTCCTGCGGGATGCGGGCACTATGTGAAGATGGTACACAACGGCATCGAGCAGGGTATCCTGGGCATCGTGAACGAGGCGTGGGAGATCATGTACAAGTGCCTGCATATTGATCTCGACGAGATATCTGGAATATTCGGAAAGTGGGGGGAGGAGGGCGAGCTGGTGGGTGTCCGCGTTGCCGCTTCATTGCAAGCTCATGTCATCCATAGAGGCGGAACTTTCTCATTAACATTGGTGCGGAAATCTGCGGGAGACACCATCCTGATGGTCCGCCCAGTCATGTCGTAAACGAGGTGCAGGACAAGGTGGTACAGGATGCAGACGACTCGGAGGGTATTGTGCATAGCATTTTCTGCGCCGCCGCCGCTCACCTGGCCTCCGGAAACAGGTACCGGCATCTGGTCCGTTATGGAAGCTGCACGGCGTCATGTATCTGCACCGACTATCGCGAGTGCACATTTCTTCCGCATTGCATCGGCCGATCGTGCGCAGCGTCTGGTGGTGGTCGACAATCTTGGCGAGTCTATTGGTGCCGCGCGCAAGCAGCATGTTGAGGGTGCCGCGCGCGTCGAGTTTCTTGAGGACCTCCGCCTCGCTGTGTACTGTGCGACGCTGGCGTCGTTCGCGCAGGGCCTAAACGTGATCGCGCGGGCAAGCGAGGACGAAGGCTGGGGAGTAGATCTGGCGAGCTGCATCAGGATCTGGCGCGAGGGCTGCATTATCCGGTCGGAGTACATCGCCGATCTGCTTCAGCCACTGCTGGAGAAGGAGGGCAAGGTGACGAACGTGCTCACCCTGAAGCGTGTTGGGGAGGAGGTCGCGCGCACGATCCCGGCACTGAGGAGGGTGGTTCAGAGGACGCTGGAGTGGAACGCCCACATGTGAGTGGCTCCGTGCTCCGTGCTGCCGGACGGATCTTGATCGATGGTAGTCCAACGCTGAGCGCCAGCCTGGAGTACTACAAGTACTGCGCGGGGAAACACCTGCCAAGCCAGTTTATGGAGGCGGAGCTTGATTATTTCGGTGCGCACTCGTATGATAAAAAGTCGGAGGGTGCCGGCGAGGTCAAGAAGGGTCCGTTGCAGCGCTGTCTCGCGTGTTTACTGCTGACTGTGGCACAGGGAAACACCATGTCGAGTGGAGGCGCGCGTGAGCATCCGGGCGTAGAGCGGAGATATGTGGACAGGGCCGTGTACTGTATACGTAGAGGCTGTATAAATGTTTAAAGCTGGGGAATGTTTAGAGCTGGAGAATCTTAAGCTGGGGCCCCGTAGGAAGAAAGATCACGATATAACCGGATTGCAGGTAGCCGGAAGGCGCCTGCGGGGTCGCGCGTGTCGGAGATGATGCCCTCGTCGTACAAAGCTCTCGACCGAAAGCTCTCGACCGACTGAGCTTGCGTGTGACCTGCGCTCTCGTCCACCACCTCGACGCCCCCAGGCCTCTGGACGCATGCCACTGCCGCCCTTTGTCTTCCGCTAAAGCCCCCCGCACGCGTCTACCAGGTCGCAGCCATGTTCCGCATCACCCCCGCCCTTTGGGAGCGCATCCACCACTATGCCTCCTTCCCCCAGACCGGCGGTCAGTGCTGCGAGCGAGCCTGCCGGTCCGTGCTGACCCACTGCAGTGTCTCTGCAGCAGATGGTGCTCTTTGGGCAGAATCCGAGTCAGGGGACCTTGCTCAGAGCGAGCCAGTTCTTGCTCGGTACGTTGCAGCGCACCCGCGCTGGCATCTGTCCACTTAACGCACGTACCCGAGCACAGAGGAGCTGCCAATACGCCTGGCGCACCGAGTAAAGGAGCTCGATCAGCTGCCGCACAATCTGAGTGATACGCCGTCCATCACGAAGGTAAAGGACTGGTATGCCCAATCATTCGAGGTGCGTCCCCGCTTCGCCCGCGCCTCTGTGCACGCACCCGACACCGCCTCGCGCCACCGCAGGAGCTCATATCCTTCCCGTCGCCAAAACTGCCGCCGACCGTGCGCGAGGCCCTCATGATGACCTCCTCGGACGTCTCGCTTCCGGAGTCGACAACAAACCCCTCCCTGTCCTACTATGTGGACGACTACGGCGCACCGGTGAGCTCGGGCTACGGCCTGGGCCCGGCCCCATCGACCGGGCACAGCAGCGGGAATGGGAGCGGGAACGGGAACGGGAACGGACACCACCACAAGATACGTATACCCATGGAACGCAGGTGCGTATTCGGTGGCGCGGCATTGAGCCCGTAGCGGCCCTCACCTTGCCGCAGGTACTACGCGAATACCACTGCAGTCAACTGGCCGCCCGAGGTCCAGGACTTTAACCGCCGCTTTACGAAGGCGCTCGAGTTGATTAAGAAGCGGCACGACCCCACTGTGACCACGGTCGCGCAGGGTGTGCTCGAGTGGAAGCGGCGGCAGAATGCGCGAAATATCAACCTCGACGTGCAGCACTGGCTCGATCGCTTCTACCTGTCGCGCATAGGAATCCGATTCCTCATTGGCCAACGTATGCTCTCTCCTTCGCAGTAGGACCATGCTGACGGTGGCACAGACATCGCGCTCAACACACTGCAGCCACACCCGGACTACGTGGGGATCATCTGCACGCGGGCAGTAAGTGGCGGTGGCGTCGGACGTGCTTGGCGCTCACCGCGAGAATAGAACGTGCACGATATTGTCCAGGAAGCCATCGAGAACGCACGGTGCGCCATTCCTTCTTCGCACCACAAGACGACTCACTCCCTCATAGGTTCGTATGCGAGGAGCACTACGCGATGTTCAAGGGCCCGCCCGTACAGCTGATCTGCCCGAAGGACCTGCACTTTGCGTACGTGCCAGGGCATCTGTCGCACATCTGCTTTGAGCTGCTCAAGAACTCGCTGCGCGCGGTCGTCGAGCGGTACGGGCCCGAGGCGGAAGACCATTTCCCACCGATCAAGGTGATCGTCGTCGAGGGCAAGGAGGACATCACGATCAAGATCTCGGACGAAGGCGGGGGCATTCCGCGGAGCGCGATCCCGCTGATCTGGACGTACATGTACACCACGATGGAGGGGCAGAACATCGACCAGGACTTTCAGGCGAGCGACTTTAAGGCGCCTATGGCCGGCTTCGGGTACGGTCTCCCGCTGTCGCGATTGGTATGTTCTGCGCCCGCGTGCGAGGTTCGCGGCTGATGACGTTCGGCAGTATGCACGCTACTTTGGCGGCGACCTGCGCCTGATATCGATGGACGGGTTCGGCACAGACGTGTACATCCATCTCAACCGGCTATCGAGCAACCGCGAGCCGCTGCCATGACCAGGGCTGTTGCACGTTCGGACATCAACACAGGTAGCATACCACGCGCACTGCACTAATCTCACCCAACGCTGTATTTACGCACGCCATGTACATTACTCTGTTTTACGAAGCGAACGCGAAGACGACCACGGATTTTGACCATGCATCTAATATTGTGCGGGGACATGCGGTAAGTACAGCGGCGCCCACAGGCGGAGAACACGAATACGATAATGTGTGCGAGACCAACAATATGCGGAGCATGCGCGAACGTCCATGCAGTGTGATACGTGTACAACTCTCTCCAAGAACCATGCCCGGTCAGGTTCCGCCCTCCGCGTCGTCCCACGACCGCTTGAGCCCATACCGGGGAACGCCTGCGGGATCGTGGCTCTGCACCGGGTCCTGCCACAGGTCGAGCAGGGCCTGCGACGCGTCGTGACGCCAGTCTTGCTCACGCGGTGGTGCAGAGTACGACAGCTCCGGAAGCACGGCAGCGTTTGGGTACGGGGGAGGTGGGAGCTGGAGCGCCAGTCGCGGAGGCGGATATTGCTGCGCATACTGCGGCATTGCTGGCGTTGCGAGCGGCGGGAGCTGCAGCTGCATCTGCGGCGGGTGCTGTGAGTGGACCGGGAGCGGTGGGAGATGCAACTGGTGGTGGCGTGCGTGCTCGAGGGGCGGGAGCTGCAGGTGGTCTGGGATCTGCACTCGCGACTGCTGGAGACGCTGCTCGAGTGCGGCGACGTCTTCGGCAAGACGCTGGTTCGCGTACTTGAGCTGCTGCAGCTCGTACTGCCAGCTGCTCGCGCGCGCGGCCGCAAGCTCCGCGAACACGCTCTCGGACGGCGCGTGCACGAGCCTCGCCGCGCTGCCGGTGTCGACGTCCGACATGCGGATCTGGCACACGACCGGGCTTGCGTCCGCGTCCGCCGCCACGTCGTCCTGTGCGCGGTAGAGGACGACGCGGACGGGCACGCGCGCGCCGTCCTTCGTCCGGAGGTGGCACTGCACGCTCCTCGCCTCGCCCGCGGCGGAGCCCTCTGGGGCGCAGACGCGCGCGAGCTCGCCCTCGACGGCGTCCGCGGGGCCGAGCAGCTCGCGGACCGGACGCCCGATGACCTCGCCCGCGCCCCAGCCGGCGACGTCGCGCACGGCCGCGGCCGCGAAGAGCAGCGTGCCGCGCGCGCTGAGCAGCGCCCAGCACTCCGTCTCGCACTCCTCGCCGTCGCTCTCTGCGCCGCTCGCGTCGCGCGGGACGGGCACGGGCGGAGAGAGCCCGCCGGCGCGGGCGACGGCGCCCCACGCGAGGCGCGGCATGGCGCGGACGCGGCCGCTGAGGATGATCGCCTTGCGGCCCTTGCCCGGCTCGACGTGCAGGCGGCCCCTGCACTCGAGCCAGACGAGCTTGCCGGCCTTGGTCGGCATCCGGAAGAGCAGGTCGACCTTCCTCGGGCCCGTGCCGCCGCCGCCGCCGCCGCCACCGCCCTGCTCGGCATAGAGGTGGGCGTGCATCGAGCCGGGGCCCGGGGTGACGCTGCTCTCCTTAAGCTCGCGCATGAGGGGGACGACGTCGGCGGGGTGGCAGAGGTCGGCGAGGGAGCGGCCAACGAGGTCGGCGGGGGCGTAGCCGAGCACGTGGGTCACGGCGGGCGCGACGTACAGGAACGCGCCCTTGAGGGAGAGCACGTGCACAAAGTCGGGCGCGGCGGCGAGGAGGGCGAGGTGCAGCGAGTGGTTCCCGTCGCCCTCGGCGGGCGGGCTCGGTGTGGCCGCGGGCGCTGCGGCCGCGGACGGGGGCACGTAGACGGCGTCGAGCGCCGGCGGAAGCGAGCACCGGAATTTGGGGTCCTCGAGGAGGGCGTGCAGCGTGTCGGACACGCCGCGCATGGCAGTGGCTGCGGCGCGCCAGTTCCGCGGTGCGATGGCGGTCGGAGGGGCGCTGTATGCGGGACGGCTGAGGTCGGTCGCGTACGTGCCGTCGTGCAGCTTGGCGAGGATGGCGGCGGGCTGGGCGCCGAGGTCGACCTGGAAGCCGACGTGGAAGGCGACGGTGTCGGCCTCGTCCGGGGAGCCGTGGACGCCGCCGAGGAGGGGGATGACGGTGACGAGGTTGACAAAGGCGGCGCCGCCCTTGCGGTAGTTGATGACGGTGGCCTGGCACTCCTTGCCGGCGGCGAGGGCGCTGCGCATATATGCGACGGCGGGGGCTGAGGGGTGGCGGCGGGGCTCGCCGGGGGCGACGCGGGCGTCGGGGGCCTGGAGGAAGCGGCAGTTGCGGTGGAGGATCTCGTGCTCGGCGTAGCCGGTGAGGGCGCAGAATGCGGGGGACGCGTACACGATGGGGGCGTCGGGGCGGCGGACGTCGGCGATGGTGAACGCGCAGGTGAGGTCGACGGGGCCGAGAGGGACGACCGGGTTGGGGCGGTTCTTGACGCGCGAGAGGATGTCGAGGATGTCGAAGCCGGTGGCGGAGTAGGCATAGAGGCCGGGGGTGTACGCGGGCGGCGGGCGGTGGTGGGTGTAGGACGGGTAGGCGAGGGCCGGGGCATATGCGGGGTGGAAGTAGGCAGTGTGGCCGGGGTGGCTGGCGAACGCGGAGTCGGGGCTGGAGGGCGTCCGTGGTCAGTGGATGGTGCGATGGGGGGGGACTCACCAGGGCGCGTGCGGGTAGGGGCTGCTGTGGGCGAGGAAGGCGGGCGGGAGGACCTCTGCGCCGCCGTCGGGGGCGAGGGTGGGCTGGCCTAGGATGAGGCTGGGCACCTGGAACTGGACGTTGGCGGAGAACATGGACGCGTCGAGGCCAGCACCGTCGACGCCGTGGCCGGGGTCGTCGAGGGCATGGGAGGCAGCGTCGAGGTACCGCTCGAAGGGCATTGCGATGGGGAGGACGAAGACGATGTGTCCATATATGACCGGAGTGGACGCTTATGGGGCCTGACAGCAGCCCCCGGGAGCATTCCGCCTGGCCTCGCATGTGCGGTCTCCCTCAGGCGCCCCGCCCCCTTCGGAGTCGCTGCCCGCAGCGCACCCACCGCGTGCGCCGCTCGTCCCCCCGCGCGCGCGGTGCAGTTCGCCCGCCGTCGCGCGCGGGGCCGCCGCGGACGTCGGAGGGAGCGCGGACGATGCTCGCGGACTGGCGAGCGTCGCGGGCGAGAACAGGCGCGCGCGGGACGCCACGCCACCGCCGCTGATCTGCTGCCGCCGGGCCAATCATCCCATACAAGGCGAGCCCCGTGGCCGGTGTCCCCGAGCGGGCATTGCTTCCGCCGCCCCCGGGCTGTCTATAGCGCGGCCAGGCACGTGCCTCGCAGCGCCCGCGAACTGGCACGTGTCGCCCGACGCCCGCCCTCGCCCGCCTCTCGCCCCGGCCCGCCCATGGCGTCATCCCACGTGCACCCACCCCATCGATTGCACGCGTCCCCCCTCCACGCTCTTCCACTCGTACCACCACCACCAGCCATGGGTCTCCTCGACATTGTTCCCGTAAGTGCCCCCGCGCTCCCCGCACCCTCCAGCTCACGCGCCCCAGCCCGGCGTCCTCACCGGCGACAACGTCCGCAAGCTCTTCGAGTACGCGCGAGAAAAGCAGGTACGTGGCACCCGCGTCCTCGTCGCGCACTCGCTCACCGCGCACGCCCAGTTTGCCATCCCCGTGAGTCTGCGTCCGCCTTGCACAGCGTTTCTCTGACCACTATCGATCGTACGACAACGATCAGGCCATCGTGAGTCGTTCCCCGCCCGTCCTAATCGCCGCTCATCTCCCCCGCGCCAGAACGTCACCTCCTCGTCTACCGCAAACGCCGTACTCGAGGCCGCCCGGTGAGTCCATCTCCGCTCCCCGCGCCCACCCGGGCTCACCAGTCGCGCAGTGACATCAAGTCCCCGATCATCATCCAGGTCTCCCAGGGCGGCTCCGCGTACTTTGCCGGCAAGGGCCTCGCCAACGACAAGCAGCAGGCCTCCATCGCCGGTGCCGTCGCCGCCGCACACCATGTCCGCCTCGTCGCCAAGCACTACGGCGTGTACGTCCCCGCTCACTTCCCCTCCTTCGCGCCCTCACGCCCCGCAGCCCCGTCGTGATGCACTCGGACCACTGCGCGCACAAGCTCCTCCCCTGGTTCGACGGCATGCTCGCCGCCGACGAGGCCTACTTCAAGCAGCACGGCGAGGCCCTCTTCTCCTCCCACATGCTCGATCTCTCCGAGGAGCCCAAGGAGCAGAACATCGCCACCTGCGCCTCCTACTTTGCCCGCATGGCGCCCCTCGGCCTCTGGCTCGAGATGGAGATCGGCATCACCGGCGGTGAGGAGGACGGCGTCGACAACTCCGGCGTCGACAGCTCCAAGCTCTACACCCAGCCCGAGGACATCTTTGACGTCTACTCCGCCCTCAGCAAGGTCGGCCCCAACTTTAGCATTGCCGCCGCGTTTGGCAACGTCCACGGCGTGTACAAGCCCGGCAACGTCCGCCTCCACCCCGAGCTCCTCCAGAAGCACCAGCTCTACGCCGAGGAGCGCACGGGCAAGAAGAAGCCCCTCTTCCTCGTCTTCCACGGTGGCTCCGGCTCGACCAAGGACGAGATCCGCACCGCCGTCCAGAACGGCGTCGTCAAGATGAACGTCGACACTGGTGCGTCCTGCCTCTGCTTCAGGTGTAGCGCCCGCTGAGCGCCCTCCAGACACGCAGTTTGCGTACCTTGCGGGTATCCGCGACTTTGTCCAGTCCAAGGCCGGCTACCTCCAGACGCAGGTCGGCAACCCCGAGGGCCCGGACAAGCCGAACAAGAAGTACTACGACCCCCGTGTCTGGGTCCGCGAGGGCGAGAAGACGCTCTCTGCCCGTGTCAAGGAGGCGTGCGCCGACCTCGGCAACGTCAGTGAGTGCCTTCCGCTCGTCGTGATTGCCGTGCGGAGCTGATGATCCCCGCACAGACATCCTGTAGAGGTGTGAGGGAGGAATACAAGAGTGTATCAATATCGAGTTGTAACATGATCTTTCCTTCCCTGCGAGTGACCGGCTATAGCGAGCCGGCAAATCAGATGATGCAGCGCCTCCATCGCCGATGCCCGCCATCACCGCCCAAAGTCCGCGAGCGGGGACCAACAACGCAGATCGAGATTCGCGCCGCACATCGTGTCGCCATGTCGCATTGGATCGACCCTAGCATCCACGCTAAGGGTACCGCCCCACCGGGACATGCTATTTCGCGCTTCGCATGCCAAATGGCGAATGAAGCTTTTTGTAAGTTCATGCCCTGCCACGCACCACGAGGCTGAGTGTCGGCTGCCATGACTTCGTGCGCCAACGTCAACTTGAAGATCATGATCGGGTCTACGATGCTTCGTATGCGTCGTCGCGCGCACGTCTGTTCGCCGCAGGATACCGGCCCGGCGAGAGCTGTCAAACGCAGCGCCGTCTCCAAGACGGGTTATAATGCTGTCCACATGGGACTATTGTCCATCGATGCATAGCATGCCATTGATTTGCGACAGCCTGTCTGGGTCGATTAGCATGGCAGACTTGTCACTTTGACAGCGAACAGCCTCTAGAATGCTCGTGCTTATAGAGCGATGGATATCACTCATTAATCACTTCTTTGCCACCCATCTATCTTCTCTGTACTTATTATCCTATTGTGATTCAGGATCTGAGATTGCGACTGGCAAAGTCTTCCCTTGAGACCACATCTCCGATACCATTTGCACTGACCGTTTCGCGTCTATCTCGCAGACAAGCATGAATCTGTACAGTTTGCAAGGTCGGTGGGACACCCAAGTCACCGCAGAACGCCTAATGGCGCTTCTCGCCCTGAGCCTTGCGTCACGCTCCAGCACAACGGGTAACGCTGAGATATGCAGCGTCTTCGATACGTGCGCTGCCTAAAGTCCCGTTTCCAGCAACCGACTGATGATGGAATAACCTGACGTCCGGGAGTCGCTAGCAACCTGGTTGCTGTTTTCCTCACTTAGGTGAGCTCCACCACGATTGTTCCGATCGCTGCACAGAATGCTCTCTCGCCTGGAGGTGACAGAACCTCATCCCGGATCGATGAGGGACCGCTCAGACAATATGATAAACTATTGGTTAGCGGATTGATGTGGGGGTCCATGCCGAAGATTCTCCCACTATCTGGGTCAAGGTGGAATTCTCTCATTATCGCATGTCGCCGCAATGTATGTCCAATGCCGAATTGTACGGTAGGGAGGGGTTCCTTCTCGAGTTCTCGCTATCGATGTCGCATCCGAAGGCAATGTCTAGAGATTGTGACGAGGAGTCATCCAATTTCGAGTCTCGCGAAAAGTATCTCTGTTCTCGATAGCTCCAGCAGGTTATCGAAAGTGTTCATCAACGACCTGTAATACATACCACCAGACGCAGATATCTACTATGACCTTGAAGTGCGCGCACGAACCGTAGTGCACAACGTACAACCGCCACTATTCATTTGTTATATGTGAGCAGCTGCATTAAGCGGCTCGAACTTGAAGCTAGCTTAACGCATTCAGTAATAACATGCTATCTCTCAGCAGCTGAACAGCAAGCACTCATAGATGCTGAACTGCTTACAGCATTGGTGCCTCAAATCCAGTAATCAGCCAGGTGGCAAGTACAAGTCGACCTGGGCCTAAATTGCGACGTCTACGTTCGAATAGTAACGTGCTCAAGGCCTCGGGTGTCGCGAAAGCTTACGCGTGACGTCACGCAGTTTACTAATCGGCACTAGCCGATCCCGGTGTAGTCAATTTCGAGTCTACAAACGGTATCACTGTCAAGCTACATGCGCCCACTGTTCCGTATAATATGTGCGGTAACGGGTGCGACCCGATGTTGCCAATGTACGAAACCAGATTATCTTGTCGAGGCACAATCAGGGCTCTATGTCTCAATACCATACTCAACTTCCTGGTTACCTGCAATTTGTCCGAAGGCGGGTCTCTACCGATCCCACCATGCAAGGCACCGTTAATACTGCGGCGGCTCACAGTGATAGGCATGTAGGTTCAATCACGTCAAATTATCGTAATAACTGAAGGCATGGCACAGGACTCGGGACCCGCGATCCTGCGGCTGATTACCGCAACCTCGGTGGACTATTTGAGTGCCATCCCAAGCCTCGACATCCCAGCGTTCAGATTAGGTCTTGATTACCAACGATGACAAGTACATTCGTGCGCGACATACCTGAATATGAAAGATACTGTGGAGAGCCGCTGACTGACAATACTACTCTTTCCGGAGCATCGGAAATGCCGGGGCTTTTTCCGCAGCGGCAGCTTGTATCGCTTGGATCGATCTCAAAACGGGAATCTTCCGCTACTATTCAGTGAACGGCCTTCCTTCGCCGACAAACGGCCAAGCATTTGGGTGTAAAACTGCAAATTAACAGCCAGGACTACGCACCCTATGCCAGAGCCTTACCATTGTGTTGCGTCCACAGAGCTTAAGCTTACGCGTCCTTGACTTCTCGTCATCTTTGCGTATGAAGAAAAGTACGCTCAGCAGATACGGCAAACAAGCTATTCGACGATGGGACTGCGCCGCAGGGTGCCAAGTAATACGAGGCACTGCAGGGGTCAAACCTTCTCTGTTCATCAACAGATAACTGACCCGACAGCTTTTAGTTCTCGTTAAGGTCAACGGCTGGTGTACACAGGGCACGATACCCTTGCATCGTTGCAGTTTGGCCCCCGCGTTCATACATCTCACGATTCGGATATATATACTCCCTCATTATCCTCCATTCCCACTTTTATACCCCACTTTAATATGTCGCACCAGCACTTTTCGTCAGCGGCAGCTGGTCCTGCCACAACGACACTCCTCGGCGCCGCTCCATCCACTATGTCCAACGCATCTGCACCATCTGGCGGCATGTACGGAGCCGACAGCTCGGAATCCAACCTCGTCTTTTACACGGATGTGCTACTGCTATGCGTCGCCGCAGTCTTCGTGATTCTTGCGCTACCTAGAGCAGTAGCTCGATTCATGAGCATGTTGTGGACCGAAGGCTTGGTCTTCTACTCAAGTCACATATCCTCTACCCAAGTGTCGGATAATCATCCTGCTTTCGCCTCTCGAGAAGGTCAGATAGTATGCGTGTGTGTGGCCGTTCCCCTGACAGCTATTGTAGCAATTTTAGCGGATGATAGCAACGCCATTCAGTCTGAAAGTCCTGATCATGGACTGGCGCAACATCCTATCCAACGCGGATCTCCCATGAAGAAGCACCAGAGGAAACCGCCAATCCATGTGCCGTCCTTGTCAACGATCTCTCCACGAGTTGCCGCAATATTGTCCACCACGATTCGGCCAAACTACACCCTTGGGAAGCTCATCATGTTCCTGCTATATTTTACTGTGATGCTGTATTCTGGTCTTGTCAATTCCAACCCGTTCACGAACCCAGGGCGCGCCGGATTGCTGGCGATCAGTCAAGTTCCTGTTGTGATTTTGTTTGCAACGAAGAACAACGTGTTCGGCACACTAGTAGGCCAAGGATATGAGAAGGTTGGCTTGGATTGATTTGTATGGATCATGATGGATTGACGCACCCATAGTTCAACTACTTGCATCGATTTGTAGGGCGCTTCGTGATACTTGCCATCGATACACACGCCCTCGGGTTCAGTGAGTCATGTCACTGTCACTCTACATCGTTCTCTCATGCGGATGTACAGTATACCAATGGGCGATTGATGGGTCGGTGAGCGAGCATCTCAATAATGGCATAATCTGGGGTATTGTCGCACTCGCATGCATGGACATCCTGTTTCTCTTTTCCGTTAGCACATTCCGACAGATGTTCTATCATGTTTTCTACATGTCTCATGTAATCGCCGCAATTCTCATGATGGTAGCAGTATGTTATCCAATCCTCATCTTTGTTACTAGCCCACTGATCTAGACTTCCGTAACCCCTAGGCTTGCATGCATATTCCGCCGGCTGTCCCGTATGCATTGACAGGTGCTGGCTTCTATGGCCTGGACAGGCTCGTGCGCATCGTCCAAACTCGCATTACTACCGCTTGCCTGCGCCCCATCCCCGAGTTGTCGACCGTGCTCGTGGAGCTACCCACCATCAATGCTGGCTGGCGTGCAGGCCAGCATTTGCGTATCAAGGTCCTTTCTTCTCGTATGGGCTGGTTGGGGTGGGCAGAAAGCCATCCGTTCACTATTGCCAATGTGAGCGAGGTAGGCAGATTCTTGGACTACAAATGATGTATTCATTCACGTTTCGAATCATAGAATACTAATGGGGAAGGGTTGGTATTGATGTGCAAGAAGGCTGGGGATTGGACCAGCAAGCTATATGAGCTCGCTCAAAGTCGGGAGAATACTGAGACTGGCGAAATGGTCAGGAAGGTCAAAGTATTAATCGACGGCCCATATAGTGAGTCAATGGCCCAACACCGTCGGCGACGTGTGCTAATACTCACGACTACAAGGTGGGCCTGGCCATGCTAACATGTCAACTTTCTGCGCTGCGATGATTGTGGCTGGCGGAAGCGGCATAACTTATGGGTTGGCCACTATAGAGGAGCTGGTCAAGAAGGCGAAAATGGGCCAGAGTCGCATCAGGACCATTCAGCTCGTTTGGAGTGTGCCAGACGCAAGTAGGTAATTTATGAGAACGTTACAGCATCCCTTTGTCTCATAGTGCACAGAGTCTCTCATCCCGCTTCTCCCGCTGTTCGGCAACCTCCTTTCTGTTTCACAGGCCACGCAAGCCTCCCTGCATGTTTCGGTCTTCTACACCCGCGCGGTGACGTCTGAGGATGTCCTCAAATCGTACCGCGACCTGCCCTCTGATATCACGCTTTCTCCTGGGCGGCCTCGCCTAAACAGCATTTTGGACAGTGTTGTCAGCAAGACACTCGATTCGGTCGGGATCGCTAAAGAGAGCCGCAATGGTGTTGTGGTTGGAGTGTGTGGTCCCATTGCTCTGGGCGACGAGGTGTCCAAGACAGTGCGGGCTTACCCTAAGGAGAGACAGCGCGCCATAGGCGGAATCGAGCTACACGAGGAGTAGGTGTTATGTTTGATCCGTCCATTCGCACACGATCTCACATCTCGTAACTCGACTATCCAGGATCTTTGGATGGTGACGGTCAAGGCAAACTTGCACATTCTTTCCTGGACTGCATTAGTGAGGTTTAGGAATTCGGACAATATATTATATATCGGCTTTCTTTCCGATCAAGTTGTTCGATCAACACTCCGCTAGTGTGATGGCATCGACATCGGAGATCGCTGGCGAGCTGATGGCCATCTGCGCCGAGTCACTCCCTCCTACCTTGCTTTTACAAGCACGATGGCGCTGCTAGCCCGCACTCAGAGCCCTGCAGTTGAAATATCTTGACGCTTGCCGGATACGAGCCGGAGCGCCGCCGAAGACCACGTCGTACCGCGCCTTCGTACCGAGCCTCGCCTCTGACACGCGGCACGCGCAGTTCTCCGCTTTCACGCAGCCCTCGAGCCCGATGTTACCACTTCCTACAGAAGACTTGCGGCTCCAATCAGGTCTCGCGCTTATACGGATGAACCAGGTCCCACCAGACCTGAGTGCTTTTCTACCTGATGGCCAAAGCGCAGACGCTGCAGTGATAGCACGAGGCGAAAGCAGGCTTTGCCAACGCCCATGCGCCATCCAGAGCCAGGATGTCATGTGCTATCTGATCGATCCCGAAGTGAATGGGAAACAGGAGGCTATCGCGTTGTTCACAAACAGTTTCGCCATGAAGCTTCTCTGGTTCGTCTGTCATTCCTACAGCATTCTTCTTTGAACGAAGGCACATCTCCTTCACTCCTTCCAATCATGTTGGCGGTCAACACTGGCGCCGCGCTCGTAGCAGCTACATTCGCTTCGCCTTCTGCGTATCCGGTTTCCTTCGCCGCTCCATCGAATTCGGCAAACTACCTCATCTTCCACATAGATGTCCTCCTGCTGTGTGTAGCCGCCTGCTTTGTTCTATTAGCAATGCCGCGGATTGTGGTGAAGGTAATGCAACCCTCTGTATGGACAGGGGGTCTACTTTTCCGCTTCTCCGATGCGCACGATCGCTTGTCAGGTCCAAACTCTTGGACCACCCCTTCCCCACATCTCGAGGCATCTTGGAGCGCGCAACGATACACGGCAGGCAACGCACCTACTGACAAACCACGTCGTCCTCGAACCAATCGGTCGCAAGCGCAAGCGATCACCACTTTTGCTGCATACCGACATGGGCGGAGAACTCCGGTTCATATGCCTTCCTGGTCCACCATGTTTCCTCTTGTTAGTTCATATCTCAATATCGTCATCAGACCAGGACACTCTGTTGGCAGCCTTCTACTACTTACCTTGTACGCTGCTGTCATGTTGTATGCTGGTCTGGCCGGCTCGAACCCATTTGCCAGCTACAATCAGGCAGGGATGTTATCGACTAGTCAAATTCCTGTGGCTATCCTCATGGCGACGAAAAGTAGCGTCATGGGGGCGTTGGCAGGTCGAGGATATGAGAAGGTTCATAAGGATCAAAGTACACATATTATGTACTAATGGCCTCTGTAACAGCTCAACTTTCTTCATCGCTTCGCTGGCCGTGTAACTGTATTGGCTGCTAATGTACACGCTCTAGGGTATAGTAAGTATTTAGTCGTCTTTCCAAGCACCTGGCTTCATTCTCTGAAGTATACCAGTGGACGCTCGACGGATCGTTCATCGCGCACGTCAGTCCTAGTATCGCGTGGGGCATTGCAGCACTGGTCTGCGTAGATATCCTTTTCTTCTTCTCAATCAGCATCGTCCGGGAGGTACTTCACCATACTTTCTACATATCACACGTCGTCTCTGCAATCATCTTGATGGCTGCTGTGAGCCCTGCCATGCAACGTATCAACTGTGGTATCACTGACCACGAAATTGTTCCTATAGACGTGCAAGCACATACCTGTTGCCATTCCTTATGTCCTTGCTGCGGTCGGATTCTATGCCTTCGACCTTGTCGTTCGCCTCATTCGCACTCGCGTTGCCAGCGCAAACCTATGCACCATCCCGGAGCTATCCATGATTCGCATTCAGGTCCCTGGTATAGACTCAGGATGGCACGCCGGTCAGCACCTACGCATCAAAGTCCTCTCCCCCGCTATGGGCTGGTTCGGCTGGGCAGAAAGCCACCCATTTACCATTGCGAGCGCCAGCAAGGTAAGTCGTACGAGCATGAAGACAGACATTGAGGGTGACCTTGCGGCATTCCAGAACGTGGATGGCGAGGGCTTGGTTCTGATGTGTAAGAAAGCAGGCGATTGGACAAACAAACTGTTCGATTTAGCGGCCTGTGCTGAGTTCTGCGAGGCTACTGGACCAGGCATGAACATCCGTGTCGTGATTGATGGGCCGTATGGTACGTGATGTAAGTCTCTCGTAACGTCCACGTTAAATCTCCATCATATTAGGTGGTCATGGGCACACAATTGTATCCAGCTTTTCCGGAGCGCTCCTCGTCACGGGCGGAAGCGGCATCACATATGCGCTATCCACCGTACAAGAATTGCTGCGAGATGCCATGATGGGCTCAAGCCGAGTGCGGAATGTGAAGCTTGTATGGAGCGTTCCCGATCCAAGTGCGTTGTCCCACCTTCTAATAGAGAATCGAGCTCTTAAGATGACCTATTTAGCGTCTATTGTGCCTTTGCTGCCGATGTTCATCGGGATGCTTGAGCGTGCTCAAACGACGTACACAAAGCTTGAAATCTCCACATTTTTCACTCAGGCTCCGACCTCTGAGGATATATTTGATCCGTTTCATAGACTACCCAGTGGCCTCTCACTGTCTCCTGGCCGCCCCAGGATCTCGAGGATCCTAGGTTACGTCGTCGATCTCACTTGCGAAGCTCAGAAAGAATCAGGATACAGGTCGTCGGGCGTCTTTGTGGGGACTTGTGGACCGCTTTCTCTCGTCGAAGAAGTAGGCTCCACTGTCAGAACGTTCCCCACCGCAAAAGCTAAAACTGTGGGTGGGATTGAATGTCACAAAGAGTGGGTGCTAGAACTAGCACCTATTCTACGGGGGGCTCACGTTCGTTCGCAGAATTTTCGCTTGGTGACTTGACTAGCCGGCGTATCTAAAGTATTTGTACACTAATACTGGTTACACGCCGCTGCATACCAAGCACAATATGCAAATCAACGACATCGCACTCAGGTTTATGCAAGATGCATCAGCATCTGGAGAATCTGCCACAGTACGAGCGGTTTTCAGACGAGAATAATGAGTCAGCCTTTTCCAGAGTTATTGGAACGAGGAACAATGGGATATGGGCATCGTTGATATTCCACAACGCTCACGAGACGAACGCGCCCGTGTGTAGCCCGTTACGAGTTATAGTCAACAGTGTTCCCCATTGACTTCTCGCTGGGTTTCGTGGTGTCACAGTCATAACTGGATCTGCCCCAGTGCGGTCGACGCCACTCGTCACATATGTCACACTACTGAACGCGTCGCGTCACGCGCTCATCTCATCACGCGTGTGTTCGTTCTACGCGTGCGGCCGCGTGCGGCCACGCTTTGCTCTTCCTCACTGTCAGCGCTGCTCGTGGACATTTCGATGTGCAGGCTGTGCTTGCTACTCACATAGCGATACATACCACGATGGAGACGCGTCTCTTACCAGGTAACCAACGTTTGAATGCGGCGCGTAAAGCTCACCGCGTCTCAATACGGTTCTGTAGTGCGCGCACTTTATACGATCAACAACAACCCACAGTACATCCTTGCGAGATCTCTGAGTCCAGTATCTGTTACTCTAATACCAACGCATCTTGTGGGACTCTCCGCTTCGCCATCGGCTTCCGCACCTACTCACTTTGCCTACGGGAGAGCACCATTACGACCTTGCTTGGAGGCAATCTGTCGATCGAGGTAGCTGTCTCCTTGTATATGCTATCCTATTTCTGATCAGACGGTGTATAGTCCGGAACTGACACCCGATTCCACTCGCGACTTCTCCGTCTATGTCCTAGATCCACTCGAGTCCCGCGCGTCAGTATCCTTGTTTCTGTTCGTATGTATGTGCCTCTCAACTTGTAGCAGTCGACCTACGACCTCAAGTTCTGGAGTGGCAATTGGCTGCGGCTACATGTCATGGACTCTCCAGGGCGCTGAGAGCGACAGCATGACGGTTCACGGCACGTTCATCAGTGATGGGATCAGGGAGGACGCACTTGAGGTTATTTTTTCCCTGCGAGAGGTATGCAGATCGGTTCGCATAACTCTTGACAACATGACTGATGCCCTTTTGACGTTGTTTAATCAACTCATGACCAATTTGACTTTAGGTTGCGCCGTCCCCTGCGCCGTCCATGGTCCTGGGAGCAAGAAATGCATTACAAGCTTCAGCTTCGTCAAGTAATAGCAAGAAGTACATGCCTCCCAGACCTCTGCTCACCAATGAACCATTGCCGATCAGATCAAGTTCCGCGTCTCAGCCATCGACAGAGCGAAAATCTTCGAAGTCAAGGAAGGCACGTGCCGACAGTGGCTGTGAGGCTCCCGGGCCAGCCGTGAACCGAAGCACAGCGTTGAAACGGAGTCAATCAATGTTGCAAAGTGAATTGTTGCATACGGAACATAGCCAAGACGCAGTAGGCTCTCGCATGGACCTCTCAGATACTCGTTCGCCGCCACATAGACCTTCTTCCGCTGCGCCATCCTCATCCACCGCAGAGGGAAGCGATGCACCGCAGGCTGCGCTGCATGCACTTTTATGTGCGCTTACAAGTTCGCAAGGCAAAAACGCAGAACTTTTGGCCGCATTATCCGCCATTGACTCCACCAAGTCGGACAGTCCGACAAACACATCGAATACCATCCTGATCGATGCGCTCACAAAGTTGCTAGCTGATGGAACAGCGCACCAGATGGATACCGTCGCCCCTTCGGCCTTACTGAAGCCACCCGCACAGACTGCACCGCCTTTACAGATCCCAGAGACACCAGATGTGCAGAGCCCACGCACACCGGAAGGCTCGGTTTCATCACCGACCATGCCTGCTGTGCCAGCTCCTCGCAGTCTCACTTTTCTGTCTGCTTCACTGTATCCTCTCTCCGCAGCCATGGCACAACACGGAACCCCTCCAGGCGAGACTTCACCGCCTAACGCAGCTAGTAACTGTGCATCTACTACAAGCTCTCCCGCCAATGCCCGTGGCATGCCCACAGCTGCTATGGACTTCACCGCATCAGGATCTCACGCAAACCGCCGCACACTGCCACCGCCCTTGCATGGTGACCGCGCTAATGAGAAACCTCAGCCGAGCGAAGATGTGGATGAGATCGTAATTCTTGACAAGGAGAACGTCAACCCTGCCGCTTTTCGGAGGCGAGGCACTGGCAAAGAGAAGGCAAAAGAGCAGGAGAACACGGGGAAATCTGCCGTACCCACTGTTTCTCAACCTGTATTGGGCGCGAAGAATACGACAAATTCTCGTGTTACTCAATCAGCAGCGTCACATATACAGTTCCCGCATTACCGCGAACATACCCTTTCTGACTCGATTCCAACTCCTATTTCCGCGACTTATTCCCGACGTGCCATAGCAAATTCCTTGCCAACGTCTGCGCCAGGCGCCACTCGAGGGGCTCTTTCTGACGACAACTCTGGGAGATTGAAGCGGAAACGCACTCTCAGTGAATTTATGGATGAACGCGACAGGCAACGTAACAATTCTAGAAAGAGGGTTGTCAGTAGCGCTAGGCCCTCAAAAGCACTCTTCATGAATGACGAGAACGCCGGTATCACTCGTGTGTGTGCGCAATCTGACCCTGTGGAATCATGGCCACCAGAGGGCCATAGGGAGCCAATCGCTCCAGTGTCATCACCCGTGAGACGTTCTCCGAAGGGGAAAGACGTGCAGTATCCTAGTACTGTAGCATCTTCCCCGCCAAAGCCGAAGCGCAAACCATACGTCGTACCTGAATGGGCCAGGACGACAACAGCGACCCAACCGCGCTTGGCAAATCCGCCTCTTTGCGCACCGGAGAGTGCAAAGACTTCTCCGAGGAGAAAAAAGAGCGCAAAAAGACGCAGTACGCAGATTGCACCTACGACGACACAGACCAAACATAGTACGGTTCACGATGGCCCCGCTGTGTCCCCGACCACCCGATGCGACAGCGCAATCTCTTCTAGATCTCTTCCTGAGCTCTCTTTGTTTGACGTTAGGGAAATCACACGACCACGAACTCCTCCCCGACCAGTCGTGGCCAATGTACTGGACATCCCGGCGTTATCAACGCCGTCTAGGGAGCGCTCTCATGCGGATGAGGTGCGCTCTCGTGTGCCGGTATCTCCTAGCCCTTCGCAGCCCTCCACCCCTCCACGCAAGGGTGCAAGCAAAGACAGTCTGCGTTCACCAGGTCCGGACGCGGACCTCACCGCTTCGCCTCTCTTCACACCAGATCGTCGACACTCGTCGAGGTTACCTAGGCCTTACAAGTCCGGAGAATTACTGTTCTCTCCCCTGCCGTCTAGCAGCAGCCGGTCAAAGCGATTATCAGGCCGGGCAAGTCGTCTGAGTGGTCTGCCCTCCGAAGCAGACACAAAGGCCGATTATGGCAACAACTACGATGACAGTGACCCGTTCACGGATGATGCCGACTGCCCTCCTAGCTCCCTCCCCATTGCCAGCAGTGACGCCCCAGATGAAGTCCCAGATGCAGATACTGAGGAAGCTTCGTACTATGCAGTCCGCAGACCATCCGCATTGCCGCCTTCATCACCTCTACCACCATCCAGTCCTATCCTATCACCTGAGGACGGTTGGACTCATGACGAAGACAGCAATCACGAAGATGCAATGCACTGTCCAGCGTTCTCTTTGAGCGAGGACGTTTCCTGCGAAGCTCAGGAACAGCCTGACCCGGTCGTTGGTCTTCGTGCAATAGCAACTGATTCCGACATATTCGCAGCTTTTGATTCACAGGCCTCTACTCGAGAAGCACCTGCTTCAAGTACTGCCGAGTCTTCCTTCGACATCTCAGAATTTACGCTCGACTTCTCATCTATCGCCTCATTAGCATCTGGAGAAGACCTCGGTACCTTTGCCGCAGATATTAACCCGGTTTCTGATGATATCTCGCTCGGACCCGCACTGACGTCAACGTTCCCCGCGGATTCGCATGATTGCGATGCAACATCAAGGCTAATTGACTCGGGCAGCTTTGCTGATCTTTCCTACGACACCGCTGTACAGAACGGGATAGCAGACATGGATTTTACCGAATTTTGGGAATCTATGAGACCTCTCCTTAACGAAGACATGACAAACCCCGCCGATATGGACTCGAGTGGCGATGGGACACAGTTGGGAGGACTCGATTCAGCCAAACTGGCCGAAGACGTACAAGCGCTATTTAGTGGTTGTTTGGTGTAGTGCATGCGTTGCTGTTATCCGTACTTGATACACGTGGACGTTTGTACGTATGTTCACAGAGGTATATCTCAACTTTGCGTGTGTTGCTGGTATGGTTGCTACTCCGTAGTCATCTGTAATGCGAACGGACATGATACTACTGTTCATGTTGTGTTGCCGATAAGGCACGAGCAAATTATGCACTAGTATCGTGCTTAGCTGCTATTCGTCCAACCCGTAGAGCATATAGGGACCCACACCGTTACCAAGACCATCGGAATTTGTCCAGTCTCATGCGACCGGCCATCACTGATATTGTGGAGACAGATCCGTATCGGCTATGACTTCGAGCCGGGGAAGCCGACTCAGCCGATGATCAAACTCTCACTTGGCTTCGCCAGTATCCTGCCTGGCCACCTGCGGTCGTGCGGGTTGTGCATACGGGATGTGTCCTTTGAGCTGCGGAATCAGACCCACTCGGTGAAACAGCGCATACAACGATAGATAGTAGCGCGGATAGCCTCGAGCACAATACACGGCATCGACGTTATGGCTTTCTCAACATACACGTGGTGTTCAACACCAGCCCTCAGTGAACTACTAAGTCCGGACTCATATTGAGCTGCGCAGTGAAATGTCGTCTTGAATAAGTGTACTTGGCTTGCGGCTTGCCTGTATTCAAAGCCACGGTACGCGGAGCGCACAGCATCTCCAGCGCCCGAGCACGAGAGCATACGACGTGCGACACCCTCGCTCTCCTGCGCAACGGACAGAGGTATCGATGAGCAGTATTTGGTACTAAATCATTAACACTGACGCGACCCGATGCCGTCCTCCTCGACGATGGAGACCGAGATACTATTTCTCACTTAGCAAATCAAAATAATATTCCGATACTGCTGCGCGACGTTGGAATGCAGAAGCGAGATGGATGATGGCCATGTTAGAGGACGGTACCGGAGTAGGTGTTACGAACTCCTCGCACCCGATACGCTAACTGACACCCTTGTCGGGCCCCCCAATAAATGACGAGGTGAGACAGGAGGTGATGGATGGCAGGGTGCGTTAAGTGGTGTGATGACGAGGATGGGGACGGGGGACATGAGTAAATCAGAGAAAGGGGTATTTGGAGGTTGGACGAGACGGAAACAAGCTTGTGTACTTTGTTAGAAGTATCTCATCAACCTGATTTCATAAACATCGCAAATAAGACTGTCTAGACTCACTGCTCTTATTTTCCATGATCAGACCTCATGTGCGAGCACTGCCGATATGTGAAGTGTGTACTAAGGTGATCAGTATCAAAACCGCAGTGGCATTTTACAGTTCCCGACATCCAAGCTTGCAGGTGCCATCACGACCATGGGAATAATCACATACATGCTATGGTAGAGATGTTCACACATTGAACGAATTGACATTTCCAGGCCTTAAGACCTCGAGTGGGTCTCGATCATGTCAACAAGGGATGATACGGAGTAGTTCAATTTCTACATAAAGTTGTCAGCGCCATTTGTGAGTCGTAACGTCTCCTACTGAGATGGTTAATATTTCGCCGTCGGAAAACAAACTGAAACAAAACTGCAGTCTTTATCGGTACCACTTCGTGGAGTTAGCAATTTTTCTGGTCAACACATACGTCAAGATGCTGATCGCTGCTTACGAGATAATTCTAACATGCCATATTTAGTGGTAATTGGGTATCAAAATCTGTCGCAAAATACAAACGATTAACCTCTCGATGATGCTGCGCAAATCAGCATGTCTCAATGCCACATAATCAAAGCGCCACAAACATCCACCACTACCTTTCGCTCATCCAGAACCGTTGAACGTGAAGAGTTTCGGGTCAACCCAAAAATGTCATTGAGCAAAGACTGTCAATAGCAACATTCGGGGCTTCAAGAATGTCGCATTAGCGACTAACTTAAGCAGACTGCGGCTACTCACCCGCAGCACGAGTCGCAGCACATATCACAACAGCAGTCCTCGCAACAGACTCCACCGCAACATGTGTCGCAACATAATATAGGGCGGTATGGACGCACGCCGCGCTGTACGTACATCGGAGGCTGCGGCGCATAAAGCATTTGGGGCTGATGCATAGGCTGAGCATACTGGTACGCCATACGCATTTCTGGGGCTGCAGGTGCTTCAACGGACGTTTTTCAAGATGATTCATTACACTCACGTCCGTCGTAGTACCCTCCATTGTACATACCATGGAGTCCGAGCGTGGAATGCCGTACTCGATAAACAGGACCGGGGCGCTGAATAGGGTGGGGGTGGTGGTACATCTCTGGCAGGATCCAAGTCCTAAAGGCATCCTCATAGAGGCCAGGGGGACGTCACCCGCTCACACCGCGCGGTTCCTCGGATGAGTCAATTACTCACGGCTGCAGCGGTCTAGCCTAAATTTTAGTCACTTGTTCTCCGAGGAACGGTCAAATGAAAAGCACGGTGTACCGTGGGGAAGAAGTCGACATTGGATTGGGAAAGAGTGAACCTTAGAAGGATATCATCAGGTGAGAATGTGCGCACGTGTGGCCGAGTGAACGTCCAGATCCAAAAATTGCTTACAGGTAGCGCGATATGACAGCAATTAGATGTGAACGTCAGGCTCACTTCAGGCCAGACGCGCCGTCATTGGACGGTGGTCGCGCTCATAACAAGACAGCGATATTAATGAACGCCCGGAAATGGGGAGAGGAAACGCTGCTGTAGCGAACCTGCGTCATCATGCTAGATGCTAGAACGGAAGTAGAGGGGTGGCGATAGCAGTGGCAGGACTGCGGATCACATAGGCCGTGATGCTGTATGAAGCAGCGAGATGGGAAGGGAACATAGAACACTGGCAATTCGAGATCATACATCGCCATGTACTCTGCAATACTTGAAGTCTATGATTATTAGACTGGCTGCAAATTGAATTGCATGGAGAGTCCAGCCAGAGAGTCAGGATGAGCGCTCGTGCCACAATCTGAGATTGTGCGCAGGCTCCTGTCCTGGCGCCATCAGCACCTTCCGTAAATGGACTGCAGACTCGTCCTGAGTCACCGAGCGCCCCCTCCGGAGACAGCCGAGTGCGGCGCTCATTACTCATCCGGCGTTGGAGGGGTTTGTCATCGCCTCCGTCGGCTCAAAAGGCGTGTCCAAGGTGCGCCATCCCCATCAACCCCGTCGACTAACCCCCCTACGCTGTGAGTGCTGCTGTTCTGCGTTTGTCTGTTGCGAAATCCGCGTGATCCAGGCCGAAAACTCGACTATGCGCGATGGATTGCTCAGATGCCGCTCGGATGACATGAAATGCTGACCCTTGACCCAGACTACCACAATGGGTCGCCGTCCCGCTCGCTGCTACCGCTACTGCAAGAACAAGCCATACCCCAAGTCGCGCTACAACCGTGGTGTCCCCGACCCCAAGGTCAGTTGGTCACTCGCAAGTTTGGGCTGATCTCACAAGCTACTCGCAGATCCGCATTTTCGATCTTGGCCGCAAGCGTGCCTCCGTCGACGAGTTCCCCTTCTGCTGCCACCTTGTGTCCGATGAGTACGAGCAGCTCTCGAGTGAGGCGTTGGAAGCTGCGCGCATTTGCGCCAACAAGTATATAACGAAGACCTCCGGCAAGGATTCGTTCCACATGCGTGTTCGCGTCCACCCCTTCCACGTCCTGCGGATCAACAAGATGTTGTCTTGCGCAGGCGCCGATCGGTGCGTAATGTTTGATAGCTCTTATGCTATGCGTCTCACTTCGCGACAGTCTTCAAACTGGTATGCGTGGTGCCTGGGGCAAGCCGTACGGCACTGTTGCCCGCGTTGACATTGGCCAGATTATTCTCTCCATCCGTACGAAGGACCAGAATGCTCCCACCGTTCAGGAGGCTCTCCGCCGCGCACGGTACAAGTTCCCTGGTCGCCAGAAGATCATTGTGTCGCGCAAGTGGGGCTTCACCAACGTCAACCGTGAGGACTACCTCAAGTTGAAGGAGCAGAAGCGGGTGTTGCAGTATGTCGCTATGCGCCTCATCGTGTTATGTTTGCTGATAGCTGGTTTAGGGATGGTGCTTATGTGCAGTATATTCGCCCCAAGGGCAACCTCGAGAACAACCTCCGTGCTCAGCTCCGGGCTTGATCTCTGTATTCTAGCGTACTACTATGCCCTCTAGAACACGACGATGAGCGTGCTTTGGACTTTTCTTGCCGTGTGACACTTGTGTGAGTTGCCTCCTATTCACTACATCGACCGTATTCTGTGGTCGATGGCTAGGGGAAACGGGGCATACATTGATTCTTCACACTACCTTATGGTATCTGGCATTATTGATTCTAATCGGCTGTGGACGAGCTCGTCATGTGCGAGCTCAGCTTCAGGAATGCAGATGATGAGGACATCTCTCCATTGTTATCATAACCATGTACATCGCCTTGTCCTGCATCAATACGAGTCCTGTGTCAATACGATTCTATCGCACTCGTACCAGCCTTTGCAACCCAAAGGCGTGTACCATATGTTGGAAATGCACGGATTTGCAGAAGGGGCGCTCCCCGCGGGTGTCACGATTGTTGTGCGCTGCTACGTGCCATCACCTCTTCGTAGTCGATTGAACTTGGGGAGCATCTCTCTGAGGTAGTCGGCGTGCTTCCGCCGTAGGTCGGCCTCTTGGACCTTGCCCCGCCCGCTCCAGATCCGACGTTCTGCAGCAGGGCCGTAAATGACAGTGTATTCGTCCAGTATCTCGTCTTCGGTAGGGACGACGAGGCACGCGGCTCCGATAACGCAGTACGATGATATGCGGACGGTGTGATGCACGCGTGCGCGCGCGGAGATGGTGTTGAAATTGCCTATGCTCGGACACTCGACGCCTGGAACACATGTGAGCAATGGGACGAGGGAAGTAGGGATGGACTGACGACATCCGATCTCGAAGAGGTTGTCGTCGCCGATTCTCATGACTTCCTTCCGGCTAGCAGCATGGATTATGAGCTCATAGAAGGACGAGCCCCGTCGCAAGCACAACACACCGGTTCACTATGATTGTGCTCTCCTCGATGATGCAGCCCGAGCCGATGACAATGGGCCCTGCTACGGCAAAGATAGTCGCCTTCGGGTGGACTATGGTGCCTGCACAGTCGTCAGCTCGAGTTCGGCCACAATTGCCAGCGTGCGCACCCGAGCCGATTGTGATATCGCCCTTGAGCTCAACATCCTGACAAACAACCGCCTTGGAGTGGATCGTGAACTTGTCCCGGCTGCGACGGATGGTCAGAACAAAGGCGGGCGTGGGATGGGAGCGCGGGGCACATTGGAGCCATGGACGTTGGCCAACGATGCTGTGAATTACCTTGTGGTCGTCGCCTGCTATTGCCACTGCTGTCGCCGGCGTACGAACGAGCTGCTGCACGGCGGCGGCGGATGGAGGCAATCCAAGGCTGATATATCACACGATCGGCCGCGCGCAAGTCGCGGCGCTGAGAGCCAGGAGAGCCTCGTTGCCGTTGGCGCCGTTATTCCCTCTTCGCTCGATACCCTTTCCTCGCTGCCCTCATCGGCGCCCTCACCCCGCTCTCCCTTCTCTTTTCCTCCCAAATGGCCCCTTCTGTCACTGCTCCTGCCCTCCAGGAAGCCGCACGCAATTCGACAGTCTCTTGGCAGGACGACCTCAAGTCTCTCTTCATCCGCGCCAAGGACCGCTTTCCCGACGTCGTTTGGGAGCTCATCGACGAGGAAAATGACAAGGGGGTAGAAGAGGTTTGGGGCCATAAAGGTCAGTGTCGTTGCTTCTTACACAGCCGGTGCTCGCACCATGGCACCTCACAGTGCGGAGGTCCCCCGCCCTTCCTGCTTGCTGCGATCCACGCAACCGACGAGTCATACCATGTCACTTGTGCTCATCCGGCCACCAGTGTACTGACAACTTCAAATCGTAATTAGCTGTCGTGTACGCTCGTGCACCTCCGAGCTTTCAGCAACGATACTTCTCGTTCAAGCCGCCTCCGCCGACGTCTCCCTTTCCTTACTCTTCCTCACCAACTGGTACTCTTCCTGCTCAGTCTGCTCTCTCCCTCTCTCTGGGCCTGGATGTTTCTGCAGTATCTCGTTCACCATCACCTTTCCGGGGTCCGTCACCTTCGCCGTCCGCCAATACATCCGCCATCCTGCGCCTGCCAATACCCATTAATCCAACGCTGTTTTCGAACGAGCTGGAGTATCTTTACACTGGCAAAGGCTTCGGTGAAGCATTCGAATTTCTCTTCGACTCTTCAGAGACCCGCGAGGAGGGCGACGCGGAAGAAGCGAGAATCGACAAACTACGGAAGGATCTCGTATTCATGTGGCGATCGCGTCTCTATTCAGATATCCGCATAGCGCTTACGGGTAACTTTTCCTCATCGTCGTCCTCAAACCCTCACGAGAACACCGCGGCTATCTTCTCGTCACATAGGTTCATCCTTATTTCTCGCTGCGAATATTTCCATACACAATTGCTCTCGTGGGGCGTGTCTCAGAAAGCAGGAGAAACAATGACTGTGAACCTACCTTCGCCCCCATTTACTCCTGCCTCCCTGCATTTCACTTTGGGCTTCATCTACACCGGGACACTTGCATTCTCGAACCGCACGTTCGACCTGGACACAGCCTTCCATATCATGCGCTCTGCAACATACCTCGCCCTCGACACCTTATATGATGAGATCCAGGCGCGCATTGTCCAGGAGATGATGCACGGACTGTTCCACGCCTTCCTCGAGTTCTCCGAGTACGAGAGCATCACAGGTGGAAAGTGGGGGACTGGCGGGTGTCGCTGCCGGCAATGTGCGCGTCGGGCACCCCGAGTGCTCGAGTTCGCGCTCATGGATGACGTAAAGAATCCTCACCTCGAGCGTGGCGCGCGGCGCGCTCTCGTCGGCCTCTTCGGAGAAGGTTGGTGTACTACTGAGTTCGCGCATCTGCCGCAGAAAACGCGCGACGGTCTACTCAAGGGCCTCGCAAAAAGAACGACTCCGCTTAATATCTTTCCTCTGCTCTACGCCGCGCAGGCCGCAATCACGAAACTCGACAAGATGGTCGACGCCTGGTGTGACATTCCGAAGGATATGGTCTTGAGTGCACGGAGGGTGATGGATGAGGTGTTGTGCTCTCAGGCAGAGCTGTGCTTCGAGCAGCCAGATTGGTTAGATATCATGGAGGCCGATGGCGCGCACTTTGAAGACGCTGAGAGGGTAGAGCTTGTGATGGATTCTGTTCGAAGAGGCATGAATGAGAAGAACGCAGCGATGCTTTACCAGGTGCGTGGACTATCGAGCGCGTTCCGGCATGGCATTTACTTTGTCATCAGACTCTTGTTTCCTCGATCCTCTTGCGCCCTCACCTGGTAGAAGACGACCAGCCTATGCTCTCTGCAACGTCACACATACGCGTGCAAGCCGAGCAGGCCCGCCTGGATATCATCCGATGGTTGCGCAGACGATGGCTAAATGTGAAACAGGAGAATGGGTTTGATGGACTCGAGGGTTGGGCAGCAAAAGAAATCGCACATGGTATACCTTTCAGCACTTTATTCACATAGGCGCGGCGCGCTTACTTATCTTCACAGAGCTCGAGTTGACCTGGGAGGATCTGTACAGCCCTGTACCGCAATCTGCAACGCCACGAAGCGGCGGTGCGACGAGAAGTGGTCTGCGCCCGAGTATTGCCAAGGGGGATGACAGCGAGACTGTTAGCATGCACTCATTGCGTACTGGCGTCATGAGTCGTGGATCAAACAAAGGTGGTACAGAGCATACTAGGCCATCGACAGCATCTGTACGATCTTTAGCACGGAGTACTCACTCGACTCTCACTCGGGCGAGCACAACGGCGTCGCGTCGTACCAATGCCCAGTCAAGTCATCGACCAGATTCCAAGCTGACGCCTGCGCATTCTGTAGGCACGCCGTCTTTGCGTACTGGTGTCACGGAATCGCTCGCGATCAAGCCGCCTCCCTCTCCAACGGCTAGGTCCAGCCTATCTGCTACCCCTCCACGGCGCGCTGTGACGAGTAGCTTATCACCGACTATCAGCGAAAGGACATCATCGCGGATCCGCTCGAGCGCTCCCTCAGTCAAGTCGCAGGCATCGACAGTACGGAAAAGTGCCGCCGGACCTTCGTCGTTGCGTTCACCCTCGTCTCTGTCTCGACCGGCATCGAATCTATCAAGCTCAGCTGCAAGTGATGGGTCCACGGCGTTCGAGACGGCGAGGTCAGATGTGACGCCCAGTAACGCTGCACGTAGTCGTAGAGGCTCCACGGCCTCCTCTGTATCTACGGTCAGTGTGCGCACGAACGGTACATCGACGCCTAGGCAGCCAAGGTCGCGTCCGACTGCGCCTTCGATAACATCCAGAGCTAGTACGGCTACATCAAGGCGGCCACCACCTTCTCCAGTTGACCGCGCTAGATTGAGCCCGTTGTCCAAGAGAACGATGTCAACATCATCAATCCGCTCGACGACATCAACATCGAGTCCATCTGTCTCCCGGAGACCTGTTTCGCGTACAGTATCGGGGTCATCGTCGCAGCACTCAGGTAGTTCAGGCAAGAGACACACCCGTCCGTCTGAACGTGACGACGCTGGAGGCACTGTTAAGGGCAAGAACAGGGCCGTAGCAGTTACCTTACGTGAGAAAAATGGCAGCACCGTGTCTTCAAGTAGTGCAGCAACCGTGAAAGACTCGCTCAAGCGGAAGGGCTCCTCAGACACCATCACAGGCCCCGCGGTCTCTCCGCCGGCGACGAACGGTGTCCCTCGCGGCGCAACACTAGATATAGGGATCCCTTGTATCATTTCATCGAAGAAGGCGCGCTTCCGTGCTTATGCACGTTACATCGGCGAGGTGGAGGGCGAGTTTGGACCGTGGGTGGGAGTCGAGGTGCCGGTCGACGAGAGTTGGCCGGACGAGAAGCTGGATGGCCGACAATGGAACGACGGTACATGGGGCGGAATCCGCTACTTCGACATTGGCATGCCATCTGAATGGGATTACGGCGATGACCGCGCAGCTAGACGGCGGAGGGTGGACTGGATGGGCCACTCCGGCAGGGACCTTAGGAACACTCTGAAAAGAGAGGGAGATCAACTCAGTATCGACCGGACGAAACGGTTACGGAGCGTGTCTCCCGCTATCTCTGATGTCTCCAATTCTGAATCAAGGGGTCTGTTTGTCAGGCCGCAGCAGGTTCTATACGTCGTTGACGCCGTTGGGACCGATTTGTGATGGATTCACATTTAATGTAGCATGCTACCAAAATTTTGAACGGTTCATGGTGCTCCTCAATACCTTATCTCCGCTATACTTGCTGATCCCATGTTGTTTTGTGATGCTTTCTTACATGTCGGTTTTCCACTTATATACCTCACACTCATTTATAATGTCTCCTCGCTCACTGTTACCACCTACCTCTGCCCTGTTCGAATGTCACAATCACCACGCGGGCAAATAACCTGAAGTTTATGCACCCATGCGTTCTGTTTCATTCTACCGGAATCACTCGCAGACGGAGGTGTCAATAGATACCCATGTCCACCTCCTGTACCGTGACGTAATCGCACATCGCATCTTCTACAACCATGGGTCGAACAACACCTTGCCGCATTGCCCTTTGTCAAACTGCTCGTACACACTGGCGGCCTCGTCAAAGCTGACAATCTTCTCGATCAAGCTAGCCTTCTCGCCGATACTCCCAAAGACGTCCTGCCTCTTGAGGAGAATTCCCAAGGCAATGGGAAACATCGCACGCACTGGACAGCGTCCGAAGTCGAACGAAACGTTCTTGTTGTACACTTCGCGTCCCGTGAACGGCATTGGGGGCTCTTGGTGGACACCGACAGAGCTGATCAATCCGAACGGCCGCACGAGGTCATATGCCAGTGTGAGTGCGCTGTTGTTTCCGACAACCTAGCACGCAGGGTTGATCCACGAAACCGATTGATTGGCTGCGATGCATACCTCCAGGACCGCATTGCATCCAGCTCCATTTGTCCAGTCATTGGCAATGCTCTTGCCCTCTTGGATATCTGCGACGACCAGAGGACCTGATCCCCTGTCTTTGGCATCGATCGCAGCGTAGACGGCTTCCATCTTACTTCTCCTCGATTCATTCGGGTCAACAGCGAGTACGCGAAATTCCATGTTATCGTTTGCCTCCAGAGTGGACAGCATGTCCAGGAGGCTAACGGTAGCGCACTGTGCGACCATCTCAGAGCTTGGCATCAAAGAATGATGCGGATACTCACCACTCCGACAGGTCCCAATCCGACAACCGCAATCGTCAAAATCCGGTCTTCGCGCTGGAGCGGCGCAGACACCGCGTCAGAGACAGCGCCATGAGGAACGAACGAACTGAACGGATAAGCCGTCCGGGCAAGGA
Organism: Wolfiporia cocos; assembly: GCA_029448655.1. Taxonomy (NCBI): domain Eukaryota; kingdom Fungi; phylum Basidiomycota; class Agaricomycetes; order Polyporales; family Phaeolaceae; genus Wolfiporia; species Wolfiporia cocos. The sequence continues at coordinate 373,416 of JACCLO010000008.1, read as the reverse complement.
GCGGGGAGATCTTTGGGTGCTGCAGGACTTGTAGCGCTGCAAAGACGCCCGTAGGCAAGATGTCTGCAAGAAGCAGCAGGGAGCTCTCTGCTACATCCGCAATACCCGGCTTTCCTGAGGCAAGGGAGGCGGCAGAAAGTGCGCTGAGACTGAACAGCGTGCCGCCCGCCTTGGGAATACGTGCATATTGTGCTTGGCCTCCGGGCAAGGTCGGGATACCGAACAAGCACGAATGTATACAGCGGCAGGTGAAACCGATCCGACAGAAACTGCGCCACAGGACGATCTATATTCGTCCCATCTCAACCTATGAGCACTTACTGGCATTCTCCACACGACACAGTGAAGGGTGAGACGACCCTGTCGCCTACTCGCAATGTCGAGTAGAGCTCTGGCCTGCCAACGGCGTTGGGGTGGAAGCTGGAGCCAAGGGCCACCACCTCTCCGATCAGTTCGTGCCCGCAAGTGAGGCTGCACGGGTTCAGTACTTGTTGGCACACAAAAGACACGTCGGGCTACTCACTCGCCATCGACATCTTCATGGCCGCGGTAGATATGCAGGTCACTTCCGCACAGACCCGCAAGCTAGGCGGAAGTGTCAGCCAGTGTCGCGCATGTCGCCGCCGTGCAAACCTTGATCTTGACGATCGCATCATCTGGGTCGATGATTCTGCGGTTAAGCCGCTGGATGAGCGAGATTGCGATTGCCGGCGCGAGATCTGCAGGACTCACTGAGGGACCGGCACGGTCTCGACGCGGATATCATATGCGGGCGGGTACCAGCGCACAGCACGCTGGGTGCCTGTTGGAGAGGCCATCAAAGCGTTGCGCAGCAGTGGGGAGATGCAACGCGACACAATGATCTCCCCTGACCGCGGCCTCCGGATGCACGTCGGAAGGCACAAAGGAGCTCCGCAACGCCGATCGCGATCTGCGATAATGGGTAAAGTGCCTCAGCGCACTATTTCATTAGTATGGTACTATCGAACAATCATGTCCCTATGGTTTGATCATGTCCGTACTTTGCTGATGTGGGCAAGCGCGAGGATGCCTACAATAAATAGCAGATTCAGGTGGCGCACGTAGCAGCGCGGCACTGGCACAGCAGTCTGAGAGACGTGGCAGATGAGTCCTATATCGATACGATCCCTGGTATAGACACGACGGTCCTCAACCTACTTCCCATTGGCTCACATGATGATGCATTCTTTCTCTTCCAGTTTGCCAGACGCAATGCCCATCTCCTCGAACGTCTGCGGCCCACGCACCTTTGGTGGCGCCGGCGGTTCGGGCTCTTCTGCCTCGTGGATCGTCCCGTTCGTCCGTTGCCGCTGCGGAGTCGGACGGGTCGCGGGGCTTGCACTTCGGGAGCCGGGGTCGACGAGGCTGTACCGCGGCGCGTTTGCGAATGCTCGCTGGGCGCCGCCCGGCGCCGTTGGTGCTGGCCCGGGGCCCGGGGCGGGATGGACGTGCGGCGTGGACGCGCTCGCAGGGAACTGTGCGGCAGTGGGCGATCCGTGGGGACCGTGCACCTGCGGCGCGGACGCGCTGGGCGGGATCGCGCCTCCGTGTGCATGGTGTGGGTCGGCATATCCAGCTGCTGGGGCGGCCGCTGCTGCGTGAGCGGCGGCGACGCGGCCTGCCGCACCACCCCTGCCTGCAGCGCCGCCGCGACGGGCATCGGAGCGCTGGCGTGCGAGGGTACGCTTGCGAACGATGGTCGTGTCGGCGAGCGTCTCGTGCTGTTCGCGCGAAAGAGCGTTGGGCGACGGCTGCGAGAGGGCCTGGAGACGCTCCGCGGCGTCGTTGTTGCCGTGCTCGGCGGCCTGCAGTGACTGTCAGACGGTGACACGGGGGCATCCGCACGCCACGCACCCTTGTGTACCACTTTGTCGCGACCGCGAGGTCCTTCGGGCCACCCACGCCAACCTCGGCATAGTAGCCCATGGCAAACTCCGCGCTGGGGAGCCCCTTGCGCGCGGCCTTTTCCGCAAACGTCCAGGCGAGATTCTCGTCGCGCTCAAAGGCGCCCTCTGCACCGCACAGGAACCACTTGCTGAGCGCCATGTCGGCCTCGACCTCGCCCTGCTGGCTGGCGAGGGAGTAGTACTGCACGCTCAGGAGGGCATCGAACGGAAAGGGCGGCTGGGCAAACTCGTACGCGTGGCCGAGCTTGTACTGCGCAGGCGCAAAGTTGAGGTACGCGGCACGCTCGAGGTGCTTGCGCGCCTCGAGCTGGGGCGAGGAGCCGTTCGGGACGTACGGCGTAAAGAGGTGGGCGGGGATCTGCACGTGGGAAAACTCGTTGAGGAGGAGGAGGCCGTACACGTACGCGGGCTGGGGGACCTCGACGGTGGCGAGCGTTGCGGCGCGCTGGAGGAGGGGGAGGGCGGCCTCGGGGCTGGGCGGGAGGCCGAGCTGGCCCATGAGGTTGGCCATGCCCATGCGCTGCCTGGCGGGTGAGCGGGCTCGGCCAGGCACGAGGGAGGAGATGACTCACGTAGATGCAGCTCTCGACGGCGCGCTTGACGCCGCGCTCGAAGCACTGGCGGGCGTGCTCGACATCCTTGAAGTTTTCGTAGTCGCGGCCGAGGCGGAACCAGGCGGCGTAGTAGCCGGCCTTGGCGGCTTGCTCGCAGTGGCGGAAGGACGAACGTGGGTCGTGGGGGACGTACTGGGGGTAGGCGCCCGAGGCCTCGCACGTTGCCAGCAGGTAGAGCGCCTCGGCGACGTAGAGGGGCTTGGGGGTCTGCTGCGAGGACGAGATCTGGAGGATGAGGGGCAGGGCGGTGTCGACGAGGCGCTGGAGCTCGGGGTCGTCGATGTGAACGGGGCCGGTCGGGGAGTCGGCGCTGGTCGGATCGGGGTTGGTGAGCTGCTGGGCGCGGTCGACGAGGGCGAGGACGTCGCGGGACCAGGTGACCTTGAAGGCGGGATCAAAGCTGGGCTGCTGCACCGAGGGGAGCTGGGCGAGGAGGCTGGGGATGGTGGGAAGCGGGGCGGTCAGCGATGGCGGTGCAGAGGTGTTCGTCGGCTGCTGGGGAGGCGGTGCGCGGGGGCCGTAGGTGGAGTAGACGGAGGCGGCGCGGGCGGGGTGCTGCCCGTCGGCGATGGACATGTTTTCGAACGAGGCGTTCAGGGAGTCCTGGTGGCGGGGGGCGTAGTGGCCATTTTGCGGGGGCTGCTGCTGGTAGGACATGCGCTGGTGGGCCTGCTGGGCGACGACGGCCCACGGGGACCACTCGGCGCCCTGGGGGGGCGGCAGGGGGCTGTGCCCTCGGCTCTGGGACCGAGGGGGCATGGCGAAGCCGGGGGCGGGGTTGACGGGTGCCGGGGAGCGGCCGCGGTAGTAGGCGTCGTCCATGGCGGGCTGGGAGAGTTGCTCGTCGAGGGTGCGGGCCATCTGCACAGCGGGCGGGTGAGAGGCGATGAGGTGATGGACATGAAACGCACGTTCGCGGGAAGATCTGGCTGGACCTTGTGCGGGCGCGGGGCGACGAGCGGATCGTCGTAGTGCGGCGCCGAGACGATCGTGTCCACGGCCGGGTCAAAGTCGGGCGGCAGGGGCGGCACGATGGGCGGCGGGGACGAGGACGCGTAGTGGGCCAGGTACTCGTCGTACTCCGAGAACGGACGCGGCGGGACGGGCGGGGCAGACATGGCGATCGATGTGAAGCAGCGCACGCGAGTCACGTTTATAGGCCACGTCGGAATGCCCCGACTGCCAGGTTAGGGTTCAGCGACTCCCATCATTGATGCCTGCAATACTCGGCCGAGGCTGCACTGCGCTATATTCGCCGCCCGCGCTGCATCGTCTCTCCTCTGTCCTGCTGCGCCCGTTGCATCCACTGAGCTGTGACAGTGCGCATGGCTACGTAAGGATCGCAGATCGATCGTGCGTTTCATTCCAGCACCCACCAGGGCCAAGGCCACACTCTAGCGGTGTGGACAAGGCTCCTCGCTCATGATCATCCAACGCCTGCCCCACGCCGGGTGCGTGTGCTGCCTCCGCGCCAATGACAGATTCTTAAGCCCCATTGCGCTACGGCTGCCTCACTTCTCTCCCCCGCACACCATAGCTAGCACCGAGCTCTACAATGATCGCAAACACGGTGAGCATTCCCTCCAGCGCTTCCCGTGCACTGACCCCTCCCTCCCCCGAGCGCAAGGTCCTCACCGCTCCCAAGCCAACTCTACATCAGCGCCTCCGCTCCAAGAAGACGTCCACGATAAAGTCCACATCGAGCTCCACCACATCAAGCCCCTGTGCCACAGTGTTCAACATTGGATGCGCCCTGCTCCCCTTGGATGTTGCTCAGCAGCGCCACGACATTAACACAAGATAACACTTACTTGTAATAATCTTGGGGTTGCTGGTTAGGCAAGAGATATAAGCAGTTGTTAAGCAGGATACGTTGAGTGGTTAACTCGTAGTATGAATGCAATGAATAGAACTGGCAATAGCGCTCAGCAAGGCTAGTATATATACATGATAAATAAGACCCCTAACAGTCTTATTAGGTAATACTAATGTCCGTATTCGTATGTACAAGTCCCCAGGTACCTAAGTACTGAGTAATACGTGATAAATACATATGCCGATCAAGGATATAGAAAGGCGGCGTAGGCCGCACGAATGGCGTTTTGCGCTCTTGTCATTACAAAGACGGGGCGTGACCAGAGCCCGGTCCGCTGACGTTTATACGCTGACTGCTTCCGGACAGAATGCCCGATTGGCTAGAACTAGACATGTGACTGATGGTAACTACTAGTGATAAGATAAGACCGTCGTTACGGGAGATAACACGGCCATCATTCGGCACGTATGTGACCATTAACTTATGAACCAGATAAGCTACTTATTGGTCTAGAAAGTCGTAGATAATTCGTAGAATTGCCGGAAAAATAGTAAGAAATATAGGGAAACTAGGAGAATTCTTGTGACATTACCCCCCCTTTAGATTTCAACGACCCCGTTGAGAGTAGAAATGGTGCTAGAGCCCATTGAAGGGCTAGTCTTTACGATTTTTCCACTTTTATCGTCCTGTCGATCCAAAACCTTGTGTACCGCGCGTGGTCGGCTTGTTGAACTGCTCGTTGTAGGGCCCACTTCCATGTAGGTGAGGTCGAATTTCTTTTTCGAACTTCTCCTTTGTCATGGATTCCTGTATTTCGGGCGTGATTGCTACTTCGCAGATGAGCTGCGCAATTCTGTCGCCTTTCTTTACTTGGTACGGGTCTCCAGTGAGGTTCATCAACATGACAAAGACTTCTCCGCGGTAGTCATGGTCTATTACACCTGCAAGGACATCGATGCCCTTTTTTGCAAGTCCAGACCTTGGCGCTATCCGACCGTATGTCCCATATGGAACTTTGATACGAATATCTGTGGGGACCGAAGCGGATTTCCATGAATTAATCAGGATATCCTGGGCGGCATACAGATCGTAGCCGATTGCATTGGTTGTTCCCCTGGTCGGTAGTTTGCCATTGACTCCTACTTCGATTTCTAAATCTTCGTTGAACTCAATGTCGGAATGTACCCATTGCCCTGTAAAGGGGTCGCGCTTGTAATACACTTTCGGTTGTGTTGGGTCGACATCGTCTCGATATTGGGGCCAGTCATCGGGCCAGACACATGTGTCCGAATCCCAATCCGGCGAATTAGGGTCGAAGACGGCTACTGTACTGTCTGCCGTGTTCCGCCGAGTCTAGTTGATCGGCGAAGGGGTTGATTTGGGTCGGTACTAAGGGCTGAATATTTTGCCTTGTACTCGTCCAGTATCTCCCTAGCGTTAGCCAAGTGTTCCTCGATTTCCCATGTGTCTTCCGCCGGTCCGGTGCCTTTCCAATGGATAAGGTATTCCCACCGGCCGCGTCGGTTACGATGGTCAAGAATGGCTTCCACTTCCCATTCTTCCGGGTCTTCCATTTCCGTTGGCTTGTCAGCCGCAGGAAGATGACTCTTTTGACCTTCGATGGTTGATTCCTTGTACATGACCAGTTTTGAAGCGTGGAACACAGGGTGATAAGCCCTATATTGCGCATCCATGTACACCTTGAATGTTACCGGTCCCAATTTTTCCGTGATTTGGAATGGGCCGATGTAGCGAGGGGCTAGACTTCTTTGGGTGTCTTGCCAACTTCGCACGTCCACGAGTACTTTGTCACCCACTTTGAAGGGGACGACTTGCTTCTTTTGGTCATAGTACCAGGACCATCTTTCGGCTGCAATTTTCATTGCCGCCTTAGCTTTTTCCTGTGCAGAGAACCGTGTGTTCGCAATTTCTACTAAGTCTTTGTTCCGACTTGGTTCGAAACTGCTTGGTCCTGCGACAGGGTGACGACCTAATTCTACCAGGAACGGAGATTCCTTGGTAGTTTTGCTGGCTGCATTATTGTACGCGAATTCCGCTGTTGGCAGGAACTCTGACCAGTTATCTTTTTGGTACGTATTGATATAGCACCGTAGGTACTGTTCGAGTATTTGATTTACTCGTTCGGTTTGTCCGTCTGCCTGCGGGTGGTACGCAGTGGTCATCGACCTTTGAATTCCCAGCAGGGTGCACCATTCACCAAATAATTTTGAGGCGAATTGTGTTCCTCTGTCCGATACTATCTGTTTTGGCAACCCGTGTAAGGGGTATACCTTTTGATAGAGTATCGTAGCTAGGTCTTTATTGAGAAGGTATTTTCTATTGGGAAAAACCTTGCTCTTTTGGTCAACCGATCCACTACGGCCATGATCGTGTCATGCATTCCTGATGGGGGTAGCTGAGTAATCAGGTCTATTGTCACCACTTCCCACGGGCTTGACGGCACCAGTAAGGGTTGCAGGGGGCCGTACGGTTTCTGCGGGTGGTTCTTCATACGTTGGCATGTGTCACAAGAAATCCCGGAATAAAGGGGTCCCCTGATGATTTATTCACCTTTATTCCACAGATATTCGCTACAATATATTACTTAGCCGCTCAAGTGGAACCGCACGTGCGTAGGTAGATAATTCCTTCACTATCTTATCTCTACAGGTCACGTGACGTTGGGAGTAGTCACAGCGTAACGTAGTTAGGGGTTACGGTCACAACGCGCGCACAGACCACGCCATTAGGGCAGGTCTTGTGCGGCGGTAGTTACTGATCCTCATGTATATATACTACGCCGTTCTGAGGCTTACACCTCAGAACTACTCTTCTCGACCTTGGGGCAAGTCCCCTGGGAATCTTCTCCTCTCTGGTGTGCGCCTGCCTTAGTGTCGACACACACTCTCTCTCTTTGACTTGACACAGTACGCCTGTGGGACTCACCAAGTGCCTATATTATTGAGATAAGGCGACTTAGAGAGGAGGCAATACCAGCGCAGCAGGATGGTGAGAGTTATTCTACGGCGCAAGCCGAGAATAATAGAACTAGAGTTATAGGGCGTCAAGCCCCTAGTTATATACATGTTTATGGGAAGGTCGCGTGCTACTAATTAGCTGTTGCCTTTCCGGGTTATGTGGCTTTGCCAAGTGGCGAAGCTTATCTTATCTACTGTTTATAGACTCTACATAGAATGGCCGTGGCAAGACCCTAATGGCCGAACCAATCGTATGAGAGGGATTATGTCTTAATTGTTGTGATAACGCGGGCGCAGCCCGGGTATATGGGAAGCCGGTTGCCGGATACCTTGCGGTATAATGGCGATTGGCCGTGCTTCGTTGGATGACCAAGGCGAGGCGCCGAGGTCGTTATGCCATTGGACGGGAAGTACCGTGGCATGTGTTACAGCCCGGTCCGGATGGTTACCGGGGCATGTGTTGGACTTAGCCGTGAGGCGAGGTCCGGTGTTTGGGCAACGCCGTGATGGCAGAAGCCCAGGACTTGGAGAATACCGAGTCCGTGGGAGGCCGAGAAGGCCGTGACCTATAGCGATATAGCCTTGATGCTATTATAGTGCTGTATGGTCGTGTTGCCATTATTATGCGAAGGCGTGGCGCGCCTGAGGTGCCATTGTGATCGAGGATCTTATGGCGGTGGGAAGCCGGGAAGGCCGACCCAATAGTACAAGGCCGCGAGGCACTGTTTGTACGTGTGGACATTATTATGCGAGCGTGCCGCGCTCGGCCTATCATTATGATCTAGGATCTATGACATGGCTGGTCTTGCTCTGACGGGCGAGACCTATGACGTATGCTGTAGTGTTGCTATTGGACGTGGTTGTACCGTAGCGTTACGTAAGCTAGTCATGTGGTTGATAAGCCCAGTTAAGAGCTTGTCGTGGTGGCAATGGGAGTTAACCCGTAGATAACTGGTAGTTAGACGTATAAGTCCCGGATAAATTGCTATAATCATAGGAAAAATGCTGTAAGCCCCAGATAAATCTGTGACATGACTGCTAGCCTGGGTGCCTAAGGAGCGGCCAGTCCTCCTCATCCGCCAGCGGTTCGGTGCGTCCCGACCAGCCCCTGAAACACAAGGGAAGGGCAACGGCAGTACGTCCACAAGAGACGTCCTGTTCTCCTTGGAGGATAGGGATAGGAGGGAGGGTTTCCCCCACTTTGCGGGTAGTCACGTAACCAGTGGGTTTCCGTGTCAGCATGTGTCACATCCGTCTACGTATTTTTGACGTAAACGAACATTCCGGGCCACCAATAGTTGTGGCTTAACAATTTGTATGTTTTGTAACGTCCAAAATGCCCAGCTGACTTGTGATCGTGATGGTACTCGACCACTTGCCATCTGATACCCGCTGGTGTAGCTGGAACGTAGACTTTGCCTCTTCGGAGGAGTAACCCTCCTTCATAGTTCCATTCTGATAGGTCTTTTTTGAATTCACGAGGGCCGGATGAGAGCAGCTCCTTGTAGTCTTTTGTGACCTTGTCGTCTAGCAACGCTTTGCGAATCTCTCGGAGTATCAATTCATCTTCCGATTGTGGGGCAGCATGGGAGGTATCAAGAGCCATTGCCATGTACTCTTGCTCGAACCACTCAGGTTTCAGAAGAACCTGGTCGCGGTTATCGAGATCCACCCCCTCCTCATGGTCTGGCCGCCTGGACAGAGGATCCGCGGTTAGCATTGTTTTGCCAGGTTTGTGCTTCATTTGGAAGTTGAAGCGTGAGAGGTACAGTGCCCAACGGGCTTGTCGTCTCGTCAGTTTTTGCGCTGTTTTGAAATAGGTCAGGTTTAGGTGATCGGACCATATCTCGAATTTTTCAGGGTGTCCCTCTAGGTAGTGTCGCCACTCCTCTAGGGCCCTGATGACAGCCAACATTTCCTTGTCGTAGATCTCGTAGTTCCTTTCCGGGGCACTTAGCGACTTGCTATAGTAGGCCATGGGGTGGAATTTTTTATCCGTAGGATCTAACTGAGATAATACTGCTCCGGTAGCGAAGTCTGACGCATCTGTTTCTACGCGGAAAGGCTGATCGTGCAACGGGATTCGAAGCACGGGCGCTTTGGTAAATGCTTCCTTTAGGGTTTGGAAAGCATTTTCCTGCTCGGCGCCCCAATGCCAAGCTTCTGACTTTTTGGTCAGCATGGTGAGTGGTTTGGCTATTTTTGAGAAGCCTTCTATGAATCGCCTGTAGAAATTGGCAAATCCAAGGAAAGCTTGAACCTCTTTGACCTTAGTAGGTCTAGGCCAGTCCTGAACTCCGGCGTACTTCTTTGGATCCATCATGATGTTCCCATCGGAAATGATCATTCCTAGGTATTCGATGGATGACTGTTCAAAGAAGCACTTTTCGGGCTTCGCGTATAAGTCCGAGTCCTTCAGGGTTTGGAGAACCCCTTTGGTAAGTCCCCGATGTTCCTCCATATCATTCCCGAAAATCAAGATGTCGTCTAAGTAGACAACCACCTTGCCGGTTCGAATGAACGGTGCGAGGATAGAGTTCATCATCGCTTGGAACGTTGCGGGGGCATTGCAGAAACCGAAATACATTACCGTTGCCTCGTATAGTCCACGGTGTGTGATAAACGCCGTCTTCCATTCATCACCTTCCTTGATGCGGACATTATTATATCCCCATCTAAGGTCGATTTTGGTGAAGATGGTCGCATGGGACAATTGATCGATAAGGTCATCGATCCGAGGTATCGGATAACGATTTTTCACGGTTATTTCGTTTAGCCTCCTGTAATCGACAACCATCCGCAGTCCTCCGTCCTTTTTGTGGACGAAGAAGACTGGGGATGCCATTGGACTTTCGGACGGTCAGATGTAACCCTTCCGTAGTTCGGTGTTTATCCACTCATCCAAGCTATTACACTCTTGGGGAGACATTTTGTATGGTTTTACCGGGGGAGGAAGCTGCGCATCTGGTTCAAGCACTATGGTGTGATCCCAGGGCTTCCGTTCTGGCATCCTCTCTGACGCCTTTTGTGAGAACACCGTTGGCCCATACTCTTGGTATTGTTCGGGCACTAACGATCGCCATTTTTCAATGTCAATCGGTGGTGTGTTTTCCTCACGGTCGTCTGCTTCGTCGAGGTCTTTGTCAAGTACCTCGGCTACCAACTGTGTCAGCAGGTTCATTTCCTCGTCGTCAAGGGTTGCCACCCAAGCGATCAAAGGATTTCCGGGGTCCTCCTCTCCTAATATGTCCACGGGAGTGTCCCAAATCGAGTTTACCTCGATGATTTCCTTTTCTGGGAGTTCAACTGCTTCCTCCTCAGAAGGGCGGTTACCCTTTTTTCTGGCGTAGGGTTGGTCGTGTGTACAGCGTGCATATTCCATTTCTCCTTTCCTCCAATCAAAGGTCAGATTGTGGAGACGTAACCAGTCATAGCCAAGGATTAGGTCTGGTTCTAGGTGCATGACCATCAGACCTATTTTTTCCTTGTGTGTGCCATGTTGCATGAATGCTTTTACTGATTGCGTTAAGCGGCCGGCGACGTTTTCTGTTCCGTCTGCGTTTGTAACCGTAATGGGAAACGCTAATTTGTCGGTGACCAGCTTATGTTTATCGACCAATCGTTGTGATATGACCGATATGGTTGCGCCGCTGTCGATTAAAGCCAGAGCCTGCACTTTTTGCCCATATACCCAGAGTGTTACTTCGACACAGAAAGATCGAGCGAAGTCGCGCGCATCGTTGCCAAAAATATGATACATTGACTCGAATACACTCTTTACAGCGGGTACGGGACTAAAATTACACGGGAGCACAAGTGGGCAGGTCATCACATGTGCTCGGTGGGAAAACCCGAGGCAGAGCTTCTGTAGATGCCCAGGGTGTTTGCGGAGTCGGCTATCCGCTTGCGAAGCCAGGGCAGATGTGTCCTGATGGAGTCGCCCGACGGTGTAGGCGCAGTCAAAGTCAAACCAGTTGACTGGGTCTGGACGGAGCTGGTGCTTTCTGCCGATCGCACCGTGCTCCCGCTTTGCTCCTCATCGCTGATGCGCGTAGTGGGGGCCAGAGGAACCACCTCTGGTTGCTTCGGAACGTTTGTCCGGATGGTCCCTACGGTGGCTTGGGGGGACTCATCTTCGTCATCAGTCACCAGTTCCTGGGTGCTGACAATTCGGACTTTGTACTTCTTTTTCGGGTCCAGTTTCTTCTGGCCCGACTGTTGCGTTCCGCTCGACGAGCCTGTCGGCTTCGTCGTTCCGCTTCCACTACTGGCCGGCTTGGCTTCCTTCGGCTTGTTCTTAGGGTTCTCAGGACAGTCGCCCCATTTGTGTTGTCCAGGGTGCTTGCGACAGTCCTTCCCGTAAGAGCCGGTTTCCTTTGCCTTGCCTTTGCCTTTGTCATCAGCCTTGGCAGGCTTCGACGCAGCTTTTTCGGCGGCCTTGCCAGACCCCGACGACTCCTTCTTCTTTTCTTCCTCAAAGATCTTGCCTTTGAGCTTATCCGGGTATTGCCTCTTGTAGAGGTCAATGGCCATATCGAGGTAAACCTCCCAGTCGGTCGGCATTGTGAAGCCAGGCACCGATTCCAGGGTAGCGAGGGTCTCTCGTACCTTTTCCGGGAGGATCCGTTTGATGTGACTGAACAATGTCTTGTTGTCAGTCTCGGCCAGGCGAGCCAGGGTCCTGAGCTTCTGTGCCCAAGAGAAGAAGTCCGATTGGAGCTTCTTTTTCCCTTCGTCTCCGAAGTACATTTCAATCTCCTTTTCGGCAATTTCCTTGTCCGTCTTCTTGCCGTACACCTTCTCGATTGTTTCCGAGAACGTTTTCCATGTGTGCCCCGAGGTTTGTCCGGCGGCGATTTTGTCCACTACCGGCGACATGTATTGGTAGGCCTCGCCCGTAAGCCGTAGCAGGGCTTGGCGGACCTTGTCTTCCTCGAGGGTCACCTTGGCGTCCGTGAAATACATGCCCATTTTTTGGATCCACTCTTTCGATAAGATAGAATCCTTAGGGCCCGAGAATTTGGGCGGCTGAGTCGGTTTGGTCTGTTGGAAGTTGACCGTTGTGGCAGCTGCTGGCGCGGCTGCTGGTGCGTTTTTTAGAGCGGTTAACTCCGCTTCGAGTTGGTCAATTCTATTAATTAGTGCCGTGACCTGGGCACCGCTGGGTCCCGCGGTTGACACTGCTGGAGACTTTTGCAGTGTAGTGATGTCTTTTTCTATGCGAGCAAATCGATTTTCGGTTAGGGTATCCAATTGTTGCCGCAAACTCTCTGCTTCCTCTAGTGCTTCGATTCTGTTTTGAAGCACCTGGTTGTGGCTCCGAATTTGGTTGGTCTTATTCCAGAACATTTCCATGTTCGTATCCACCCGGCTTTTGTAAGCGGCGAGGTTGCTGTAGAGGTGGTTCTTGGCTTGGTACAGCGCCTCCCTGAAAGCTTCCTTTCCCACCTGCAGAACTTCGTCTGAGGCGGCCACTTCCAGAGTGCGCTGCAACCTTCCCAACAATTCGTTCTCGCTCCTTTCTGGCTGCGCAACTATTTCCAAAGTCCCCCTTTCGTAGGAAGGGAGGAGGTCAGGGAGCGACCCAAATAGGGGCTCCGTGTTGACTGGTTCCTCCGGTCGTGGAGTCTCGCTGCCTTCGGGGGTGACGACTGCGCAGCGTGCGGGTGTTTCCGGGTTGAAGAGCCTGGCGGCTCTCGTGTGCGGCGATGCTTCTTCCTCCGAGTACCAATGGACGTCACCGTACAGGACTATGAGGTCCGACAAGGGGATGGCGGTGCAATAGTTGTCCCACCTCCACCACGATATGTGGTTCCTGGTCGAATCTTCCCCGTAGTACTTGATATACGCCGTATGGTTCACATTTAGGAATGGGCGCACATGCGCCGGAATTGAGTTGAAGGAGGTTACACTCCCCCTAACTCTGATGCCGAATACGACTCGCAGGTAGTCCATCAAGCAGGTTTGCTCTCCGGGCCATGCGTGCTTGCCGACGGCGGGGCGGTAGGCCGTAGCCACCTTGTGGGTGTTGTACATGGCACCTTGGATGATTGTGTATGACACCATTGCTGGACAGTATTCGTCAGCTTGAGTTATTCTCTTCCTTAAACGATAATTCAAGAAAAAAGGTGCCTTTTCAGGGCTTAAATGCCTTTTCAGGACTTTTTTTTCGCAATCAATGCCATGCATCAAAAGAAATATGCTTTTTCAGGACTTTCTATCTACTACAGCTGTGGTTTTCCAAGGTCGAAGTTGAGACCGCTATGTACTAAATGTGTCTTTAAGTACGTAACGTGCTGTTTCACGTCTAGATCTCTGTCACAAGAATTCTCCTAGTTTCCCTATATTTCTTACTATTTTTCCGGCAATCCTACGAATTATCTACGACTTTCTAGACCAATAACTAGCTTATCCGGTTCATAAGTTAACAGTTACATACGTGCCGAATGATGGCCGCGTTATCTCCCGTAGCAACGGTCTTATCTTATCGCTAGTAGTTACCATCAGTCACATGTCTAGTTTCCCCCCAATCGGACATTCTGTCCGGAAGCAGTCAGCATATAAACGTCAGCGGACCGGGCTTTGGTCACGCCCCGTCTTTGTAATGACGAGAGCGCAAAACGCCATTCGTGCGGCCTACGCCACCGTTCTATATCCCGGTTTTGATTGGAATATGTATTTATCATATATTACTAAGTACTTAGGTATCTGGGGACTTGTACATACGAATACGGACATTAGTATTACCTAATGAGACTGTTAGGGGTCTTATTTATCATGTATACATACTAGACTTGCTGAGCGCTATTGCCTCAGTTCTATTCATTGCATTCATACTATCGAGTAACACTCGTGTCGTATCCTGCTTAACAGCTACTACTCTTCGCCTAACCAGCAAAACCTCAAGAATAACTAGTAAGTTGTTATCTTGTGTTAATCTTTAAAAACGTGCTCCACCCTCCTGAGATATTTTTCGAGGCGGCGGAGATCTTCGTTCTTCATGGAGTCCTGATGGACCCTTTGCTCCAGGTGTGTGGAGAGATCGTCGAAATCGGTGACGAGCGTGGTGAATTTTGCTATGATAGGGGCCGTGGTGGTGGCGTCGGGGACTTTCCATAGCCGGAAGAGGTTTTTGTGGGTGGCATTCATCTGTTTGTCGATGTTCAAGAACCAATCCCACTTTTTCTCCGTGCAGTGGACGTCTTTGGGGTTCGCAAGACCCCGTTTCTCGACCCACTCGGCCGGCATCCTAAGCTCCTCCTGACACAATACTGTCATAACGTACTTATTAAGGTCTTGACCGTCCTCTGGGTGTTGCTTAAGTCGTAAGGTCACCAGTCTTAGACAAAGAAGAGGAGTAGTGTTGCGGTCGCAGACTAGCACACATGAGGGAGTATAGAGGGACTAAGCCCAACGTCGAGAATAACAAGTCTGAGGTGTAACCCTCAGACAGTGCAGCCTTATATACATGAGGAGCGTCGCATCACGGAACTATGTGGCTACCCTAAAGTAGGTCCGTGCGTAACTACGAGGCGGCGCTAGTATCTAATAAGAATCACATGCATGGCTTACTAACGTAGTGTCACAGATTCTGGGCCATCGCCTAGGATCTGCCCTCTCCGTGGGTCGAACGCGTAGACTGTCACGGTTATACCCTGGGGGGGTACCTGACTCCACTCACGTTAGCTGTATGGGCGGCGCTAGGCGTACGCCGCTCCGCTACACTAACGCTTTGTCTCACGTTAGTTCTCGAGCATATAGATCACCTGACTGCATCGGTTAGCGCTGTAGGGTAGCGCGCGCCTCCTCATACGGTCACTCATGGTCACATAGTTACATGTAGCGTTACTTGTCATGTGCCCTGTAGATAAGGCGCACGGACCATTACTTTAGGGCTGGGCTCGTAGTTACTACGCGCACACATGTATATATACGACAAGATGGCGGCCTTACAGCCCCATCTTTAGGATTCTCGTCAATGAGCGTAAAGCTCCTTTCTTACAATCTGTTTGTGTTGCTGCTGGCCCGGGGCCTCATCTTGTCTGCCTAGTCTGAAGGTCGGCGACTGCGACGGCTGCGGGGCCTTAGGTGGCTGAGCACCCTCGGGATGGACTTATGAGTTCACCTAGGGTTGGCCGTATGAGTTCGTCGTGGCCGCTGGCTCACGTCTACACAGGCTTGTGAGGGTTCCCCTGAGTCCAGGGTCGCACAGACAGGTAAGTCTGTGACATAGACTGGTGCGTTCAAGGTCACGTGGCTTATAGATTAGATACAGATTGTCGTAGATAGTAGGGTTACGGCCCGTCCTCCCCGCCAGTACGCTCACGTGTTAGGTAGATGGCGTTTGTATGGCGTGCTATTGCGTAGTGGTGCACGGCCCCCTTTAGGGTGGGTCAACCCCCAGTAGTTACGCGGTCTCTATGACACAGATGGCTCTGTGGGACTCACCAAGCCAGTATCCTGCGATGAACTAGGCGACTTAGGTGAGGAAGAGGTTATCAGACGACGCAGGAGGTAGGAGGTTCTTCTACGGCGTACGCCGAGAAGAATAGAACTGAAGTTATAGAGCGCTTGGCTCCTACTTAAATACATGTGTGATGGGAGGGCACGTGCTACTAGCTAGTACTGCCTTACCGGGTTATGTGGCTTTGCCAAGTGGCAAAGCTTATCTTATCTACTGTTCATGGACTCTACATAGAATGGCCGTGGCTGGCCCTAATGGCCGAACCAATCGTATGAGAGGGATTATGTCTTTATTGTTGTGATAACGCGGGCGCAGCCCGGGTATAGGGGAAGCCGGTTGCCGGATACCGTGAGGTATAATGGCGATTGGCCGGTCTTCGTTGGATGACCAAGGCGAGGCGCCGAGGTCGTTATGCCATTGGACGGGAAGTACCGTGGCATGTGATATGTGCCGGGCCGTAAGGTAACCGGGACATGTGTTGGTCTTAGCCGTGAGGCGAGGACCGGTGTTTGGGCAACGCCGTGATGGCAGAAGCCCGGGACTTGGAGAACACCGAGTCCGTGGGATGGCCGGGAAGGCCGTGACCTATAGCGATATAGCCTTGATGCTATTATAGTGCTGTATGGTCGTGTTGCCATTATTATGCGAAGGCGTGGCGCGCCTGAGGTGCCATTGTGATCGAGGATCTTATGGCGGTGGGAAGCCGTGAAGGCCGACCCAATAGTACAAGGCCGCGAGGCACTGTTTGTACATGTGGACATTATTATGCGAGCGTGCCGCGCTCGGCCTATCATTATGATCTAGGATCTATGACGTGGCTGGTCTTGCTCTGACGGGCGAGACCTGTATGACGTAGCTGTAGTGTTGCTATTGGACGTGGTTGTACCGTAGTGTTACGTAAGCTGGTCATGTGGTTGATAAGCCCAGTTAAGAGCTTGTCGTGGTGGCAATGGGAGTTAACCCGTAGATAACTGGTAGTTAGACGTATAAATCCCAGGTAAATTGCTATAATCATAGGAAAAATGCTGTAAGCCCCAGATAAATCTGTGACACTCTACCTGTATATATAGTACGTCGAGCTGGGGCTTACTCCCCAGTTCTGTCAATCTCGTTATTGGGGGTGCTTCCCCTCTTACTGCTACCACTAGGCATGCTCCCCTTGAATTCCCTGTCACCACACCTCGCCGACATTTGAGACGGCGTTGTACCTCGGCCTTCTGTTGGAGGGGGGGCTGAGAGATAGGGTGTATAGAGAGAGAGTAGAGGGTTAAAGGCACGTCTATGTCAGTTTGTGACATATTGACAGAACTACTTTACCTCCCGGGCGTTGGCCCCTGAGGGTTTCCCACTCTTTAGGTCTGACGTTGGGGCGGGACAGCCTTGGACACAAGCGTCCTCGGTCGGCAGTCGTATGCCAGTCCCCATACAACCACGTCGCCATGACGACCTACTGAGGAGTGGAAAGGAAAGTCCGTCCTTGCTGTTGAGCGATAGAAGGAGCCTAGTACGTAAGTCACAACGTACCTCCGGACGGCCAGGAAGCGCGACATTGCGTGATCATCGCGGGTATGCGAAGGGCGCGTGCGCCTAACCCCGCTGCGACATGATCTATTCAAGATTGCCTACAGCGCGACTACCACCAAGCGAGACCGTTAGCAGAAGACCCTGAAGACGAACCGACCCCTGTAAGCCCCACCACTGCCCCTCACTAACCTCGCCCCCACTCTGAGGCTCCCACATGCCGGGATGCGACGAGCAAGGGTAACACGCGAAGGGATAGAGCCAGCAGCAAGGCGTTAACAAGGCAATCAGGAGGGTTGTGAGTCCTTCATCGGGACGATGAAAGCTAACGAGGGGGTAATGTCACAGATTCTGGGCCATCGCCTAGGATCTGCCCTCTCCGTGGGTCGAACACGTAGACTGGTGCATTCAAGGTCACGTGGCCTATAGATTAGATACAGATTGTCGTAGATAGCAGGGTTACGGCCCATCCTCCCCGCCGGTCCGCTCACGTGTTAGGTAGATGACGTTTGTATTGCGTGCTATTGCGTAGCGGTGCACGGCCCCCTTTAGGGTGGGTCAACCCCCAGTAGTTACGCGGTCTCTACCTGTATATATAGTACGTCGAGCTGGGGCTTACTCCCCAGTTCTGTCAATCTCGTTATTGGGGGCGCTTCCCCTCTTACTGCTACCACTAGGCGTGCTCCCCTTGAAGTCCTCGTCACCACACCTCGCCGACACTTGAGACGGCGTTGTACCTCGGCCTTTCACGCGGGCTAGGGCTGAGAGATAGGGTGTATAGAGAGAGAGTAGAGGGTTAAAGGCACGTCTATGTCAGTTTGTGACAAATTCATAAAGGACGTATATCGTAGATTAGGCATACAGGGAAATCCGAGTACCGCGTTCCACCCACAGACAGACGGGCAAATGGAACATATGAACCAGGAACTCGAGGTCTACCTTAGATTATTTATTAATGATACTTATACGAACTGGCCGGACTTACTCCCGCTGGCAAGCTTTGCGTACAAAACACACGTACACAGTAGCACGGGATACAGTCCCTTTTACCTTACACACGGATACCACCCCTTCACAGGTGTAGAGGCGCCGGAACAAGAAGAGGGGGTAGCACAGGATTGGGTCGAACACATGCACACAATATCCAAACTCGCTTCACAGAACCTGGAGAAAGCTAAACTACGCATGTAAGAGTACTACGATAGGAAACGGGCATCGCCACTATCGTACTCTGAAGGCGACTTGGTTTGGGTAGACGGCCGCAACATAAACATGGGCCACCCAACCAAGAAGCTTGACTCCAAGCGATTTGGACCATACAAGGTCACCAAGAAGGTCGGGCATGGAGCATACGAACTAGACCTCCCCACAGACATGCGCGGGATATACCCAGTTTTCAACGAGGTCTTACTCCTACCATACACACCGCCCGCCTTCCCCAATCAGGACCATAGTAAAGTGACGGAAGGCAATGACACTCGCAGGCCTCTCAGGATCCTCGAATCCAGGGAAGACCGAGGGCGAGTCGAGCTAGAAGTCGAGTGGTCCGATGGGACTAAAACATGGGAACGAAAACGTGGATTGAACCATTACCAAGAGCTAGTTACAAAGTTCTTCGAAGCCAGACCATCCGCCCCAGGTAACCAGTGGAAAAATCGAAACACTGGCTGGGACCACTCTGAAACCAAATGGGACCCAGAGTGGGAGGACTTTGAACGAAAAGCTCAGGAAATGGGACTTAGGCAGAACCCGAAGGAGTTCATCATATACGACGATATAGACACCACACTCCTTGTCAAAGGAAGAATACCATTCTACGCCTACGAAAAGAAGCTCGTCGCTCACAACTTCTGGTTCTGCGATCCACAAACACGGGTCATGCAATACGGGATACGAGTTGGAGAACCAATAGAATCCACTATACCTGAATCAATAGGGTACTGGATCTATCCGGTTTTGAACACACTCCAACTGGCGAACCCATACATATGCAAAAAGACCGTAGACCACCCGTGCCATGTTGACCAAACTATGTACAAAGTGATTGCTGGGCGTGGGGACACGCAGCTAGAAGAGGGGGTACTGTCACAAGGCGATTTTCTCCAACAAGATATCTACTAGTGACGACTCTTATCTTATCTAAGCGCCCG
This sequence comes from Wolfiporia cocos, assembly GCA_029448655.1. Classification (NCBI taxonomy): domain Eukaryota; kingdom Fungi; phylum Basidiomycota; class Agaricomycetes; order Polyporales; family Phaeolaceae; genus Wolfiporia; species Wolfiporia cocos. Next base: position 353,945 of record JACCLO010000008.1, on the reverse strand, counting down.
CCTATACATCACGTGCAAGGACCCCGAACACCCCACACGTGCCTACACAGACCCCGGACACCCTTAATGTGGCTCTACACCTACGATAGGGTTTACCATACTCTAAACGGTCTATCAGCTTACATAATACTGTATAGTAGCCAAACATGTACAAACAGCCTACGAACATATATACCAGCCAGACGAGCAGGGAGCACTCCAGACTCGTCTTGGCCTTTGTTGCCTTGAGTAGCCTCAGACTAGGAATACGCCTTTGAGCGAGTAATATTCCCCTGAGTAGTTGCTTGAGATAGCGCTTGTGTCAACAATAGACCATGTGCGCCGGTAATGGCCGCACCAGTAAGAACGTTTGTTTGGACCGTAGGTCCATGTTGTGGAAGTGGCTGTAGCTACGTGTCACAAACTGACATAGACGTGCCTTTAACCCTCTACTCTCTCTCTATACACCCTATCTCTCAGCCCCCCCTCCAACAAAAGGCCGAGGTACAACGCCGTCTCAAATGTCGGCGAGGTGTGGTGACGAGGATTTCAAGGGGAGCACGCCTAGTGGTAGCAGTATGAGGGGAAGCGCCCCCAATAACGAGATTGACAGAACTGGGGAGTAAGCCCCAGCTCGACGTACTATATATACAGGTAGAGACCGCGTAACTACTGGGGGTTGACCCACCCTAAAGGGGGCCGTGCACCACTACGCAATAGCACGCCATACAAACACCATCTACCTAACACGTGAGCGGACCGGCGGGGAGGACGGGCCGTAACCCTACTATCTACGACAATCTGTATCTAATCTATAGGCCACGTGACCTTGAATGCACCAGTCTACGCGTTCGACCCACGGAGAGGGCAGATCCTAGGCGATGGCCCAGAATCTGTGACAGAATTCTGATACAGATTGTGGTCCTCTGTCGCTAAATATTTTCTTTGGTAGTCCGTGTTGTGCATATACTTTATCTACAAATATGTGGCCCATCCTTCGGCCCATAGTTTAGTTGTTGTTGGTACAGCTATATAGTCCTTCGACTTCATATCTACTACTACAATTATTGCGTCGCAACCCTTGGAAGTGGGGAGTCCCGTGATCATATCGACGGAAATGTTCTCCCAGTTGTGTGCTGGAGTCGGGTTTGGGTTGAGTGGAGCCGCGCGTTTGGATCGGTCCGGCTTAGCGGCCTGGCACTTGATACAAGCTTTGACGTACTGGCGGATGTCTGAACGCATCTTGGGCCACCAGTAGTGTCTGTGTATAGCTGTGTACGTGTTTTCGGTGCCAGGGTGTCCTGCTGAGACGGTGTCGTGGAACGAAGAAATGATTTTTCCGATTAATTCTTCATCCCGAGGGATAATTAACCTCCCCCTCCTATATCGCAGACTGTCCTCGGTCGTTTCCCCTACTTCTACTCTGACACAGACTTGCCTCTGATGTCACACCCAACCGCAGGGTCTTGTCTCTAAGGGACCTAACGTCGTCTATAAGGGCGGCCGCAACACTAAGGGGGGCGGCTACCAGACTAGCAGGTATAAGACGGAGGAGACGTCGCGCAGGCAGACAAGGAGAGAGCATGAAAGAGGGCACACGTGCCCAACTGACATTAATAGGTCTGAGGTTGTAAGACCTCAGATGCTACTACTTATACATGACGGAACGTCTACGCTATGACTGAGGGGCATACCCTAAAGTGGGCTGGTCTGTGCGCAATGTAAGTATGGTGTCATGTGAAGGGCTGACTAAGTAAGGGGGCGGTGCCAAGGCGCCACTACTATCTATCAGTAAGTAATCTAATCTATCTACCGGTCACGTGCCGTCAGGCAGGGGAGGGCGTTGTGACGAAGGGGTTAACGAACGAGCAAGGGGAGGTGTAGAGACGTGGGATCGAGCCTAGGGGCCCCCACATATGTCAGCAGAGGAAACTGCGACATACTCCTTCCTTTCCATCGTAGAGAGCGGCTTCCGCTTTGACCCTCTCTTTTACTTCGTCGTGGGTGATACCCTTGACTACAGTATAGAATGAGGATCGCAGCCTTTCTGCGCTATCTTGGACGAAGAGGTGTGGCTTCAGGACGACTTGCCCTTTGAGGTGATCCTTGTCGTTTCCGTGATCACTTCTTCGGGAAAGCCCATCGGCCCTTCCATTGGTCTTCCAAGGGATGTGCACGAGTTGTAGGTCATACTCGGCAAGTTCCGTCATCCACCGGGCTTGTCGCGGATTAATTTTCTGTGGGGTCTTAAAATACTCTAGGTTTTTTATGGTCCGTTAGTACTTCTACAGGGTGTTTGCCACCCATTACAAAATGCCGCCATTCATCAAGTGCGCGCATGATGGCGAGGAGTTCTCTGTCATAGATTTCGTAGTTCCTTTCTGCTGGTAGCATCATCTTACTCTGGTAGGCGATGGGTTTCCAGACGCCATCCTGTTTCTGCATGAGACAGGCTCCGGTTGCGAAGTCCGATGAATCTGCCTCGATGCGGAAAGGGTCGTCGTCGTTTGGTATCCCTAACACGGTTGCTTCGATAAATATTTTCTTTAACTTATCGAAACACTCTTGTTCCGCCGTACCCCACTGCCAAGGCATGTCCTTGGTTAGGTTTATCAGTGGGCGTGCTACCGTGGAAAACTTAGGTATAAATCTCCGGTAGAAGTTTGCGAATCCAATGAAGGACTGCACTTCTTCCTTGTTCCGAGGTGCGGGCCATTCAGCCACTGCCGCCACCTTCGCGGGATCCATACGGATTTCCCCGTGAGAGATTATATGTCCTAAGTATTCTACTTCCGACTTCATAAACTCGCATTTCTCTGGTTTACAGGTTAGCTTATTTTGACGGAGAACAAGCAGAACCTTGCGCAGGATCTCTTTGTGTTCTGCCTCGGTCTCCGTGAAAACAAGTATGTTGTCTAAGTATACAATGACTTTTCCAGTCATTATCAGGTCTCGGAAGATGTCATTCATCAAGGTCTGGAACGTGCCCGGTGCGTTGCACATTCCGAAGAACATCACTAAGGGTTCGTATAGTCCCCTATTAGTGATGAAGGCGGCTTTTTCTTCGTCGCCTTCCTTGATTCTGACGTTCGTGTATCCCCAACGAATGTCCAATTTAGAAAAGTACTTAGCTCGTTTTAACTTGTTGAGCAGCTCCGTGATCAAGGGGAGCGGGTACCGGTTCTTCTTGGTCATCTGGTTCAACTTCCGATAGTTTTGAATGGGTCTCAGTTTCCCATCTTTCTTCTTGATGAAGAAGAATGGTGCCCCCCATGGTGACTTGGATGGTCGTATGCGTCCAGTCCGTAGCTGTTCTTCTAGGAAGTCGTCTAACACCTCTTGTTCTCGGGGCGATAGGGCATAGATCTTGCCGGCGTAGGGTTCGGAGTTCAGTAGGAGTTCTATGGCATGGTCCCATGGTCGCCTTTCGGGGAGTTGGTCGAATTCCGTTTCCTTGAACACGTCTTCGAATTTGTGTAAGTACTCTGGGACCACCTCCTCGAAGGTTTTGGCTTCCGTGGTTTTGCCGGTGGCAATGGCGATTTCGGTTGCCTTCGTTGCGCGGACTTGCTCAGCGATGTCGGCCCGGCACTCTTCCCTATTCCGTATCCAAGCGTCAGCGAAGATGTAATAAATATGGTCACCATCCTCGATCTGCTCGTGTTTGCAGTCCCAGGTGAAGGTGATTCGGCGTTTCTTCCAGTCGATGGTGGGATTATGGTCCTCCAACCAATCAAAGCCGAGGAATATGTCTGCCGAGCTCAGCTCGGTGACGTGGAACTTGCGCATTTCCAAATGCGTGTCAATCTGCATCTGGAGTTCGACATAGTGCGTCATTTTGCTGTCACGGTAACCACCGTGCCACCCGCCCCAGCGGGGAACCCCTATATCCGCCTAATCCTAACGCCTAAAGCCCCCCATCCTCCTCAGGCGGAGAACAAGTGACACAGACTAGACTGTGGGACTCACACTATAACCTTATAGGTGACTTGAAGGAGTTGCTGAAGGTTGGTGAGGAGACTAGTGGGCGCAAGCAGAGATGTTATGTAACTGTGCGAATGCAGAGAACAAATCTAAGGCTTATCCGCAGTGATAGCCCTACTTATATACATGCTTTGTTTGGTTACCGGTAAGGGAGCCAAACATGAAGGTGGTCTGTGCGCAGACGTAACTAATATGGTCAAGTCGTAAACTACAGTAGACCATGTGCGCCGGTAATGGCCGCACCAGTAAGAGCGTTTGTTTGGACCGTAGGTCCATGTTGTGGAAGTGGCTGTAGCTACGTTAGTAAGCCATGCATGTGATTCTTATATTCCGGTATCGGGATATGAGTAATCGTAAGGTCATTGGCATGTGATAACGAGCGGGCCGCTTATCCAATTGTACTGACACAGCCCGGTATCGGGATATGAGTAAGGCGCGTGACACCGGAGGTTAGTCCGCTGAGTCATTGACGCGCACAAGCGTGTTATGTACGTGTTGTTATGACAAGTGGACGTATACCGCGTTGTGTACGTGTTGTTTGGTTGCGTGTACGTGTAGACGGGCGCTTAGCAGCGTAAATGTCTACAAGGTCGTAGAAATACCAGATAAATAGGTAAAAATACGGGAAAAATAGTGGCATGTCCCAAATCTGTGACAACAAGAAGGCACTCCTGTTGAGGAGCCCTGCCATATTGCACAGACTAGCAGGTAAAGGAATAAGGGAGAAGATGGATGCAATGAATAGACGCCCCCCCACGCAACGAGTGGTAACACTCGCATTGTGATACTAGTACGCTCGGACGAGGAAGCAGACGGTATGGAAGAGGTTGCCAGGGAACGCGCCCCCAACGACGAGAAGCTAAGTTCTGAGGAGTACCTCAGAACGCTACCTAGTATATATACATGTGGACGCAGACTCCTATAGCTACAAGACCTGCCCTAATGGCATGGTCTGTGCACACTGTGACTACGCTGCACATGACTAAGTAACGACTGTGACTCCAGTGACGTACCACGTGACCTATGTAAGAGATAAGATATGATGAAGACTTATCTACTTTCCCATGCACGTGCAGTCCCGGGCGGCCAGGTATAACGTAGCAAATATCTGGAGAATAAAGGTAAATAAATCATCAGGGAACCCCTTTATTTCGGGATTTCTTGTGACATTTGCCCGCAGCGTTGGTACTACCGTCAGCGTTGTACAGTTTGACGGGTCGGTCTAGTGGGAGTTGCTCGAGTTTGTGTTCCTCCACGTAGGCACGACTGATGACCGATCCCATTGAACCGGAGTCTATCAGTGCCTTTGTGAAGAGGGCGCGTCCGTCAGGGCGGTGGAGGGTGATCGGTACTTCGATCTGCCTTCCCCGTTTTCCCGTCTGGATTACCACTACATTCCCTCTGAATTTCTCACCAGTAGAGCCGAACCCCTGTGTTCCGCGTCTGGTTTCCCTAATGCTTTTTACTATGCGCGTGTCTGGTGTCATGTTGCATTCGAGTATGAACTGGGCGATTCTGTCCCCATACTCGACCTGATAATCTGTTCCAGTTTGATTATTCAGTATGACTTTTAGCCAGCCGGTGTCGTCGACTACCCCGGCCTCCACGTCGACTCCCTTCAGGGCGAGTCTGGATCGTGGAGCTATGCGGCCGTATACACCGGGTGGCATTCGGATCATTATGCCTGTATCCACGGTGATACATTTCCCGTTTGGTATAACGACTTCCTCCGCAGAGTGAAGATTGTAACCCGCGGCTTCTTCGCTTTTGCGCTCAGGGGGGATTGCCCGCGGGTGGTCTAAGTATATGTCGAGCGTGACTGCCTTCTTCTTGGCACGTCGACGCCGCATTTTCTTTTCCGTCTTTTTCTGGACTGTGGGTCCAGATGCGTCTGCCATTTGCACATCTGGGTCCACAACCGGGTCTACGTCCATTGGCACATAGCTTACATTGTTTACAATAGAGGAATTAAGCACGGTTTTATCCTCCCGCCAAGCTCCGGTGGGAGGCTCCTCTGAGGCTGCTACAAACGAATCATCGGAGCATGTTGAAGCTTCATCGTCGTTACCAGGCGCCAAATCTACTGAACGTGGTACAGATACATAATCAAATATCGGGGCCCCGGTTCCTAGCCCATATAGTCCAACCACCGGTTCGTTACCCTCCGTGGCAGAGTCGGAGATAGAGACATTTACTGGTTCCTCGATCTCCAGAACTGAAAACTTATTATTAGAGAGGGGACGTACCTGAGTGAATCCGGCTTCCTTTGCAGCCTTCGGATTTTCCTTGGCCCAGGCAGCCACCATTCGCACGAAGTCCTCCTGGGATACTTCCCCAAGGACTTTTTCTGCGGGTGGGCCTTTGACGGCCTGGCGGGTGCGCGCCGGTTGTGAGGGTCCGGCACCGGTGTTCCCTCCACTAGTAGCTGCTCGGGGCTTCCAGTTGGGTTGGAGCCAGACGGGCTTGTTGCAGCCCTTCCCTGGTGCCTCTGCTTGTGTCTTGCTGCAAGAGTGGCACTTCCTCTTGAGCAAGTTGGCCCGTTCTTCTGCAGTGGGCTCGGGCCGCGTGGTTCCCGATGACGATGTTGCCGCCCGACCTTTTCCTTTGTCGGCGACGCCCTTACCCGTGTCTCGACCGTGGCGCAGCTTTTCCTCGTTGTGGAGACGACGCATCGCATTGTCTGTACGGAGGATAGCCTGTTTCCAAGATTCGTAGTCTTCCGGAATCTGGACATTGTATCCTCGTTGCAATTTGTCGTTTACCGTGGCGGCGACGAAAGCGGAGTGTACTGCTGTGTAGATCTCCTTTGGGATAGCAGAGGTGACCCAGCAATGAACGATCTGGTTCTCCTTGTCGTACTTTGCCTCCGAAAGAAGTCTTTCCAGCTCCTGGAAGTACTCCTCGCCTTTACCAATGGTCATACTAAGCTTTTCCGCTGCGACTGCCGACTTCTTTTCCAAGTCGGGGTCGTCGAACCTCTGGTGGAGTTCCCAGATAAAGCGGAGCCAGCTCAGATGCCACTGTCCGTCACGGTAATGTTCCCACGTGAAAGCCGTTACCCACGAGTCCACCTTAGGTCCCCGTATCAACGAAATGGCCGTGCCGATTTTCTTGCTGTCTGTGAAGAGCAGCAGCCGGTTGTCGTCGATATACAATTTGAGGCGCATTACCCAGGCGATGAAGTTTTTGCCGGTGAAGGGTTCGGGTTCGTGCACCTTGGACTTGTACCGGGGGTCAGGCTGCGGCTCCGGGAGCATTGAATACGCGTCCCATTGCGAGCTCGCCGGTTTCTCGGGCCGCCACATGGACGCACGCGTTCCCGGGAGAGGCGCGGCTCTCCAGGTGTTCACATGTGCCGTCTGTGGTGCTACCGGAGGAAGGACCGGGGGCTGTGCTGCCATGACCGAAAAGGGGACCTGGGGCGTGAGGACCGGGGGGGTGTATCCGGGCAGGAAAGGGTTCGTCTGCCTGGAGCCGTTTGAAGCGGGCCGAGTTGCCGAGTTCACCGGAGGGGAAGATCCCATGTGGACGGACCTCACCCAGTTTTCGACCGGCCGGAAACGTTCTTCCGGAACCGATGGTACTGACTGACGGGGGGCGGAGTGCTGGCTGTGTAACGAGGCCGCATCTCCAGCCGCGATTGCATCTGCCTGGAGGCGTTGTGCCTCCCGCAGGAATCGTGCTCCCATGTCAGTGTTCCACACACCGGTTTGAACCATGGTTGCCGCTACCGTTTGACACCGAAAGCCGAAGTCTGCCGTGGTCGGGTTGGGGGGGAACGCCCATTGCATGGCTAGGGGCGAGTCAATATGACCGAGGGGATTCGCTGCTCGGATCGTGTTCGACTGTTCCCTGGCTACGTGAAATGCCGCGTCCAACCTGTCAATACCAGGACCTTGGTCTTCGACTGACCCTCTCAGGACTAGTGAGCGTGCAGGTTGGAGTTCTCCGATGGTTTCTGTTCGTACCGGGGCGACTTCTACATTCGGACGGGGGGCGTGAATGCTGTCCGCCACCGACAAGAGTGCAAAGTCATCCGGGAGACCGTGTACCTGGTAATTCACCCACTGTCCTGGGTGGAACGGGTTGGTGGAGGCGACGGAGCCGGGGAGTGGGACGCCAGCCGGGGTCGGGGGTTGTTCGGGCCTCGGGTTGCGGATGTAGTCGAGATTGTGGGGGGAGGCCATTGTAATGTAAGGAAGATGTATGTATGGTATGTGGAGTCGCGAAAAACAGCGCTACCCGCCCACTGTGGATCAGCCTATAGCTGCAATCGGGGTGGTAACTAGAAACTGTCTTTCCACTCTATTCAGAGACCACCTCTTTTCGGAGGTGCGCCAAGAAACGCCAAGGGGTTTTCAGCCCAAGGCCGGCAAGTAATCTCTGCCTCCGAAACCTCGTCCAGCCCCGAAGCTGATTCGGGATACCGGGGGCACGGGATCTAAACCCTTGGGATGGAGGGTCTAAAAACTATCGTAGTGGGCCAAGTGGCCGTATGGACAGGCTGTGTTGCGCCTCTTCAGCCGCCTGGTGGGGCGCTGGGTTGTATAGTAACGGGGGGGCGGTAATGCCCGTATAGCGGCGCGGTAATGCGCGTATATAGATGACCAGTGCCTCAGTACACTGCCACAGGGCCCCTTAACGCCTTTGATTATTACGCGTCGGGTGCACAATTACTGTGGTGGGGTTTTAACCCAAGACCTTTACGCCGCGTTGCACGACGGTGGTCCAGTAGCTTTGAAGCAACGGTAGGAGAGGTCCCCTACACGCTGTTCGCAAATGTATTCCCCCAGAACCCTGTTCCCTTGTCCCTGGGATACGGGAGGATAAGAGTTTGACACCCGAATCGACCGAAGTCAACTCGAGGGCGAAGAAACAATGCACTTTACCCCTAGTGCGCCGGGGTTGATCTGGAATGAACTCAGATCGGGGTGGAGACTCGTCTTATGACACAAGCGCTATCTCAAGCAACTACTCAGGAGAATATTACTCGCTCAAAGGCGTATTCCTAGTCTGAGGCTACTCAAGGCAACAAAGGCCAAGACGAGTCTGGGGTGCTCCCTGCTCGTCTGGCTGGTATATATGTCCGTAGGCTGTTTGTACATGTTTGGCTACTATACAGTATTATGTAAGCTGATAGACCGTTTAGAGTATGGTAAACCCTATCGTAGGTGTAGAGCCACATTAAGGGTGTCCGGGGTCTGTGTAGGCACGTGTGGGGTGTTCGGGGTCCTTGCACGTGATGTATAGGCGGGCGCTTAGATAAGATAAGAGTCGTCACTAGTAGATATCTTGTTGGAGAAAATCGGCTTGTGACAATTGTAGTTTACGACTTAGCTGTATTAGTTATGTCTGCGCACAGACCGTCTTCATGTTTGGTTCCCTTACTGGTAACCAAACAAAGCATGTATATAAGTAGGGCTATCACTGCGGATATTTGTTCTCTGCATTCGCATAGTTGCATACCACTCCTCTGCGCTTTCTAAGCTTCCTCACCAAGCCCCAGCAACCCTTCAAGTCGCTTACTTGGCTTATAGTGTGAGTCCCACAGTTTAGTCTGTGTCAGGTAGCGCACGCCTCCGGTACCACACTTATGGTCACATTACTTACATGTCACGTTACTTAGCACATGACCCCTTAGTTACATGCGCACAGGCCATGACTTTAGGGTGCGCTCGGTAGTTACTGCATGCATGTATATAATACGTCGAGATGTGGGTTGATACCCCATCTCTAAGATTCTCGTCAACTGGGCTTGGCCCCTCTCTTACTCGCGCTCTGTGTGACTCCGCCCTTGGGGCGTCCTCTCCTTCTTGACGCTAGCCAGCATGTCGACATAAGTATCCGACGATGACTAAGTAATATCCATCGGTATGCCTCTGGTTCACCGCTGCTAGCTGGGTCTTGAGGTGCAAGACCTTGGGGGTTATCCCCTGTCTATGGGCAGGTCCCACATCCGAGTACGTCTGTGACAGTCCCCAGTTCCATTGCGTGTTTTTCTTGGACAGTTCGGTTAACGGCTTAACCACTTTGGAGAAGTCCTTAATGAACCGATGGTAGTAGTTGGCGAAGCCAACAAAGGCCTGAACGTCCTTCACCTTGGCAGGTGTAGGCCAGACTTGGATTCTGCGGTGTGACGGCTGCTGCAGCAGTGGCTGCAGGTGGTGCGGCGGCAGCGGCCTCGGTTGTTCGGGCCGGTGCGGTTTCTTTCGGAGGTGTGCGGACGCCGGGAGGGTTGGGAACGGAGGGGTTTTTGCGACTCCTCCGAAGTTCTTCCTCAACTTTTTCCATGCACTCGGCAAACGCATCTTCGAGATCGTCGATCCGAGTCCGGTACTCGTCCCAGAGCTGTTTCTCCATTTCGGAGAACTTGGCGGTATACTCCTGTCGGAGTTCCTTGCCAAGGTCCACCAAGGTGGACACAACCTCGTTGCGGACTGGACTGACCGCTTCGTGCAGTTCGTCTTGGGCCATCTGTTCGATTGCCCTGGATTGCCCAACCAGGAAGTCGATTCTGCCGTGGACTCAGTCCAGGCGGGCGTACACCATTCGGCCGAGGATGTCGACCTTGTCATGTGTTATGGCCGCACTTCATTGTACGGCTGCGTCGAGGATTGCCCCATGTAGGGGGGCATCCACCTTGTGTTGGTCCTCCTCTGGGAGGTAGGCTTTGAGTCCCCTTTTGACCTCGTCGTTGGTACGGCGAGACGGACCCGAGTACTCTATTTCTAGATTGGTGACAGGTTCGAGTGGTTGGGTGTAGCGGGCCGGCGGATACCCGGGGATGGGTGTACCCGGACGCGTCCCCATAGGGTTGGCTGGGGAGTCGCTTTGTGGGGGAGCATCCCTGGCTTCGTCCTCTTCCTCTTCGCCCTCGCTTAGGTTCTCTAGCAAGACCAGAGGTCGAGTCTCTGAGGGCCCGGCTTCCTCTGATGCTGGTCTTCGGAACGAAGGCGCATGCGGCGAGTTTTGGGAGCGGGCGGTGGGCTGGTGGAGGAGATGGAAGACATTGTGAATCTGTTTATGACGAATATTAGTTTCCGGTTACTTATTGTCTTAGATTCTTATGAAGGAATTTGGTTTGAAAGCTGAAAGCTGCAACTCCACTATACAATCGCGAGTATATCCTCTTCTACCGAAGTATTTGAGGGCCCTGCCACCTTGTCAGGTGGTGTTACACCGAAGGCAAATGAAGCTTGTAGCGCTACGCATTCTGCTATGATACGAGCCAGGTCCGTATGCCAATCCGAGAAGGAAATGTTGCCGAGTTGTTTACAGTACTTTTCTCCACTCTCTATTGGTGATCCTCCCCCGTCTCGCTCTATCCTTTACGTTATCCACCAAGTCCTCTAATTCTACTACCATAGTATGGAAACGGATGTCGTTTTCCATATGGAAGCCTGGGTAATTAGGGGGGTGGTTGGCGAGAGGGGTGAGACGAGTGAGGGTGCCTTCTAGCGTGGGAATAACTTGTGCGCATGCTTGGAGAGGCTTCTTTTTCCCGAAGACGAGGGAAGGGTCGAGAATCTTGTGGTTGGCCGGGACGGATGGTCCGGCCGCCGGGCTGGAGAGGCGGAGGGCCAGTGAAGAAGCTGCTTGCTTGGCTTCCTTGGCGGCTTGTTTGGCGGCGATTCGCTTATTCAGCTTATCGCGGGCGAGTCGGAGCTTGTTGAGCTCCCGGAGTTCCAGGAGACCTTCCATGGCGGTAATGGACAGTGCTAGCATCTCTTCTTCCGTCCAGATATGCTTGGTAAGCGGAACTGGCTTAGGAGGTCGAGGAGCGGGTTCCCCTGCCTCAGCGATGTGCTTTGGCATATGGACGGGAATCTCCCAAAGATGGAGTTTCCCGGTGTGGTCTTCCTTTACAGGAAGGGTGTATGTGACGTCCTCTGCCCGAGGAATGTCGTCGGTGGCGATGCGGCTGAGAAGAGACCGCTTTGCCGGTTTGACGTAAGGGGCAGTGGAGGAGCCACGTGTGCGACGGGTAACGCGGGGCATGATTCTAGAAAGTGCAGCTTTCATGAGAAACTAGGTTTCCCAGTGATACGTCCAGGAACGGAATATAAAGGATTTATGTAAGGTAGGGTAGTGGACTCCTTTTCAGGAGCAAAGAAGGTGTACTACGGGGCATAATTACTCTTATGTTGCGCGCAAACCCTGTGCCGAGACGGCGCGGATATTCGCATGACCCTAACGGTCAGAGGCGCCGACTCCAGGGGTAGAGTTGCTGACTGCCAGGCCGGTTCCTGGGTCAGATGATTGGGATTTGGATACACGACACCGCCCCGGAGGGACGATGCCGGAAAGTGGCTGGGATTTTACATCCCTTAGCCTGTCCATGCTTCAACAATGAGGTTGCCGTCTTTAGCCACATGGTTCAGGGATAAGGCTCAATAGCCTGTTCAGAGTCCGCTGGCAGGGCCAGTCCCACAATCGGTAAGATTGTGTCAGAACAACTGATCATAACTATTACCATTACTGGCCAACTATCCAGAGAACCACCAATCTAGGACTAATCTGCTATGTCACCATGAACATATAACTTGTAGTGCACACAGCTATTCCTGCTATTTGATGCCCCTACCAGCCACGTAGTATAGCATATACAAACATATATAGAGCATATATGCAGGCATGCAAACTGAGTAGAATCCCAGACTTGTCTTGGCCATTTATGCCTCAATAATCCCAGACCACAATGCACCTTTGAGTGAGTAACATTGCCCTGGGCTCTTTCTGAAAAGTAGCACATGTCAAATGAATGGCATGGCCAGGAGATGTGGATCCAAGGTCTGGTTGCAGCAGTCTCCTAGTTACAAATGAACATAGTGTGTATTTGATCCCTAATGGGTGACATGGCCAAACAAATCCTCCTCATCACAAATAGTACATGTGCGTCTGAGAAAGTATGTGCATGTGTCAATAAGGTTTCAATGGCAACAAGGATGGTGTTGCAGAGGTATTTACAGGCAATGACAGCTACTGCAACAGACAATGATCCAATGGTAAAATTGGAACAAAAGAATTAGGTACAGGTGCAAGAGTGGCTCACATTTCACATAAAAGCTCCCTAGCTGAAATACATTGCAAGCCTCTCTGAGAAATCACACAATTCAGTGAAGGATCCTTTTAGCCTGGCAGTTATGCACATTCGAGGTGGTGGCCCAGAGTCCGGCAACCTTGTGGTAGATGTGATGAGAAGAAACATCACAATGATCAGGCATGAGATTTGTGAGGTTCCAGTACAAGTCAAGGGAGCACTGTGGCTCCAAATTGAAAAGGGAAGAAGATGAGAGATGCAGGAAAAAGACTTATGAGGTTGTAGAGCTTAAGCAATTGAGTTGTGGCCATGATGACAGCACAGGCTTTATGTTGCCAACACCTAATAGCTGTTAAGCCATGGGCTGTGACAGTTGAGGACAATGTCTTACAGGGATTAGGCTTGATTCGACCCAGCAGACAAATTAGGACTGGGTCAGAAATGGTATGAGCTAAGAGAACATAATGCTTACTGCAAAGCAATTTGCAAGGTAGTCTTAAAGATGGTGCCTGCTGTTGATACAGTAGGTCGCAATTTGCAGCTTGTGATCTGAATATATGCATGCAATGATATGGACAAAGAGCGTATGTCCCATGTTTGTGAGCCCGGAGCTGAGCAATGTCATGACTTGTGCAAGTTCTTATGTGTGAGGGCTAATGGGAACCCCCGTGACATTTCATAAAGGTGTAACAGAGCAAATGAGCCAAAGGCACCATAATAGGTGCCTAGCATGGGAATATGAACAACATATGTAGTGGATTCCGCCTATAACAGCTGAGGTTATAGTGGCCATTTTGGTAAAGGGGTGTTGAATCTATATCACCATAGAACTGCCAGTCTGGGACTCCCAGTGGAACTGTGACAAGATCATTGGCTCCAAATTAGAACCAGTTCTTATGATATGGTTCTGATTTTGAGCTGCTATCAATCTATTTACAATACAATTCACTAAGATCAATGTGATGGACTGTTGATAATTTTGGCATTTGTGATGGCTTTGGGATGCACAGAGGCATACAGTGCAGAAAGTAAGCAAGTGAAGAAGTAGACAGGCACAGTACTTTCCAGAAGCACAATATTAGGACAGCCGTGGCTGGTCATTAACAGGCAGTACTATTGGCTGAGGAGGTATGGTATATCACTGTATTGGATGCATTGGATACCTTGAATATATTAGATAGTAGATAGTACAATCCCCTGTTGGCTCATACCATGCTTCAGGTAGGTGAAACTCTTGCTGTTTGGCTAATGAGGGTCTACACTGACATGGGTACTACAACCCCTCCTTAGCCCACCTAGTGTTTCAGGTGCACAATCCTCTTATGCCCATTCGTTGACCTATAGTTCCAGGTACAGTGACTGAATGGGCAATCTGGATATACTCAACCTTTGGTGCAGATCTTACAATAGGACACTACCTGGATATGCATGGAGCAGTTCTTTGACAAGCTTTGTTTAGCTCAGATTCTTTCACACTTTTTGGAATATGGCTATCAGCTCTTTGCATCTTCAGTGTAAGGATGGTCTGGATCAAGCCCATCTCAACGTAAATGCAATGCCATAATGTAATCAAGGCCGGAATATTGTGGGAAGCCTTTTATGACTGGACTTTCGGGTACTGCTCAATAGAGCCATCTACATTGTTTTCATGCAAAAAACTGAGCGGAATCCAATCACTCTGCATCCAGGAGGTTAAGCTTGACGAGATTAAACATCCTATTCTCTACTAGAAGCCATAGTCATCTTATGCGGCTTCAACCTCGCTCCCCCTGAAGGTAGATGCTTCTACAGACATCTTAGCCTCACCATGATGTTTCTGTTGGCATATCTGGCGGACTTAGGGCAGGAGAGTGATAATTCATAGGTTCCCCTGGACTGGCCAAGTGAAGAGGGGATGCCTGGAAATTAAATCAGCTTGGACCACCTGGGGGAGCAGCATAGAAGAAGCTGCATGGCTCCAAATGAGCATCTTTTGCTGCACTGGGACCCCAAGAACATGTAAGGCATTGGTCCCTTCAGAAAAGCCGACAAATATGGACTTGTGCGCTGTACCAACTTTATCCTTGATGTATGATCGCACACATCTGACTAGCTTCTTCCCATGGCCTCTCCAACAAGGGTGAGTCACTGCACCCGTCCGGAGATCTGACTGAACATGCGATTCTGTGTGTACACAAAAGGTGGTGGCTGCAAAATCAAGGTAGCAGTTTAGCAGACAATGGGGTTTCTGCCTCTGCATGTTCTGCAATGTTGTTCTAGTGTGCCCTGTGCTAGGCAATCCCCATGTACTCGCTCACCTGTGTTCCTGGTGACGTTTGAAGGATGATGCGCAGTTTCTCCGCAAGTGCCTTATCATGGATCTGATGCACAAGATGGCATAAGCAATGTAGTTTTTCAATGAAGCAGGGCCACAGACTAGGCCAGCAACCAATTTAAAGTGCACAATGAGACTTCCAATGCAGCCTAATGTAAAGTCGTCAAGATTGACATGATAGATTTCTGTGACATAAAGTGGGAAGGCACTCAGTGATATTTCAATGCCAATACCGGTGAGGTGGAACAATGTGATTGCTGGCTTAGTAAATGGGAACATGGTGAGGGGAGGAGTAATTGATGAATGACTGTCAATAAGGCATCATGTACGGAAGCACCTGCGTCTGTTTTTGACTAGCTCACACTGAGCTGTTACTTGGCTAGCTAAGAGAGCTTGCAAAAGAGCCATGAAATTATCATCCAGGCATTGCAATTGAAGTTGCAGGAATGCGAACCTTGAACACCGGCCTTGTACTACATACTATCACATGGGTGGAGAAGGGAGAAACATGGACTTGTTCTTACAGGGAAGTCCCATGAGTGCCTTGTAGGTGTGAAATCTTGTAGCAGCAGAATGCCTCAAAACATTGCCAAAAGCCTGTGTTAAATTTGATCAACTGATAAGGACCAGAATCTCAACATGAGGCAGAGGATGAACTAGTAGGAAATGTAGGCATGGGAAACACTCATTAAAGCAGTCTGCATGCATGGTGAGTCTCTGTAAAGCTAGATATCAGCTCAATGCAGCTTATACAGCTACCCATTATGCCAATAGCACTATCAACCAATAGAGCTAGCTCAAAGAAAGACCCACAGCAACACTTCAGGAACCAGGTGGAGCACCCACATGACCAAAATCAGGCTTCAGACGCAAATCAGGAAGATTTGGGTGAGAATTCTGAGCATCATCATATAAGTACATGATGCTTCATCAGTGATGGAGACAGTAAAACAAGTTCAATCACCAAGACATCATGCAGGCAACTTGGCTAATATGCCCAAGCACAGCTGACCATGCCGCCAAAATAGAGCAACCGCCAAAATAGAGCAAGATACTTGAGGTGTGAGAGGGAATCTACTTGGTGGGATTGCTACATGATATTTTAGACCCTTTGGCCATGGTCTTCAAAATGTTCATAGATCCTATGTAAGTCCCAGGTTGTTGCCTATATTATCTTATCAGTACATGTATTTCAACTGTCAATCTACATAGCTTGACTATCTGGTGCTCTATATGATTTACTGAGGACTATACCTTGGATCCAGATCATATAGTAATAAATTGTCCAGTACGATAGAGTATTGGCCCTTATAGAAAGCCTGAGCACTGTGCATATGACACAGATGCTTGAACGGAGAGCAAAGCAGGAAGTGCGGTGGAGTGACAGATTGTAAGACAGATATCTAAGAGTTGGTCAATAGCTTAAGAAATTGAATGCGACACAGAGTCTGTCATACATACATATAGAGCCCTAACACCTACGTCATAGAAGGATGCTGGATGTATGGAAACACTGATCTTGATCTTGATGATTGGTCCTAGACAATCATGCAGAAAATAATGGGGCTGAGGGGACACACCCCCAACATCGGGATCAGTATTACAAGATGTGCCATGGGCCCAATGTGATGTGACTATGAGAGGCATTGGCTAGTCTCCTAAAAGGGCTGCAATAGAAAGTCCTGCACTACCCGTCCTGTCAGGAACCTTGGATACAAGCTCTAGATGCTGTACTTAGAAGGTCATATACAGGCAAGTGACAATCTACCCAGACTAGCAGTTAAGAGAGAAAGAGGGGCAAGTGGGTGCACAGAGTAGATGAAACAATTAGGAAGCTGCCCTGGTTGCCGGGTCCATTGCCTCAGCTGCCGCCAGGACAGTGAGCACCGCAACATATCACATTTGAGTGTCACTAAATAAAGTCGAATAGGCACTAGGCACACGCCATTATCAACAGTGGCCATCTGGAACACCTTGCATGCTGTGCATTATGAGTTAATACTGTTTCTTCATGTTGGTCAGGGAAATTCACCCACAAGTGCCCAGAGATGTGAACCCACTCAAACATAAGCATCATTTCCCCCTCCTTCTCCTCAACCGACAAAAGTTGGTAGCTAGGACAAATCTTGCAATCAGCCACTTTTTTAAGCAATTGCACATTAGACTGATCACATCTTGATGCATTAGACCACACTGATCATTCATGTCCTATCTGGTCTTCTTTCATATTGCACTTTGGTCAGCTTAACAAGACCTTACTAACTAAGGATCTTCAGAAAGAGACCTGACTGCTATGACAGAAATGCTATAATTCAACCATGCTATCCACAAGACCCAGATGCATATATGTATTATTATATTAAAGGCCATCCTCAAGAATGCTCCTAACGTCTAAGGCTAACCCTCTAAGGGAAGATGCAGACCGCAGCCAGGATCTGCCCTCTCCATGGGTCGAACGCAGGAACTGGTGCATAGCAGGTCACATGACTCATAGATTAGATACAGAGCATCGTAGATAGGAGGGGATCAACCCAGGAATGGGGGAAGGGTATAAATTTGTGACAGCGTACGACATTGAGGTATCCTGTAAATCCCAAGGAACTAGCAGGGCGACGTCCCAGAATAAACTGTGACATGTTCTACTAACAACCCGTCTTGCTCTGGCCCCCCCTCTCCTCGCTTTCCCCCCTATGTACCTCCAATGAAACCATCTACATTTCTGCATATATACTATATATGTATCCTATCCTATTCATACCAAAATCTCTACATGTTACATACATTTAGTTGAAAACTTATGCCGACGTAGATTTAACAAACAACTCGGCCAACCAGTTTAGTTTTTCCTCTAAATTGCGACACAGTCTATTATAAAGTCAGCAAAGTGGGCAGTCTCAAATTATCAAACACATACTTGTTGACAATGGCCGCGTTCGGTGTGTGGCAGTGTTCCTGCAAAATGTTAGTACAATCGAGTCAACCAGTAATGACCAATGCACCTGATGAATTATGATCTTTTTCTTTGTGGCAGAGTGTATGGCAGAACATGCACTTCCATTGCCCCGGGTGCGATCACCGACAAACCCCGCTGTGAAAAGGAACTGATCACAGTTATCGAATTGAAAAAAGAAATGGGTATGTACCGATGCAATTTCTGAGTTGGACATGTTGCCTCTTTTGGCATTGTATCACAGTACAGACGTGACACAGACTTGCCTCTGTGCGACCCCTGGGCTCAGGGGGATCCCTACAGGCCTGACAGGCCATGCGCCAACGCCCTGGCGTACTCATAAGGACAACCCCTGATGAACTCATAGGTCCATCCTGAAGGTGCCCAGCCACCAGAGGTCCCTCAGACGTCGAGACGCTGACACACAGACAAGGCAGACGAGATACCCGGGACAGCGAGTCACGCAGGTGTAGCAAGAGAGGCGCTTGTCAGCTCATTGTCAAGAATCCTAAAGATGGGGAGTAAGTTCCATCTTGTCGTAGGTTATATACATGCTGTGGAGAGCGGAGCGGGCTACCCTAAAGTACTGGCCTGTGTGCATGTAACTAGGGGTGACAGTGATGCTACGCTAACATGTAAATAAGTGTGACCGTCATGTGTCCGTACCTGAGGCGCGCGCTACCCTACAGCGCTAATCAATCGGTCAGGTGATCTACAGTATCTGGGAGACGCGGAGGTGGCTACAGTACAGAGGAGCGGCGTACGCCTAGCGCCGCCCATGTATCCTATAGCAAGGGAGTCTAAAATCATTAGATAATAATTTGTGACAGGACATACAGGGATACTGGCTGCTAAGGCTCAAGTGCTTGTGCTAACAACCAAGTACAGAGGCAATCCTTCCAGACAGGCGTTGGGTGATTGTGAAGCAGGGCCACAGCAGACTAGCATGCAGTGTAGATGCAGTGGAGGCGCATTGGGTGCTGATACAGATTTCTACTGTGTCACAGTTTCTACTGTGGCATTTAGGTGCGCCCCATCAGGGCTCGAACTCTCGCACTTACGTCTATTAGTCACCTGCCTGTTGCGTGTAGTATAGTGGTTGGGTTACTACACTAGCGCCCCCCTAGGTTATACGTCAGGTACCTTGCTCCCTTAGATACTAGCGCCGCCTCATAATTACGCACGGACCTACTTCAGGGTAGCTACATACGACTGTGCTACGGCGCCCCTCTTGTATATAAGGCTGCACCCTCTGAGGCTTACACCTCAGAGTCGTTATTCTAGACGTTGCGCTTAGTCCCTCTCTCTCTTCTTGTTCGCCTTGTCTGAGGTCTGCTGTGCGCCATCATAAGATCTTGCGACATAGGCTTGTCCTTTCCTCAGGCCGACGCTTAGGTGGTTAACACAAGTTGAGTTTGTTTCATACTGTCTACCTTCTAGATGAATTATATACGCCCATTACCGGGCTTTATTACGATCATTTATGCCCATTATCAGGCCCACAATTCTTAACATTATGTATCACAGTACTACTTACTGTGATACTGGACGCAGAACCTAACGTCTATGCACTATTGTATGTGCAGGGAGACCCTCAGGGCGACCGGTGAGGCGGAGGCTCTAGCAGTCTAGCACGCACAGAATGTAGCAGAGGCGCATTGGGCACTAAAGATGAGAATCTAAAGGATGAGGAGACGTCCTCATCCCTACCACGTTATATACATGACGTAGCGCTTATTGTACACTAGCTACCTTGCCCTAAAGAGGGTCTGTGCGCAGAAGGCGCACAGACGTAACGCTGTAACTAAGTGACGCAGTCATGTGCTATTGCGACCGTGCTCTACATACCCTTGTCTTATCTCTACAAGATCTTATCTACAAGTCAGGTGACTATGAACGAAAGGAAATGCCACAACGTTCTGTGACATTATGATTTCACTAACGTTTCTGGGTCATGTGCTCTCATAACATGTGACCTTATCTTATCACACTTCATATCTAGTCTCCTTAGATTAGATAGTGATACAGGGCATGATCTTATCACCCTATGACACGTGCTCGCCGGTCTAGGCTTGCACAATGATATCATATCATTATGTGCCATTACTGGCATGTGATTATATCGCGTCACTATGGTGCAATACTTACGACGTACACGCTACGCATGGGCCTCGTACTTTAGGGTACATGATTCGGTTCTGCTGCCTGGCATGTATATAAACTCTTCACTAGCGGCATTAGGCCCTAGCTTGATTATTAGTGTTATCCACTTCTTAGCCACAAGGTGATTGGCATAATAGGTGGCGTGTCCCCACTCTCCTGTCTGAACAAGACCCTCAACACCTTAGTCTCTGACTCTCTTGACTCACTAGCCTGGGGCACAATTTCAGAAGTCTTAGGCAACAAATCAAAGTCTTGAGGGATAGGGCCAGGGGTTGTAGTGTCACAGATAAGTCTGTGACACACTCAGTTGATCACTCAGTTGATCACTCGTGAACATATTGCTTTACAATTTAATTAACCTACCAGCACACATCCTTGTCAGTTAAGTCACTACTTCCCTCAGTTTGGTCGTTTTATTACTGACTGTCTTGCCCTCATGGTTGTTGATGACACGTTCCAGCTGAGTTGTACATGTGCAGCCTCTTGGCTGCAAGCTTGACAATCATCTTGTTTGAAGGCGCACAAAAATGGTCAGTCTTCTTTAATTTTGGAGAACTCCTTTAGGCTCGCGCAACCTGCTTGCTGCTCAACCCCGTCTCCGAGGTAAGTCAGCTTAGTTAGAGATACAACTTGAATACTAATACCGCCCCACTGTGCCACTCAATGTGCCACCGACGTCCCGGCCCCTGCTGACCTTGGTACTGTGCAACCCCAAGCTATGCATGCACCTGCTTTTCCTGTCACAGATTTATCTGGGGCTTACAGCATTTTTCCTATAATTTATCCGGGATTTATACGCCTAACTACCAGTTATCTACGGGTTAACTCCCATTGCCATACGACAAGCTCTTAATTGGGCTTATCAACCACATGACTAGCTTACATAACGCTACGGTACAACCACGTTCAATAGCAACGTCACAGCTACGTCATAATGGTCTCGCCCGTCATAGCAAGACCAGCCACGTCATAGATCCTAGATCATAATGATAGGCTGAGCGCGGCACGCTCGCATACTAATGTCCACACGTACAAACAGTGCCTCGCGGCCTTGTACTATTGGGTCGGCCTTCCCGGCTTCCCACCGCCATAAGATCCTTGATCACAATGGCACCTCAGGCGCGCCACGCCTTCGCATAATAATGGCAACACGGCCAAATAGCACTATATTAGCACCAAGGCAATATCGCTATAGGCTCGGCCTTCTCGGCCATCCCACGGACTCGGCGTTCTACAAGTCCCGGGCTTCTGCCATCACGGCGTTGCCCAAACACCGGACCTCGCCTCATGGCTAAGTCCAACACATGTCCCGGTAACCCTCCGGTCCGGACATAACACATGCCACGGTACTTCCCGTCCAATGGCATAACGACCTCGGCGTCTCGCCTTGGTCATCACACGAAGACCGGCCAATCGCCATTATACCGCAAGGTATCCGGCAACTGGCTTCATCTATATCCGGGCTGCGCCCGCATTACTAACAGATAACCAGCAAATCCCTCTCTTACAATTGGTTCGGCCATTAGGGCCTACCACGGCCATTGTAGATAGAGAGTCTTAAACATTAGATAAGATAAGCTTCGCCACTTGGCAAAGCCACATAACCCGGTAAGGCAGTACTAGCTAGTAGCACGTGCCCTCCCGTCACACATGTATATAAGGACCTGGCTAGACGCCACTAATCCTTAGTTCTATTATTCTCGGCTTGCGCCGTAGAATAACCTCACTTCTGCTGCGCTTGATTGGCTACTCCGTCCACCTATATCCTCAACACATAGGTGGTGAGTCCCACAGCTAGTCTGTGTCACTTCCTGCTGCCATGGTTGAGGCCGCTGTGCCACCGCCTCCCATTGAATTGAGTAAAACAGACTACACAGTAAGCCCTCAACCTTGGCAATGTGTCACAGAATGGTGTGGCATTGCTTTTCCTTGCTGTAGTCACCTGACTTATAGATAAGATCCTGTTGTAGATAAGACAAGGGTAGCACTAGCTCACGGTCACAATAGTTACATGCATCGTCACTAGTTACCAATGTTACGTCGGTGTGCCTACTGTGCACAGACCCTCTTTAGGGCAGTAGCTAGTTACACCAAAGCACACTCTGCATGTATATAAGCAGTAGGGATGAGGTCTTACAACCTCATCCTTGACACAGAATACTCTGTGGGACTCACCAAGCCTTATGCCTGTTGTAAGGCGACCTGGCGAGGAGAATACTGAATGCAGCAGCAGCAGGTGGAAGATGCTTCTACGGCGGACGCCGAGAAGAATAGAACTAAAGTATAGAGCACTTGGCTCCTACTTAAATACATGTTTGTCGGGAGGGCACGTGCTACTAGCTAGTACTGCCTTACCGGGTTATGTGGCTTTGCCAAGTGGCAAAGCTTATCTTATCTGTATGTTTTGGGACTCTCTATCTACAATGGCCGTGGAAGGCCCTAATGGCCGAACCAATCGTAAGAGAGGGATTTGCTTGTTATCTGTAAGTAACGCGGGCGCAGCCCGGGTATAGAGAAGGCCGATTGCCGGATACCTTGCGGTATAATGGCGATTGGCCGCGCTTCGTTGGATGACCAAGGCGAGACGCCGAGGTCGTTATGCCATTGGACAGAAGTACCGTGGCATGTGTTATGTACCGGGCCGTATGGTTACCGGGACATGTGTTGGTCTTAGCCGTGAGGCGAGGTCCGGTGTTTGGGCAACGCCTTGATGGCAGAAGCCCGGGACTTGGTATGCACTGAGTCCATGGGATGGCCGAGAAGGCCAAGCCTATAGCGATATTGCCTTGGTGCTAATATAGTGCTATTTGGCCGTGTTGCCATTATTATGCGAAGGCGTGGCGCGCCTGAGGTGTCATTGTGATCAAGGATCTTATGACGTGTGGGAAGCCGAGAAGGCCGACCCAATAGAACATTGCCATGAGGCGATGTTTGTATGTGTGGACATTATTATGCGAGCGTGCCACGCTCGGCCTATCATTATGATCTACGATCTATGACGTGGCTGGTCTTGCTATGGTGGGTGAGACCTATGACGTAGCGGTGATGATGCTATTGTCTAGACTTGTATGACGCATTCGCAGGTGGAGGCACAGTGATGCACGTTGCCTTAGCGATGATGTCATTAGTCTTGTGACGTAGCCTTGTATAAGCTGGTCATGTGGTTGATAAGCCCCGTTAAGAGCTTGTCGTATGGCAATGGGAGTTAACCCGTAGATAACTTGTAGTTAGACGTATAAATCCCGGATAAATTGCTATAATCATAGGAAAAATGCTGTAAGCCCCAGATAAATCTGTGACAGGTGTGTCCCCTTGCTCTACTCTCTTTGCGTGCCTATCCCTGTCACGGATTCTGTGCCATGGAACGAACGGCTCTACCCCGGTTTGATCCCCGTTACCTACAGTCTAGCCTATACGCTTAACCACTAGTCTACGGTGGCCACCTCACCAGCGGTCACGTGACGACCATCTTGTAGATAAGTCACATGTACTTAGGGAGGCACCTTACAGCGCACGAACCTGATCTTTAGGGTAGCCCGTTACTACATAGCTACCGGTCCCCCTTCGTATATATACGTCAACGCTGAGGTCTTACACCTCAGCTCTATAAATCTTGGCTAGGGGCGCGTGTGCCCCCGGTCTTACTCTGCCACTCTTGCGTGCTCCCTTGGATGTCGCCAACAACACTACTTAGTTACCCCTTTCTAAGTAACGACTTAGCCACATACCAGGAGACCTAGGAGTGACACGACATAGTTGAGTTATTCCGTGTCACACATGCAGCATTACTCATCGTAGAGTACCAATGGTCTTATATGTATTAGGGGTACTGCAAAGCATGTATATATACTAGGGCAGACTGAGTGTAAAACTGTTCTCCTCGATAACAGAGTTACTCCAGCCTAACAAGCTATCTCTACTTTCTAAGACTTTGTCTCACCTTACAACCTCACCACCCACACCAAAAGCATCTAAGTAAGTAAGCGACTTAGTTTGTGTCAACCTGACCTATTAGATTAGCGCTGTAGGGTAGCGTGCGCCTCAGGTACTCACGTTACAGTCACAGTATGTACATGTCACGTTACAGGTAGTTACTTGTCATATGACCTCTTAGTTACTGCGCACAGGCCAGTACTTTAGGGCTAGACGTCTCGGTGGTCTTATACCCCATCTCTAAGATTCTCGACAATGGGCTAGTCTCCTTTCTTCAGACCTCTCTGTGTGTGGTGTGGTCCTTACTGCTTGGTCTCTCACTCGCTAGTCTGTGTGTCACACCCTCTCACTATGTCGACTTAGGGGTAGCCGGGACTGGGGACCCCGGTTTATGCTCAACGTTCACCACTGGCAAGTGCGGTTGTTGCTCATCTGGCAGGTTGGATCCCTGGCAGGGCCGGTCCCACAGACTTCTGTAAGTCTGTGTCAAACCCCCTTGTTATCCAGAACTGGTACTCTCTCCACCAGCCTCAAGCTTTGAGCAGGACATGTGCATGCAGCAAGCAAGAAAGTAGACTCCCAGGAGAATGCCCCCTAGGCTGAGGATACTAGTTCTGGGGAACCCAGAACACTAACTATCAGTATATATACATGATATGAGACCCTAACGACCCAGCCCTAAAGGCCGGGTCTGTGTGCAGTACCTATAACCATGTAACGTAGCAGTCATGTCGTGACTAGTAAGTAACAGCGCATGACCTGTAAGATAAGATAAACAAAGTATTATCTACCTATGCATGTGCATGTCCATAGCGTGCAGTGTCTATCTAGCGCATACTTGGGGCATAAGCACAGGTTTCTTGTGACAATGTGTATCTTATCTTATGCACTGAAATCTGTAAGTCATCTGACAGCGAGTGCTTTGTGCTAAACACTAGAGGAGGGTGCATTCTTGGAATCTCCCAGGCACACAATGGGAATGCCTGATGAATGCTGTTTTCTAGGGTGCACACTCAAAACCCTGTAATAAATTGCAGAAAAAAAACTAGAAAACATTATGTCATGTAGTGTTCTGTGACACTCTAGCCTCATGTTGACCAGGCCTGCTAAGGTTGATGGGGGTTTGAACCATAATTGACACAAGCTTTGGCAATATGATTCAGCCTCAAGCTATCATCCTGCATGAGCCAGTGTGTCACAGATTCTGTGACATGGGGTATAGCACATACTTTAGTCATGTGATCTGCTATTTAACATATGTTGGAGGGTAGTTACCATAACCCTTACCTACAGTAACATAGGTTGTATGTCATAGATACATATCAGCATTCCATCAGACTCCTAGAGTAGCACCGTGTCATTGTTACTTTAGGGTATACATATTACTAGTGATGTGCAACGTTCTCATGTACTTATGTCACAAAATTGTGCATATCTGTATATCATTTATTTCATATGTCAATAATACACAGAATACGCCCTCCCCGGTTCGAACGTAGATACTCATTGTTTACTGTCAAGTGACTTGTGCCATGTAGTATTGACACGGGAATCCGTGCATACCACTATGCGGGGATCTCCCCCCTATCTTCTATCCTGCAAGGAGAACAGGAGTCATTGACGACGACCCTGCCAGCCATAAACGGGGGCGACCATCCATCAACAAGGACACTAGTTGCTAGGCCCCAGACTAGCAGTGGTGGTGGAGAGAGTGGGTCACCAGCACGCAAGCACGCAGAGGTGAAGTGGTTCCCAGGGGACTTGCCCCCAAGGTCGAGAATACTAGTTCTGAGGTTAAGCCTCAGAACGCTACTGGTATATATACATGAGAGGCTGCACTGCCGCTGTGGAGGACCCCACCCTAAAGCAGGGCCTGTGCACTAAGTCATGTGAGCCATAACAGAGGTAACGCAGTAACGCGTAACTACTAGTAACGAGATAAGGCCATGTGGAAAGTAGATAAGATAAAGGCTGGGCGCTTACCACACCAGCGTCAACCCGGACGTGTGAGACAAAGGAATCACAATGAAAATATGCTATTACGGAGGTAAGGGATGGGCTCACGATTTCTCATGACAAGTGTAGCGGTTATCCCTAGCCCCCCCCTCTGGTCAGCGCTAGTGTAGCTTAGGAAACATACATACATGTGACGGGCATTACATACGCGTATGCACAGACCATGCCTTTAGGGCTGGTCACGATCTCAGTAGCATACGCTCCCCCATGTATATAAGCTGGCACAGTCTGAGGCTTACACCTCAGACTTAGCAATCTCGACTTGGGCCTTGGCCCCTTGCTCCTCTCTTATGCGTGGGTCGATGCTACTCCCCTCTGAGGCTTGGGTAACCTCTTGGGTCCGATATACACCACGTCACCTATGTCATCAACCTCTGGCTGGCATTCCTAGGCCTGTGCTTGCGTGTGGATACACAAGAGTAGAACTTGTGTCAACTTAAGGCTCAAGAGTCTAAGGCATTCTCCTTAGACTCAACAATGTAACTTTGGGGCATGTCCCTACTCTCTTGTCATCCTGCTGTGTGATCTTAGCATGCTAGTCTGAGACATAGTGGACCCCAGTCTATAGCTTATGCACCTGCAGCTGGTAATGTCAATCAAGACACAAGATTGTGTCACAGTGCTATCAGAGTCATCAAGTAATGTGAAAGTGGTTGATGTTCTGGTGGGGATCAAAAGCATTCCTCACAATTTATAGCAGATGTGGCAAGAAATTGTAGCATATGGAGGGTACAAAACTCCTTCACAACCACCTCAGCAGCCTGTAGTGATAAGTGGGGTCTGCCCTGATCATAAAGGGCATGTGCATATGGTCCTGACATTAACCTACTTGATAGGCAAAGGATCTTCAGTGTTGAGCATCATGGATGTGGCAGACAAGAAGAGAATCATATAGCTGGAACCTGCTTGCATGATAATGCCTTTTCAGTGGATCATAAGAAAAACTGTCAGGATGAGGACTCCGTTTCAAACTGTAGCATGCGATGTCCTCGAGCTGTAGAAATCGACTGCCCACCCCGCCAATCCAGCAGTTCTGTCAGTAGGCACATATCGCTCACACTCGCATGGAACGGGCTATAAATTCAACGCACAATGGGAGATGTCTGACAAGGACTTACTTAGAAGACTTGTTGAGGGCTTTGAGGCGATAAGCAAACAAGTTAAGCAGTGCAAAAAGGCTAATAGCTTTGGGGGCTACTAGCAGTGTCGATAGATGATTAGTTCTGAGTCCTAAGCAACTCAGAGGGGCAGTATATATGTCACGGTTTCTCTTATTTTTCCTTATTTTTTCCTATTTTCCCTGATTTTCTACAGCTCGTTCTACTCGCTTTCCATATCACGTTATGTCTCACCCTTATCTCACTCTCGTAGATAACTCTTATCTTATCTCTTGTGCACGTTAGCTCAGCGCCTATCACGGCGCCTCGTCTTATCTGTAGACACATCTTATCTTTCCTGCACGTGACCCTACAAAGAGTTCACAACATACGTTGCCACACGTCACATGGTTTTCTAGTGACTCGCGTCACTTGCCTCTGGCTCACGCTCAGTCAGCGGCCTAACTCACGTCACATGCTGTAGCCTTATGCTCAGTCAGCGACCTTTGGAACTATCACAAGCTTCGGGTCGTACCATTACCGGTACATAACCCTACGCCCTGCGGTATCACTAGTCTTACCTATGGTGTTATGGGTCTTACCCCTCATGTATATAAGCTGGCCTCTGAGTACGTTGTAGACTCAGAATAGTTCTCCTCGACAATTGACTAGTTGCTCTTAACAACTGCTTGACTCTTACACCTCACTCTGATCGACACCGCCCCTCAACACCTATATTTCAGTCTTAGTGGGTGTCTGTGTCATTAGAACTACTCTTTTCATCGCCCCCCGGCCTTTTGGCCCTGGGGATTTGTGTTTTTAGGCCGGCGGTTTGGTGTCTTCCCTTTACAGGTACTTTTTGTATTGGGATCTGGGGGATACATGGCAACGACCAGCCATTCAATAGGTTATTAGCGGTACCTGCAAAGGGCCGTTAATCGGCGGCGGTGGATCAGACTTGGGAGATTCCCAGACCTATCCCCGTTACTTAGTAACACGTTTATTGTCCAGACGCAAGGACACAGCCTCGTTCCTTCGGGAACCAGACTAAAACCCGGCTTGCCGGCCTAATGACCACATGGGATTGAACCTTAACGGGATCTCCCGGTCACCGCTTCTCAGCGGCGGCTAGCTTGCCTGCGGTGGACGTTTGGGAGTGCTGCGGCTAGCCACCATGGGTGTAATACCCTACTCTGGCCTGTTACCGGGACCGCAAGGGAAGCAGGACCCGACGTATCTTCCACTCCGGTCGTGTATGAGAGAGATGCACGCCGTCGTCGACACACCAACATGACACCTTACCGCATCAAGAACGGCCGTTTCCGGACCTTTTTATATAGTTGTAGTACAGCTTTCTCACGTAGTTACACAGCCATGCCTGCCGAGCGACAAGAGAAGTCCATCAAGATGGTCGAGGCCCGCCTGAGGGCCGGCCCGATTGTCAAGAAGCAGAAGCAGAAGGGTGACACCGGCAAGATGCCGGATAAGATGGTCGTTACCAACGCGGCCAACGGCAAACCGGAGCTCTGGGACATCCCGTCCAAGAGCCGAAAGGAGGTAGAAGACCTCATCCGGAAGCCCAAGTACCACGGGCCCCGCCTAGGCCCCGCAGTCATCAAAACAAGGAACCAGCAGATCACGGAGGAAGAAGCTAAGGCCATGCGGGAGTACGCGGCTCTTTCTGCTAAGCGCGCCCGTGCGCGACGCTTAGAGGAAGAAGCCGAAGTAGCCCGCCACGTTGAGGCTGACGCAGCTTCCCGCGCCCGTCGCGCCCCTCTGCGCCCTGACCAGTCTCTTATGAACCGAATCCTCACGCCAGATGAACTCCAGAAGATCATCGACCTCGTCCGCTTGCCGCGGGCCAAGTGGGCTGAGAAACGCCTCTACGACATCCCTAAAGACTTCAATGTCTTCGACATCTCCTGTACGGAGAAGAAGTTTGACTGGGGTGCCAAGGTGATCCCTATACTCCTGGAGACCGCGAAGGTGCTCGCCCCGGTGTACTCGTGCATCGTGGCGAACTCAGACCTCTGCAATGGTCATCCCACCTACGAGGTAACCAACCTCTTGCGGGACCTTCAGACAGTATGTAAGGGATTCATCGAGGCAGTTCTCATGGATAGGATCGACAACAGCCAGATGCGGTTGTTAGTCAAGAACTGTAAGATCGTGGGGAACTTTATGGTTGGATATCCTAGCGTAGATAGGGAGCACATACAACGTATTATACGGGGGCTCAACGCCCTCAATGTATGGTTCCCGGTCCACCAAATGTAAAACCCTCGCAGACCACCTGATAAGGGGTCTTGCTTTAACGCTTCTTATCGCGTGACTTCAAGCTCGGGCTCAAGAAAGGCACAAGACATGGCAGTAGATAGTTTTAGTAATTATGCATCTTTTGCCCCGGTTCTCCTCCTTTTACAGGCATTCCCGCGCTTTTTCAAACAAGTGCTTACCAGGTTTTTAGCCATGTCGCAAACCCAACCCGAAGCATCCGGCTCGCGCACCGCGGTCAACATGCCCGTGCACACCCCGGAGCAAACCACCTCCCCTACCCCCGTCGCACGTGCGGCGCGCACCCCCGGCGCATGCCCGACTCCACGACCATGACTCCCCCCAATGAAGCAGTGGCCCTCTGTATTCTCGGGTCCCCTTACCGGGAACGAGCAGTTGCCGCCTAAATACGGCGACTATACAGCCTTGGAGTTCGACAGCCAAGAAGTCCTACCCATCAGGGAGGAATTCGAGGTAGCCGGGGATGCCTACGACACTATTCCCGAAGAAGAACACGCCGCTCTCCGTCAGACATTTTAAATGTGTCTGAATTTCATGAGCGAGAACGCGAACGTCGCCGCGAGATACTGTCACAAGAAATCCCGGAATAAAGGGGTTCCTTGAGGATTTATTAACCTTTATTCTCCAGATATTCGCTACGTTATACTTAGCCGCCCGGGACTGCACGTGCATGGGAAAGTAGATAAGTCTTCGTCATATCTTATCTCTTACATAGGTCACGTGGTACGTCACTGGAGTCACGATCGTTACCAGTCATGTGCAGCGTAGTCACAATGTGCACAGACCATGCCATTAGGGCAGGTCTTGTAGCTACAGTAGATAGCGTCCACATGTATATATACTAGGTAGCGTTCTGAGGTACTCCTCAGAACTTATCTTCTCGTCGTTGGGGGCGCGTCCCCTGGCAACCTTTCAATACCGTCTGCTAGCTCGTCTTTGCGTGCAGGGTCCTAGTCGACAAAGCCTGCTACGTCCCACTTGGGCGTGGGGGCCTCTATTCATTGCATCCACTTATCTCTTCTACCTTTACCTGCTAGTCTGGGCAATACGGCAGGGCTTCTCAACAGGAGTGCCTTCTTGTTCTCCGCCATTAGGAGGGTGAGGGGCTTTAGGCGTTAGAGTTAGGTGGATATAGGGGTTCCCCGCTAGGGCGGGTGGCACGGTGGTTACCGTGACAGATACGCTGATGAGGAAATTCGTCGATTCCGCTTTGCCCTCGACTCCAGGCTGCGTCTCGTCCTTCACAGGGCAGATGAGCACCGCCAGTACACCAGGTTGCTGGAGACGTGCCTGACGGCAGCGGAAAACCGGGCCAATTCCACCCGTGACGACCTCGACGCCGCCCTCACCAGACTCTGTAAAATGGAGTCCACGACCACGCGCGATCTCGCCGATCGCCTCGCCAAGCTCGAGGCTGCTGCTACGACTGCAGCTGCCTCCACTTCCACCACCACCGCTGCTCCTACTGGAGTAGCACCTCTCCGCCCCAAGGCGACGCCCCCACCGACCTTCACCGGTGATGGATCTAAGATCCCGGTGAAGGAATGGCTCCAAAAGTGCATCATGTACTTCTCGGTAGCGAAAATCTACCAGGAGCGGGAGCAGATTGTTGAAGCCCTGCAGCGTCTATCAGGGTCGGCGTTCCAGTACCAGGAAAAGAGGATTAGGGACTCGGTAGACGTAACGAAGTCCCTAGGAATGTGGAAGGAGTTCGAGGACGACATGGAGCGCGTCTACGGGAAGAAGACGGACCAAGAGGTGGCCCGTAAGGAGATCAAAGGGTACTTTGGCGACAAGGGGAAGAGGAAGGCGAAAGCCAACTTCTTCACGTACGCAGAAAGACTTCGTCAACTTGTCAAAGTGGCGAAGTCCGAGAACTCAACGGTGCTGGAGGAGCTCAAGGACGCGTTGCCTGAAAAGGTACGCGACGGCTTCTCGATGTTAAAAATCATCAAGCACCCTGCCCCCACCGAGTGGGAAAAATATCTCGATATGGCCATCGAGTTCTACAAGGACGCGTACCCCGACGCTATTACCGAGAGTATTCGAAGACGGGAAGAAAGAGACGAAGAAGGTGGAGGGAAGCTCGGGTGACAAGAAGGCCGCCACTATCACTACGTCCCAAACCAGCGGATCTGAAAAGACCGCCAGCGGTGGGGGCACCAAGACGAAGAAGGCGGGGCAGACTTTGCCCGACAACGCTAGACCCGATGCCTTGTGGGTCCTCAAGAAGGACGGGAAGAGGATTCTAGTCTCTCTCCCCCACAAGTGCGCCCAGTGCGGTCGCGACAACTGTACCACTGGTTGGAATGACTGCAAATGGAAGGGTCAGCCGAAGGGAACCCCCCCCCCTCAGCGTCCAAGACGACAGCCGGGTCGTCATCAAACACATCGACTACGTCGAGCAGGCCGGCACCTGCTAACGACGGCAAAAAACGCCGCTTCGTCCGGATCATTGAGAGATATGAGACGGACGAGGAGGACAATGACGAGGGGCAGAGCGCCACCACATCCACCGTGGGAACGCTCACCCGCGCGCATATCGAGGAGGTCGCGGGCACGGACTCAGACGCTGATAAGGATACCGTCCCCGACACAACTGGTGTTATCGTTCACCAGTCCACCCTCTCGGAGCCGCCGAAGCGGCTCTTAAAGAAAAAATATACTTCGGATTTTTACTACGATTGTATGTGACGGCCTGTCCATGTACGATGACCGAGCATAGTTGTATTATACCCACTGCAGAGATCAATCATATTTATCACAATCAATCGCGCGACCCTGCTACATCCTTCAAGATTAGCGTGGATCTCTGGGTATATGGAAAGAAAGTACAGGCTACAGCGCTTGTAGATAGTGGCGCTCAAATTAGCGTCATTAATTCCGACTTTGTCACCGCCAATAACCTGTTAACCCAACCGCTTCGCCCCGTCATTAACGTACATAATGCGGACGGCACCTACAACAAAGCGGGAAAGATCGACACTTTAGTTAAGGCCTTCATGGTCCACGGCATTCATAAGGAGACTATCGGTCTCGCCGTAACTAAACTTAGTGGACAAGATCTTATCCTAGGGTACGAATGGTTCACACGTCATAACCCGCACTTCGATTGGAGTAAGGGAACGATATCTTATGACCGGTGTACAAAAAAAGGAAAATGTATACATGCTGCTAAAAGGCAAAGACCCGCCAAACCGTCAAAGGAGGAGGCAGATGAACTCCCTGACGAAGTGGTCAGTATATGGGATCTCCCTTTGGACACACTAGGAGAAGGAGATTCCGACAACCCCTTCGTTAACTGGCTATCACAGCTGGAAGACGAAGACAACAAAACTCTTGCTCAACTTGTAGCGGTGATACTCGAAAAGGATGATGAATCCTTAGACTCGTCTTCAACTGAAAAGTGGAGATTGCTAGTCCCTAAAGAGTATCATGAGTTTGGTCCGACAGTGTTCAGTCACAAGGCGTCAGAGCGGATGCCTGTTCGCAAGGACTACGACCACGCCATCGACTTTGTTGAAGGCGCAACACTGCCGAAGCCCATAAAACGTTACCCTATGTCTAAGCTTCAACAAAACTCCTTAGACGAATGGATTGATGAAGAACTTCACAAAGGTTACATCCGAGAATCCTGCCGATAGCATCACCCGTTTTCTTTGTAGCAAAGAAGGACGGGTCACTGCGCATGGTAGTCGACTATCGAAAGCTTAACGGAATTACAGTACGAAACAAGTATCCCATTCCTCGTATATCCGAGTTGATAGATCAGCTCGCATCCGCATCAATCTTTACCAAGATCGACCTCCGTTGGGGGTACAACAACGTGCGGATAAAGGAAGGAGACGAGTGGAAGACAGCCTTCATTACCCACAGAGGGCTGTATGAAGCAACTGTTATGTACTTTGGCTTTTGTAACGCGCCAGGCACATTCCAAGCGATGATGAATAGCGTCCTTTCCGACTTCATTCAGTCGGGAAAGGTTATCGTTTACCTAGACGATATTCTGATTTTCGGAAACGACCTCAAAGAGCATCGGAAACTAGTCAAAGCCGTATTGCAGCGACTTCAGGATTCCAACCTCTATGCGAAACCCGAGAAATGCTTTTTCGAACAAAAGTCCATCGAGTATTTGGGGATGATTATCTCCCATAACTCCGTTGCAATGGACCCGAAGAAGTACGAAGGAGTTCTTGATTGGCCTCAACCAACCAAGGTTAAGGAAGTCCAAGCCTTCTTAGGCTTCGCCAATTTCTATAGGCGATTTATTAGGGACTTTTCCTATAAGGCCAAACCACTCACACAGCTCACCCGCAAGAACCAGAAATGGGCTTGGGGCGAGAAGGAGCAACAGGCGTTTGAGGACCTGAAAAAGGCCTTTACGTCTGCGCCAATTCTTAGAATACCAGACCAAGACTCGCCTTTCAGGATCAAGTCCGATGCCTCCGATTTTGCAACCGGCTCAGTCCTTTCACAATTAGACCCTAAGGATGGTTTATACCACCCCGTTGCTTACTACAGCAAGTCTATGACTGAAGCCGAACGCAACTACGGGATATATGACAAGGAACTCCTTGCTATTATTTGTT
The DNA here is from genome assembly GCA_029448655.1 of Wolfiporia cocos. Classification (NCBI taxonomy): domain Eukaryota; kingdom Fungi; phylum Basidiomycota; class Agaricomycetes; order Polyporales; family Phaeolaceae; genus Wolfiporia; species Wolfiporia cocos. The sequence goes on along the minus strand of JACCLO010000008.1, from coordinate 319,585 downwards.
CACTCGAAGAATGGCGTCATTATCTCGAGGGGCACCCCAAGGTATTCGAAGTATGGACAGATCACGCAAATCTTACATACTTCAAGACGGCGCAAAAGCTTACAAGACGACAGGCACGTTGGGCATTATACCTAACTCGATTCAACTTCAAGTTGTATCACAAGCCCGGAAAGACAATGATTACCGCTGTCACAAGAATTCTCCTAGTTTCCCTATATTTCTTACTATTTTTCCGGCAATTCTATGAATTATCTACGACTTTCTAGACCAATAACTAGCTTATCCGTATCATAAGTTAACGGTTACATACGTGCCGAATGATGGCCGTGTTATCTCCCGTAACAACGGTCTTATCTTATCGCTAGTAGTTACCATCAGTCACATGTCTAGTTCTAGCCAATCGGACGTTCCGTCCGGAAGCAGTCAGCATATAAACGTCAGCGGACCGGGCTTTGGTCACGCCCCATCTTTGTAATGACAAGAGCGCAAAATGCCATTCGTGCGGCTTACGCCGCCTTTCTATATCCCGGTTTTGATCGGCATATGTATTTATCGTATATTACTAAGTACTTAGGTATCTGGGGACTTGTACATACGAATACGGATTAGTATTATCTAATAAGACTGTTAGGGGTCTTATTTATCATGTATATATACTAGCCTTGCTGAGCGCTATTGCCTCAGTTCTATTCATTGCATTCATACTACGAGTTAACCACTCCTCGTATCCTGCTTAACTCTTACAACTATCCTGCCTAACCAGCAAACCAAGCAACTACTACAAGTAAGTGTCACAGATTTGGGACATGCCACTATTTTTCCCGTATTTTTACCTATTTATCTGGTATTTCTACGACCTTGTAGACATTTACGCTGCTAAGCGCCCGTCTATACGTACACGCAACCAAACAACACGTACACAACGCGGTATACGTCCACTTGTCATAACAACACGTACATAACACGCTTGTACGCGTCAATGACTCAGCGGACTAACCTCCGGTGTCACGCGCCTTACTCATATCCCGATACCGGGCTATGTCAGTACAATTGGATAAGTGGTCCGCTCGTTATCACATGCCAATGCCCATACGATTACTCATATCCCGATGCCAGTATATAAGAATCACATGCATGGCTTACTAACGTAGCTACAGCCACTTCCACAACATGGACCTACGGTCCAAACAAACGATCTTACTGGTGCGGCCATTACCGGCGCACATGGTCTATTGTAGTTTACGACTTAACCATATTAGTTATGTCTGCGCACAGACCACCTTTATGTTTGGCTCCCTTACCGGTAACCAAACAAAGCATGTATATAAGTAGGGCTATCACTGCGGATAAGCCTTAGATTTGTTCTCTGCATTCGCACAGTCACATATCATCTCTGCTTGCGCCTACTAGTCTCCTCACCAACCTCCAGCAACTACTTCAAGTCGCCTACAAGGTTATAGTGTGAGTCCCACAGTCTAGTCTGTGTCAGTAAGTGTTATCTTGTGTTATATGAATCGAACTCGCTTTCGCCCCCGCCCTTTTTGAGGGTCTGGGATTTTTTCTTCTTAGGGGTTTTCGTCGCTGTCTGCGCACCCCTGCTTGCCGCCAGGCAGCAGGGTATCCTTAGTGGGCTCTGGGGGATCACCGCCTTCGGGCAAATAGCCGGACCGTAGGCTTAAGCGGAACCGGGGACTGGCTGACAAGCCTTTCCCCATATGTTGGGAATCGATGGCAACGGTGTAACTTCTTGACCGGGCCGGAGACGACCTTCTCGCCTATCCCCAGGCGTACAGGGGCCACTCTATTTAGAGTTGGGATGGTGGGCACGAGTTGCCCTGCCTAGAACAGCTGCCGACACGGCTCCAGAATGATAGAGTTCTGGCCTTGGCGCCCTTTAAGTCCCTCAGGGCATGGGTTTGGTTTGAACACTGGCAGCCACCTAACTGGAGTGAGGCGTGGGCACATGCGGGGTGTAATACCCCAAATCCTGCATTCCCAGGCGTCAAGGGAAGACGACCTGCTGTATCCCCCACCTGGTAGCGTGAGAGAGACACAATCCAGTCGCCGACACTAACTCCGGTCGAGGGCGGAGCGCCCATTGACGCCGGAGGATAAGCGCACGACACATCAAGAAGCGACGATAAGCCCCAACAGAAGACCACGTGAATTTCCACTAGAATAGCTTACTTAGACTTCTTTTTACGTAGTCATGCCGAAAGCACCACGTTTCACGGTTACTCCGAGAAACGCCGCTACGGGGGAGCGCGAGGAATGGCACATTGCCTCCTCTAAATCGCTCGAAGACCGCATTTCCGCGGTCACAGCCCCAAAGCGAGGAAAGTCCCAAAAGGGCAAAGACGTCTTCTACAGGAAGAGGAGTCCCAACCCGGAGGAAATCCAAAGGGTCAACCACGAGGCCGCCCTCGCCGACATCAGGCGGAAGAAGCTTGTCACAGATTTATCTGTTCTCTAATTTTCCCTGTATTTTTCACTATTTCTTCGCATTTATTCCGAATTGTTCTTCAACATCTGCACTTATCCTGTATCTAAGCTATACTTAAGCTACCGTGCCGCTGTACCGAACCATAACCTCGTAGATCACTCACGTGACCATTCCCACACTAGACGTCTTATCTTATCTCTCAACCACGTTACCTATTCATCACATGATACTATCTCCAGCACCCTTAGCGCTGCCACGTCATTACTGACATCACCGTTCCAGACTCTGGGCAGAGTCCGGACCCACATCACGTTTCCAACGTAGACGCCTTACTCACGCATCGTCATATCAATGACATATCCCGATCGGCCTATGACTCAGCCCGGGATCCCCATATCACAAGCTACGGACACTTCGTTAGCACCGCCATTACCGGCCTGTGCCCTACGCCCTACTGTATCGTTAGTCCTACTTAGAGTACCAGGGGTCCTATACACATTGTATATAAGCTTGCATTCTCTGGCGGCTATTGCCCCAGAACTATCAACTTCGTTATACATCGATAACACTCTTGCCTAACCAGCAACAACTACTTAGTCTTCTTAGCTTCGTCTAACCTCAAGACCATACAAGTAAGTCATTCGTTACACTTTGATAGTTCTTTTTCTACGCCCCCAGCCTGGCAAGGCTCTGGGCGGTTTGATTTCTATCTGTTTCTAGGTCGTTTTGTCTCGGTATTCAAACAGCGTATTGAGAACTTCCGTCTGAGTCCGAAAACATCCTTGGATCATTATGCCGACTAGGGTTAACCCCTGACCGTGCGATCCTCGGATAAGTAGGCCGTCTTACCCCATTAGACGTTAAAGGGATCTCCTTACATATGTAACGGACGAAGGCCCTGCGCCGCGCTCTATAGGTCGAGAAGCTTCCGGGCATCTCCCTGAGCCGTACTACCCTACTCGGGACTACGAGGCAATGGATAACCGATGTATCCGAACATTAGGAGATTACGGGTTATATCACCCTGAGTGTAATACTCTAAATGAATTTCCACCCAGACGTAGGCCCGTCACAGGTGTTGTATCCGGATTCTTCCTGGCGGAGTTAGAGAGAGCTCCGTCAGACGCCGACTACACCGACTATACGCATACCGAGCAAATCAAGACATGACCATTATCATTAGACTACATACCCTTTTTACGTATCTTCTTACATAGTCACATAGTCATGCCCGCCGACCGTTACAAAGCATCCGTCCGCAGGCTCGAGGCTCGCCTCGCCGCTGGACCCGTCCAACTCCCCAAGGAGAAGGTCAAGCAGTCGGTAGCCGCCCCCCCTAACAAGATGGTGGTTACCAACGCTGCTACTGGGAAACCGGAGCTCTGGGACATTCCGTCCAAGAGCGTCAAAGAGGTCAAGGACCTCATTCGTACCCGTCGCTACCACAACAATTCGTGGAACCCTAACGACAAGCCCCGCATCCCTAAGCTCATGCCCAAGGAACAGCGGGAGTACGACGACTGGTTGTTAGAAGACAACCAACTTTACGCACAACAACTCAAGTTCGCCGAAGAGCAGCGGCGGTTGTGGACTGCCGAGCGTGCCCACGTGCAACGCTCGGAGGAAGCAGCTGCCAAAGCTTTTGCCGACGCCCACCACGCCAAGTTCGGCCCTCAGTACCAGCCTTCTACGGGTTGGTCCGGCCGACCGCTGGAGGAGAGAATCCTCTCCAAGGAGACGGTGACAGCTATCGCCAAGTCCGTCACCATCCGGCAACCCTGGATCAAGGACTACAAGTCGAAGTTCCCAGAACACATCGACCCCGATTTAGTCTTATGTACTCTAAAACAGTACGAATGGGCCCAGCGCATCCTCCCAAAACTCGAGGCCGCGCACAAGCTTCTTGCAAGCTTGTACAACAAGCTCATTAACGACTATCGGGAGTCCTGCAAGCCAGAGTCCCAGGAATTCCTCGACATGGTGAAGGCTTTTAGCAAGATGAGCTATAAGTTCTTCGAAGCCGTACTATACCGCCAGCTAGATAATAAGCAGATGCGGGAAGTAGAGAGGGACGCCAAGGCAGTAGGAGCATATCTGAGAAAGGGGCAAGGGATAGAAGAAAGACACATATCTAATATCGTACGGGGCTTGAACGCCCTCAATCTCCAGTTCCCCTCGTTGTCGTAGACACATAAATATAATCCTGACAAGGGTTATCACGCTTCATAGTCTGACAAGACTGAAACGAAAAGCATAAGGCATGACTCGACTATATGACTCACATCCTGACAAGGATATTTTATTTTCTATTTTTTATCATCTTCAAGCCAAGATCAAGAGGACTTATCTGCGCCGGTCACAGCACAATGCCGACCACTCGCGCAGGAACCTCTACCTCCAGGGCCTCTTCCCCCAGCGGAAGCAGCCCTACAACCCCAACTCGTCAAGCGCGGGAAATTACCAACCCGCCCCCCATCGAACGCACAACCCGTGTTCGCCACGCTCAACGAGAGCGTCTCCAGATTATCTGAGATGAGACGTGGCTCGGGGAAGCCATTCCAGTCAATGCTATCACAGGCGAAGTCGTGCTCCCCCCCGCTTATGGTCCGTACCAGCCCCTCGAAATGGAGGTCCCCGAAGACATCTTCTACGGGGACCGTGGCGAGATGTACGACCGATTGGTCAGCGGTGTTCCTCCCGAAGCCCTCGACGATCTACAGGCAGAAATAGCCGTCGCTTTCAATAGCATAGTCGAGGCAGCCAACGCCGCCGCCAACTTCTCCACGGACTCAATAACCGAGCTCCTAAACATACTTGACGCACAATTCGCAAAAGTGTTGCGAAAGTCCGACGAGCTGCGCACGTTTATACGTGCCCTCAATGGTCGCATCCGCAGCCTGGAAAATCACCGGCGAGCGGATCGCGTAGACCTGGACCGCGCACTTGCGCGTCTCACAGCCTTGGAAAAGGCTCCAGCCCGTGCTGCAGGCCCGACAGCGCCACCAGCAGCAGCACCAGTCGCACCGACTTACGCTCGGAAGGCCACGCCCCCGCCAGAATTCTCAGGTGAAGGGTCCAAGATCACCGTGACGGAGTGGCTCGCGAAGTGCATCATGTACTTCGCGGATGCAGAGATCACCGACGAACGTCGGCAGATCGTATCCGCCCTGACCCGGCTATCCGGCCACGCCTTCCGTTACCAGGAAGTGCGTGTAAAAAAGTCCCGCGACCCCGCGGAGTCCCTTGGCACTTGGGCCGAGTTCAAAACGGAGATGGAGAACGTATATGGGAAGAAGAACGAGAAGGAGATCGCCCAGGAGGAGATCGAGAGTTACTTCGGTGACTCGGGCAGGAAGAAGGCCGAAGCCGACTTCTTCGTATACGCGGAGCGCCTGCGACAATTGGCGCGCAAGGCAGAAACCGAGGAAAAGACCCTCATCCAGAAGCTACCGCACATGTTCCCTGTGAAGGTGCGCGAAGCTTTCGGAATCATGGAGGTGTCCGGAACCTTCCAGGCCCCTACGGACTGGGAGAAATATCTAGACATGTCTATCCGCATGTACAAGGCTGCCTATCGCGACAAGATCGCAGGCGGAACATTATTCGGCGACGGAGAAAAGAGGAAGGAGAAGGAGAAGGAAAAGACGGGGTCTGGCAAGACCACCTCAACCGTCACTCACGCCACCACGACGTCCGGGTCTGACAAGACCATGGGGCGAAACATCAAGGAGAAGCCAACAACGCTTCCGTCCGACGCCCGCGCAGGCGCCGAATGGAAGCAGAACGCCAAGTTCAAGAACTGGTACCTCGCCGCCCCTGCACGTAAGTGCAACGTCTGTGGACGCGACGCCTGTACGAACCCGTACAACCCGTGTCGCTTCAAGAAGCCGGACCCTGCCGGCAGCAAAGCAGGAAAGTCTAGTGGAGGAACGTTGGCCTCGGCAAAAACCGACAACAGAAATGGACGATTCGTCCGAGAAGTCATCCGGGAGTACTTCGTTCCCGATGACCAGCAGGCCAGTACCAGCACCGCGCCCGCAGTAGCGGGATCTGCCACGGTCGGTACAGTGGAGTTGGCCCCCACCACGCGCATCTCTGACGACAACGTCAGCCACGTCTCGGAGGAATCCCAACCCCTCCCACGCGAGACCGTCCTACCATGGACAACCGGAAAAGGCATCGACAGGTCGGGTTTTTTCCTAGAAAGCATGTGAAGACTTGCCCATGTGTTTTCGAATCCTGTATTAGTACCAGTACCCACGTCAATGAGACTGTTTCAAACATATACGTTAATGACGTGCCAAACCCGAAAGAATCTTTTCGAATTAACGTGACTCTCTGGGTATATGGTCAAAAAGTGCAAGCCTTGGCATTAATCGACTCGGGAGCGTCTCTAAGCATTATCGACAAAGAATTCGTCGAGAAGCACAAGCTCTTAACCAACCCCCTTCCTATACCCTTTAAGGTCCGAAACGCAGATGGTACCTACAATGAGCACGGCGAGATCAACGAGCTCGTAAAGGCATATCTCCAACATGGAGAGCATAAAGAGACAATCGCTCTTCATGTCATTAAATTAGGAGGACAGGATATCATATTGGGGCACGATTGGTTACATAAGCATAATCCACATTTTGACTGGGCAACAGGTCAAATGGATTACTCCCGTTGTATTATCAATGGAAATTGCGCCCATGCCAAGAAAAACAGGCCACCGCGGCCTTCGGTCGAGGATGACTACCTCGACGAGAAAAGCCATCGAGAGGAAACTCTCTGGGATCTTCCAATAGATATCATTGGAGAGGAAGATTTCCAAAACCCTTTCGTCAATTGGGTGGAGACCTTAGACGATGAGGATGCAGCACTGCTAGCCAACCTAGTAGCAGAAATTGACTCAAGCCCTGACGACGAGACTATTGACACTGACAAGTGGAAGTCTCTCGTCCCTGAGGAATACCACGAATTCGGTCCCACAGTGTTTAGTCACAAAGCATCCGACAGGATGCCGACTCGGAAACACTTCGACCACGCCATCGAAATCAAAGAAGGCGCAGAATTCCCCCGCTCAGCTAAGCCGTACCCCATGGGTCCCGCAGAACGCAACTCCTTAGATCAATGGATCACTGAGGAACTCCGCAAAGGTTATATCGTACCGTCGAAATCCCCGTTTGCATTGCCCGTCTTTTTCGTAAAAAAGAAAGACGGAGGTCTCCGGATGGTTGTAGATTACAGAAAACTTAACGAAATAACAGTACAAAACAAATATCCCATACCCCGGATATCCGATCTCATCGATCAACTAGCCCAAGCATCTATCTTTACAAAAATCGATCTACGATGGGGCTATAACAATGTTCGGATCAAGGAGGGCGACGAATGGAAAACAGCGTTTATCACGCACCGTGGACTATTCGAAGCCACCGTTATGTACTTCGGTTTCTGTAACGCACCCGGAACCTTCCAAGCAATGATGATTCGGTTCTAGAGGACTTTATCCAATCGGGTAAAGTCATCGTTTATCTAGACGACATTCTGATTTTCGGCAACGATCTGGCTGAACATCGCAAACTCGTAAAAGCGGTCCTGACAAGGCTCCGTGAGTGCGATCTATTTGCCAAACCAGAGAAATGCTTCTTTGAACAAAGTTCGATCGAATATCTCGGCATGATCATTTCCAAAGGGAAGGTCGAGATGGATCAAAAGAAGTATGATGGAGTTCAATCATGGCCGATACCTTGGAAAGTAAAGGAAGTCCAGGCCTTTATCGGATTCGCCAACTTCTATAGGCAATTTATCAAGGACTTCTCCAAGGTGGCCAGACCATTGACAGCGCTGACCAAGAAAGACACTCCGTGGTCTTGGGAAGCACCCCAACAGGAAGCGTTCGAGACTCTCAAGCGAGCCTTCACAACCGCACCGATCCTCCGGATCCCCAACTATGACCAACCATTCCGCGTAGAGTCCGATGCATCGGACTTTGCAACTGGAGCCGTCCTATCACAGCTTGACACATCTGACAAGATGTATCATCCCGTGGCGTTCTTTTCAAAGACCATGACAGCTCCGGAACGGAACTATGAGATATACGACAAGGAACTTCTAGGCATTATCCGAGCCTTAGAAGAATGGCGTCACTATCTCGAAGGCCATAAGGAACCGTTCGAAGTATGGACAGATCATCTAAATCTTACGTACTTCCGAACCGCGCAGAAGCTCACACGCCGGCAAGCCTGATGGGCACTTTACCTCACCCGCTTCAATTTCAAGCTATACCATAAGCCTGGAAAAACAATGCTTACCGCAGATCCTCTGTCCAGGAGGCCAGACCATGAAGAGGGGGTGGAAAACGATAATCGCGACCAGATACTTCTGAAACCAGAATTTTTCGCGCATGAACTTGCCATTCACGCTATCGAATCCGCCCATAACCCTACTATCAACTCAAACGAGGATGATAAACTCATGGAAGAAATCCGCAAAGCATTGCTATCAGATGAAGTAACCAAGGACTATAAGCAACTTCTCTCATCTAGTCCTAGAGAATTCAAGAAAGACCTCGCAGAATGGAATTACGAGAACGGTCTTCTATTACGACGCGGAAAAGTCTATGTCCCTAAGGTTCCAGAGTTACGACAACGTCTGATGGAAGCCCATGATGACCATCCTTCTGCCGGCCACTTCGGCCGATGGAAGACGTACGAACTCATCACACGGAACTATTATTGGCCATCAATGACAACCGACGTCAAGAAGTACGTACAAGCATGCGACACATGTCAACGAATGAAGAACCGACCTGAGAAGCCTTACGGCATGCTCCAGCCCAACCCCGTCCCTGAAGGACCATGGGAAGTTATCACTTGTGACTTCATCATGTATCTTCCAAAATCCACGTTCAACAAGTCTACCTACGATGCAATCATGGTAGTAGTCGATCGCCTAACCAAACGAGCCCGTTTCTACCCGATCAATGCTAAATTCGGCACCAAGGACCTTGCCACTATTCTATACGGCAGGTTCTACCCGTTGCACGGATTACCAAAGCAAATCATATCGGACAGAGGCGTACAATTCTCCTCGAAGCTATTCGGAGAATGGTGCTCCCAACTTGGCATACAACGATCCATGACTACCGCCTATCATCCTCAGACTGATGGACAAACAGAACGCACGAATCAAACGTTGGAACAATATCTACGCTGTTACGTCAATTCTTACGAGAAAGACAACTGGAGTCAATTACTCCCAACAGCCGAGTTCGCATACAACAACGTGGCCTCAGAAACCACCAAGTATTCGCCGTTCTATATGGAATTAGGAAGGCACCCCCGGGCAGGTCCACTCGACATTCAGATAAGTCCTGACAAGGACTTGAATGACTTAGCACACAAGCGCTGGCAAGCGCAGGATCAGGCGAAAGCAGCAATGCAATTAGCCGCAGATAGATGGAAATGGTATGCGGACCAAGGAAAGAAATCTCCACCCTTTACAATTGGAGATAAAGTACTTGTAAGCACTAAGGATTACCAGGACACCGAACGCAGTCTAGCGCCTCGATACATCGGCCCTTTCAGGGTCCTCGAACAACTATCCCCAGTCACCGTTAGACTAAAGATGGGTATTCAGTATCGCGCTTATCATCCCGTATTCCACGCGTCCAAATTAGTCCTATACCACCATCCAGAAGGCAAGGAGGAATCCGAGTCCGATATCGAAAAGGACTTAGAAGAACCCGAAGAATACGAAGTGGAGGAGATACTCAGCCACAGGAAATGAGGTCACAAGACTGAATTCCTAGTACGATGGAAAGATCATACCGCTGAGTCCGACACTTGGGAACCAGAAGAGAACCTGACAGGTGCTGAGGAGGCGCTCAATGAGTACAAAGCCAAATCATTTAATGCACCAGCCCCACCTCGACGCTCTACGCGTCACCAGATTGCAGTAGCAGACCCAGAAGATGATGACGACTGGAAAGTCGGAGACAAATACCTTTGGCCAGACGACTGGCCGCTCCAGAACGAGGAATACACCGAAGAGGAAAGAAAAGCAGAACGAAAATGGGTTAAACGCGATATCTACGGAAACTTCGTAGACGACAACGTAAAATTCAACAAGTACCTAGAATTCGCCGTGGGAGTTAAGGGAATGTATCCTGACAAGGGTACCCCTCACTCGGCGGGTTACGATATATTCTCAGCCGAAGACATATCTCTGAAGCCAAATACAACAACCACCGTTTCCACCGATTTGCGTCTACTTCTTCCTTACGGGAGTTATGGACACCTGGAAACCCGGTCTAGTATGGCCAAGAAATCATTAACAGTCTTAGGCGGAATCATAGATTGGGATTATCGTGGCGAAATCAAAGTCATGATTCACAATCTTGGTACAGAATATTACAACGTCCTCGCAGGCGACAAAATTGCCCAACTCATCGTTCAGCCACTCAATCATTCTGAAGTACATCACGGTAATACCGGGACGTATGAAAGAGACTATCTCAATATCGGTTCTCGTGGAGAAAAAGGATTTGGATCCACTGGAAGGTAATAAACACAAAGCCTAACCCTTAAGTGGGCTCTAGCACACACATTATATGTCTTCATCGGGTCGCTGAAGTCTGAAGAGGGGGTAATGTCACAGATTTATCTGTTCTCTAATTTTCCCTGTATTTTTCACTATTTCTTCGCATTTATTCCGAATTGTTCTTCAACATCTGCACTTATCCTGTATCTAAGCTATACTTAAGCTACCGTGCCGCTGTACCGAACCATAACCTCGTAGATCACTCACGTGACCATTCCCACACTAGACGTCTTATCTTATCTCTCAACCATGTTGTCACAAGAAATATATTGTGATTTTTCCCTTATTTTTGCGATTTATATTCCGTTTACTAGGCTTGAAAACCGTCGCTGGTGGTATCACGTGCATAGGTAGATAAGCCTTCATCTTATCTCGCTATCTACACAGGTCACGTTGTCTCGTTTTGAGTCACGGTAGTTACCTCGTCACATGGACGTTACCTAGTTACCTACTGTAGGCACATGATCCTGATGCGCACAGACCGTCACTTTAGGGTAGACAAAAGGTCTTTAGCTAGAGGTCTCCTACATGTATATATACTGGCGACGTCTGAGGATACTCCTCAGACTTAAGATTTTGGCCTAGGGGGCGTGTCCCCTGGTCACCTCTTTATATCCCTCTGCTGCTTGTCTTCGCGTGCAGGGTCCTTGACGACAAAGCCTGCTGCGTCCTACTTGGGCGTGGGGGCTCCTATTCATTGCATCCAACCTTTCTCTTCTCTATCACTTGCTAGTCTGGGGGCGTACCGGTACACTCATGGGTCGGTACCTCAGGCAATACGGCAGGACCTCTCAATAGAGGTGCCTTCTTGTTCTCCGCCTATGGAGGGTGGGGGGCTATTGGAGATAGGATAGGGCAGATATGGGGGTTCCCCGTTAGGACGGGTGGCACGGATGGTTTCCGTGTCACACGTTACCTATTCATCACATGATACTATCTCCAGCACCCTTAGCGCTGCCACGTCATTACTGACATCACCGTTCCAGACTCTGGGCAGAGTCCGGACCCACATCACGTTTCCAACGTAGACGCCTTACTCACGCATCGTCATATCAATGACATATCCCGATCGGCCTATGACTCAGCCCGGGATCCCCATATCACAAGCTACGGAAACTTCGTTAGCACCGCCATTACCGGCCTGTGCCCTACGCCCTACTGTATCGTTAGTCCTACTTAGAGTACCAGGGGTCCTATACACATTGTATATAAGCTTGCATTCTCTGGTGGCTATTGCCCCAGAACTATCAACTTCGTTATACATCGATAACACTCTTGCCTAACCAGCAACAACTACTTAGTCTTCTTAGCTTCGTCTAACCTCAAGACCATACAAGTAAGTCATTCGTTACAAAGCTCGACAAACTTTTCCGACAGAAGGAGAAGCTCGAGGCTTGGATCCAGAAGCAAAGCCTGGATCAGCTAATCGCCGAGGCAGCCAGGAAGAGGGTTGAGGATGAGAGAATGGTGAGGAGTCTTCGGGAGCGAATCCAGCCCCCCAAGAAGTCGCTGTTGGAGAGAGTGGAGGAGCTTAGATTGCCGGCCGAGTGGGTCGAGAAGCGGGGTCTTGCGAACCCCAAGGACGTCCACTGCACGGAAAAGAAGTGGGACTGGTTTCTGGAAATCGACAAACAGATGAACGCTGCCCACAAGAACCTTTTCTGGCTATGGAAGGTTCCCGACGCAACCACCACGGCCCCCATCATAGCAAAATTCACCACCCTCGTCACCGACTTCGACGATCTCTCCACACACCTGGAGCAAAGGATCCGTCAGGATTCCATGAAGAACCAAGATCTCCGCCGCCTCGAAAAATATCTCAGGAGGGTGGAGCATGTTTTTGGAGACCTGGATGTGAAGCAGCACGTTACGTACTTAAAGACGCATCTAGTACATAGCGGTCTCGACTTCGATCTTGGGAAACCCCAGCTGTAGTAGATAGAAAGTCCTGGAAAGGCATTATTTTTTGGTGCATGGCATTGATTGCGAAAAAGTCCTGAAAAGGCACTTTTTTCTTGAATTATCGTTTAAGGAAGAAAATAACTCAAGCTGACGAATACTGTCCAGCAATGGTGTCCTACACAATCGTCCAAGGCGCTATATACAACACCCACAAGGTGGCTACGGCCTACCGCCCCGCCGTCGGCAAGCACGCGTGGCCCGGAGAGCAAACTTGCTTGATGGACTACCTGTGAGTCGTATTCGGCATCAGAGTTAGGGGGAGTGTAACCTCCTTCAACTCAATTCCGGCGCATGTGCGCCCATTCCTAAATGTAAACCACACGGCGTACATCAAGTACTACGGGGAAGATTCGACTAGGAACCACATTTTGTGGTGGAGGTGGGACAATACTGTACCGCCATCCCCCTGTTGGACCTGTACGGTGATGTCCACTGGTACTCGGAGGAAGAAGCGTCGCCGCGCACGAGAGCCGCCAGGCTCTTCAACACGGAAACACCCGTACGCCGCGCAGTCGTCACCCCCAAAGGCAGCAAGACTCCACGACCGGAAGAACCGGTCAACACGGAGCCCCTATTCGGGACACTCCCCAAATTCCTCCCTTCCTATGAAAGGAGGACTCTGGAAATCGTCGTGCAGCCGGAAAGGAGCGAAAACGAATTGATGGGAAGGTTGCAGCGCACTCTGGAAGTGGCCGCCTCAGACGAGGTTCTGCAGGTGGGAAAAGAAGCTTACAGGGAGGCGCTGTACCAAGCCAAGAACCATCTCTACAGCAACCTCGCGGCTTACAAAGGCCGGGTAGACACGGATATGGAAATGGTCTGGAATAAGACCAACCAAATTTGGAGTCATAACCAGGTGCTTCAAAACAGAATCGAATCACTAGAGGAAGCGGAGAGTTTGCGGCAACAATTGGATACCCTTTCCGAAAATTGATTCGTCCGCATAGAAAAAGATATCGCTGTACTGCAAAAGCGTCCGGCAGTCCCAACCGCGGGACCCAGCGGTGCCCAGGTCACGGCACTAATTAATAGAATTGACCAACTCGAAGCGGAGTTAACCGCTCTAAAAAACGCACCGGCAGCCGCGCCAGCAGCAGCCACAACGGTCACCTTCCAACAGACCAAACCGGCACAACCGCCTACATTCTCGGGCCCTAAGGCTCCTATTTCGTCGAAAGAATGGATCCAGAAAATGGGCATGTATTTTGCAGACGCCAAGGTGACCACCGAAGAGGACAAGGTTCGCCAAGCCCTGCTACGGCTTACGGGCGAGGCCTACCAGTACATGTCGCCGGTAGTTGATAAAATCGCCGCCGGACAAACCTCGGGTCACACCTGGCAAACGTTTGCGGAAACGATCGAGAAGGTGTACGGTAAGAAGACGGACAAGGAAATTGCCGAAAAGGAGATTGAAATGTACTTCGGAGACGAAGGGAAAAAGAAGCTCCAATCGGACTTCTTCTCTTGGGCACAGAAGCTCAGGACCCTGGCTCGCCTGGCCGAGACTGACAACAAAACGTTGTTCAGTCACATCAAACGGATCCTCCCAGAAACGGTGCGAGAAACCCTCGCTACCTTGGAATCGGTACCCGGCTTTACAATACCGACCGACTGGGAGGTTTACCTCGATATGGCCATCGACCTCTATAAGAGGCAATACCCGGATAAACTCAAAGGCAAAATCTTTGAGAAAGAAAAGAAGAAGGAGTTGTCGGGGTCTGGCAAGACCGCCGACAAAGCTACGTTGAAGCCTGCCAAGGCTGATGACAAAGGCAAAGGCAAGGCAAAGGAAACCGGCTCTTACGGGAAGGACTGTCGCAAACACCCTGGACAACACAAATGGGGCGACTGTCCTGAGAACCCGAAGAACAAGCCGAAGGAAGCCAAGCCGGCCAGTAGTGGAAGCGGAACGACGAAGCCGACAGGCTCATCGAGCGGAACGTAACAGTCGGGCCAGAAGAAATTGGACCCGAAAAAGAAGTACAAGGTCCGAATTGTCAGCACCCAGGAACTGGTGACTGATGACGAAGATGAGTCCCCCCAAGCCACCGTAGGGACCATCCGGACCAACGTTTCAAAACAACCAGAGGTGGTTCCTCTGGCCCCCACTACGCGCATCAGCGATGAGGAGCAAAGCGGGAGCACGGTGCGAACGGCAGGAAGCACCAGCCCCGTCCAGACCCAGTCGACTGGTTCGACTTTGACTGCGCCTACACCGCCGGGCGACTCCATCAGGACACATCTGCCCTGGCTTTGCAAGCGGATAGCCGACTCCGCAAACACCCTGGGCATCTACGGAAGCTCTGCCTCGGGTTTTCCCACCGAGCACATGTGATGACCTGCCCACTTGTGCTCCCGTGTAATTTTAGTCCCGTACCCGCTGTAAAGAGTGTATTCGAGTCAATGTATCATATTTTTGGCAACGATGCGCGCGACTTCGCTCGATCTTTCCGTGTCGAAGTAACACTCTGGGTATATGGGCAAAAAGTGCAGGCTCTGGCTTTAATCGACAGCGGTGCAACCATATCGGTCATATCACAACGATTGGTCGATAAACATAAGCTGGTCACCGACAAATTAGTGTTTCCCATTACGGTTACAAACGCAGACGGAACAGAAAACGTCGCCGGCCGCTTAACGCAATCAGTAAAAGCATTCATGCAACATGGCACACACAAGGAAAAAATAGGTCTGACGGTCATGCACCTAGAACCAGACCTAATCCTTGGCTATGACTGGTTGCGTCTCCACAATCCTACCTTTGATTGGAGGAAAGGAGAAATGGAATATGCACGCTGTACACACGACCAACCCTATGCCAGAAAAAAGGGTAACCGCCCTTCTGAGGAGGAAGCAGTTGAACTCCCAGAAAAGGAAATCATCGAGATAAACTCGATTTGGGACACTCCCGTGGACATATTAGGAGAGGAGGACCCCGAAAATCCTTTGATCGCTTGGGTGGCAACCCTTGACGACGAGGAAATGAACCTGCTGACACAGTTGGTAGCCGAGGTACTTGACAAAGACCTCGACGAAGCAGACGACCGTGAGGAAAACACACCACCGATTGACATTGAAAAATGGCGATTGTTAGTGCCCGAACAATACCAAGAGTATGGGCCAACGGTGTTCTCACAAAAGGCGTCAGAGAGGATGCCGGAACGGAAGCCCTGGGATCACGCCATAGTGCTTGAACCAGATGCGCAGCTTCCTCCCCCGGTAAAACCATACAAAATGTCTCCCCAAGAGCGTAATAGCCTGGATGAGTGGATAGACACCGAACTACGGAAGGGTTACATTCGACCATCCGAAAGTCCAATGGCATCCCCGGTCTTCTTCATCCACAAAAAGGACGGAGGACTGTGGATGGTTGTCGATTACAGGAGGCTAAACGAAATAACCGTAAAAAATCGTTATCCAATACCTCGGATCGATGATCTCATCGATCAATTGTCCCATGCGACCATCTTCACCAAAATAGACCTTAGATGGGGATACAATAATGTCCGCATCAAGGAAGGTGATGAGTGGAAGATGGCGTTTATTACACACCGTGGACTATACGAGACAACGGTAATGTATTTCGGTTTCTGCAATGCCCCCGCAACGTTCCAAGCGATGATGAACTCTATCCTCGCACCGTTCATTCGGACCGGCAAGGTGGTTGTCTACCTAGACAACATCTTGATTTTCGGGAATGATATGGAGGAACATCGGCGACTTACCAAAGGGGTTCTGCAAACCCTAAAGGACTCGGACTTGTATGTGAAGACCGAAAAGTGCTTTTTCGAACAGTCATCCATCGAATACCTAGGAATGATCATTTCCGACGGAAACATCATGATGGATCCAAAGAAGTACGCCGGAGTTCAGGACTGGCCTAGACCTACTAAGGTCAAAGAGGTCCAAGCTTTCCTTGGATTCGCCAATTTTCACAGGCAGTTCATAGAAGGCTTCTCAAAAATAGCCAAACCACTCACCATGCTGACCAAAAAGTCAGAAGCTTGGCATTGGGACGCCGAGCAGGAAAATGCCTTCCAAACCCTAAAGGAAGCATTTACCAAAGCGCCCGTGCTTCGAATCCCGTCGCACAATCAGCCTTTCCGCGTAGAAACAGATGCGTCAGACTTCGCTACCGGAGCAGTACTATCTCAGTTAGACCCTACGGATAAAAAATTCCACCCCGTGGCGTACTATAGCAAATCGCTAAGTGCCCCGGAAAGGAACTACGAGATCTACAACAAGGAAATGTTGGCTGTCATCAGGGCCCTAGAGGAGTGGCGACACTATCTAGAGGGACACCCTGAAAAATTCGAAATATGGTCAGATCACGATCACCTAAACCTGACCTATTTCAAAACGGCGCAAAAACTGACGAGACGACAAGCCCGTTGGGCACTGTACCTCTCACGCTTCAACTTCCAAATGAAGCACAAACCTGGCAAAACAATGCTAACCGCGGATCCTCTGTCCAGGCGGCCAGACCATGAGGAGGGGGTGGATCTCGATAACCGCGACCAGGTTCTTCTGAAACCTGAGTGGTTCGAGCAAGAGTACATGGCAATGGCTCTTGATACCTCCCATGCTGCCCCACAATCGGAAGATGAATCGATACTCCGAGAGATTCGCAAAGCGTTGCTAGACGACAAGGTCACAAAAGACTACAAGGAGCTGCTCTCATCCGGCCCTCGTGAATTCAAAAAAGACCTATCAGAATGGAACTACGAAGGAGGGTTACTCCTCCGAAGAGGCAAAGTCTACGTTCCAGCTACACCAGCGGATATCAGACGGCAAGTGGTCGAGTATTATCACGATCACAAGTCAGCTGGGCATTTCGGACGCTACAAAACGTACGAATTGTTAAGCCGCAACTATTGGTGGCCTGGAATGTTCGTTTACGTCAAAAAATACG
This sequence comes from Wolfiporia cocos, assembly GCA_029448655.1. Classification (NCBI taxonomy): domain Eukaryota; kingdom Fungi; phylum Basidiomycota; class Agaricomycetes; order Polyporales; family Phaeolaceae; genus Wolfiporia; species Wolfiporia cocos. The sequence goes on along the minus strand of JACCLO010000008.1, from coordinate 301,679 downwards.
TAGACGGATGTGACACATGCCAACGTATGAAGAACCACCCGCAGAAGCCGTACGGTCCCCTGCAATCCTTACCGGTGCCTTCAGGCCCGTGGGAAGTGGTGACAATAGACCTGATTACTCAGCTACCCCCATCGGGAATGCATGACGCGATCATGGTCGTAGTGGATCGGTTGACCAAAAGAGCAAGGTTTTTCCCAATAGAAAATACCTTCTCAATGAAAGACCTAGCTAGGATACTCTATCAAAAGGTATACCCCTTACACGGGTTGCCGAAACAGATAGTGTCGGACAGAGGAACGCAATTCGCCTCAAAACTATTTGGTGAATGGTGCACCCTGCTGGGAATTCAAAGGTCGATGACTACTGCGTACCATCCGCAGGCAGACGGACAAACCGAGCGAGTAAATCAAATACTCGAACAGTATCTGCGGTGCTACATCAACACGTACCAAAAAGATAACTGGTCGGAGTTCCTACCAACAGCGGAATTTGCGTACAATAATGCAGCCAGCAAAACTACCAAGGAATCTCCATTCCTGGTAGAATTAGGTCGTCATCCTATCGCAGGACCAAGCAGTTTCGAACCAAGCCGAAACAAAGACTTAGTAGAAATTGCAAACACACGGTTCTCTGCACAAGAGAAAGCTAAGGCGGCAATGAAAATTGCAGCCGAAAGATGGTCCTGGTACTATGACCAAAAGAAGCAGGTCGTCCCCTTCAAAGTGGGCGACAAAGTACTCGTGGACGTGCGAAGTTGGCAAGACACCGAAAGAAGTCTAGCCCCTCGCTACATCGGCCCATTCCGAATCGCGGAAAAATTGGGACCGGTAACGTTCAAGGTGTACATGGACGCACAATATAGGGCTTACCACCCTGTGTTCCACGCTTCAAAACTGGTCATGTACAAGGAATCAACCATCAAAGGTCAAAAAAGTCATCCTCCTGCGGCTGACAAGCCAACGGAAATGGAAGACCCAGAAGAATGGGAAGTGAAAGCCATTCTCAACCATCGTAACCGACGCGGCCGGTGGGAATACCTTATCCATTGGAAAGGCACCGGACCTGCGGAAGACACGTGGAAAATCGAGGAACATTTGGCTAACGCTAAGGAGATACTGGACGAGTACAAGGCAAAATATTCAGCCCTTAGTACCGACCCAAATCAACCCCTTCGCCGATCAACTAGACTCGGTGGAACACGGCAGACAATAGCCGTCTTTGACCCTGACTCACCAGATTGGGATTCGGACACATGTGTCTGGCCCGACGACTGGCCCCAATATCGAGACGATGTCGACCCAACACAACCGAAAGTGTACTACAAGCGCGACCCCTCTACAGGGCAATGGGTACATTCCGATGTTGAGTTCAACGAAGACTTGGAAATCGAAGTAGGAGTCAATGGCAAACTACCGACCAGGGGAACAACCGATGCGATCGGCTACGATCTGTATGCCGCACAGGATATCCTGATTAATTCATGGAAATCCGCTTCGGTCCCCACCGATATTCGTATCAAAGTTCCTTATGGGACATACGGTCGGATAGCGCCAAGGTCCGGACTTGCAAAAAAGGGCATCGATGTCCTTGCAGGTGTAATAGACCATGACTACCGCAGAGAAGTCTTTGTCATGCTGATGAACCTCACTGAAGACCCGTACCAAGTAAAGAAAGGCGACAGAATTGCGCAGCTCATCTGCGAAGTAGCAATCACGCCCGAAATACAGGGATCCATGACAAAGGAGAAGTTCGAAAAAGAAATTTGACCTCACCTACATGGAAGTGGGCCCTACAACGAGCAGTTCAACAAGCCAACCACGCGCGGTACACAAGGTTTCGGATCGACAGGACGATAAAAGTGGAAAAATCGTAAAGACTAACCCTTCAATGGGCTCTAGCACCATTTCTACTCTCAACGGGGTCGTTGAAATCTAAAGGGGGGGTAATGTCACAAGAATTCTCCTAGTTTCCCTATATTTCTTACTATTTTTCCAGCAATTCTACGGATTATCTACAACTTTCTAGGCCAATCACTAGCTTATCTGGTTCATAAGTTAACGGTTACATACGTGCCGAATGATGGCCGCGTTATCTCCCGTAGCGACGGTCTTATCTTATCACTAGTAGTTACCATCAGTCACATGTCTAGTTCCAGCCAATCGGACATTCTGTCCGGAAGCAGTCAGCATATTAACGTCAGCGGACCGGGCTTTGGTCACGCCCTGTCTTTGTAATGACAAGAGCGCAAAACGCTATTCGCGCGGCCTATGCCGCCTTTCTATATCCCGGTTTTGATCGGTATATGTATTTATCGTATATTACTAAGTACTTAGGTATCTGGGGACTGGTACATACAAATACGGACATTAGTATTATCTAATAAGACTGTTAGGGGTCTTATTTATCATGTATATATACTAGCCTTGCTGAGCGCTATTGCCTCAGTTCTATTCATTGCATTCATACTATCAAGTAACACTCGTGTTGTATCCTGCTTAACAGCTACTATCTCTTCGCCTAACCAGCAAACCCTCAAGAATAACTAGTAAGTTGTTATCTTGTGTTATTCACGTGGTCATGGCAGCGGCCGGGGTCAAGGAGCTGGGCGTGGAGGGCGTGGGAGAGGTATGGGACCGGTGTGGCCAGTCATTGGACTAGCCGACAAACACTTGCAGGAGCAGCCCGGACCTTTGACACCTACTGCGGAGCTTCCAATCGGCAACATCGAGCTCAACGACGAGCTCGTCGACTTCGAGTAGGGCAGTGGGGTAATTTAGGGTGTTATTGCATAATCACCCGGAGGGCGTATGTGACGGATACGGAACATCCATTCCCCGTTTTGTCTTATCCTGCTAATCCTTTGTTTCCCGATATGGACTTACTCCACCCCAACGCGGTACTTACAGTCTCGCCTCGCCTCGACCTTTTACGGTACCTGTTTCCGCTGGGTCCTGGGCCTGGAAAACTTATGTACTCTGTTGTATAAAAGGATGCTGTACTTGTACTGAAGAGGCAGCGTTCTCAAGCTAGAAATCGCAGTCTTATAACCTGTGTCTTCTTGAGTGCGTTCTGACCTTGTGTTGCAAACGATTTCCCTATTAAGGATCGCCAGCGTCACACTACGCGTACGCCTCGACATCTGCCGACTGCAAGATTTACGCTCCGCCAATACTCGTCTCGCTGCTGCCTGCAACCGCCTCCTACTTCGGGCGTGACTGTCAACCGACTTCATGCGAGGTGTGTCCGGACGTGGGATGCGGCAGGGTGCGCGACGTGGCTTGCATGGGAGGGCGCGCCAACACGGAGCGCAACATGGAGCGCAACACGGAGACGAGGCACGGACGGCGGTCGCACATGCCCAGCCACTAAGCGCGTCTTCGCCTCCGGCCTCATGCATATGCTGGCCTGGCGTAGCTTTTCAGCACAGGCTTAGACGGCACGCGGTTGGGCTGGTGCCGCCGTTGCGCGCTGGCGACCGCGTGTGCACGTAGCGGCGACGACAATGACCACAGCAGGTCCGCGCGACGTGCAACAGATTGCGCACCACGAATGACGCACAGACCACGACTCGCCAGCCTGACGCGCGCCGTGCACGGACGCGACGCCCATAAGCTCGCGTCTGTCCCGCCGTCTGTCGTGCAGGCAGGTAGCTCACGTCTGCAGCCGCGAGGTGCGGCGCGTGTCCATTCCTGACCCTCCCGTTTGTCTGGGCCGCTGCCTGTGCACGCTTGCGATAGACGTCCGGATCGCTGGGTCTACATCGCCACCACCCACACTCTGCCACCCGCTTGCGGCGGCGAAGGCGTGTGCGCGCGTCACTGGGCCCGCTCGCCTCTTATGTCTGTTGGGCTGGTCGCCGTTAGACGCACAACGGACGTGGTCAGGCAGCGACGCCGCTGCCGCAGCTTCAACGGGCAGAGTTTGTGTCCACGTCGCGCAGTGGGTAGTGTTGCATGCTCGTGCCCTCCGGCTCACTTTTCTTTTCCCTGGACGCAGCATGCTGGCCCTCCACCCTCCGTTTGATCGCCGCGCTCCCAGGCCTTACCGCGCACAACAGACGGACGACGGACGTGACCGGGTAACGGATGCGGCGGCGACGGCGGCTGCTGCTACTGCTGCTCCAACGGGCAGCAGTCGCATCCCGCCGCCCGTCTGCACAGCTCGGTGCACAATGCACGACGTGCGGTGCACGACGCGCGACGCACGATGAATAGCATCCCGGGCACAAGCACAATGGACATGGTCGGGCGGCGGTATGACGGCGGCGGCTTCAACGGGCAACATTTGTGCCGACGCTATGCGGTGGATGGTGTTGCATGTTCGTGCTCGCTAACTCACTTTTCTTTTCCCCTGAACGCAGCCTGCTAGCCGTCAACCGCCCGTTAAATCGCCAGGCGCCCGGACCAAATGCTCTCTCACTTGCAGCAGCGTGCCCGATGGCACGAGAGCACACCATACAGTCACTGTACCCTGGAACAGCCGGTCAACCAATGGGTACGATGGGCTTGTACACCGGTAGAGCCAACATCGGCCGACAAATCCCTCGTTGCCTGCACGTCCAGTCAGCCCACCAGATCCTTGTAGCTGGAACATGGGGTGGGCCGATGGAGGGTCACAGTGCCCATGTTGCCATGAGCCCCAGTCAGCCCACCAGCCAAATTTCCATGTACCTGGAACATGGGGTGGGCCGACAGGGGGTCGCGGTGCCCATGTTTTTGTGAGCCCCAGTCAGCCCACCAGCCAAATCTCCATGTACCTGGAACACTGGGTGGGCTGACAGGGGGTCACAGTGCCCATGTTGCCATGAGCCCCAGTCAGCCCACCAGCCAAATTTCCATGTACCTGGAACATGGGGTGGGCTGACAGGGGGTCACGGTGCCCACATTGCCGTGAGCCCCAGTCAGCCCACCAACCAAAATGCTACATATATGATGTTTACTTCAGTGTGTTATGAAGATTAAGTGTGACATTACATATTGAATGACACATGGTAAGCATTTGTTTGTATAGTACAGAATAAAATAGAAGCATTCCTAGTCAATACCCTCACAGTAGGGGGTCGCGAAGTAGGCGCCCATAGCTCGCGGTAAGCTTGCAGAACATCAGTAGCACATGTTAGGGCTTGCAATGGGCACATGCCACAACCCTTTCCACAAGCATAATTATAAGCCAGTTGTCAATTTGGATTGCCATGTTGTGTATGAGATGCCACAAGCCTCATAACACTTATTGAAGGCTTAGTGCTAGTTATGGGCCCTTACTGTGACCCTTACCACAAGACATGTACCATCACCATGACCCTTGCTGTGACCCTTACCGCGACCCTTACCGCGACCAATTGGCGCTTATTCGCGACCCTTATCGCGAGCATAATTGTAAAACAATTGTCCATTTTGATTTCTATGCTATGTACAAGCCACCCTAGGCCTTGCAATGAGCTATAGATGCTTATTGAAAGCTTGGTGCAATCTGTGTGTCCTTTACTGTGACTATGACTGCAAGATATGCATGCTTACCATGATCCTTATTGGTTGGTGGGCTGACTGGGGCTCACGGCAACATGGGCACCATGACCCCCCATCGGCCCACCCCATGTTCCAGCTACAAGGATTTGATGGGCTGACTGGATGTGCAGGCAACGAGGGATTTGTCGGCCGATGTTGGCTCTACCGGTGTACAAGCCCATCGTACCCATTGGTTGACCGGCTGTTCCAGGTACGGTGACTGAATGGGCTCACGAGAGCGCATTCGGGCCTGCTCGTGCACGATGGATACAATGGATGCTGGACGAGTACGACCATCTCGTTTCGACAGAGCTTTCGGCGACGTTGCCGTTTCGATTTAAATGCGACACGAACGCTTCTTGCATATTTCACCCCACTGCAGCTCCCCGCTTTGCTCTCTTTGCCAGACCAAAAGTAGGATATGATTTTTCTACGATAATTGGATAATATATGCGGTTGGCCACAATCTCCTTCATCTCCCTCAGCGTTATGCGCTGATCGACATTGTCGGCGCTGACGATGTTGAAGTAGTCTCCGCGGATATGACTCGTCCCAAAGTCGGACACGACGCACCCCTTGATGTGGCCCGTCTTCACATCCCGATAACGAATTGTCTCTCCCACAAGATGTGGTCTCACCTGACTAGCATCGGCTGCGTTGGTAATTTCTCTCGGAGGCAGGCGCATGGCCGACATTATTTCTTCAGCGAGCTCCGCATTTTCATTTGGGACATGGAGTCGTGCCCATCTGACACCGGATCTTCTCGCAGTGTAGTCGTTCACCTTCGCTCCAATCATTGTGCTGTTCATGTCTGTGTGTTATATACTTCCTGTGTCGTCCAACAACATACGCATACATCCGGACCGTGATTCGCCTTGAAAATGTCTTCTAGGATGACCGCTAGGGTACGATCGGCAGGCACGCATTATACGACAGCCAAAATAATTTATTACATTGTGTATGATGTATTACATGATGTGGCGTACGATAGACGAAGAATACTATCTGTTATACCCATATATGCTGGAAAGGCTATACACCGAACTGAGACGTCATGGGAACTAGCTCATATGGTCTGGATCTGAGGTCCCCCACTGCCGCACAAGGTCATGGAAGCCCAGCTCTTCCTCGATCTGCAGCCGTCCCAGCGTGCAATACAGTCAGCAAATCAAGCAGTCCACCAGATCACTTCACGAAAAGCGGGACTCACCTGACTTTTTAGCTCGAGCTCCTCGAGGCCAGCATTTGACCCGAACACAGCGTCGATCTCCTCGAGCGAGACATTCGCGGTCTCGGGCACGAGGTACGTCGACCACAGGTATCCCAAGAAGCAGGCGACAGCGAATATCATGAATGTTCCGCTGCAGTTTACAACAAATTGGCGAGCGACGAGGATTATGAAGGATGGCAACGTACGAGGCAGAGACTTCCATGAGCTCTGGGGTGATCAGGCCAATCAGGACTGCGCAGCAGTACACGGTGAGCCACGACTAGACGCTATTCTGATAATATGATGGAGTAGTACAGCTTACAATTGTTGAACCAGTTGGACGCAGTGGCGAGGGCGACGCCCTTGCTGCGCGCCGAGAGGGGGAACACCTCGCTAGGGAGGATCCAGCCAATCGGGCCATAGCTAACACCATATGCGGCGGTGAACAGATACACGCATCTGTGGGCATCATACAAGATGGAATGACGACGCGAGTGACTGCCGTGAGGTGTGATTCTTGAATAGCTTGTAATGCATGCTGACCCGACTGAGATCCAAGCGGCGAGCGTGTGTGAGGGTTAGTCATCCGAGTACTGTCTGACCTATGCAGTGGGTTACAATAAGGTTCAAGCTCGGCGGCATGGATGCGGTGTTGAAGAACAGCACGTACGAGCACCGCGATGCAGAAGTGAGCGAGCGTCATGACCATACTGCCCCCCGCATGAGATCTCTATCATCAGCACAGAAGACTTGGTATATCAGTCACCGTGACATGATACGAACCTCTCAGCAATGGTTTCCGCCCTGTACGCGCACATCAACGTCAACACAGCGGTTTCTACGTCCATCGGACAAGGGCCGACGCACCTAATCTATCGATGAAGACGATCGCAGGCAGCACTGCCAGGAATTGTACGATCCCGATGCCGCCAGACACGAGCAAGTTGACGCCGTCGCCCTGAAGACCCAGCCCAAGAGCACGCATGAGTGTCGGGCCATAGTACAACAACGCGTTGATCCCGCTCCACTCTGTATTCGTCAGCCCAGTCTCTCGTCCTTCACTCGCCATACTTGTATGTATGGAACGTACGCTGGAAGAACATCATCATGACCCCGATAGCGGTGCGCCGCGCATACGTCGGCGAGAAGAGGCGCTTCCATGCGCGTCTCTCTGCCTGCAGCGAGCCTGGTTTGCCTGGGGTGCCGCCTGCCGCACGTGCGAGCAGCGCAACCTCGACCTGCATCTCGAGCAGCTCAACCTAACCTGGCGTCAGCGCTTCTACAGCCTCCGAAAGCACGCTACGGCAGACCTGGACGAGCGTGTCTGTGCGGCCTTCGGCGGAGGGTTGCGAGGGCCGCGAGGGCCGCGTCGATGTCGCCGTGCAGGACGAGCAGACGCGGGGAAGGCGGGAGGAGCAGCGAGCCGAGCGCGAGGACGATGGCCGGCACGAGCTGGATGCCTAAGGGGAGGCGGAAGGAGGTATCACCGGGGACTATATATCAGAGCGCCGCGCGATGAGTTTCAAGTCAGACGTAGGAGCGCATGTACCACATACTATCTCGCGTGAAGTAGCCTGTCCAGAACCCGAGCACCGCGCCGAGGACGATGGCAAGCTGCTCGAGCGCCATCAGCGCCCCGCGCACCTCCGGGGCCTGATCTCGGCCATGTAAAGCGGGGAGAGCATGCTGCGCACTGCGTCAGCGCGCCGCTGCTTCGCCGTCACCCAAGCAGGCGCACGCACCTCAGTGTCCCCGATCGAGGTGCGCCGCGCATAGCGGTCTGCAAGCACGCCTGCTGTGAGCGCGCCAGCGAGTGATCCAAGCTCCAGCGCGGCCGCTGCATTTACCAAGCGCGCTCGTGCTCAGTCGGCGACAGGAGAGGCAAAGGCAGGCGGGGACGCACTCAGAACGCCCTTCTCCCAGGCGTCAACGGGCCAGCGTGCGACGAAAGCGGGCATTACGAGCACATTCGCCACCACGCCCTGGTCGTAGCCAAAGAGCAGCCCGCCGAGCGAGACGAAGAGTGCACACGCGAGTGCGGTGCGATTGTGCAGCAGCCCGGAGACACCATTCGGGCCGTAAGAGCAGGAGTACGAGCGCGACTGCGGATGAAGGGCGAGCGTGCCACCACGCTGACGGGAGAGCAGGGGAGCAGCATCGTCTGCGTCGGGCAGCGCAGTATACGCGCCGCCATGAGTAGATCCATGTCGCCGCGAGCGATGCAGGTTATGCGGGATGACCATCTTATCTTATCGGAGTGTAGCAGCAGTGGCGCCAGCCAGTCTCTTCTACTTCCTTCGTTCTCGCTCTATCATGTCTCTCGAGGACGACGGGTATGCCGAAATCAACTTATATTACCCTCACCATGAGGAGGCCACCGAGACAGTGTTGCAATGGACAGATAAATTCTCCAGAAAGTCGGTAAACACCTTGTTCGTGGAGGCATGTAAGAACAACCCAATACTCGACCAGCTTTATAAATCAAAAGAGCCGTGCACGTTGTACAAGGTACGGATTCCTCTTTTGTCGGTATTCAAACCTGTAGTGATCATGACCATATCAGCCTACTGGACTATCTGTTGATCCCTTCGAAACGGTGTTAGCTCGTAGCCGCCAATGGCTTCGCGAACACCATCACATTGAAAAGGACAAACTTCCACGCATGATTAAAGTCGCCCGTGCTTTCCCTGACGGACCGGAGGACGACACAGTACACATTCTCATCGTCACCCCAGAGAGTGAGTTATTGACTATGAACGCTGGATATCCATCTTACCTACACTTCAGTCCTGGAGAGTCTTGAGGATGTAGGAGATCTCGAGGCTCGTCACAGGAAGGTTATTCAGCGTGCGTGGTAGCGTTTCTACTTCTGTGACTGCGTCATAAAATCGCTCATCAGAACGCGAGATGGAGGTCGAACGCATCCGCGACTCGATCCCTGCACCATCGGCAGGCGTCAAGTCGTTTTCGGGTGTGCAGAAGGTCGTCAACGACAACGCCGACAATTTTCACGCAGGACGACCCGCCTTCAATCATGGTCCGCCAGTTGCCTTGTTCGATCCCACCTTGGGCCTGCTTGCGTATCACCTCGGTCATCTCGATGACGACATCCCTGAGATTGAACCTGACTATCTACAGATCAGAGCAGTGCATTTGTTTATGGAGCAGGCTCTCCGTAGCTACCCGAATGAAGACATCCGGTTGGCGACCATCGAGGACAGCCTGCAGCAAGCCATTGGTGTTAATATAACCTGGAAGGAGTCCATTTGCGGGATCATTCCTGACGCGGTCTTCGGTGGCAAGCTTCCCTACGGTGTAATGGAAATAAAAAATGAGGCTGGTCTGGAAGGGGATGCATCGCTGCAAGCGGGCTTATCGTACGCCAAGATCATAATACATGGCCAAGACAAGGTGCGAATATCAATTTGTGTCCACCGTGATATCATTACTGACGAGGATATTTGAAGCTGGCATTTCTGCGACAGCGGTCGAATTACCCCGCGGTCCTGATTGGTAGCATGGGCGATCTCTTAGAGTTCGGGATTGCGGTGTATACGGACGGGCCTTACAGCGACTGTGTTTTCTCCCAGCGATTGCGTTTGGATTTCCACCAGAGCGAAGACGTTCTCCGTGTCTCCCGAGCTTTCAAAGCTGTCCAACTTGCTCTCACCAGCCTTCACAAGTTCTACGCACGATTCCAGGACAAGCCTCCTCCGAAGAACAGTATCGCCCATTTATATCCCTCGCCTTCGCCGGTGCCTTCCTACAGGGGTGAGATGCCATGTTTAAGCTTCACGGATCGATTGTCCCGGACGGGCGAACTCTACCGTATGGCGAAATCGCCAGATGAGAGGCGTTCAGGTCTCTACCTCGCCACTATGCCGAAGTCACACGGGCCTGCTACCGGGTTGTCTTCTCGTGACGCACCCGACGGCCAAATGGAGGTTATCATCAAGTTCACGGCGACATACAACGCTGACGCGCACCGCGTTCTTGCCCACGCCGGGCTTGCGCCTGCTCTTCACGCGTGCATCCCCGTCTGTGGCCGCCTCCACATGGTTGTCATGGAGCGGGTCCACGGGAAGATGGCATGGGATTTTCAACAGAAAGGGGAGCTCCTTCCGTATACCGTCTACGCGGACGTCAAGGCAGCCATTGACCTGCTCCATCAACATGACCTTGTCTTCGGCGATCTTCGCACTCCGAACATCATGTGCATTCCTGGCGCTAGTGGTTCTGGGTCTGATGAAGGTTTGAATGCCATGCTGATCGACTTTGATTGGGCTGGGGCCCACGGCATTACACGCTACCCGGCCATCCTAAACGACGGCTTATCGGTATGGGCACTTGGTATGCGGCGGCGCGCAATCATGTACAAGGAGCACGATCTTGCTATGCTCGAGCGTTTTAGGGAGTCGTGCCAGGCAAATGCCTCATGAGCAATATACCTCCTTCATGTTGATTTTTATCTTGTACATTGTATGCAGTTATATACTTTCTGTATGTTCGAGGACACTCTGAGTAATGTATACAATGTATTACCACTCCTGTACCCACCACTTTGAATTCAATTTTCTGTCCATTGGTCAGGGCACTTTCCCCCAACATAATGAGCAGGATATATCAAGCAATGTATGAAGCATGCATGTAAGGATTCTCTGAGGCATTGCTGGTGAACGTGCAGAGTATTGAGCAAAACATTCCAAAGCAACAGAATGTCATGGGAGCTACTCCATGATGTCCATGCTACTGTGCCTCACTTTGGAAACTCCAAGTCACACATAGCATGCACCACTCCGTGCTGTCCATGCCAAGCCAGAGTTATCTCCTGCATCTGCAGTGTTGTCACCAGCTTGATTGATTGCCATATCAGCTTAGGTTTTGGATGGCTTCAATATTTCCCTCTATTAGCAACATTCTCTGCAATCAACTATCGAAATTCATCTGACAAGGCCACTAGGACCTGAGATCAAACTGAGGTTTAGTGAGTGGTTAAAATGCTAAGCCCAGGCTGGGGAACCAGCCAAGTTGCTACAATATGATTTATGACACTGTACAAATTGACTATTGCTCAAGTATCTACAGGAGACTTATGCACAACCACCCTCCACATTGTCATGTGTTTGACACAAGCACTGTCCCACAAGAGCCCACCTGGTGCATCACTCACTTGCATGTACACCAGGCAGGATTGAAGGAGGCAAGAAGGGCCAAGTTGAGTCTGAGGGTAACCTACATGTCACAAGAATTCTCCTAGTTTCCCTATATTTCTTACTATTTTTCCGGCAATTCTACGAATTATCTACGACTTTCTAGGCCAATAACTAGCTTATCTGGTTCATAAGTTAACGGTTACATACGTGCCGAATGATGGCCGCGTTATCTCCCATAGCGACGGTCTTATCTTATCACTAGTAGTTACCATCAGTCACATGTCTAGTTCCAGCCAATCGGACATTCTGTCCGGAAGCAGTCAGCATATTAACGTCAGCGGACCGGGCTTTGGTCACGCCCTGTCTTTGTAATGACAAGAGCGCAAAACGCTATTCGCGCGGCCTATGCCGCCTTTCTATATCCCGGTTTTGATCGGTATATGTATTTATCGTATATTACTAAGTACTTAGGTATCTGGGGACTGGTACATACAAATACGGACATTAGTATTATCTAATAAGACTGTTAGGGGTCTTATTTATCATGTATATATACTAGCCTTGCTGAGCGCTATTGCCTCAGTTCTATTCATTGCATTCATACTATCAAGTAACACTCGTGTTGTATCCTGCTTAACAGCTACTATCTCTTCGCCTAACCAGCAAACCCTCAAGAATAACTAGTAAGTTGTTATCTTGTGTTATATGAATAGAACTTGCTTTCGCCCCCGCCCTCTTTGAGGGTCTGGGATTTTTTCTTCTTAGGGGTTTTTTTGTCGCCGTCTGCGCACCCCCGCTCGCCGCCAGGCAGCGGGGTATCCTTAGTGGGTTCTGGGGGATCGCCTTCGGGCAAACAGCCGGACCGTAGGCTTAAGCGGAACCGGGGACTGGCTGACAAGCCTTTCCCCATATGTAATCGATGGCAACGGTGTAACTTCTTGACCGGGCCGGAGACGACCTTCTCGCCTATCCCCAGGCGTACAGGGGCCACTCTATTTAGAGTTGGGATGGTGGGCACGAGTTGCCCTGCCTAGAACCGCTGCCGATACGGCTTCAGAACGATGGAGTTCTGGCCTTGGCGCCCTCTAAGTCCCTCAGGGCATGGGTTTGGTTTGAACACTGGCAGCCACCTAACTGGAGTGAGGCGTGGGCACATGCGGGGTGTAATACCCCAAATCCTGCATTCCCAGGCGTCAAGGGAAGACGACCTGCTGTATCCCCCACCTGGTAGCATGAGAGAGACGCAATCCAGTCGCCGACACTAACTCCGGTCGAGGGCGGAGCGCCCATTGACGCCGGAGGATAAGCGCACGACACATCAAGAAGCGACGATAAGCCCCGACAGAAGACCGCGTGAATTTCCACTAGAATAGCTTACTTAGACTTCTTTTACGTAGTCATGCCGAAGGCACCACGTTTCACGGTTACTCCGAGAAACGCCGCTACGGGGGAGCGCGAGGAATGGCACATTGCCTCCTCTAAATCGCTCGAAGACCACATTTCCGCAGTCACAGCCCCAAAGCGAGGAAAGTCCCGAAAGGGCAAAGACATCTTCTACAGGAAGCCGAACCCTGACCCGGAGGAGATCCAAAGGGTCAACCACGAGGCCGCCCTCAACGACATCAGGCGGAAGAAGCTCAACAAGCTTCTCCGACAAAAGGAGAAGCTCGAGGCTCGGATCCAGAAACAAAGCCTGGATCAGCTAATCGCCGAGGCAGCCAGGAAGAGGGTCGAGGAAGAGAGAATGGTGAGGAGTCTTCGGGAGCGAATCCAGCCCCCAAAGAAGTCGCTGTTGGAGAGAGTGGAGGAGCTTAGGATGCCGGCCGAGTGGGTTGAAAAGTGGGGTCTTGCGAACCCCAAGAACGTCCATTGCACAGAGAAAAAGTGGGACTGGTTTCTGGAAATCGACAAACAGATGAATGCTGCCCACAAGAACCTCTTCCGGCTATGGAAGGTTCCCGACGCAACCACCACGGCCCCCATCATAGCAAAATTCACCACCCTCGTCACCGACTTCGACGATCTCTCCACACACCTGGAGCAAAGGATCCATCAGGATTTTATGAAGAACCAAGATCTCCGCCGCCTCGAAAAATATCTCAGGAGGGTGGAGCACATTTTTGGAAACTTAGATGTGAAACAGCACGCTACGTACTTAAAAACACACCTAGTACATAGCGGTCTCGACTTCGACCTTGGCAAACCCCAGTTGTAGTAGATAGAAAGTCCTGGAAAGGCATTTTTTTGGTGCATGGCATTGATTGCGAAAAGTCCTGAAAAGGCACTTAAGTCCTGAAAAGGCACTTTTTTCTTGAATTATCGTTTAAGGAAGAAAATAACTCAAGTTGACAAATACTGTCCAGCAATGGTGTCTTACACAATCGTCCAAGGCGCTTTGTACAACACCCACAAGGTGGCTACGGCCTACCGCCCCGCCGTCGGCAAGCACGCGTGGCCCGGAGAGCAAACCTGCTTGATGGACTACCTGCGAGTCGTATTCGGCATCAGAGTTAGGGGGAGTGTAACCTCCTTCAACTCAATTCCGGCGCATGTGCGCCCATCCCTGAACGTGAACCATACAGCGTACATCAAGTACTACGGGGAAGATTCGACTAGGAACCACATTTCGTGGTGGAGGTGGGACAACTATTGTACCGCCATCTCCCTAGCGGACCTCATAGTCTACTACCGTGACGTCCACTGGTACTCGCAGGAGGAAGCGTTGCCACGCACAAGAGCCGCCAGGCTCTTCAACCCGGAAACACCCGCACGCCGCGCAGTCGTTACCCCCGAAGGCAGCGAGACTCCACGACCGGAGGAACAGGTCAACACGGAGCCCCTATTCGGATCGCTCCCTGACCTCCTCCCTTCCTATGAAAGGAGGACTCTGGAAATCGTCGCGCAGCCCGAAAGGAGCAAAAACGAACTGATGGGAAGGTTGCAGCGCACTCTGGAAGTGGCCGCCTCAGACGAAGTTCTGCAGGTGGGAAAAGAAGCTTACAGAGAGGCGCTGTACCAAGCCAAGAACCATCTCTACAGCAACCTCGCGGCCTACAAAGGCCGGGTGGACACGGATTTGGAAACGGTCTGGAACAAGACCAACCAGATTCGGAGCCACAATCAGGTGCTTCAAAATAGAATCGAAGCACTAGAGGAAGCGGAGAGTTTGCGGCAACAATTAGACACCCTTTCCGAAAATCGGTTCGTCCGCATAGAAAAAGATATCGCGCTACTGCAAAAGCGTCCGGCAGTCCCAACCGTGGGACCCAGCGGTGCCCAGGTCACGGCACTAATTAATAGAATCGACCAACTCGAAGCGGAGTTAACCGCTCTAAAAAACGCACCGGCAGCCGCGCCAGCAATGTCACAGAATATCCAGGGGGATATAGTAACAACCCTCGCTATAGGTTATACGGGCGGCGCTAGGCGTACGCCGCTCCTCTGGGCCTCAGCCACCTCCACGTACGTCTCAGAGTCTGTGAGGTCACCTGATTGTTAGGTTAGCGCTGTAGGGTAGCGCGCGCCTCAGGTACTCATGCCACGGTCACATTATGTATCACATGTCTCGCTTACGTACTTACTTACCTCAGCCGTTAGGGCGGTGCTGCGCACAGGCCAGCACTTAAGGGTAGACACTTAGCGTACCGTTCTCGCATGTATATAAGATACGACAGGAATGGGGCTTACTCCCCATCCTTAAGATTCTCGACGTTTGGGCCTCTGGCTCCTCTCTCACATGTGCGCCGTGCGACTCGCCTTAGGGCATCCTCTACTGCTTGACTGGTAGCGACTCGACTATGCAAGTATCCTATGCGATGATCAAGTCATATCCGCGGGAATGCCTCTGCATACATCGCTGCTCGCCGTCATCTCGTCGCAAGACCTTGGGGGTTCTCCCCTGCCTATAGCAGGTCGCACAGCCTCTGTAAGTCTGTGTCAAGCAGCTGCCACAACGGTCAACTTCCAACAGACCAAACCGACTCAGCCGCCCAAATTCTCGGGCCCTAAGGACTCCATCTCGTCAAAAGAGTGGATCCAAAAAATGGGCATGTATTTCGCAGATGCCAAGGTGACCCTCGAAGAAGACAAGGTTCACCAAGTGACACAGTACGCCTGTGGGACTCACCAAGTGCCTATATTCTTGAGATAAGGCGACTTAGAGAGGAGGCAATACCAGCGCAGCAGGATGGTGAGAGTTATTCTACAGCGCAAGCCGAGAATAATAGAACTAGAGTTATAGGGCGTCAAGCCCCTAGTTATATACATTTTTATGGGAAGGTCACGTGCTACTAACTAGTCGTTACCTTTCCGGGTTATGTGGCTTTGCCAAGTGGCGAAGCTTATCTTATCTACTGTTTATGGACTCTACATAGAATGGCCGTGGCAAGGCCCTAATGGCCGAACCAATCGTATGAGAGGGATTTGTGTATGTTATTGTTAGAACGCGGGCGCAGCCCGGGTATAGGGGAAGCTGGTAGCCGGATACCGTGAGGTATAATGGCGATTGGCCGGTCTTCGTTGGATGACCAAGGCAAGGCGCCGAGGTCGTTATGCCATTGGACGGGAAGTACCGTGGCATGTGTTACAGCCCGGTCCGGATGGTTACCGGGGCATGTGTTGGACTTAGCCGTGAGGCGAGGTCCGGTGTTTGGGCAACGCCGTGATGGCAGAAGCCCGGGACTTGGAGAGCGCCGAGTCCGTGGGATGGCCGAGAAGGCCGAGCCTATAGCGATATTGCCTTGGTGCTAATATAGTGCTATTTGGCCGTGTTGCCATTATTATGCGAAGGCGTGGCGCGCCTGAGGTGCCATTGTGATCAAGGATTTTATGGCGGTGGGAAGCCGTGAAGGCCGACCCAATAGTACAAGGCCGCGAGGCACTGTTTGTACATGTGGACATTATTATGCGAGCGTGCCGCGCTCGGCCTATCATTATGATCTATGATCTATGACGTGGCTGGTCTTGCTCTGACGGGCAAGACCATTATGACGTAGCTGTAGTGTTGCTATTGGACGTGGTTGTACCGTAGCATTACGTAAGCTGGTCATGTGGTTGATAAGCCCGTTTAAGAGCTTGTCGTGGTGGCAATGGGAGTTAACCCGTAGATAACTTGTAGTTAGACGTATAAATCCCAGGTAAATTGCTATAATCATAGGAAAAATGCTGTAAGTCCCAGATAAATCTGTGACACCAAGCCCTGCTACGGCTTACAGGCGAGGCCTACCAGTACATGTCGCCGGTAGTTGATAAAATCGCCGCCGGACAAACCTCGGGGCACACCTGGAAAACGTTTGCGGAAACAATCGAGAAGGTGTACGGCAAGAAGACGGACAAGGAGATTGCCAAAAAGGAGATTGAAGGGTACTTCGGAGATGAAGGGAAAAAGAAGCTCCAATCGGACTTCTTTTCTTGGGCACAGAAGCTCAGGACCCTGGCTCGTCTGGCCGAGACTGACAACAAGACGTTGTTCAGTCACATCAAACGGATCCTCCCGGAAAAGGTGCGAGAGACCCTCGCTACCCTGGAATTGGTGCCTGGCTTCACAATGCCGACCGACTGGGAGGTTTACCTCGATATGGCCATTGACCTCTACAAGAGGCAATACCCGGATAAGCTCAAAGGCAAGATCTTTGAGGAAGAAAAGAAGAAGGAGTCGTCGGGGTCTGGCAAGACCGCCGAAAAAGCTGCGTCGAAGCCTGCCAAGGCTGATGACAAAGGCAAAGGCAAGGCAAAGGAAACCGGCTCTTACGGGAAGGACTGTCGCAAGCACCCTGGACAACACAAATGGGGCGACTGTCCTGAGAACCCTAAGAACAAGCCGAAGGAAGCCAAGCCGGCCAGTAGTGGAAGCGGAACGACGAAGCCGACAGGCTCATCGAGCGGAACGCAACAGTCGGGCCAGAAGAAATTGGACCCGAAAAAGAAATACAAGGTCCGAATTGTCAGCACCCAGGAACTGGTGACTGACGACGAAGATGAGTCCCCCCAAGCCACCGTAGGGACCATCCGGACCAACGTTCCGAAGCAACCAGAGGTGGTTCCTCTGGCCCCCACTACGCGCATCAGCGATGAGGAGCAAAGCGGGAGTTCGGTGCGATCGGCAGAAAGCACCAGCCCCGTCCAGACCCAGTCGACTGGTTCGACTTCGACTGCGCCTACACCGTCGGGCGACTCCATCAGGACACATCTGCCCTGGCTTTGCAAGCGGATAGCCGACTCCGCAAACACCCTGGGCATCTACGGAAGCTCTGCCTCGGGTTTTCCCACCGAGCACATGTGATGACCTGCCCACTTGTGCTCCCGTGTAATTTTAGTCCTGTACCCACTGTAAAGAGTGTATTCAAGTCAATGTATCATATTTTTGGCAACGATGCGCGCGACTTCGCTCGATCTTTCCGTGTCGAAGTAACACTCTGGGTATATGGGCAAAAAGTGCAGGCTCTGGCTTTAATCGACAGCGGTGCAACCATATCGGTCATATCACAACGATTGGTCGATAAACATAAGCTGGTCACCGACAAACTAGCGTTTCCTATTACGGTTACAAATGCAGACGGAACAGAAAACGTCGCCGGCTGCTTAACGCAATCAGTAAAAGCATTCATGCAACATGGCACACACAAGGAAAAGATAGGTCTGACGGTCATGCACCTAGAACCAAACCTAATCCTTGGCTATGACTGGTTACATCTCCACAATCCTACCTTTGATTGGAGGAAGGGAGAAATGGAATATGCACGCTGTACACACGACCCAACCCTACGCCAGAAAAAAGGGTAACCGCCCTTCTGAGGAGGAAGCAGTTGAACTCCCAGAAAAGGAAATCATCGAAGTAAATTCGATTTGGGACACTCCCGTGGACATATTAGGAGAGGAGGACCCCGAAAATCCTTTAATCGCTTGGGTGGCAACCCTTGACGACGAGGAAATGAACCTGCTGACACAGTTGGTAGCCGAGGTACTTGACAAAGACCTCGATGAAGCAGACGACCGTGAGGAAAACACACCACCAATTGACATTGAAAAATGGCGATTGTTAGTGCCCGAACAATACCAAGAGTATGGGCCAACGGTGTTCTCACAAAAGGCGTCAGAGAGGATGCCGGAACGGAAGCCCTGGGATCACGCCATAGTGCTTGAACCAGATGCGCAGCTTCCTCCCCCGGTAGAACCATACAAAATGTCTCCCCAAGAGTGTAATAGCCTGGATGAGTGGATAGACACCGAACTATGGAAGGGTTACATTCGACCATCCGAAAGTCCAATGGCATCCCCGGTCTTCTCCGTCCACAAAAAGGATGGAGGACTGCGGATGGTTGTCGATTACAGGAGGCTAAACGAAATAACCGTGAAAAATCGTTATCCGATACCTCGGATCGATGACCTAATCGATCAATTGTCCCATGCGACCATCTTCACCAAAATAGACCTTAGATGGGGATACAACAATGTCCGCATCAAGGAAGGTGATGAATGGAAGACGGCGTTTATTACACACCGTGGACTATACGAGGCAACGGTAATGTATTTCGGTTTCTGCAATGCCCCCGCAACGTTCCAAGCGATGATGAATTCTATCCTCGCACCGTTCATTCGGACCGGCAAGGTGGTTGTCTACCTAGACAACATCTTGATTTTCGGGAATGATATGGAGGAACATCGGCGACTTACCAAAGGGGTTCTACAAACCCTAAAGGACTCGGACTTGTATGCAAAGCCCGAAAAGTGCTTCTTTGAACAGTCATCCATCGAATACCTAGGAATGATTATTTCCGATGGAAACATTATGATGGATCCAAAGAAGTACGCCGGAGTTCAGGACTGGCCTAGACCTACTAAGGTCAAAGAGGTTCAAGCTTTCCTTGGATTTGCCAATTTCTACAGGCGATTCATAGAAGGCTTCTCAAGAATAGCCAAACCACTCACCATGCTGACCAAAAAGTCAGAAGCTTGGCATTGGGACGCCGAGCAGGAAAATGCCTTCCAAACCCTAAAGGAAGCATTTAACAAAGCGCCCGTGCTTCGAATCCCGTCGCACAATCAGCCTTTCCGCGTAGAAACAGATGCGTCAGACTTCGCTACCGGAGCAGTACTATCTCAGTTAGATCCTACGGATAAAAAATTCCACCCCGTGGCGTACTATAGCAAATCGCTAAGTGCCCCGGAAAGGAACTACGAGATCTACGACAAGGAAATGTTGGCTGTCATCAGGGCTCTAGAGGAGTGGCGACACTACCTAGAGGGACACCCTGAAAAATTCGAGATATGGTCGGATCACCTAAACCTGACCTATTTCAAAACGGCGCAAAAACTGACGAGACGACAAGCCCGCTGGGCACTGTACCTCTCACGCTTCAACTTCCAAATGAAGCACAAACCTGGCAAAACAATGCTAACCGCGGATCCTCTGTCCAGGCGGCCAGACCATGAGGAGGGGGTGGATCTCGATAATCACGACCAGGTTCTTCTGAAACCTGAGTGGTTCGAGCAAGAGTACATGGCAATGGCTCTTGATACCTCCCATGCTGCCCCACAATCGGAAGATGAATCGATACTCCGAGAGATTCGCAAAGCGTTGCTAGACGACAAGGTCACAAAAGATTACAAGGAGCTGCTCTCATCCGGCCCTCATGGATTCAAAAAAGACCTATCAGAATGGAACTACGAAGGAGGGTTACTCCTCCGAAGAGGCAAAGTCTACGTTCCAGCTACACCAGCGGACATCAGACGGCAAGTGGTCGAGTATCATCACGATCACAAGTCAGCTGGGCATTTCGGACGCTACAAAACGTACGAATTGCTAAGCCACAACTATTGGTGGCCCGGAATGTTCGTTTATGTCAAAAAATACGTAGACGGATGTGACACATGCCAACGTATGAAGAACCACCCGCAGAAGCCGTACGGCCCCCTGCAACCCTTACCGGTGCCGTCAGGCCCGTGGGAAGTGGTGACAATAGACCTGATTACTCAGCTACCCCCATCGGGAATGCATGACGCGATCATGGTCGTAGTAGATCGGTTGACCAAAAGAGCAAGGTTCTTCCCAATAGAAAATACCTTCTCAATGAAAGACCTAGCGACGATACTCTATCAAAAGGTATATCCCTTACACGGGTTACCGAAACAGATAGTATCGGACAGAGGAACACAATTCGCCTCAAAACTATTTGGTGAATGGTGCACCCTGCTGGGAATTCAAAGGTCGATGACTACTGCGTACCATCCGCAGGCAGACGGACAAACCGAGCGAGTAAATCAAATACTCGAACAGTATCTGCGGTGCTACATCAACACGTACCAAAAAGATAACTGGTCGGAGTTCCTGCCAACAGCGGAATTTGCGTACAATAATGCAGCCAGCAAAACTACCAAGGAATCTCCGTTCCTGGTGGAATTAGGTCGTCACCCCATTGCTGGACCAAGCAGTTTCGAACCAAGTCGAAACAAAGACTTAGTAGAAATTGCAAACACACGGTTCTCTGCACAAGAGAAAGCTAAGGCGGCAATGAAAATTGCAGCCGAAAGATGATCCTGGTACTATGACCAAAAGAAGCAAGTTGTCCCCTTCAAAGTGGGTGACAAAGTACTCGTGGACGTGCGAAGTTGGCAAGACACCGAAAGAAGTCTAGCCCCTCACTACATCGGCCCATTCCGAATCACGGAAAAATTGGGACCGGTAACGTTCAAGGTGTACATGGACGCACAATATAGGGCTTACCACCCTGTATTCCATGCTTCAAAACTGGTCATGTACAAGGAATCAACCATCGAAGGTCAAAAGAGTCATTCTCCTGCGGCTGACAAGCCAACGGAAATGGAAGACCCGGAAGAATGGGAAGTGGAAGCCATTCTCAACCATCGTAACCGACGCGGCCGGTGGGAATACCTTATCCATTGGAAAGGCACCGGACCCACGGAAGACACGTGGGAAATCGAGGAACATTTGGCTAACGCTAAGGAGATACTGGACGAGTACAAGGCAAAATATTCAGCCCTTAGTACCGACCCAAATCAACCCCTTCGCCGATCAACTAGACTCGGCGGAACACGGCAGACAGTACAGTAGCCGTCTTCGACCCTGACTCGCCAGATTTGGACTCGGACACATGTGTCTGGCCCGATGATTGGCTCCAATATCGAGACGATGTCGACCCAACACAACCGAAAGTGTACTACAAGCGCGACCCCTTTACGGGGCAATGGGTACATTCCGACGTTGAGTTCAACGAAGACTTGGAAATCGAAGTAGGAGTCAATGGCAAACTACCGACCAGGGGAACAACCGATGCGATCGGCTACAATCTGTATGCCGCGCAGGATATCCTGATTAATTCATGGAAATCCGCTTCGGTCCCCACAGACATTTGTATCAAAGTTCCATATGGGACATACGGTCGGATAGCGCCAAGGTCTGGACTTGCGAAAAAGGGCATCGATGTCCTTGCAGGTGTAATAGACCATGACTACCGCGGAGAAGTCTTTGTCATGTTGATGAACCTCACTGGAGATCCGTACCAAGTAAAGAAAGGCGACAGAATTGCTCAGCTAATCTGCAAAGTAGCAATCACGCCCGAAATACAGGAATCCATGACCAAGGAGAAGTTCAAAAAAGAAATTCGACCTCACCTACATGGAAGTGGGCCCTACTGTCATGGTAACCACCGTGCCACCCGCCCCAGCGGGGAACCTCTATATCCGCCCTATCCCTAACACCTAAAGCCCCTCACCCTCCTAATGGCAGAGAACAAGAAGGCGCTCCTATTGAGGAGCCCTGCCGTATTGCACAGACAAGCAGGTAAAGATAAAGAAACAAGGTAGATGCAATGAATAGAGGCCCCCACGCCCAAGTAGGACGTAGCAGGCTTTGTCGTCTAAGACCCTGCACGCGAGGACAAGCAGACAGACGGTATTGAAAGGTTGCCAGGGGACGCGCCCCCAACGACGAGAAGATAAGTTCTGAGGAGTACCTCAGAACGCTACCTAGTATATATACATGTGGACGTTATCTACTGTAGCTACAAGACCTGCCCTAATGGCATGGTCTGTGCACACTGTGACTACGCTGCACATGACTGGTAACAACTGTGACTCCAGTGACGTACCACGTGACCTAAGTAAGAGATAAGATAGGAGAAGCTTATCTATTTCCCATGCACGTGCAGTCCCGGGCGGCTAGGTATAACGTAGCGAATATCTGGAGAATAAAGGTGAATAAATCATCAGAGGACCCCTTTATTCCGGGATTTCTTGTGACACCTACAATGAGCAGTTCAACAAGCCAACAAAGCGCGGTACACAAGGTTTTGGATCGACAGGACGATAAAAGTAGAAAAATCGTAAAGACTAACCCTTCAATGGGCTCTAGCACCATTTCTACTCTCAACGGGGTCGTTGAAATCTAAGGGGGGGGTAATGTCACAAGAATTCTCCTAGTTTCCCTATATTTCCTACTATTTTTCCGGCAATTCTACGAATTATCTACGACTTTCTAGACCAATAACTAGCTTATCTGGTACATAAGTTAACGGTTACATACGTGCCGAATGATGGCCGCGTTATCTCCCATAGCGACGGTCTTATCTTATCACTAGTAGTTACCATCAGTCACATGTCTAGTTCTAGCCAATCGGACATTCTGTCCAGAAGCAGTCAGCGTATAAGCGTCAGCGGACCGGGCTTTTGGTCACGCCCCGTCTTTGTAATGACAAGAGCGCAAAACGCCATTTGTGCGGCCTACGCCGCCTCTCTATATCCCGGTTTTGATCGGCATATGTATTTATCGTATATTACTAAGTACTTAGGTATCTGGGGACTCGTACATACGAATACGGACACTAGTATTATCTTATAAGACTGTTAGGGGTCTTATTTATCATGTATATATACTAGACTTGCTGAGTGCTATTGCCTCAGTTCTATTCATTGCATTCATACTACGAGTTAACCACTCAACGTATCCTGCTTAACACCTGCTTATCCCTTGCCTAACCAGCAACTGTCACAAATCTGACATTTTTCCGCTATTTATTGCCATTTATCCGGTATTATTACGCATACCTATGAGTTATCCCGTACTTAACAGTACATGCCGACATGCCGGTGTAACCTAACGGTTATTACCTAAGCCCAAGGGCGCTTACGCGCTACTAAGCATCTATGACACAACACTTACACGCTAGTCATCAAGCATGACAGGTTCCATTACCAATGCAACCTTAGTCATAAGACTAGGCCCATGGTCTAATCTAGCCCATGACATCATTATTTCCAATTATGATATCATCATGACGTCATACGGTCTGGCCTCCGGTCCAGCCTAGACTATGGCACCACCATGGTGCAATCCCCTTGTCATCAATACCAATAATGACACCATGGCAATACCATCATTACAAATAATGGCATCGCTGCTCTAGACCTCCGGTCTAGCATGTTCTATGACATGACTATGATGTCATCCCTATGTCATCATTACAAATAATGACATCACTGGTCCAGGCCTCCAAGCCCAGCCCAATCCATAGCACACCATCATTACACAATAATGGCATCGCTATTCTAGACCTCTGGTCTAGCACCTTCCATGGCCTCATCATTTCCAATTATGATGTCATTATGAACTAGGCCTCCGGCCCGGTTATCATGTATGCGGATCTTCTGATCCAACCCTTGTCTCCTACTGACTAAGCCCACAGGCTAGCACGGTCGCTGTAGACACCTATGCCATGACAACCTTATGTTGTCATTATGATGTACGGATGGCGCCATACTGACACCATCGCCTTATGCAAGCATGACTAACACGTTTAGGGTATGACCAATCCCTTACTTACATAATCAAGTTAAGCAATGTATATAAGATAGGGCTTAACGCCTTTAGACGTTAGTTCTATTCTTCTAGGCGCTGCGCGCCCTAGAAGAACTTAACCACTCTTCTGCGCGCCTTCTGACTGCTTGCCTGCTTATTCCCCTCACCTTGTGGATTAGGCGGTGAGTCCCACAGTTAGATCTGTGTCAGCAACTACCAAGATCATATCAAGTAAGTGTTATCTTGTGTTACTGCACCCCCGCCTTGTACTGTGCGTGGCACTCACATGGCGCGGCACACCCATGCAGCACTGCACATGTGTGGCATGGCACTGCACCAGCCAGGTGGCCATGGTCGTGGCTCATCCGATCGTGAGTGCCCTTGCAAGCCGCACCGCACACGACCCCTCCACAGTGGCGATCACACCCGCTCACCTCGCTTCTGGCATCCCCGCACCGCAGATGCCGTCCTGCCGTCACTGCAGATGCACTCCCTTCACCGCGATCAAGGGTCCACCCCTCCCTGCCACTGCACGAGTCCACACCCCACCACACGCACACTCGGCCGGTCACGTGGCACGTCCGCCCAGTTTCGACACGGTTCATATCGAACGACAGTCGTGACCCAGGATATTCTGACCTGATTAACTTCTGCTGGCGGATGACTCCGCTCCCGAACTACCACAACCTCCACAATGTCAGTCACCAACACTTGTCGGACCACCTTTCCGAGTTGGTCCACAATCCCTCGAACAATCTCGTCAACTCCAAGTGCATTGCCATTGCAAAGTCTAATGGAGCTGATTGTAGTGTTGTCGTCAGAAAAATATTTTCTCTCGGGTTCTCCGGGCAGGTCTGGATGTGCCGGGATAGGCGAGGTGTTCGAGGGGTTGAAGTCGAGTAGTTTTACCGGTTGAATGTAGCCTGTAGCGACCTTGAGCTGCAGCGGTGCGTCGAATAAAGCGGAAATAATAGAAGTTGACTTGAAAATGTTTGTGACCGATTTCCTAAGTCCTAAGCGTACGCCTCGAGCGCAGCCCTTCGTCTGACTTCGTCTGGGTGGAATTCAATGCTTTGCTCGTATCTACACGTCGCCTAAATACATGGAGAGCCACGAAATTTTCCACAACATTTTAAGTGCCCTAAAATTTCGAGTGTGCACCCTACAAGCTAGACAATCCAGAGACGAACCCTGAAACGGTGAAGATTGTCCTGAAACACAAGCAACTTATTTTATGAAACCGATCACCTGTAGATCTAGGGTGGTGCACCGAGGTTGGAGAGAAAAGACATGGAAAAAACTATAGGAAGGCAGCCGGGGTTGGGCCAGACCTGGCTAGGCTAGAGAGCCTAGGGAAGCGTCAGGGGGTACCTGTTTTGACTGGATGAGCAGCCAAATAGTGCCCGCAGGGCTTTTGCGACGTTTCAGATTGTGTATGAGCCAGCGAAGGTTCACTGTACAAGCATGATCGAGGCTGATCACGATTGGTCGAGCTGTGGCTGAACTACCTCAGATGGGCATTCTGCCTACCAGCTGGCTTTCTGTGGTGCGTTCTGCGTCGTCTTGGTGTGTGTTTAATCGCGTCCTGGTATTCTTACATGTGTCTAATGTCTGTGGCACATTTATATTGTAGCACAGTGTCTGACGACTGGGTACCTTATGCAGTGGATGTATCTCCGCTGGACTCAGGTATGATTGCCACATGCTATGATATCTCATGTGAGTGGACCCATCATTACAACACAAGTATTCTCTAACGATTTGCAGATGTCGCTGCGGAGGTGTACACCTTGTTTCTCAATGAGCGGACAAAGCTCAGGGGCTGTTGCTGTGCCCCCCTGGTGGCACAATTTGTGCGCCACCCTGCAATGGCTCTGCATCGTCAAGATTAGCTGTGTTTTCCTCGCAGGAAGAAGCCGGAGAACTGGGGTGCCGAGTGTACCGCCACCAGACGAAGCGGGAGAGCTCTGCTCAGTTTCGCATCGACTCATGGTCAGCTAAAGTGGGTGAGGGGACGACGGAAGCACAGAATGGGGGACAGCTCACCCGTCCTCTGTGAACTGGCGTTGCCTGTCTGGACGCTCGTTAGTTCAGCTGCCTGACACAGAACATACCGCCCTTCCCCCCTATCTCCAGTGTTCTGGTGTAGCCCCAAGGTGTGTCGGTTCTAGGCGTACACGCATAGAGGTAGAGGGTCTCCCAGACTAGCATGACTTAGTGAAGGTAGTTGCGCAGCACACAGGGAGTTCCATGGGTGACAGTCCTGCCCCTCATCAGGGTGGACATCGAGAGATTTCTAGTTCTGGGGAGTAAGCCCCAGCACGCATGAGTATATATACATGAGTAGACGTAGCTACCTATTCTACGAGGCCGGCCCTAAAGGCCTGGTCTGTGCGTGGAGGCAATGTCTACGCTACCCACGGTCATATGGCATGATTATGTAAGTAAGGTGCGCGTGACCAGGGCGCTGTTCTAATACCTACATGTGACCCTAAAGGTCACGTGATCTGTCTGCCTCCCTTCCAAGCGCTGGCACGCGCGTCTGGGAGGTGGCGTCGGGCGCTAGGTTCTACCGTAGGGCACACAAATCAGCTAATAAGGCCAAAAATTTGTGACATTACCCTCTCCTTAGAATTTCACCGCCCCGGTGAAAGGTCGTATTCTCTCCTGTAGCCTTTCGACTTGGCTGTAGGCGACCCTCTCCTTAAGGCACGTCTAGGAGTGGCGTTAGTGTTCTCTCTACCACGACTGATCTTCCTTCCACAGCGCGTCCCCAGGTGCGCTGCAATTCCTTCCTCATCCCTCCTTGGTCGTCCTTCTTCTTCGCTAGAGCGGCGCGCCTCTTTCTGCAATCGAGGTGCGTCGTGTTCTCTGCCTCAGGCCTTCTGTTCATGACCGAGGGTGGACGGAGGGGTGCCCTTTTCAGGTGCGTCCCTGTCACAGATACCACCGCAAGTCCCAGACCGGCGCTCTATGGGGACACGCGTCCAACACCCCTTAGCCAAAAGGGCCACTATAACAGCTCAGCTGTTATAGGCGGGACACGCTATATGTGTAGTTCATATTCCCACGCTTTCACTTTTGAGTCTTAGCCATGACCCTTCTAGCGTGTGCCTACGCGGTATTCATGCCACAACGGGATTCCAACCCCATATTCCATAATTTGTGACATTACCCCCTCTTTTAGGATTTGACGTCCCGGAGAAGGACTTGCTACCTCCCCTATAATTCCCTAAGGGATAGGCTTATGACATATAGTCGCCCCCGGTACTAAGCATCCACTATTATTTCTACCTTATATTAGAGGTTAAACCCCTAATGTTGCCAACCTCTTGAAGGCCCGACTGATCCCAGGAATTTGGGAGCGGGTTAAGGCTTTTCACGGTAGAACACGTGACTTTTCGACCAATTTATCTCCGTAATAGGAGCCCTGTATCCGCCAGGGGGTCACGTGATAGTACGGGCACTTTTCCCTAAGCCAGGGGTTCGATGGAATACCCGTTTGGGTAAATAGCAGATTTGCCACTACCCGGGTTCGAACCGGTGACCTGTGGGTCGAGCTGTTATAATGTCACAGATACCACCGGCAGTCCCAGACCGGCGCTCTATGAGGACACGCGTCCAACACCCCTTGGCCAAAAGGGCCACTATAACAGCTCAGCTGTTATAGGCGGGACACACTATATGTGTAGTTCATATTCCCACGCTTTCACTTTTGAGTCTTAGCCATGACCCTTCTAGCGTGCGCCTACGCAGTATTCATGCCACAACGGGATTCCAACCCCATATTCCATAACTTGTGAAAGCGGCACCTATTTCAGTTGTGCCCTACTGCCCGGCATCCCTCTAGTATAAGTGTAGTGGGATCTCAGTGAATGTGGAAGGTATGATTCCTTGACTATATACCCTGTACACCCCCTTTCCATTGCCAGGTGCATACCACACCACCTTCCAGTATGGGCTTACCTCACCACCTTCCCTTTTTAGGTTGTTCCTGCTGTGGTGACGAGATTGCACCTGTGTGCCATGCCTGACATGCATGCACTTCTAACAGCACCTATACCCCATGCTGGTACATTGCATCCACCACTTCACTTGCACCACCATGCTGTGCTTCCAAGCCACTGTGCTTTATCATATTTCACATGCTATGAATCCACCCTCCCACTTTCTCTCTGGACCCTTTGCTTCCATCACCTCCTATGTGCTCCCTGCCACATAGTCACACTGAATGGTCATCAAGTCTCCTAGGCCCTAAGTGCATTTCAGGTGCAAAATGTGAAGCGGAGACAAGGAGGCAAGTCTGTCAGCTGATGCCTCCCAACTGATAGTGGCTTTGCTTGCTCCTCTCATAGTACTTATTACTGTATTGTAACCATGTATATGATTTAGTCTGTGTGATCAGCCACAATATAATATCTGAGTTAGTACTTTCTGACCTATGGTTGGCAACCCTTGAGGCACTCTGCCTGAGCACTGATCAGTGCTAGGCCAGAGGTCCCTATGAGTTTGCAAGGTTTCACCAGATGCCCTTGTGAATTTCCAATATTTCACCAGATGCCCTAGCAACTTTCCAATATCTCACCAGATGCCCTGGTGATTTTCCAATATTTTGCCAGCTGCCCCAGTGACTTTCCAATAGTTTACCAGATGCCTCTGTGAGTTTCCAATATTTCACCAGTTGCTCCTGTTTTCACAACATATTAAAAGTCAAAACTTATTTTATCGGAGATTTACCAGTCTGGCTATATTCATAAGACTGACAACGCTTATCTATGCTGATCTGCTATCTCATGTTTTGCTGATGTAAGAGACAATACATACTAATCAATCACAAGAACCAGATAGTAATGCAACAATGTTGAGGTTAAGCTTGGCACAACACTGTCACAAGCCAATTTGAAGCCTATTCATTACCAGAGATACAGTAGCATACCATATCAGAATAGTGCCCAGATCTCCCAATCCTATCCCAATCCAGTCTTGATCATTCCTGGACTTAGCACCACAATGCTACAGTCACCACTGTCATTTCAGAACACCCAGTGTAGTAGAATAACACACATGTACAAATAACATAGTAGCTTATATAATGGCTGTCGGTCTGTAGTAACACAAGATAACAACTTACTGGTTATTCTTGAGGGTTTGCTGGTTAGGCGAAGAGATAGTAGCTGTTAAGCAGGATACAACACGAGTGTTACTTGATAGTATGAATGCAATGAATAGAACTGAGGCAATAGCGCTCAGCAAGGCTAGTATATATACATGATAAATAAGACCCCTAACAGTCTTATTAGATAATACTAATGTCCGTATTTGTATGTACCAGTCCCCAGATACCTAAGTACTTAGTAATATACGATAAATACATATACCGATCAAAACCGGGATATAGAAAGGCGGCATAGGCCGCGCGAATAGCGTTTTGCGCTCTTGTCATTACAAAGACAGGGCGTGACCAAAGCCCGGTCCGCTGACGTTAATATGCTGACTGCTTCCGGACAGAATGTCCGATTGGCTGGAACTAGACATGTGACTGATGGTAACTACTAGTGATAAGATAAGACCGTCGCTATGGGAGATAACGCGGCCATCATTCGGCACGTATGTAACCGTTAACTTATGAACCAGATAAGCTAGTTATTGGCCTAGAAAGTCGTAGATAATTCGTAGAATTGCCGGAAAAATAGTAAGAAATATAGGGAAACTAGGAGAATTCTTGTGACATTACCCCCCCCTTAGATTTCAACGACCCCGTTGAGAGTAGAAGTTGTGCTAGAGCCCATTGAAGGGTTAGTCTTTACGATTTTTCCACTTTTATCGTCCCGTCGATCCAAAACCTTGTGTACCGCGCTTGGTTGGCTTGTTGAATTGCTCGTTGTAGGGCCCACTTCCATGTAGGTGAGGTCGAATTTCTTTTTTGAACTTCTCCTTGGTCATGGATTCCTGTATCTCGGGCGTGATCGCTACTTCGCAGATTAGCTGAGCAATTTGGTCGCCTTTCTTTACTTGGTACGGGTCTCCAGTGAGATTCATCAACATGACAAAGACTTCTCCGCGGTAGTCATGGTCTATTACACCTGCAAGGACATCGATGCCCTTTTTCGCAAGTCCAGACCTTGGCGCTATCCGACCGTATGTCCCATATGGAACTTTGATACAAATGTCTGTGGGGACCGAAGCGGATTTCCATGAATTAATCAGGATATCCTGCGCGGCATACAGATTGTAGCCGATCGCATCGGTTGTTCCCCTGGTCGGTAGTTTGCCATTGACTCCTACTTCGATTTCCAAGTCTTCGTTGAACTCAACGTCGGAATGTACCCATTGCCCCGTAAAGGGGTCGCGCTTGTAGTACACTTTCGGTTGTGTTGGGTCGACATCGTCTCGATATTGGAGCCAATCATCGGGCCAGACACATGTGTCCGAGTCCAAATCTGGCGAGTCAGGGTCGAAGACGGCTACTGTACTGTCTGCCGTGTTCCGCCGAGTCTAGTTGATCGGCGAAGGGGTTGATTTGGGTCGGTACTAAGGGCTGAATATTTTGCCTTGTACTCGTCCAGTATCTCCTTAGCGTTAGCCAAATGTTCCTCGATTTCCCACGTGTCTTCCGTGGGTCCGGTGCCTTTCCAATGGATAAGGTATTCCCACCGGCCGCGTCGGTTACGATGGTTGAGAATGGCTTCCACTTCCCATTCTTCCGGGTCTTCCATTTCCGTTGGCTTGTCAGCCGCAGGAGAATGACTCTTTTGACCTTCGATGGTTGATTCCTTGTACATGACCAGTTTTGAAGCATGGAATACAGGGTGGTAAGCCCTATATTGTGCGTCCATGTACACCTTGAACGTTACCGGTCCCAATTTTTCCGTGATTCGGAATGGGCCGATGTAGTGAGGGGCTAGACTTCTTTCGGTGTCTTGCCAACTTCGCACGTCCACGAGTACTTTGTCACCCACTTTGAAGGGGACAACTTGCTTCTTTTGGTCATAGTACCAGGATCATCTTTCGGCTGCAATTTTCATTGCCGCCTTAGCTTTCTCTTGTGCAGAGAACCGTGTGTTTGCAATTTCTACTAAGTCTTTGTTTCGACTTGGTTCGAAACTGCTTGGTCCAGCAATGGGGTGACGACCTAATTCCACCAGGAACGGAGATTCCTTGGTAGTTTTGCTGGCTGCATTATTGTACGCAAATTCCGCTGTTGGCAGGAACTCCGACCAGTTATCTTTTTGGTACGTGTTGATGTAGCACCGCAGATACTGTTCGAGTATTTGATTTACTCGCTCGGTTTGTCCGTCTGCCTGCGGATGGTACGCAGTAGTCATCGACCTTTGAATTCCCAGCAGGGTGCACCATTCACCAAATAGTTTTGAGGCGAATTGTGTTCCTCTGTCCGATACTATCTGTTTCGGTAACCCGTGTAAGGGATATACCTTTTGATAGAGTATCGTCGCTAGGTCTTTCATTGAGAAGGTATTTTCTATTGGGAAGAACCTTGCTCTTTTGGTCAACCGATCTACTACGACCATGATCGCGTCATGCATTCCCGATGGGGGTAGCTGAGTAATCAGGTCTATTGTCACCACTTCCCACGGGCCTGACGGCACCGGTAAGGGTTGCAGGGGGCCGTACGGCTTCTGCGGGTGGTTCTTCATACGTTGGCATGTGTCACATCCGTCTACGTATTTTTTGACATAAACGAACATTCCGGGCCACCAATAGTTGTGGCTTAGCAATTCGTACGTTTTGTAGCGTCCGAAATGCCCAGCTGACTTGTGATCGTGATGATACTCGACCACTTGCCGTCTGATGTCCGCTGGTGTAGCTGGAACGTAGACTTTGCCTCTTCGGAGGAGTAACCCTCCTTCGTAGTTCCATTCTGATAGGTCTTTTTTGAATCCATGAGGGCCGGATGAGAGCAGCTCCTTGTAATCTTTTGTGACCTTGTCGTCTAGCAACGCTTTGCGAATCTCTCGGAGTATCGATTCATCTTCCGATTGTGGGGCAGCATGGGAGGTATCAAGAGCCATTGCCATGTACTCTTGCTCGAACCACTCAGGTTTCAGAAGAACCTGGTCGTGATTATCGAGATCCACCCCCTCCTCATGGTCTGGCCGCCTGGACAGAGGATCCGCGGTTAGCATTGTTTTGCCAGGTTTGTGCTTCATTTGGAAGTTGAAGCGTGAGAGGTACAGTGCCCAGCGGGCTTGTCGTCTCGTCAGTTTTTGCGCCGTTTTGAAATAGGTCAGGTTTAGGTGATCCGACCATATCTCGAATTTTTCAGGGTGTCCCTCTAGGTAGTGTCGCCACTCCTCTAGAGCCCTGATGACAGCCAACATTTCCTTGTCGTAGATCTCGTAGTTCCTTTCCGGGGCACTTAGCGATTTGCTATAGTACGCCACGGGGTGGAATTTTTTATCCGTAGGATCTAACTGAGATAGTACTGCTCCGGTAGCGAAGTCTGACGCATCTGTTTCTACGCGGAAAGGCTGATTGTGCGACGGGATTCGAAGCACGGGCGCTTTGTTAAATGCTTCCTTTAGGGTTTGGAAGGCATTTTCCTGCTCGGCGTCC
Source organism: Wolfiporia cocos (assembly GCA_029448655.1). Lineage (NCBI taxonomy): Eukaryota > Fungi > Basidiomycota > Agaricomycetes > Polyporales > Phaeolaceae > Wolfiporia > Wolfiporia cocos. The sequence continues at coordinate 268,427 of JACCLO010000008.1, read as the reverse complement.
CAATGCCAAGCTTCTGACTTTTTGGTCAGCATGGTGAGTGGTTTGGCTATTCTTGAGAAGCCTTCTATGAATCGCCTGTAGAAATTGGCAAATCCAAGGAAAGCTTGAACCTCTTTGACCTTAGTAGGTCTAGGCCAGTCCTGAACTCCGGCGTACTTCTTTGGATCCATCATAATGTTTCCATCGGAAATAATCATTCCTAGGTATTCGATGGATGACTGTTCAAAGAAGCACTTTTCGGGCTTTGCATACAAGTCCGAGTCCTTTAGGGTTTGTAGAACCCCTTTGGTAAGTCGCCGATGTTCCTCCATATCATTCCCGAAAATCAAGATGTTGTCTAGGTAGACAACCACCTTGCCGGTCCGAATGAACGGTGCGAGGATAGAATTCATCATCGCTTGGAACGTTGCGGGGGCATTGCAGAAACCGAAATACATTACCGTTGCCTCGTATAGTCCACGGTGTGTAATAAACGCCGTCTTCCATTCATCACCTTCCTTGATGCGGACATTGTTGTATCCCCATCTAAGGTCTATTTTGGTGAAGATGGTCGCATGGGACAATTGATCGATTAGGTCATCGATCCGAGGTATCGGATAACGATTTTTCACGGTTATTTCGTTTAGCCTCCTGTAATCGACAACCATCCGCAGTCCTCCATCCTTTTTGTGGACGGAGAAGACCGGGGATGCCATTGGACTTTCGGATGGTCGAATGTAACCCTTCCATAGTTCGGTGTCTATCCACTCATCCAGGCTATTACACTCTTGGGGAGACATTTTGTATGGTTCTACCGGGGGAGGAAGCTGCGCATCTGGTTCAAGCACTATGGCGTGATCCCAGGGCTTCCGTTCCGGCATCCTCTCTGACGCCTTTTGTGAGAACACCGTTGGCCCATACTCTTGGTATTGTTCGGGCACTAACAATCGCCATTTTTCAATGTCAATTGGTGGTGTGTTTTCCTCACGGTCGTCTGCTTCATCGAGGTCTTTGTCAAGTACCTCGGCTACCAACTGTGTCAGCAGGTTCATTTCCTCGTCGTCAAGGGTTGCCACCCAAGCGATTAAAGGATTTTCGGGGCCCTCCTCTCCTAATATGTCCACGGGAGTGTCCCAAATGGAGTTTATCTCGATGATTTCCTTTTCTGGGAGTTCAACTGCTTCCTCCTCAGAAGGGCGGTTACGCTTTTTCCTGGCGTACGGTTGGTCATGTGTACAGCGTGCATATTCCATTTCTCCTTTCCTCCAGTCAAAGGTAGGATTGTGGAGACGTAACCAGTCATAGCCAAGGATTAGGTCTGGTTCTAGGTGCATGACCGTCAGACCTATTTTTTCCTTGTGTGTGCCATGTTGCATGAATGCTTTTACTGATTGCGTTAAGCGGCCGGCGACGTTTTCTGTTCCGTCTGCGTTTGTAACCGTAATAGGAAACGCTAGTTTGTCGGTGACCAGCTTATGTTTATCGACCAATCGTTGTGATATGACCGATATGGTTGCACCGCTGTCGATTAAAGCCAGAGCCTGCACTTTTTGCCCATATACCCAGATGTCACAAGAAATCCCGGAATAAAGGGGTTTCCTGATGATTTATTAACCTTTATTCTCCAGATATTCTGTCACGGTTTCTCTTATTTTTCCCTATTTTTCCCTATTTTCTCTGATTTTCTACAGCTCGTTCTACTCGCTTTCCGTATCACGTTATGTCTCACCCTTATCTCACTCTCGTAGATAACTCTTATCTTATCTCTTGTGCACGTTAGCTCAGCGCCTATCACGGCGCCTCGTCTTATCTGTAGACCTATCTTATCTTTCCTGCACGTGACCCTACAAAGAGTTCACAACATACGTTGCCACACGTCACATGGCTTTCTAGTGACTCGCGTCACCTGCCGCTGCCTCTCGCTCAGTCAGCGGCCTAACTCACGTCACATGCTGTAGCCTTATGCTCAGTCAGCGACCTTTGGAACTATCACAAGCTTCGGGTCGTACCATTACCGGTACATAACCCTACGCCCTGCGGTATCTCTAGTCTTACCTACGGTGTTACGGGTCTTACCCTTCATGTATATAAGCTGGCCTCTGAGTACGTTGTAGACTCAGAATAGTTCTCCTCGACAATCGACTAGTTGCTCTTACCAACTGCTTGACTCTTACACCTCACACTTATCGACACCGCCCCTCAACACTTATATTCAGTCTTAGTGAGTGTCTGCGTCATTAGAACTATTCTTTTCATCGCCCCCCGGCCTTTTGGCCCTGGGGATTTGTGTTTTTAGGCCGGCGGTTTGGTGTCTATCCCTTTACAGGTACTTTTGTATTGGGATCTGGGGGATACATGGCGACGACCAGCCATTCAATAGGTTATTAGCGGCACCTGCAAAGGGCCGTTAATGTGAACGGCGGCGGTGGATTAGACATGGGCGATGCCCCAGACCTATCCCCGTTACTTAGTAACACGTTTATTGTCCAGACGTAAGGACACAGCCTCGTTCCTTCGGGAACCAGACTAAAACCCGGCTTGCCGGCCTAATGACCACATGGGATTGAACCTTAACGGGATCTCCCGGTCACCGCTCCTTAGCGGCGGCTAGCTTGCCTGCGGTGGACGTTTGGGAGTGCTGCGGCTAGCCACCATGGGTGTAATACCCTAATCTGGCCTGTTACCGGGACCGCAAGGGAAGCGGGACCCGTTGTATCTTCCACTCCGGACGTGTATGAGAGAGATGCACGCCGTCGTCGACACACCGACATAACACCTTACCGCATCAAGAATGGCCGTTCCCGGACTTTTATATATAACTGTAGTACAAGCTTTCTCACGTAGTTACATAGCCATGCCTGCTGAGCGTCAAGAGAAGTCCATCAAGATGGTCGAGGCCCGCCTGAGGGCCGGTCCGATCGTCAAGAAGCAGAAGCAGAAGGGTGACACCGGCAAGATGCCGGACAAGATGGTCGTTACCAACGCGGCCAACGGCAAACCGCAGCTCTGGGACATTCCGTCCAAGAGCCGAAAGGAGGTCGAGGACCTCATCCGGAAGCCCAAGTACCACGGGCCTCGCCTTGGCCCCGTAGCCATCAAAACAAGGAACCAGCAGATAGCGGAGGAAGAAGCCAAGGCCATGCGAGAGTACGCGGCCCTTTCTGCTAAGCGCGCCCACGAGCGACGCTTAGAGGAAGAAGCCGAAGTAGCTCGCCACGTCGAGGCCGACGCCGCTTCTCGCGCTAGACGCGCGCCTCCGCCCCCCGATCAGTCGCTTATGAACCGCATCCTCACGCCCGACGAACTCCAGAAGATCGTCGACCTCGTCCGCTTGCCGCGGGCCGAGTGGGCTGAAAGACGCCTCTACGACATCCCTCGAGACTTCAACGTCTTCGACATCTCCTGTACGGAGAAGAAGTTCGATTGGGGTGCCAAGGTGATACCCACGCTACTGGAGACCGCTAAGGTACTTTCCCCGGTGTACGCATGCATCGTGGCGAACGCCGACCTCTGCAACGGTCATCCCACATACGAGGTAACCAACCTCATACGGGACCTCCAGACAGTGTGCAAGGGTTTCATCGAGGCGGTCCTTATGGATCGAATCGATAACAAGCAGATGCGCTTGTTAGTTAAGAACTGTAAGATCATAGGAAACTTCATGACTGGATATCCTAGCGTAGATAGGGAACATATACAGCGTATAATACGGGGCCTCAACGCCCTCAATGTATGGTTCCCGGTCCAGACCACCTGAGAAGGGGTCTTGCTCTACGCTTCTTATCGTGTGACTTCAAGCTCGCGCTCAAGAAAGGCACAACACATGGCAGTAGATAAATTTTAGTAATTACGTACCTTTTTGTTCGGTTCTCCTCCTTTTTACAGGAATTCCCGCGCTTTATCAAACAAGTGCTTACCAGGTTTTTAGCCATGTCGCAGACTACCCAGCCCGAAGCTTCCGGTTCCCGCACCGCGGTCAACACACCCGTGCACACGCCGGAGCGAACCATCTCCCCCACGCCCGTCTCACGTACACCACGCACGCCTGCTCCCCGATCAGCCCCTCGCCCCAGACTCCCCCCATCAGAACTCTGGCCGACCCACTTCTTGGGCCCCATAGTAGGGAACGAACAGTTACCGCCGATTTTCGGCGAGTACACGGCTCTGGAGTTCGAGAGTCAGGAGGTCCTACCCGTCAGGGAGGAATTCGAGGTAGCAGAAGACGCATATGAGTCCATACCCGAAGCAGAGCATGCCGCTCTACGTCAGACATTCCAACTATGTCTGAACTTCATGAACGAGAACGCGAACGTCGCCGCGAGGTACACAGACGAGGAACTTCGTCGATTCCGATATGCTCTCAACTCCAGGCTGCGTCTCGTCCTTCACAGGGCAGACGAGCACCGCCAGTACACCAAGTTCCTGGAGGCGCGCCTGGCAGCATCGGAAAATCGGGTCAAGTCGACCCGTGACGACCTCGACTCCGCCCTCACCAGACTCCGAAAATTGGAGTCCACGACCATGCGCGATCTCGCCGATCGCCTCGCCAAACTCGAGGCCGCTGCCACCACGACAGCCGCCTCCGCTTCCACCACCACCGCTGCTCCTGCTGGAGTAGCACCTCTCCGCCCCAAGGCGACGCCCCCACCGACCTTCACCGGCGATGGATCTAAGATCCCGGTGAAGGAATGGCTCCAGAAGTGCATCATGTACTTCTCGGTAGCAAAAATCTACCAGGAGCGGGAGCAGATCGTCGAAGCCCTGCAGCGTCTATCAGGGTCGGCGTTCCAATACCAGGAAAAGAGGATTAGGGATTCGGTAGACGTAACGAAGTCCCTAGGAACGTGGAAGGAGTTTGAAGACGACATGGAGCGTGTCTACAGGAAGAAGACGGATCAGGAGGTGGCCCGTAAGGAGATCAAAGGGTACTTCGGCGACGAGGGGAAGAAGAAGGCGAAAGCCAACTTCTTCACGTACGCAGAGAGACTTCGCCAACTTGTCAAAGCAGCGAAGTCCGAGAACTCGACGGTGCTCGAGGAGCTTAAGGACGCGTTACCTGAAAAGGTACGCGATGGCTTCTCGATGTTAAAAATCATCAAGCACCCCGCCCCCACCGAGTGGGAAAAATATCTCGATATGGCTATCGAGTTCTACAAGGACGCGTACCCCGACGCTATTACCGGGAGTATCTTCGAAGACGGGAAGAAGGAGAAGGAGACGAAGAAGGCGGAGGTTAGCTCGGGCGGCAAGAAGGCCGCCACTATCACCACGTCCCAAACCAGCGGATCTGCAAAGACCGCCAGCGGTGGGGACACCAAAGCGAAAACGGGGAAGTTGCCCGACAACGCTAGGCCCGACGCCTACTGGACGAAGGGGGCAGGCGGGAAGAAATTCCTCGTCTCGCCCCCCCACAAGTGCGCCCAGTGCGGTCGCGACAACTGTACAACCGGTTGGACCGACTGCAAATGGAAAGGCCAGCCGAAGGGAACCGCCCCCTCAGCGCCCAAGACGACAGCCGGGTCGTCAACAAACACATCATCAGCAACGTCTAGCAGGCCGGCACCTGCTAACGACGGCAAAAAGCGCCGCTTCGTCCGAATCATTGAAAGATATGAAACGGACGAGGAGGACAACAACAACGAGGGGCAGAGTGCCACCACATCCACCGTGGGGACGCTCACGCGCGCCCATATCGAGGAGGTCGCGGGTACGGACTCGGACGCCGATAAGGACACCGTCCCCGACATGACTGGAGTTATCGTTCACCAGTCCACCCTCTTGGAGCCGCCGAAGCGGCTCTTAAAGAAAAAATATACTTCGGATTTTTACTACGATCGTATGTGACGGCCTGTCCATGTACGATGTTCGAGCGTAGTTGTATGGTACCCACTGCAGAGATCAATCATATTTATCATAATCAATCGCGCGACACGTCTACATCTTTCAAGATCAACGTGGATCTCTGGGTATATGGAAAGAAAGTACAGGCTACAGCGCTTGTAGATAGTGGTGCTCAAATCAGCGTCATTAATTCCGACTTCGTCACCACTCATAACCTGTTAACCCAACCGCTTCACCCTGTCATTAACGTTCATAATGCAGACGGCACCTACAACAAAGCGGGAAAGATCAACACTTTAGTTAAGGCCTTCATGGTCCACGGCATTCATAAAGAGACTATCGGTCTCGCCGTAACTAAACTAAGTGGTTAAGATCTTATACTAGGGTACGAATGGTTCACACGTCATAACCCGCACTTCAACTGGAGTGCAGGAACGATATCTTATGACCGGTGCACGAAAGAAGGAAAATGCATACATGCTGCTAAAAGGCAAAGGCCCGCCAAACCGTCGGAGGAGGAGGCAGATGAACTCCCTGACGAAGTGGTCAGTATATGGGATCTCCCTTTGGACACACTAGGAGAAGGATATTCCGACAACCCCTTCGTTAGCTGGCTATTGCAGCTAGATAACGAAGACAATAAAACTCTAGCTCAACTTGTAGCAGAGATACTCGAAAAGGATGGAGAATCCTTAGACTCGTCTTCAACTGAAAAGTGGAGATCGTTAGTCCCTAAAGAGTATCATGAGTTTGGTCCGACAGTGTTCAGTCACAAAGCTTCAGAGCGGATGCCTGTCCGCAAGGACTATGACCACGCCATCGACTTTGTCGAAGGCGCAACACTGCCGAAACCCGTAAAACGTTACCCAATGTCTAAGCTTCAGCAAAACTCCTTAGACGAGTGGATTGATGAAGAACTTCGCAAAGGTTACATCCGAGAATCCAAATCGCCGATAGCATCACCCGTTTTCTTTGTAGCAAAGAAGGACGGGTCACTGCGCATGGTAGTCGACTATCGAAAGCTAAACGAAATTACAGTACAGAACAAGTATCCCATTCCTCGCATATCCGAATTGATAGATCAACTCGCATCCGCATCAATCTTTACGAAGATCGACCTCCGTTGGGGGTACAACAACGTGTGGATAAAGGAAGGGGACGAGTGGAAGACAGCCTTCATTACTCATAGGGGGCTGTACGAAGCTACTGTTATGTACTTTGGCTTTTGTAACGCGCCAGGCACATTCCAAGCAATGATGAATAGCGTCCTTTCCGACTTCATTCAGTCGGGAAAGGTTATCGTTTACCTAGACGATATTCTGATTTTCGGAAACGACCTTAAAGAGCATCGGAAACTAGTCAAAGCCGTATTGCAGCGACTTCAGGATTCCGACCTCTATGCGAAACCCGAAAAATGCTTCTTCGAACAGAAGTCCATCGAGTACTTGGGGATGATCATCTCCCATAACTCCGTTGCGATGGACCCAAAGAAGTACGAAGGGGTTCTTGATTGGCCTCAACCCACCAAGGTTAAGGAAGTCCAAGCCTTCTTAGGCTTCGCCAATTTCTATAGGCAATTTATTAGGGACTTTTCTTACAAGGCCAAACCACTCACACAGCTCACCCGCAAGAACCAGAAATGGGCTTGGGGCGAGAAGGAGCAACAGGCGTTTGAGGACCTGAAAAAGGCCTTTACGTCTGCGCCAATTCTTAGAATACCAGACCAAGACTCGCCTTTCAGGATCGAGTCCGATGCCTCCGACTTCGCGACCGGCTCAGTCCTTTCACAACTAGACCCTAAGGATGGTCTATACCATCCTGTTGCTTACTATAGCAAGTCTATGACTGAAGCCGAACGCAACTACGAGATATATGACAAGGAACTCCTTGCTATTATTCGTTCACTCGAAGAATGGCGTCATTATCTCGAGGGGCACCCTAAGGTATTCGAAGTATGGACAGATCACGCAAATCTTACATACTTCAAGACGGCGCAAAAGCTTACACGACGACAGGCACGTTGGGCACTATACCTAACTCGATTCAACTTCAAGTTGTATCACAAGCCCGGAAAGACAATGCTTACCGCGGATCCTCTGTCCAGGAGGCCAGATCATGAAGAGGGGGTGGAACTCGATAACAGGGACAAAATCCTCCTTAAACCGGAATTTTTTGCGACCGAATTCGCCATTCGGGCCCTGGAAACCTCTTCTGACGAAACCACGTCTATGGCCGAAGACTCTAACCAGTCCTTACTCGAGGCTATCCGCTTAGCATTACAAGACGACAAGCTAACTTCGTCCTATCAATCCCTTCTCTCATCGGGACCAAGGGAATTCAAGAAAGAGCTCCAAGACTGGAACTACGAGAACGGCTTACTACTACACAAGGGCAAGGTCTATGTCCCTAACGTCGAGCAGATACGCCGACGCGTAGTAGCCGCACACCACGACCACATTACCGCTGGTCACTTCGGACGCTGGAAGACCTACGAACTAGTAACTCGTAACTTCTGGTGGCCAGGCATATCAACGTTCGTCAAGAAATACATTCAGGAATGCGACATCTGTCAAAAGATGAAGAGTCGACCTGAGAAGCCGTACGGGTTACTTAAACCTAATCCCGTACCAACCCAGCCATGGGAAGTCATTACAATCGACTTCATCATGTATCTACCAAAGTCTATCGACAACAAGAAGACTTACGACTCCATTATGGTTGTAGTGGATCGACTAACGAAGAGGGCGCATTTCTATCCGATCAGTTCCAAGTTTGGAACAAAGGATTTGGCCGATATCTTGTATACATGGGTTTACCCGTTACACGGCCTGCCTCGTCAGATCATTAGCGATAGAGGCGTCCAATTCGCGTCAAAGCTGTTCAAGGAATTCTGTCAATTCCTCAATATCGAACATTCGATGTCAACAGCTTACCACCCGCAAACCGATGGACAGACAGAAAGGGTTAACCAAACCCTGGAACAGTACCTGCGCTGCTACGTCAATTCGTATAGAAAAGACAATTGGAGTAGACTCTTGCCTACGGCGGAATTTGCTTACAATAACGTAGCGTCGGAAACTACCAGGCACTCGCCCTTCTTTGTCGAACTAGGTAGACACCCCCTGGCTGGACCTAGCGATCAGGAACTCCCCCGCACAGTCAATCCTGACTTAAACGACATCGCACACGAACGATGGAAAGCACAACAAGAAGCGAAAGCCGCCATGTTAGTAGCTTCTGAACGATGGAAATGGTACAGCGATCGAGGACACAAACAACTCGATCTACGCGTTGGTGATAAAGTACTACTCAGTACTAAGGACTACCAGACATCTGAAAAGAGTCTGGCCCCACGATATATCGGCCCTTCCAAGATTGTAGAAGTCTTATCGCCGGTGACCTTCAGATTAAAAATGGGGTCACAATATCGTCAATATCACCCGGTATTCCACGCATCCAAGCTAGTACCTTACGTCCAGACTGAAGATCGGTCGCCGTCCCCTGAATTAGAGGAAGACGACGACAGAGAATGGGAGGTATCAGAAATCCTTAACCACCGGAAACGAAGAGGGAAACTCGAGTACCTCGTCCGATGGGCGGATACTACGTCCAAGGATGATACCTGGGAACCTGAAGAAAACCTTGAGCACTCTAAGGAAGTACTGGACGAATACAAAGCCCGGTTCTTCGACGCTCAGACAAACCACCTCTCGGCACACCGAACGATTGCTGTTGCTGAACCCGACGATGATCCTAACTGGAAAGTGGGAGATCGTTACCTCTGGCCTGATGACTGGCCCATGCACTCGGACAACGTAGACGACGAATCCGAGGGTTACGACTCCGATGAGGAGAGGCCAGTCAAACCCACCAGCCGATGGCTGAAAAGAGATCCGTACGGGAACTTCGTAGAAGACAATATTGTCTTCAATGACTATCTGGAATTCGCCGTACCATTCGGTGACAAGGACACGGCTCCACTCTATCCCGTAAAAGGGACCCCACACTCCGCTGGATACGATATCTATGCTATGGAAGGATCAACAATCCAACCCGGCCAAACCGCTACAATTTCGACAGGACTTCAAGTCTTGTTCCCTTACGGGCATTACGGACAATTGGCAACACGGTCTAGCATGGCGAAACAAAGCCTAATCGTACTAGGAGGAGTTATCGACTGGGACTATAGAGGAGAAGTCAAAGTCATGATTCATAACCTTGGATCAACCGCATACGAAGTTAAGGCAAAAGACAAAGTAGCCCAGCTACTAGTTCATCGGATGTACTATCCCGACGAACATGTCTCGTCGCCCTCCGCTTACGATCTCTTACACGGTCAACAAGGTCAACGAGGTACAAAGGGTTTTGGCAGCACAGGCAAGTAGCGCAAGCAAAGTCTAACCCTTTAGTGGGCTCTAGCATTTTTTAGCTGCTTCATCGGGACGCTGAATTTAGAGGAGGGGGTAATGTCACGGTTTCTCTTATTTTTCCCTATTTTTCCCTATTTTCTCTGATTTTCTACAGCTCGTTCTACTCGCTTTCCGTATCACGTTATGTCTCACCCTTATCTCACTCTCGTAGATAACTCTTATCTTATCTCTTGTGCACGTTAGCTCAGCGCCTATCACGGCTCCTCGTCTTATCTGTAGACCTATCTTATCTTTCCTGCACGTGACCCTACAAAGAGTTCACAACATACGTTGCCACACGTCACATGGCTTTCTAGTGACTCGCGTCACCTGCCGCTGCCTCTCGCTCAGTCAGCGGCCTAGCTCACGTCACATGCTGTAGCCTTATGCTCAGTCAGCGACCTTAGGAACTATCACAAGCTTCGGGTCGTACCATTACCGGTACATAACCCTACGCCCTGCGGTATCTCTAGTCTTACCTACGGTGTTACGGGTCTTACCCTTCATGTATATAAGCTGGCCTCTGAGTACGTTGTAGACTCAGAATAGTTCTCCTTGACAATCGACTAGTTGCTCTTACCAACTGCTTGACTCTTACACCTCACACTTATCGACACCGCCCCTCAACACTTATATTCAGTCTTAGTGAGTGTCTGCGTCATATTCGCTACGTTATACCTAGCCGCCCGGGACTGCACGTGCATGGGAAGTAGATAAGTCTTCATCATATCTTATCTCTTACATAGGTCACGTGGTACGTCACTGGAGTCACAGTTGTTACTTAGTCATGTGCAGCGTAGTCACAGCGTGCACAGACCATGCCATTAGGGCAGGTCTTGTAGCTACAGTAGATAACGTCCACATGTATATATACTAGGTAGCGTTCTGAGGTACTCCTCAGAACTTATCTTCTCGTCGTTGGGGGCGCGTCCCCTGGCAACCTTTCAATACCGTCTGCTGTCTCGTCTCTTGCGTGCAGGGTCTTAGACGACAAAGCCTGCTACGTCCTACTTGGGCGTGGGGGCCTCTATTCATTGCATCCACCTTATCTCTTATTCCTTTACCTGCTAGTCTGTGCAATACGGCAGGGCTCCTCAATAGGAGTGCCTTCTTGTTCTCCGCCGTTAGGAGGGTGAGGGGCTATAGGCGTTAGGGATAGGGCGGATATAGGGGTTCCCCGCTAGGGCGGGTGGCACAGTGGTTACCGTGACACCAGAGTGTTACTTCGACACGGAAAGATCGAGCGAAGTCGCGCGCATCGTTGCCAAAAATATGATACATTGACTCAAATACACTCTTTACAGTGGGTACGGGACTAAAATTACATGGGAGCACAAGTGGGCAGGTCATCACATGTGCTCGGTGGGAAAACCCGAGGCAGAGCTTCCGTAGATGCCCAGGGTGTTTGCGGAGTCGGCTATCCGCTTGCAAAGCCAGGGCAGATGTGTCCTGATGGAGTCGCCCGACGGTGTAGGCGCAGTCGAAGTCGAACCAGTCGACTGGGTCTGGACGGGGCTGGTGCTTTCAGCCGATCGCACCGGGCTCCCGCTTTGCTCCTCATCGCTGATGCGCGTAGTGGGGGCCAGAGGAACCACCTCTGGTTGCTTCGGAACGTTGGTCCGGATGGTCCCTACGGTGGCTTGGGGGGACTCATCTTCGTCGTCAGTCACCAGTTCCTGGGTGCTGACAATTCGGACCTTGTATTTCTTTTTCGGGTCCAATTTCTTCTGGCCCGACTGTTGCGTTCCGCTCGACGAGCCTGTCGGCTTTGTCGTTCCGCTTCCACTACTGGCCGGCTTGGCTTCCTTCGGCTTGTTCTTAGGGTTCTCAGGACAGTCGCCCCATTTGTGTTGTCCAGGGTGCTTGCAACAGTCCTTCCCGTAAGAGCCGGTTTCCTTTGCCTTGCCTTTGCCTTTGTCATCAGCCTTGGCAGGCTTCGACGCAGCTTTTTCGGCGGCCTTGCCAGACCCCGACGACTCCTTCTTCTTTTCTTCCTCAAAGATCTTGCCTTTGAGCTTATCCGGGTATTGCCTCTTGTAGAGGTCAATGGCCATATCGAGGTAAACCTCCCAGTCGGTCGGCATTGTGAAGCCAGGCACCGATTCCAGGGTAGCGAGGGTCTCTCGTACCTTTTCCGGGAGGATCCGTTTGATGTGACTGAACAATGTCTTGTTGTCAGTCTCGGCCAGGCGAGCCAGGGTCCTGAGCTTCTGTGCCCAAGAGAAGAAGTCCGATTGGAGCTTCTTTTTCCCTTCGTCTCCAAAGTACCCTTCAATCTCCTTTTCGGCAATCTCCTTGTCCGTCTTCTTGCCGTACACCTTCTCGATTGTTTCCACAAACGTTTTCCAGGTGTGCCCCGAGGTTTGTCCGGCGGCAATTTTATCAACTACCGGCGACATGTACTGGTAGGCCTCGCCCGTAAGCCGTAGCAGGGCTTGGCGAACCTTGTCTTCCTCGAGGGTCACCTTGGCGTCTGCGAAATACATGCCCATTTTCTGGATCCACTCTTTCGATGAGATGGAATCCTTGGGCCCAGAGAACTTTGGCGGCTGAGTCGGTTTGGTCTGTTGGAAGTTGACCGTTGTGGCAGCTGCTGGCGCGGCTGCCGGTGCGTTTTTAGAGCGGTTAACTCCGCGTCGAGTTGGTCGATTCTATTAATTAGTGCTGTGACCTGGGCACCGCTGGGTCCCGCGGTTGGGACTGCCGGACGCTTTTGCAGTACTGCGATATCTTTTTCTATGCGGACGAACCGATTTTCGGAAAGGGTGTCCAATTGTTGCCGCAAACTCTCCGCTTCCTCTAGTGCTTCGATTCTGTTTTGAAGCACCTGATTGTGGCTCCGAATTTGGTTGGTGTTATTTCAGACCAATTCCAAATCCGTGTCCACCCAGCCTTTGTAAGCCGCGAGGTTGCTGTAGAGGTGGTTTTTGGCTTGGTACAGCGCCTCTCTGTAAGCTTCTTTTCCCACCTGCAGAACTTCGTCTGAGGCGGCCACTTCCAGAGTGCGCTGCAACCTTCCCGTCAATTCGTTTCCGCTCCTTTCGGGCTGCACGACGATTTCCAGAGTCCTCCTTTCATAGGAAGGGAGGAGATCGGGGAGCGTCCCAAATAGGGGCTCCGTGTTGATCGTTTCCTCCGGTCGCGGAGTCTCGCTGCCTTCGGGGGTGATGACTGCGCGGTGTGCGGGTGTTTCCGGGTTGAAGAGCCTGGCGGCTCTCGTACGTGGCGACGCTTCTTCCTCCGAGTACCAGTGGACGTCACCGTACAGGACTATGAGGTCCGACAGGGGGATGGCGGTACAGTAGTTGTCCCACCTCCACCACAATATGTGGTTCCTGGTCGAATCTTCCCCGTAGTACTTGATGTACGCCGTATGGTTCACATTTAGGAATGGGCGCACATGCGCCGGAATTGAGTTGAAGGAGGTTACACTCCCCCTAACTCTGATGCCGAATACGACTCGCAGGTAGTCCATCAAGCAGGTTTGCTCTCCGGGCCACGCGTGCTTGCCGACGGCGGGGCGGTAGGCCGTAGCCACCTTGTGGGTGTTGTACAAAGCGCCTTGGACGATTGTGTATGACACCATTGCTGAACAGTATTCGTCAGCTTGAGTTATTTTCTTCCTTAAACGATAATTCAAGAAAAAAGTGCCTTTTCAGGACTTAAATGCCTTTTCAGGACTTTTCGCAATCAATGCCATGCACCAAAATAATGCCTTTTCAGGGCTTTCTATCTACTACAACTGGGGTTTTCCAAGGTCGAAGTCGAGACCGCTATGTACTAGATGCGTTTTTAAGTATGTAACGTGCTGCTTTACGTCTAGGTCTCCAAAAACGTGCTCCACCCTCCTGAGATATTTTTTGAGGCGGCGGATCTTGGTTCTTCATGGAGTCCTGATGGATTCTTTGCTCCAGGTGTGTGGAGAGGTCGTCGAAGTCGGTGACGAGGGTGGTGAATTTTGCTATGATGGGGGCCGTGGTGGTTGCGTCGGGAACCTTCCATAGCCGGAAGAGATTCTTGTGGGCGGCGTTCATCTGTTTGTCGATTTCCAGAAACCAGTCCCACTTCTTTTCCGTGCAATGGACATCCTTGGGGTTCGCAAGACCCCGCTTTTCGACCCACTCGGCCGGCAATCTAAGCTCCTCCACTCTCTCCAACAGCGACTTCTTTGGGGGCTGGATTTGCTCCCGAAGACTCCTCACCATTCTCTCGTCCTCAACCCTCTTCCTGGCCGCCTCGGCGGTCAGCTGATCCAGGCTTTGTTTCTGGATCCGAGCCTCGAGCTTCTCCTTCTGTCGGAAAAGCTTGTCGAGCTTCTTTCGTCTGATGTTGGCGAGGGCGGCCTCGTGGTTGACCCTTCGGATCTCCTCTGGGTCAGGGTTCGGCTTCCTATAGAAGACGTCTTTGCCCTTTCGGGACTTTCCTTGCTTTGGGGCTGTGACCGCGGAAATGCGGTCTTCGAGCGATTTAGAGGAGGCAATGTGCCATTCCTCGCGCTCCCCCGTAGCGGCGTTTCTCGGAGTGACCGTGAAACGTGGTGCTTTCGGCATGACTACGTAAAAAGAAGTCTATTGTAAGCTTATTCTAGTGGAAATTCACGCGGTCTTCTGTCGGGGCTTATCGTCGCTTCTTGATGTGTCGTGCGCTTATCCTCCGGCGTCAATGGGCGCTCCACCCTCGACCGGAGTTAGTGTCGGCGACTGGATTGCGTCTCTCTCATGCTACCAGGTGGGGGATACAACAGGTCGTCTTCCCTTGATGCCTGGGAATGCAGGATTTGGGGTATTACACCCCGCATGTGCCCACGCCTCACTCCAGTTAGGTGGCTGCCAGTGTTCAAACCAAACCCATGCCCTGAGGGACTTAGAGGGCGCCAAGGCCAGAACTCCATCGTTCTGAAGCCATATCGGCAGCGGTTCTAGGCAGGGCAACTCGTGCCCACCATCCCAACTCTAAATAGAGTGGCCCCTGTACGCCTGGGGATAGGCGAGAAGGTCGTCTCCGGCCCAGTCAAGAAGTTACACCGTTGCCATCGATTCCCAACATATGGGGAAAGGCTTTTCAGCCAGTCCCCGGTTCCGCTTAAGCCTACGGTCCGGCTATTTGCCCGAAGGCGGTCCCCCAGTACCCACTAAGGATACCCCGCTGCCTGGCGGCGAGCAGGGGTGCGCAGACGGCGACGAAAACCCCTAAGAAGAAAAAATCCCAGACCCTCAAAGAGGGCGGGGGCAAAAGCAAGTTCTATTCATATAACACAAGATAACACTTACTTGATATGATCTTGGTAGTTGCTGGTTAGGCAAGGGATAAGCAGGTGTTAAGCAGGATACGTTGAGTGGTTAACTCGTAGTATGAATGCAATGAATAGAACTGAGGCAATAGCGCTCAGCAAGTCTAGTATATATACATGATAAATAAGACCCCTAACAGTCTTATTAGATAATACTAGTGTCCGTATTCGTATGTACGAGTCCCCAGATACCTAAGTACTTAGTAATATACGATAAATACATATGCCGATCAAAACCGGGATATAGAGAGGCGGCGTAGGCCGCACAAATGGCGTTTTGCGCTCTTGTCATTACAAAGACGGGGCGTGACCAAAAGTCCGGTCCGCTGACGTTTATACGCTGACTGCTTCTGGACAGAATGTCCGATTGGCTAGAACTAGACATGTGACTGATGGTAACTACTAGTGATAAGATAAGACCGTCGTTACGGGAGATAACGCGGCCATCATTCGGCACGTATGTAACCGTTAACTTATGTACCAGATAAGCTAGTTATTGGTCTAGAAAGTCGTAGATAATTCGTAGAATTGCCGGAAAAATAGTAAGAAATATAGGGAAACTAGGAGAATTCTTGTGACATGCAGTGGACGACGGTGCGGCTTGCGAGGGCACTCGGATGGGCCATGGTCCACTGCCATGCCACACATGTGCAGTGCTGTGCCGTGCCACGCAAGTGCCACCAAGCGCCTTGCCGACCCGCTATTGGCTGCTGCCGCGCTCTGCCTCTTGACACGGAAACCCACTGGTTACGTGACTACCCGCAAAGCGGGGAAACCCTCCCTATATCCCTCCTATCCCTATCCTCCAAGGAGAACAGGACGTCTCTTGTGGACGAACTGCCGTTGCCCTTCCCTTGTATTTCAGGGGCTGGTCGGGACGCACTGAACCGCTGGCAGATGAGGAGGACTGGCCGCTCCTTAGGCACCCAGGCTAGCAGTCAAAGAGAGAGAGTGTGTGTTGACGCTAAGGCAGGCGCACACCAGAGAGGAGAAGTTTCCCAGGGGACTTGCCCCAAGGCCGAGAAGAATAGTTCTGAGGTGTAAGCCTCAGAACGTCGTAGTATATATACATGAGGATCAGTAACTACCGCCGCACAAGACCTGCCCTAATGGTGTGGTCTGTGCACGCGCTGTGACCATAACCCCTAACTACGTTACGCTGTGACTACTCCCAACATCACGTGACCTGTAGAGATAAGATAGTGAAGGAATTATCTACCTACGCACGTGCGGTTCCGCTTGAGCGGCTAAGTAATATAACGTAGCGAATATCTGTGGATAAGCGTGAGCCAAGGGTGAGCCAAGAAGAGAACCCCTCTATTCCGAGAATTCTTGTGACACCTCTGTCCGCGATACCTCACGCTTGTCGCTTCACTCGCAGCACGAGTCCCGCATGATCTGTTCCCAGTGGTCCCAGTGGATGCCACACCCTCTGCCTCCGCCTCCATGCCGCAAGCGAGCCCAAATGCGCAGCTCCAGCAGCCCCACTCTAGATCTATGCGTAGCATTGGCGCTCATCGAGCCCGCCACTGTTGCTCCCACTACCCATTGCTCCCACTGCCCATTGCTCCCGCCGCCCATTGCTCCCGCCGCCCGTGCTCTCACCGCCCGTGCTCCATACCACGAGTCCATGAGCATGGGTGCCGATTTGGGTTCCTCCGTGGGCAGCACAGGCATCACTGACATCCCGCGCCTCCCACCATTCCCCACGCCTCGCGACCCGGTGCACGTGGCGTATGCAGATCTGGCGCATGCCGAGCGCCATGGGCTGGCTCGCGAGCGTCTGCCAGGTACAGGTGTGGGCCGTCCACCACGACTCGGCCAGGCCAGCCTCATTTTGTGGCCACCGCAGGGCCAGCAGCACGGCGTGTCTGCAACACGGCAGCACCGGTCGTTCTTAGCGCAGCAGCAGGGCACGCGGTCTGGATTCATGAGTGCATGCCTGCATGCTGCGTGCGCCGAGGCGACTGATGAGACGTGCGGGACCTGTCAAGCTACACCCCTGTGCAGCCTTGCCGGGCGTTGCAGAGGGCCCGAACCAAGGAATCTCCCCGCCCGAGGTCCCATGCCTCGCACAGGACCCGCTCGCCACGCTGCAGAGCCCATCTGCACCCGCGTATGCCTTCCCACCATAGGACCTGCTCACACCCACCGAGTGACCCGTGCCATAGCATCCCTGTCCCTGTCCACATTGCCTCCCCCATCGCCCTCGTTGTCCGCCACATCCGGGTTTGTGCTCACTGCGCCGCCCCCGCAGGCCCTGCAAGCCACGTACTCGGTTCGCCACACCCAAGCTCAACTTGTATTTGATGCAAGTGCATCTCCGCCCTCCAGGGTCGTGGTGGCGACGCGTCCTTGCGCTCATATCCTCCACATATGGCATTTATGTTGCCCGCCAGACAGTATCAGGGTGCATAATCTAGCTCGTCATGTTTGGCCGATGGCAATTCTACCACCTTGCACGAAGCGTTGGGCAGAGGCACAGGTACTTGCCTATCGCATCAGCCTCAACATACAGGAATTACCCCGCTCTACCTGAAATCCTGAACTTGCTTCTGCTAACTTGACCAGTGAGTCACTGCGGGCTGGGTACTTAGCTGCACCTTGTGGCTGCACGGTCAGCTCACACCCACCCAATGCCACCATGCCTGCACCGGTCCAGCAGCCCCGCACTCGGTACGACAAGGCCTGGGATGGCCATGATACATACGTGTTGAAGCGCTACCCCGCACCGGTGTGGGACTAACACCCGTGCGATTGCAGTGATGCCCAGAACGATGGGCTGGCCCTCATTTACGTCGACCAGTAGGTCGAACACCTTGCCCTCGCAAGAGCTTGCTCACCGGATCTCAGGCATCTAGTTCATGAAGTGACAGTCTGCAGGCATTCAAAAGCCTGTCAGTAATCCTCATCATGGCTGAGGTTGGTAACCTCACTGTGGCATCGTCGTACTGCAGGACACCGTGTACACTGACCCAACTGCACGCTGGTCACAGTTGACCACAATGTGCTGTGAGATCATGCTACCTGTGTGTGCACACAAACTGATTCTACCTTTAGCACCGTTTATCGCAGAAACGTGACCTTGGTCAAGCCCGTCATTGAGCGACCTGAATCCTAGGCACAATGTCAGGTTTTGGAGGAGAATGTGAAGGAGCCCAGTTTGGCATGACGGACAGGAGACAGGGTGTGCATGGTTCACTGATAGAGTCGCGATCCGACCTAACATCGTCGGCCAGGCATCGTTCACGTTTTTGGTCCTGAACAAGGCTCAATGTCCCATCAGCCCAACATGCATAGCACCTTACACTCGAACAACTGCCGGGTTTACATGCATCTGTGGTGACTCGCACACATCCGGTGAGTTTCCCATGAGCTGGCCGCCAGATTGATGTTGATCAACCCAGACGCTCCTTCAGAAGAAGAAGAGCAAGAACATGCGCATCACTGTCGAGAGTAACCTGGTGGAGGATGTCACCTCGAAGGACGTGATCCTTACTGGCTGTGTCTTTGAGCACGTGGGCAATGTCATCCGTGGCTTAGTATGGAGGTGTGCATGAGCATGTGCAATATGAACATCAAGGGCGGCGTGCGTGGGGGAACAGTTGCTCCCGACGAGGTAACCTTCGCCTACCTCCGCAACCGGCCACTTGCTCCCAAGGGAGAGGTGTGGGACTGCACTCAAGTGTACTGGTGCACGCTCAAGTCGGACGAGGGCGGTGAGGCAGGCCGCTCGATGTGCCTGGGCATGAACCCCAACAGGTTCAAGCCGGAGGAGCGCTGCACGAGCAGGAGCAACCGGAGCTTTGAGGGCCGCCAGGGCCCGTGCGGCCGCACGCACCTGGCCAGCCCCGGCATGGCCGCTGCAGCGGCCTTGACGAGCAGGTTCACTGACATCCACATGTTCCTTGGTGCGACGACCGAGGTTGGACCTAAGTTGAAAGTCACAAGCGCCCTTGATTTCCTGACCAACCCTGGCATCGCAGTGCCCAAGCACGAGACTGCTGCACAACAGATGGCTTCCTCCACTGCACTGCATGAAGCTGCTGGTTTTCTGACACCTCAGAATCTCGTCAGAACCACTGATTCTGGGCAGATTCTGACAAAATTCTAAGCAGATGCTGGGATCATCAGAATCTTCCCAGAATCTGCATGTTATTGGCAGATCTCTGCGAGGTTTCATGCTTATGTCACCCTGCTGGCTGTAATCGATGCTACTATATTATGTGATTACAAAAACAAGACAGTAGTACATCCCCTGCCCACGCTATTTATGTCCGATCATGTTTTTGTCACGGTAACCACCATGCCACCCGCCCCAGCGGGGAACCCCTATATCCGCCTAATCCTAACGCCTAAAGCCCCCCATCATCCTAAGGCGGAGAACAAGAAGGCACTCCTGTTGAGGAGCCCTGCCGTATTGCACAGACTAGCAGGTAAAGGAATAAGGGAGAAGATGGATGCAATGAATAGAGGCCCCCCCATGCAACGAGTGGTAACACTCGCATTGTGGTACTAGTACGCTCAGACGAGGCAGACGGTATTTGAGAGGTTGCCAGGGGACGCGCCCCCAACGACGAGAAGATAAGTTCTGAGGAGTACCTCAGAACGCTACCTAGTATATATACATGTGGACGCTATGTACTGTAGCTACAAGACCTGCCCTAATGGCATGGTCTGTGCACACTGTTGACACAGATGGCTCTGTGGGACTCACCACGCCAGTATCCTTGCGATGAACTAAGGCGACGAGGTGAGGTAGAGGTTATCAGACACGGTAGTAGATGGAAGGTTCTTCTACGGCGTACGCCGAGAAGAATAGAACTGAAGTTATAGAGCGCTTGGCTCCTACTTATATACATGTGTACGGGAAGGTCACGTGCTACTAGCTAGCTATGTCCTTACCGGGTTATGTGGCTTTGCCAAGTGGCGAAGCTTATCTTATCTGATGTTTAGTTACTCTATCTAGAATGGCCGTGGAAGGCCCTAATGGCCGACCCAATCGTAATAGAGGGATTATGTCTTTATTGTGATGCTAACGCGGGCGCAGCCCGGGTATAGGTGAAGCCGGTTGCCGGATACCTTGCGGCATAATGGCGATTGGCCGTGCTTCGTTGGATGACCAAGGCGAGACGCCGAGGTCGTTATGCTATTGGACCGTTAGGTACCGTAGCATGTGATATGTCTGGACCGGAAGGTTACCGGAACATATGTTGGTCTTAGCCGTGAGGCGAGGACCGGTGTTTGGGCAATGCCGTGATGGCAGAAGCCCGGGACTTGGAGAACGCCGAGTCCGTGGGAGGCCGAGAAGGCCGTGACCTATAGCGATATTGCCTTGATGCTAATATAGTGCTGTATGGTCGTGTTGCCATTATTATGCGAAGGCGTGGCGCGCCTGAGGTGCCATTGTGATCAAGGATCTTATGGCGGTGGGAAGCCGGGAAGGCCGACCCAATAGTACAAGGCCGCGAGGCACTGTTTGTACTTGTGGACATTATTATGCGAGCGTGCCGCGCTCGGCCTATCATTATGATCTAGGATCTATGACGTGGCTTGGTCTTGCTCTGTCGGGCGAGACCTGTATGACGTAGCCGTACTATGCTATTGGACCGGAAGGTGCCGTAGCGTTATGTAAGCTGGTCATGTGGTGATAAGCCCAGTTAAGAGCTTGTCGTGGTGGCAATGGGAGTTAACCCGTAGATAACTGGTAGTTAGACGTATAAATCCCAGGTAAATTGCTATAATCGTAGGAAAAATGCTGTAAGCCCCAGATAAATCTGTGACATTACCCCCGCTTTAGGTTTCATCGTCCCTGATGAAACTATTCCTCATTGTGTACGTCCCAAGAGCGGTATAACGCGTGATGACGAAGTGTCAAATGCCGTTAAGGTGCTGCTTCAATTTTTCAATTGAACAGGGATAAATGGGAGTTTCAGGACTTGTGGATGGAGCCTGAGCGTTGTATGGGATAGCGATTGTATTCCTTAAGGTGATTTGTAACGCGTGATAGCGAAGTGCTAAATGCCGTTACTAGCGATTATCAACGCGTGATGACCGAGAGGTCAAATGCCGTTGTTAGGGAAGGATAGTCTTGTTACTAGAGTGTGTTGTCATTGTGCACGCGGATCCTAAAAGGAGGGGCTCTCCTGTTATCGCTGAAGGTGTTCAAGTGCCTTTTCGCGACCTTTGTTGGATTGTTGCTTTTTGCTTATGACGTTACTCGTAGTAGAAGGCGATATGGAATGTACATCATATAGTGCCTTTGAGTCTACTAGTAATCTGTGCTCCAATAGCTTGCCAAGCGTATTAGAGGGTGCATCGTGTCGTTGTACAGTTTTCGGATAGCATTGTGCGATATTCCTTAGAGTGAGGGCTTCACTGTTAGCTCTGGAGATTTTCTAGTGTCTCTTCGAGCCCTTGTGCGGATATGTTGCTTATGCGTAGTACCCATTGAGTGTAACATAGCGGTGCTTTTTCGACGTCTATTGCCTAGCAGTGAAAGGGATTGCAAGTTCCTTCATTCGCGTGGCGGGTGTCTTAGGCTTTGTGCTTGTACAGGGGTAATCCTACTTTGTACGACTTATGCGGTTGAACGGTTATTAAAGGACGTCGCCTTATGAACGTTTATGAGGCGTCGCCTCCCTAGTATCGCAAGTACTAAGCGTGAGACATTCGTCAATGCCCATTTGTTACAGGGGTTGTGTCCCCTAGTTAGATTGCTTCTATGTAGCGATCTCTTCGGAGTCGTAAGTTCCGGAATGAAGCTGTGCCTTCGTGGTTGTATGCACTATTTATTAACGAGTAGGCTTCTCGTGTAAAACCCCATAGTATAGGTACTAATCATTGTGCATTATGGTCAATGCTTATGATTGTATTCCCTGGACTGTAGTGTCGTTGCCGTAGTGAGGCCTTATTGGGTAACCGTGAGAACATACATCCTTGTCAGGAGTTGTCTCGTATAGGTATATCCCGTAAGGGCTGAGGTCACGTGGTGGCGATGAC
The DNA here is from genome assembly GCA_029448655.1 of Wolfiporia cocos. NCBI lineage: Eukaryota > Fungi > Basidiomycota > Agaricomycetes > Polyporales > Phaeolaceae > Wolfiporia > Wolfiporia cocos. Next base: position 245,906 of record JACCLO010000008.1, on the reverse strand, counting down.
GGTAGTTTCCAATGTGCTTGTATGTCGTTAAAGTCGTTGTTCGATTGAATGTGACATTGTAAGCGTGGGAACTGATGTGAACGTTGGGGGAGGATATGTTTCGCTATTGGATAGATAGCTACTATATTCCTATTACATGGTTGTCGTCCATATACGAATAGGACAGTACGAGCATGAATGAGGGTAATCAGGCCTCTTAGTGCATGTCGTTGGTTGCTTTAATGACCGTAAGGTACATTTGTAAGCGTGGGATAGTGGACTTGTTAAGGTCCTAGGTGCGAAATTAGGGTTTCCACCCCCTCTTTCACGTTTTGATCTCCCGATCGAACCTATCCAGATGGTTTTGGTTTTTAAAGAGGTTAAACCGCCTCTATACCCAGATAAGGGTGGGTGGATGTGGGCCGAAGGTATTCTTGACGTATATCCATATACGGCTGTATCCAGTAGTCGCTCGCATATGCGACCAGATTTTTATACTAAGGTTTCCAAGCCCTAGTTTGTCGGAATCGAAGGGTTTTCCAGGCCCATATTCGATATAGTGACGAGATGTAATCCTTTCTTGGCGTAAGGATACAGATCCGGATTTATTTATTGCGTGTCTCGACGACGCAGGTTTCCGTAAACCAAGCAAATAAATGATAACCGATTGCCAAATCGGCTTGATTGTCCTAATAAGGGGGGCTCCCTTGTTATCTCTGGAAGTTTTCGAGTGCTTCTTCGAGACCTTTTGCGGACGATCGCATTGAATTGCTAAGGTGTATTTTTCGAATTCGGTTATTCTCCCCACAGAGAAAAGTTGAATCGAAGTGAAATCAAAGGTGAGGTAGCTAGCCTCGTGACGAATTTTGCGAGTGGCGTGCGAAATTGTCGATTTCAATACAGGGGGGGACCGGTGTGGAACCGGTTGTGAATTCGGCGATTGTGCGAGAATGCCGAATGAAGTGTGATTCTAGAAGCCTTTCGGCCTCCGCTACACTTCAAGGGAACGCGTATCAATAGCGTGTGTCCCTTGTTTTCCTTTCCTCTAACCCAGATTGCAAGATTCAATGAAGTAATCTTGTTGCGATCTGTTTGTACGTGGGTGGCTGGTGGAAACAGCGCTGTACCCAATTATTTATAGACGCTTGTCAGACGTCTCTTCCCAAACGGATGGTAATTTCCTTTTCAGGAATTCCATTACCGAAAGGGGTGCCCCCGTTCAAAGGTTCTTATGACATGTGACCAAATGACAGATGCTCAAATAACCCGAATCCCCTTTTCAGGAGCGAAGACCGAAGTCAAACGGGCGCCGACGGATTATGTGAATCCTAATCGACTTGGTACTTAGGCATTCCCATAGTAATAGTAGTTATAAGCATGTATTTGCCAAGCGTACGCGATCCTACGTCTAAGGGAACAGGTACTAGTATCGTTCTTCGATTGACTAAGTGTACCCGTAAGACGTAAAGGTTGCTTTTTATGTACATAAGCGACCTTAACCAGGCTAGATAACCTGGGAACCAGCAGGTGACGCAGGATTTCCAAAGGCTAATACAGATGCTATTGGACGGTTTCTAAGCTAATACAAGTATTGCTATTTACTAGGAGCCGCCACTAAAACTACATGTTTATCTACTTATGGACTGGGATACCAGGGTACCTGAAAGAGAGCTCGTCATCAGCGATCAACGCTGAGTGGTCATGTCTAACACAAGAAGAACGGGGGCATGGTTAGGGGCGTCCTTGTCAGGACGCCGCGCGGAAGTTAGCCGACAGGTGTCTTCATCGAAGCGCGCGACTTCCTTCTAGAAAGAGAGTCGGTGACTGCCAGCATTTGACAGGCTGGGTCCCATGGTTGGGAATAGGATACACAACCCATTTCCTCGCGGAGATGAGCTGGAAAGTGGTCGCAGTATTACACCGCGACCGGTCCACGCTTTAGTGGTAAGGTTTGCCATCTGTAGCCACCTGGGTGTCACATCAGGGCTAAAAAACCATTGTCGATCAAAGATCGCGAGAGATCAGCGCTCCACACATCAAAGATGGTGGGCTACGCGATCCTCTTCCAACGGGGCCCCAACTCGGTTTGACCCAGGCTCGCACACCGAGCTGCCCGTAGGACTTACGCTATTGGTTACCGCGAGTGACCTCGGCTGGTTTGGCCTTGTGAGCCGCACCACCTCACCACTTGGATTCCCCGAAGGAGATCCCAAGCGGGCCCCTTACGCCTGGGGGGCGGCTTTGGAAGATTCCCACACCCTACTTAAGGGAATACGCCGAAGCGCATATCCCTATGGGGATCCTACTGGTAGTGTTGGGTCCCTGAACAGGGATTGCCAAGACAGGGGGCTGCGCGCACACAGGCAGACGGTCCCCTTTTCCCAATAGGCGGGTCTCAACCGCTGACACCAGCAACCTTGTCAGGAAGCCGGCGCCTCTCCTTAACCCTGGAGTCCGGGTTCGCAGGACGCATGCTGCTGATTAGGCAAGCAGCGCCCCACTGGGTGGCAGCAGGCCGCTAAGCCCGCCGCCGATGTATCCCAATCCGCAACCACGGAGCATACATCCCCTTTGCAGGAGAGTAGCGGCCCCTGCGCTATCTCAGACACCTGTAGGAGGAAAAACCCAGGCGCCACCAGTTAAGGAGGCGCAGGGGGGTAGGTAGTTCTATTCTTATGACACAGATGGCTCTGTGGGACTCACCACGCCAGTATCCTTGCGATGAACTAAGGCGACGAGGTGAGGTAGAGGTTATCAGACACGGTAGTAGATGGAAGGTTCTTCTACGGCGTACGCCGAGAAGAATAGAACTGAAGTTATAGAGCGCTTGGCTCCTACTTATATACATGTGTACGGGAAGGTCACGTGCTACTAGCTAGCTATGTCCTTACCGGGTTATGTGGCTTTGCCAAGTGGCGAAGCTTATCTTATCTGATGTTTAGTTACTCTATCTAGAATGGCCGTGGAAGGCCCTAATGGCCGACCCAATCGTAATAGAGGGATTATGTCTTTATTGTGATGCTAACGCGGGCGCAGCCCGGGTATAGGTGAAGCCGGTTGCCGGATACCTTGCGGCATAATGGCGATTGGCCGTGCTTCGTTGGATGACCAAGGCGAGACGCCGAGGTCGTTATGCTATTGGACCGTTAGGTACCGTAGCATGTGATATGTCTGGACCGGAAGGTTACCGGAACATATGTTGGTCTTAGCCGTGAGGCGAGGACCGGTGTTTGGGCAATGCCGTGATGGCAGAAGCCCGGGACTTGGAGAACGCCGAGTCCGTGGGAGGCCGAGAAGGCCGTGACCTATAGCGATATTGCCTTGATGCTAATATAGTGCTGTATGGTCGTGTTGCCATTATTATGCGAAGGCGTGGCGCGCCTGAGGTGCCATTGTGATCAAGGATCTTATGGCGGTGGGAAGCCGGGAAGGCCGACCCAATAGTACAAGGCCGCGAGGCACTGTTTGTACTTGTGGACATTATTATGCGAGCGTGCCGCGCTCGGCCTATCATTATGATCTAGGATCTATGACGTGGCTTGGTCTTGCTCTGTCGGGCGAGACCTGTATGACGTAGCCGTACTATGCTATTGGACCGGAAGGTGCCGTAGCGTTATGTAAGCTGGTCATGTGGTGATAAGCCCAGTTAAGAGCTTGTCGTGGTGGCAATGGGAGTTAACCCGTAGATAACTGGTAGTTAGACGTATAAATCCCAGGTAAATTGCTATAATCGTAGGAAAAATGCTGTAAGCCCCAGATAAATCTGTGACAACTGTGACTACGCTGCACATGACTGGTAATGATTGTGACTCCAGTGACGTACCACGTGACCTAAGTAAGAGATAAGATATGAGAAGCTTATCTATTTCCCATGCACGTGCAATCCCGGGCGGCTAAGTATAACATAGCGAATGTCTGTGGATAAGCATGAGCCAAGGGTGAGACAAAAGAATAATCCCTTTATTCCGGGATTTCTTGTGACAGTTTTATAAAAGATTATGAGTTGCCAAGGTTCAATTTTATGTGGCCCTATGCACCTTTAGCCAGTGAGCTCTGCAAAGTTGCCACTCCACTTATTCATCAGCAAAACGCGAGATGACTTACCAGTGCTGGAGGTGATTTATCTGTGCAGGAGGTACTTGCCAATTGGGGAAGAATCTGATCTCTGTAGATAAGTGCTGATAAGATCGACAGCAGAGTGGCATTCAATTAAGGTATCTTATCAGCGTCAGTCAAACTCAACGTGTGACTGGGAAATTAATCACCAGACTGGTAAAGTAATCATCAGACTGGTATAGAATTGTCATTTGGTAGTCAGGCTGGCATATGAATTGCAAGGAGCAGTCGCAGCTTACCTATGTAGATATACTGTAACCTGTGGCATATGCCACACAACATGGCATTGACACAAACCAAATACAATACTTACTAAGTGTCACAGATTTGGGACATGCCACTATTTTTTTTTACCTATTTATCTGGTATTTCTACGACCTTGTGGACATTTACGTTGTTAAGCGCCCGTCTACACGTACACTAAACCAAACAACACGTACACAACGCGGTATACGTCCACCTGTCATAACAACACGTACATAACATGTTTGTACGCGTCAATGACTCAGCGGACTAACCTCCGGTGTCACGCGCCTTACTCATATCCCGATACCGGGCTAGGTCAGTACAATTGGATAAGCGGCCCGCTTGTTAACACATGCCAATGCCCTTACGATTACTCATATCCCGATACCGGTATATAAGAATCACATGCATGGCTTACTAACGTAGCTACAGCCACTTCCACAACATGGACCTACGGTCCAAACAAACGTTCTTACTGGTGCGGCCATTACTGGCGCACGTGGTCTATTGTAGTTTACGACTTAGCTGTATTAGTTACGTCTGCGCACAGACCGTCTTCATGTTTGGCTCCCTTACTGGTAACCAAACAAAGCATGTATATAAGTAGGGCTATCACTGCGGATAAGCCTTAGATTTGTTCTCTGCATTCGCATAGTTGCATATCACTCCTACTGCGCTTACTAGCACCTCCTCACCAACCTCAACAACTCCTTCAAGTCGTTATAAGGTTATAGTGTGAGTCCCACAGTCTAGTCTGTGTCACTAAGATCCTTTGGGGGGTGTCTTAGAGGGTAGAAAGTAGAGTTATGAGGCAATGAATGTGCTTGTTAGGCAGTAATTCAATATCGAGGAGAACAGAACTGAGGTTTAACGCTCAGTCTGCCCTAGTATATATACATGCGTTGCGAGACCTCTAATACTACTAGGACCTACGGTACCTGAGGATGAGTAACGCTACATGTGATCTAATACTTCGACATGTGATTCTAGGTAAGGGCATCAGTCAGCGATCATGTGCGCGTAGACAATGCATGACACAAACTAGTTGTGGGACTCACTCTATAACCTTATAAGCAACTTGAAGGAGTTGCTGGAGGTTGGTGAGGGGACTAGTGGGCGCAAGCAGAGATGTTATGTAACTGTGCGAATGCAGAGAACAAATCTAAGGCTTATCCGCAGTGATAGCCCTACTTATATGCATGCTTTGTTTGGTTACCGGTGACACAGACTAGACTGTGGGACTCACACTATAACCTAATAAGCGACTTGAAGGAGTTGCTGGAGGTTGGTGAGGAGGCTAGTGGGCGCAAGCAGAGATGGTATGTAACTGTGCGAATGCAGAGAACAAATCTAAGGCTTATCCGCAGTGATAGCCCTACTTATATACATGCTTTGTTTGGTTACCGGTAAGGGAACCAAACATGAAGGTGGTCTGTGCGCAGACATAACTAATATGGTTAAGTCGTAAACTACAATAGACCATGTGCGCCGGTAATGGCCGCACCAGTAAGATCGTTTGTTTGGACCGTAGGTCCATGTTGTGGAAGTGGCTGTAGCTACGTTAGTAAGCCATGCATGTGATTCTTATATACCGGCATCGGGATATGAGTAATCATAAGGGCATTGGCATGTGATAACGAGCGGGCCGCTTATCCAATCGTACTGACATAGCCCGGTACCGGGATATGAGTAAAGCGCGTGACACCGAAGGTTAGTCCGCTGAGTCATTGACGCGTACAAGCGTGTTATGTACGTGTTGTTATGACAAGTGGACGTATACCGCGTTGTGTACGTGTTGTTTGGTTGCGTGTACGTGTAGACGGGCGCTTAGCAGCGTAAATGTCTACAAGGTCGTAGAAATACCAGATAAATAGGTAAAAATACGGGAAAAATAGTGGCATGTCCCAAATCTGTGACATTACCCCCTCTTCAGGTTTCATTGTCCCTAATGGAACGATTATTTTCCTGTGGAGCCGAATCCACCAGTACCGCGCTCAGATTTAATCTTTTCAAAGTAAGATTTTCCGTGTAGCGTAATGTGCGGGTCCTTAGCAACTTCGCAGATGAGCTGGGCAATCTTATCACCGGCCCGAATATCGATAGATATATCGGAGTGATTCCGGAGAATGATGATTACTTCGCCTTGATAATCGTGGTCGATAACGCCACCCATTACGTCTATGCCTTTTCGGGCAAGACTAGAGCGGGGGGCGATACGTCCGTAAGTGCCGAAAGGTACCTGGATTTTCAGTTTGGTGTTGTATTCTGTCTGCCCGTGAGCTGGCAGAACGTCGCCTGTTGCAGTGTACAGGTCAAACCCAACCGAGTCCTTGGTTCCTTTTTCCGGCATTCGGCCGCCTTCACCGACTACGATTTTCAAATCCGCGTTTTGGTTAATGTCCGCTGACATCCATCCCCCGTCGGGGTGTCTAACCATGCGCTGCTTAGGATCCTTCGCAAATTCTTCGCGATACTGCGGCCAGTCGTCTGGCCACGTGCATTCGTCGTCTTCCCAGTCGTCGCTGTCAGGGTCGAAGACATGAACTGCTTCTTTCCTTCTAGCTGATCGCCTGAGGGGGACATCCTGCATTGGAATGGCGTGTGAAGCCTTGTATTCCTGCAGAATGTCGTATGCCGTGTCGAGATCGGCTTCGCGTACCCAGGAGTCGTCATTGATACCGAACCCTTTCCATCGGATTCTGTATTCAACTCTTCCTGCACGGAGACGATGATCTAAGATCTTCTCGACTTCCCATAACTCCTCGCCGTCGACCATTTCTGGTTGAGGCTCTGGTTTTTTCTGATGCACCGGGTCCTTGTACATGACCAACTTGGAAGCGTGAAATACTGGGTGATAGGCCCTGTATTGCTCGTCCATATATACCCTAAAGGTGACCGGCGATAATTGTTCAATTATCTTAAATGGTCCCAAATAGCGTGGACTAAGACTTCTTTCGGAGTCTTGCCAGCTTCGGGCGTCAACGAGAACTTTGTCGCCGACTTTAAACGGTACCGAGCGCTTATGTTGATCGTAGTACCAAGACCAGCGTTCAGCAGCCAGTTTCATTGCTGCCTTAGCTTGTTCTTGTGCTGACCATCGTTCGTAAGCAATGACATTTAGGTCCGTGTATGGTGTTGGACGTAAATTCGTAGGTCCTGCATTAGGGTGCCTTCCTAGTTCGACAAAGAATGGGCTATTCTTTGTTGTCTCACTAGCCGCGTTGTTGTACGCGAATTCAGCCGTTGGGAGAAACCATGACCAGTTATCCTTCTGAATAACATCGATGTAACATCTAAGATATTGTTCCAAGATCTGGTTAACTCTCTCCGTCTGGCCATCCGCTTGCGGGTGATAGGCGGTTGTCATTGACCGTTGGATTCCCAATTGCTCACACCATCCCTTGAATAAGGCGGCTGCGAATTGCGGGCCTCTATCCGAAATGATTTGTTTCGGAAGTCCGTGGTTCGGATAAATCCGAAGGTACAGGAGGTTCGCTAATTCTTTTGCCGTTATCTTGTCTGACGTGGGAATGAAGTGTGCTCGTTTGGTAAGCCGGTCCACTATTACCATAATAGCATTGAATTGTTTCAATTCGCCGCTGGGCGGTAGGTGGACGATAAGGTCAATTGTGACGGTGTCCCAAGGTGCTTCCGGAACTGGGAGCGGTTGCAGGGGTCCGTACGGGGTCTGGTTGTGGTTCTTCATGCGTTGACATGTGTCACAACCTTCCACGTATTGCTTTACCATCGTGGTCATTCCAGGCCACCAGTAATTACGTGATAGAAGTTCATAGGTCTTCCATCGTCCGAAGTGTCCGGCCGTCACATGGTCATGATGTAACTCCAGGATCTTCGTGCGCAATTCCTTAGGCTCTTTTGGAACGTACACTTTTCCTCGTCTGAGGAGTAATCCGGCCTCCATGTTCCATTCCTGGAGATCTTTACCGAATTCCTTGGGACCACTTTTCAGTAGTTCCTGGTAATCTTTGGTAATTTGATCGTTCATGAGGGCTTGTCGGATTTGTCTGAGAAGGTCCTCGTCGCCTGATTGTATCTCCTGCTGTGACGCTTCTAGCGCCCTAACCGTAAAGTATTCCGGTTTCAGCAAAATTTGATCGCGATTGTCGAGTTCCACCCCCTCTTCATGGTCTGGCCTCCGTGACAGAGGATCAGCCGTGAGCATTGTTTTACCGGGTTTGTGGCACATGGTGAAGTTGAACCTTGTCAGGTAAAGACTCCAACGTGCCTGTCTCCGGGTTAGCCGTTGTGCCGATTTGAAATATGTCAGGTTGAGATGATCCGACCATACTTCAAATTTGTGTGGGTGTCCTTCGAGGTAATGTCTCCATTCCTCTAGAGCGCGGATGATTGCGAGCAACTCCTTATCGTAAATCTCATAGTTCCTTTCGGGTGCTGATAGAGATTTCGAGTAAAAGGCTACCGGGTGCCAGAGCTTATCCTCCGAAGAGTATTGCGATAGCACTGCACCAGTTGCGTAATCGGAAGAATCCGCTTCCACGCGGAACGGGGACTCCTGATCTGGGATCCGGAGTATTGGAGCCGATGTGAAAGCTTCCTTGAGAGTTTGGAAGGCTTCCGCTTGTTCGGGTCCCCAATTCCACTGCGTGTTTTTCTTGGACAGTTCGGTTAACGGTGACACAGACTAACCTGTCTGTGGGACCCTGTACGACAGGGGAATCCTATAACGCAGTACAGGACGGTGCGCGACCGCAATAGCGGTGAACTGTCGGCTGTACCCTAAGAAGGGACTCCTAGAGTCGACGTGTTGAGGCAGCGCACAGTCAAGTAAGACGAGATGGGCCCCCGGCCAGAGTCGCACACAGAACGAGAATAGAAAGGGGCTATGCCCAGTTGTCGAGAATCTTAGGAATGGGGAGTAAGCCCACATTCCGTCGTAATATATACATGAGCGATGTGACTACTAGTACTGCCCTAAAGATGAGGCCTGTGCGCCGTATCTACTGGGTCATGTGCTAAGTGACGCTACATGTAACTACTGTGACCATAACGTGAGTACCGGAGGCGCGCGCTACCCTACAGCGCTAACCTAACGACCAGGTGACCTGCAATATCTGGGAGACGCCGGAGGTGGCTACAGCGCAGAGGCGCGGCGTACGCCTAGCGCCGCGCGTGCGTCCTATAGCGAGGGAGTACAAACTATTAGTGGAATAATTTGTGACATTACCCCCCCTCTCGAAAAACGTCGTCCCTGACGTTCTACCTTGAATCCTACGACGCTCGCTACCTTGGTTGCTTGTTTGACTCGAGGCCCATTCCTTCTTCGCGGAGGATGGGGAGCACCCAGGAGCACGGTCCGTCCGCCGGTGGTGGAGCGAAGTGAGCTAGCCTTCAGGGAACATTGGGAGCAAACCGACCATCCCTGTTTCCTTACATCCCACGACGTGAGTCGACGAGGCGTACCAGCGGTGAGCGTATTGGTACATGTCAAGGTTCATGACTTGCGCCGACATGACTACGCGTGGCCTACCGACCTCGGGGTATGCGGTTCGCTCGTTGGTATTCGGAAGTCTGTCGTGGTGAATTGCTTTCTAACCTTAGTGATCGTCGGTGTGGGGTTGGGTACCCTTGCGGGACCCTTCGCATACCCACTGATCAAAGGTTCTTGACGATAACCCCTGCCGCCCAGGGATAATGGCTTCGCTGCACTAGACCTCCACACATCACATTCCCTTTGCAGGGGTGGATGGCGGGTCCTCAAACGCGGCTTACGCAAGTCGATCCCGCTACCCAATGTTCACGGGGGGCGGACTTGATTGCTCACTCCCTACGGTCGCTTTGCCAGGTGTAGCATTTCGTGGGGGCTCGTAAAACTACGGACCGACGGCGCTTCTACCGTCGGCTGCCCCGCCATGCTGCCTTGGCGACCTGTAGGTGGAGAACCCTCGGCCCCAGCGCAGGTGGCGCCGGAGGGGAGGTAAGATATTCCTAAGATTATGACACAGACTAACCTGTCTGTGGGACCCTGTACGACAGGGGAATCCTATAACGCAGTACAGGACGGTGCGCGACCGCAATAGCGGTGAACTGTCGGCTGTACCCTAAGAAGGGACTCCTAGAGTCGACGTGTTGAGGCAGCGCACAGTCAAGTAAGACGAGATGGGCCCCCGGCCAGAGTCGCACACAGAACGAGAATAGAAAGGGGCTATGCCCAGTTGTCGAGAATCTTAGGAATGGGGAGTAAGCCCACATTCCGTCGTAATATATACATGAGCGATGTGACTACTAGTACTGCCCTAAAGATGAGGCCTGTGCGCCGTATCTACTGGGTCATGTGCTAAGTGACGCTACATGTAACTACTGTGACCATAACGTGAGTACCGGAGGCGCGCGCTACCCTACAGCGCTAACCTAACGACCAGGTGACCTGCAATATCTGGGAGACGCCGGAGGTGGCTACAGCGCAGAGGCGCGGCGTACGCCTAGCGCCGCGCGTGCGTCCTATAGCGAGGGAGTACAAACTATTAGTGGAATAATTTGTGACAAACGGCTTAACCACTTTGGAGAAGTCTTTAATGAACCGACGGTAGTAGTTGGCGAAGCCAACAAAGGCTTGGACGTCCTTCACCTTGGCAGGTGTAGGCCAGTCCATGACACCGGCTACCTTCTTAGGGTCCATTTCGACTTTTCCTTTGGAAATGATCATTCCCAGGTATTCAATACTGCTTTGTTCGAAGAAGCACTTTTCAGGCTTCGCGAACAAGTCGTTGTCTTGCAAGATTTGTAATACTTGCTTGACAATACGACGGTGTTCCAACAGGTCGTTTCCGAACACAAGGATGTCGTCTAGGTAGACAATGACCTTTCCTTCTCTGATAAGGTCACCTAGAATATCGTTCATCATGTGTTGGAACGTGCTGGGTGCATTACAAAAACCGAAGTACATGACTACAGCTTCGTAAAGGCCGTTAGGCGTAATGAATGCGGTCTTCCATTCATCTCCCTCCTTGATTCTTACGTTGTTGTAACCCCAACGCAAGTCGAGCTTCGTAAATATCGAAGCCTGGCTAAGCTTATCGATAAGCTCGTCTATGCGTGGGAGAGGGTACCTGTTTTTAATGGTCAAGTCGTTTACTTTTCGGTAATCGACTACCATTCGGGCTCCGCCGTCTTTTTTAGGGACGAAGAAGACCGGGCTCGCGATCGGGGATTTCGAGTGTCGGATGTAGCCCTTCCGTAACTCTTCCTGGATCCATTGATCTAGCGAGTTCGCTTCCTGAGGAGACATCTTGTATGCCTTACTCGGGGGCGGTAGTACCGCGTCATCGGGGAAGTCGATGGCATGGTCGTATGGTTTCCGCTCGGGCATCCTTTCGGATGCGCGTTGAGAAAATACCGTGGGACCAAACTCCTGGTATTCCTCCGGAACCAAGGATTTCCATTTCTGGAGATCCGCATCTGTCAGGAATTCATCGTCCGACTTCTCCGTTATCGACTGAATGGCATCGATAAGGAGTTCCGTTCCTTCGTCAAGGGTGTTCACCCAAGCGACAAAGGGATTCTCAGGCTCCTCTAAGCCGAGAAAATCTATTGGAAAGTCGTTGATGATCTGATAGATGTTGCGGGGTTCGATTTCGTCTTCTTCCTCAGAAAGCGAAACCCGTTTGCCATGTTTGCATTTTTCCGTACACCGATATGTGAAGGTTCCTTCCGGCCAATTGAAGTCCGGGTTGTGTTTCAGGAACCAGTCATATCCGAGGATCACATCCGCATTCTGTATGTCCATTACGTACAAGAATTCGGTGGACTTGTGTTCCTCGTGCACCATATAAGCTTTTACTGCCATATTGATATTACCGGCGGTATTAGAGGTACCGTCGGCGTTACGAATCTCGAGAGGCGAAGGTAGTTTCTGAGTGACTAACTTTTCCTCGTGGACGAGTTTCTTATCAATGACGCTTATTGATGCACCGGTGTCGATTAATGCCATGGCGTTGACTTTCTTTCCATATACCCACAGTTCCACTTCGATAGAGAACGATTTATTGTCGTCTCGAGAATCGTTTCCATGTACATTATACAAAGTGAAAAACTTCAGCGCGAGCGGGTCAGGATAAAAGTATTGTACAGGAGGGGCACGTGTAGCTAGTGTCCGAGTCCTCCGGGCAAAGTCCATTGCCGAGTTACCGAATATACCGAGATGGGATACCGGGTGACGTACGACCGCCTTATCTTCCCACAAGATTAGGGGTCTCTGTGAAGCCTTTTCGTAGAGGTGCGCTTCTTCGGGGCGCTGTACACTCCCAGCCGCTGCGGGGCTGGTGTGTTCTTCACAGAACGTCTTCGAGACGTGTGGTTGGGGCGAGGGGAACCGAGATGGTCCCGACATTGGCGACGGTGGTGGCGGGGGCCGAGGGTCCTGCTGAGCTTGAGTCAGCCGTTACTTCTTCCCAGATTGTTCGGGCACGATACGTCTTGCCATCCGCGGGGGGCGCCGAGTACGGCTTCTTGCCAGAAGCCTGTCCCTTTCCACTACCCGAAGGAGCGGCCGTGGTCTTTCCAGACGCGGCAGCTGCATCCTTCGCCCTTTGTTGCTCGGCCCGCTGAGCGGCAGGCACGAATGTTCCCGCGGCCTTGTCTGCCGCAAGCTTAGGACATTTGTTGAAGTAATGTCCTGTCTGCTTGCAGTAAGTGCAGACGGCGTTGGTGGTGTCGGCGGGGGCTTTGGCGGGCGCCTTTCCCTTGTCCTTTTTCTTCTCCGACTTCTTTGCAGAAGCGGAGGACGTCTCCTTCTTTTCGGCAGGTGCCGAGTCCTTCTTGCTGGCCTTCTCGAAGATCGAGCCCTTGATCTTGTCCGGATATGACGTTTGGTACATTTCCAGGGCGAAGTCGATCAGAGGTTCGATGTCGGTCGGGGCCTTGAAGAACGGAGTCTTGCCGAGGACGTTTAAGGTGTCCTTAACCTTTTCGGGGAGAGTCTCGGTGAATTCCCACACCAGAGTCTCGTTGGCGGTTTCGGAGAGTCGGCCGAGGGTGCGGAACCGTTCGCAGTAATTGAAATAGTTTGATTCTGCCAGTTCCTTGCCCTTCGTGCCGTAGTAGCCGCGAATTTCCTTTTTGGCTATCTCCTTATCCGTCATTTTCCCATATTGCACCATTACGGATTTGGTGAAGTCCTCCCAGGTGCCGAGAGGTTCACCATTTCCTGCCTTCTTAATGAGAGGCGAGAAAAATTTGTATGCGTCCCCTGTGACGCGGAAGAGGGCCGTGGTGATACGGTCATGGTCATCGTAAACCCTGAGCGTACCGAAGTACAGGCCCATCTTCTCCACCCATTCCTGTGCAGTCACCTTTCCAGATGACCCAGAGAATTCGGGGGGAGGGGGGATTTTCAGGTTTTGGGGCAGACCTGGAATCTGCGGGGCGACGGCTGCTGCGGCAGCGGCTGCAGCTTGTGCGGCGGCAGCGGCCTCGGCTGCACGGGCTTGAGCATTGCCGGGGGCCGGTGCGGGTTCTTCCGGGGGCGTGCGGATGCCGGGAGGGTTGGGAACGGAGGGATTCTTGCGAATTCTCCGAAGTTCCTCGTCAACCTTCTCCATGCGTTCTGCGAACGCATCCTCGAGGTCGTCCAGCCGGGACCGGTAGTCCTTTCGGAGCTGCTTCTCCATTTCGGAGAGCTTGGCGGTATACTCCTGTCGGAGTTCCTTGCCGAGGTCCACCATGGTGGACAATACCTCGTTCCGGACCGAATTGACCGCTTCGTGTAGCTCGTCTTGGGCCTTCTGTTCGATTGCCCTGGATTGCCCAGTCAGGGAATCGATTCGTTCATGGATACGCTCCAGGCGGGCGTGCACCATTCGACCTAGGGTGTCGGTGGTGTCATGGCTTATGGCCGCACTTCGTTGTACGGCGGCATCGATGATTGGCCCATGTATGGACCCATCCACCTTGTGGTGTTCCTCCTCAGGGAGGTACGCCTTGAGGTTGTTCTCGACAGCGACATTGGTCTGTCGTGTCGGACCCGAAAATTCCATTTCCAGGGTGGTGGCGGGCCCGATAGGGCGAGTTCGACGAGCCGGTGGGTATCCGATAATGGGGGAGCCTGGGCGTGTACCCATGGGGTTGGTCGGAGATTCCCTTTGCGGGGGAACGAACTCCGGCATTTCCTCTTCTCCTTCCTCTTCCTCTTCTTCTCCCTCGCTTAGGTGCTCCAGCGTCACCAGTTGCTGGGTTCCCGAGGGACCAGCTACCGGTGTCACCGGGCCTTCTGAGCGGAGGCGCATCTTGCGGGGAGCGAGGGGAGTGCTGACGGAGGAGGTGGAAGACATTGTGAATACTGTTTGTGACGAATGTTAGTTTCCGGTTACTCATTGTCTTAGATTCTTAAGAAGGGATTGGGTTTGAAAGCTGCAACTTTCGTTATAGATCACACTCGCACTCTATTTCAGAGTTAAAAGATGATAGTATTTCTACTATACAATCGCGAGTATATCCTCTTCTACCGAAGTAGTTGAGGGCCCTGCCACCTTGTCAGGTGGTGTTACACCGAAGGCAAAAGAAATTTGTAGCGCTACGCATTCTGCTACGATACGAGCTAAGTCCGTACGCCAATCCAAAAAGGAAATACTGCCGAGCTGTTTACAGTACTTTTTCATAATTCTCCAGTCTCTATTGGTGATCCTCCCCCGTCTCGCTCTATCCTTTACGTTATCCACCAAGTCCTCCAATTCCACTACCATAGTGTGGAAACGCATGTCGTTTTCCATATGGAAGCCTGGGTAATTAGGGGGGTGGTTGGCGAGAGGAGTGAGACGAGTGAGAGTGCCTTCTAGCATGGGAATAACTTGATCGCATGCTTGGAGAGGCTTCTTCTTCCCGAAGACGAGGGAAGGGTCGAGAATCTTGTGGTTGGCCGGAACTGAAGGTCCGCCCGCCGGGCTGGAGAGACGGAGGGCCAGTGAAGAAGCTGCTTGCTTGGCTTCCTTGGCGGCTTGTTTGGCGGCGATTCGCTTATTCAGCTTATCGCGGGCGAGCTTGAGCTTGTTGAGTTCGCGGAGTTCGATTAGGTTCTCCATGGCGGTAATGGAAGCGGCTAGCTTCTCTTCCTCTGTCCAGATGCGCTTGGCAAGTGGAACTGGTTTGGGAGGTCGAGGAGCGGGTTTCCCAGCCTCAGCGATGTGCTTTGGCATGTGGACGGGAATCTCCCAAAGATGGAGTTTCCCAGTGTAATCTTCCTTTACAGGAAGGGTGTAGGTGACGTCCTCTGCCCGAGGAATGTCGGTGGTGTCGATGCGGCTGAGAAGGGACCGCTTCGCCGGTTTGACGTAAGGGGCAGTGGAGGAGCCACGTGTGCGACGGGTAACGCGGGGCATGATTCTAGAAAGTGCAGCCTTCATGAGAAACGAAGTTTCCCAGTGATACGTCCAAGAACAGGAATGAAAGGGGTTATGTAAGGTAGGGTAGTGGACTCCTTTTCAGGAGCAAAGAAGGTGTACTACGGGGCATAATTACTCTTATGTTGCGCGCAAACCCTGTGCCGAGACGGCGCGGATATTCGCATGACCCTAACGGTCAGAGGCGCCGACTCCAGGGGTAGAGTTGCTGACTGCCAGGCCGGTTCCTGGGTCAGATGATTGGGAATCGGATACACGACACCGCCCCGGAGGGACGATGCCGGAAAGTGGCTGGGATTTTACATCCCTTAGCCTGTCCATGCTTCAACAATGAGGTTGCCGTCTGTAGCCACATGGGTGTCACATCAGGGCTAAAAAACCATTGTCGATCTAAGATCGCGAGACAGCAGCGCTCCACATCCCGAAGGAGTGGGCCACGCGCTTCTCTTCCAATGGGGCCCCAAATCCGTTTGACCCATGCTCGCACGCCGAGCTGCCCGGAGGACTTATGCTATTGGCTACCGCGAGTGACCTATGGCAGGGTGATTTTTTACGTCACCCCCCTCACTGCTTTTCCCATAACGGGTTCAAAGCAGGTCCCTTACGCCTGGGAGGCGGCTTTGGAAAATTCCCATGCCATCATAATGATGACCCTGTGGATAGTGATGGGGCGCTGAACAACGCTTGCCATGACAGGGGGTTGGGCGCACACAGGCAGACCGTCCCCTTTTCTCCACAGGCGGGTCTTAACCGCGCATAGTCCAAGCTTGTCAGCGAGGACCATGTCTCCTTGACCCTGGAGTCCGGGTTAGGTAGGCCTCCTGCCTAAAAAGGCGGTGTGGCTTCCCTGGTTGCCAATCCTCTGCCGAGGATGGCGATGTATCCCCCAGATCTCAACTATCACCCCAATCGCCTTGTCAGGCAGAAAGGGATGTGCGCAGCAACAAGTAATAGCCCCTGTAGGATAGAAACCCAGACCCAAGCGCAAGCGCAAGGGCGGGGGTAGGGGGGAGATTTGTTCTTATGACACAGACTAGACTGTGGGACTCACACTATAACCTAATAAGCGACTTGAAGGAGTTGCTGGAGGTTGGTGAGGAGGCTAGTGGGCGCAAGCAGAGATGGTATGTAACTGTGCGAATGCAGAGAACAAATCTAAGGCTTATCCGCAGTGATAGCCCTACTTATATACATGCTTTGTTTGGTTACCGGTAAGGGAACCAAACATGAAGGTGGTCTGTGCGCAGACATAACTAATATGGTTAAGTCGTAAACTACAATAGACCATGTGCGCCGGTAATGGCCGCACCAGTAAGATCGTTTGTTTGGACCGTAGGTCCATGTTGTGGAAGTGGCTGTAGCTACGTTAGTAAGCCATGCATGTGATTCTTATATACCGGCATCGGGATATGAGTAATCATAAGGGCATTGGCATGTGATAACGAGCGGGCCGCTTATCCAATCGTACTGACATAGCCCGGTACCGGGATATGAGTAAAGCGCGTGACACCGAAGGTTAGTCCGCTGAGTCATTGACGCGTACAAGCGTGTTATGTACGTGTTGTTATGACAAGTGGACGTATACCGCGTTGTGTACGTGTTGTTTGGTTGCGTGTACGTGTAGACGGGCGCTTAGCAGCGTAAATGTCTACAAGGTCGTAGAAATACCAGATAAATAGGTAAAAATACGGGAAAAATAGTGGCATGTCCCAAATCTGTGACAACCGGTAAGGGAGCCAAACATGAAGGTGGTCTGTGCACGGACATAACTAATATGGTTAAGTCGTAAACTACAGTAGACCATGTGCGCCGGTAATGGCCGCACCAGTAAGGGCGTTTGTTTGGACCGTAGGTCCATGTTGTGGAAGTGGCTGTAGCTACGTTAGTAAGCCATGCATGTGATTCTTATATTCCGGTATCGGGATATGAGTAATCGTAAGGTCATTGGCATGTGATAACAAGCGGGCCGCTTATCCAATTGTACTGACATAACCCGGTATCGGGGTATGAGTAAGGCGCGTGACACCGGAGGTTAGTCCGCTGAGTCATTGACGCGTACGAGCATGTTATGTACGTGTTGTTATGACAGGTGGACGTATACCGTGTTGTGTACGTGTTGTTTGGTTGCGTGTATGTGTAGACGGGCGCTTAGCAGCGTAAATGTCTACAAGGTCGTAGAAATACCAGATAAATAGGCAAAAATACGGGAAAAATAGTGGCATGTCCCAAATCTGTGACAATGCATGTGATTCTGGTTGGTATGGAACCTGCTAGAAGGTTCCGGTAAGTTCCATGGGCGTAAGCGCTAGGTCACGTGATGTGCTAGTTATACGTATTCTATGCTACAACGTAAATATTGAAGTATAAAATCGGGAAAAATAGCTAAAAATAAGGAAAAATCTGTGACATTACCCCCTCTTCAAGCTTCGACGTCCCGGAGAAGGAGTTCCATTTCTTCAAGTTCTTCAGGTGTCATATTCGAGGTATCCAGTTCTGGGAATGCTTCGAATGTAATGCGACGACCTGTAGAACCAAAACCCTTATCTCCTCTTCCGTTGTCTTCTATCTCGTGTCTGGCTTTGTAGCTGTCGTGCGAGGTGAGGTATTCTTCTGACTGGTCTAATGGTAAGACCAATAGCTGTGCAATACGGTCACCTTCTTCTACTGAGTATTCCGTCGTGCCCAAGTTTAATAGCATGACTTTTACCTCTCCACAATAATCCCAGTCGATTACACCGCCAACAACCAGTATGCTTTTCTTAGCCATGCTGGATCGTGTCTGGAGTTGTCCGTATGTTCCGGCTGGGTAGTAAAACCTTCAATCCCGTGGATATGGTGGTTACTTTTCCTGGTGGAATGGTGGCGTCTTCTGCTGCGGCGATATCGTAACCTGCTGAGTGTGGAGTACCCTTGGCTGGGTATTTGGTGTCTGCACTTGGGTCGATAGCAAATTCTAGGTATGTGTTTTCTTTCGCTTTGACTTCTACAAAATTGCCGTTCTTGTCCCTTTTTAACCACTTGCGTTCTTTCGCTAGTTCTTCTGGTGAGAAACTTTCGAACTCAAGAGGCCAATCATTGGGCCAGAGATAGGAGTCCCCAACTTTCCGGTCTGGGTCATCTTCTGGGCTCGAACCCGGGGGTTAGTTCTCGTCTTTTGCTTGGGTCGTCCTTGGGTGTGGAGATTGTGAGTCTTCTTATTATCTTCCACAATTTCCTTGGAGTTCCCGAGCGTTTCCTCATTCTGCCATGTGTCTTCCTCAGCTGTGAAACCCTTCCATCGTACTAGGAATTGTAATCTTCCTGTAGGTGTCGTTCGGTGGTTTAGGATTCCTTCAACTTCGTATTCTCCGTTGCCTTCAGCTTCTGGCAGCGTCTTGTCTCCTGAGTAGGGGACTAGCTTAGAGGCATGGAAGACAGGGTGGTAGGCGCGGTATTGGCTATCCATGAATAGTCTGAATGTCACTGGTGACAATTGTTCTACTATTTTGAATGGGCCAATATATCTGGGGGCAAGACTCCTTTCGGATGTCTGGTAGTCCCTTACGTCTATCATGACCTTGTCGCCTACTTTGAAGGGTACCTTCTGTACTGATTGGTCATAGTACCACTTCATACGCTCGTTAGCTATTTCCATAGCTGCCTTGGCCTGATTCTGTGCGTTCCATCGCTCAGTTGCGATTTCATTAAGATCTGCTTTTGCCTGTATGTTCAGGTCTGCCGGTCCAGCTCATGGGTGTCTGCCTAATTCTACGTAAAACGGGGACATCTTGGTAGTTTCTGATGCTGCATTGTTGTACGCGAACTCTGCCGTTGGAAGGAACTGTGACCAGTTGTCCTTCCAGTATGAGTTGACGTAGCAGCGTAGATACTATTCCAAGATTTGATTTGTCCGTTCCGTTTGTCCGTCTGCCTGTGGGTGATATGCTGTAGTCATGGCTCGCTTTATCCCTAGTAGCTTACACCATTCTCCAAAGAGTTCTGATGCAAACTGTACTCCGTGATTGGAAATGATTTGGTTCGGTAGCCCGTGTATTGGGTAGAACCTTCCATAAAGGACTTTTACAAGATCCTTTGTTCCGAACTTGCTGGAGATTGGGAAAAAGCATGCTCGCTTTGTTAAGCGGTCGACTACCACCATAATTGTGTCGTAAACCTTGTTGTCTACTTTGGACTTGGGAAGGTACATGATGAAATCAGTGGTGATTATTTCCCATGGTGTGGTTGGCGTGACGTTGGGCTGTAATGGACCGTATGGCTTCGCTGGTCTGTTCTTCATACGTTGGCATGTGTCGCATTTCGTTACGTATTTCTTTACCAAGTTGGATAGTCCCGGCCACCAGTAGTTACGGGAGATTAGCTCGTATGTTTTCCATCTCCCTTGATGTCCTGCAGTAGGATGATCGTGGTGTAACTGTAAGAGTTTATTTTTAAGCTCCTCTGGTTGCTTGGGTACGTATATCTTATTTCTATAAAGGAGTAAACCATTTTCATAGTTCCATTCCTTTAGCGCTTTTCCGAATTCTCGAGGTCCTGACTGCAATAGGCCTTTGTAGTCTTTGGTTACCTCGTCGTCTAGCAATGCTTTGCATATTTCCCTTTGAAGACTGTCGTCTGGGACCATTGACGCGTGAGAGGGCTTGATTGCAAGGACAGCAAGTTCTTGCACGAATTTGACAAAAAATTCTGGTTTTAATAGAATATTGTCTTGATTATCGAGTTCCACCCCCTCTTCATGGTCTGGCCTCCTGGACAGAGGGTCTGCAGTGAGCATAGTCTTTCCTGGTTTATGGTGCATTTCAAAGTTGAAACAGGATAGGTAAAGTGCCCATCACGCTTGTCTCCGTGTTAGCTTCTGTGCCGTCTTGAAGTATGTTAGATTTAGGTGATCTGACCATACTTCGAATTTCTTTGGATGACTTCGCTAGGAATCATTAGAATGATTAAAATAACTAGTTAGAACATTATTGGGAGGGTGCTTGCATACACTACACTCCATTTCTAAGTCCCCGCCTACCGCCCACCTGACGTGCAACGAAAACGTCTAGCGCACACAGTGCCCGCCACCTCACGTCCCCCCCACTTCTGCTCTATGTCAAAAGTCTGTATACAGTGCGGCGGTGATCCGAAGCCATTATCAGCATTTTCAGTCCGACAGAAAGATACCAAAAATGCGCAGAAAGGGGAGCTCACTGCAAAATGTACTGCCTGTATGCAGAAGGAGAAGCGGCACCGGCAGGCAAAGCGATATGCTCAAGAAGAAGATAGCGATGACTTATACCACGAGACGGGTCTTTCGGACCCTAACGTGACGCCGTTTTCTCAATTTGCTGCGAAAGCGTTGGAGGCGTTGGATGCTGGGCAGTGCAGTCTTGCAGCACGAGTGGATCTGAGGGATCTTGGGCTCGAGGGAGATAGTAAGGCGAAGGCAAATACTATAGCAGACTTACTAGGGCATCAGACCCTCTTGCGTTGGATGTGAGTTGTTGCACATATATCTGAGATCTGACTGAACAGGAGAATTCATCAGCTATGAGGCAAAAAGAACCCGTGCCCGCACCAATGACACCGTGTTTACCTTCAGCTGTGCACAATCTCGCCAGCGTGAGCCCAGTCCAAAGGTTCCAAAGACAATAAAGCCATGTACAACCCGCCGCATGGACCGATTTGACTGTCACGGCTGGCTCCACATTGTGATCAGCGATCAGCCTCATGAAGCTTCGATTCGGCTCAAGCACGATGAACAGCACCTGGCTTATGTCAATATAGACCTCCCTGACCACTGGAAAGAGTACATTGAGGAGCATTCACGGACCCAGACTCCAGGAGAGGTGAGTAATGATCTCTAACCAATAATGAAACTGACAGACCTGATTCTTGGGATAGATATGGCGCCATATTGTCCATGAAGAGATGTACGGAAAGGCAGCATCTGAGGTCAATATGCCCTTTCGTTTGAAAGCGGTATGCTACTACTGGCACGTGGTCAGTAGAAATGACTGGAGACGAGCCGACGACCCACTTGATTCTGCGAGGAAGTTCATCAAGGAAAAGGGGGATGAATACCAAGTTAGATTGCTCAATTTAGAAGAAGTACCAGGAACGAGGGTGCTAGCCTTCCAGGTAACTGATTTCTTGAAGGAGTGGGCAAACCATACCCAGGAGCTAGCAATGGACTCAACATGTACGTCGCTATCTCTCGTCGTATTCATATACTAACAGGAATTATGAAGGGAATACGAATGGCACCAACTTTGAGCTCTTCGCAGCGGTAGCAGATGCCCAGGGCTCTGGGATCCCACTTGCGTTCGAACTCGTTTCAATGGGTCCTAATGCAGCAACTGGTGCAAAGCAGGCCATCCTCGAAAGCTTCCTAAGAGAGCTGAAGAAGGTTGGGGTCGATCCAGAATACACACTCACTGACAAAGATTGGTCAGAAATCAATGCGATGCATGCAGTATGGCCGAATGCGAAGCATCAATTATGTTTTTGGCACGCGCCGCGTGCACTCAAACAGCGGCTTGCAAAGAATAAAGAGAGCCCTGCACCTTATGACGTTAAATCAGCACATGATGAGTTTTCGTTCATTGATGTAGACTTCTTACCGGAGATGCAGCGTCGAACGTCAGGTCTAGTATGTGTATATCAGTTTGAGAATAGTGGGGAAATCACTCACACGGCTGTTCAGATACAAAGACCACCGGAGAAACCTCTCATGAGGATCCACCCACTCATAAATGGCCGTCCATCTGTCCTGACACCTGCAATTCCCCCCATCCGACTCAAGCTACCCGGTCCTAGGATAGCACGATCGACATCGCCAGAGCCTGAGAACTTTGATCTTGAAGGTGAACAGGTCAAATTTCTGCTCCCTGTCAAACACAATGACAGCGATCAGCTTCCAAATAGCAATTCCAGTGAGTACCAGACT
Source organism: Wolfiporia cocos (assembly GCA_029448655.1). Lineage (NCBI taxonomy): Eukaryota > Fungi > Basidiomycota > Agaricomycetes > Polyporales > Phaeolaceae > Wolfiporia > Wolfiporia cocos. The sequence goes on along the minus strand of JACCLO010000008.1, from coordinate 223,265 downwards.
CATTGTACAGAGCACTATGCTGAGTAGGCATCTCAGACAATGAGAGCGACTAACTAGAGGATGAAGAAGATATCAGGCAGCACATTGCTGAAGTTACAGAAGATGATGTCGTTATCAGGGACAACACCGGAACACCGGATCCGGGGTCAGACGCAAAGCACCGAAGTCCAGAATACCAATTCTGTCCAGCTAATCATCGGCTACCGATTATGCGACTCTTCGCAAAGCATGCTTCCCAGCATTCTCTCTTGCCTGACCAGCATGGGAAGCCCTGTACTGCAAGGGACATTTGGCGCGATGCTATAACTGAGATGTACTTCCACTGTGAGCGGAATCGGCTTTGCGAAGTCTGGGCTTATCTCTGGACGTCTTGGTATTCTCCATCCCGCTGGATTCTATGGGCACGTTCTGCAAATGCTAACAGCATCCCATGCAAGTGCACAACAATGATAGTGGAGGCACTATGGCGCAACATCAAACGACTTGTTCTTCACATGTATAACCGCCCTTCGGTCGATCTTGCTGTCTACGCAGTCATAACTAAGGCACTACCTCCCTATCGCTTAACACTCACCCGGCTTATCATTCCTCAGCATGCGGGTCGATCACAGGGCCTCACACATTCACAGGAAGCATTCAAGCGTTCCTGGGAACGTCTGCTAACAGTTCCCATCAACGGTGTGTATGTTACAGATGTTTCACGGTAGACATGTGACTGTGGGGCCCAGAAATATCACTCATACCTCCTGTGCAAACATCTCGTACAAAACACCGGGCCTCTACCTGCTCATTGGTGGGCTTCTGCTGTTAGATTTCATATTCCTCCATTCTACACCGTTCCAATTGAGGGGATTGTTGCTCTGCCACCCGAGGAGCCGGCACCATATGCCTGGCATGCTCGCATGCCTCAGGCAAGTACTGTGCTATTGTTAACTATGGTATGCAGTACAGAATCAGATGCAGAACCTACAGCCAGTGTAGGTATTTCCATTTGAATGCTGATGTCGTTGTTGACTTGAATTTTTGCAGATTCTGTCTTCGCCGTCAAGGCCTCCGCCAACAGGAAGAGATGGTCTGATGCGAACACGTGCGGGAGGTAACGGGGGCTTCGCAGTAAGCATCCTACTTGATCACACTACTCTATACTAAGATTTCAAAATTTTCAGCTCATCGATGAAGATGAAATCGACGTAGACCACTTAATTGCAGTTCTACGGCAATCATTGCGCATCCTTGAGGACCAACAGGATTGCGCGGAGCCACGGTGGTTCAAGAATGCAGCACATATAATGAAACCACTTATCCGCTGGGAAAGTGATATCCGTCGCCACGAACAGCGTTGTACAATGCCCATCACGAACTCAACTACTCGCCAACAACTAGTGATGTGCAAAGCACGGCTCAAAGCCGTGAGCCGGGCCTGGCCGAGCCGAGCCTGGGGGGGCAGCTTAAGACGGCTCAGGGCCCGGCTTAGATCATGAGCCGGCCGTAGCCGAGCCCTGAGCCGGCGGCTTTAGGTGCGCAGCTGTGGTGTTGTTAGAATTAGCGAAAATGGGCCCTTTGGTTTAAGATTTTGCATCAATTCACCTTATATGATCTCAACGACCATTACAATGACTTATTATCTGCTAACACGGTGCGGAACGTTGTGACTACTGTTGCAATCGGGGTTGTGATCGAGATCTGGATTTTCGGTCAACATCATAAGCAGCTGTAAAAACACTTGTAGATCAGAATAACTAGACATATAAGCATTCTGAATATGTTGTGCTGCCATTTGAGCTGCACAAGCCAATAATTTCGAGGTCCTACATGATTACCCATAAGCCCCGGCCTGAGCCTGAGCCGGGCCCAAGCCGGCCTGAGCCGTCAAGGAGGGCCCGGCTTGACATTCCGCTGAGCCCAAGCCCTTCAAAGCCGGGCCCAAGCCCCGGGCTTTGAGCCGAGCCGTGCTTTGCACATCACTACCAACAACCCCTAGCCACAAATGTTTTTGGCTACAAGTACTGTATTTAACAGAGTTTCCTACATCTTGAATACAGATATCAATGAGCGATACAAGCAATTCACTATATAGTCTGTCTATCTTGCCTCGATAAGCTTCCACAGTGCCGTGGCCTTCAACTTTCGTCGAAGGGGCACGCAGAGACGCCCGCCGCTGGCCGACGCGTCAGTGTGCACGTGAAATCCACGTGATCCTCGGATGCGACGTTGTTCGCGGACGAGGAGGAGATCATCCCAGTTTGCCTGCGTGAGGACAAGCGTGAGGCGGGCGAAACTGGCTATGACGTCTACATGCAAGTGGCGCGCGACTACTCGATTGCGGTCAAAACCTTGGAGAAATCTTCGACGTGCATGAAGGCGGGCGCACCAATGCTTCTCCCATGCTTGTTGGGTATGTACTTTGAACCAAACGTACATGTTCTTGGGCGCCCTTATGATTATCACACAGGACCCCATCTGTCCGTGCAGGGCGGTTTTTATGATGGAGTGGATTACATAGTGGAACCACTAAGTGCAATGTATTGTATGCTACCAGACTTCACCAAAGAGCGACAGAATCAGCTCGCGCGGTTGCTGTATGCGCTCGCTAAAGGAATAGAGGAGCTGAAGGAGTACGTTGCCCATTACAATAACGCCACTGCGGGATCAGGTTAATGTCGTCCTACAGGCTGGCTTCGTCAACCGCCGAACCACCCTCATTCCCTTGTGGCACCCCTCGAATCTACTCATCCTGCACGCTGTATGCCGACACCGCTGCCGACACCGCTGCCGACAAACCAAGCGCCGGGACCCTCACATTCAAGAAGCCTCTTGCCGTCGATCTCATCAACAGCCAAACGCTGTTCACAGCAACGTTGTCGACGACCTCTGCACGGGAGAAGTTGCCGGAGCAGATACCTGTGGTTGTCAAGCTTGTCAGCGGTTCCTATGGCGAAGACGTACATCGACTTCTGGCGAAGGAAGGCCTTGCGCCTACGCTCCATGGGTGTGTCCGCTTGGAAGGTGCTCCCGTTGCCTACGTCATGGACCACTTGGATGGGGATTGGAAGCGCTTACACGACCTCTTACGTGATTTAACCCCTCTGTGCCGTAAGGCTATACGGGAATCATTGGAGAATGTTCTGGAATTGCTCAAGAAAAAGGGCTTCGTACACGGCGACCTTAGGTCGAGCAATATCATGGCGCGGATCGTTGACGAAGAAAAAGCGGAGATCAAGGTTGTCGACTTTGATTGGGCGGGCAAAGCCGGTCAGGTATACTACCCTGCGACGCGCAACGAGTCCATCGGTTGGCCTGGTTGGCCCTGTGGTCCGATTGAAGCTGAGGATGACCGCGAACTGCTTGATTCGTGGTGGCCGCGAGAAACCCAAGTCTGATCGTTGTTTCAAAGAATGCTTCACTCCTCCTTCTCTCGCTACGTTTGTATGTAGTTTCCATTCTCGATGTGACTATACCAGCAACGCATACAACCAAAAATACTACGGCTGATCATGGTTTCGGTGATTCGCAAGCGATGCATTGTTGCGCGCCGAACACCATGCAGACAGTCTGAAGTCGCATACGGAGGCATCAGATCAGCCGCAACCCAGTTACAGTCGTTCCTGAAAGTAATGACACGAAGCACTTTTCGAAAACGCGTCACCGACTAGGGATTTTCCTTTCAGGTAACTGGCTATGAGTGCGATGCTCGCGCCAGCGTGACTTCTCCGCTCACCTCCCCTTCATTTGACACACCAATATGGACCCCATAACATTATTTAGGACTTGCAAGGTAGAGGGCGAGTGTGATGTCAGCAACGCCTTATAGGTCCGAGACAGCCCCAGTTGGTTTTTAGTGCACTTTACAGCCAACCTCCCGAATTGGTAATGCCTAAATCGGTGACACTTTTCGAGAAGTGTCTGTGTCATTATTTTCGGGAACGGCTGTAAATTAAATGTGGACACTGGCGGTGGTCCGTGCATCGGCAAAATGCAAACCCATATATAGTCCATTAACTATTGTAATGACGAGTTCAGTAGATATATGAACAGATACTACGCAAGGGTAATGGCGGGTTAAATGAGGATGGAAGTATTGTTTGCAGGATCAACTAGAAAGGAAATGTTAGTTGTAGGATTAAAGAGGACAGACATCATATTTGCAGGATCAACAAGGATGGAGATTAAGGCTCCAACCATATAATGTATATACCATGTATACATGGTTTTTTATATATACTATATACATGTATTTACACATGGCCGAGTACATGGTATATACATGGTATATTATATGGTATATGGTTGTTGTGAATGCATTCATATTAGACCCTCAAATTGTTGTTTTGAATATGTATTTGAGCTAGTTATGTGTCTTACAGATTGTATGATGCAGTGGCAATATGAGATTTGGACAATCTGGTAGCCACTGTGCAAATGCAAAGATGCTAAGTCATAGTTCACACACTCTGCTTACCCTCTCATTTGGCAGAAGGTAAGATCAGATCTATATTTATGCTATATATTATCCCACATAGTGATTGCATCATGCATTAGACCCATGTGTAAAAGTTTCCCATCATCTCACACATTGTGCACAATTCCTAAGCCATTCCAGCTACTAGTGTGGCTGTTGAATACTGAACACCAATTTCTTCCTTGCATCAGCCAAGTGCTGATACCTGTGGCATGTTGTTGAAGGAGGAGGTAAACCATGTAAATACTATGTATATACCATGTATATACCATATACCATGTATTTACTGATTTCCTGTACATGTATATTATATGGTTGGAGCCTCAATGGAGATATTGTTTGTAGGATTAACGAGGATGGAAATCTTAATTGCAGGATTAATGGGGATGGAAGCATTAATGGCAGGATTAACACAGACAGAAATCTTAATTGCAGGATCAATGAGGACGGAATATTGATATCAATGGCAGGATCAATGCAGATGGGGATGTCAATGGCATGATTGAGATGCACACTTTTACTCATTTACAGTTTGTGTATTTGAGCATAGCCATAGCTGATCCCCTCAGAAAGCATGCGAAGCAATAGTAAGTAAATGAGCCCATATACCTATACCACAGGTCAGTTATATCCACAGCCATTGGCTGTAAATGTTAATGTTGAAAGATTGAATATTGAATGCATTAGAAAAGGAGGGCATCAGCGCACAGCAGTGCAGCATCCAGGCATGACACAGCTCCCATTCAATTTAGTAAGTTCCTTGCTTGATTGGGCAACACCTTTTGTCATTTTGTCATACTTTTGGGCAGCTCTTGATTCTTGTCCATAACGGCTAGCTCTCATCACTGCCAACATGCTCAACCTTCTCTCTCCCCCAATCCATATAGTACACTCTCAACACCTTAAGTGCAGCCTATCACACGCATGTACCTAAGATCTGCCATTCTCTCTCCCTCATCTTTCTTTTCCTCCTGGCACCATGCATTGCAGTCTTTACTTGTAGCCCTGCTTGCTCCCCATGTGCACAGTACATCTATTTTTTTTCGAGGGACTTCAGTCAATTATCTTAATCTGCCAACTGCCCTTTGCTTAAGAAATGGCAGATGCAAGGTAGGTTTTCACACAGATTAATCTACTGTGACAATAAAATGGTACATCCAGGATTCGAACCAAGGACCTTAGCACCGATGAGAATAAGATTGCAGCATACATTAGCCAACTGACCTATGGTGCAACTAGTGTCTGCACACTTTTAAGAAATATATAGAGTATTTTGTAAACTTCATTTTTGTGGTTTAACATCTTCCATAACACAAATACAAATGAATATGCCTCTAAAGACCTGTGATTCCAGTGTATTCAACTTTCCCATTGTGAGTTGCTCCAAGTCAGGCATGGTAAATCAAGCTACCACTATCATTGATTTCTTTATGCTTGTTGTAGCAGTTAGTTGCCTTGATGATTTGTGTGTAAAAAAAATTTGCGTTATATATATTTTGATTGGTCAAAGGTAATTGTTGCCACTATGGCTCAGTTGGCTAATTAAGCTGTGATCTCATTTGTGCTAAGGTTCTTGGTTCAAATCCTGGATGTATCATTTTATTGTCACAGTAGATTAATCTGCATGCAAACCTACCTCACAACTGCCATTTCTTAAGCAAAGGGCAGTTGGCAGATTAAGATAGTTGACTGAAACTCTACTTTTTTCTCCCTCTCAGTGTAGAAATTCGGATCATGCCAGACAATGGCCACATCCTACTGCCCGCCAGGGACCCTGCTACAGTGTGATGGGTTCAGATAGCAAATGCATGCTGGTATGTACATAGTGTCCTCAACTTTATACTAGCATCGGCCGCTGTACTACCACTGTGTCACGAATTATGCTAAGGGGGTACCCCCCCTTTTGTGACATGTTTTTGCGTTCTTGCAGGCTCGAACCAAGGGCCAGATGTCCACCTAGTCACGTGACCATTTAGACATACACATGACCTGCCTGCTCTTAGGTCACATGGACAAGCGCTATCTCACTACTCACATGATCTGTGGACTAGCGCGTTACGCACGGACCTCGCCTTTAGGGTGGGTCTGCTAGTCAGTAGTGTAGGCTCATGTATATAGTGCGCGTTGTCTGGGGCTTACACCCCAGACTCGTTATTCTCATCGCTGGGGCCCCGTCCCCTCAAGTCTTACTCTGCTAGCTGGGCTACTACGTCTTGACAGCATAGCCTCTTGACGACCTTAGGGTATAGCCTACCTGGGGTATTAGTGGTATGCCTGAGTTGGATTTGTGATACACTGGTCTGTCACAAGCTGATTTTCTCCAACTAGCCAATGATTAGTGATGAACTCTAAATCCCAGTGAAAGTACCTCATATCAGGGCCTATCAGAAGATAATGGGTGCAATCTGATACAAAACCAAACGGTTGATAGCTCTGGGTATGATTTTAAGTGCCCAGCATCCTAGCAGTAGCTACTGTACAATACCCATAGCTATCAGAGTAGAATTTGATATGTAACATTTATACCTCATTATACATAATATTTTTCCAGCATGCTGGGAGCTACTGCAAAATACCTGGGGGCCTTGGCTGAGAAATTCTGCCTACCCAAAATTATCTCATACCTAGAGGCCTTTGCTCTTCATTTGATCAGAATGTATAAATAAATACCAGAATTCATTTTCTGAGCTGCAGAAAACTATTGGAGGCTACTGGAACATACACAGCACATTTCGATGCAGGTTTTGCATTGTATCAAAAAATACAAAAGTCCATCAGAATCTGTCCCCGAATCCCCTCACATTCCTTGTTTGCGACTAGCAGAAAATACCTGAACCTATCAGCAGAGACTCTAAGCATGCACAAGAAAATTTGCGAATCCAGCAGGGCGATCGTATGCATGTATCAGGATCTACTGACATAAATCACTCTAGTAAGCATGCGACTCAACCAAAAAAAAGGTGCACATATTGTCCAATTCACCAATTACTTCTTCTTTTTCTACAGAGCAAGTCAATATAGCTTTACAAACCAAGTAGAGTGAAAAAAAAAACATACCAGCTCCTTCTCCATGTCTTTGTATTGCTATGAGAGGTTGAGTATGCAATGAGGAGCTATGAAGAATATATTCTCACCTGAAGTACCTCTTTTGACAAAGTGTGAAAGTGCTCCTTGAATTCTTCAAGCGTACCTTCAGGATTCTTGCTGTGCCACTCCTTCCCATACAGATTCCTGAGAGGTGTCAGGAAAATTTGTTGAATTATCTTGTGATGTACTTAGCATTTATAGCCTTTCTAGGTCCATAGCGGTGACCCCATGAAGCTTTGGTAGCAGCCACAGTTGTCGGGGTGGCTGAGGAATTGGAGGTGCTGGGCACTGGCATATCCATTGAGGTTGTATTGTTCATAGCCTCCAATTCTTGAATTGGGTCTTTGTCACCTACATCGTGAACGACATCAGAAAAATTGCCATGGTATAAACAGACATGTACCTGGTTCAGTTTGTGCAACAACGAGGGAACCTGTAAATAGAAATGCTCAAAATATTGTAAAGCTGAAGAGGAAAAAACGACTCACCCGCATTGTCTTCATCAGCTGTGGTGGATGTGTCCATTCTCAAACGTGTCATGACACCTCTTTGAAGCCGACTCCTACTCATCGTGGTTAGCAAAGAACAGAAAGAAAAAAATGTACAGAGCTGATTTGATTACAAGCGTGGTGTGGCATTTGCTCATGTGTTCCACAGAGTGAATGGGCTCTGAGGGATGCTTCTCACCATGAATGGGTTCCACAGTGTGTCATGCCTCAGAGGCAGATGTCTGTGCCACAGTTGCATCTGTAGTCATATCAGGGATCGTTGAGGAAGGTTGGTCTTGATATTCGAGCTCAGAGGGCTGCCAGGGACTTGGAGCAGAGGGTGTAGGTGGGCATGGTGAAGCAGGTCTAGGAGCATCCCCAGAAGCAATGGGCAGCACAGACGCAGTCTCTGTAGTGCTTGTGCTCTTGGAGCACTGGTCTTCTGTTCTGGCTCTGAGCTTCGCAAAGACTTCGACTTCGCTGGATCGGTCAAAGCAGTGTTTGGTGCCTGGTCCTCGTTAATGCATCTCTTAGCCATAGGAAGACCAAACCAAAGACTAACCACTGCTGTAGTATGCATGTGCTTCTGCTTCCAAGATGGATAGACAGCCTTGGCACATGTTTCAGTCTTCCAGTGTCCCTCGCATAAGGCAATCTCTGGGTATGCCTCTTCTAGCCTTCATCGCAGCTTGTCATGCCCCTCCTGGCAGACCTTAGTCCAGCATTCTGGCACACAGCCATGTTCTGAGAGATCAAGAAAGACCTCCCTGATTAATGCCCTGATGCCACCGAGGCGCAATATGCTAAAAGGGGTGCCGTCTTCCTCTTCCAACCACAACCATGACTCCACCTTTTTTTCCATGTTGTTTCAGCCCATCTGATGTTGGGTCCGCATCGTTGTGGCGTTTTGAGGCCTGCCAATCCGCCTCATTCCAGAATTTGATATTAGGGTATTGTTCCCTCTTAGAAAGAGGTCGGTTGTTGGGTAGGCTAGCATCGCATCTAGAGCCCCTGTAAAAACTCGATTTGTATTTTTGTTTTGAGATATAATACGATAGAGTAGATACCTATCGAGTTGTGCACTAACAAGTGACTGTATGCCTGTAGCCACCTGAGTCAAAGTTGTTCTTTGTGGAGAAGTAGTCTGTAGCACTGGAACTAGAGTACAAGGCACATATGTATACTCACTCCATAAGCATGCAAAAGCATCTATTTTCTTCAGTGAGCTTTTCCATCGCTTCTGTGAGCATCTGGTTCGTATGATTGTCCAAGAGGATCACTGTCTGTTGATCTGTGTTGGAGATATGCTAGTCAGGGTGCCCAATGAAATAAGCTAGTGACCTGCACTGCAATTCTAGCTTGTACTGCAGGATTCATTTGTCCCCATTGGGAGACCCCTTGCAAATCCCCTGATAAAAGGTTGACATTAGTTGAGCCCAGCATGGGTTTATTGCTGCTAAGAGTGCGTGTATGCTCTGGAGCAAATGCATGTGACATCTGATGTAACTGAGACAAGTCGGTCACTCTCATTGAAGAGGTGGGGAATGTAGGATTTTTCGGAATAAGTGGGAGACATTGGTATATAAAATCTTTGAGGTGTGTATGGGAAGAGTAAGTGGTGAAAGAGAAGTGGCAGCAAAACGAGCAACATGATGCCATTAAGTAAGTGGCTCACATGGGCTCTTTGACTTTAATGAGCATTGCAATATTCATTGAACGCCACGACTACAAGCTATATATTTATTACTATCTGCAACAGTACAAGAGGTACGGGAAAAACGAATCTCAATTTAATGAGGGGAGGCGGCATTTCTATCATAGACAAACATCAACTTCTCAACCTCAATTGCATCATGAATGAATGTAAAGAGGAAGTGTGAGGGCCACATCTGCGGTGGGGACCATGTCATGGGGCAATGCACCATCATGGAGACGTTGAGCAAATGGTATGTGGCAATCAACCTGGAGGCTGGGGATTGGCACTAGGACGAGCAAGACGTGAGTGATTCCAACTGAATGACCTCTGGGAGGAGGTCTGGCCAGTATTTGGAGGACTTTCCTTTGAAGACAATGTTCTTGCTCACATCGACATTGACAACTACAAGCTAAATATTTATTTATTACTATCTGCAACAGTACAAGAGGGACAGGAAAAATGAATCTCAATTTAATGAGGGGAGGTGGCATTTATATCATACAACAATGGACTTTACACTCTGCATAGCAAGACATACGTTGAGAGACAATAGCAGCAACAGGAACAAACACTAATGGTGGTGGCATACAATAATGCTGATCGAAAGCAGTGACAGCAATAGCAGGGTGTACTTGCCAAAATAAGAAGTGATGCGATTTATGCAATGAATCAGACATTGCGGCAGACATGCTTAGTATCAGCACACACGCTGTCCCTGTTGTCTGTGATATTTCTCTTGCATTTGTTGAACTCCTGATAATCATCAGAGGTGTCCTCCATGATGGTACGGTCCTCATCCAGGGCAGTCTTGCTGGAGTTGGTGATGTTGTTGGGAGGCAGAATGGAAGGCCACTGAAAATCGACAATGAGATCATAGAAAACACCCCCTAACAGGTGTATCACATTCCCAAGTGATTTTTTTGTTGGTAACACAAGATAACACTTACTTGTTATGATCTTGGTATTGCTGGTTAGGCAAGGGATAAAGCAGGTGTTAAGCAGGATACGTTGAGTGGTTAACTCGTAGTATGAATGCAATGAATAGAACTGAGGCAATAGCGCTCAGCAAGGCTAGTATATATACATGATAAATAAGACCCCTAACAGTCTTATTAGATAATACTAATGTCCGTATTCGTATGTACAAGTCCCCAGGTACCTAAGTACTGAGTAATACGCGATAAATACATATGCCGATCAACACCGGGATATAGAAAGGCGGCATAGGCCGCGCGAATAGCGTTTTGCGCTCTTGTCATTACAAAGACGGGGCGTGACCAAAGCCCGGTCCGCTGACGTTTATATGCTGACTGCTTCCGGACGGAACGTCCGATTGGCTAGAACTAGACATGTGACTGATGGTAACTACTAGTGATAAGATAAGACCGTCGCTACGGGAGATAACGCGGCCATCATTCGGCACGTATGTAACCGTTAACTTATGAACCAGATAAGCTAGTTATTGGCCTAGAAAGTCGTAGATAATTCGTAGAATTGCCGGAAAAATAGTAAGAAATATGGGGAAACTAGGAGAATTCTTGTGACAGTTGGGGAATGTGGTTGGTATTTTATTTGGGTCAGGAAGATGGTCACTATATGTGCATATATTCAGCTTAAAGGGGCCGAGCTGGGCACTATGCATTAAGACTCACTCTAAGCAGAAGTGACACGGAAAAACCCACGTGTCATCTGCATGTGGCTCCCTAGGGCCCAAGCCTCAAAGTCGGCATAGTAAAGCACCAGACTAGCGAGATGAAGAATAAAGTCTAGGGTTGTTGTCAATGTGGTCGAGGATGTGCACGCAATGCAGACGAGGGACATGAGTAGATCCAGGGCCTAAGCCCGGTGTCAAGAATAAACATTCTGAGGGTAGTCCTCAGAACGGGGAAGGCATATGTACATGTGCAGACCTAGTACTCAATTGCTAAGTACCTACCCTAAGGTGCTGGTCTGTGCACCGGTAATGGCATCACATGTATCCGGTATAAGTAGCTAGGCTCATCGCCATAATTACTGCATATAACATAGAACAGCGCCCGGAGTTACTGGGCCACAGCTATCTAGGTGCTGTAAGGGATACTCTATCTAATCTAGTAGTCACGTGACCTCCGGGCTAGGGAGACACAGTGATGGAGCGGCTAACGTACCAAATGGAGGTGTAACATCCTAGGATTGAGCCCTGTAAGAGGTGTACTTACGATACCTAAGGTTATGCCATGGTAAAAACCATGACAAGAAGCCCTGCAATATCATTATCTCATCCTCCATTGTTCCTTGGCCATCCTTATCAAGCCCACATCTACATTTCCTAATGCTTGGAAGAGGACAGCAGTAGTAGTGTGGGCGGCCTCCCACAGGGTATGCCAATTGCATGGGTATTTGACATCAGCATTATGAAAGTCACCTAGTAGTACTGAAGAGAGCCAAGTTGCCCTATGAGCAATTGAAAGAGAAAGTTCAAGCATATCATAGGCAATGGGGTGATAAAAAGGAATTGTCATGCCCAAGGCACGCGAGTCAGCAGGGGGAGTGTAGTGCTGCAACTCTTTTATGAGATTGGTAGTGCACATGGAAATTACGTCAAGAGCAAAGATAATGTCACTGGAGTGGGTAGTCTCTGAGGATAGCCCAAAGTCACTGCAAGACATGTCCAAGGACATTGCAAAATGGGTGAAAAGATGAGGGAAAAAAGTGAAGTGGGCAAGCATACCTATAAGCGCCATATTACTTATTATGGAGTTGACACCACCATGATAAGGTTCTTGACTTCCATAAATGGTCATCGACCTTGGCCACTTTGACTTCTGACTTTCATACCTCCCCACATTGCAATACAGTGCATGTCATCCGCTTTGCTATATGTTTTATATAGAATAGTGACACAGAAATACCTCTGTGTCCACAAGGCGCCAAAACGTGGCTCCACGACTGGAAGACACGGCATAACAAGCCCAAGAGGGCATCCGCAGACTAGCAGTCCATGAAGTGAAGCTAGAGGTTGACGACGACAAGTGATGGCCCGATAAGGGGCAGCGTCGAAGCCAGGGGCACGCAGGCAGACAGCAGATGGCATAACTGTAGGCACAAGGGCCCATGTTGAGATTGACTGTTCTAGGGTATAAGACCCTAGAACGGGGAGCATATATACATGGATGAGACCGCAGTGATACTCTAAGTACTACCCTAAAGTACGGTCCATGCGCTGCAGCGCTATACATCACATATAAAGTGATATACCTAGGCTCATCGCCATAGGTACAGGCATATGCATAAAGACTAGTACCATAGACACCGGGCCGGGGATATCTAGGCGCTAGGGTGAACGTTGTCTATCTAATCTACTAGTCACATGACCCATGGCTAAAGGATCCAGTAACTAAGTGGTAAAGGCATGACTGTCACGGATGTGCCCAGGGGGCCACTGTACGTCCCTCACTATAGGTTTCACATGCGGCGCTAGGCGTACGCCGCGTCCCTGATCCTTAGTTACCTCTTTGTTCGTCTCATTAGCTTGTTGGTCACCTGACCATTTGGTTAGCGCTGTAGGGTAGCGCGCGCCTCAGGTATCACACTCATGGTCACACTAGTTACATTCGTCACAGTAGTTACATAGTCATGTGTCCTCTTACATAATGCGCGCACAGGCCATTAGTTTAGGGCGGCCATTACTGGCCAGCTACAGATGTATAAGTACGACGGATGTGGGCCTTACAGCCCCATCCTTGAGATTCTCGTCAATGCACACAGTGCCTCTCTTACTACTTCCCTGCGCGTGCTCTGGCCCGAGGGCCCCTCTTGTCTCGCTCGACTGTGTGATGCCTCTCTAAGTCGCCTCTAGGAGTCCCTCTTGAGGGTACAGCCGACAAGGTCACCGCTGGCGCGGCGTCGCACACGTCTTGTAGGGCGTTAGGGATTCCCCCTGAGTCCAGGGTCGCACAGACGAGTAAGTCTGTGACATAATCTCAAGGATATCTTACCTCCCCTCCGACGCCAACTGCGTTGGGGCCGAGGGTTCTCCACATACAGGTAGCCATGGCAACGCGGCGGGGCAGCCTCTGGTAGAAGCACCAGAGGTCCGTACTTTTACGAGCCCCCACGAAGCGTTAACCCAGGCAAAGCTACCGTATGGAGTGAGCAAGCAAGTCCGCCCCCTTTCGAACGCAAGGTAGAAGGGGTCAACCGACGTAAGCCCCGTTTGAGGACCCGCCGCCGTCATTACCCATAATGCGCGCGCGTGTGGAGGTCTAGGGCAGTCCGGCCAGTTACCCCTGGGCGGCAGGCACAAGTACAAGATCTCATGACCAGTGGGTATGCGAAGGAACCCGCAAGGGTCTCCAACCCCACACCGACGGTCTCGAAGGTTAGACAGCAACATCTACAACCGACTACCATACTCGACTGAGCCAACCACATACCCCGGGGTCGGCGCGTCACGCTTCGCCATGTCGGCGTCAGTCCTAGGGAGAAGCATGCGCTAACATGACTTCCCGATGGGCCCGCTCACCGCTGACAAGCCTCACTCGCTCACGTCGCGGGATGTAAGGGAAACAGGGAATGGTCACTCCGTTTCATCCCAATGCTCCCCTGAAGGCGACGCTCACTTCACTCCTCCACCGGCGGACGGACCGTGCACATGGACGCTCCTCATGAACCACATGAGCCGTGTGTTAAACAAGCAACCAAGGATGCGAGGGTCGTAGGATATAAGGTAGAACGTTAGGGACAACGTTTTTTAGGAGGGGGGGTAATGTCACGGATGTGCCCAGGGGGCCACTGTACGTCCCTCACTATAGGTTTCACATGCGGCGCTAGGCGTACGCCGCGTCCCTGATCCTTAGTTACCTCTTTGTTCGTCTCATTAGCTTGTTGGTCACCTGACCATTTGGTTAGCGCTGTAGGGTAGCGCGCGCCTCAGGTATCACACTCATGGTCACACTAGTTACATTCGTCACAGTAGTTACATAGTCATGTGTCCTCTTACATAATGCGCGCACAGGCCATTAGTTTAGGGCGGCCATTACTGGCCAGCTACAGATGTATAAGTACGACGGATGTGGGCCTTACAGCCCCATCCTTGAGATTCTCGTCAATGCACACAGTGCCTCTCTTACTACTTCCCTGCGCGTGCTCTGGCCCGAGGGCCCCTCTTGTCTCGCTCGACTGTGTGATGCCTCTCTAAGTCGCCTCTAGGAGTCCCTCTTGAGGGTACAGCCGACAAGGTCACCGCTGGCGCGGCGTCGCACACGTCTTGTAGGGCGTTAGGGATTCCCCCTGAGTCCAGGGTCGCACAGACGAGTAAGTCTGTGACAATGACTAGGGGTGTGAAAGGGCAGAGTTCGACCCCGTAATGGGCCAAAATGAAGAACTCGCCTTGAAATGCATGGAAAAACCATGACAAATAGCTAGGCAATGAGCAAGAAATATGTAATTTATTAATCCAGATTTGGGACGTTTGTGATGTATTACATCATACATACATCACAAACATCCCAATGTAATTTATTAATCCAGATTAGGGACATTTGTGATGTATTACATCATACATACATCACAAATATCCCAAATATGGATTAATATTTCTCACTCATTGCCTAGCTATTCTATATAAAACATATAGCAAAGCAGATGACATGCACTGTATTGCAATGTGGGGAGGTATGAAAGTCAGAAGTCAAAGTGGCTGAGGTCGATGACCATTTATGGAAGTCAAGACGTGACCCCATGATGCCACAAGGCTGGTGCTAACGCATCTTAACGTGCTTGACGCATCGGTGGCTGGTGCCTTCTACAGTGCTTCCGACCTCCTACTTGATTGTGATCCCATTTCTCAGCACATGGCAACACTGGATTGCTAGGGCTCTTGTGGTAGTATAAAATGAAGCCATAAAAGGTCCTGATTTGAACTTAGAGTCTGTGTCTGCTCTACAGGGCACTGAATGTTGTGAATATCGTATGCCCACCACTGCGAATCAATTAGATGAGATGTAGGGTCAATATGCTGTTCAAGAAGTATATTGGTGAGTGTGTGGACCTCATATATAAAGTTTAAATTCATAAGTAAAGGTGTACATGGCCAAAGGTACCACACACTATGGTGTCATAGTATCTCCAAGGTTGTAAAATAGTTAATAATTCAATTTGTACTATCTGTATATTGCACATTTTTATAATACACTGCACTATATGATATATACCTCAGAATATTCTCATGATTTTATAATTGACTCTCCATGAGTAATGAGACATTCAACTAAGTGGTGTCCCAAACACCCACCAATATTTAATTGGGTGTAAGATAATAACAGACAGAATCGGCTGAGAGCCATTGCAATATCACACTCTTCATGGTATATATATTCTATATGTACAATATCTCACTATATAGCTGCGAGGATCTTTTGTAGCACATGTTACATGACAGATACTGCAACAGGAGCTGCGCATATAGTCTCTGATAAAATCAATACATTTGAGGCATACCTGTGTAGATATATCTCCCATGCTTGCTTCATCAACATACATCTGGTTCTCATCCTGAGGTTGACTGAGGCTACTAAAACTTTTGTCTCCAACCCCTTCGCTCTCTGGATTTGTGACAACTTTTGACTGATTAAGAATATGAAGAGGTCAAGGATATCTTTACGCACTGATTTCACTGGCTAAAATGCTGTGATTTTGCTCTGGCTCCCGAAAATCGTTGCCATCATCACTAGGCTGTTCTACATGCACTGTCACAATAAATGATGTTGAATCCCTTTTCTCCTTAATATACGTTATAGCGCCTTATGAGCCGCTGGTGGAACCGCACGTGCATGGGAGATAAGATACGTTTCGCTTTCTTTATCTACTGGGTCACATGATATGTCACCTGACAAGGACAATCGTCATGGTCATGTGGTATGAAGTCACATTGTGCATGGACCTCGCCTTTAGGGCTGGTCTTGTAGCTAGAGGGTCTGCCACCACTTGTATATATACTGCGATGACTGGGGCTTACACCCCAGTCTTGTCATCTCAGCCTAGGGGGGATTCCCCCTGGGAGCTCTTACTACATCATGTGTGAGTGACTGCCCAACAACGCCATGGCGACAGCGTCCTCTCTCCCTCTCTGACACACTGGTCTGGGGCGACACCTAAGGTGGACTGCTCTTAGCAGTCCTGCCCATGCGGACTACCTTTGGTAGTCCCTTGGGGGTCCCTTACGATACGGCGGTATGATGTCAATACATCGTGCCTTATGTTGTCCCCCTTACGGAGGACTATGGCCTTTGGGCCTGGAGATAGAGGATTCCCCGCTATGCAGGTGGCACAGCACACGGTACGCTCCCTGTGTTGTGATATGCACGTGCCATTTAACAAAGAATTGGCTATGGTCACAGTGAGCTTATATACACCTGCATCAATTATTGATCCAGAGGTGGATGCCTCTGCATTGGTTGTGGCATTTTCCTCAGGCTACACCAGATATGCAGTGAGTCTCTATTTTTTTATCATGTGTGCATCGCATCTTGGATGTACACGCTATATAAACTTACTTCCAAGTCTATCCTTCTCCTCTTCTTAAGCCTAATAGCTTCAGGAGGGTGGCCCAAATTCAATAACTGCTGCTTCTTCTTGTGGTTGAAGTATGTGGTGTGAGTAACTTTGCAGTGATTATTATAGCAGTATAGTGAACATGAGCAGTAATATTCTTTTTCCCCACTCTCGGTGAGCACATACTGCGCAGCTTTCGGCATATGTGCTAGTATCTGAGGCAGGGAGGGGGAGGGATGTGTAACATAGATTGTATCGTCTGTTCAAAATACAGGGCAAACAAGTAATCTACACGTTGGCTCAGTACCATGGCTTTTTGAATTGGTGCCCACTCAAAACTTCTTGACTTGACGTCAACTTTTCGACTGGACGTCTGCCCGAGAAACACTCAGACACGCCTTCTATCATTCGAGGATATATTAACTAGTATGTATGAGTATAACGAAAGTCTTGGCATCGGTGATCGGACCGCCCGGACTCTTGGTATTTAGCTTTTGATAGCTTCTGGTATGAATGAGTATCTTAATTTATTTTTTGCTATTTACTGGTATTTACTGATACACTAAGGATATGACGGCTTTTCACTGGGCGTGCCGCCTCGCTACGGTTGCCAATCACGTATACTTCAGCTTCTTTCTCGTCAACATGTCCCTCCGCCCCTTAAGTGACCACCGTCGCGCAACACGTGTTGGCCCCGACGACAACGATTACGACGATTACGCGCTCTCTCTACGCAGACTCCATGAAATCGCCTGGCGAGGGAATCCCCAGGATCTCTTTCATCCCATCTCTGTTACGTCCGACGCGCAGCGCGTAGAAGATGAAAATCCTATGGTGCTTCGATGGGACTCAGATTCCACCACAAAGGAATTGACTGAATATACCCGGGCGGTCCTTGTCAGGGATGAGTATCGCAGCATGCTACAGGACATCATCAACACATTCTGGTGGGACGGTGATGGAGCAAACCAAGGCGGGAATGACAGGGGCGATGCACCCGCGCATATGGATGCTGAGCCAATCCATAACCCCTTCGTTGGCTTGCCGAGCCAAAAGAGGTCTGGGTCCGGTGGAATCGTTATTGGCAATCCCGGTATCGGTGAGGATGCCTACTATTCAAGTCATCTTGTCCTTCTCACAAAGCCACCAGGGAAAAGCCTTTTTCTGTTCTACGTACTTGCTCTCCGCCTCCTCGCAGGGCAAATCACCACCTTCCAGAAGGATCATATGTCGAGCTTCATCCTAAATGATGAAGGAGTCTTCAAGATTCCCGGTGACTTCACTACAGAGGATGACCTACACCGCTACCTTCCCCATGGAACATGGTTCTTGGTTGACTCCAATCTACACTTGACAACTGTGCCTCCAATATACGATAGGCTGGCTTTCCGCTGTCCTGGCTTTATACTGCAGGCGGCGTCTCCGCGCGGGCAGCGTGTTCAATGGTGGAAGAAAGCTCCGAGGCCAGTAGTGAAGTTCTGGATGAAGCCTTGGTCAGTTGGGGAGCTCATTGTAGGGTGAGTCTCCTTGCTTCGTTCTCTTTGTGAGCGATGAATGAACGTCTTGACAGCCTGGATCTTCAGTCGTGGGAAGCCGGCCAAGACAAGCCTTCAGCGCGAGACATCGCGGACTTCGCTAAACTCTATGGCACCTCTGCTCGCCAGGTATATAGCTGTGGGGCGAACCAAGAGATTTACAAAGAACTAATCGAACAAGAGATTAAGCAACTGGATGATTTGACGAAGTTGAATCAATTGGTTAACAATGCCCATGCCGTAGCCGAGGATGAGAAAATATCTCATCTCTTCCTTGAGGTCACTCCACGGCCCGGTGATCGAACGAAATATAACGTGAATGTAGCCACCGACTACCTATGGCGCAAACTGAAGGGTGGTCTCGACAAAACCTTGGAGCACAAAGCCAATGAGCTATATCAGCAATACGTTAAAGATCCTGTCACCAGGGGTCTCGCCGGCCGCTTCTTGGAATGTGCAGTCCTTGTCGAGTTTCCCAAGGGCGGCGAGTGGCCCATGACCGCCATGAAGAAGCGCCCGCCGTCGAAGATAAATACTCATTGGAAATCCGATGACACCGAACCTTGCCGGTACCTTCGCTTGGGCTGCCAAGGCCGCAACGTAACTATAGCAAACGGTCGGATCGATGCATCAGTTGAGAAACTCGAGTATCTGCCCCGCTACCCCTTCTCTAGGAAAACCTCGGAATTGAAGGATGGGTTCTACGCCCCTGATTCTGACTCCCAGCCTTCATTCGACGCGTTTGTTTACGAAGCTGGTTCTCGACGTGCAACCATCTTCCAGGTGACTGGCAGCCCCAAGCACGAAATCTCCACGCTGGGTCTAAAACAGCTACATGATTGCGGCGCGAAGTCTATTCGTCTCGTCGTCATCACACCTCCCATTGAAGAAGGCAGCGTTTTGGATATCTCGGCTGCCAACTCCGACAGGGACAAGCTGAGCGAGGTTTATCACCTCGTGGTACCAAAGACAGGTATTCTACCCCGCAGCCAGGCCAGCGGCCGCAATATCAAAGGAAAGCAGCCCCGAACGCGGCCAGTTGCGCGGCAGACCGATATTGGCGCGGAGACCTCCAGCGTTGATGCAGGCCTGCCCACCACCGAGCCGGGAAGTACTGCTACAGGGTCGCGTAGTGCGGAGCCACCGCGCAAGAGGCGTAGGGCCAAGGACTGGAGTGAACCCGTGCCTCCTCGAGAGATGCGTGATCGCAAGGCGAAACGGGCGCGGAGGGGATGATTATATTGGTCGTCATGTCGGGACGTTCACGGGCTTCGTAACGGGGCGCAATACACTGACTTATACCCGTCGGTGAATACAGCCTAGCTGGTGGGACCTCACATGTATCGATACACATCTGAATCTGTATCTAAGGGCAGCAGTTGTAGATCAATCGCCGCAGAAATAATTAGTGGTCGCGATCACACGCAGGCGGTCCTCTCGCGAGACCGGGCCTCGCGCTTGCTGCTCGTGAACGAGTGCGCGCCAGCGAGCGCGCTCCTCGTCCTCGTCCTCGCCTTCGCCTTCGCCGTCTCCCGCGATGCCAATCGTGCAGTCCGCGCCCTTCTCGTCCCTCGTCGAGCCCGCAGTGCGTACCGTCCCGCCGCTCGCACGACCCGCTCATCTCTGCCTGCAGACCTCCCGCGCACGCCGTTCTCGCCACGGGCCTGCTCAAGAACTACAACACCATCGAAGAGTTCAAGGCCGCAGACAAGACCACCCTCTTCAACACCGTCGCCGACGAGGTGCGCTCCCTCTTCCGTCCCTGGCCCACGCTCTCATCCCCTGCAGATCTGGCAAAGCATCGTCGCCGACAGGTCCACCGCACACCTGACCCGCTTCCTCCTCCTCGCCTTCGCGGACCTCAAGAAGTACAAGTACTACTACTGGCTCTCCTTTCTCGCGCTCGCCGCCAAGCTCGCGTGGGAGATCGACGACGCGGGCTGGGCACCCGCAGCTGGGCACCTCCCCGAGTCCGCGCTCGCTGCGCTCCACGCCGAGACACAGCAGACGTCGCACGCCTTCTTCCTCGTCCGCCTGCGCGATGGTGTGCCCGAGCTTGGCGCCGTCGAGGCGTACGACGCGTTCTTCGCCGGCGTCCCCGAGGACGAGGTCACCCCGCCGCCTCCCGCACGCACGCATGCTAACCCCCCGCCGCGCAGCGCACAATCGCGTTCCTCGACCCCTCCGCGGCGCCGTCGAACCCCGGCTGGCCGCTGCGCAACCTCCTCGCGAGGGAGCGTCCAAGCCGCGGTGGGGTGGGAGAAGAACGTGCAGGGCAAGCTGGGCTCACGCATGGCGGACCTCGCGCCGATGATGGACCCGACGAGGTGAGAGCTACGCTCTGCGCGCATCGGCCCGTGCTGTCCGTTTCTTCTATCCGTCGTTCCTCCTCCTCCCTTCGCCCATGCTCTGCTTTACTTCCCCATCCGCCTTTCGCCCTGTCGTGCACCATCCTCGTCACATCGCCCGTTCCCTGCTCACCGCGCCCACCGCGCACAGGCTCGCGGACCAAGCTGTCGACCTGGACCACAAGCTCACGCGCTGGCGCATTCTCCTCGCGCTCGACCTCGAGCGCGTCGCCGCTACGCGCTGCCTCCCCCTCGGCGCGGGCACGCTCGGGTGCTACGTCGCGCGCACGCTCACGGTGCGTCTCTCCCGCGTCCGCTTCTCTTCTCAAGCATTGTTGCTCACCCTCTGACACGCTGACACGCTTCCGATCACGCACGCTGTCGCGCTGCCGTGCTCACATGCCGCCACTCACACGCCGTCGTGCCACGCAGGGCTGAGGCGTGCGCGCGATCACTTTCGTCGACTCGACGCGCGTCTCGTTCTCGAACCCCGTCCGCCAGCCGCTCTTCGAGTTCGAGGACTGTCTCCACGGCGGCCGCCCCAAGGCCCCCGTCGCTGCCGAGCGCCTCAAGAAGATCTTCCCCGAT
This sequence comes from Wolfiporia cocos, assembly GCA_029448655.1. Taxonomy (NCBI): domain Eukaryota; kingdom Fungi; phylum Basidiomycota; class Agaricomycetes; order Polyporales; family Phaeolaceae; genus Wolfiporia; species Wolfiporia cocos. The sequence continues at coordinate 201,531 of JACCLO010000008.1, read as the reverse complement.
GTGGTGCGTCGCCGCGTCCTCCTCTCTTCCGCCCACGCTCACGCGTGTCGTCTCTTCTCGCACGATCTGTATGCTTGCGCCCGCACGCCCGCACGCCCGCCAGAACGCGACTGGGCACGTGCTGAGCATCCCGATGCCGGGGCGCCCCGTCCCGCCCGCGTCAGAGGCGCGGACGTCGCGGCGCTCGAGGCGCTCGTCGACGCGCACGACGCCGTCTTCCTCCTCATGGATTCGCGCGAGAGCCGCTGGCTCCCGATCGTCCTCGGCGCAGCCAAGGGCAAGGTGCGCCGCCCGCCCCCGTCCCCGCCGCGCGGGCGCCGCTGACGCTCGCCGGTCGCCGGCGCATGCAGATCGTGATGAACGCCGCGCTCGGCTTCGACACGTTCCTCGTGATGCGCCACGGCGCCCACGCGTCGCCCGCCGCGCCCGCCGCGCCGCGCCTCGGGTGCTACTTCTGCAACGACATCGTCGCGCCCACGGATGTGCGTGTCGTTCCTCCGCGTCCGCCGCGGCGCTGAGCTGATCACCTACGCTGTCCGCCCCGCGCGCGCAGTCCCTCACGGACCGCACGCTCGACCAGATGAGCACCGTGACGCGCCCGGGCCTCGCGTCGATCGCGTCGTCGACGGCGGTCGAGCTGCTCGTCGCGCTCCTGCAGCACCCGGGCGGATACGTACCCTCCCTGCTCCCTCCCCGCTCTTCGTGTGCTGAGCTTCAGCTGCATTTCCGACTGCAGACCCTTACCATGCATGTAATAATTGGCTACGCACGACGATGCGCAGCCGCTATGACGTGCACACCGCTGCGATGCATGCGACCCCTACGCGTGCATGCAACCCCTACGTGTGCGCGCGACCGCCAACGCGCAGCATCCATGCACCCGCGCCACTCGTGCAGCCCGGCACGGATGCATCCGTGTCGGAAGGCGTGCTCGGGCCGGTGCCACACTAGCTGCGTGGGTTCCTCGCCCAGTTCCGGAACATGCCCATCACCGGCACGGCATGCGACCGGTGCACGGGGTGCAGCGAGACGGTGCGTGTCGCCATTCTCCACTGGCATCTTCCTCTGCATTGTGGCGTGGATGCTGACTGAGGTGGGCAGGTCCTCCAGGCGTATGAGGCTGGGGGCTTTGAGATGCTGCTGAGGGTGTTCAACGAGCCAAAGTACCTCGAGACGCTCACGGGGCTCGATAAGCTGTATGCCAAGGGCAACGCCACACTTGAGAGCATCGGGTGGGATGAAGAAGAGGACTCTTGATCGCGTTGCGCTGCTTGGATATGGGGTCTTTGGGCTGTGTGGTGATGTGTAGGATGTACTGCTGTATTTCCCTGTGGCGATATCCCGGAAATGTATGAGATGGTTGATACCTTGCTGGTGTTGCGGGATGTCGTGTGTTGGCGAGGCGAGGCGATCAGCGCGCGACGTACCGGTGCACGGTTATGCACGGTGATCGAAAGCATGGTCGATGGCGATGACATGACTTGGGATCTGACATGCGCGTGCAGCCGGACAGTCGTCGCAACAATATCGGCCATGCATGCGCGAGTCTCTCATCATGATGATGCTAAATCGCTGGGGTGTACTGCATACAAGAATTGCATCGCCGATGTCAAAGCGAGTCTCGCGAGATGCAGAACCACTTCACTGCTAGAATTTAGAGTGCGAAGATGGGTCTGCGAGTACTCTCCAGGTGCATCGAGCATCGAAACGCAACCTGTGATTGCAAGTATTCCGTGACAGATGTTATATCACTCTGAGGGCATAGCACTCTTAGACGATGCAGTCAGACTAGGACCACAAATCTCCACCGTGCCGGCACAAGAACCATGAGCAGGCGATGTGTAAAAACATTCGGATTCGTTCTATGATGCCTCTGTTGAACAAGCCGAGGGGCAACTCCGTCAAGAATTGCGTCCAGAGCTTATCATTTCATAGAGTATGAATGACCTACCTCCAACGGCGATTAAATGCTGATATCAGGGCTTCATATGTTGCTGCCGGATATAAGCGGGGTCCGCATACGGTGCCTGGTAAGAAGTCTGAAGTTATTCAACTTAACTTTGATTTATTTTGATCCAGGTGACGGACTTGGGATGTGGGGGCGATCACGCCTCTGTAGAAGCTGTCGTGACTGCTCAGGCAGCAAGGCTAATTTCAAGATCTGATCAGGATCAGCGGGGAACAATTGCATCCCTTCAACACTCAGATCAGCAGGTAGCTGACGACTGCGAGTGCCTTAAATTTATTTGTGCAACTCCGACCTTCTGTCCAATTGCTGACACACATCTACCTTGAGGGACTAACCGTATACTTGGTCAGTTCTCATTGGTTGGCTCTATCGTACAGCAGCTATCTTCAGCTCAATGGCGAATGTTCCTCCAGTTCTACAATGACCAGTTTCCTCAGGCAAATATTGTGGATATCCAACATCTGCGGCCTCCTTCTGGTTCAATATACCTGACAACCAGCGTGCGAATGCATGACTACCTTGTACTTGAAGGTAGACACATTACACCATCACATCAGACTGGAGTCCGTGCTCCCGACTCAATTATTCAAATCAACTGAAATGGGACTCGGTTTGTTGGAAGGAAGGGTAGCAGGACCCGTTGTGTACTTCCTGACGCTGTTCAGAAGAAGAAATCAGAAATGTTGGGTGACAAGACAGCACCCAATGCGTACCTCTGGGGATGCCCAGAACTTCTCATAAGAATAGGAAGCCTGTACAGTAGGATCACAGCCTCCACTTCCCAGTTCGGACTTTCCCTCGACTATGATAAGCGCAACCGTTTCGTAGGGCGGGGAGGTACACGAATAGAGGGCGATGTGATCTGCGGTACTTTTGTCGAGGTTGACAGCTTGAGACATCCCGTACGATAAGATTTTAGATAGCATGAGTCTCGTGGGCTCGCTGCGACTATCCTCATATGTAGCAATTTTGTCTGTTGCGACCATCATCTGGATTTAGATGTGGAAGTTGCGTATCACTACCATACAAGTATCTGCGTTGTATACACAAAGAAAGTATTATTTGCCCCACTGCGTGAAAACTGTGACAGATACATTAGCGGATACGTGAACATAACGCCTACACACTATGGTAGCCCCAAATGGAGGTCGTGATCGATGTTTGATCTTGGGTTTCTTTGCGGGCTTCATGAAGTCACCGTCGTTCAACCCGTTATCGTCATCGGTGAGCGTCGTGATTGAATGGGGATAAAGCGACCAGCCACGGCCTGTCGCTTCTTCGGCGGTCCCTCGTCCTCAGGATCCTCCATGTGAGCATCCAAAATCGCGTCCTCCATCTGAGCGTTCGAAATCACGTCATTCTTGGCGTGGGGTGATTGACACCAGTCAATTAACGAGGGGCGACGACTGGGCACAACAGACGTTTCGCAAATGCACGGAGGCCCTCGTCCCGCTTCCCATGCTTCTCAGCAAAGACGAGGAAAACGCGGCCGCAGGACCACCTGTCCGCCCTTATGGGACTGTACAAAGGGTGCGGACCATCCTTTTTCCCTATCTCCGGCGCCATCCAACCCTCACTCCCGAGGTAACCACTGATTAGGTCATCTTCCTTGACCTGGGGTCCTGGACAGCAATGTCGAAATCAATGATCTGTAGGCGGTGCTCGTCGGTAAGGCTCCAACCATATAATGTATATACCATGTATACATGGTTTCATATATATACTATATACATGTATTTACACGTGGCCGAGTACATGGTATATACATGGTATATTATATGGTATATGGTTGTTGTGAATGCATTCATATTAGACCCTCAAATTGTTGTTTTGAATATGTACATGAGCTAGTTATGTGTCTTACAGATTGTATGGTGCAGTGGCAATATGAGATTTGGACAATCTGGTGGCCACTGTGCAAATGCAAAGATGTTAAGTCATAATTCACATACTCTGCTTACCCTCTCAATTGGCAGAAGGTAAGATCAGATTTATGTTTATGCTATATATTATCCCACATAGTGATTATATCATGCATTAGACTCATGTGTCAAAGTTTCCCATCATCTCACACATTGTGCACAATTCCTAAGCCATTCCAGCTACTAGTGTGGCTGTTGAATACTGAACACCAAATCTTTCCTTGCATCAGCCAAGTACTGATACCTATGGCATGTTGTTGAAGGAGGAGACAATCTCCAGAGCCATATGGGCAAGGCAATGGCTATGTCAAGATGTCTGAAAAATCTACCATCTGAAAACCATGTAAACCATGTATATACCATGTATATACCATGTATATACCATATACCATATATTTACTGATTTCCTGTACATGTATATTATATGGTTGGAGCCTTACTCGTCGGTATAGACTAGTGTTGCCGAAGTTCAGTTCAGAACCAAGGTTCAGAACCTGAACCGCCTGAACCGAATCTAGGTTCAGGTTCAGTCCAGGTCCGGTTCAGGGTAGGACATCAAGGTTCGGTTCTTGGTTCAGGGGGGTCATGGGTACCCTTGAACCAGGTTCGAACCAGACTGAACCTTGAACCACATAGCATTAACATATTCTGTGTAGCCACTGGTGGATAAGCATCAATTACAATTATGTTCTTGCCATCTTTGCTATAGTGTTGTTGCAGTAAGTTATGGATAGCTGGCTTCACCATAGCAAGTAGTGATGTGCAAAGCACGGCTCGGCTCAAAGCCCGGGGCTTGGGCCCGGCTTTGAAGGGCTCGGGCTCAGCGGAATGTCAAGCCGGGCCCTCCTTGACGGCTCAGGCCGGCTTGGGCCCGGCTCAGGCTCAGGCCCAGGCTTATGGGTAATCATGTAGGACTTCGAAATTATTGGCTTGTGCAGTTCAAATGACAGCACAACATATTCAGAATGCTTATATGTCTACTATTTGTTGTTATTCTGATCTACAAGTGTTTTTACAGCTGCTTATGATGTTGACCAAAAATCCAGATCTCGATCACAACCCCGATCGCAACTGTAGTCACAACGTTCCGCACCGTGTTAGCAGATCACAGGTCATTGTAATGGTCGCTGAGATCATATAAGGTGAATTGATGCAAAATCTTAAACCAAAGGGCCCATTTTCGCTAATTCTCAACACCACAGCTGCGCGCCTAAAGCCGCCGGCTCAGGGCTCGGCTACGGCCGGCTCACGATCCAAGCCGGGCCCTGAGCCGTCTCAAGCCACCCCCCCAGGCTCGGCTCGGCCCGGCTTAAGTCGGCTCGGCTAGGCCTGGCTCACGGCTTTGAGCCGTGCTTTGCACATCACTAATAGCAAGCACCAGCACTCATATACTCTAGTCTCCCAATCTGGCAAGGGCTCAACCCCATGCTGGGATCACCATGCTTTCTGTGGCACTGGGCTGCATTTGTTGCTGTCAGATGAAGTAAGAAATGCAGAAGATTATGTTCCACTTCATATCCATTATTCTAGGTTATATACAGTGTTGTCTAAGAATGGTTTGTTATTGAGGTTTGCCTTAGGCTAATTCACAATCATAAACTCTGATTACTGAACTGCTAAAAATGGCTGCCTTGAGTGATTATTGTGCATCTAAAATTCATGTTTACCACTCTAATCAAGATTAAGAGCCACTTTGGAATTCAGCCCAATAGACACCAAATGGAGGCACTGCAGAACTTGAAGTGTGATTACTTTAGTGGGTTCAATAGTGCCGGGAATGAGGTAGGCAATAGAGAGCAATTGGTATACATAGAAAGGTGCATGAAGTTGGTGTCTAAATTATTATTTTTACACTCTATAGGAGCAAGTAACTTAGTGGTTCGAACCTAGTTCGAACCATGAACCGAACCTGATGAACCAGTTCACCAGGTTCAGTCCAGGTTCAGGTTCAGGTTCAGGCTCCCTGCAGTCGGTTCGGTTCTGGGTGTCACAGATACTACCGGCAGTCCCAGACCGGCGCTCTATGGGGACACGCGTCCAACACCCCTTAGCCAAAAGGGCCACTATAACAGCTCAGCTGTTATAGGCGGGACACGCTATATGTGTAGTTCATATTCCCACGCTTTCACTTTTTGAGTCTTAGCCATGACCCTTCTAGCGTGCACCTACGCGGTATTCATGCCACAACAGGATTCCAACCCCGTATTCCATAATTTGTGACACTGGGTTCAGCCCTAGACCCCCCTGAACCTGAACCGAACTGAACTTCGGCAACACTAGTATAGACTAAATTTGCAGGCTTGATGTCAAGGTGGGCAATGCCGTTCTTGTGAATGAATGTGAGGCCCTTCGCCAGGTCCCAACTCAGATCAACGAATCGGCCACGCAGTGCCCCACCGTCGACAATCTGTAGCTGTTGCTCGATGGGGTTTTGCTTTGGAAGCACGATGCACATTCCCGCATTCGACTTGATCGTTTTGGACCACTCAATGACGTGCTCGGACGGAGGCTTTATCATAGCTAGGAGCTTCAGGATCTTCGCCTCTTTCGAATCGTGGCGGACTTCCTTTATTATGAGTTCCGTCCTGCGGTCTTCGATTTGACGCATAGTATTATGTAATGCGGCAACTGCGGGACATGTCAGTACATGCTCATTGACACGGATGCTGTTTCCAATGCTCGTACGTACCTTGCATGACGGTGCTGTTGGCTCATAGCCTCCTGCCTCGTAGAGTTTCAGTCAAATATCTTAATCTGCCAAGTGCCCTTCGCTTAAGAAATCGCAGTTGCGAGCTAGGTTTGCACGCAGATCAATCTGGCACAGCTGAGCAGATTAATCTACCGTGAAAATAAAATATAACACCGGGATTCGAACCAAAGGCCCAAGCAGATGAAGATAACAGCGCATCATAGCACAATAGCCGACTGAGCTATGGCAGGAACTGTGAATATTAAACAATTAAAATATATATAGGATTCTCACAGAACTTCGTTTTCGCAATCTCTACATCTGCTTCAATACAAAATATCTTTGGGAAGCACTGGTCATAGTGTATTGACCTTTTACATGCCAACTTGCTCCAGATCATGCTATGTCACACAAGCAGCCACTATCATTAATTGTTTGTACTTGCAGTAGTAGCTAGTCTCCTTAAATCTGAGTGCGAAAATTAAGTGCAAATACAACCTACATATATTTTATCCGTTTGAAACTGACCATTGCTGCCATAGCTCAGTCGGCTATTGTGCTATGATGCGCTGTTATCTTCATCTGCTTGGGCCTTTGGTTCGAATCCCGGTGTTATATTTTATTTTCACGGTAGATTAATCTGCTCAGCTGTGCCAGATTGATCTGCGTGCAAACCTAGCTCGCAACTGCGATTTCTTAAGCGAAGGGCACTTGGCAGATTAAGATATTTGACTGAAGTCTCTCCTGCCTCAAACTCAACGCCCGCACCTTCAACGCCCGCGCCTTCGCCACCAGGAAGATTATCCTCATCGCCCTGCCCACGTCTGGAGCGTTTGTTCGTTCTCTTTGTAGTCTTGAACATCCCCTTGACATTATTCCGAACGGTGGTCATGAATATTTTGAGCTAGTCTTCAGTTACGCTCACGTCATTGTCGTGATCCTTCAACAGGGCAAAAGTAGCAAGGTTGTACAGCTCACGACTGAAACTCAGCCGTGCGTTATCATGACGCAGAAGAAACTTCTTTTCCTTGTAATAAACCTGAAAGGAGTTAGAATTCAGACATCGAATACCAAGACAATTACTGCTGCCGACCTTCGTGGAACATTCTCGCTGAAAGAGAAGGTAGCGATTGGCCTGATGGTCTCGACCCATGTACACAAGCATAATGACAAAGTTCCGTGGCTTGTGATTCTCGCTAGACAATTGGTTCGCAAGCCTAACAAGACTTGCACCCTGGAGAAGCAAGCGAGTATGATCTTCCGGTATCCACGATCATTCATCCGAACAGACTTCCACCAAAAGACGAGGTATCGAAGACTTGCCTTTGTCACAGATTTGGGACATGCCACTATTTTTCCCGTATTTTTTTTTACCTATTTATCTGGTATTTCTACGACCTTGTAGACTTTTACGCTGCTAAGCGCCCGTCTACATGTACACGCAACCAAACAACACGTACACAACGCGGTATACGTCCACCTGTCATAACAACGCGTACATAACACGCTCGCACGCGTCAATGACTCAGCGGACTAACCTCCGGTGTCACACGCCTTACTCATACCCCGCGGGCTATGTCAGTACAATTGGATAAGCGACCCGCTTGTTATCACATGCCAATGACCTTACGATTACTCATATCCCGATATCGGAATATAAGAATCACATGCATGGCTTACTAACGTAGCTGCAGCCACTTCCACAACAATGGACCTACGGTCCAAACAAACGATCTTACTGGTGCAGCCATTACCGGCGCACACGGTCTATTGTAGTTTACAACTTAACCGTATTAGTTATGTCTGCGCACAGACCATCCTCATGTTTGGCTCCCTTACCGATAACCAAACAAAGCATGTATATAAGTAGGGCTATCACTGCGGATAAGCCTTAGATTTGTTCTTTGCTATCGCATCGAGTAAACACCTACTACCTTGTGCTTATCAGCTTCCTCACCAAGCCTCAGCAACTCTTCAAGTCGCCCGAACGCTTATAGTGTGAGTCCCACAGTTGATCTGTGTCATTAGAACAAATCTCCCCCTACCCCCGCCCTCGCGCTTGCGCTTGGGCCTGGGTTTTCATCCTACAGGGGCTATTGCTCGTTGCTGCGGACATCCCTACTCTTGACAAAGAGTTTGGGGTGATAGTTGAGATCTGGGGGATACATCGCCATCCTCGGCAGAGGATTGGCAACCAGGGAAGCCACACCGCCTTTTCAGGCAGGAGGCCTACCTAACCCGGACTCCAGGGTCAAGGAGACACGGTCCTTGCTGACAAGCTTGGACTGTGAGCGGTTAAGACCCGCCTGTGGAGAAAAGGGGACAGTCTGCCTGTGTGCGCCCAACCCCCTGCCATGGCAAGCGTTGTTCAGCGCCCCATCGCTATCCACAGGGTCATCATTATGATGGCATGGGAATTTTCCAAAGCCGCCGCCCAGGCGTAAGGGCCCTGCTTTGAACCCGTTATGGGAAAAGCAGTGAGGGGGGTGACGTAAAAAATCACCCTGCCATAGGTCACTCGCGGTAGCCAATAGCATAAGTCCTCTGGGCAGCTCGGCGTGCGAGCATGGGTCAAACGGATTTGGGGCCCCATTGGAAGAGAAGCGCGTGGCCCACTCCTTCGGGATGTGGAGCGCTGCTGTCTCGCGGTCTTCGGGCCGACAATGGCTTTTTAGCCCTGATGTGACACCCATGTGGCTTAAGACGGCAACCTCATTGTTGAAGCATGGACAGGCTAAGGGGTGTAAAATCCCAGCCACTTTCCGGCATCGTCCCTCCGGGGTAGTGTCGTGTATCCGAATCCCAATCATCTGACCCAAGAACCGGCCTGGCAGTCAGCAACTCTACCCCTGGAGTCGGCGCCTCTGACCGTTAGGGTCATGCAAATATCTGCGCCGTCTCGGCACAGGGTTTGCGCACAACATAAGAGTAATTATGCCCCATAGTACACCTTCTTTGCTCCTGAAAAGGAGTCCACTACCCTACCTTACATAATCCCTTCTATTCCTGTTCTTGGACGTATCACTGGGAAACTTCGTTTCTCATGAAAGCTGCACTTTCTAGAATCATGCCCCACGTTACCCGTTGCACCCGTGGCTCCTCCACAGCCCCTTACGTTAAGCCGGCGAAGTGGTCTCTTCTCAGCCGCATCGACACCACCGACATTCCTCGGGCAGAGGACGTCACATACATGCTTCCTGTAAAGGAAGACTACACCGGGAAGCTCCATCTCTGGGAGATCCCCGTCCACATGCCAAAGCACATTGCTGAGGCTGGGAAACCCGCTCCTCAACCTCCCAAGCCAGTTCCACTTGCCAAGCGCATCTGGACAGAGGAAGAGAAGCTAGCGCTATCCATTACCGCCATGGAAGGTCTCCTGGAACTCTGGGAGCTCAACAAGCTCAAGCTCGCCCGCGATAAGCTGAACAAGCGAATCACCGCCAAACAAGCCGCCAAGGAAGCCAAACAAGCAGCTTCTTCACTGGCCCTCCGCCTCTCCAGCCCGGCGGCCAGACCTGCTGTTCCGGCCAATCACAAGATTCTCGACCCTTCCCTCGTCTTTGGGAAGAAGAAGCCTCTCCAAGCATGCGAACAAGTTATTCCCATGCTAGAAGGCACTCTCACTCGTCTCACTCCTCTCGCCAACCACCCCCCTAATTACCCAGGCTTCCATATGGAAAACGACATTCGTTTCCATAACATGGTAGTAGAATTAGAGGGCTTGGTGGATAACGTTAAGGATAGAGCGAGACGGGGGAGGATCACCAATAAAGAGTGGAGAATTATGAAAAAGTACTGTAAACAGCTCGGCAACATTTCCTTTTCGGATTGGCGTACGGACTTGGCTCGTATCATAGCAGAATGCGTAGCGCTACAAATTTCTTTTGCCTTCGGTGTAACACCACCTGACAAGGTGGCAGGGCCCTCAACTACTTCGGTAGAAGAGGATATACTCGCGATTGTATAGTAGAAATACTATCATCTTTTAACTCTGAAATAGAGTGCGAGTGTGATCTATAACGAAAGTTGCAGCTTTCAAACTAAATCCCTTCTTAAGAATCTAAGACAATGAGTAACCGGAAACTAACATTCGTCATAAACAGATTCACAATGTCTTCCACCTCCTCCAACAGCGCACCCCTCGCTTCCCGCCGCGTGCGCCTTCGCTCGGAAGGTCCAGTAACCCCGGAAGCCGGGCCCTCAGGGACTCAACCCCTGGTGACCCTGGAGCATCTGAGCGAGGAAGAGGAAGAGGACGAAGCTGAGGATGTTCCCCCACAAAGGGACTCCCCAGCCAACCCCATGGGAACGCGTCCGGGTACACCCATCCCCGGGTATCCACCGGCCCGCTACACCCGACCAATCGGGCCCGTCACCACTCTAGCAATAGAGTATTCGGGTCCGGTTCGCCGAACCAACGACGAGGTCGAAAGAGGCCTCAAGGCTTACCTCCCAGAGGAGGACCAACACAAGGTGGATGCTCCCCTACATGGGGCCATCCTCGACGCAGCCGTACAACGAAGTGCGGCCATAACCCACGATAAGGTCGACACCCTCGGACGAATGGTATACACCCGCCTGGAGCGAGTCCATGGCAGAATCGACTCCCTGGTTGGGCAATCCAGGGCAATCGAACATATGGCCCAGGACGAACTGCACGAAGCAGTTGGTTCAGTCCAAAACGATCTCTTGTCCACCCTGGTGGACCTTGGCAAGGAACTCCGACAGGAGTACACCGCCAAGCTCTCCGAAATGGAGAAAGAACTCCGGGACGAGTACCGGACTTGGATCGACGATCTCGAGGACGCGTTCACCGAGCGCATGGAGAAGGTTGAGGAAGAACTTCGGAGGAGTCGCAAAAACCCCTCCGTTCCCAACCCTCCCGGCGTCCGCACACCCCCGGAAGAACCCGCACCGGCCCGCACAACTAGGGCCACTGCCGCCGCTCCACCTGCAGCTACTGCTGCAGCAGCCGACGCACAGCAGATTCCAGGTCTGCCTCAAAACCTGAAAATCCCCCCTCCCCCCAAATTCTCTGGGTCATCTGGAAAGGTGACTGCGCAGGAATGGGTGGAGAAGATGGGCCTGTACTTCGGTACGCTCAGGGTCTACGACGACCATGACCGTATCACCACGGCCCTCTTCCGCGTCACAGGGGACGCATACAAATTTTTCTCGCCTCTCATCAGGAAGGCAGGAAACGGTGAACCTCTCGGCACCTGGGAGGACTTCACCAAATCCATAATGGTGCAATATGGCAAAATGACGGATAAGGAGATCGCGAAGAAGGAAATTCGCGGCTACTACGGCACGAAGAGCAAGGAACTGGCAGAATCGAACTACGTCAATTACTGCGAACGATTCCGCACCCTCGGCCGTCTCTCCGAAACCGCCAATGAGACCCTGGTGTGGGAGTTCACTGAAACACTCCCCGAAAAGGTCAAGGACACCTTAAACGTCCTCGGCAAGACCCCATTCTTCAAGGCCCCGACCGACATCGAGCCCCTTATCAACTTCGCTCTGGAAATGTACCAAACATCTTATCCAGACAAGATCAAGGGCTCCATCTTCGAGAAGGCCGGCAAGAAGGTTTGGGCCCCTGCCGGAAAGAAGGAGACGTCCTCCGCTTCTGCAAAGAAGTCGGAGAAGAAAAAGGACAAGGGAAAGGCGCCCGCCAAAGCCCCCGACGACACCGCCAATGCCGTCTGCACCTACTGCAAGCAGACGGGACACTATTTCAACAAGTGTCCTAAGCTTGCGGCAGACAAGGCCGCGGGAACGTTCATGCCTGCCGCTCAGCGGGCCGAACAGCAAAGTGCAAAGGAAGCAGCTGCCGCGTCTGGCAAGGCCCCGGCTGCTCCTTCGGGTAGTGGAAAGGGACAGGCTTCTGGCAAGAAGCCGTACTTGGCGCTCCCCGCGGATGGCAAGACGTATCGTGCCCGAACGATCTGGGAAGAAGTGACGGCTGACTCAACATCAGCAGGAACATCGGCCCCCGCCACCACCGTCGCCAATGTCGGGACCATCTCAGTCCCCCTCGCCCCAACCACATGTCTCGAAGACGTTCTGTGAAGAACACACCAGCCCCGCAGCGGCTGGGAGTGTACAGCGCCCCGAGAAAGCACACCTCTACGAAGAGGCTCCACAGAGACCCCTTATCTTGTGGGAAGATAAGGCGGTCGTACGTCACCCGGTTTCCCATCTCGGAATATTCGGTAACTCGGCAACGGACACGTGCCCCTCCTGTAAAATACTTTTATCCTGACCCCACCGCGCTCAAGTTTTTCTCAATGTATAATATTGTACATGATTCCCGAGACGACAATAAATCATTCTCCATTGAGGTAGAACTGTGGGTATATGGAAAGAAAGTTAACGCCATGGCATTAATCGACACTGGTGCATCAATAAGCGTCATCGATAAGAAACTCGTCCATGAGGAGAAGTTAGTCACTCAGAAACTACCTTCGCCTCTCAAAATTCGCAACGCCAATGGTACCTCTAATACCGCCGGAAATATCAATATGGCAGTAAAAGCTTATGTGGTGCACGAGGAATACAAGTCCACCGAATTCTTGTACGTAATGGACGTACAGAATGCGGATGTGATCCTCGGATATGACTGGTTCCTGAAACACAACCCGGATTTCAACTGGCCGGAGGGAATCTTCACATATCGGTGTACGGAAAAATGCAAGCATGGCAAACGGGTTTCGATTTCTGAGGAAGAAGACGAAATCAAACCCCGCAACATCTATCAGATCATCAACGACTTTCCAATAGATTTTCTCGGCTTAGAGGAGCCTGAGAATCCCTTTGTCGCCTGGGTGAACACCCTTGATGAAGGAACGGAACTCCTTATCGACACCATTCAGTCGATAACGGAGAAGTCGGACGATGAATTCCTGACAGATGCGGATCTCCAGAAATGGAAATCCTTGATTCCGGAGGAATACCAGGAGTTTGGTCCCACGGTATTTTCTCAATGCGGATCCGAAAGGATGCCCGAGCGGAAACCATACGACCACGCCATCGACTTCCCCGATGACGCGGTACTACCGCCCCCGAGTAAGGCATACAAGATGTCTCCTCAGGAAGCGAACTCGCTAGATCAGTGGATTCAGGAAGAGTTACGGAAGGGCTACATCCGACACTCGAAATCCCCGATCGCGAGCCCGGTCTTCTTCGTCCCTAAAAAAGATGGCGGAGCCCAAATGGTAGTCGATTACCGAAAAGTAAACGACTTGACCATTAAAAACAGGTACCCTCTCCCACGCATAGATGAGCTTATCGATAAGCTTAGCCAGGCTTCGATATTTACGAAGCTCGACTTGCGTTGGGGTTACAACAACGTAAGAATCAAAGAGGGAGATGAATGGAAGACCGCATTCATTACACCTAACGGCCTTTACGAAGCTGTAGTCATGTACTTCGGTTTTTGTAATGCACCCAGCACGTTCCAACACATGATGAACGATATTCTAGGTGACCTTATCAGAGAAGGAAAGGTCATTGTCTACCTAGACGACATCCTTGTGTTCGGAAACGACCTGTTGGAACACCGTCGTATCGTCAAGCAAGTATTACAAATCCTGCAAGACAACGACTTGTTCGCGAAGCCTGAAAAGTGCTTTTTCGAACAAAGCAGTATTGAATACCTGGGAATGATCATTTTCAAAGGAAAAGTCGAAATGGACCCTAAGAAGGTAGCCGGCGTCATGGACTGGCCTACACCTGCCAAGGTGAAGGACGTCCAGGCCTTTGTTGGCTTTGCCAACTACTACCGTCGGTTCATTAAGGACTTCTCCAAAGTGGTTAAGCCGTTAACCGAACTGTCCAAGAAAAACACGCAGTGGAACTGGGGACCCGAACAAGCGGAAGCCTTCCAAACTCTCAAGGAAGCCTTCACATCGGCTCCAATACTCCGGATCCCAGATCAGCAGTCCCCGTTCCGCGTGGAAGCGGATTCATCAGATTACGCAACTGACACAGTACGCCTGTGGGACTCACCAAGTGCCTATATTCTTGAGATAAGGCGACTTAGAGAGGAGACATACTAGCGCAGCAGAGTGGTGAGAGTTATTCTACGGCGCAAGCCGAGAATAATAGAACTAGAGTTATAGGGCGTCAAGCCCCTAGTTATATACATGTTTATGGGAAGGTCACGTGCTACTAGCTAGCGGTTACCTTTCCGGGTTATGTGGCTTTGCCAAGTGGCGAAGCTTATCTTATCTGATGTTTATGGACTCTATCTACAATGGCTGTGATGGGTCCTAATGGCCGCACCAATCGTAGGAGAGGGATTTGTGTATATTATCATATGAACGCGGGCACAGCCCGGGTATATGGAGAAGCCGGTTGCCGGATACCTTGCGGTATAATGGCGATTGGCCGGTCTTCGTTGGATGACCAAGGCGAGACGCCGAGGTCGTTATGCCATTGGACGGGAAGTACCGTGGCATGTGTTACAGCCCGGTCCGGATGGTTACCGGGGCATGTGTTGGACTTAGCCGTGAGGCGAGGTCCGGTGTTTGGGCAACGCCGTGATGGCAGAAGCCCGGGACTTGGAGACCGCCGAGTCCGTGGGAGGCCGATAAGGCCGTAGCCTATAGCGATATTGCCTTGATGCTAATATAGTGCTATTTGGCCGTGTTGCCATTATTATGCGAAGGCGTGGCGCGCCTGAGGTGCCATTGTGATCAAGGATCTTATGGCGGTGGGAATGACACAGACTTACAACGTCTGTGGGACCCTGGCTACAGGGGAGTCCCTATAAGCCTTACAAGGCGGTGTGACAAGTCGCAACGGCGACGTCGGCTGTATCCCATGGGGGAACTCCTAAGTCGACGCGTCGAGGCTGCACACAGTCAAGCAAGTCAGAGAGGGCCCCCGGGGCAGCGTCGCACACAGGCAGAATGCAAGAGAGGAGCCAGAGGCTCAGTTGCCGAGAATCCTAAAGATGGGGAAGTAAGTCCCCATCTTGTCGTACTTATACATGGGGAGCTGACCAGTAATGGTCGCCCTAAAGTTGCGGCCTGTGCGCAGTAACTAAGAGGGCACATGATAATGTAACTACCTGTAACGACATGTGACGGTGTGACCCTAACGTGAGTACCTAAGGTGCGCGCTACCCTACAGCGCTAACCTATGGTCAGATGATCTAGATAGAGTCCTGGACGGGCGCTGGAGGTGGCTGAGGATCAGGGAAGCGCGCGCGCACCTAGCGGCGCCTATAATACCTATAGCGAAGGAATGTAGAACCCCCCACTGGGAATTCTGTGACAGGGAAGCCGAGAAGGCCGACCCAATAGTACAAGGCCGCGAGGCACTGTTTGTACGTGTGGACATTATTATGCGAGCGTGCCGCGCTCGGCCTATCATTATGATCTAAGATCTATGACATGGCTGGTCTTGCTCTGACGGGCGAGACCTGTATGAAGTAGCTGTAACTATGCTATTGGACCGGAAGGTGCCGTAGCGTTATGTAAGCTGGTCATGTGGTTGATAAGCCCAGTTAAGGGCTTGTCGTTGTGGCAATGGGAGTTAACCCGTAGATAACTTGTAGTTAGACGTATAAATCCCAGGTAAATTGCTATAATCATAG
This sequence comes from Wolfiporia cocos, assembly GCA_029448655.1. Lineage (NCBI taxonomy): Eukaryota > Fungi > Basidiomycota > Agaricomycetes > Polyporales > Phaeolaceae > Wolfiporia > Wolfiporia cocos. Next base: position 185,347 of record JACCLO010000008.1, on the reverse strand, counting down.
GAAAAATGCTGTAAGCCCCAGATAAATCTGTGACAATAAGTAAAAATACTGGAAAAATAGTGGCATGTCCCAAATCTGTGACAGTACCTATCCACCCAACTCGCAAAAACCTACACAGATCATGTGCTCACCAAACAATGAGGGTGCATTGATCAACGTCTACAACTCTACCACCGCAAATACAACGAAGTCAGAAACTACGCCCGGTACCTACACCAACGGGTACTCGACCTCGAGAATCGAGACACGGCTGTTTTCCAGGACCAACTAGATGTCCTGCGACTTGACCTCGAAAAGGTCAAAAAGGCCCAACCCGGTAACGTCACGATCACGGCAATCTGACACAGACTTGCCTCTGATGTCACGTCCCAACCGCTGGGTCTTGTCTCTAAGGGACCTAGCGTCGTCTATAGGGGAGGCTACAATACTAAGGAGGGTAGCCACCAGACTAGCAGGTATAAGACGAAGGAGACGTCGCGCGGGCAGACAAGGAGAGAGCATGAAAGAGGGCACACGCGCCCAACTGACTGTCACAAGAATTCTCCTAGTTTCCCTATATTTCTTACTATTTTTCCGGCAATTCTACGAATTATCTACGACTTTCTAGGCCAATAACTAGCTTATCTGGTTCATAAGTTAACGGTTACATACGTGCCGAATGATGGCCGCGTTATCTCCCGTAACGACGGTCTTATCTTATCACTAGTAGTTACCATCAGTCACATGTCTAGTTCTAGCCAATTGGACGTTCCGTCCGGAAGCAGTCAGCGTATAAACGTCAGCGGACCGGGCTTTGGTCACGCCCCGTCTTTGTAATGACAAGAGCGCAAAACGCCATTCGTGCGGCCTACGCCGCCTTTCTATATCCCGGTTTTGATCGGTATATGTATTTATCATATATTACTAAGTACTTAGGTACCTGGGGACTTGTACATACGAATACGGACACTAGTATTATCTAATAAGACTGTTAGGGGTCTTATTTATCATGTATATATACTGGACTTGCTGAGCGCTATTGCCTCAGTTCTATTCATTACATTCATACTACGAGTTAACCTCTCCGCGTATCCTGCTTAACTCTTACAACTATCCTGCCTAACCAGCAAACCAAGCAACTATTACAAGTAAGTGTTATCTTGTGTTATATGAATAGAACTTGCTTTCGCCCCCGCCCTCTTTGAGGGTCTGGGATTTTTTCTTCTTAGGGGTTTTCGTCGCCGTCTGCGCACCCCTGCTCGCCGCCAGGCAGCAGGGTATCTTTAGTGGGCTCTGGGGGATCACCGCCTTCGGGCAAACAGCCGGACCGTAGGCTTAAGCGGAACCGGGGACTGGCTGTCAAGCCTCTCCCCATATGTTGGGAATCGATGGCAACGGTGTAAACTCTTGACCGGGCCGGAGACGACCTTCTCGCCTATCCCCAGGCGTACAGGGGCCACTCTATTTAGAGTTGGGATGGTGGGCACGAGTTGCCCTGCCTAGAACCGCTGCCGATACGGTTTCAGAACGATGGAGTTCTGGCCTTGGCGTCCTCTAAGTCCCTCAGGGCATGGGTTTGGTTTAAACACTGGCAGCCACCTAACTGGAGTGAGGCGTGGGCACATGCGGGGTGTAATACCCCAAATCCTGCATTCCCAGGCGTCAAGGGAAGACGACCTGCTGTATCCCCCACCTGGTAGCGTGAGAGAGACGCAATCCAGTCGCCGACACTAACTCCGGTCGAGGGCGGAGCGCCCATTGACGCCGGAGGATAAGCGCACGACACATCAAGAAGCGACGATAAGCCCCGACAGAAGACCGCGTGATTTCCACTAGAATAGCTTACTTAGACTTCTTTTTACGTAGTCATGCCAAAAGCACCACGTTTCACGGTTACCCCGAGAAACGCCGCTACGGGGGAGCGCGAGGAATGGCACATTGCCGCCTCTAAATCGCTCGAAGACCGCATCTCCGCGGTCACAGCCCCAAAGCGAGGAAAGTCCCGAAAGGGCAAAGACGTCTTCTACAGGAAGCCGAACCCCGACCCGGAGGAGATCCGAAGGGTCAACCACGAGGCCGCCCTCGACGACATCAGGCGGAAGAAGCTCGACAAGCTTCTCCGACAGAAGGAGAAGCTCGAAGCTCGGATCCAGAAACAATCACTGGATCAGCTGATCGCCGAGGCAGCCAGGAAGAGGGTTGAGGAAGAGAGAATGGTGAGGAGTCTTCGGGAGCGAATTGAGCCCCCAAAGAAGTCACTGTTAGAGAGAGTGGAGGAGCTTAGGATGCCGGCCGAGTGGGTCGAGAAGCGGGGTCTTGCGAACCCCAGGGACGTCCACTGCACGGAAAAAAAGTGGGACTGGTTCTTGGACGTCGACAAACAGATGAACGCCGCCCACAAGAACCTTTTCCGGCTATGGAAGGTTCCCGACGCAACCACCACGGCCCCCATCATAGCGAAATTCACCACCCTCGTCACCGATTTCGACGATCTCTCCACACACCTGGAGCAAAGGGTCCGTCAGGACTCCATGAAGAACGAAGACCTCCGCCGCCTCGAAAAATATCTCAGGAGGGTGGAGCACGTTTTTGGAGATCTAGACGTAAAACAGCACGTTACGTACTTAAAAACACATTTAGTACATAGCGGTCTCAACTTCGACCTCGGCAAACCCCAGTTGTAGTAGATAGAAAAGTCCTGAAAAGGCACTCTTTTCTTTGGTGCATGGCATTGATTGCGAAAAAAGTCCTGAAAAGGCATTTAAGTCCTGAAAAGGCACTCTTTTCTTGAATTATCGTTTAAGGAAGAAAATAACTCAAGCTGACGAATACTGTCCAGCAATGGTGTCTTACACAATCATCCAAGGCGCTTTGTACAACACCCACAAGGTGGCTACGGCTTACCGCCCCGCCGTCGGCAAGCACGCGTGGCCCGGAGAGCAAACCTGCTTGATGGACTACCTGCGAGTAGTATTCGGCATCAGAGTTAGGGGGAGTGTCACCTCCTTCAACTCAATTCCGGCGCATGTGCGCCCATTCCTGAACGTAAACCATACGGCGTACATCAAGTACTATGGGGAAGATTCGACCAGGAACCACATTTCGTGGTGGAGGTGGGACAACTATTGCACCGCCATCCCCCTGTCGGACCTCATAGTCCTGTACGGTGACGTCCACTGGTACTCCCAGGAAGAAGCGTCGCCACGCACAAGAGCCGCCAGGCTCTTCAACACGGAAACACCCACACGCCGAGCAGTCATCACCCCCGAAGGCAGCGAGACTCCACGGCCGGAGGAACCAGTCAACACGGAGCCCCTATTTGGGACGCTCCCCGATCTCCTCCCCTCCTATGAAAGGGGAACCCTGGAAATAGTCGCGCAGCCAGAAAGAAGCGAGAACGAATTGATTGGAAGGTTGCAGCGCACTCTGGAAGTGGCCGCCTCAGACGAAGTTCTGCAGGTGGGAAAAGAAGCTTACAGAGAGGCGCTGTACCAAGCCAAGAACCACCTCTATAGCAACCTCGCGGCATACAAAAGCCGGGTAGACACGGATATGGAAATGGTCTGGAACAAGACCAACCAAATTCGGAGTCACAACCAGGTGCTTCAAAATAGAATAGAAGCACTAGAGGAAGCGGAGAGTTTGCGGCAACAATTGGATACCCTTTCCGAAAACCGGTTCGTCCGCATAGAAAAAGATATCGCAGTACTGCAAAAGCGTCCGGCAGTCCCAACCGCGGGACCCAGCGGTGCCCAGGTCACGGCACTAATTAATAGAATTGACCAACTCGAAGCGGAGTTAACCGCTCTAAAAAACGCACCGGCAGCCGCGACAGCAGCCGCCACAACGGTCAACTTCCAACAGACCAAACCAACTCAGCCGCCCAAATTCTCGGGCCCTAAGGACTCCATCTCGTCGAAAGAGTGGATCCAAAAAATGGGCATGTATTTTGCAGACGCCAAGGTGACCCTCGAGGAGGACAAAGTTCGCCAAGCCCTGCTACGGCTTACGGGCGAGGCCTACCAGTACATGTCGCCGGTAGTTGATAAAATCGCCGCCGGACAAACCTCGGGGCACACCTGGAAAACGTTTGCGGAAACGATCGAGAAGGTGTACGGCAAGAAAACGGACAAGGAAATTGCCGAAAAAGAGATTGAAGGGTACTTCGGGGACGAAGGGAAAAAGAAGCTCCAATCGGACTTCTTCTCTTGGGCACAGAAGCTCAGGACCCTGGCTCGCCTGGCCGAGACTGACAACAAGACGTTGTTCAGTCACATCAAACGGATCCTCCCGGAAAAGGTGCGAGAAACCCTCGCTACCCTGGAATCGGTGCCTGGCTTCACGATGCCAACCGACTGGGAGGTATACCTCGATATGGCCATCGACCTCTATAAGAGGCAATACCCGGACAAGCTCAAAGGCAAAATCTTTGAGGAAGAAAAGAAGAAGGAGTCGTCGGGGTCTGGCAAGACCACCGACAAAGCTACGTCGAAGCCTGCCAAGGCTGATGACAAAGGCAAAGGCAAGGCAAAGGAAACCGGCTCTTACGGGAAGGACTGTCGCAAGCACCCTGGACAACACAAATGGGGCGACTGTCCTGAGAACCCTAAGAACAAGCCGAAGGAAGCCAAGCCGGCCAGTAGTGGAAGCGGAACGACGAAGCCGACAGGCTCGTCGAGCGGAACGCAACAGTCGGGCCAGAAGAAATTGGACCCGAAGAAAAAATACAAGGTCCGAATCGTCAGCACCCAGGAACTGGTGACTGACGACGAAGACGAGTCCCCCCAAGCCACCGTAGGGACCATCCGGACCAACGTTCCAAAGCAACCAGAGGTGGTTCCTCTGGCCCCCACTACGCGCATCAGCGATGAGGAGAAAAGCGGGAGCCCGGTGCGATCGGCAGAAAGCACCAGCCCCGTCCAGACCCAGTCGACTGGTTCGACTGCGACTGCGCCTACACCGTCGGGCGACTCCATCAGGACACATCTGCCCTGGCTTTGCAAGCGGATAGCCGACTCCGCAAACACCCTGGGCATCTACGGAAGCTCTGCCTCGGGTTTTCCCACCGAGCACATGTGATGACCTGCCCACTTGTGCTCCCGTGTAATTTTAGTCCCGTACCCGCTGTAAAGAGTGTATTCGAGTCAATGTATCATATTTTTGGCAACGATGCGCGCGACTTCGCTCGATCATTCCGTGTCGAAGTAACACTCTGGGTATATGGGCAAAAAGTGCAGGCTCTGGCTCTAATCGACAGCGGTGCAACCATATCGGTCATATCACAACGATTGGTCGATAAACATAAGCTGGTCACCGACAAACTAGCGTTTCCTATTACGGTTACAAATGCAGACGGAACAGAAAACGTCGCCGGCCGCTTAACGCAATCAGTAAAAGCATTTATGCAACATGGCACACACAAGGAAAAAATAGGTCTGACGGTCATGCACCTAGAACCAGACCTAATCCTTGGCTATGACTGGTTGCGTCTCCACAATCCTACCTTTGATTGGAGGAAAGGAGAAATGGAATATGCACGCTGTACACACGACCAACCCTACGCCAGAAAAAAGGGTAACCGCCCTTCTGAGGAGGAAGCAGTTGAACTCCCAGAAAAAGAAATCATCGAAGTAAATTCGATTTGGGACACTCCCGTGGACATATTAGGAGAGGAGGACCCCGAAAATCCTTTGATCGCTTGGGTGGCAACCCTTGACGACGAGGAAATGAACCTGCTGACACAGTTGGTAGCCGAGGTACTTGACAAAGACCTCGATGAAGCAGACGACCGTGAGGAAAACACACCACCGATTGACATTGAAAAGTGGCGATCGTTAGTGCCCGAACAATACCAAGAGTATGGGCCAACGGTGTTCTCACAAAAGGCGTCAGAGAGGATGCCGGAACGGAAGCCCTGGGATCACGCCATAGTGCTTGAACCAGATGCGCAGCTTCCTCCACCGGTAAAACCATACAAAATGTCTCCCCAAGAGCGTAATAGCTTGGATGAGTGGATAGACACCGAACTACGGAAGGGTTACATTCGACCATCCGAAAGTCCGATGGCATCCCCGGTTTTCTTCGTCCACAAAAAGGACGGAGGACTGCGGATGGTTGTCGATTACAGAAGGCTAAACGAAATAACCGTGAAAAATCGTTATCCGATACCTCGGATCGATGACCTCATCGATCAATTGTCCCATGCGACCATTTTCACCAAAATTGACCTTAGATGGGGATATAACAATGTCCGCATCAAGGAAGGTGACGAATGGAAGACGGCGTTTATTACACACCGTGGACTATACGAGGCAACGGTAATGTATTTCGGTTTCTGCAATGCCCCCGCAACGTTCCAAGCGATGATGAATTCTATCCTCGCACCGTTCATTCGCACCGGCAAGGTGGTTGTCTACCTAGATGACATCTTGATTTTCGGGAATGATATGGAGGAACATCGGCGACTTACCAAAGGGGTTCTACAAACCCTGAAGGACTCGGACTTGTATGCGAAGCCCGAAAAGTGCTTCTTCGAACAGTCTTCCATCGAATACCTAGGAATGATCATATCTGACGGTAACATCATGATGGATCCGAAGAAGTACGCCGGAGTTCAGGACTGGCCTAGACCTACTAAGGTCAAAGAGGTTCAAGCCTTCCTTGGATTTGCCAATTTCTACAGGCGATTCATAGAAGGTTTCTCAAAAATAGCCAAACCACTCACCATGCTGACCAAAAAGTCAGAAGCTTGGCATTGGGACGCCGAGCAGGAAAATGCCTTCCAAACCCTAAAGGAAGCATTTACCAAAGCGCCCGTGCTTCGAATTCCGTCGCACGATCAGCCTTTCCGCGTAGAAACAGATGCGTCAGACTTCGCTACCGGAGCAGTACTTTCTCAGTTGGACCCTACGGATAAAAAATTCCACCCCGTGGCGTACTATAGCAAATCGCTAAGTGCCCCGGAAAGGAACTACGAGATCTACGACAAGGAAATGTTGGCTGTCATCAGGGCTCTAGAGGAGTGGCGACACTACCTAGAGGGACACCCTGAAAAATTCGAGATATGGTCGGATCATCTAAACCTGACCTATTTCAAAACGGCGCAAAAACTGACGAGACGACAAGCCCGCTGGGCACTGTACCTCTCACGCTTCAACTTCCAAATGAAGCACAAACCTGGCAAAACAATGCTGACCGCGGATCCTCTGTCCAGGCGGCCAGACTATGAGGAGGGGGTGGATCTCGATAATCGCGATCAGGTTCTTCTGAAACCTGAGTGGTTCGAGCAAGAGTACATGGCAATGGCTCTTGATACCTCCCATGCTGCCCCACAATCGGAAGACGAATCGATACTCCGAGAGATTCGCAAAGCATTGCTAGACGACAAGGTCACAAAGGATTACAAGGAGCTGCTCTCATCCGGCCCTCGTGAATTCAAAAAAGACCTATCAGAATGGAACTACGAAGGAGGGTTACTCCTCCGAAGAGGCAAAGTCTACGTTCCAGCTACACCAGCGAATATCAGACGGCAAGTGGTCGAGTATCATCACGATCACAAGTCAGCTGGGCATTTCGGACGTTACAAGACGTACGAATTGCTAAGCCGCAACTATTGGTGGCCCGGAATGTTCGTTTACGTCAAAAAATACGTAGACGGATGTGACACATGCCAACGTATGAAGAACCACCCGCAGAAGCCGTACGGCCCCCTGCAACCCTTACCGGTGCCGTCAGGCCCGTGGGAAGTGGTGACAATAGACCTGATTACACAGCTACCCCCATCGGGAATGCATGACGCGATCATGGTCGTAGTGGATCGGTTGACCAAAAGAGCAAGGTTCTTCCCAATAGAAAACACCTTCTCAACGAAAGACCTAGCTACGATACTCTATCAAAAGGTATATCCCTTACATGGGTTGCCGAAACAGATAGTATCGGACAGAGGGACACAATTTGCCTCAAAACTATTTGGTGAATGGTGCACCCTGCTGGGAATTCAAAGGTCGATGACTACTGCGTACCATCCGCAGGCAGACGGACAAACCGAACGAGTGAATCAAATACTCGAACAGTATCTACGGTGCTATATTAACACGTACCAAAAAGATAACTGGTCGGAGTTCCTGCCGACAGCGGAATTTGCGTACAATAATGCAGCCAGCGAAACTACCAAGGAATCTCCGTTCCTGGTGGAATTAGGTCGTCATCCTATTGCAGGACCAAGCAGTTTCGAACCAAGTCGAAACAAAGACTTAGTAGAAATTGCGAATACACGGTTCTCTGCACAAGAGAAAGCTAAGGCGGCAATGAAAATTGCAGCCGAAAGATGGTCCTGGTACTATGACCAAAAGAAGCAAGTTGTCCCCTTCAAAGTGGGCGACAAAGTACTCGTGGACGTGCGAAGCTGGCAAGACACCGAAAGAAGTCTAGCCCCTCGCTACATCGGCCCATTCCGAATTACGGAGAAATTGGGACCGGTAACGTTCAAGGTGTACATGGACGCACAATATAGGGCTTACCACCCTGTGTTCCATGCTTCAAAACTGGTCATGTACAAGGAATCAACCATCGAAGGTCAGAAAAGTCATCCCCCAGCGGCCGACAGGCCAATGGAAATGGAAGACCCGGAAGAATGGGAAGTGGAAGCCATTCTCGACCATCGTAACCGACGCGGCCGGTGGGAATACCTTATCCATTGGAAAGGCACCGGACCTGCGGAGGATACGTGGGAAATCGAGGAACACCTGGCTAACGCTAAGGAGATTCTGGACGAGTACAAGGCAAAATATTCGGCTCTTAGTACCGATCCAAATCAACCCCTTCGCCGATCAACCAGACTCGGCGGAACACGGCAGACTATAGCCGTCTTCGACCCTGACTCGCCAGATTGGGATTCAGACACGTGTGTCTGGCCCGATGACTGGCCCCAATATCGAGACGATGTCGATCCTACACAACCGAAAGTGTACTACAAGCGCGATCCCTTTACAGGGCAATGGGTACACTCCGATGTTGAGTTCAACGAAGACTTGGAAATCGAAGTAGGAGTCAATGGCAAACTACCGACCAGGGGAACAACCGATGCGATCGGCTACGATCTATACGCCGCGCAGGATATCCTAATTAATTCATGGAAATCCGCCTCGGTCCCCACAGATATTCGTATCAAAGTCCCTTATGGGACATACGGCCGGATAGCGCCAAGGTCTGGACTTGCGAAAAAGGGCATCGATGTCCTCGCAGGAGTAATAGACCATGACTACTGCGGAGAAGTCTTTGTCATGTTGATGAACCTCACAGGAGACCCGTACCAAGTAAAGAAAGGCGACAGAATTGCTCAGCTAATCTGCGAAGTAGCGATCACGCCCGAAATACAGGAATCCATGACCAAGGAGAAGTTCGAGAAAGAAATTCGACCTCACCTACATGGAAGTGGACCCTACAACGAGCAGTTCAACAAGCCAACCAAGCGCGGTACACAAGGTTTTGGATCGACAGGACAATAAAAGTGGAAAAATCGTAAAGTCTAACCCTTCAATGGGCTCTAGCACCATTTCTACTCTCAACGGGGTCGTTGAAATCTAAGGGGGGGGTAATGTCACAAGAATTCTCCTAGTTTCCCTATATTTCTTACTATTTTTCCGGCAATTCTACGAATTATCTACGACTTTCTAGGCCAATAACTAGCTTATCTGGTTCATAAGTTAACGGTTACATACGTGCCGAATGATGGCCGCGTTATCTCCCGTAACGACGGTCTTATCTTATCACTAGTAGTTACCATCAGTCACATGTCTAGTTCTAGCCAATTGGACGTTCCGTCCGGAAGCAGTCAGCGTATAAACGTCAGCGGACCGGGCTTTGGTCACGCCCCGTCTTTGTAATGACAAGAGCGCAAAACGCCATTCGTGCGGCCTACGCTGCCTTTCTATATCCCGGTTTTGATCGGTATATGTATTTATCATATATTACTAAGTACTTAGGTACCTGGGGACTTGTACATACGAATACGGACACTAGTATTATCTAATAAGACTGTTAGGGGTCTTATTTATCATGTATATATACTGGACTTGCTGAGCGCTATTGCCTCAGTTCTATTCATTACATTCATACTACGAGTTAACCTCTCCGCGTATCCTGCTTAACTCTTACAACTATCCTGCCTAACCAGCAAACCAAGCAACTATTACAAGTAAGTGTTATCTTGTGTTACTGACATTAATAGGTCTGAGGTTGTAAGACCTCAGACGCTACTCTTATATACTACATGACGGGACCGCTACGCTATGACTGAGGGGCATACCCTAAAGTGGGCTGGTCTGTGCGCAAGGTAGGTACAGTGTCATGTGAGGGGATGACTAAGTAAGGGGGCGGTGCCAGGGCGCCACTACTATCAGTCAGGTATCTAATCTAATCTATCTACCGGTCACGTGCCGTCAGGCAGGGGAGGGCGTAGTGACAAAGGGGTTAGCGAGCCTAAGGGAAGGTGTAGTGACGCGGGATCAAGCCTAGGGGCCCCCGCATTATATCAGAGGGTAAAACCGTGACACAATCCCCGCATCCGCGCAGAAGGAGATCGACGACTTGAAAGCTCAAGTCGCCGCACTCACACACGCAGCCCTCACCACTAGTGGTACCGTCACAATGGCACCACGTCCAACCCCGCCGCCTTCATTCTCAGGCGAGGGAAAAGACAACGTGGAGGAATGGCTGTTTAAGGTCAACGTGTACCATGACCATATGAAGTACACGACTGACAAAGCGCGCATCGGAGACACCCTGACCCGAATCACCGGGACGGCGTTCAAGTATTTCACCAATCTCCAGGAGAAGTACAGCGCCGGTGGGAACGTCGGAACATGGGGAGAATTCGAGACATGGTTAAAGCGGACATATGAGAAAAAGATGCAGAAGGAGGTCGCGCAGAACGAGCTGGACAAGGCCTTCTCAGGAGATGCAGGAATCGCAAGGTGCAAGAAATCCTTCTTCACCTACTGCAAAGAATTCCGCCAACTCGCTAAGTTGACGGGATACGAGAACGTGTCCCTCAGGAAGAAGTTGGAGGACACTCTGCCGGCTGACTTGAAAAAGCAGTTTGGCGTGTTTGAATCTATGGGAATGGGCTTCAAAGCCCCGAAGCAATGGGAGGCGTATCTCGACGCCAACATAAATCTTTATAAGAAGAAGAACCCCAACAATTTGGAGGGGCAACACATCTTCGTGAAGAACGAGAAGAAGGAGGAAAAGAAGAAGGACGCGGCGCCTGCAAAGGCGACCACTACTACTACCTCGGAGAAGAAGAAGAGTGCGCTCGAAGACCCGGACACGAAGCCAATACCGGCTAGTGCTCCGAAAGGGTCGAAATGGGTAAAGAACAAGTTCAACAAACTTGTTCTATGGTGGCCGCCCCACCAGTGCGCCAAATGCGGGCGCCCGAACTGCACCTTCCCTGAGGACAAGTGTAAATGGGTCGACAAAGCCAAGACGGACTCGAAGGGGGCTCAACAATCTACCAGCGGCAACCCATACAAACAGCAGTCCGGCCAAAAAGGCGGCCACTTCGTCAAAGTGACCACGACCGAAACGGGGATCCCCCACGGCGAAGAAGAATCTTCGGGCTCTTCCCCAGCCCCGTCCTCCGCGCGCATTGAGGAAGTTGTGGAGAAACCAGCAAGCAGTACGCTGGTAACGGCCCCAGTAGGTACGCCGCCTAACTGGGGCACACAATACATTCCCTGGACACTGATAGTCCAGCAAACTCCGGAGCGCCCTGCAAACGCTCCGGATTTTCCCCTTCAGCACATGTGAACCCTCGCCCATGTGTGCTGTGTACTAGTATAACGGCCCAGCATGTAGACCCCTCTGTAAAAGACTGTTACAATTTATATCAGTTTTATGAGAACAATGCGCGTGACAAGTCACGATCTTTCCAGGTCTGGGTAGACTTGTGGGTTTACGGCCAAAAAGTGCAAGGCTTAGCATTAATCGACTCCGGTGCTACACTCTCAGTCATCAACTCAGACTTTGTTGAAAAACATGGTCTAGTTACCCACGATAAGAAAGACCCCTTTTGGATCCACAACGCCGACGGATCTTACAACAAAAATGGTCTTATAAAGAACTCGGTTAAAGGGTACATGCAACATGGAGAACACAAGGAAAGGGTATTCCTGACCGTGATGAAAATCCACAACCTCGACATTATCTTAGGGTATGACTGGCTTCAGAAACACAACCCAGAATTCAACTGGGTCACCGGACAAATGAAATATCGAGACTGTCACAGATATTGCCCCTCTCCTGGATCGAACCCAGGAAACCCCGGTTACTTATCACATGACCCTTATCAGCCGTTAGCGTAGTGGATACCGCGTACATACCACTTCACCATAGGTCCTTAGTAGCTAGCGCATTACTTATGTAAGCACATCACCTGACAGAGCGTTGTCGTCTGTACGCTCGGGCCTCTTACTTTAGGGTAGCCACATCAGTGATTACTGCAGCGCATGTACTTAAGCTACTGCGTCTGAGGTCTTACACCTCAGACTCTTCATCCTATCTATGGGGGCGTGTCCCCTCAGATTCAATGCTACTTCCTCTGCGTGCTAGTCTGGTGTCCACTTGGCCTGAGGGTGTAGGACCTTAGGACCTAGGACGTCACATCTTACCAGCGGTCCGACTTGGACGTTAGTACGTACGTCGTAAAATCTGTGACAGGGACCCTACGGCAGAGTCTCATGCTAAGGAGAATCCATCCTCAGAAGAAGAAGTCATTGCTGAGGAACAGGAAGAAACAGAACAATGCGACATTTGGGATTCCACGCTAGACACAATCGGAGATGGAAATCCCGATGATCCATTTATTAAATGGATTGGAACATTGGCAAACGAGGAATTGGTACTCCTCGTTGGTATGATAGGAGAAATCCACCAAGGAAAAACGGACGCTGCTCAGGAAAAATGGAAGCAGCTTGTGCCTAAATGGTATTGGAATTTTGGTCCAACAGTATTCTCTCAGAAAGCTTCAGAGAGACTCCCTACTAGAAAGTCATACGATCATGCAATTGACTTTAAGGAAGGAGCACCGTTACCAACCCCGGCAAAACCATATTCACTATCGCCCAAGGAGGAAAACTCCCTTCGTGATTGGATAGCAGAAGAGAAGCGGAAAGGATATATCCGTGACTCACTGTCACCCCTAGCCAGCCCAGTATTTTTCGTAGCCAAGAAAGATGGAACCCTGCGCATGGTTATCGATTACCGAAAATTGAACGACATAACAGTGGACAACAAATACCCAATCCCCAGAATATCGGATCTTATCGACCAGTTATCCTCAGCATCGATCTTTACAAAAATCGATTTACGCTGGGGATACAACAATGTAAGGATCCGCGAAGGAGACGAATGGAAAACAGCATTCGTCACCAAACAGGGATTGTATGAAGCCACAGTAATGTATTTCGGTTTCAAGAATGCGCCAGGAACTTTCCAAGCCATGATGAATGACGTCCTGAAAGGCTTCATCGCAACTGGGAAAGTAATCGTATACTTGGACGACATACTGATCGTTGGATTCGAGTCTCGATGGATACTGCTAATGTATGTACACTGAAGCAGACAAGCGATCGATACATGGTATATAAGTCATGCTGAGCGGTTACAGAGTCATGTACATGCAAGAGTATAATGCTTTTATGCTATGCGATAGGGAATCAATGGAAATGGAATCTAACTTTATGGATAGATGGATAGATAGATAGAAGATAGAAGATCCTGCAGTCGCCTCGTGGTGTCTCGCTTGCGTTGGTCGTCCTACGTTCCTTGTTCCCCATCTGTATCGAGCCTACTTGTTGCTTGTTGCAATGGCTCCCATAAACAATTTCGACGTCCTCAGGGACCTCTCTAGTCGGGCTCCGTCAATGACGTATTCAGAACTTGCCGAGGCGATCACGGACACCGTGTTATACCTCCCGCGTCCCGGCTCCAACGGGATAGATTACAAACACTTTGCGCGGCTCTTGGTCCCACTCCTGGTAAGTCTCGTCCTGTGTGCCGGGCAGAGCGAGGTGGCGCTGACGCTCCCCCTTCCCCAGCAGCACTTTGAGCTCGCGGGCGGTTCAATCGCCAGTCAGCGGCTGGTCGATGTGATGCCTCAGCACCTCGGCGTATTGCTCCCGCATTTCCAGCCATCTTGGCAGCCCTGGGGCGAGATACTGGACGTTACGCCGTACGGGCTCGCGCTGGAACAATGGAGCCGGAGGATGGCGACCAGCGAACGACTGGATGCGGTTGCGTTGGAAAGCGGCGAGCGAACCCTTGCGGAAATAGAGCATCGTGCCAACCGCCGGCGGGCGCGGCGCCCTCGGATGCTTGACTGCCCGGCGGTCTTCCCCGTCCCAGTGCTTCCTCCGCTTGATTCTTCTGCGCAGGAGGCGGGCCCCACTTCCCAAGCGGATCCTGACACGACCACCGTAAATCCAGAGCACATCGCCCGTTCTGAGTCCGAGTCCGCCTACCCCATTCCGGGTTCGTTCCTGAGGTGTGCCGTAACCCTGCCGTCTTCTAGCGCAGTATCTTCAGCTGGATGTTTGGGCGGCGACAGGCGCAGCCATGGCACTAGTGATGGAGCCTCGGCGTGCACTGCTGAACGGCCTTCACCTCGTTCCGAAGCCACCGGGGACACCGCAGCGCAATCTCGGCTCGGCTTGCCCCTGCCCTGCCAGTCGACCTCGGCCCGATCGCGGAACTCGCCATCAGCGCACATTGCTCCCCCCGCCTCTCTAAAAGCTCAGGCAGTGGCCTCCAGCAAGCGAAAGGCCCCTTCCGAGGATGAAGCTGAGACTCTACCTAAGCGTCAGCGGACGGTGTACCCGACGACATACCCAAATGTCACAAGAAAGTACGTTTCTCTCTCCTCTAGCTAAATACTTGGTAGTTCCCTACTATACGGGCTAAGGGTGCCCTACTAAACCCTTAAAGGCTGTAGCCACCTGCGCGCCCCTTACCGGACGCGTAGGAATATAGATATTCGGTCGAAAACGTAGACACATGACCAGAACGCGTAGACAGGTGACCGCGTAGCGGCACCTGATCTACAATGACTAGCGCCCAGCACCTGACAAGGTGTCTGGGGGCATATGAGTTCACAGGGTCTCATTACTGGGGCCCTGGTTACCATCATATCAGCCCAGGCTTGATGCCAGGCTATGACCCAGTCTTGTGTCCCAGCCTCCGGGCAATAATGGGCGCACAGACCATGACTTGAGGGCAGGTAGTTACTGAATAGTTACCCAGCCCACATGTATATATATCAGCCTCTGAGGTCACTAGGACCTCAGACTATGATTGTCATTTAGGACCCTGAAGGTCCCTTGAACCTCTCCGCTTGTGAGCCCCACTACTGCTTCTTGGATTGAATCTAGGAGTAGGGCCTCTGCTACAAACAGCGTAGCATGCCTTGTAGGTCTACCCCTTGAGTTGACGGGGTAGTTTAGGGATCCCTCCCTGCGTGAGTCGTCTTGTGATACCGAAGGGCTTGGTACGTTGCTTCTCTGACACAGATATACCCTCGTACCATGATACCTGTGTACCGCTGTCCTAGTAGCCCTAAACCTAACGCGCAAGTCCTTTGGGTATAAACCCACACCGCAGTGACGAGGCGCAGACGAGCAGGTCTAAGAGGTGGCTAAGCCAGCAGGCGCACGCAGGGGTAGAGTGGTATACAGGGGGACAAGCCCCAACATCGAGAATAACGAGCATGGGGCTGTAAGGCCCCAGCGCAGTAGACTATATACATGTGCAGACACAGAGGCGCGCGGTACTACCTACCCTACAGTAAGAGTCCGTGCGCAGTCTACATCATGTGCTACAGTACGTAAGCAAGAGGCGACCTATACACGTGAGTGGTTACGCTGCTATGGGGGCGTATTGACCACTATACTACGGCCTACAGAGAGGTCACATGATACAACACTAGGGTGCGGGGGTTCGACCCCATGCCACGGTAAAAACCGTGACATTCTCGGAACTTTCTCCCTCGGCGTCCAGTGCTGACTACTTGGTGATCTTTCGCAGAAGGGGTGCCTGTGGTGCCTGATCAAAGGGGAGAAGTGCGATCTGAAGGGAAAGCCGTCATGCGAAATTGTCGTGGCTCGCGACTGATCTGTCGGTGGGGAGCCTGGGACTGTAATCTGCTTCTCACGAATGCTTCATTACCCAGGGGCCGCGGGAGTGCGTTGTTCTTTCACTCCTTGGTGCCGCGTTGCTAACCAACATTATACAGTTGACAAAATTCGGCAGCGCGCTGACGACTTGGACAAGGCCGGTGTGCCCTTACCGCCCAACATGGACGATCCTGCGCCCTCCCCCAACGTTACCGCGCCAACGCCGTCCTCCAGTCGCAGGCAACTGTTCCGTCCTTCCTTGTCCAACAAGGAGGAGGGTGACGAGAACGACGCAGACGAGGATGACGATGACGACCCCGAGTCTGAGGCACAGTCCAGCGCCGCTGCGGGACCTAACTCTTTTGCCGCGGGAACCGGCGCTCCCGAAAGCAGCGAGGACGAGTGACACAGACTAACCTCTGGGTCTACGGCCTATTGAGGCGATACCAGCACCGTTGGCTAGTACGGGGTACAGTCCTGCTGACGTCGCGTACGATACTGCCAGAGGGTGACCACAGACTAGCACGAGGATATAGGGCAGAGGCTCTCGACCCTTGGTCGGCCTAGGAGGCACGCAGAGGAGAGGTGTAGTATGAGGGACACGCCCCAACGTTACAATAACTGTTCTGAGGCTAATCCTCAGAACGCAACAGACTATATACATGATTGACAACACTGCCGCTAAGGCCACCCTAAAGGTGGCCCCTACGCTGAGTGCCCCCTTACCATGCTAGTAGATAAGATAGAGGCTGTGTACATGTACGCTAATCTATAAGTCAGGTGAACCATAGGGAAAGTCATGTGATAGGGGGACGTAGATACGTGAGTTCGACCCCGGCGTATGGCAATATAAAGTCACGTGGAAAGAACCGTGACAACGAGCTCGCCATGGCTGCATGCTCGGACCACCCCAAGCCCGCCGCCAAAGATTCGTTTGGTCGTCCAACCCTCGTACTAGGTGGCGCCGTGCCCAGGCCTTCGCGCAGGCTTCCTACTCCTGCCCCTGCGAGTTTCTTCCGTACGGCTGCTTCCTCGGAGCGTACTGGAACGAGCACCCACGAGGCACGTCCACCATCCACGCCCAGGATTGCCACACTGGACCCTGGGCCGTCGCGCGCCCCTGAGCCTTCCTTCCGCCATCCCACGCAAGCGCCCCGACGGGTCCCTTCCCGCTCGTCCCACGCATCGTCAGACCGCCATCGGCCTGGACCCGCAACGTCAGTGCCTGCCTCTTCCATGCCTGCTGCTCTGCCTGCTGCTACTGTCTCCGCCGCCAACATTTCTGCCCCCGTAAGGCCCCTGGCTCCTGCTGTGGCCCATGCACAGCCCCCTGCGGTTCCCGACTTTCCGGAACTGCTGCCAGTCCCTCCGCCACAAAACAACGCAGCCCCCGGCGCCCTGGTGCATTACAACATGGAAGGGGTTGTGATCACTGCAGAGGAAGCAGGCTCCCTCATGAGCCTTCGCATCGAGGAGTGTGCTTTGCTCCAGCAGATTGCCGACGATCAGGCTGCCTTAGATCGTGTCCGCACATGCAGGTGTGAGATTTTGGATGTGGCCCGTGCCCGGGCTCCGCACCAGGCTTGAGCATCGTAGGGTCTTTGGTCTGTACTGGTCCCTCATATGTGATTCTGCTTAGCATGTGTCTTATGGCGTTGTATGCTTCCCTCCTGTACGTACCCAAAGAAAACATGAATCACGCATAGTGATGTGCCAGGCCCGGCTTGTGTCTCAGGCCACTAAGTCAAATCCTTAACATTAATTTGGGGGGACATCAACCTCACTCATCACAAGTGAGGTAGGGCACTCGTGGAAAGTCAACAACACAGCGATCGTTATACGGACGTATCAGATGAATACGCATAAACCGCGCAAGAATACTCCACTATGAACACGTGAATTCTATATCGCTGCTGCTGCTGCTTCGAGGCGTCATACCTTAGCGGCGGAAATGAGGCTTCCTCGATCCGCCTTCAGTGGCATGCAATGCCTCGCGCAGGGCTGTACAGTCATTCTATTCGGTCGCAGAACCGCATGCTGGCCATGAGGTGCAATTGTCCTTTGCCAAATGTCCTTTGTTGTCGAGTTGTCTCTTGTGTTGACATAGATGATGATCGCAAATTGACGTTGTTTGTAACAAATTCAACAGATGTGCCTAATCAAGAACCAGGAAAGAGGCCAATGAACGAATACACATTTGTGTCAGAAATTTCCTAAAACGGTTGCAATCCAAGGGGCATTGCGATTGGATCACCTAAACCTCACGTATTACCAAGCTTATTAGCTTGCCATACACGTGCGTGCGCCAAGCTAGTAAGCTTGAATTATCGTCCTACCCGCATACTGCCAGTAGCACCGCAGTCGATTGCCCTTCTGGGGTGAAGATCATGTGCCCGCCCACTCACCGTGCCACCCACCAGTGCCTCACTCCCCGCGCCACCTACCAGCGCCCTGCCGCCCCCACGCCACCGACAAGCGCCCCGCCGCCGCTGTCACGCACGACGGCGGTGACGGCGCGCTCAATTCTTTACATAATCACACCGTTCTTTCACGCTTTCTAGACAACGTAGCCCTACGATTCCAATGGTAATAACAATATTTTTGTAGCTCCCACGCGTGGGATGGATGCCGCCGCCTGACGACGGATGACATCCGGCGGGCGTCTGACCTCCCAAACGCGGAGAGTTATCCCACGATCGGCGCTACGTCTCATCGCGCCAGATAATGGCGTGCTTATCTTATCGCGCTCGTCCCACACCGCCCCCGCGCCACCGACAAGCGCCCTGCCGCCGCTGTCGTGCACGACGGCGGCGACGGCACGCTCAATTCTTTATGTAATCACGCCGTTCTTTCACGCTTCCTAAATAATGTAGCCCTACAATTTCAATGGTAATAACTATATTTCCGTAGCTCCCACGCGTGGGATGGATGCCGCCGCCTGACGACGGATGACATCCGGCGGGCGTCTGACCTTCCAAACGCGGAAGGTTATCCCACGCTCAGCGCTCGGCCTTGTCGCACCTCGACCTTCAGATAGCAGCGCACTTATCTAATTGCGCCGCCGCGCCGACGCTGTCGCGCACATCGGCAGCAATGGTGGGCTCATTCTTCGAATTTTCGACTCCCGCTTTTTGTATCATATGTAATATAGTATTTACAGCTTTGTAGAGTCATATTAAATTTTTGTTGCCCCGGTGATTGAGATGGATGCATCACTCAGCGGGCGGATGACATTGGGTTTGGCGCCCGAATCTCTAGATTAGAATGCTTATCTAATTGTACCTTGGCGCTTACTGACATTCGTTTGGTCAGACGCATCTTATCTCCGGCTTCTCGATCTTCGATCATGACATCATTGCCAGCCGAGCGAGCGCGCATGGACAAGTCCGTAGGGACTTAGTGGCTATGCCTCTGCAGTCACGGCTGCAGATTTATTTCCACACCCCTGTGTCTGATGATGATTCCCATCCTTCGTGGTTGCAGATTGATTCCTCCGTTTAAGATACACACCTTCATAACGCTCCTGTGTCTGATGATGATTCCCATCCTCTGTGGTTGCAGATTTATTTCCTTTGCATTTTCAGAACCCTCCTCCTTCGCTTTACATCTATGTTCACACTCCTGTGTCTGACATTAACAAACAAAAACATATATTTGATTAAGTACAAAGCAAGCAGATAGCGGCATCATGTTTGCGATAAATTTGCTGCTTCTATCGGTACATTCTCTCTACCTCCTGACTGAGGCCTTCTTGGGCCGCGCTTGATACCCTTGTCACTTCGCACCTTGCGCGTCTTCGTTGGGACTGTGATGCCCAGGCCGTCTTCCGTAGTCACTGTATTGATGAACGTTGCCGAGATTGGTGTTGCGCGCTTTCGTTTGTTGCCTGCACGATCTTTGCTGCCTAACGAGAGCACTGGAGAGGAGTGCTGGGTCGCATAGTGTGCAGGTAGGAGTGTTGGGGGTGGCGATAGTGGCGGGGCAGAGGGCATTGACAGCGGCGGAGACGAGGCGGGTTCCGGCGGCTCCGGCAGCGACGGACACTGTGTCGTGGATGGAATAGACGATGCAGGTGTGGGTGGTTGTGGTAAAGAGAATACGACAGTTGAGGTAGGGGGAGGTGTGTCCACGTGCACAGGCGCTGTGGATGGAGCAGGGTCGTCGCTCTGCGATCGAGCGGGGTCAGTGCTAGGCATCACCGGCGTTGCCACTGGGAGGCGCTCCTCTTTCCATCTCTTGAACTCTTCCGAGCTCAATAGACAGAATCTCGCGGTGCCGGTCTCGAACGCACGACTGAGAACGAGGAGCTCTGTCACAGTTTCCGCTGTGGCATTTAGGTGCGCCCCATCAGGGCTCGAACTTGCGTACTTACGTCTATGTAGTCACGTGCCTGTTGCATGTAGTATAGTGGTTAGGTTACTACGCTAGCGCCCCCCTAGGTTATACATCAGGTGCCTTGCCTCCTTAGATACTAGCGCCGCCCCATAGCTACGCACGGACCTACTTTAGGGTAGCCACATACGACCGTGCTTCGACGCTCCTCTTGTATATAAGGCTGCACCCTCTGAGGCGTACTCCTCAGAGTTGTTATTCTAGACGTTGGGCTTAGTCCCTCTATACTCCCTCATGCGTGCTTGTTTGCGACCGCGACACTACTCCTCTTCTTCTTGTCTAAGACTGGGCACCTTACGACTTAAGCAACACCCAGAGGACGGTCAAGACCTTAATAAGTACGTTATGACAGTATTGTGTCAAGCTCATTGCGCGAGCCAACATCGCTTGGGCAGCAGAAGTCGGTGAGTGGCCAACCTTCCACTATTATCCCGTACTTCGCAGTGATTGCGGAGTCGAAATTTGTGTAAATCATACGAGCGACTTTTGTCTTGGCGGTTTCATCTAGCATAAGATCAGCGTACATTATGACTATACTGCGCATGATTACTTACTGAGCTTGCGCAAAATCAAAGCAGCCGTTTGCTTCTTCAACTCAAGGACCTCTTCGACATAATTGCTGACGACACCTATGCTGCGTGAGCATGGTAACAATTGGTCGTATCAAAATTACATACCTTGAAGCCCTGCCACAAGATACGCCTCCATGCGTAGTCCGACATCTGCAATTTGTGTCTTGAAAGCAGATTAATAAAAGTCTGCCGCACGTTTGGTTGTCGCATAATGAAACAGCTGATTTGACAGGTCCATGTTCCCTCGCATCGCAATAATCACGCATTCAACGCCAGTGCGTTCATACAGCACCGCAACCTATCTAGTGTTATAACTGTACAAGGACATATAATAAAATATGACGCACCTCCCGTTTGATGTTGGCAAGAGTGGCGCGAGCATCGTGGAATGCGTGAACTGGGAGCTGATGTTTAGCAGTAGCCCGCATTTCACGTCTATCCACAAGTTCCTCGATTGCATCCTCGGTCGCTGCCAGTCGTTCTTCAGGGGTTAACGATTTCCATCGCTGTGAGATTTGAGCTGTCAGCTCAGAGGACTTCTTGCGGGGCACGTCAGGGGGCAACGCTTCAAACAGGACGTTAGTAGAATGAACAAGCGAAGAGATGATGCATACCTGAATTGATCCGACGAACTTCTTGGCTGAGATATGCGTTCCATCGCTTGACTTTGCGCTTCTTGGACCGAAGGCGAGTGGTCTGCATGATAAGATGATAGTAGTAGTCGTCGGTGTGGCCGCCGAAGCGTTGTCGAAAGGACTGGGCGATAGCCCACATGCTTCCACGGGCGTCTTCTAGCGCCGACGTCAACGTCTGCTTCCGGAGTGCTCGTGCCGCCAGTTGCGTCGCCCTGTCCTCTGCTTCCTGCGGGAGGGTCCGTCGCTTGCTTCTATGTCTCCAGGAGTATCTTATGTTAGTATTCCTCCTGGTACAAGACGCGCGAAGCAGCTCACCGACAGCTGGAGTGTGGTGAGCCATATTGAGATCACTACACACCCAGCCGTGTTCGAGCAGATCCAAAATTGAATGGGTGGGAGGACGAAGGCCGTAATTTGATAACGATGCTTCTCTTCTGTGAAGTGTTGAGAAGAGGAAGAAGGCGCCAAGTCAACTTCGAAAACTTTCACAACACGTGATTGCTCATCCAACCCATCCTCGACACAGGACATTCGATTTGGCAGCTGTAAGTACATCACTCCATGAGGCTAGGGCTTGTGAAGACTGACCACATCCTATACTACACAGATCATAAACGAATTCCATCTCGGAGACGACTGCGCCGTAGGGCGCCAGCGCGGCCGAGAACTGCTCTGGCGAAGAACTATATGCGTACGCTTCTATGATACGAAGGCGAGCATCTACATCATATCCGTGTGTTGTCAGATAATAGTCTGCATACGGTCCTAGGGATGCAACGAAACGTCTGAGCGGGTTGGGACGACACCCAGTGTGCACGCAAACGACATTCCGGAACCCCCTCTCAACAAGATAGATCCAGTCCTCTGGGGGAAGAAGACTGTCGCATCGGATTTCACAACTGGGGTGCGGCGGGACGGGTGTATGCAGCGGGACAGGTGTACGCAGCGAAGCAGGACGGGGAGGAATCATCGGAGGCGGTGAGGTCGTGTGAACAGGGTTGGAGGGCATAACGTTGTTCGTGTTGACCCGAGTTGAAGCAGCCAATGGAACGTCGCGCGTTGCGTCGGCGTTCCCAGCAGCGCAACTCTCCAAGGGAGGTGAGATAAACAAGCCTGGGGAAGAGAAGCTATGTACAAGCTTGGCGACTTCTAAAATTGAATGCATACCTGTCAGCTGCGCCGTCACGCCGATGATCCCTGCCCCCGCTTCATTCTGAACGTTCGATATGCCTGTTATGTAACATTACATGAGAATAGAGCAGCAATACATCAAAGTTGTAGTGTCATACTTTCTGCCTGTAGCTCCGGATACCAATAGGCATCGTCTTCCACGTCCAACGTAGGCCTCCCTTTGTAGCAGTAATAACGTATCGCCTCACCAAGATATTGGAACAACACGTTCTTCTGGCCACTGAATCCTTTGACAAGAGGCTCGATTGATTCCCTGCCAATATCACGTCGGTGAGTTCTGCAATACCCAGGCAAGTTGCCGAGGCAATCGTACCATCTGAACCAGATCCCTGTCTTGCGACCATACGGTACGGCGTAAAAAGCCTTAGCATCCAGATAGTCCTCGATTTCCTTGACTGCCGGGGATTCCAGAATGCTTGTAACGATCTGCACGACAGTACGCGCGGGTGGGTCTTCCGTTGTTGCATTGTGGAAATACCTGACTTGCAGCTCAAAAAGCTTGTCGGCCTCCCTCTGATTATTGCAATGTATGACAATTGGAAATGGGTAAGGATACTTGTTTTCTGCAAGTTCACGAGGGCTTCGCACACATGCTGGTGAGTTGCTATGTAGTAATTAATACATAAACTCACGTACCACACATTATAAATCCCAGCCTTTGAGCCTCCAAGTACAACACATCGGCTATCCATGGTTGAGAAGGTACGGTAGTTCTGAAATATGGCTATAAGCTTGTCGGGGAGTTACGTCGAGAACGAGGAGCTGAGCGTAATTTCAGTGAACGCACCGCTCTTTGAGCTTAATATAAAGTCCGTCTCACCGGTACCGGAAGTCTTGTGGGTGAGGTAGATATGAGCAGGGTGGGCAGGCAGGTATAGCTTAAGCAAGAGTGGTTGACCGGGCGCTGTGCGACAGAGTAGACGCGTCGAACAGACAGCCGCGTCAAGCTGCAGCAGTCGCGTCCCGCGTCGCCCCTCGATCAACCACACATCTCGAGGTACATCCCTTCAAACTTCACATGCACACATAGTAAAGCCCCGTCTTTTCATCCGGTGCATAGTACAGTGACTAATAGTTCATTTTGTTACAGTAAAGTAATTCACGCGTGTCCAGAGTCGCGAGCTCTCTATTGCATGTAGCATTAAAGTTGAGTCGTGCGTTATTATTCCCATCCTTCGTGGTTGCAGATTTATTCCTCCGTTTAAGATACACACCTTCATAACGCTCCTGTGTCTGATGATGATTCCCATCCTTCGTGGTTGCAGATTTATTTCCTCCATTTCAGACATACACTCTCATAACGCTCCTGTGTCTGATGATGATTCCCATCCTTCATGGTTGCAGATTTATTTCCTCCGCTTCAGATACGCACACTCTTAACGCTCCTGTGTCTGATGATGATTCCCATCCTCCGTGGTTGCAGATTAAAGTTGAGTCGTGCACTAATTTCTACATCGCAAGATTTGACACGAAATCTACTAATGCCCCCATCTCCACTTCGCCCTCATCATTTATTGCATCTGCCTCAGCATCCTCAGCATCCAGAATCCCTTCTGTGAGTATGCTCGTGCATTCCGTAGCAGGCCGGTCATCTCCTCGATTAATCACATTTGCAGGGAATACACGAACGCCTACCACCGCAGCGTGGTTATGAGTGCCAGGGTAAGGTATGCCCGTGAATCCTTTTAGTTTATATAGCTTTTCAAGTTGATCTAGATGCCGTGCGTTTATATTCCTGCGGCGTTCACAATACTCGGCCACTGCTCCGTATACCCTCGACTGCTCGGCTTTGAGACGTGCAAGGACATCCGAAAAATGAGCCTCTTCATCACAAATGGATGTGTGCAGGCGGCGCGCCTTGACGTTGCAACGCTCGATTTCCTCTTGCGCGCGTTCGATCCGCCGTGCTTGTGACGCAGACACTCACTAAGACTGAATATAAAGGTTGAGGGGCGGTGTCGATCAAGGTGAGATGTAATAGTCAAGCAGTTGGTAAGAACAACTAGTCGATTGTCGAGGAGAACTATTCTGAGTCTACAACGTACTCAGAGGCCAGCTTATATACATGAAGGGTAAGACCCGTAACACCGTAGGTAAGACTAGTGATACCGCAGGGCGTAGGGTTATGTACCGGTAATGGTACGACCCGAAGCTTGTGATAGTTCCAAAGGTCGCTGACTGAGCATAAGGCTACAGCATGTGACGTGAGTTAGGCCGCTGACTGAGCGTGAGCCAGAAGCAGGTGACGCGAGTCACTAGAAAGCCATGTGACGTGTGGCAACGTATGTTGTGAACTCTTTGTAGGGTCACGTGCAGGAAAGATAAGATATGTCTACAGATAAGACGAGGCGCCGTGATAGGCGCTGAGCTAACGTGCACAAGAGATAAGATAAGAGTTATCTACGAGAGTGAGATAAGGGTGAGACATAACGTGATACGGAAAGCGAGTAGAACGAGCTGTAGAAAATCAGAGAAAATAGGGAAAAATAGGGAAAAATAAGAGAAACCGTGACATTACCCCCTCCTCAAAATTCAGCGTCCCGATGAAGCAGCTAAAATGCTAGAGCCCACTAAAGGGTTAGACTTTGCTTGCGCTACTTGCCTGTGCTGCCAAAACCCTTTGTACCTCGTTGACCTTGTTGACCGTGTAAGAGATTGTAGGCGGTGGGTGACGAGACATGTTCTTCGGGATAGTACATCCGATGAACTAGTAGCTGGGCTACTTTGTCTTTTGCCTTAACTTCGTATGCGGTCGATCCAAGGTTGTGGATCATGACTTTGACTTCTCCTCTATAGTCCCAGTCGATAACTCCTCCAAGTACGATTAGGCTTTGTTTAGCCATGCTAGACCGGGTTGCCAGTTGTCCGTAATGCCCGTAAGGGAACAGAACTTGAAGTCCTGTTGATATGGTGGCGGTTTGGCCGGGTTGGATGGTTAGTCCTTCCATAGCATAAATATCGTATCCAGCGGAGTGTGGGGTCCCTTTTACAGGATAGAGTGGAGCCGCGTCCTTGTCACCGAATGGTACGGCGAATTCCAGATAGTCATTGAAGACGATGTTGTCTTCTACGAAGTTTCCGTATGGATCTCTTTTCAGCCATCGGCTGTTGGGTTTGACTGGCCTCTCCTCATCGGAGTTGTAACCCTCGGATTCGTCGTCTACGTTGTCCGAGTGCATGGGCCAGTCATCAGGCCAGAGGTAACGATCTCCCACTTTCCAGTTAGGATCATCGTCGGGTTCAGCAACAGCAATCGTTCGGTGTGCCGAGAGGTGGTTTGTCTGAGCATTGAAGAACCGGGCTTTGTATTCGTCCAGTACTTCCTTGGAGTGCTCAAGGTTTTCTTCGGGTTCCCATGTATCATCCTTGGACGTAGTGTCCGACCATCGGACGAGGTACTCAAGTTTCCCTCTTCGTTTCCGGTGGTTAAGGATTTCTGATACTTCCCATTCTCTGTCGTCGTCTTCCGATAGTTCAGGGGACGGCGACCGATCTTCAGTTTGGACGTATGGTACTAGCTTGGATGCGTGGAATACCGGGTGATATTGACGATATTGTGACCCCATTGTTAGTCTGAAGGTCACCGGCGATAAGACTTCTGCAATCTTGAAAGGGCCGATATATCGTGGGGCCAGACTCTTTTCAGATGTCTGGTAGTCCTTAGTACTGAGCAGTACTTTATCACCAACGCGTAGATCGAGTTGTTTGTGTCCTCGATCGCTGTACCATTTCCATCGTTCAGAAGCTACTTGCATAGCGGCTTTCGCTTCTTGTTGTGCTTTCCATCGTTCGTGTGCGATGTCGTTTAAGTCAGGATTGACTGTGCGGGGGAGTTCCTGATCGCTAGGTCCAGCCAGGGGGTGTCTACCTAGTTCGACAAAGAAGGGCGAGTGCCTGGTAGTTTCCGACGCTACGTTGTTGTAAGCAAACTCTGCAGTCGGTAGGAGTCTACTCCAATTGTCTTTTCTATACGAATTGACGTAGCAGTGCAGGTACTGTTCCAGGGTTTGGTTAACCCTCTCTGTCTGTCCATTGGTTTGTGGGTGGTAAGCTGTTGACATTGAGTGTTCTATGTTAAGGAATTGACAGAATTCCTTGAACAGCTTTGACGCGAATTGGACGCCTCTATCGCTAATGATCTGACGAGGCAGGCCGTGTAACGGGTAAACCCGTGTATACAAGATATCGGCCAAATCCTTTGTTCCAAACTTGGAACTGATCGGATAGAAGTGCGCCCTCTTCGTTAGTCGGTCCACTACAACCATAATGGAATCGTAAGTCTTCTTGTTATCGATAGACTTTGGTAGGTACATGATGAAGTCGATTGTAATGACTTCCCATGGCTGGGTTGGTACGGGATTAGGTTTAAGTAACCCGTACGGCTTCTCAGGTCGACTCTTCATCTTTTGACAGATGTCGCATTCCTGAACGTACTTCTTAACGAACGTTGATATGCCTGGCCACCAGAAGTTACGAGTTACTAGTTCGTAGGTCTTCCAGCGTCCGAAGTGACCAGCGGTAATGTGGTCGTGGTGTGCGGCTACTACGCGTCGGCGTGTCTGTTCGACGTTAGGGACATAGACTTTGCCCTTGTGTAGTAGTAAGCCGTTCTCGTAGTTCCAGTCTTGGAGCTCTTTCTTGAATTCCCTTGGTCCCGATGAGAGAAGGGATTGATAGGACGATGTTAGCTTATCGTCTTGTAATGCTAAGCGGATGGCCTCGAGTAAGGACTGATTAGAGTCTTCGGCCAAAGACGTAGTTTCGTCAGAAGAGGTTTCCAGGGCCCGAATGGCGAATTCGGTCGCGAAAAATTCCGGTTTAAGGAGGATTTTATCCCTGTTGTCAAGTTCCACCCCCTCTTCATGATCTGGCCTCCTGGACAGAGGATCCGCAGTAAGCATTGTCTTTCCGGGCTTGTGATACATCTTGAAGTTGAATCGAGTTAGGTATAACGCCCAACGTGCCTGTCGTCTGGTAAGCTTTTGCGCCGTCTTGAAGTATGTAAGATTTGCGTGATCTGTCCATACTTCGAATACCTTAGGGTGCCCCTCGAGATAATGACGCCATTCTTCGAGTGAACGAATAATAGCAAGGAGTTCCTTGTCATATATCTCGTAGTTGCGTTCGGCTTCAGTCATAGACTTGCTATAGTAAGCAACAGGATGGTATAAACCATCCTTAGGGTCTAGTTGTGAAAGGACTGAGCCGGTGGCAAAATCGGAGGCGTCGGACTCGATCCTGAAAGGTGAGTCTTGGTCTGGTATTCTAAGAATTGGCGCAGACGTAAAGGCCTTTTTCAGGTCCTCAAACGCCTGTTGCTCCTTCTCACCCCAAGCCCATTTCTGGTTCTTGCGGGTGAGCTGTGTGAGTGGCTTGGCCTTGTAAGAAAAGTCCTTGATAAATCGCCTATAGAAATTGGCGAAGCCTAAGAAGGCTTGGACTTCCTTGACCTTGGTTGGTTGAGGCCAGTCAAGAACACCCTCGTACTTCTTTGGGTCCATGGTGACGGAGTTATGGGAGATAATCATCCCCAAATACTCGATGGACTTTTGTTCGAAGAAGCATTTCTCGGGTTTCGCGTAGAGGTCGGAATCCTGAAGTCGCTGCAATACGGCTTTGACTAGTTTCCGATGCTCTTTGAGGTCGTTTCCGAAAATCAGAATATCGTCTAGGTAAACGATAACCTTTCCCGACTGAATGAAGTCGGAAAGGACGCTATTCATCATCGCTTGGAATGTGCCTGGCGCGTTACAAAAGCCAAAGTACATAACAGTAGCTTCATACAGCCCCCTATGGGTAATGAAGGCTGTCTTCCACTCGTCCCCTTCCTTTATCCGCACGTTGTTGTACCCCCAACGGAGGTCGATCTTGGTAAAGATTGATACGGATGCGAGCTGGTCTATTAACTCGGATATACGAGGAATGGGATATTTGTTCTGTACTGTGATTTCGTTTAGCTTTCGATAGTCGACTACCATGCGCAGTGACCCGTCCTTCTTTGCTACAAAGAAAACGGGTGATGCTATCGGCGATTTGGATTCTCGGATGTAACCTTTGCGAAGTTCTTCATCAATCCACTCGTCTAAGGAGTTTTGCTGAAGCTTAGACATTGGGTAACGTTTTACGGGTTTCGGCAGTGTTGCACCTTCGACAAAGTCGATGGCGTGGTCATAGTCCTTGCGGACAGGCATCCGCTCTGAAGCCTTGTGACTGAATACTGTCGGACCAAACTCCTGGTACTCTTTAGGGACTAACGATCTCCACTTTTCAGTTGAAGACGAGTCTAAGGATTCATTATCCTTTTCGAGTATTTCTGCTACAAGTTGAGATAGAGTTATGTTGTCTTCGTTATCTAGCTGTGATAGCCAGTTAACGAAGTGATTGTCGGAATATCCTTCTCCTAGTGTGTCCAAAGGGAGATCCCATATACTGACCACTTCGTCAGGGAGTTCATCTGCCTCCTCCTCCGACGGTTTGGCGGGCCTTTGCCTTTTAGCAGCATGTATGCATTTTCCTTCTTTCGTGCACCGGTCATAAGATATCGTTCCCTTACTCCAGTCGAAGTGCGGGTTATGACGTGTGAACCATTCGTACCCTAGGATAAGATCTTGTCCACTAAGTTTAGTTACGGCGAGACCGATAGTCTCCTTATGAATGCCGTGGACCATGAAGGCCTTAACTAAAGTGTCGATCTTTCCCGCTTTGTTGTAGGTGCCGTCTGCATTATGTACGTTAATGACTGGGCGAAGCGGTTGGGTTAACAGGTTATTGGCGGTGACGAAGTCGGAATTAATGACGCTGATTTGAGCGCCACTATCTACAAGTGCTGTAGCCTGTACTTTCTTTCCATATACCCAGAGATCCACGTTAATCTTGAAAGATGTAGACGTGTCGCGCGATTGATTATGATAAATATGATTGATCTCTGCAGTGGGTATAATACAACTACGCTCGAACATCGTACATGGACAGGCCGTCACATACGATCGTAGTAAAAATCCGAAGTATATTTTTTCTTTAAGAGCCGCTTCGGCGGCTCCGAGAGGGTGGAATGGTGAACGATAACACCAGTCGTGTCGGGGACGGTGTCCTTATCGGCGTCCGAGTCCGTCGCCGCGACCTCCTCGATGTGCGCGCGGGTGAGCGTTCCCACGGTGGATGTGGTGGCGCTCTGCCCCTCGTCGTTGTCCTCCTCGTCCGTCTCATATCTCTCAATGATCCGGACGAAGCGGCGCTTTTTGCCGTCGTTAGCAGGTGCCGGCCTGCTCGACGTTGATGATGTGTTTGTTGACGACCCGGCTGTCGTCTTGGACGCTGAGGGGGCGGTTCCCTTCGGCTGGCCTTTCCATTTGCAGTCGGTCCAACCGGTTGTACAGTTGTCGCGACCGCACTGGGCGCACTTGTGGGGTGGCGAGACGAGGAATTTCCTCCCGCCTGCACCCATCTTCCAAGTGGCGTCGGGCCTAGCGTTGTCGGGCAAACTCTGCCCCGCCTTCTTCGTCTTGGTGCCCCCACCGCTGGCGGTCTTTTCAGATCCGCTGGTTTGGGATGTAGTGATAGTGGCGGCCTTCTTGCCGCCTGAGCTTACTTCTGTCTTCTTCGTCTCCTTCTTCCCGTCTTCGAAGATACTCCCGGTAATTGCGTCGGGGTACGCGTCCTTGTAAA
Source organism: Wolfiporia cocos (assembly GCA_029448655.1). NCBI lineage: Eukaryota > Fungi > Basidiomycota > Agaricomycetes > Polyporales > Phaeolaceae > Wolfiporia > Wolfiporia cocos. Next base: position 154,744 of record JACCLO010000008.1, on the reverse strand, counting down.
ACTCGATCGCCACATCGAGATATTTTTCCCACTCAGTGGGGGCGGGGTGCTTGATGATCTTCAGCATCGAGAAGCCATCGCGTACCTTTTCGGGTAACGCGTCCTTGAGCTCCTCCAGCACCGTCAAGTTCTCGGACTTCGCCGCTTTGACAAGTTGGCGAAGTCTTTCCGCGTACGTGAAGAAGTTGGCTTTCGCCTTCTTCTTCCCCTCGTCGCCAAAATACCCCTTGATCTCCTTACGGGCCACCTCCTGGTCCGTCTTCTTCCCGTAGACGCGTTCCATGTCGTCTTCAAACTCCTTCCACGTTCCTAGGGACTTCGTTACGTCTACCGAGTCCCTAATCCTCTTTTCCTGATATTGGAAAGCCGACCCTGATAGACGCTGCAGGGCTTCGACGATCTGCTCCCGCTCCTGGTAGATTTTCGCTACCGAGAAGTACATGATACACTTCTGGAGCCACTCCTTTACCGGGATCTTAGATCCATCACCGGTAAAGGTCGGTGGGGGCGTCGCCTTTGGGCGGAGAGGTGCTACTCCAGCAGGAGCAGCGGTGGTGGTGGAAGCGGAGGCGGCTGTCGTAGTGGCAGCGGCCTCGAGTTTGGCAAGGCGATCGGCGAGATCGCGCGTAGTCGTGGACTCCAGTTTTTGGAGTCTGGCGAGGGCGGAGTCGAGGTCGTCACGGGCCGACTTGACCCGGTTTTCCGATGCTGTCAGGCGCGCCTCCAGAAACCTTGTGTACTGGCGGTGCTCGTCTGCCCTGTGAAGGACGAGACGCAGCCTGGAGTCTAGAGCATATCGGAATCGACGAAGTTCCTCGTCTGTGTACCTTGCGGCGACGTTCGCGTTCTCGTTCATGAAGTTCAGACACAGTTGAAATGTCTGGCGTAGGGCGGCATGCTCTTCTTCGGGTATGGACTCATATGCGTCTTCGGCCACCTCGAATTCCTCCCTGACGGGTAGGACTTCCTGACTCTCGAACTCCAAGGCCGTGTATTCGCCGAAAATGGGCGGCAGCTGCTCGTTCCCTACTACGGGGCCCGAGAAGTGCGATGGCCAGAGTTCTGATGGGGAGAGTCTGGGTCGAGGGGCTGAGCGGGGAGCGGGCGTGCGTGGTGCACGTGTGACGGGAGTTGGGGAGGTGGTTCGCTCCGGGGTGTTAACCGCGGTGCGGGAACCGGATGCTTCGGGTTGCGGGGTCTGCGACATGGCTAAAAACCTGGTAAGCACTTGTTTGATAAAAGTGCGGGAAGGCCTGTAAAAGGAGGAGAACCGAGCCAAAAAGATACGTAATTACTAAAATTTATCTACTGCCATGTGTTGTGCCTTTCTTGAGCGCGAGCTTGAAGTCACACCATAAGAAGCTAGATGAAACAGGACCCCTTTTCAGGTGGTCTGCGAGGGTATTACATTTGGTGAACAGGGAACCATACATTGAGGGCGTTGAGGCCCCGTATAATACGTTGTATGTGCTCCCTATCTACGCTAGGATACCCAGTCATGAAGTTCCCTACGATTTTACAGTTCTTAACTAACAGCCGCATCTGGCTGTTGTCGATCCGATCCATAAGGACCGCCTCGATGAAACCCTTGCACACCGTCTGGAGGTCCCGTATGAGGTTGGTTACCTCGTATGTGGGATGACCGTTACAGAGGTCGGCATTTGCCACGATGCATGCGTACACCGGGGAGAGGACCTTCGCGGTTTCCAGTAGTGTGGGTATCACCTTTGCACCCCAGTCGAACTTCTTCTCCGTGCAGGAGATGTCGAAGACGTTGAAGTCTCGGGGGATGTCGTAGAGGCGTCTTTCCGCCCACTCGGCCCGCGGCAAGCGGACGAGGTCGACGATCTTCTGGAGTTCGTCGGGCGTGAGGATACGGTTCATAAGCGACTGGTCGGGGGGCGGAGGCGCGCGCCTGGCGCGAGAAGCCGCGTCGGCCTCGACGTGGCGAGCTACTTCGGCTTCTTCCTCTAAACGTCGCTCGCGGGCGCGCTTAGCAGAAAGGGCCGCGTACTCTCGCATGGCCTTGGCTTCCTCCTCCGCGATCTGCTGGTTCCTTGTTTTGATGGTTGCGGGGCCGAGGCAAGGCCCATGGTACTTGGGCTTCCGGATGAGGTCTTCTACCTCCTTTCGGCTCTTGGACGGAATGTCCCAGAGCTCTGGTTTGCCGTTGGCCGCGTTGGTAACGACCATCTTGTCCGGCATCTTGCCGGTGTCACCCTTCTGCTTCTGCTTCTTGACGATCGGGCCGGCCCTCAGGCGAGCCTCGACCATCTTGATGGACTTCTCTTGTCGCTCGGCAGGCATGGCTGTGTAACTACGTGAGAAAGCTGTACTACAACTATATAAAAAGTCCGGGAACGGCCGTTCTTGATGCGGTAAGGTGTCATGTCGGTGTGTCGACGACGGCGTGCATTTCTCTCATACACGTCCGGAGTGGAAGATACAACGGGTCCCGCTTCCCTTGCGGTCCCGGTAACAGGCCAGATTAGGGTATTACACCCATGGTGGCTAGCCGCAGCACTCCCAGACGTCCACCGCAGGCAAGCTAGCCGCCGCTAAGAAGCGGTGACCGGGTGATCCCGTTAAGGTTCAAACCCATGTGGTCATTAGGCCGGCAAGCCGGGTTTTAGTCTGGTTCCCGAAGGAACGAGGCTGTGTCCTTGCGTCTGGACAATAAACGTGTTACTAAGTAACGGGGATAGGTCTGGGGCATCGCCCATGTCTAATCCACCGCCGCCGTTCACATTAACGGCCCTTTGCAGGTGCCGCTAATAACCTATTGAATGGCTGGTCGTCGCCATGTATCCCCCAGATCCCAATACAAAAAAGTACCTGTAAAGGGATAGACACCAAACCGCCGGCCTAGAAACACAAATCCCCAGGGCCAAAAGGCCGGGGGGCGATGAAAAGAATAGTTCTAAATGACGCAGACACTCACTAAGACTGAATATAAAGGTTGAGGGGCGGTGTCGATAAAGGTGAGATGTAATAGTCAAGCAGTTGGTAAGAACAACTAGTCGATTGTCGAGGAGAACTATTCTGAGTCTACAACGTACTCAGAGGCCAGCTTATATACATGAAGGGTAAGACCCGTAACACCGTAGGTAAGACTAGTGATACCGCAGGGCGTAGGGTTATGTACCGGTAATGGTACGACCCAAAGCTTGTGATAGTTCCAAAGGTCGCTGACTGAGCATAAGGCTACAGCATGTGACGTGAGTTAGGCCGCTGACTGAGCGTGAGCCAGAAGCAGGTGACGCGAGTCACTAGAAAGCCATGTGACGTGTGGCAACGTATGTTGTGAACTCTTTGTAGGGTCACGTGCAGGAAAGATAAGATATGTCTACAGATAAGACGAGGCGCCGTGATAGGCGCTGAGCTAACGTGCACAAGAGATAAGATAAGAGTTATCTACGAGAGTGAGATAAGGGTGAGACATAACGTGATACGGAAAGCGAGTAGAACGAGCTGTAGAAAATCAGAGAAAATAGGGAAAAATAGGGAAAAATAAGAGAAACCGTGACAGCTTGTTTCATTGTCTCGCGAATCGCAGGCCGTGTCCATGGTTTGTCCATCACACTGTTGCGAGTATCTCTTAACAGGTGAAAGTCCTCCAGGAAATTGTAATGGGATACTCTCTCCCAGTCGACAGTGGGCTTCGGGGGATCCAGCTTCAAAGCAGCCTGATTGTATATCTTGACGGCGTTTCGAATGGCTTTTGATCGCGCTTGCAGCGATTTAGCAATGTACGTTCGCACGCGATATCCTTGAAACAGATCGATCGTTAATTACAATCATATAAAAGCCACAGCACTTACCCGTCTGCGATATGTTCATCCTGTGTAATTTGAACAGGCGTTGGATTACGAGGCGCTGGAGATTGTCCAACGCCTTATGATACTGCCTATTTGTCATGTAGCTTACTGCGTCGATGTATTGCTGATCCGTTACTTCCCACCGCCTGGCAATTCCCATGTGAACCTCCATTTCTGTAACCTCGCGTGTTAATGTAGCATGTCGTTCGCGTAGGAATTTACGCCGAGTCTCCAGCTTTCGCGTGCGAGACAATTCAGCATTATAGTCGACTGAGCTGGCAATTGGAGGAGTGAAACGTAATTCAGCAGGGGCAGCGCGATAGAATTTCGAAGAGATGCCTTCAAGTTCAGCCACTACTGCACGTAGCTCTTGTAACACCTCGACGTAGGTGACCGCGTGTAAATTAGCGTCGTTCTCGTGCTCGAGCTGCTGAAAATAGGAGCGCTCCTCTTCATGCCATGTGTGTATCTGATCCAGTGTGATGCTAGTGAGTCCAGTGCTTCTTCCAGAGCTGTAGATTCTGAGTCCAAGATGTCTAGAGCCTGTCTATAATTATTGAAGATCATAGTGCTCAGGTTTGCATATTTTTCTTCATCCCATTGTTTGAAGTAAGTGTCGATTAGAACGCGTCAGTGATACGCCGATGCATGTCCAGTGACAGAGGCAAGAATGTTGGATGCACTGAATATTCTCTCCAGTGTCTCGAGATCCTCGATGCCTGCACCTTCAATGACGTTCAGATGGTTGCGCGTCTGACACGGATAGCAGTGAGTATATCCGTGGAAGGCATTCACACAGCATCTGCAGTTTGCCTCTTTCCATCTCCATCCGAGAGAACTGCATCGTATAGTCCCCTCAAACTCGCATCCAATGTCGTATCCCACGAGTACGCGTTCGCCCAATACATCGAGTGATTTTGATACAATTGCCAGGGGATATTTGGCTCTATGCAATTAGTTAGCCATAGTTCACTATAATAACGCATGCTTACAGTTCTCCACTTCGTACCATGTCCATGAGCCACAGAATAAATCCGTGTCTGCATGCACTGGCAAAGACCCCGGTCTCGTCAAAAATTGCCCACATTTTTTTTTCTCATCAGATGCCGCCGCCTTCCAGTTCTTCATACACGGTTCATAATCCGGGCGATCGATGGCTCCATCCGTCGGGTCACCTTCAGTCATGTCTTGAGTATCCTCCTCTGCGTCGTCGCCCTCCTCCTCTGCATATTCCGCCCACGAATCGTTTGGTCTGCGCTTACGAGATTGCACCTCATTCGCGTACTGGTTAACGAAGTCCTGTGCTATAAAGTAGTTGCTTTCCTCGAAGATTCGGATATCTCCTTGCATCCTGTTGTTGAACGGAGCGAGGCGCTTGAGAGAATTGTTACCGTCCATACATATGAGCCTCTTCCACTTCAGAGCAGGCTCCCCAATAAGCTGTGAGATGACATGAGAGATTTAAAAGCAATTTGGGGACCCCCACATACCTCATAGCCATAAGCTGGACAGCCATACAAAACACGCCAGTTTGGAGAGTCGCGTCCGAGTGCAGTGAGTATTTGCTTGTCAACGATGCGACGCATGCCAAGATATACCTCAAACGCGTCTGCAACTAGGGTTCGAAAGCGCGCTTTATACGGAATCTAAAATATATTATAGATTGCGGGCAACATAGTGTATGAGCTAATGTACCTTATACAAGTAACACATCAACTTGCAGAAGGCTTCTATGCTGAACGATGCTTTGAATAGTCGAATTGAATATAGGAACTCAAGTGATTTTAACGAGATGGCGACGGTTGGATTGATCGGCGTGGTACCGAGATATCCGTGCATTACTATAGCCTCAGCGTTTGATCGCATACTTGAAGCGCGTCGGACAGTAACAGAGGTTGTAAGACTAAAGATATCGAACGCAGAAATGTCGAATGTTGTCGCCAGTGTGTCAGACGCAGGCTCCTCTGTACGATCTGCGTAGCGCCAGTGGGTATACGCTGCCGCAAGTTCTGGAAGTACCACACGCCAATTCTCGTCCATGTGTTGTATACGCTGGTGCCAGGTACGTGCGTCCTTTCTTCTACGAAAACTGCGCATATGATATTTAGCAGCAGCAGCTATAAAAGTGTCATACGACATACCTCGAATGTGTAATATCTCGTAGTGCGTGCATGAAGTCTTCGTTCATACGCAGATCCTCAGGGATGGTCTCCCATTCATCGTCATCGTTGCCAACAGCCTCTGAGAACACCCCGGCTGGCTCGGCGTCTTCAACGTCCATGGGTACTTGATCGCCACGGATTTTGGCAAGGATGCCCAAAGATTGCTGGCTTAAGCCTGAGATCGTCATTATTACAAAATGCGCTAGAATAGGTAATGCCCAACATACCTGCAGACCTCATCTCGTTCCTCTTCTTAACCTTCTGTCTCTCTAAAAAGAGGTCACGTTGTTTTAAGTTTTTGTCGGCTGAAATCCGACCCAACCCCTGGCCTACAGACGTGTGCGCGGTACGTGAGAGTCCTTTGGTACGCGCCATGTTGAATAGATGCAACTGAATAAAGCCGATTATGAGTTTGTATAGTGAGTCGAAGTAAGTTAGGCACAAGTATCGTCGAACGTCTCGGAAGACCTCAAGCTCGCCAGCTCACGTGATAGATCATCGGTCATGATCAGACACGCTTATACGTTCTCCAGTGGGTACCTGGCTAGCCATTTGTAAGTCGAATAAGAGTCATAATGAAACACAGGAGTGTTAAAATAAATGTAAATAACACAAGATAACACTTACTTGTAATAGTCTTGGTATTTGCTGGTTAGGCAAGGGATAAGCAGGTGTTAAGCAGGATACGTTGAGTGGTTAACTCGTAGTATGAATGCAATGAATAGAACTGAGGCAATAGCGCTCAGCAAGTCTAGTATATATACATGATAAATAAGACCCCTAACAGTCTTATTAGATAATACTAATGTCCGTATTCGTATGTACAAGTCCCCAGGTACCTAAGTACTGAGTGTCACAGTTTTGGGACATGCCACTATTTTTCCCGTATTTTTACCTATTTATCTGGTATTTCTACGATGACACAGATGGCTCTGTGGGACTCACCACGCCAGTATCCTTGCGATGAACTAAGGCGACGAGGTGAGGTAGAGGTTATCAGACACGGTAGTAGATGGAAAGTTCTTCTACGGCGTACGCCGAGAAGAATAGAACTGAAGTTATAGAGCGCTTGGCTCCTACTTATATACATGTGTACGGGAAGGTCACGTGCTACTAGCTAGCTATGTCCTTACCGGGTTATGTGGCTTTGCCAAGTGGCGAAGCTTATCTTATCTGATGTTTAGTTACTCTATCTAGAATGGCCGTGGAAGGCCCTAATGGCCGACCCAATCGTAATAGAGGGATTATGTCTTTATTGTTGTGTTAACGCGGGCGCAGCCCGGGTATAGGTGAAGCCGGTTGCCGGATACCTTGCGGTATAATGGCGATTGGCCGTGCTTCGTTGGATGACCAAGGCGGGACGCCGAGGTCGTTATGCTATTGGACCGTTAGGTACCGTAGCATGTGTTATGTCCGGACCGGAAGGTAACCGGGACATGTGTTGGTCTTAGCCGTGGGCGAGGACCGGTGTTTGGGCAACGCCGTGATGGCAGAAGCCCGGGACTTGGAGAACGCCGAGTCCGTGAGATGGCCGAGAAGGCCGAGCCTATAGCGATATTGCCTTGGTGCTAATATAATGCTATTTGGCCGTGTTGCCATTATTATGCGAAGGCGTGGCGCGCCTGAGGTGCCATTGTGATCAAGGATCTTATGGCGGTAGGAAGCCGTGAAGGCCGACCCAATAGTACAAGGCCGCGAGGCACTGTTTGTACATGTGGACATTATTATGCGAGCGTGCCGCGCTCGGCCTATCATTATGATCTAGGATCTATGACGTGGCTGGTCTTGCTCTGACGGGCGAGACCTATGACGTATGCTGTAGTGTTGCTATTGGACGTGGTTGTACCGTAGCGTTACGTAAGCTAGTCATGTGGTTGATAAGCCCAGTTAAGAGCTTGTCGTGGTGGCAATGGGAGTTAACCCGTAGATAACTTGTAGTTAGACGTATAAATCCCAGGTAAATTGCTATAATCGTAGGAAAAATGCTGTAAGCCCCAGATAAATCTGTGACATACGACCTTGTAGACGTTTACGCTGCTAAGCGCCCGTCTACACGTACACGCGACCAAACAACACGTACACAACGCGGTATACGTCCACTTGTCATAACAACACGTACATAACACGTTTGTACGCGTCAATGACTCAGCGGACTAACCTCCGGTGTCACGCGCCTTACTCATATCCCGAATACCGGGCTATGTCAGTACAATTGGATAAGCGGCCCGCTCGTTATCACATGCCAATGCCTCTACGATTACTCATATCCCGATACCGGTATATAAGAATCACATGCATGGCTTACTAACGTAGCTACAGCCACTTCCACAACATGGACCTACGGTCCAAACAAACGATCTTACTGGTGCGGCCATTACCGGCACGCATGGTCTATTGTAGTTTACGACTTAGCTGTATTAGTTATGTCTGCGCACAGACCGTCTTCATGTTTGGCTCCCTTACTGGTAACCAAACAATGCATGTATATAAGTAGGGCTATCACTGCGGATAAGCCTTAGATTTGTTCTCTGCTATCGCATAGTCACATAACATCTCTACTGCGCCTACAAGCGTTTCCTCACCAGTTTCAACAACTCCTTCAAGTCGTTATCAAGCTATAGTGTGAGTCCCACAACCTTGTTTGTGTCATAAGAACAAATCTGCCCCTACCCCCGCCCTTGCGCTTGCGCTTGGGCCTGGGTTTCTATCCTACAGGGGTGTATTACTTGTTGCTGCGCACATCCCTTTCTGCCTGACAAGGCGATTGGGGTGATAGTTGAGATCTGGGGGATATGTCACGGATATCCCTGGGGGGGTACCTGACTCCACTCACGTTAGCTGTATGGGCGGCGCTAGGCGTACGCCGCTCCGCTACACTAACGCTTTGTCTCACGTTAGCTCTCGAGTATATAGATCACCTGACTGCATCGGTTAGCACTGTAGGGTAGCGCGCGCCTCCTCATACGGTCTCTCATGGTCACATTGTTACATGTAGCGTTACTTGTCATGTGCCCTGTAGATAATGCGAACGGACCATTACTTTAGGGCTGGGCTCGTAGGTACTACGCTCACACATGTATATATACGACAAGATGGTGGCCTTACAGCCCCATCTTTAGGATTCTCGTCAATGAGCGTAATGCTCCTCTCTTACCATCTGTCTGCGTTACTGCTGGCCCGGGGCCTCATCTTGTCTGCCTAGTCTGAAGGTCGGCGACTGCGACGGCTGCGGGGCCTTAGGTGGCTGAGCACCCTCGGGATGGACTTATGAGTTCACCTAGGGTTGGCCGTATGAGTTCGTCGTGGCCGCTGGCTCACGTCTATACAGGCTTGTGAGGGTTCCCCTGAGTCCAGGGTCGCACAGACAGGTAAGTCTGTGACAGGATACATCGCCATCCTCGGCAGAGGATTGGCAACCAGGGAAGCCACACCGCCTTTTTAGGCAGGAGGTCTACCTAACCCGGACTCCAGGGTCAAGGAGACATGGTCCTCGCTGACAAGCTTGGACTATGCGCGGTTAAGACCCGCCTGTGGAGAAAAGGGGACGGTCTGCCTGTGTGCGCCCAACCCCCTGTCATGGCAAGCGTTGTTCAGCGCCCCATCACTATCCACAGGGTCATCATTATGATGGCATGGGAATTTTCCAAAGCCGCCTCCCAGGCGTAAGGGACCTGCTTTGAACCCGTTATGGGAAAAGCAGTGAGGGGGGTGACGTAAAAAATCACCCTGCCATAGGTCACTCGCGGTAGCCAATAGCATAAGTCCTCCGGGCAGCTCGGCGTGCGAGCATGGGTCAAACGGATTTGGGGCCCCATTGGAAGAGAAGCGCGTGGCCCACTCCTTCGGGATGTGGAGCGCTGCTGTCTCGCGATCTTAGATCGACAGTGGTTTTTTAGCCCTGATGTGACACCCATGTGGCTACAGACGGCAACCTCATTGTTGAAGCATGGACAGGCTAAGGGATGTAAAATCCCAGCCACTTTCCGGCATCGTCCCTCCGGGGCGGTGTCGTGTATCCGATTCCCAATCATCTGACCCAGGAACCGGCCTGGCAGTCAGCAACTCTACCCCTGGAGTCGGCGCCTCTGACCGTTAGGGTCATGCGAATATCCGCGCCGTCTCGGCACAGGGTTTGCGCGCAACATAAGAGTAATTATGCCCCGTAGTACACCTTCTTTGCTCCTGAAAAGGAGTCCACTACCCTACCTTACATAATCCCTTTCATTCCTGTTCTTGGACGTATCACTGGGAAACTTCGTTTCTCATGAAGGCTGCACTTTCTAGAATCATGCCCCGCGTTACCCGTCGCACCCGTGGCTCCTCTACTGCCCCTTACGTCAAGCCGGCGAAGCGGTCCCTTCTCAGCCGCATCGACACCGCCGACATTCCTCGGGCAGAGGACGTCACCTACACTCTTCCTGTAAAGGAAGATTACACTGGGAAGCTCCATCTTTGGGAGATTCCCGTCCACATGCCAAAGCACATTGCTGAGGCTGGGAAACCCGCTCCTCGACCTCCCAAGCCAGTTCCGCTCGCTAAGCGTATCTGGACAGAGGAAGAGAAGCTAGCCAGCTTCCATTACCGCCATGGAGAATCTCATCGAACTCCGGGAACTCAACAAGCTCAAGCTCGCCCGCGATAAGCTGAATAAGCGAATCGCCGCCAAACAAGCCGCCAAGGAAGCCAAGCAAGCAGCTTCTTCACTGGCCCTCCGTCTCTCCAGCCCGGCGGCCGGACCTTCCGTTCCGGCCAACCACAAGATTCTCGACCCTTCCCTCGTCTTCGGGAAGAAGAAGCCTCTCCAAGCATGCGATCAAGTTATTCCCATGCTAGAAGGCACTCTCACTCGTCTCACTCCTCTCGCCAACCACCCCCCTAATTACCCAGGCTTCCATATGGAAAACGACATGCGTTTCCATACTATGGTAGTAGAATTAGAGGACTTGGTGGATAACGTAAAGGATAGAGCGAGACGGGGGAGGATCACCAATAGAGACTGGAGAATTATGAAAAAGTATTGCAAACAGCTCGGCAATATTTCCTTTTTGGATTGGCGTACGGACTTAGCTCGTATCGTAGCAGAATGCGTAGCGCTACAAATTACTTTTGCCTTCGGTGTAACACCACCTGACAAGGTGGCAGGGCCCTCAACTACTTCGGTAGAAGAGGATATACTCGCGATTGTATAGTAGAAATACTATCATCTTTTAACTCTGAAATAGAGTGCGAGTGTGATCTATAACGAAAGTTGCAGCTTTCAAACCAATCCCTTCTTAAGAATCTAAGACAATGAGTAACCGGAAACTAACATTCGTCACAAACAGATTCACAAATGTCTTCCACCTCCTCCGTTAGCACCCCCCTCGCTCCCCGCAAGATGCGCCTCCGCTCAGAAGGTCCGGTGACCCCGGTAGCTGGTCCCTCGGGAACTCAGCAACTGGTGACGCTGGAGCACCTAAGCGAGGAAGAAGGAGAAGAAGAGGAAGGAGAAGAGGAATGTACTGGAGTTCGCTCCCCCGCAAAGGGACTCTCCGACCAACCCCATGGGCACACGCCCAGGAACCCCCATCGCCGGGTACCCCCCGGCTCGACACACGCGTCCAATCGGACCCGTAACTACTCTGGAAAGAGAGTTTTCGGGGCCAATGCGGATGACCAACGTGGCGGTCGAAAATAACCTAAAGTCGTACCTCCCGGATGAGGAACAACACAAGGTGGATGGGTCCCTACATGGGGCAATTCTCGATGCTGCCGTCCAATGAGGAGCGGCAATAAGCCATGACACCACCGACGTCCTCGGTCGAATGGTGCACGCCCGCCTAGAGCGCATCCATGGCAGAATCGACTCCCTGGCTGGGCAATCCAGGGCAATTGAACAGAAGGCCCAAGACGAGCTACACGAAGCGGTCAATTCGGTCCGGAACGAGGTGTTGTCCACTCTGGTGGACCTCGGCAAGGAACTCCGACAGGAGTACACCGCCAAATTCACCACGCTGGAAAAGGAGCTCCAAAAGGACTACCGGTCCCGGCTCGACGACCTCGAGGATGCGTTCGCCGAGCGCATGGAGAAAGTTGAGGAAGAACTTCGGAGGATTCGCAAGAATCCCTCCGTTCCCAACCCTCCCGGCGTCCGCACGCCCCCGGAAGAACCCAGCACCGGCCCCCGGCAATGCTCAACCCGTGCAGCCGAGGCCGCTGCCGCCGCACAAGCTGCAGCCGCCGCTGCAGCAGCCGTCGCCCCGCAGATTCCAGGTCTGCCTCAACACCTGAAAATCCCCCCTCCCCCAGAATTCTCTGGATCATCTGGAAAGGTGACCGCACAGGAATGGGTGGAGAAGATGGGTCTGTACTTCGGTACGCTCAGGGTCTACGACGACCATGACCGTATCACCACGGCCCTCTTCCGCGTCACAGGGGACGCATACAAATTTTTCTCGCCTCTCATCAAGAAGGCAGGAAACGGTGAACCTCTCGGCACCTGGGAGGACTTCACCAAATCCGTAATGGTGCAATATGGGAAAATGACGGATAAGGAGATAGCCAAGAAGGAGATTCCGAGGCTACTACGGTACCGAAGGGCAAGGAACTCGCCGAATCGAACTATTTCAATTACTGCGAACGGTTCCGTACCCTCGGCCGCCTATCGGAAACCGCCAACGAGACTCTGGTGTGGGAGTTCACCGAAGACTCTCCCGAAAAGGTTAAGGACACCTTAAACGTCCTCGGCAAGACCCCGTTCTTCAAGGCCCCCACCGACATCGAGCCCCTTATCGACTTTGCTCTGGAGAATGTACCAAACATCCTATCCAGACAAGATCAAGGGTTCTATCTTCGAGAAGGCCGGCAAGAAGGACTCGGCACCTGCCGAAAAGAAGGAGACGTCCTCCAGCTTCTGCAAAGAAGTCGGAGAAAAAGAAGGACAAGGGAAAGGCGCCCTGCCAAGAAGCCCGCTGCCGAACCAACCCTGCAACGCCCGTCTGCACTTACTGCAAGCAGATGGGACACTACTTCAACAAGTGTCCTAAGCTTGCGGCAGACAAGGCCGCGGGAACGTTCGTGCCTGCCGCTCAGCGGGCCGAACAACAAAGGGCGAAGGATGCAGCTGCCGCGTCTGGGAAGACCACGGCTGCTCCTTCGGGTAGTGGAAAGGGACAGGCTTCTGGCAAGAAGCCGTACTCGGCGCCCCCCGCGGATGGCAAGACATATCGTGCCCGATACATCTGGGAAGAAGTAACGGCTGACTCAAGCTCAGCAGGACCCTCGGCCCCCGCCACCAATGTCGCCACAGTCGGGACCCTCTCGGTTCCCCTCGCCCCCACCACACGTCTCGAAGACGTTCTGTGAAGAACGCACCAGCCCCGCAGCGGCTGGGAGTGTACAGCGCCCTGAAGAAGCGCACCTCTACGAAGAGGCTTCACAGAGACCCCTTATCTTGTGGGAAGATAAGGCGGTCGTACGTCACTCGGTATCCCATCTCGGAATATTCGGTAACTCGGCAACGGACTTTGCCCGGAGGACAAGGACACTAGCTACACGTGCCCCTCCTGTACAATACTTTCATCCTGACCCCACCGCGCTGAAGTTTTTACTTTGTATAAGTGTACATGGAAACGATTCTCGAGACGACAATAAATCGTTCTCTATCGAAGTGGAACTGTGGGTATATGGAAAGAAGGTTAACGCCATGGCATTAATCGACACCGATGCATCAATAAGCGTCATCGATAAGAAACTCGTCCATGAGGAGAAGTTAGTTACTCAGAAACTACCTTCACCTCTTGAGATTTGTAACGCCGACGGTACCTCTAATACCGCCGGTAATATCAATATGGCAGTAAAAGCTTATATGGTGCACGAGGAACACAAGTCCACCGAATTCTTGTACGTAATGGACGTACAGAATGCGGATGTGATCCTCGGATATGACTGGTTCCTGAAACACAACCCGGACTTCAACTGGCCGGAAGGAACCTTCACATATCGGTGTACGGAAAAATGCAAACATGGCAAACGGGTTTCGATTTCTGAGGAAGAAGATGAAATCGAACCCCGCAACATCTATCAGATCATCAACGACTTTCCAATAGATTTTCTCGGCTTAGAGGAGCCTGAGAATCCCTTTGTCGCTTGGGTGAACACCCTTGACGAAGGAACGGAACTCCTTATCGACGCCATTCAGTCGATAACGGAGAAGTCAGATGATGAATTCCTGACAGATGCGAATCTCCAGAAATGGAAATCCTTGGTTCCGGAGGAATACCAGGAGTTTGGTCCCACGGTATTTTCTCAGCGCGCATCCGAAAGGATGCCCGAGCGGAAACCATACGACCACGCCATCGACTTCCCCGATGACGCGGTACTACCGCCCCCGAGTAAGGCATACAAGATGTCTCCTCAGGAAGCGAACTCGCTAGATCAGTGGATTCAGGAAGAGTTACGAAAGGGCTACATCCGACACTCGAAATCTCCGATCGCGAGCCCGGTCTTCTTCGTCCCTAAAAAAGACAGCGGAGCCCGAATGGTAGTCGATTACCGAAAGTAAACGACTTGACCATTAAAAACAGGTACCCTCTCCCACGCATAGACGAGCTTATCGATAAGCTTAGCCAGGCTTCGATATTCACGAAGCTCGACTTGCGTTGGGGTTACAACAACGTAAGAATCAAGGAGGGAGATGAATGGAAGACCGCATTCATTACGCCTAACGGCCTTTACGAAGCTGTAGTCATGTACTTCGGTTTTTGTAATGCACCCAGCACGTTCCAACACATGATGAACGATATTCTAGGTGACCTTATCAGAGAAGGAAAGGTCATTGTCTACCTAGACGACATCCTTGTGTTCGGAAACGACCTGTTGGAACACCGTCGTATTGTCAAGCAAGTATTACAAATCTTGCAAGACAACGACTTGTTCGCGAAGCCTGAAAAGTGCTTCTTCGAACAAAGCAGTATTGAATACCTGGGAATGATCATTTCCAAAGGAAAAGTCGAAATGGACCCTAAGAAGGTAGCCGGCGTAATGGACTGGCCTACACCTGCCAAGGTGAAGGACGTCCAGGCCTTTGTTGGCTTCGCCAACTACTACCGTCGGTTCATTAAAGACTTCTCCAAAGTGGTTAAGCCGTTAACCGAACTGTCCAAGAAAAACACGCAGTGGAATTGGGGACCCGAACAAGCGGAAGCCTTCCAAACTCTCAAGGAAGCTTTCACATCGGCTCCAATACTCCGGATCCCAGATCAGGAGTCCCCGTTCCGCGTGGAAGCGGATTCTTCCGATTACGCAACTGGTGCAGTGCTATCGCAATACTCTTCGGAGGATAAGCTCTGGCACCCGGTAGCCTTTTACTCGAAATCTCTATCAGCACCCGAAAGGAACTATGAGATTTACGATAAGGAGTTGCTCGCAATCATCCGCGCTCTAGAGGAATGGAGACATTACCTCGAAGGACACCCACACAAATTTGAAGTATGGTCGGATCATCTCAATCTGACATATTTCAAATCGGCACAACGGCTAACCCGGAGACAGGCACGTTGGAGTCTTTACCTGACAAGGTTCAACTTCACCATGTGTCACAAACCCGGTAAAACAATGCTCACGGCTGACCCTCTGTCACGGAGGCCAGACCATGAAGAGGGGGTGGAACTCGACAATCGCGATCAAATTTTGCTGAAACCGGAATACTTTACGGTTAGGGCGCTAGAAGCGTCACAGCAAGAGATACAATCAGGCGACGAGGACCTTCTCAGACAAATCCGACAAGCCCTCATGGACGATCAGATTACCAAGGATTACCAGGAACTACTGAAAAGTGGTCCCAAGGAATTCGGTAAAGATCTCCAGGAATGGAACATGGAGGCCGGATTACTCCTCAGACGAGGAAAAGTGTACGTTCCAAAAGAGCCTAAGGAATTGCGCACGAAGATTCTGGAGTTACATCATGACCATGTGACGGCCGGACACTTCGGACGATGGAAGACCTATGAACTTCTATCACGTAATTACTGGTGGCCTGGAATGACCACGATGGTAAAGCAATACGTGGAAGGTTGTGACACATGTCAACGCATGAAGAACCACAACCAGACCCCGTACGGACCCCTGCAACCGCTCCCAGTTCCGGAAGCACCTTGGGACACCGTCACAATTGACCTTATCGTCCACCTACCACCCAGCGGCGAATTGAAACAATTCAATGCTATTATGGTAATAGTGGACCGGCTTACCAAACGAGCACACTTCATTCCCACGTCAGACAAGATAACGGCAAAAGAATTAGCGAACCTCCTGTACCTTCGGATTTATCCGAACCACGGACTTCCGAAACAAATCATTTCGGATAGAGGCCCGCAATTCGCAGCCGCCTTATTCAAGGGATGGTGTGAGCAATTGGGAATCCAACGGTCAATGACAACCGCCTATCACCCGCAAGCGGATGGCCAGACGGAGAGAGTTAACCAGATCCTGGAACAATATCTTAGATGTTACATCGATGTTATTCAAAAGGATAACTGGTCATGGTTTCTCCCAACGGCTGAATTCGCGTACAACAATGCGGCTAGTGAGACAACAAAGAATAGCCCATTCTTTGTCGAACTAGGAAGGCACCCTAATGCAGGACCTACGAATTTACGTCCAACACCATACACGGACCTAAATGTCATTGCTTACGAAAGATGGTCAGCACAAGAACAAGCTAAGGCAGCAATGAAATTGGCTGCTGAACGCTGGTCTTGGTACTACGATCAACACAAGCGCTCGGTACCGTTTAAAGTCGGCGACAAAGTTCTCGTTGACGCCCGTAGCTGGCAAGACTCCGAAAGAAGTCTTAGCCCACGCTATCTGGGACCATTTAAGATAATTGAACAATTATCTCCGGTCACCTTTAGGGTACACATGGACGAGCAATACAGGGCTTACCACCCAGTATTCCACGCTTCCAAGTTGGTCATGTACAAGGACCCGGTGCATCAGAAAAAACCAGAGCCTCAACCAGAAATGGTCGACGGCGAGGAGTTATGGGAAGTCGAGAAGATCTTAGATCATCGTCTCTGTGCAGGAAGAGTTGAATACAGAATCCGATGGAAAGGGTTCGGTATCAATGACGACTCCTGGGTACGCGAAGCCGATCTCGACACGGCATACGACATTCTGCAGGAATACAAGGCCTCACATGCCATTCCAATGCAGGATGTCCCCCTCAGGCGATCAGCTAGAAGGAAAGAAGCAGTTCATGTCTTCGACCCTGACAGCGACGACTGGGAAGCCGACGAATGCACGTGGCCAGATGACTGGCCGCAGTATCGCGAAAAATTTGCGAAGGATCCTAAGCAGCGCATGGTTAGACACCCCGACGGGGGATGGATGTCAGCGGACACTAACCAAAATGCGGATTTGAAAATCGTAGTCGGTGAAGGCGGCCGAATGCCGGAAAAGGGAACCAAGGACTCGGTTGGGTTTGACCTGTACACTGCAACAGGCGACGTTCTGCCAGCTCACGGGCAGACAGAATACAATACCAAACTGAAAATCCAGGTACCTTTCGGCACTTACGGACGTATCGCCCCCCGCTCTAGTCTTGCCCGCAAAGGCATAGACGTAATGGGTGGCGTTATCGACCACGATTACCAAGGCGAAGTAATCATTATTCTCCGGAACCACTCCGATATATCTATTGATATTCGGGCCGGTGATAAGATTGCTCAGCTCATCTGCGAAGTTGCTAAGGACCCGCACATTACTCTACACGGAAAATCTTACTTTGAAAAGATTAAATCCGAGCGCGGTACTGGTGGATTCGGCTCCACAGGAAAGTAATCGTCTCATTAGGGACAATGAAACCTGAAGAGGGGGTAATGTCACAGTTTTGGGACATGCCACTATTTTTCCCGTATTTTTACCTATTTATCTGGTATTTCTACGACCTTGTAGACGTTTACGCTGCTAAGCGCCCGTCTACACGTACACGCGACCAAACAACACGTACACAACGCGGTATACGTCCACTTGTCATAACAACACGTACATAACACGTTTGTACGCGTCAATGACTCAGCGGACTAACCTCCGGTGTCACGCGCCTTACTCATATCCCGAATACCGGGCTATGTCAGTACAATTGGATAAGCGGCCCGCTCGTTATCACATGCCAATGCCTCTACGATTACTCATATCCCGATACCGGTATATAAGAATCACATGCATGGCTTACTAACGTAGCTACAGCCACTTCCACAACATGGACCTACGGTCCAAACAAACGATCTTACTGGTGCGGCCATTACCGGCACGCATGGTCTATTGTAGTTTACGACTTAGCTGTATTAGTTATGTCTGCGCACAGACCGTCTTCATGTTTGGCTCCCTTACTGGTAACCAAACAATGCATGTATATAAGTAGGGCTATCACTGCGGATAAGCCTTAGATTTGTTCTCTGCTATCGCATAGTCACATAACATCTCTACTGCGCCTACAAGCGTTTCCTCACCAGTTTCAACAACTCCTTCAAGTCGTTATCAAGCTATAGTGTGAGTCCCACAACCTTGTTTGTGTCATAAGAACAAATCTGCCCCTACCCCCGCCCTTGCGCTTGCGCTTGGGCCTGGGTTTCTATCCTACAGGGGTGTATTACTTGTTGCTGCGCACATCCCTTTCTGCCTGACAAGGCGATTGGGGTGATAGTTGAGATCTGGGGGATATGTCACGGATATCCCTGGGGGGGTACCTGACTCCACTCACGTTAGCTGTATGGGCGGCGCTAGGCGTACGCCGCTCCGCTACACTAACGCTTTGTCTCACGTTAGCTCTCGAGTATATAGATCACCTGACTGCATCGGTTAGCACTGTAGGGTAGCGCGCGCCTCCTCATACGGTCTCTCATGGTCACATTGTTACATGTAGCGTTACTTGTCATGTGCCCTGTAGATAATGCGAACGGACCATTACTTTAGGGCTGGGCTCGTAGGTACTACGCTCACACATGTATATATACGACAAGATGGTGGCCTTACAGCCCCATCTTTAGGATTCTCGTCAATGAGCGTAATGCTCCTCTCTTACCATCTGTCTGCGTTACTGCTGGCCCGGGGCCTCATCTTGTCTGCCTAGTCTGAAGGTCGGCGACTGCGACGGCTGCGGGGCCTTAGGTGGCTGAGCACCCTCGGGATGGACTTATGAGTTCACCTAGGGTTGGCCGTATGAGTTCGTCGTGGCCGCTGGCTCACGTCTATACAGGCTTGTGAGGGTTCCCCTGAGTCCAGGGTCGCACAGACAGGTAAGTCTGTGACAGGATACATCGCCATCCTCGGCAGAGGATTGGCAACCAGGGAAGCCACACCGCCTTTTTAGGCAGGAGGTCTACCTAACCCGGACTCCAGGGTCAAGGAGACATGGTCCTCGCTGACAAGCTTGGACTATGCGCGGTTAAGACCCGCCTGTGGAGAAAAGGGGACGGTCTGCCCGTGTGCGCCCAACCCCCTGTCATGGCAAGCGTTGTTCAGCGCCCCATCGCTATCCGCAGGGTCATCATTATGATGGCATGGGAATTTTCCAAAGCCGCCTCCCAGGCGTAAGGGACCTGCTTTGAACCCGTTATGGGAAAAGCAGTGAGGGGGGTGACGTAAAAAATCACCCTGCCATAGGTCACTCGCGGTAGCCAATAGCATAAGTCCTCCGGGCAGCTCGGCGTGCGAGCATGGGTCAAACGGATTTGGGGCCCCATTGGAAGAGAAGCGCGTGGCCCACTCCTTCGGGATGTGGAGCGCTGCTGTCTCGCGATCTTAGATCGACAATGGTTTTTTAGCCCTGATGTGACACCCATGTGGCTACAGACGGCAACCTCATTGTTGAAGCATGGACAGGCTAAGGGATGTAAAATCCCAGCCACTTTCCGGCATCGTCCCTCCGGGACGGTGTCGTGTATCCGATTCCCAATCATCTGACCCAGGAACCGGCCTGGCAGTCAGCAACTCTACCCCTGGAGTCGGCGCCTCTGACCGTTAGGGTCATGCGAATATCCGCACCGTCTCGGCACAGGGTTTGCGCGCAACATAAGAGTAATTATGCCCCGTAGTACACCTTCTTTGCTCCTGAAAAGGAGTCCACTACCCTACCTTACATAATCCCTTTCATTCCTGTTCTTGGACGTATCACTGGGAAACTTCGTTTCTCATGAAAGCTGCACTTTCTAGAATCATGCCCCGCGTTACCCGTCGCACCCGTGGCTCCTCTACTGCCCCCTACGTTAAGCCGGCGAAGCGATCCCTTCTCAGCCGCATCGACACCGCCGACATTCCTCGGGCAGAGGACGTCACGTACACTCTTCCTGTAAAGGAAGATTACACTGGGAAGCTCCATCTTTGGGAGATTCCCGTCCACATGCCAAAGCACATTGCTGAGGCTGGGAAACCCGCTCCTCGACCTCCCAAGCCAGTTCCGCTCGCTAAGCGTATCTGGACAGAGGAAGAGAAGCTAGCACAGTCCATTACTGCTATGGAAGGTCTCCTGGAACTCCGGGAGATTAACAAGCTCAAGTTCGCCCGCGATAAGCTGAATAAGCGAATCGCCGCCAAACAAGCCGCCAAGGAAGCCAAGCAAGCAGCCTCTTCACTGGCCCTCCGTCTCTCCAGTCCGGCGGCCGGACCATCCGTCCCGGCCAACCATCAAATTCTCGACCCTTCCCTCGTTTTCGGGAAGAAGAAGCCTCTCCAAGCATGCGCGCAAGTTATTCCCATGCTAGAAGGCACTCTTACTCGTCTCACTCCTCTCGCCAACCACCCCCCTAATTACCCAGGCTTCCATATGGAAAACGACATGCGTTTCCATACTATGGTAGTAGAATTAGAGGACTTGGTGGATAACGTAAAGGATAGAGCAAGACGAGGGAGGATCACAAATAGAGATTGGAGAATTATGAAAAAGTACTGTAAACAGCTCGGCAGTATTTCCTTTTTGGATTGGCGTACGGACTTAGCTCGTATAGTAGCAGAATGCGTAGCGCTACAAATTTCTTTTGCCTTCGGTGTAACACCACCTGACAAGGTGGCAGGGCCCTCAACTACTTCGGTAGAAGAGGATATACTCGCGATTGTATAGTAGAAATACTATCATCTTTTAACTCTGAAATAGAGTGCGAGTGTGATCTATAACGAAAGTCGCAGCTTTCAAAACCAATCCCTTCTTAAGAATCTAAGACAATGAGTAACCGGAAACTAACATTCGTCACAAACAGATTCACAAAAATGTCTTCCACCTCCTCCGTTAGCACCCCCCTCGCTCCCCGCAAGATGCGCCTCCGTTCAGAAGGCCCGGTGACCCCGGTAGCTGGTCCCTCGGGAACTCAGCAACTGGTGACGCTGGAACACCTCAGCGAGGAAGAGGAAGAAGGTGAGGAAGAAGAAGTACTGGAGTTCGCCCCCCCGCAAAGGGACTCTCCGACTAACCCCATGGGCACACGCCCAGGAACCCCCATCGCCGGGTACCCCCCGGCTCGACACACGCGTCCAATCGGACCCGTAACTACTCTGGAAAGAGAGTTTTCGGGGCCAATGCGGATGACCAACGTGGCGGTCGAAAATAACCTAAAGTCGTACCTCCCGGATGAGGAACAACACAAGGTGGATGGGTCCCTACATGGGGCAATTCTCGATGCTGCCGTCCAATGAGGAGCGGCAATAAGCCATGACACCACCGACGTCCTCGGTCGAATGGTGCACGCCCGCCTAGAGCGCATCCATGGCAGAATCGACTCCCTGGCTGGGCAATCCAGGGCAATTGAACAGAAGGCCCAAGACGAGCTACACGAAGCGGTCAATTCGGTCCGGAACGAGGTGTTGTCCACTCTGGTGGACCTCGGCAAGGAACTCCGACAGGAGTACACCGCCAAATTCACCACGCTGGAAAAGGAGCTCCAAAAGGACTACCGGTCCCGGCTCGACGACCTCGAGGATGCGTTTGCCGAGCGCATGGAGAAGGTTGACGAGGAACTTCGGAGGATTCGCAAGAATCCCTCCGTTCCCAACCCTCCCGGCGTCCGCACGCCCCCGGAAGAACCCACACCGGCCCCCGGTAATGCTCAAACCAGAGCAGCCGAGGCCGCCACTACCGCCCAAGCTGCAGCCGCCGCTGCAGCAGCCGTCGCCCCGCAGATTCCAGGTCTGCCTCAAAACCTGAAAATCCCCCCTCCCCCAGAATTCTCTGGGTCATCTGGAAAGGTGACCGCACAGGAATGGGTGGAGAAGATGGGTCTCTACTTCGGCACCCTCCGAGTTTACGACGACCACGACCGCATTACCACCGCCCTGTTCCGAGTAACGGGGGACGCCTACAAATTTTTCTCGCCTCTTATCAAAAAGGCAGGAAACGGCGAGCCCCTCGGCACATGGGAGGACTTCACCAAGTCGGTGATGGTCCAATACGGTAAAATGACGGACAAGGAAATCGCGAAAAAGGAGATCCGAGGCTACTACGGTACCAAGGGCAAGGAACTCGCCGAATCGAACTATTTCAATTACTGCGAGCGTTTCCGTACCCTCGGCCGCCTATCGGAAACCGCCAACGAGACCCTGGTGTGGGAGTTTACCGAAACACTCCCCGAAAAGGTTAAGGACACCTTAAACGTCCTCGGCAAGACCCCGTTCTTCAAGGCCCCCACCGACATCGAGCCCCTTATCGACTTTGCCCTGGAGATGTACCAAACATCCTATCCAGACAAAATCAAGGGTTCTATCTTCGAGAAGGCCGGCAAGAAGGACTCGGCACCTGCCGAAAAGAAGGAGACGTCCTCCACTTCTGCAAAGAAGTCGGAGAAAAAGAACAAGGGAAAGGCGCCTGCCAAGAAGCCCGCTGCCGAACCAAACCCTGACGCCCTCTGCACATACTGCAAGCAGAAGGGTCACTGGTTCAACCACTGCCCAAAACTACGGCAGGATAAGGCAAACGGCACGTTCGTACCCGCCGCTCAGCGGATCGAACAGCAACAGGCGAAGGATGCGGCGGCTTCTGACAAGAAGTCCGCTGCTCCTACGGGTAGTGGAAAGGGACAGGCTTCTGGCAAGAAGCCGTACTCGGCGCCCCCCGCGGATGGCAAGACGTATCGTGCCCGATACATCTGGGAAGAAGTCACGGCTGACTCAAGCTCAGCAGGACCTTCGGCCCCCGCCACCAACGTCGCCACAGTCGGGACCCTTTCGGTTCCCCTCGCCCCTACTACACGTCTCGAAGATGTCTTGTGAAGAACACACCAGCCCCGCAGCGGCTGGGAGTGTACAGCTCCCTGAAGAAGAGCACCCCTACGACGGGGCTTCACAAGGACCCCTTATCTTGTGGGAAGATAAGGCGGTCGTACGTCACCCGGTATCCCACCTCGGTATATTCGGAAATTCGGCAATGGACTTTGCCCGGAGGACAAGGACACTAGCTACACGTGCCCCTCCTGTAAAATACTTTTATCCCGACCCCACCGCATTGAAGTTCTTTACTTTGTATAACGTTGTACATGGAAATGATGCTAGAGACGATAATAAATCATTCTCCATCGAAGTAGAACTGTGGGTGTACGGAAAGAAAGTAAACGCCATGGCATTAATCGACACCGGTGCATCAATAAGCGTCATCGATAAGAAACTCGTCCATGAGGAGAAATTAGTCACTCAGAAACTACCTTCACCTCTCGAGATTCGTAATGCCGACGGTACCTCTAATACCGCCGGTAATATCAATATGGCAGTAAAAGCTTATATGGTGCACGAGGAACACAAGTCCACCGAATTCTTGTACGTAATGGACGTACAGAATGCGGATGTGATCCTCGGATATGATTGGTTCCTGAAACATAACCCGGACTTCAACTGGCCGGAAGGAACCTTCACATATCGGTGTACAGAAAAATGCAAACATGGCAAACGGGTTTCGATTTCTGAGGAAGAAGATGAAATCGAACCCCGCAACATCTATCAAATCATCAACGACTTTCCAATAGATTTTCTCGGCTTAGAGGAACCTGAGAATCCCTTTGTCGCTTGGGTGAACACCCTTGACGAAGGAACGGAACTCCTTATCGATGCCATTCAGTCGATAACGGAGAAGTCGGATGATGAATTCCTGACAGATGCGGATCTCCAGAAATGGAAATCTTTGGTTCCGGAGGAATACCAGGAGTTTGGTCCCACGGTATTTTCTCAACGCGCATCCGAAAGAATGCCCGAACGGAAACCATACGACCACGCCATCGACTTCCCCGATGACGCGGTACTACCGCCCCCGAGTAAGGCATACAAGATGTCTCCTCAGGAAGCGAACTCGCTAGATCAGTGGATTCAGGAAGAGTTACGAAAGGGCTACATCCGACACTCGAAATCTCCGATCGCGAGCCCGGTCTTCTTCGTCCCTAAAAAAGACAGCGGAGCCCGAATGGTAGTCGATTACCGGAAAGTAAACGACTTGACCATTAAAAACAGGTACCCTCTCCCACGCATAGACGAGCTTATCGATAAGCTTAGCCAGGCTTCGATATTCACGAAGCTCGACTTGCGTTGGGGTTACAACAACGTAAGAATCAAGGAGGGAGATGAATGGAAGACCGCATTCATTACGCCTAACGGCCTTTACGAAGCTGTAGTCATGTACTTCGGTTTTTGTAATGCACCCAGCACGTTCCAACACATGATGAACGATATTCTAGGTGACCTTATCAGAGAAGGAAAGGTCATTGTCTACCTAGACGACATCCTTGTGTCCGGAAACGACCTGTTGGAACACCGTCGTATTGTCAAGCAAGTATTACAAATCTTGCAAGACAACAACTTGTTCGCGAAGCCTGAAAAGTGCTTTTTCGAACAAAGCAGTATTGAATACCTGGGAATGATCATTTCCAAAGGAAAAGTCGAAATGGACCCTAAGAAGGTAGCCGGCGTAATGGACTGGCCTACACCTGCCAAGGTGAAGGACGTCCAGGCCTTTGTTGGCTTCGCCAACTACTACCGTCGGTTCATTAAAGACTTCTCCAAAGTGGTTAAGCCGTTAACCGAACTGTCCAAGAAAAACACGCAGTGGAATTGGGGACCCGAACAAGCGGAAGCCTTCCAAACTCTCAAGGAAGCTTTCACATCGGCTCCAATACTCCGGATCCCAGATCAGGAGTCCCCGTTCCGCGTGGAAGCGGATTCTTCCGATTACGCAACTGGTGCAGTGCTATCGCAATACTCTTCGGAGGATAAGCTCTGGCACCCGGTAGCCTTTTACTCGAAATCTCTATCAGCACCCGAAAGGAACTATGAGATTTACGATAAGGAGTTGCTCGCAATCATCCGCGCTCTAGAGGAATGGAGACATTACCTCGAAGGACACCCACACAAATTTGAAGTATGGTCGGATCATCTCAATCTGACATATTTCAAATCGGCACAACGGCTAACCCGGAGACAGGCACGTTGGAGTCTTTACCTGACAAGGTTCAACTTCACCATGTGTCACAAACCCGGTAAAACAATGCTCACGGCTGACCCTCTGTCACGGAGGCCAGACCATGAAGAGGGGGTGGAACTCGACAATCGCGATCAAATTTTGCTGAAACCGGAATACTTTACGGTTAGGGCGCTAGAAGCGTCACAGCAAGAGATACAATCAGGCGACGAGGACCTTCTCAGACAAATCCGACAAGCCCTCATGGACGATCAGATTACCAAGGATTACCAGGAACTACTGAAAAGTGGTCCCAAGGAATTCGGTAAAGATCTCCAGGAATGGAACATGGAGGCCGGATTACTCCTCAGACGAGGAAAAGTGTACGTTCCAAAAGAGCCTAAGGAATTGCGCACGAAGATTCTGGAGTTACATCATGACCATGTGACGGCCGGACACTTCGGACGATGGAAGACCTATGAACTTCTATCACGTAATTACTGGTGGCCTGGAATGACCACGATGGTAAAGCAATACGTGGAAGGTTGTGACACATGTCAACGCATGAAGAACCACAACCAGACCCCGTACGGACCCCTGCAACCGCTCCCAGTTCCGGAAGCACCTTGGGACACCGTCACAATTGACCTTATCGTCCACCTACCACCCAGCGGCGAATTGAAACAATTCAATGCTATTATGGTAATAGTGGACCGGCTTACCAAACGAGCACACTTCATTCCCACGTCAGACAAGATAACGGCAAAAGAATTAGCGAACCTCCTGTACCTTCGGATTTATCCGAACCACGGACTTCCGAAACAAATCATTTCGGATAGAGGCCCGCAATTCGCAGCCGCCTTATTCAAGGGATGGTGTGAGCAATTGGGAATCCAACGGTCAATGACAACCGCCTATCACCCGCAAGCGGATGGCCAGACGGAGAGAGTTAACCAGATCCTGGAACAATATCTTAGATGTTACATCGATGTTATTCAAAAGGATAACTGGTCATGGTTTCTCCCAACGGCTGAATTCGCGTACAACAATGCGGCTAGTGAGACAACAAAGAATAGCCCATTCTTTGTCGAACTAGGAAGGCACCCTAATGCAGGACCTACGAATTTACGTCCAACACCATACACGGACCTAAATGTCATTGCTTACGAAAGATGGTCAGCACAAGAACAAGCTAAGGCAGCAATGAAATTGGCTGCTGAACGCTGGTCTTGGTACTACGATCAACACAAGCGCTCGGTACCGTTTAAAGTCGGCGACAAAGTTCTCGTTGACGCCCGTAGCTGGCAAGACTCCGAAAGAAGTCTTAGCCCACGCTATCTGGGACCATTTAAGATAATTGAACAATTATCTCCGGTCACCTTTAGGGTACACATGGACGAGCAATACAGGGCTTACCACCCAGTATTCCACGCTTCCAAGTTGGTCATGTACAAGGACCCGGTGCATCAGAAAAAACCAGAGCCTCAACCAGAAATGGTCGACGGCGAGGAGTTATGGGAAGTCGAGAAGATCTTAGATCATCGTCTCTGTGCAGGAAGAGTTGAATACAGAATCCGATGGAAAGGGTTCGGTATCAATGACGACTCCTGGGTACGCGAAGCCGATCTCGACACGGCATACGACATTCTGCAGGAATACAAGGCCTCACATGCCATTCCAATGCAGGATGTCCCCCTCAGGCGATCAGCTAGAAGGAAAGAAGCAGTTCATGTCTTCGACCCTGACAGCGACGACTGGGAAGCCGACGAATGCACGTGGCCAGATGACTGGCCGCAGTATCGCGAAAAATTTGCGAAGGATCCTAAGCAGCGCATGGTTAGACACCCCGACGGGGGATGGATGTCAGCGGACACTAACCAAAATGCGGATTTGAAAATCGTAGTCGGTGAAGGCGGCCGAATGCCGGAAAAGGGAACCAAGGACTCGGTTGGGTTTGACCTGTACACTGCAACAGGCGACGTTCTGCCAGCTCACGGGCAGACAGAATACAATACCAAACTGAAAATCCAGGTACCTTTCGGCACTTACGGACGTATCGCCCCCCGCTCTAGTCTTGCCCGCAAAGGCATAGACGTAATGGGTGGCGTTATCGACCACGATTACCAAGGCGAAGTAATCATTATTCTCCGGAACCACTCCGATATATCTATTGATATTCGGGCCGGTGATAAGATTGCTCAGCTCATCTGCGAAGTTGCTAAGGACCCGCACATTACTCTACACGGAAAATCTTACTTTGAAAAGATTAAATCCGAGCGCGGTACTGGTGGATTCGGCTCCACAGGAAAGTAATCGTCTCATTAGGGACAATGAAACCTGAAGAGGGGGTAATGTCACAGTTTTGGGACATGCCACTATTTTTCCCGTATTTTTACCTATTTATCTGGTATTTCTACGACCTTGTAGACGTTTACGCTGCTAAGCGCCCGTCTACACGTACACGCGACCAAACAACACGTACACAACGCGGTATACGTCCACTTGTCATAACAACACGTACATAACACGTTTGTACGCGTCAATGACTCAGCGGACTAACCTCCGGTGTCACGCGCCTTACTCATATCCCGAATACCGGGCTATGTCAGTACAATTGGATAAGCGGCCCGCTCGTTATCACATGCCAATGCCTCTACGATTACTCATATCCCGATACCGGTATATAAGAATCACATGCATGGCTTACTAACGTAGCTACAGCCACTTCCACAACATGGACCTACGGTCCAAACAAACGATCTTACTGGTGCGGCCATTACCGGCGCGCATGGTCTATTGTAGTTTACGACTTAGCTGTATTAGTTATGTCTGCGCACAGACCGTCTTCATGTTTGGCTCCCTTACTGGTAACCAAACAATGCATGTATATAAGTAGGGCTATCACTGCGGATAAGCCTTAGATTTGTTCTCTGCTATCGCATAGTCACATAACATCTCTACTGCGCCTACAAGCGTTTCCTCACCAGTTTCAACAACTCCTTCAAGTCGTTATCAAGCTATAGTGTGAGTCCCACAACCTTGTTTGTGTCACTGAGTAATACGCGATAAATACATATACCGATCAAAGCCGGGATATAGAAAGGCGGCGTAGGCCGCGCAAATGGCGTTTTGCGCTCTTGTCATTACAAAGACGGGGCGTGACCAAAGCCCGGTCCGCTGACGTTTATACGCTGACTGCTTCCGGACGGAATGTCCGATTGGCTAGAACTAGACATGCGACTGATGGTAACTACTGGTGATAAGATAAGACCGTCGTTACGGGAGATAACGCGGCCATCATTCGGCACGTATGTAACCATTAACGTATGAACCGGATAAGCTAGTTATTGGTCTAGAAAGTCGTAAATAATTCGTAGAATTGCCGGAAAAATAGTAAGAAATATAGGGAAACTAGGAGAATTCTTGTGACATTACCCCCCCTTAGATTTCAACGACCCCGTTGAGAGTAGAAGTTGTGCTAGAGCCCATTGAAGGGTTAGTCTTTACGATTTTTCCACTTTTATCGTCCTGTCGATCCGGAACCTTGTGTACCGCACGTGGTTGGCTTGTTGAACTGCTCGTTGTAGGGCCCACTTCCATGTAGGTGAGGTCGAATTTCTTTTTCGAACTTCTCCTTTGTCATGGATTCCTGTATTTCAGGCGTGATTGCTACTTCGCAGATTAGCTGCGCAATTCTGTCGCCTTTCTTTACTTGGTACGGGTCTCCAGTGAGGTTCATCAACATGACAAAGACTTCTCCGCGGTAGTCATGGTCTATTACACCTGCGAGGACGTCTATGCCCTTTTTCGCAAGTCCAGACCTTGGCGCTATCCGACCGTATGTTCCATATGGAACTTTGATGCGGATGTCTGTGGGGACCGAAGCGGATTTCCATGAATTAATCAGGATATCCTGCGCGGCATACAGGTCGTAGCCGATTGCATCTGTTGTTCCCCTGGTCGGTAGTTTGCCATTGACTCCTACTTCGATTTCTAAATCTTCGTTGAACTCAACATCGGAATGTACCCATTGCCCTGTAAAGGGGTCGCGCTTGTAGTATACTTTCGGTTGTGTGGGATCAACATCGTCTCGATATTGGGGCCAGTCGTCGGGCCAGACACATGTGTCCGAATCCCAATCTGGCAAGTCAAGGTCAAAGACGGCTATTGTCTGCCGTGTTCCGCCGAGTCTAGTTGATCGGCGAAGGGGTTGATTTGGGTCGGTACTAAGGGCTGAATATTTTGCCTTGTACTCGTCCAGTATCTCCTTAGCGTTAGCCAAATGTTCCTCGATTTCCCACGTATCTTCCACAGGTCCGGTGCCTTTCCAATGGATAAGGTATTCCCACCGGCCGCGTCGGTTATGTCACAAATTATTCCACTAATAGTTTGTACTCCCTCGCTATAGGACGCACGCGCGGCGCTAGGCGTACGCCGCGCCTCTGCGCTGTAGCCACCTCCGGCGTCTCCCAGATATTGCAGGTCACCTGGTCGTTAGGTTAGCGCTGTAGGGTAGCGCGCGCCTCCGGTACTCACACTATGGTCACAGTAGTTACATGTAGCGTCACTTAGCACATGACCCAGTAGATACGGCGCACAGGCCTCATCTTTAGGGCAGTACTAGTAGTCACATCGCTCATGTATATATTACGACGGAATGTGGGCTTACTCCCCATTCCTAAGATTCTCGACAATTGGGCATAGCCCCTCTCTTACTATTGCTGTGATGCCTGCTGGCCCGGGGCCCACATCTCTGCGTCCTTGTCTGTGAGTCGCCGTCGCTACCTCGACGCACGTCAGGGAATGTGCAGTCATCCCATGCGCCTCTACGTTCAGCGCTGGTGCGGTGTCTTGTAGGCTCGACTGACGTCGAGTATGGTTCCCCCTGAGCCCAGGGGTAGCACAGACGTAAGTCTGTGTCATAATCTTAGGAATGTCTTACCTCCCCTCCGGCGCCACCTGCGCTGGGGCCGAGGGTTCTCCACCTACAGGTCGCCAAGGCAGCATGGCGGGGCAGCCGACGGTAGAAGCGCCGTCGGTCCGTAGTTTTACGAGCCCCCACGAAATGCTACACCTGGCAAAGCGACCGTAGGGAGTGAGTAATCAAGTCCGCCCCCCGTGAACATTGGGTAGCGGGATCGACTTGCGTAAGCCGCGTTTGAGGACCCGCCATCCACCCCTGCAAAGGGAATGCGATGTGTGGAGGTCTAGTGCAGCGGAGCCATTATCCCTGGGCGGCAGGGGTTATCGTCAAGAACCTTTGATCAGTGGGTATGCGAAGGGTCCCGCAAGGGTACCCAACCCCACACCGACGATCACTAAGGTTAGAAAGCAATTCACTACGACAGACTTCCGAATACCAACGAGCGAACCACATACCCCGAGGTCGGTAGGCCATGCGTAGTCATGTCGGCGCAAGTCATGAACATTGACATGTACCAATACGCTCACCGCTGGCACGCCTCGTCGGCTCACGTCGCGGGATGTAAGGAAACAGGGATGCGTCGGTTTGGCTCCCAATGTCTCCTGAAGGCTAGCTCACTTCGCTCCACCACCGGCGGACGGACCGTGCTCCTGGATGCTCCCCATCCTCCGCGAAGAAGGAATGGGCCTCGAGTCAAACAAGCAACCAAGGTAGCGAGCGTCGTAGGATTCAAGGTAGAACGTCAGGGACGACGTTTTTCGAGAGGGGGGGTAATGTCACAAATTATTTCACTAATAGTTTGTACTCCCTCGCTATAGGACGCACGCGCGGCGCTAGGCGTACGCCGCGCCTCTGCGCTGTAGCCACCTCCGGCGTCTCCCAGATATTGCAGGTCACCTGGTCGTTAGGTTAGCGCTGTAGGGTAGCGCGCGCCTCCGGTACTCACACTATGGTCACAGTAGTTACATGTAGCGTCACTTAGCACATGACCCAGTAGATACGGCGCACAGGCCTCATCTTTAGGGCAGTACTAGTAGTCACATCGCTCATGTATATATTACGACGGAATGTGGGCTTACTCCCCATTCCTAAGATTCTCGACAATTGGGCATAGCCCCTCTCTTACTATTGCTGTGATGCCTGCTGGCCCGGGGCCCACATCTCTGCGTCCTTGTCTGTGAGTCGCCGTCGCTACCTCGACGCACGTCAGGGAATGTGCAGTCATCCCATGCGCCTCTACGTTCAGCGCTGGTGCGGTGTCTTGTAGGCTCGACTGACGTCGAGTATGGTTCCCCCTGAGCCCAGGGGTAGCACAGACGTAAGTCTGTGTCAGGTTACGATGGTCGAGAATGGCTTCCACTTCCCATTCTTCCGGGTCTTCCATTTCCGTTGGCTTGTCAGCCGCAGGGGGATGACTCTTTTGACCTTCGATGGTTGATTCCTTGTACATGACCAGTTTTGAAGCATGGAACACAGGGTGGTAAGCCCTATATTGCGCGTCCATGTACACCTTGAACGTTACCGGTCCCAATTTCTCCGTGATTCGGAATGGGCCGATGTAGCGAGGGGCTAGACTTCTTTCGGTGTCTTGCCAACTTCGCACGTCCACGAGTACTTTGTCACCCACTTTGAAGGGGACAACTTGCTTCTTTTGGTCATAGTACCAGGATCATCTTTCGGCTGCAATTTTCATTGCCGCCTTAGCTTTTTCCTGTGCAGAGAACCGTGTGTTCGCAATTTCTACTAAGTCTTTGTTTCGACTTGGTTTGGAACTGCTTGGTCCTGCAATAGGGTGACGACCTAATTCCACCAGGAATGGAGATTCCTTGGTAGTTTCGCTGGCTGCATTATTGTACGCAAATTCCGCTGTTGGCAGGAACTCCGACCAGTTATCTTTTTGGTACGTATTGATGTAGCACCGTAGATACTGTTCGAGTATTTGATTTACTCGTTCGGTTTGTCCGTCTGCCTGCGGATGGTACGCAGTAGTCATCGACCTTTGAATTCCCAGCAGGGTGCACCATTCACCAAATAGTTTTGAGGCGAATTGTGTCCCTCTGTCCGATACTATCTGTTTCGGCAACCCATGTAAGGGATATACCTTTTGATAAAGTATCGTAGCTAGGTCTTTCGTTGAGAAGGTATTTTCTATTGGGAAGAACCTTGCTCTTTTGGTCAACCGATCTACTACGACCATGATCGCGTCATGCATTCCTGATGGGGGTAGCTGAGTAATCAGGTCTATTGTCACCACTTCCCACGGGCCTGACGGCACCGGTAAGGGTTGCAGGGGGCCATACGGCTTCTGCGGGTGGTTCTTCATACGTTGGCATGTGTCGCATCCGTCTACGTATTTTTTGACGTAAACGAACATTCCGGGCCACCAATAGTTGCGGCTTAGCAATTCGTATGTTTTGTAACGTCCGAAATGCCCAGCTGACTTGTGATCGTGATGATACTTGACCACTTGCCATCTGATATCCGCTGGTGTAGCTGGAACGTAGACTTTGCCTCTTCGGAGGAGTAACCCTTCTTCGTAGTTCCATTCTGATAGGTCTTTTTTGAATTCACGAGGGCCGGATGAGAGCAGCTCCTTGTAGTCTTTTGTGACCTTGTCGTCTAGCAACGCTTTGCGAATTTCTTGGAGTATCGATTCGTCTTCCGATTGTGGGGCAGCATGGGAGGTATCAAGAGCCATTGCCATGTACTCTTGCTCGAACCACTCAGGTTTCAGAAGAACCTGGTCGCGATTATCGAGATCCACCCCCTCCTCATGGTCTGGCCACCTGGACAGAGGATCCGCGGTTAGCATTGTTTTGCCAGGTTTGTGCTTCATTTGGAAGTTGAAGCGTGAGAGGTACAGTGCCCAGCGGGCTTGTCGTCTCGTCAGTTTTTGCGCCGTTTTGAAATAGGTCAGATTTAGGTGATCCGACCATATCTCGAATTTTTCAGGATGTCCCTCTAGGTAGTGTCGCCACTCCTCTAGGGCCCTGATGACAGCCAACATTTCCTTGTGGTAAATCTCGTAGTTCCTTTCCGGGGCACTTAGCGATTTGCTATAGTACGCCACGGGGTGGAATTTTTTATCCGTAGGATCTAACTGAGATAGTACTGCTCCGGTAGCGAAGTCTGATGCATCTGTTTCTACGCGGAAAGGCTGATCGTGCGACGGAATTCGAAGCACGGGCGCTTTGGTAAATGCTTCCTTTAGGGTTTGGAAGGCATTTTCCTGCTCGGCGTCCCAATGCCAAGCTTCTGACTTTTTGGTCAGCATGGTGAGTGGTTTGGCTATTTTTGAGAAACCTTCTATGAATCGCCTGTAGAAGTTGGCAAATCCAAGGAAAGCTTGAACCTCTTTGACCTTAGTAGGTCTAGGCCAGTCCTGAACTCCGGCGTACTTCTTTGGATCCATCATGATGTTTCCATCGGAAATGATCATTCCTAGGTATTCGATGGAAGATTGTTCGAAGAAGCACTTTTCGGGCTTCGCATACAAGTCCGAGTCCTTCAGGGTTCGGAGAACCCCTTTGGTAAGTTGCCGATGTTCCTCCATATCATTCCCGAAAATCAAGATGTCGTCTAGGTAGACAACCACCTTGCCGGTCCGAATGAACGGTGCGAGGATAGAGTTCATCATTGCTTGGAACGTTGCGGGGGCATTGCAGAAACCGAAATACATTACCGTTGCCTCGTATAGTCCACGGTGTGTAATAAACGCCGTCTTCCATTCATCACCTTCCTTGATGCGGACATTATTGTATCCCCATATAAGGTCTATTTTGGTGAAGATGGTCGCATGGGACAATTGATCGATTAGATCATCGATCCGAGGTATCGGATAACGATTTTTCACGGTTATTTCGTTTAGCCTCCTGTAATCGACAACCATCCGCAGTCCTCCATCCTTTTTGTGGACGAAGAAGACCGGGGATGCCATTGGACTTTCGGACGGTTGAATGTAACCCTTCCGTAGTTCGGTGTCTATCCACTCATCCAAGCTATTACGCTCTTGGGGAGACATTTTGTATGGTTTTACCGGGGGAGGAAGCTGCGCATCTGGTTCAAGCACTATTGCGTGATCCCAGGGCTTCCGTTCCGGCATCCTCTCTGACGCCTTTTGTGAGAACACCGTTGGCCCATACTCTTGGTATTGTTTGGGCACTAACGATCGCCATTTTTCAATGTCAATCGGTGGTGTGTTTTCCTCATGGTCGTCTGCTTCGTCGAGGTCTTTGTCAAGTACCTCGGCTACCAACTGTGTCAGCAGGTTCATTTCTTCGTCGTCAAGGGTTGCCACCCAAGCGATCAAAGGATTTTCGGGGTCCTCCTCTCCTAATATGTCCACGGGAGTGTCCCAAATCGAATTTACTTCGATGATTTCCTTTTCTGGGAGTTCCACTGCTTCCTCCTCAGAAGGGCGGTTGCCCTTTTTTCTGGCGTACGGTTGGTCGTGTGTACAGCGTGCATATTCCATTTCTCCTTTCCTCCAATCAAAGGTAGGGTTGTGGAGACGTAACCAGTCATAGCCAAGGATTAGGTCTGGTTCTAGGTGCATGACCGTCAGACCTATTTTTTCCTTGTGTGTGCCACGTTGCATAAATGGCTTTTACTGATTGCGTTAAGCGGCCAGCGACGTTTTCTGTTCCGTCTGCGTTTGTAACCGTAATAGGAAACGCTAATTTGTCGGTGACTAGCTTATGTTTATCGACCAATTGTTGTGATATGACCGATATGGTTGCACCGCTGTCGATTAAAGCCAGAGCCTGCACTTTTTGCCCATATACCCAGAGTGTTACTTCGACACGGAAAGATCGAGCAAAGTCGCGCGCATCGTTGCCAAAAATATGATACATTGACTTGAATACACTCTTTACAGCGGGTACGGGACTAAAATTACACGGGAGCACAAGTGGGCAGGTCATCACATGTGCTCGGTGGGAAAACCCGAGGCAGAGCTTCCGTAGATGCCCAGGGTGTTTGCGGAATCGGCTATCCGCTTGCGTGACACGGAAACCATCCGTGCCACCCGTCCTAACGGGGAACCCCCATATCCGCCCCATCCTATCTCCAATAGCCCCCCACCCTCCATAGGCGGAGAACAAGAAGGCACCTCTATTGAGAGGTCCTGCCGTATTGCCTGAGGTACCGGCCCATGAGTGTACCGGTACGCCCCCAGACTAGCAAGTAATAGAGAAAAGACAAGATGGATGCAATGAATAGGAGCCCCCACGCCCAAGTAGGACGCAGCAGGCTTTGTCGTCAAGGACCCTGCACGCGAAGACAAGCAGCAGAGGGATATAAAAGAGGTGACCAGGGGACACGCCCCCTAGGCCAAAATCTTAAGTCTGAGGAGTAGCCTCAGACGTCGCCAGTATATATACATGTAGGAGACCTCTAGCTAAAGACCTTTTGTCTACCCTAAAGTGACGGTCTGTGCGCATCAGGATCATGTGCCTACAGTAACAACTAAGTGACAGTCATATGACGAGGTAACTACCCGTGACTCTAGATATAACAACGTGACCTGTAGAGATAACGAGATAAGATGAAGACTTATCTACCTATGCACGTGATACCTCCAGCGTCGGTCTAACAAGCCTAGAAATCGGAATAAAAAGCGCAAAAATAAGGGAAAAATCACAAATTATTTCTTGTGACATTGCGAAGCCAGGGCAGATGTGTCCTGATGGAGTCGCCCGACGGTGTAGGCGCAGTCAAAGTCGAGCCAGTCGACTGGGTCTGGACGGGGCTGGTGCTTTCAGCCGTTCGCACCGAACTCCCGCTTTGCTCCTCATTGCTGATGCGCGTAGTGGGGGCCAGAGGAACCACCTCTGGTTGCTTCGGAATGTTGGTCTGGATGGTCCCTACGGTGGCTTGGGGGGACTCATCTTTGTCGTCAGTCACCAGTTCCTGGGTGCTGACGATTCGGACCTTGTACTTCTTTTTCGGGTCCAATTTTTTCTGGCCCGACTGTTGCGTTCCGCTCGACGAGCCTGCCGGTTTCGTCGTTCCGCTTCCACTACTGGCCGGCTTGGCTTCCTTCGGCTTGTTCTTAGGGTTTTCAGGACAGTTGCCCCATTTGTGATGTCCAGGGTGCTTGCGACAGTCCTTTCCGTAAGAGCCGGTTTCCTTTGCCTTGCCTTTGCCTTTGTCATCAGCCCTGGCAGGCTTCGACGTAGCTTTTTCGGCGGTCTTGCCAGACCCCAACGACTGCTTCTTCTTTTCCTCCTCAAAGATCTTGCCTTTGAGCTTATCCGGGTATTGCCTCTTGTAGAGGTCAATGGCCATGTCGAGGTAAATTTCCCAGTCGGTCGGCATTGTAAAGCCGGGTACCGATTCCAAGGTAGCGAGGGTTTCTCGCACCTTTTCCGGGAGTATCCTCTTGATTTGACTGAACAACGTCTTGTTGTCAGTCTCGGCCAGGCTAGCCAGGGTCCTGAGCTTCTGTGCCCAAGAGAAGAAGTCCGATTGGAGCTTCTTTTTCCCTTCGTCTCCGAAGTACCCTTCAATCTCCTTTTCGGCAATCTCCTTGTCCGTCTTCTTGCCGTACACCTTCTCAATCATTTCCGCAAACGTTTTCCAGGTGTGCCCCGAGGTTTGTCCGGCGGCGATTTTATCAACTACCGGCGACATGTATTGGTAAGCTTCGCCCGTAAGCCGTAGCAGGGCTTGGCGGACCTTGTTCTCCTCGGTGGTTACCTTGGCGTCTGCGAAATACATGCCCATTTTTTGGATCCATTCTTTTGACGAGATAGGAGCCTTAGGGCCCGAGAATGTGGGCGGCTGAGTCGGTTTGGTCTGTTGGAAGGTGACCGTTGTGGCTGCTGCTGCCGCGGCTGCCAGTGCGTTTTTTAGAGCGGTTAACTCCGCTTCGAGTTGGTCGATTCTATTAATTAGTGCCGTGACCTGGGCACCGCTGGGTCCCGCGGTTGGGACTGCCGGACACTTTTGCAGTGTCGCGATATCTTTTTCTATGCAGACGAACCGATTTTCGGAAAGGGTGTCCAATTGTTGCCACAAACTCTCCGCTTCCTCCAGCGCTTCGATTCTGTTTTGAAGCACCTGGTTATGACTCCGAATTTGGTTGGTCTTATTCCAGACCATTTCCATATCCGTGTCTACCCAGCCTTTGTAGGCCGCGAGGTTGCTATAGAGATGGTTCTTGGCTTGGTACAGCGCCTCCCTGTAAGCTTCCTTTCCCACCTGCAGAACTTCGTCTGAGGCGGCCACTTCCAGAGTGCGCTGCAACCTTCCCGTCAATTCGTTTCCGCTCCTTTCGGGCTGCACGACGATTTCCAGAGTCCTCCTTTCATAGGAAGGGAGGAGATCGGGGAGCGTCCCAAATAGGGGCTCCGTGTTGATCGTTTCCTCCGGTCGCGGAGTCTCGCTGCCTTTGGGGGTGACGACTGCGCGGCGTGCGGGCGTTTCCGTGCTGAAGAGCCTGGCGGCTCTCGTGTGGGGCGACGCTTCTTCCTCTGAGTACCAGTGGACGTCACCGTATAGGACTATGAGGTCCGACAGGGGGATGGCGGTGCAATAGTTGTCCCACCTCCACCACGAGATGTGGTTCCTAGTCGAATCTTCCCCATAGTATTTGATGTACGCAGTATGGTTTACATTCAGGAATGGGCGCACATGCGCCGGAATTGAGTTGAAGGAGGTGACACTCCCCCTAACTCTGATGCCGAATACGACTCGCAGGTAGTCCATCAAGCAGGTTTGCTCTCCGGGCCACGGGTGCTTGCCGACGGCGGGGCGGTAGGCCGTAGCCACCTTGTGGGTGTTGTACAAAGCGCCTTGGACGATTGTGTAAGACACCATTGCTGGACAGTATTCGTCAGCTTGAGTTATTTTCTTCCTTAAACGATAATTCAAGAAAAAAGTGCCTTTTCAGGACTTAAGTGCCTTTTCAGGACTTTTTGCAATCAATGCCATGCACCAAAAAATAATGCCTTTTCAGGACTTTCTATCTACTACAGCTGGGGTTTGCCAAGGTCGAAGTTGAGACCGCTATGTACTAGATGCGTCTTTAAGTACGTAACGTGCTGTTTTACGTCTAGGTCTCCAAAAACGTGCTCCACCCTCCTGAGATATTTTTCGAGGCGGCGGAGATCTTCGTTCTTCATGGAGTCCTGACGGACTCTTTGCTCCAGGTATGTGGAGAGGTCGTCGAAGTCGGTGACTAGCGTGGTGAATTTCGCTATGATGGGGGCCGTGGTGGTTGTGTCGGGGACCTTCCATAGCCGGAAGAGGTTCTTGTGGGCGGCGTTCATCTGCTTATCGACGTCCAAGAACCAGTCCCATTTCTTCTCCGTGCAATGGACGTCCCTGGGGTTTGCAAGACCCCGCTTCTCGACCCACTCGGCCGGCAATCTAAGCTCCTCCACTCTCTCCAACAGCGACTTCTTTGGGGGCTGGATTCGCTCCCGAAGACTCCTCACCATTCTCTCGTCCTCAACCCTCTTCCTGGCCGCCTCGGCGATCAGCTGATCCAGGCTCTGTTTCTGGATCCGAGCCTCGAGCTTCTCCTTTTGTCGGAAAAGCTTGTCGAGCTTCTTTCGCCTAATGTCGGCGAGGGCGGCCTTGTGGTTGACCCTTTGGATCTCCTCCGGGTCAGGGTTCGGCTTCCTGTAGAAGACGTCTTTGCCCTTTCGGGACTTTCCTTGCTTTGGGGCTGTGACCGCAGAAATGCGGTCTTCGAGCGATTTAGAGGAGGCAATGTGCCATTCCTCGCGCTCCCCCGTAGCGGCGTTTCTCGGGGTAACCGTGAAATGTGGTGCTTTCGGCATGACTACGTAAAAGAAGTCTAAGTAAGCTATTCTAGTGGAAATTCACGCGGTCTTCTGTCAGGGCTTATCGTTGCTTCTTGATGTGTCGTGCGCTTATCCTCCGGCGTCAATGGGCGCTCCGCCCTCGACCGGAGTTAGTGTCGGCGACTGGATTGCATCTCTCTCACGCTACCAGGTGGGGGATACAGCAGGTCGTCTTCCCTTGACGCCTGGGAATGCAGGATTTGGGGTATTACACCCCGCATGTGCCCACGCCTCACTCCAGTTAGGTGGCTGCCAGTGTTCAAACCAAACCCATGCCCTGAGGGACTTAGAGGGCGCCAAGGCCAGAACTCCATCGTTCTGAAACCGTATCGGCAGCGGTTCTAGGCAGGGCAACTCGTGCCCACCATCCCAACTCTGAATAGAGTGGCCCCTGTACGCCTGGGGATAAGCGAGAAGGTCGTCTCCGGCCCGGTCAAGACGTTACACCATTGCCATCGATTCCCAACATATGGGGAAAGGCTTGTCAGCCAGTCCCCTGGTTCCGCTTAAGCCTACGGTCCGGCTATCTGCCCGAAGGCGGTGATCCCCCAGAACCCACTAAGGATACCCCGCTGCCTGGCGGCGAGCGGGGGTGCGCAGACGGCGACAAAAACCCCTAAGAAGAAAAAATCCCAGACCCTCAAAGAGGGCGGGGGCGAAAGCGAGTTCTATTCATATAACACAAGATAACACTTACTTGTAATAGTCTTGGTATTTGCTGGTTAGGCAAGGGATAAGCAGGTGTTAAGCAGGATACGTTGAGTGGTTAACTCGTAGTATGAATGCAATGAATAGAACTGAGGCAATAGCGCTCAGCAAGGCTAGTATATATACATGGTAAATAAGACCCCTAACAGTCTTATTAG
The DNA here is from genome assembly GCA_029448655.1 of Wolfiporia cocos. Taxonomy (NCBI): domain Eukaryota; kingdom Fungi; phylum Basidiomycota; class Agaricomycetes; order Polyporales; family Phaeolaceae; genus Wolfiporia; species Wolfiporia cocos. Next base: position 114,759 of record JACCLO010000008.1, on the reverse strand, counting down.
ATAATACTAATGTTCGTATTCATATGTACAAGTCCCCAGATACCTAAGTACTGAGTAATATGCGATAAATACATATACCGATCAAAACCGGGATATAGAAAGACGGAATAGTCCGCACGAATAGCGTTTTTGCGCTCTTGTCATTACAAAGACGGGGCGTGACCAAAGCCCGGTCCGCTGACGTTTATACGCTGACTGCTTCCGGACAGAATGTCCGATTGGCTAGAACTAGACATGCGACTGATGGTAACTACTGGTGATAAGATAAGACCGTCGTTACGGGAGATAACGCGGCCATCATTCGGCACGTATGTAACCGTCAACTTATGAACCGGATAAGCTAGTTATTGGTCTAGAAAGTCGTAGATAATTCGTAGAATTGCCGGAAAAATAGTAAGAAATATAGGGAAACTAGGAGAATTCTTGTGACAGTAAAGCGAAGGAGGAGGGTTCTGAAAATACAAAGGAAATAAATCTGCAACCACGGAGGATGGGAATCATCATCAGACACAGGAACGCTAAGGTAGTGTGTATCTGAAGCGGAGGAAATAAATCTGCAACCACGAAGGATGGGAATCATCATCAGACACAGGGGTGTGGAAATAAATCTGCAGCCGTGACTGCAGAGGCATAGCCACTAAGTCCCTACGGACTTGTCCATGCGCGCTCGCTCGGCTGGCAATGATGTCATGATTGAAGATTGAGAAGCCGGAGATAAGATGCGTCTGACCGAACGAATGTCAGTAAGCACCAAGGTACAATTAGATAAGCATTCTAATCTAGAGATTTGGGCGCCAAACCCAATGTCATCCGCCCGCTGAGTGACGCATCCATCTCAATCACCGGGGCAACAAAAATTTAATATGACTCTACAAAGCTGTAAATACTATATTACATATGATACAAAAAGCGGGAGTTGAAAATTCGAAGAATGAGCCCACCATCGCCGCCGATGTGCGCGATTAGATAAGCGCGCTGCTATCTGAAGGTCGAGGCGTGACAAGGCCGAGCGCTGAGCGTGGGATAACCTTCCGCGTTTGGAAGGTCAGATGCCCGCCGGATGTCATCTGTCGTCGGGCGGCGGCATCCATCCCACGCGTGGGAGCTACGGAAATATAGTTATTACCATTGAAATTGTAGGGCTACTGACACAAACTAGTTGTGGAACTCACTCTATAGCCTTATAAGCGACTTGAAGGAGTTGCTGGAGGTTGGTGAGGGGACTAGTAGGCACAAGCAGAGATGATATGTGACTGTGCGAATGCAGAGAACAAATCTAAGGCTTATCCGCAGTGATAGCCCTACTTATATACATGCATTGTTTGGTTACCGGTAAGGGAGCCAAACATGAAGGTGGTCTGTGCGCAGACATAACTAATATGGTTAAGTCGTAAACTACAGTAGACCATGTGCGCCGGTAATGGCCGCACCAGTAAGAGCGTTTGTTTGGACCGTAGTTCCATGTTGTGGAAGTGGCTGTAGCTACGTTAGTAAGCCATGCATGTGATTCTTATATACCGGTATCGGGATATGAGTAATTGTAGGGTCATTGGCATGTGATAACGAGCGGGCCGCTTATCCAATTGTACTGACCTAGCCCGGTATCGGGATATGAGTAAGGCGCGTGACACCGGAGGTTAGTCCGCTGAGTCATTGACGCGTACAAACATGTTATGTACGTGTTGTTATGACAGGTGGACGTATACCGCGTTGTGTACGTGTTGTTTGGTTGCGTGTACGTGTAGACGGGCGCTTAGCAGCGTAAATGTCTACAAGGTCGTAGAAATACCAGATAAATAGGTAAAAATACGGGAAAAATAGTGGCATGTCCCAAATCTGTGACATTACCCCCTCTTCAGGTTTCATTGTCCCTAATGGAACGATTACTTTCCTGTGGAGCCGAATCCACCAGTACCACGCTCGGATTTAATCTTTTCAAAGTAAGATTTTCCGTGTAGCGTAATGTGTGGGTCCTTAGCAACTTCCCAGATAAGCTGAGCAATCTTATCACCGGCCCGAATATCGATAGATATGTCGGAGTGGTTCCGAAGAATAATGATTACTTTGCCTTGGTAGTCGTGGTCGATAACGCCACCCATTACGTCGATGCCTTTTCGGGCGAGACTAGAGCGGGGGGCGATACGTCCGTAAGTGCCAAAAGGTACCTGGATCTTTAGTTTGGTGTTGTATTCTGTCTGCCCATGAGCTGGCAGAACATCGCCTGTTGCAGTGTACAGGTCAAACCCAACTGAGTCCTTGGTTCCTTTTTCCGGCATTCGGCCGCCTTCACCGACTACGATTTTCAAGTCCGCGTTTTGGTTAATGTCAGCTGACATCCATCCCCCGTCGGGGTGTCTAACCATGCGCTGCTTAGGATCTTTCGCAAATTCCTCGCGATACTGTGGCCAGTCGTCTGGCCATGTGCATTCATCGGCTTCCCAGTCCTCGCTGTCAGGGTCGAAGACGTGGACTGCTTCTTTCCTTCTAGCTGATCGCCTGAGGGGAACATCCTGCATTGGAATGGCGTGTGAAGCCTTGTATTCCTGCAGAATGTCATATGCCGTGTCGAGATCGGCTTCGCGTACCCAGGAGTTGTCATTGATACCGAATCCTTTCCATTGGATTCTGTATTCAACTCTTCCTGCGCGGAGGCAATGATCTAAGATCTTCTCGACTTCCCATACTTCTTCGCCATCGACCATTTCTGGTTGAGGCTCTGGTCTTTTCTGATGCACAGGGTCCTTGTACATAACCAACTTGGAAGCGTGAAATACTGGGTGGTAAGCCCTGTATTGCTCGTCCATGTGTACCCTAAAGGTGACCGGAGATAATTGTTCAATTATCTTGAATGGTCCCAAATAGCGTGGACTAAGACTTCTTTCGGAGTCTTGCCAGCTACGGGCGTCAATGAGAACTTTGTCGCCAACTTTAAATGGTACCGAGCGCTTGTGTTGATCATAATACCAAGACCAGCGTTCAGCAGCCAATTTCATAGCTGCCTTAGCTTGTTCTTGTGCTGACCATCTTTCGTAAGCAATGACATTTAGGTCCGTGTATGGTGTTGGACGTAAATTCGTAGGTCCTGCATTAGGGTGCCTTCCTAGTTCGACAAAGAATGGGCTCCTCTTTGTTGTCTCACTAGCCGCGTTGTTATACGCGAATTCAGCCGTAGGGAGAAACCATGACCAATTATCCTTCTGAATAACATCGATGTAACATCTAAGATATTGTTCCAGGATCTGATTAACTCTCTCCGTCTGGCCATCCGCTTGCGGGTGATAGGCGGTTGTCATTGACCGTTGGATTCCCAATTGCTCACACCATCCCTTGAATAAGGCGGCAGCGAATTGCGGGCCTCTATCCGAAATGATTTGTTTCGGAAGTCCGTGGTTCGGGTAAATCCGAAGGTACAGGAGGTTCGCTAATTCTTTTGCCGTTATTCCGTCTGACGTGGGAATGAAATGTGCTCACTTGGTAAGCCGGTCCACTATTACCATAATAGCATTGAATTGTTTCAATTTGCCGCTGGGCGGTAGTGTCACGGTTTTCTACCTGACGTTGGGACAGTGCATTCCCCCGGGGTCGAACCCCGGTCCTCTTAGTATCTAGTCACATGTTAGGACTGTCATATAGTGTAGCGGTTATCTTCCATACCTTAGTTGTCACGTTACAGGGACACATGACAGTAGCTTAGTCAGCGACGTCGCGGCGCCTGCGCACGGCCCCTTACTTTAGGGTCGGTACTTACAAGTAGTACTTGCGCGAGACATGTATATAAGCTAGCGACTGAGGTCTTACTACCTCAGTCTTGTTATTGTCGACATTGGGGCGTGTCCCACAGAATCTCCCCCTGCGTGCTCTGCTGGCCTCGCCATGCTTCTTAGCCTCTGGCCTTACTGAGTAGCCCTCATAGCCAGCGCCACTAGGACGACTCCGGTCCAAGACATTACGTCTTGTATCCTAGGGCATAAGCCGTACGTCGTGAATAACTGCGTCAGGTAGGTGGACGATGAGGTCAATTGTGACGGTGTCCCAAGGTGCTTCCGGAACTGGGAGCGGTTGCAGGGGTCCGTACGGGGTCTGGTTGTGGTTCTTCATGCGTTGACATGTGTCACAACCTTCCACGTATTGCTTTACCATCGTGGTCATTCCAGGCCACCAGTAATTACGTGATAGAAGTTCATAGGTCTTCCATCGTCCAAAGTGTCCGGCAGTCACATGGTCGTGATGTAACTCCAGAATCTTCATTCGCAATTCCTTAGGCTCTTTTGGAACGTACACTTTTCCTCGTCTGAGGAGTAATCCGGCCTCCATGTTCCATTCCTGGAGATCTTTACCGAATTCCTTGGGACCACTTTTCAGTAGTTCCTGGTAATCTTTGGTAATCTGATCGTCCATGAGGGCTTGTCGGATTTGTCGGAGAAGGTCCTCGTCGCCTGATTGTATCTCCTGCTGTGACGCTTCTAGCGCCCTAACCGTGAAATATTCCGGTTTCAGCAAAATTTGATCGCGATTGTCGAGTTCCACCCCCTCTTCATGGTCTGGCCTCCGTGACAGAGGGTCAGCCGTGAGCATTGTTTTTCCGGGTTTGTGACACATGGTGAAGTTGAACCTTGTCAGGTAAAGACTCCAACGTGCCTGTCTCCGGGTAAGCCATTGTGCCGATTTGAAATATGTCAGATTAAGGTGATCCGACCATACTTCAAATTTGCCTGGATGTCCTTCGAGGTAATGTCTCCATTCCTCTAGAGTGCGGATGATTGCAAGCAACTCTTTGTCGTAAATCTCATAGTTCCTTTCGGGTGCTGATAGAGATTTCGAGTAAAAGGCTACCGGGTGCCAGAGCTTATCCTCCGAAGAGTACTGTGATAGCACCGCACCAGTTGCGTAATCGGAAGAATTCGCTTCCACGCGGAACGGGGACTCCTGATCTGGGATCCGGGATATCCGTGACACGTGTACAATACGTATATAGGAATTTTGCATGTACACGGTGTACAGTATATGTCCAGTATATACTCAGTCCTTATCCAGTGTATACGGTTATGACACAAATCTCCTAGTGTCTGTCACAGATTTTTCCTTATTTTTAGTCATTTTTCCTAGACTTCTACGAATTATTCTAGCATTATCACATATAAGTCCAAATAGATAGGTACTTACGAAACCTTAGATACGGTTGGAGGTCCATGAGTTCTAGACCTGGAACCTTCTGGCAAGTTCCATCGGGGTCTATTACATTAGTCCGGATTCTTGAGCATGTGACAAGTCACGTGCAAGCTGACTGAGAGCCTCGGGCGACGCCCGGGCTTATCCCAGATCACATGGTGGATTACTGATACTAGGTACTACGGGTCCTACAGAAGTATTAGGGGTCTTACCATGCATGTATATATACCAGAGCTCTGAGGCGTTAAGACCTCAGTTCTATTCACCTCGACTTACAGTCTTACGGCTTAACCAGCCTTTGCCTACAATCGACTTCGTCTCTTAGCTTGTATAGCCTCTGTTAGCCCGACAAACCTTCAAGTCACTATCAGAGTAAGCATCGACATTAGTTTGTGTCAGTGTCACTCACGCATAACCCATCCCAGTGACCTTCTCCCTATCCACCAGGTTCCAGGGTACAACGCCGAGTAGTTCTAAGGCGAGGTGGGTCTCACAGACTAGCACGCATGAGTATGAGAGTAAGGGGCCAAGCCCAGAGTTGAGATTGAAAGGTCTGAGGAGTACGCCTCAGACCATGAAGCCTTATATACAAAGGGGATGCGCGCGGCAGGCAGTAAGGCCCGCCCTAATGTAAAGGTCCGTGCGCTATCTACACAGCCTCTGTATACGTAAGCAGTCCACGTGACCTGGGTAGGCGCCATCTGGCGCATAACCGCTATACTACTCGACTATATCTACTAGACGTCACATGACATACCGTACACCTAAGGCCCTGGGTTCGAGACAGGGGGGGGTACCTATTTCTGAGATTCTGTGACAGGTTATTGTACATGTAACATTCCTTCCTGTGCCAACTGCTTGGTGCACATGGCCTGTGTAATTGTTTCTGCTTTGAAAGAGATTCTGGAAATGCTGCGGGGATTTTGCGGGGGCGGGAATAGCCATTCAACCTGACACGGAAACCCACTGGTTGAGTGACGACCCGCAAAGCGGGGAAACCCTCCCTATAACCCTCCTATCCCTATCCTCCAAGGAGAACAGGACGTCTCTTGTGGACGAACTGCCGTTGCCCTTCCCTAGTATAGGGGCTGGTCGGGACGCACCGAACCGCTGGCGGATGAGGAGGACTGGCCGCTCCTTAGGCACCCAGGCTAGCAGTCAAAGAGAGAGAGAGAGAGAGGTGTCGACGCTGAGACAGGCGCACACCAGAGATGAGATGATTCCCAGGGGACTTGCCCCAAGGTCGAGAAGAATAGTTCTGAGGTGTAAGCCTCAGAACGTCGTAGTATATATACATGGGGAACAGTAACTACTGTCGCTAACAGCCTGCCCTAATGGCGTGGTCTGTGCGCGCGCTGTGACCGTAACCCATAACTACATAACGCTGTTACTACCCTTGACGTCACGTGACCTGTAGAGATAAGATTTGTGAAGGAATTATCTACCTACGCACGTGCGGTTCCACTGAGCGGCTAAGTAATATATCATAGCGAATATCTGTGGATAAGCGTGAGCCAAGGGTGAGACAAAAGAATAATCCCTTTATTCCGGGATTTCTTGTGACACAACCGAGATGCTCATGCCAGGGACTGCTAGGAAATCCCTTGCCATTCGACATAGCACAAGATATCCGCGAGCATGTGCATAAGCAATATGAGAAGAGATCTTAAGTTTCATTTATCACAGCACTTACCTTCCACCAGACAAGTGGTTAGTTTGGATCCCCTGTGCCACCTTCTCAGTTCTTCCCGCATTGTATCTCAGTACAAACAAGCACAGGCTGTATGTCATCAGAGACTCCAGCTGAGATTTAATCCAGAAAGTGTGATGACCATATGATGCTGGGCTGAGGTTCTTGGGGTGAATCTGCCAGTTGGAAAACACTTGTCTTGTAGCTCTCAAAGACATGCTCAAAAAGAGCCCACACCATCCATTTTCATTCATTCCCAGCATTTTGAATCGTGCATGACAAAGAGCTCAGTGAAACACTGATGATAATGTGAGCTCCATACATCCAACGGCAGGAGACTATTTACATGTTGCCAGGATATTCATATGGCGTTCAATGGCTTATGAGCAGCACACTAATAGTTTCACAATACTTGCCTGAACTGCAAGGAAGGTATGTGGGATCGCAGACATATCAGTAATGTTCTGAAGTTCATCTTTCATATGATTATAGAAGGGAAACACCCATGGCAATGCTGATGCAAGTGCAATGCTACCATCATAGACAGAAACCATGTACTGCATGCAACACTGAAGAAATACCGTCTACTAATTGCTGTGCATTTACAGTATATGGTATACAGTTAAAACTGTGTATACACAGTATGTATGCTATTTAGGTGGAGCCTTATCAGCAACTACGGTGACCACCACGACTCCTGTGACCACCACGACCGCTGCGACCGCTGCGACCACTGCGACTACCGCAACCACCGCGACCACCGCGACTGCTGCAACTGCAACCACAGCAACTCCCAAGACTTGCCTCTGCAACATCTGTTGCCCCTGCAACTTGCTACCTCAACTTCCCACCACAACCACCGCCACCTTTTTAGCCGCCATGCTTTCCAGCCCAAGATCCCCATAATGTAAGTGGCCTACACTGTGATGGTATATTCATTGCTTTGGCCAAGATGGAAGGTAAAGTGGTTTGCTTCTACTCTCTCTGTTCTCGCATGACCATCCCATCCATTTCGTTAACAGGAGACAAAATAATATTTTTACATTGACCTAACAGCATATACAAGATGGCACCCACGCCATATACATGTAATGAGAATTTAGACATCTGTCCCAAATTCCATGTCAGAGCCAAATGAACTTGAGTCATCTGTAATCACGGCGCTGTTGAGCATCTCCAGTCTGAGGAAAATGTGGACATACCATCGCTGAACTTGTATTTAGACTCATAGTCAGACGCGTCACTCTGTGGGGGCAGCTCATCTACATCCATGGGAGTCTCATACCCGTGGAAAGCCTGTGTAAGTGGTTGCTGTGAAGGGCCAGGGGAGCCAGCAGGCTCCGTGGGAGAGAGGGATGGCACATGGGAGCCAGTCGCATACGGTTCGGTCTCGGCGACATTGTCTGTGGCAGTTGTGGTGGCTTCAGTAGGAGATGTTGGGATGGAGGCAGGTGCGGTGGTTGTGGGTACGACGGTGGAAGGAGCGGAGATGGCGGCAGTGGAGATGGCAAGCAAAGTACTTGCAGGAGATTCGTTGACTGGGATCACGACCGCATCTGTCACAAGCCAATTTTAAAGCCTAGTAGAACATCCTAGGTTGACACCCCATTCACGCCATACGCATGCTACAGCACTCTATCCGGGCCCAGCTGGAATCCTACGGCAACGCTAGTAGAAGCCCTCCGCTATACAGGACACTACGGGCACTAGCAGGCCACCAGCAGTCTAACCCTAAACTCAGTCCAAGTCCCGGCAGCAAGACATACGCTGCCTAGTCCCTAAACCCCGGAGTCACGAGCCGACCCCTAGAGCCCAACAGGCTACGATAGCACAACGGTACGCCTTGTACAACCAAAGACTACCCATCGCACACCATGCTATACGCCGACTAGGGGCACGGTCTACACTCGCACGTGACCCGGAACGTTAAACCTAACACCTCGCGTCCCTACCGCACGGACACTCGCCATTACTGGCATAGACACTATACTATACCCCGTACGCACCCTGACCTACGAGTACAACAGGCAGGAATAATACCTCCAGGCTCTGCACGACTGAGAACCCTACCAGTCACAGAGCGCTACACCCCGATTGCAGCCGATCATGCTCGATCAACCTACGCTACACCTGTCACAGATTTGGGACATGCCACTATTTTTCCCGTATTTTTACCTATTTATCTGGTATTTCTACGACCTTGTAGACATTTACGCTGCTAAGCGCCTGTCTACACGTACACGCAACCAAACAACACGTACACAACGCGGTATACGTCCACTTGTCATAACAACACGTACATAACACGTTTGTACGCGTCAATGACTCAGCGGACTAACCTCCGGTGTCACGCGCCTTACTCATATCCCGATCCCGGGCTATGTCAGTACAATTGGATAAGCGGCCCGCTCGTTATCACATGCCAATGCCCTTAAGTATTACTCATATCCCGATACCGGTATATAGTTATCACGTGCATGGCTTACTAACGTAGTGACGCCACTTCCACAACATGGACCCACGGTCCAAACACACGATCTTACTGGTGCGGCCATTACCGGCGCACGTGGTCTACTGTAGTTTACGACTTAGCTGTATTAGTTACGTCTGCGCACAGACCATCTACTTGTTTGGCTCCTCTTCGAGTAACCAAACAATGCATGTATATAAGTAGGGCTATCACTACGATAAGCCTTAGATTTGTTCTCTGCATTCGCACAGTTACATACCATCTCTGCTTGCGCCCACTAGCCTCCTCACCAACCTCAAGCAACTCCTTCAAAGTCGCCTATTAGGTTATAGTGTGAGTCCCACAGTCTAGTCTGTGTCATAAGAACAAATCTCCCCCTACCCCCGCCCTTGCGCTTGCGCTTGGGTCTGGGTTTCTATCCTACAGGGGTATATTGCTCGTTGCTGCGCACATCCCTTTCTGCCTGACAAGGCGATTGGGGTGATAGTTGAGATCTGGGGGATACATCGCCATCCTCGGCAGAGGATTGGCAACCAGGGAAGCCACACCGCCTTTTTAGGCAGGAGACCTACCTAACCCGGACTCCAGGGTCAAGGAGACATGGTCCTCGCTGACAAGCTTGGACTATGCGCGGTTAAGACCCGCCTGTGGAAAAAAGGGGACGGTCTGCCTGTGTGCACCCAACCCCCTGTCATGGCAAGCGTTGTTCAGCGCCCCATCACTATCCACAGGGTCATCATTATGATGGCATGGGAATTTTCCAAAGCCGCTTCCCAGGCGTAAGGGACCTGCTTTGAACCCATTATGGGAAAAGCAGTGAGGGGGGTGACGTAAAAAATCACCCTGCCATAGGTCACTCGCGGTAGCCAATAGCATAAGTCCTCCGGGCAGCTCGGCGTGCGAGCATGGGTCAAACGGATTTGGGGCCCCATTGGAAGAGAAGCGCGTGGCCCACTCCTTCGGGATGTGGAGCGCTGCTGTCTCGCGATCTTAGATCGACAGTGGTTTTTTAGCCCTGATGTGACACCCATGTGGCTACAGACGGCAACCTCATTGTTGAAGCATGGACAGGCTAAGGGATGTAAAATCCCAGCCACTTTCCGGCATCGTCCCTCCGGGACGGTGTCGTGTATCCGATTCCCAATCATCTGACCCAGGAACCGGCCTGGCAGTCAGCAACTCTACCCCTGGAGTCGGCGCCTCTGACCGTTAGGGTCATGCGAATATCCGCGCCGTCTCGGCACAGGGTTTGCGCGCAACATAAGAGTAATTATGCCCCGTAGTACACCTTCTTTGCTCCTGAAAAGGAGTCCACTACCCTACCTTATATAATCCCTTCTATTCCTGTTCTTGGACGTATCACTGGGAAACTTCGTTTCTCATGAAAGCTGCACTTTCTAGTAATCATGCCCCGCGTTACCCGTCGCACCCGTGGCTCCTCCACTGCCCCTTACGTCAAACCGGCGAAGCGGTCCCTTCTCAGCCGCATCGACACAGCTGACGTTCCTCGGGCAGAGGACGTCACCTACACGCTTCCTGTAAAGGAAGACTACACCGGGAAGCTCCATCTTTGGGAGATTCCCGTCCACATGCCAAAGCACATCGCCGAGGCTGGGAAACCCGCTCCTCGACCTCCCAAACCAGTTCCACTTGCCAAGCGCATCTGGACAGAGGAAGAGAAGCTAGCCGCTTCCATTACCGCCATGGAGAATCTCATCGAACTCCGCAAACTCAACAAGCTCAAGCTCGCCCGCGATAAGCTGAATAAGCGAATCGCCGCCAAACAAGCCGCCAAGGAAGCCAAGCAAGCAGCTTCTTCACTGGCCCTCCGTCTCTCTAGCCCGGCGGCCGGACCTCCCGTTCCGACCAACCACAAAATTCTCGACTCTTCCCTCGTCTTCGGGAAGAAGAAGCCTCTCCAAGCATGCGATCAAGTTATTCCCATGCTAGAAGGCACTCTCACTCGTCTCACTCCTCTCGCCAACCACCCCCCTAATTACCCAGGCTTCCATATGGAAAACGACATGCGATTCCATACTATGGTAGTAGAATTGGAGGACTTGGTGGATAACGTAAAGGATAGAGCGAGACGGGGGAGGATCACCAATAGAGACTGGAGAATTATGAAAAAGTATTGCAAACAACTCGGCAACATTTCCTTTTTGGATTGGCGTACGGACTTGGCTCGTATCATAGCAGAATGCGTAGCGCTACAAATTACTTTTGCCTTCGGTGTAACACCACCTGACAAGGTGGCAGGGCCCTCAACTACTTCGGTAGAAGAGGATATACTCGCGATTGTATAGTAGAAATACTATCATCTTTTAACTCTGAAATAGAGTGCGAGTGTGATCTATAACGAAAGTCGCAGCTTTCAAACCAAAATCCCTTCTTAAAAAGAATGTAAGACAATGAGTAACCGGAAACTAACATTCGTCATAAACAGATTCGCAAAAAATGTCTTCCACCTCCTCCGTTAGCCCCCCCCCGCCCCTCGTCGCATGCGCCTCCGTTCGGAAGGTCCGGTGACGCCAGGGCCCTCAGGGACTCAACCCCTGGTGACCCTGGACCACCTAAGCGAGGAAGAGGAAGAGGATGAAGTCGAGGAGGTTCCCCCGCAAAGGGACTCCCCATCCAACCCCATGGGAACGCATCCGGGCACACCTATCCCCGGATACCCCCCGGCTCGCTACACCCATCCGATTGGGCCCGTCACAAACCTAGAAATAGAGTTTTCGGGTCCAGAACGCCAAACCAATGACCAGGTCGAAACAGGCCTCAAGTCGTACCTCCCAGAGGAGGATCACCACAAGGTGGATGCACCCCTGCATGGGGCAATCCTCGATGCCGCCGTACAACGAAGTGCGGCAATCACCCACGACAAGGTGAACACCCTCGGCCGGATGATGTACGCCCGCCTGGAGCGAATCCATGGCAGAATCGACTCCCTGGCTGGGCAATCCAGGGCAATCGAACAAATGGCCCAAGACGAGCTACACAAAGCGGTCAATTCAGTCCGCAACGAGGTTGTGTCCACTTTGGTGGACCTTGGCAAGGAACTCCGGCAGGAATACACCGCCAAGTTCTCCGAAATGGAGAAAGAACTCCGGAAGGATTACCGGTCTCGGCTCGACGACCTCGAGGATGCATTTGCCGAGCGCATGGAGAAGGTTGAGGAAGAACTTCGGAGGAGTCGCAAGAATCCCTCCGTTCCCAACCCTCCCGGTGTCCGCACGCCCCCGGAAGAACCCGCACCGGCACCCAACACTGCTCGAACCCGTGCAGCCGAGGCCGCTGCCGCCGCACAAGCTGCAGCCGCTGCTGCAGCAGCCGTCACCCCGCAGATTCCAGGTCTGCCTCAAAACCTGAAAATTCCTCCTCCCCCCGAATTCTCTGGGTCATCTGGAAAGGTGACTGCGCAGGAATGGGTGGAGAAGATGGGCCTATACTTCGGTACACTCAGGGTCTATGATGACCATGACCGTATCACCACGGCCCTCTTCCGTGTCACAGGAGACGCATACAAGTTTTTCTCGCCTCTCATCAAGAAGGCAGGAAACGGTGAACCTCTCGGCACCTGGGAGGACTTCACCAAATCCGTAATGGTGCAATACGGCAAGATGACGGACAAGGAGATCGCGAAAAAGGAGATTCGCGGCTACTACGGTACCAAAGGAAAGGAACTGGCAGAATCGAACTATTTCAATTACTGCGAACGTGACGCAGTTATACAGAACGTACGGCTTATGCCCTAGGATATAAGGCGCAATGCCTTAGACAGTAGTCGTCCTAGCGGCGCTGGCTATGAGGGATGCTCAAAGACCAAGGAGTGTGTCGATGGTTGAGCCAGCAGAGCACGCAGAAGAGTAAAGCTGTGGGACACGCCCCAATGTCGACAATAACAAGACTGAGGTTGTAAGACCTCAGTCGCTAGCTTATATACATGTCAAGCGCACCGTACTACTTGTAAGTACCGACCCTAAAGTAAAGGCCCGTGCGCCGGCTCCGCGACGCCGCTGACTAAGCTTCTGTCATGTGTCCCTGTAACGTGACAACTAAGGTATGGAAGATAACCGCTACACTATGGAACAGCCTTAACATGTGACTAGATACCAAGAGGACCGGGGTTCGACCCCGGGGGAGTACACTGTCCCAACGTCAGGTAGAAAACCGTGACACTCCCCGAAAAGGTCAAGGACACCTTAAACGTCCTCGGCAAGACCCCCTTCTTCAAGGCCCCGACCGACATCGAGCCCCTCATCGACTTCGCCCTGGAAATGTACCAAACGTCATATCCGGACAAAATCAAGGGCTCGATCTTCGAGAAGGCCGGCAAGAAGGACTCGGCCCCTGCCGAAAAGAAGGAGACGTCCTCCGCTTCTGCAAAGAAATCGGAGAAAAAGAAGGATAAGGGAAAGGCGCCCGCCAAAGCCCCCGCCGACACCGCCAACGCCGTCTGCACCTACTGCAAGCAGACGGGACACTACTTCAACAAGTGTCCTAAGCTTGCCGCGGACAAGGCTGCGGGAACGTTCGTGCCTGCCGCTCAGCGGTCCGAACAACAAAGGGCGAAGGATGCAGCTGCCGCGTCTGGAAAGACCACAACTGCTCCTTCGGGTAGTGGAAAGGGACAGGCTTCTGGCAAGAAGCCGTACTCGGCGCCCCCCACGGATGGCAAGACGTATCGTGCCCGATACATTTGGGAAGAAGTAACGGCTGACTCAAGCTCAGCAGGAACATCGGCCCCCGCCACCACCGTCGCCAATGTCGGGACCCTCTCGGTTCCCCTCGCTCCAACCACACGTCTCGAAGACGTTCTGTGAAGAACGCACCAGCCCCGCAGCGGCTGGGAGCGTACAGCGCCCCGAAGAAGCGTACCTTTACGAAGAGGCTTCACAGAGACCCCTTATCTTGTGGGAAGATAAGGCGGTTGTACGTCACCCGGTATCCCATCTCGGTATATTCGGCAACTCGGCAATGGACTTTGCCCGGAGGACTCGGACACTAGCTACACGTGCCCCTCCTGTACAATACTTTCATCCTGACCCGCTCGCGCTGAAATTTTTCACTTTGTATAATGTACATGGAAACGATTCTCGAGACGACAATAAATCTTTCTCTATCGAAGTGGAACTGTGGGTATATGGAAAGAAAGTAAACGCCATGGCATTAATCGACACCGGTGCATCAATAAGCGTCATAGATAAGAAACTCGTACACGAGGAGAAGTTAGTCACTCAGAAACTACCTTCGCCCCTCGAGATTCGTAACGCAGACGGTACCTCTAATACCGCCGGTAATATCAATATGGCGGTTAAAACTTATATGGTGCACGAGGAACACAAGTCCACCGAATTCTTGTACGTAATGGACGTGCAGAATGCGGATGTGATCCTCGGATATGACTGGTTCCTGAAACACAACCTGGACTTCAACTGGCCGGAAGGAACCTTCACATATCGGTGTACGGAAAAATGCAAACATGGTAAACGGGTTTCGATTTCTGAGAAAGAAGACGAAATCGAACCCCGCAACATCTATCAGATCATCAACGACTTTCCAATAGATTTTCTCGGCTTAGAGGAGCCTGAGAATCCCTTTGTCGCTTGGGTGAACACCCTTGACAAAGGAACGGAACTCCTTATCGACGCCATTCAGTCGATAACGGAGAAGTCGGATGATGAATTCCTGACAGATGCGGATCTCCAGAAATGGAAATCCTTGGTTCCGGAGGAATACCAGGAGTTTGGTCGCACGGTATTTTCTCAACGCGCATCCGAAAGGATGCCCGAGCGGAAACCATACGACCACGCCATCGACTTCCCCGATGACGCGGTACTACCGCCCCCGAGTAAGGCATACAAGATGTCTCCTCAGGAGGCGAACTCGCTAGATCAGTGGATTCAGGAAGAGTTACGGAAGGGCTACATCCGACACTCGAAATCCCCGATCGTGAGCCCGGTCTTCTTCGTCCCTAAAAAAGACGGCGGAGCCCGAATGGTAGTCGATTACCGGAAAGTAAACGACTTGACCATTAAAAATAGGTACCCTCTCCCACGCATAGACGAGCTTATCGATAAGCTTAGCCAGGCTTCGATATTTACGAAACTCGACTTGCGTTGGGGTTACAACAACGTAAGAATCAAGGAGGGAGATGAATGGAAGACCGCATTCATTACGCCTAACGGCCTTTACGAAGCTGTAGTCATGTACTTCGGTTTTTGTAATGCACCCAGCACATTCCAACACATGATGAACGATATTCTAGGTGACCTTATCAGAGAAGGAAAGGTCATTGTCTACCTAGACGACATCCTTGTGTTCGGAAACGACCTGTTGAAACACCGTCGTATCGTCAAGCAAGTATTACAAATCTTGCAAGACAACGACTTGTTCGTGAAGCCTGAAAAGTGCTTCTTCGAACAAAGCAGTATTGAATACCTGGGAATGATCATTTCCAAAGGAAAAGTCGAAATGGACCCTAAGAAGGTAGCCGGCGTTATGGACTGGCCTACACCTGCCAAGGTGAAGGACGTCCAGGCCTTTGTTGGCTTCGCCAACTACTACCGTCGGTTCATTAAAGATTTCTCCAAAGTGGTTAAGCCGTTAACCGAACTGTCCAAGAAAAACACGCAGTGGAACTGGGGACCCGAACAAGCGGAAGCCTTCCAAACTCTCAAGGAAGCTTTCACATCGGCTCCAATACTCCGGATCCCAGATCAAGAGTCCCCGTTCCGCGTGGAAGCGGATTCTTCCGATTACGCAACTGGTGCGGTACTATCACAATACTCTTCGGAGGATAAGCTCTGGCACCCGGTAGCCTTTTACTCGAAATCTCTATCAGCACCCAAAAGGAACTATGAGATTTACGATAAGGAGTTGCTCGCAATCATCCGCGCTCTAGAGGAATGGAGACATTACCTCGAGGGACATCCACACAAATTCGAAGTATGGTCGGATCATCTCAATCTGACATATTTCAAATCGGCACAACGGCTAACCCGGAGACAGGCACGTTGGAGTCTTTACCTGACAAGGTTCAACTTCACCATGTGCCACAAACCCGGTAAAACAATGCTCACGGCTGACCCTCTGTCACGGAGGCCAGACCATGAAGAGGGGGTGGAACTCGATAATCGCGATCAGATTTTGCTGAAACCGGAATACTTTATGGTTAGGGCGCTAGAAGCGTCACAGCAGGAGATACAATCAGGCGACGAGGACCTCCTCCGACAAATCCGACAAGCCCTCATGGACGATCAGATTACCAAGGATTACCAGGAACTACTGAAAAGTGGTCCCAAGGAATTCAGTAAAGATCTCCAGGAATGGAACATGGAGGCCGGATTACTCCTCAGACGAGGAAAAGTGTACGTTCCAAAAGAGCCTAAGGAATTGCGCACGAAGATTCTGGAGTTACATCATGACCATGTGACTGCTGGACACTTCGGACGATGGAAGACCTATGAACTTCTATCACGTAATTACTGGTGGCCTGGAATGACCACGATGGTGAAGCAATACGTGGAAGGTTGTGACACATGCCAGCGCATGAAGAACCGCAACCAGACCCCGTATGGACCCCTGCAACCGCTCCCAGTACCGGAAGCACCCTGGGACACAATCACAATCGACTTCATCGTTCACTTACCGCCTAGCGGCGAATTCAAACAATTCACTGCTATTATGGTAGTAGTGGACCGATTGACCAAGCGCGCACACTTCATCCCCACATCAGACAATATCTCGGCAAAAGAATTAGCGAACCTCCTGTACCTTCGGATTTATCCGAATCACGGGCTTCCGAAACAAATTATTTCGGATAGAGGACCACAATTCTCTTCTGAGTTATTCAAGGGATGGTGCGAGCAATTGGGAATTCAGAGGTCGATGACGACAGCCTACCACCCGCAAGCGGACGGCCAAACGGAGAGAATTAACCAAATTCTAGAACAATACCTACGATGCTATATCGACGTTATCCAAAAAGATAACTGGGTGTTCTATCTCCCCACGGCAGAGTTTGCGTACAACAACGCGGCTAGTGAGACGACCAAGAATAGTCCATTCTTCGTCGAACTAGGAAGGCATCCCAATGCAGGACCTACGGATTTGAAGCCGACGCAATACTCGGACTTAAATCAATTTGCCTACGCCAGATGGTCAGCACAAGAACAAGCTAAGGCAGCAATGAAATTGGCTGCCGAACGCTGGTCTTGGTACTGTGATCAACACAAGCGCTCGGTACCGTTTAAAGTTGGCGACAAAGTTCTCGTCGACGCCCGTAGCTGGCAAGACTCCGAAAGAAGTCTTAGTCCACGCTATCTGGGGCCATTCAAGATAATTGAACAATTATCTCCGGTCACCTTTAGGGTACATATGGACGAGCAATACAGGGCTTATCACCCAGTATTTCACGCTTCCAAGTTGGTTATGTACAAAGACCCTGTGCATCAGAAGAAACCAGAGCCTCAACCAGAAATGGTCGACGGCGAGGAACTATGGGAAGTTGAGAAGATCTTAGATCATCGTCTCCGCGCAGGAAGAGTTGAATACAGAATCCGATGGAAAGATTTTGGTATCAATAACGATTCCTGGGTACGCGAAGCCGATCTCAACACGGCATACGACATTCTGCAGGAATATAAGGCTTCACACGCCATTCCAATGCAGGACGTCCCCCTCAGGCAATCAGCTAGAAGGAAAGAAGCAGTTCATGTCTTCGACCCTGACAGCAACGACTGGGAAGCCGACGAATGCACGTGGCCAGACGACTGGCCGCAGTATCGCGAAGAATTTGCAAGGGATCCTAAGCAGCGCATGGTTAGACACCCCGACGGGGGATGGATGTCAGCAGACATTAACCAAAACGCGGACTTGAAAATCGTAGTCGGTGAAGGCGGCCGAATGCCGGAAAAGGGAACCAAGGACTCGGTTGGGTTTGACCTGTACACTGCAACAGGCGACGTTCTGCCAGCCCACGGGCAGACAGAATACAATACCAAACTGAAAATCCAGGTACCTTTCGGCACTTACGGACGTATCGCCCCCCGCTCTAGTCTTGCCCGAAAAGGCATAGACGTAATGGGTGGCGTTATCGATCACGATTATCAAGGCGAAGTAATCATCATTCTCCGGAATCACTCTGATATATCTATCGATATTCGGGCCGGTGACAAGATTGCTCAACTCATCTGCGAAGTTGCTAAGGACCCGCACATTACGCTACACGGAAAATCTTACTTTGAAAAGATTAAATCCGAGCGCGGTACTGGTGGATTCAGCTCCACAGGAAAGTAATCGTTCCATTAGGGACAATGAAACCTGAAGAGAGGGTAATGTCACAGATTTGGGACATGCCACTATTTTTCCCGTATTTTTACCTATTTATCTGGTATTTCTACGACCTTGTAGACGTTTACGCTGCTAAGCGCCTGTCTACACGTACACGCAACCAAACAACACGTACACAACGCGGTATACGTCCACTTGTCATAACAACACGTACATAACACGTTTGTACGCGTCAATGACTCAGCGGACTAACCTCCGGTGTCACGCGCCTTACTCATATCCCGGTCCCGGGCTATGTCAGTACAATTGGATAAGCGGCCCGCTCGTTATCACATGCCAATGCCCTTAAGTATTACTCATATCCCGATACCGGTATATAGTTATCACGTGCATGGCTTACTAACGTAGTGACGCCACTTCCACAACATGGACCCACGGTCCAAACACACGATCTTACTGGTGCGGCCATTACCGGCGCACGTGGTCTACTGTAGTTTACGACTTAGCTGTATTAGTTACGTCTGCGCACAGACCATCTACTTGTTTGGCTCCTCTTCGAGTAACCAAACAATGCATGTATATAAGTAGGGCTATCACTACGATAAGCCTTAGATTTGTTCTCTGCATTCGCACAGTTACATACCATCTCTGCTTGCGCCCACTAGCCTCCTCACCAACCTCAAGCAACTCCTTCAAAGTCGCCTATTAGGTTATAGTGTGAGTCCCACAGTCTAGTCTGTGTCAACACCCGGCCCGTACTAGCCAGCCCTCGATCGTGGCAGACGACGCCCGATCACGGACTTAGAACCCCGCCATTACCGGCGCGCCTACGATCAACGAGAACCACCAATCGAACCCGACAGATTGGCTACTCATTAGATCCGCCCCTTATACGTTACGTCGCCATGGACATCCTCGCGTACCCAGCGCTCCGATGCCATTACCGGCACATAACTCATAGCCAGTTAGATACCAGTACGTAGAGGCCTCTGAGCCACCGTACACAAACATGTACAAATAGTTTAGGAGTATATATGCCAGACAGTCTTGAGCGTAAACCTCAGACTTGTCTTGGCCTTTGACGGCTAGTGGTCCCGAGACCAGGAAGGCGCCTTTGAGTCAGCCCCCTTCCCCCGGTTGAGTGCTAGTTTGTTGCTTGTGTCAGCATCAGCCGTAGTGGTCGCACTGGTCGCGACGGTCGCACCAGTCGCGGGCGTCGCAGTCGTGCCAGTCGCGGAGGTCGTGGCCGCGGAGGTCGTGGCCGCGGAGGTCGTGGTTGCGCCAGTTGAGGACGCGGTGGTCGCGGTGGTCGCGGTGGTCGTGGTGGTCGCGAAGTGTAACGAATGACTTACTTGTAAGGTCTTGTAGTTAGACGAGCTAAGAAGACTAAGTAGTTGTTGCTTGTTAGGCAAGAGTGTTATCGCTGAGTAACGAAGTTGATAGTTCTGGGGCAATAGCCGCCAGAGAATGCAAGCTTATATACATGTGGTATAAGACCCCTGGTACTCTAGGTAGGACTAACGATACAGTAGGGCGTAGGGCACAGGCCGGTAATGGCGGTGCTAACGAAGTGTCCGTAGCTTGTGATATGGGGATCCCGGGCTGAGTCATAGGCCGATCGGGATATGTCATTTGGTATGACGATGCGTGAGTAAGGCGTCTACGTTGGAAACGTGATGTGGGTCCGGACTCTGCCCAGAGTCTGGAACGGTGATGTCAGTTATGACGTGGCAGCGCTAAGGGTGCTGGAGATAGTATCATGTGATGAATAGGTAACGTGGTTGAGAGATAAGATAAGACGTCTAGTGTGGGAATGGTCACGTGAGTGATCTACAAGGTTATGGTTCGGTACAGCGGCACGGTAGCTTAAGTATAGCTTAGATACAGGATAAGTGCAGATGTCGAAGAACAATTCGGAATAAATGCGAAGAAATAGTGAAAAATACAGGGAAAATTAGAGAACAGATAAATCTGTGACACGGAGGTCGCGGTCGTGCCAGTCATGCCAGTCGCAGAGGTTGTGGTCGCGGAGGTCGCGGTTGCACTGGTTGAGGAGGCCGTGGTCGCGGTGGTCGCGCCAGTTGCGGTGGTCGTGGTTGCGCCATCCGCACCAGCCGCGGTAGTCACAGCCCCTATGTCACAAATTTTGGCCTTATTAGCTGATTTGTGCGCCCTACGGTAGATCCTAGCGCCCGACGCCACCTCCTAGATGCTCGTGCCAGCGCTTGGAAGGGAGGCAGACAGATCACGTGACTTTAGGTCACATGCAGGTAGTAGACTAGCGCCCTGGTCCCGTGCTATTACTTACCTAATTATGCCATATGACCGTGGGTAGCGCAGAAGTACTTACACGCACGTACCACGCCTTTAGGGCCGGTAGTGTAGAACAGTAGGTAGCGCGTCTACTCATGTATATAAGCCTATGCGTTCTGGGGCTTACTCCCCAGAACTAGAAATCTCTCGACGTCCTCCCTGATGAGGGGCAGGACTGTCACCCATGGAACTTGACACAGATGGCTCTGTGGGACTCACCATGCCAGTATCCTTGCGATGAACTAAGGCGACGAGGTGAGGTAGAGGTTATCAGACGCTATAGTAGGTGGAAGGTTCTTCTACGGCGTACGCCGAGAAGAATAGAACTGAAGTTATAGAGCGCTTGGCTCCTACTTATATACATGTGTACGGGAAGGTCACGTGCTACTATCTAGCTATGTCCTTACCGGGTTATGTGGCTTTGCCAAGTGGCGAAGCTTATCTTATCTGATGTTTAGTTACTCTATCTAGAATGGCCGTGGAAAGCCCTAATGGCCGACCCAATCGTAATAGAGGGATTATGTCTTTATTGTGATGCTAACGCGGGCGCAGCCCGGGTATAGGTGAAGCCGGTTGCCGGATACCTTGCGGTATAATGGCGATTGGCCGTGCTTCGTTGGATGACCAAGGCGAGGCGCCGAGGTCGTTATGCTATTGGGCCAGCAGGCACCGTAGCATGTGATATGTCCGGACCGGATGGTTACCGGAGCATATGGTGGTCTTAGCCGTGAGGCGAGGACCGGTGTTTGGGCAACGCCGTGATGGCAGAAGCCCGGGACTTGGAGACCGCCGAGTCCGTGGGAGGCCGAGAAGGCCGTGACCTATAGCGATATAGCCTTGATGCTATTATAGTGCTGTATGGTCGTGTTGCCATTATTATGCGAAGGCGTGGCGTGCCTGAGGTGCCATTGTGATCAAGGATCTTATGGCGGTGGGAAGCCGGGAAGGCCGACCCAATAGTACAAGGCCGCGAGGCACTGTTTGTACTTGTGGACATTATTATGCGAGCGTGCCGCGCTCGGCCTATCATTATGATCTAGGATCTATGACGTGGCTTGGTCTTGCTCTGTCGGGCGAGACCTGTATGACGTAGCTATACTATGCTATTGGACCGGAAGGTGCCGTAGCGTTATGTAAGCTGGTCATGTGGTTGACGAGCCCAGTTAAGAGCTTGTCGTTGTGGCAATGGGGGTTAACCCGTAGATAACTTGTAGGTAGACGTATAAATCCCAGGTAAATTGCTATAATCGTAGGAAAAATGCTGTAAGCCCCAGATAAATCTGTGACAGAACTCCCTGTGCACTGCGCGACTACTTCAACTAAGTCATGCTAGTCTGGGAGATCCTCTACCTCTATGCGCGTACACCTAGAACTGACACACCTTGGGGCTACGCTGGAACACTGGAGATAGGGGGGGAAGGGCGGTATGTTCTGTGTCACCCTACACCAGTCGCGGTGTTCATGGCTGAGGTGGTCCCAGATGTGGTGTCCAACAGGTCTGCAGGTATTGCTGTCGGCATCAAGTCCCTCTGACGCAGGGTCTCCACCTCTATCTGCATTCCCACCTGTCTGTTTGCAATCTGACCCATGGACACCTCCATGCAGTCCACCTTGTTCATGACCTGCTCGGCGAGGCTGCTCAGGCCTTTAATTTCTTGAAGGAGCTGTTCACGGTCGCGATATGCTAGGTACACATAGGAGAGTGCTACTGATTAGAATCACCGCACCAATGAATAGCATTTGTACTCACCTCCTGGCTGAGCGTTCTGGGTCAGAACTGATTTGGGATGCTCTTGAGAGGCCACCGCTTGGTCACCCTGGGTCCCGTGTTCCGCGACCCCCATCGGCTGCCGTGCCGCCGACTTCTCCTTGTCGGTTTGCAGCTCTGTTGATGTTTCAGCCCCGCTCGGCTCATCTGCAATTGGCATGTCCTCATCATGGCCCTCATTGCCTGAATCTTGCTCATCCTGCTCGTCCTCTTGCTCCCACATACTAGCATCTTCTTCGTCATCGAGCTGACCTCCCTGCTCATCATCACCGTCATGGTCACCCTCTTCATCCCAATTGGGTCGAGCTAAATCGCTCATCAGCACAAGTTAAGATAAAAATGGAAACTGCTCACCTCGCTGGGGGAACCTCGACTGTTCTGCCTTACTCCGTAGTGTTGTCCTGTCGAATATAAATTCTATGCCATCAAAGTATATTACCTTCAGTCTGTTGAACCACTCTGGCCGTCGTTCCGGGTCCTTGAACCACTCTTGAAATTTCGCCGCTATCCCTCGTGCCGCGTTGCCTCTCAGAGGCACAAATTGCCCCCTCTCGCTGAGGCCCTTTGGGACCAGGTTGCACTTTGAGTTGATCATGGTGCAACGCTCGCACCTCGCTCGCCGGCTGACGTCGATGGTGCAGGTGCTGTGGGTCTGCAGGCAGCTGATGCATGACAGGACCTGGAAAAGTGTCAGCTTTATCTGTTAAAGAAAACTCCCCTCCCCCCGCCATCACTTACTGATATGGATGGATTTCCAGATGGAGTGGCCCTCAGTTTGGTTGGCTTTCCCTGAGGTGGCGGTGGGGCATCACTGTCATTGCCATCCTCTGATGATGGCCTCCTGGGGTTCCTTGAGCCTGACACAGCAGGCGACTTGGAGGTGCGCGACAGCCGTGCTGATGACGGCTTGCTGTCGGTCTTCCTGAGCTTTGATGGCCTCGGGTCAACAGACTGTGACCGGGGGGCCTGTCGAGGGCGCGCGCGAGGTGCTCGAGGCACGGCTGCTGGCAGTTCTGCGACCTGCACCGGTTCTGCGACTACCGCGACCTTCGCTCCCCTCGCAACCTCGACCGTCGCGACTGTCACGACTTCCGCGACTGCCGCGACTGGTGTGACCCTCGTTACCCTTGTGGCCGCGACCCTTGCTACGGCCGCGGCTCTTGCTACCATGTCCCTCCTCATCGTCGCTCTCCTCCTTTGTGCTGCCTACCTCATCCATAGTGACGTCCCCTGCGCTTCTATGATTTCCATCTTCCTCCCAAGCTCGTTTTTTGCCTGAAAGCTTGGGAGTCGAGGCGCCCTTCTTACCAGTCGCCAATCCTGTACATATATCTTCAGATCGTGAATCCATGGAAGGAAGAGTTCTTGTACTCACCTTTAATCCACCACTGATCCTCCCCCAGATCCTTGATTTCTGGGATTGGTCTGTCCTCCACCACTGAGGAAACCCGGCTGTCGGTCTTGATACGTTTGTCGTTGATCCTCACCTTTTTCGTGTCGAATGATCTACCATTATCATTGGCCTCGCAATACTCAGCCACGATGCTTGCCACAAGGAGCGGCAGCCCCTGCCCTTTTTTGTCTTATTATGCGGAAACTTGACTGCATATTGTGCCTGAGACAGTGTTGTTGATTACCATAGATACAAGTGAGAGGAAAAACACTTACCATCATATCCATCATCTGGGTCTCCCAAAGATCGTATGCCTCCCCCTTACGGATCTTGGGGGCTGCCCTGAAGGCTGCAACCATGCGGGCAGCCATGGTGTCGACGCTGACGGTGCTGGATGTGCTAGACATGGTTGTCGAGTGCAAGATGAGGCACAAAAGCTAGTAGGCTGTGCAGTGTGAGCTTGAGCAGAGGAGCAGGGTGACAGTTCATGGTAGAGCTGTCGCAATTCCAGTCCGCGCAGCCCACGACTTCGCGCTCTCCACGACTTGTTCACATGTAACAGCCTCGTGCCCTAGACCCGGGCAGCCCCGAAAGTGCTTAATGACCACTTTGGGATAATTCATTTGATGCCCGGTTTTCGTGCTCACATAAGCACTTCTATTCTCACGGTTCCTTTTCAGGCTTCTGTTCTTCTATCTGATCCTGTATCTTTGTTGATTGATTTTCCCCCCACTTTCCGCGGCATGACCTACTATGAGATTGTCGCGGCGCATCAATCTCTCTCCCTCTCCGGTTCCCCGTTATCCCCCATCTACTGTGTACTTGCACTTCCACACTAGTACGGAGCGCACTACATTACTAGATGACGGCACAATGTCTGCTCACCATGTGTCACAGACTTACCAGTCTGTGCGACCCTGGCTACAGGGGGATCCTCACACGCCTGCATAGGTGGCAAGACAACGGCACCGCCGTACTCATAAGGTCAACCCCCGATGAACTCATAGGTCCATCCCTAAGGTGCCCAGCCACCAGAGGTTCCTCAGACGACGACGTCACTGACTCACAGACTAGCAGTCGAGATGTGGGCCCCGGGCCAGCAGCAACACAGACTAGGTGGTAAGAGAGGAGCTTGCGCTCAATGACGAGAATCCTAAAGATGGGGCTGTAAGGCCGCCATCTTGTCGTATATATACATGCATGAGCGTAGTAACTACGAGTCTAGCCCTAAAGTAATGGTCCGTGCACATTAACTACACGTGTCCGTATGATGAGACGCGCGCTACCCTACAGCGCTAACCAGACAATCAGGTGATCTATATACTCGAGTACTAACGTGAGACAAGCGTTAGTGTAGCGGAGCGGCGTACGCCTAGCGCCGCCCATACAGCTAACGTGAGTGGAGTCAGGTACCCCCCCAGGGATATCCGTGACACCATGGTCAAGAGACTGAAGACATTGTCACAGATTATACCTGTAAAGGCATCTGGACGTTACGGAGTAATTAACTAGGGTATACGGAGGGAATACGTGGGTATAACCTGAACAAGGCTACCCGTAGACGCTAAGCGTGGGAATCTGAACTGCAGATATAGCCGGACCCTTGATAACAGCCAAGCTGTTATCGTAGCCCTTTTGGGGGAGTGGTCTATAACACCACTCATAAGCGCGTTGCATTGGGTCCGCTGTGCATCTTGTGATATAATAACAGCTTACCCGGTCGCCGGTTCGAACCTGGGCAGTGGCAAACGCTAATTGGGTGACACAGACTAGACTGTGGGACTCACACTGTAACCTAATAAGCGACTTTGAAGGAGTTGCTGGAGGTTGGTGAGGAGGCTAGTGGGCGCAAGCAGAGATGATATGTAACTGTGCGAATGCAGAGAACAAATCTAAGGCTTATCCGCAGTGATAGCCCTACTTATATACATGCTTTGTTTGGTTACTCGAAGAGGAGCCAAACAGTTAAACGGTCTGTGCGCAGACATAACTAATACAGCTAAGTCGTAAACTACAATAGACCATGTGCGCCGGTAATGGCCGCACCAATAAGATCGTTTGTTTGGACCGTAGGTCCGTGTTGTGGAAGTGGCTGGAGCTACGTTAGTAAGCCATGCATGTGATTCTTATATACCGGTATCGGGATATGAGTAATCGTGAGGGCATTGGTATGTGATAACGAGCGGGCCGCTTATCCAATTGTACTGACATAGCCCGGTATCGGGATACGAGTAAGGCGCGTGACACCGGAGGTTAGTCCGCTGAGTCATTGACGTGTACAAACGTGTTATGTACGTGTTGTTATGACAAGTGGACGTATACCGCGTTGTGTACGTGTTGTTTGGTTGCGTGTACGTGTAGACGGGCGCTTAGCAGCGTAAATGTCTACAAGGTCGTAGAAATACCAGATAAATAGGTAAAAATACGGGAAAAATAGTGGCATGTCCCAAATCTGTGACATTGGGGGCGTTAATAAGTCACATGCCTGGGGCGCTTCCGAACCACTGGCGGCTGAGGGAAAAGTACCCACCACGTGACCCCCATGTATCACGGGGCCCCGCTTGTCGGGGATAAGATTGGTCAAAAGTTGCGTGGTAAAACTACTATTAAATAGCCTTAAGCCGCTCCCAAAATCCAGGGATTAAGTCGGGCCTTCAAGAGGTTGGTGACACAGACTTACGTCTGTGCTACCCCTGGGCTCAGGGGGAACCATACGCGTCGTGAGACGAGCCTATAAGTCACCCAGCCAGCGCTGAACGCAGAGGCAACGTGGGGGTGACTAGTCCCCTTGTGTACGTCGAGGTAACTAAGGCGGCTCACAGACAAGCACGGCGTGATACGGGCCCCGGGCCAGCAGGCATCACAGCGATAGTAAGAGAGGGGCTATGCCCAATTGTTGAGAATCTTAGGAATGGGGAGTAAGCCCTCATTCCGTCGTAATATATACATGCGCGATGGTGCTACTAGTACTGCCCTAAAGATGAGGCCTGTGCGCCGTATCTACTGGGTCATGTGCTAAGTGACGCTACATGTAACTACTGTGACCATGATGTGAGTACCGGAGACGCGCGCTACCCTACAGCGCTAACCTGACGACCAGGTGACCTGCAATAACTGGGAGTGACGCTGGAGGTGGCTATGGAGTAGAGGCGCGGCGTACGCCTAGCGCCGCACATACAACCTATAGCGAGGGAGTCTAAATTAATAAAGGAATAATTTGTGACATACAGGTCTGCGTATGCATCCCCTTAGGGGGCTTGAGGACAAGACGTCTACTTGGGTTCTGGGGGAAATACTATGCCTGATCCCCAAGGCTAAGGGGGCGCCTCTGTGCGCAGTATTGAGGACCCAGGACACCGCTTCTCTAGAAATAGGAAGTGGTTACTGCGCCGGTCACCACGTCTTTGCCCATATGACGTAAGGGCCAGTCTTAGTCGCTTGCGACAGGGTCTGTGGGAAAGCCATAGCGCTTAAGCCGATAAGCCGGAGCTAACAAGTCTCCGGCTGTGGCGCCATCTGCTATCAGGTGGATAAGCTCGCGTACTGGTCCCCATAGGTTCTAGGCTGGGAGTCCGGCTCCAGCGGTGTGTAAACACCCGAATCCGTTCCTGGCATGTAGGCCCATGACCAGTGTACCCCCCGTTTTCGATTCGAAAGTAGACCCTCATGCATACATCAAGAAGCAGATCTAGGCCTTTATTTTTAGACCCACACTTAGAATACGTAGTAGCTTACGTGTAAGAACCTAGCCATGCCAGCCGATTGCCGCCCACGTGCCATGCTGACACAAACTCACAGGTTTGTGGGACCCTGGCTACAGGGGAGTCCCTAGACGTCCTACAAGGCGGTGTGCTAACCGCAAGGCAGCCAGTCGGCTGTATCCCCAAGGGGGAACTCCTAAGGCGACCAAGAGGGAAGACACACAGACAAGCAAGTCGTGGAGGGCCCCCGGGGCAGAGACACACACAAACGCAGATGAGAAAGGAGCCTAAGCTCAGTTGTCGAGAATCCTAAAGATGAGGATGTAAGTCCTCATCTTGTCGTACTTATACATGGGGAGTTGGCCAGTAATGGCCGCCCTAAAGTATGGGCCTGTGCGCCGTAACTAAGAGAGCACATGATAATGTAACTACCGTGACGTATGTACTTGTGTGACCCTAACGTGAGTACCTAAGGCGCGCGCTACCCTACAGCGCTAACCTACAGTCATATGATCTAGACGGAGTCCTGGATAGACGCGGAGGTGGCTGAGGATCATGGAAGCGCGCGCGCACCTAGCGGCGCCTATAATACCTACAGCGAGGGATGTTACGTATCCTCTAAGGAAAGTTTGTGACACATGCTACCCCGCTACACTCCCAAGGAGATAAGGGAGTTGGAAGCGCAGGCAGAAGCACGCGAAGATGCGGAACGTGAAAACGTCCGCGAAACCGAGGCCCAGCACCTCACCCGGAGAGAAGAGGAGTACGCGCACCCCTACAGGCGCCTACGCCGTGGAAAAGTTGAGTTGACCCTGAAAACCGACACTCCGGTAATCCTAGACCACATCCCCGCCCGACTCACCAAAGAAGAACGACGAGACATCCAGGTCGAAGGTCGACGAAACCGTCAGAAGCGAGAAATCCAAGACGCCCGCCGGCTTGAGCGGCAGCGAGCTCGAGACGCCCTCGCACGATCTCGGGAAGCTGCAGCTCAGGCCAGGGCTGAGGAAGAAGTACGACAGCGCGAAGCAGAAGAGTTAGAACGTCGCCAAAAACGGCACCAGGACTGGCTCGAGAACGGCGAGGGTCGATTTGGCCCAGAAAAAAGGATCGAACGGATCGCCAACAAGATCAGGGTGGACTACAACTGGTCCCAGGGGAATATTGACAGCCTCCCCCCCTGGTGCGATCTACGTGAGGTCAAGTGCACTGAAGCACAGTGGTACTTGGCTCGCAAGTCCATGCCCCTCATCGCCCGCCTGACTGTCACAAGAAAGTACGTTTCTCTCTCCTCTAGCTAAATACATGGTAGTTCCCTACGATACGGGCTAAGGGTGCCCTACTAAACCCTTAAAGGCTGTAGCCACCCGCGCGCCCCTTACCAGACGCGTAGGAATATAGATATTCGGTCGAAGATGTAGACACGTGACCGGAACGCGTAGACAGGTGACCGCGTAGCGGCACCTGATCTACAATGACTAGCGCCCAGCACCTGACAAGGTGTCTGGGGGCATATGAGTTCACAGGGTCTCATTACTGGGGCCCTGGTTACCATCATATCAGCCCAGGCTTGATGCCAGGCTATGACCCAGTCTTGTGTCCCAGCCTCCGGGCAATAATGGGCGCACAGACCATGACTTGAGGGCAGGTAGTTACTGAATAGTTACCCAGCCCACATGTATATATATCAGCCTCTGAGGTCACTAGGACCTCAGACTATGATTGTCATTTAGGACCCTGAAGGTCCCTTGGATCTCTCCGCTTGTGAGCCCCACTACTGCTTCTTGGATTGAACCTAGGAGTAGGGCCTCTGCTACAAACAGCGTAGCATGCCTTGTAGGTCTACCCCTTGAGTCGACGGGGTAGTTTAGGGGTCCCTCCCTGCGTGAGTCGTCTTGTGATACTGACTCAGAAGTGTCAGGCCTTCTACGCTGCCATGAACCGCTCACCCGGAAAGCTCGACATGGAACTCGAGGTCTACTTAGACCACTACTTCGACGCTCTGGAAACAGCCGCCATCGCCTGGAGACGCTCCGTCATCCACGGACTTGTCACCAACAGGGAGATGCGCCGTTTCCTGCGCAACACCTCTAAGGTGGTCAAATACGTCTTTGCAGACAGGGACCCTTACCGTCACCTCAAGCAGATAGCGAAGGGACTTTTTGACAACCGCATCGAGGTGTACGAACGATGGGAGTTCGAAGAAGGAGACAACGACGGGCTGGATTTAGCATAGAACACTTTGTAACATCGGCAACAATGGATTGTTTTAAAATTGGCATATTAGGTTCAGATGGATCTGAAAAGACCATCCACGTAAGGTTCCACCTGAAAAGGGGAACACATCCTAGAAAATCTTCATTTCCCTTTTAGAAACCTGAATCCGAGAAATTCCCAGAAAACTAACATGTTCCCAATCAGAAATGCCAACCACCCGCAGCCAAGCCGCCCGCCTCGCCTCAGAGAATCAAGACGCAGAAGGCTCAGGAAACCAAGTTCCCAGTCGTCCTGCCACCCCCACCACACCCACTCACACTCGAACGCGCCCGCCAGGGGCTTTCGATGAAAGTGTCATGTCAGGGATACAAGACCCGTGGTTCGAACCAACAGAGGAAGGGGAAGCGACGGAAGCAAATCAGGCCTTCAGGACTAACGTCCAGGCCCCAACCTACTTCCCAAAGCCACTATACGAGAACCCGTTAGCACCCCTGACGGAGGACACGGGGATCCGAGAACTCCCGGATACCGTAATACCGGCCCCGCCTATCCCCAAACCCCTCGGTGTCTACGACAGGATCAGAATCGACCAGGAACAATTTGGTTATCCCACGCTGCCAGAAGTCATACAGAGTATTGGAGAACACATCGCCGACACCGACATAGACGAACCAGCTATACAGGCAGCAACCTCCAGCATGTACCTCGCCACCCAACTCGGAAAGACCTACACAGACCATGTGCTCACCAAACAACGAGGGCGCATCGATCAACGCCTACAACTCTATCACCGCAAATACAACGAAGTCCGAAATTATGCCCGGTACTTACACCAACGGGTACTCGACCTTGAGAATCGAGACACGGCTGTCTTCCAGGATCAACTTGACGTCCTGCGTGCCGACCTCAAAAAGGTTAAGAAGGCCCAACCCGGTAACGTCACGATCACGGCAATCCCCGCATCCGCGCAGAAGGAGATCGACGACTTGAAAGCGCAAGTCGCCGCTCTCACACAAGCAGCTCCCACCACTAGTGGCACCGTCACAATGGCACCACGACCAACCCCGCCTCCTTCATTCTCAGGCGAGGGAAAGGACAATGTGGAGGAGTGGTTATTTAAGGTCAACGTATACCATGATCACATGAAATACACGACCGACAAAGCGCGCATCGGAGACGCCTTGACCCGAATCACCGGGACGGCGTTCAAATACTTCACCGACGTACAGGAGAAGTACAGCGCCGGTGGAAATATCGGTACCTGGGCAGATTTCGAAACACGGTTAAAGCGGACATACGAGAAAAAGACGCAGAAGGAGGTCGCACAAAATGAGTTGGACAAGGCTTTCTCAGGAGACGCAGGAATCGCAAGGTGCAAGAAATCATTCTTCACCTACTGCGAAGAATTCCGCCAGCTAGCCAAGCTGACGGGATACGAAAACGCGTCCCTCCGAAAGAAGCTGGAGGACACACTGCCGGCTGACTTGAAAAAGCAGTTTGGCGTGTTCGAGTCAATGGGAATGGGCTTCAAAGCCCCGGAGCAATGGGAGGCGTATCTCGACGCCAATATAAATCTTTACAAGAAGACGAACCCCAACGATTTGGAGGGGCAACACATCTTCGTGAAGAACGAGAAAAAGGAGGAAAAGAAGAAGGATGCGGCGCCTGCAAAGGCGACCACTACTACTACCTCGGAGAAGAAGAAGAGTGCGCCCGAAGACCCGGACACCAAGCCACTGCCGGCTGGTGCTCCGAAGGGGTCGAAATGGGTAAAGAACAAGTTCAACAAGCTTGTTCTATGGTGGCCGCCCCACCAGTGCGCCAAATGCGGGCGCCCGAACTGTACCTTCCCCGAGGACAAGTGCAAGTGGGTCGACAAGGCCAAGACGGACTCGAAGGGGGCTCAACAATCTACCAGCGGCAACCCCCCCGCATACAAACAGCAGTCCGGCCAAAAAGGCGGCCGCTTCGTCAAGGTGACCACTACCGAAACGTGGATCCCCAATGGCGAAGACGAATCTTCGGGCTCTTCCCCAGCCCCGTCCTCCGCGCGCATTGAAGAAGTTGTGGAGAAACCAGCAAGCAGTACGCTGGTAACGGCCCCAGTAGGTACGCCGCCTAACTGGGGCACACAATACATTCCCTGGACATCGATAGTCCAGCAAACTCCGGAGCGCCCTGCAAACGCTCCGGGTTTTCCCCTTCAGCACATGTGAACCCTTGCCCATGTGTGCTGTGTACTAGTATAACGGCCCAAACTGTAAACCCTCTTGTAAACGACTGCTATAAATTGTATCAGTTTTACGAGAACAATGCGCGTGATAAGTCTAGATCCTTCCAAGTATGGGTCGACTTATGGGTTTACGGCCAAAAAGTGCAAGGCTTAGCATTAATCGACTCCGGTGCTACGCTCTCAGTCATCAACTCAGACTTTGTTGAAAAACATGGTCTAGTGACTCACGATAAGAAAGACCCCTTTTGGATCCACAATGCCGACGGATCTTACAACAAAAATGGTCTTATAAAGAAATCGGTTAAAGGATATATGCAACACAGAGAACACAAGGAAAGGGTATTCCTTACCGTGATGAAAATCCACAACCTCGACATTATCTTAGGGTATGACTGGCTTCAGAAACACAACCCAGAATTCAACTGGGTCACCGGACAAATGAAATATCGAGACCCTACGGCAGAGTCTCATGCTAAGGAGAATCCATCCTCAGAAGAAGAAGTCGTTGCTGAGGAAGAGGAAGAAACAGAACAACGCGACATTTGGGATTCCACGCTAGACGCGATCGGAGATGGAAATCCCGATGATCCATTTATTAAATGGATTGGAACATTGGCAAACGAGGAATTGGTACTCCTCGTCGGTATGGTAGGAGAAATCCACCAAGGAAAAACGGACGCTGCTCAGGAAAAATGGAAGCAGCTTGTGCCTAAACGGTATTGGAATTTTGGTCCAACGGTATTCTCTCAGAAAGCATCAGAGAGACTCCCCACTCGAAAGTCATACGATCATGCGATCGACTTTAAGGAAGGAGCACCGTTACCAACTCCGGCAAAACCGTATTCACTATCGCCAAAGGAGGAAAACTCCCTTCGTGATTGGATAGCAGAAGAGAAGCGGAAAGGATATATCCGCGACTCACTGTCACCCCTAGCCAGCCCAGTATTTTTCGTAGCCAAGAAGGATGGAACCCTGCGCATGGTTATTGATTACCGAAAATTGAACGACATAACAGTGGATAATAAATATCCAATCCCCAGAATATCGGATCTCATCGACCAGTTATCCTCAGCATCGATCTTCACAAAAATTGACTTACGCTGGGGATACAACAATGTAAGGATCCGCGAAGGAGACGAATGGAAAACAGCATTCGTCACCAAACAGGGATTGTATGAGGCCACAGTAATGTATTTCGGTTTCAAGAACGCGCCAGGAACTTTCCAAGCCATGATGAACGACGTCCTAAAGGATTTCATCGCAACTGGGAAAGTAATCGTATACTTGGACGACATACTGATCTTTGGAAACGATTTGGAAGAATATCGTTGAATCACCGAAGCAGTCCTGAAAAGGCTGCAAGACAACGACCTATACGCCAAACCAGAAAAATGCTTCTTCGAACAAAGCAGCATAGAATATCTGGGAATGATCATCTCCAAAGGAAGAATTGAGATGGATCCTTCAAAGCTAGGCGGAGTCCTACAGTGGCCACAGCCCACTAAGGTGAAAGAAGTTCAAGCCTTTTTAGGCTTTGCGAACTTTTACCGACGGTTCATCAAGGACTTCTCGAAAATAGTGAAGCCCTTAACATCGTTAACAAAGAAATCGGAGAAATGGCATTGGGATGGTGAACAGGAAGAAGCTTTCCAACAGCTCAAAACGGCATTTACAACCGCCCCCGTCCTACGAATTCCGGATAAGGAACAACAGTTCTGAGTAGAAGCCGACGCATCAGATTTCGCAACAGGTGCAGTCCTGTCACAGTGGTCACCGGAGGACCAGAAATGGCATCCGTGTGCATTTTACTCCGCTGCAATGACAGCACCAGAACGAAACTACGAAATCTATGATAAAGAAATGCTAGCAATCATTCGAGCGCTAGAAGAATGGCGGCACTACTTAGAAGGACATCCAAAGAAATTTGAAGTGTGGTCAGATCACCTAAATCTAACATACTTCAAGACGGCACAGAAGCTAACACGGAGACAAGCGCGATGGGCACTTTACCTATCCCGTTTCAACTTTGAAATGCACCATAAGCCAGGAAAAACTATGCTCACTGCAGACCCTCTGTTCAGGAGGCCAGACCATGAAGAGGGGGTGGAACTCGATAATCGAGACAATATTCTATTAAAACCAGAATTTTTTGTCAAATTTGTGCAAGAACTTGCTGTCCTTGCAATCGAGCCCTCTCATGCGTCAACGGTCCCAGACGACAGTCTCCAAAGGGAAATACGCAAAGCATTGCTAGACGACGAGGTAACCAAAGACTACAAAGGCCTATTGCAGTCAGGACCTCGAGAATTCGGAAAAGCGCTAAAGGAATGGAACTATGAAAATGGTCTACTCCTTTATAGAAATAAGATATACGTACCCAAGCAACCAGAGGAGCTTAGAAATAAACTCCTACAGTTACATCACGATCATCCTACTGCAGGACATCAAGGGAGATGGAAAACATACGAGCTAATCTCCCGTAACTACTGGTGGCCGGGCCTATCCAACTCGGTAAAGAAATACGTCACGAACTGCGACACGTGCCAACGTATGAAGAACAGACCAGCGAAGCCATACGGTCCATTACAGCCCAACGTCACGCCAACCACGCCATGGGAAATAATCACCACTGATTTCATCATGTACCTTCCCAAGTCCAAAGTAGACAACAAGGTATACGACGCAATTATGGTGGTAGTCGACCGCTTAACAAAGCGAGCACGCTTCTTCCCAATCTCCAGCAAGTTCAGAACAAAGGATCTTGTAAAAGTCCTTTATGGAAGGTTTTACCCAATACACGGGCTACCAAACCAGATCATTTCCGATCGCGGAGTACAGTTTGCATCAGAACTCTTCGGAGAATGGTGTAAGCTACTAGGGATAAAACGCGCCATGACTACGGCATATCACCCACGGGCAGACGGACAAACGAAACGGACAAATCAAACCTTGGAACAGTATCTACGCTGTTACGTCAACTCATACCGGAAGGACAACTGGTCACAGTTCCTTCCAACGGCAGAGTTCGCGTACAACAACGCAGCATTGGAAACTACCAAGATGTCCCCATTTTACGTAGAATTAGGCAGACACCCACGAGCTGGACCGGCAGACCTGAACATACAGGCAAAAGCAGATCTTAACAAAATCGCAACCGAGCGATGGAACGCACAGAACCAGGCCAAGGCAGCTATGGAAATAGCTAATGAGCGCATGAAGTGGTACTATGACCACTCAGTACAGAAGGTACCCTTCAAAGTAGGAGACAAGGTCATGATAGACGTAAGGGACTACCAGACATCCGAAAGGAGTCTTGCCCCCAGATATATTGGCCCATTCAAAATAGTAGAACAATTGTCGCCAGTGACATTCAGACTATTCATGGATAGCCAATACCGCGCCTATCACCCGGTCTTCCACGCTTCCAAGCTAGTCCCCTACTCAGTGACACAGATGGCTCTGTGGGACTCACCACGCCAGTATCCTTGCGATGAACTAAGGCGACGAGGTGAGGTAGAGGTTATCAGACGGGGTAGTAGATGGAAGGTTCTTCTACGGCGTACGCCGAGAAGAATAGAACTGAAGTTATAGAGCGCTTGGCTCCTACTTATATACATGTGTACGGGAAGGTCACGTGCTACTAGCTAGCTATGTCCTTACCGGGTTATGTGGCTTTGCCAAGTGGCGAAGCTTATCTTATTAACACAAGATAACAACTTACTTGTAATGTTCTTGGTATTTGCTGGTTAGGCAAGGGATAAGCAGGTGTTAAGCAGGATACGTTGAGTGGTTAACTCGTAGTATGAATGCAATGAATAGAACTGAGGCAATAGCGCTCAGCAAGTCCAGTATATATACATGATAAATAAGACCCCTAACAGTCTTATTAGATAATACTAATGTCCGTATTCGTATGTGCAAGTCCCCAGGTACCTAAGTACTTAGTAATATACGATAAATACATATGCCGATCAAAACCGGGATATAGAAAGGCGGCGTAGGCCGCGCGAATGGCGTTTTGCGCTCTTGTCATTACAAAGACGGGGCGTGACCAAAGCCCGGTCCGCTGACGTTTATACGCTGACTGCTTCCGGACGGAACGTCCGATTGGCTAGAACTAGACATGTGACTGATGGTAACTACTAGTGATAAGATAAGACCGTCGTTACGGGAGATAACGCGGCCATCATTCGGCACGTATGTAACCGTTAACTTATGAACCGGATAAGCTAGTTATTGGTCTAGAAAGTCGTAGATAATTCGTAGAATTGCCGGAAAAATAGTAAGAAATATAGGGAAACTAGGAGAATTCTTGTGACATTACCCCCCCCTTAGATTTCAACGACCCCGTTGAGAATAGAAATGGTGCTAGAGCCCATTGAAGGGTTAGACTTTACGATTTTTCCACTTTTATCGTCCTGTCGATCCAAAACCTTGTGTACCGCGCTTGGTTGGCTTGTTGAACTGCTCGTTGTAGGGCCCACTTCCATGTAGGTGAGGTCGAATTTCTTTCTCGAACTTCTCCTTGGTCATGGATTCCTGTATTTCGGGCGTGATCGCTACTTCGCAGATTAGCTGAGCAATTCTGTCGCCTTTCTTTACTTGGTACGGGTCTCCCGTGAGGTTCATCAACATGACAAAGACTTCTCCGCGGTAGTCATGGTCTATTACTCCTGCGAGGACATCGATGCCCTTTTTCGCAAGTCCAGACCTTGGCGCTATCCGACCGTATGTCCCATAAGGAACTTTGATACAAATATCTGTGGGGACCGAGGCGGATTTCCATGAATTAATTAGGATATCCTGCGCGGCGTATAGATCGTAGCCGATCGCATCGGTTGTTCCCCTGGTTGGTAGTTTGCCATTGACTCCTACTTCGATTTCCAAGTCTTCGTTGAACTCAACGTCGGAATGTACCCATTGCCCTGTAAAGGGGTCGCGCTTGTAGTACACTTTCGGTTGTGTAGGATCAACATCGTCTCGATATTGGGGCCAATCATCGGGCCAGACACACGTGTCTGAGTCCCAATCTGGCGAGTCAGGGTCGAAGACGGCTACAGTCTGCCGTGTTCCGCCGAGTCTAGTTGATCGGCGAAGGGGTTGATTTGGGTCGGTGCTAAGGGCTGAATATTTTGCCTTGTACTCGTCCAATATCTCCTTAGCGTTAGCCAGATGTTCCTCGATTTCCCATGTGTCCTCCGCAGGTCCGGTGCCTTTCCAATGGATAAGGTATTCCCACCGGCCGCGTCGGTTGCGATGGTCGAGAATGGCTTCCACTTCCCATTCTTCCGGGTCTTCCATTTCCGTTGGCCTGTCGGCCGCTGGGGGATGACTTTTCTGACCTTCGATGGTGGATTCCTTGTACATGACCAATTTTGACGCATGGAACACAGGGTGGTAAGCCCTATATTGTGCATCCATGTACACCTTGAACGTTACCGGTCCCAATTTCTCCGTGATTCGGAATGGGCCGATGTAGCGAGGGGCTAGACTCCTTTCGGTGTCTTGCCAGCTTCGCACGTCCACGAGTACTTTGTCGCCCACTTTGAAGGGAACGACTTGCTTCTTTTGATCATAGTACCAGGACCATCTTTCGGCTGCAATCTTCATTGCCGCCTTAGCTTTCTCTTGTGCAGAGAACCGTGTATTCGCAATTTCTACTAAGTCTTTGTTTCGACTTGGTTCGAAACTGCTTGGTCCTGCAATAGGATGACGACCTAATTCTACCAGGAATGGGGATTCCTTGGTAGTTTCGCTAGCTGCATTATTGTACGCAAATTCCGCTGTTGGCAGGAACTCCGACCAGTTATCTTTTTGGTACGTATTGATGTAGCACCGCAGATACTGTTCGAGTATTTGGTTCACTCGTTCGGTTTGTCCGTCTGCCTGCGGATGGTACGCAGTGGTCATCGACCTTTGAATTCCCAGCAGGGTGCACCATTCACCAAATAGTTTTGAGGCGAATTGTGTCCCTCTGTCCGATACTATCTGTTTCGGCAACCCATGTAAGGGATACACCTTTTGATAGAGTATCGTAGCTAGGTCTTTCGTTGAGAAGGTGTTTTCTATAGGGAAAAACCTTGCCCTTTTGGTCAATCGATCCACTACGACCATGATCGCGTCATGCATTCCCGATGGGGGTAGCTGTGTAATCAGGTCTATTGTCACTACTTCCCACGGGCCTGACGGCACCGGTAAGGGTTGCAGGGGACCGTACTGCTTCTGCGGATGGTTCTTCATACGTTGGCATGTGTCACATCCGTCTACGTATTTTTTGACGTAAACGAACATTCCGGGCCACCAATTGACACAGATATGACACAGACTAGACTGTGGGACTCACACTATAACCTAATAAGCGACTTGAAGGAGTTGCTGGAGGTTGGTGAGGAGGACTAGTGGGCGCAAGCAGAGATGATATGTAACTGTGCGAATGCAGAGAACAAATCTAAGGCTTATCCGCAGTGATAGCCCTACTTATATACATGCTTTGTTTGGCTACTCGAAGAGGAGCCAAACAGTTAGACGGTCTGTGCGCAGACATAACTAATACAGCTAAGTCGTAAACTACAATAGACCATGTGCGCCGGTAATGGCCGCACCAGTAAGAACGTTTGTTTGGACCGTAGGTCCGTGTTGTGGAAGTGGCTGTAGCTACGTTAGTAAGCCATGCATGTGATTCTTATATACCGGTATCGGGATATGAGTAATCGTAAGGGCATTGGCATGTGATAACGAGCGGGCCGCTTATCCAATTGTACTGACATAGCCCGGTATCGGGATACGAGTAAGGCGCGTGACACCGGAGGTTAGTCCGCTGAGTCATTGACGCGTACGAGCGTATTATGTACGTGTTGTTATGACAGGTGGACGTATACCTCGTTGTGTACGTGTTGTTTGGTTGCGTGTACGTGTAGACGGGCGCTTAGCAGCATAAATGTCTACAAGGTCGTAGAAATACCAGATAAATAGGTAAAAATACGGGAAAAATAGTGGCATGTCCCAAATCTGTGACATTACCCCCTCTTCAGGTTTCATTGTCCCTAATGGAACGATTACTTTCCTGTGGAGCCGAATCCACCAGTACCGCGCTCGGATTTAATCTTTTCAAAGTAAGATTTTCCGTGTAGCGTAATATGCGGGTCCTTTGCAACTTCGCAGATTAGCTGGGCAATCTTATCGCCGGCCCGAATATCGATAGATATGTCGGAGTGATTCCGGAGAATGATGATTACTTCGCCTTGATAATCGTGGTCGATAACGCCACCCATTACGTCTATGCCTTTGCGTGCGAGACTAGAGCGGGGGGCGATACGTCCGTAAGTGCCGAAAGGTACCTGGATCTTCAGTTTGGTGTTGTATTCTGTCTGCCCGTGAGCTGGCAGAACGTCGCCTGTTGCAGTGTACAGGTCAAACCCAACCGAGTCCTTGGTTCCCTTTTCCGGCATTCGGCCGCCTTCACCGACTACGATTTTCAAGTCCGCGTTTTGGTTAATGTCAGCTGACATCCATCCCCCGTCGGGGTGTCTAACCATGCGCTGTTTAGGATCTTTCGCAAATTCTTCGCGATACTGCGGCCAGTCGTCTGGCCACGTGCATTCGTCGGCTTCCCAGTCGTCGCTGTCAGGGTCGAAGACATGAACTGCTTCTTTCCTTCTAGCTGATCGCCTGAGGGGAACATCCTGCATCGGGATAGGGTGTGAAGCCTTGTATTCCTGCAGAATGTCATATGCCGAGTCGAGATCGGCCTCGCGTACCCAGGAGTCGTCATTGATACCGAATCCCTTCCATCGGATTCTGTATTCAACTCTTCCTGCGCGGAGACGATGATCTAAGATCTTCTCGACTTCCCATAATTCCTCGCCATCGACCATTTCTGGTTGAGGCTCTGGTTTCTTCTGGTGCACAGGGTCCTTGTACATGACCAACTTGGAGGCGTGAAATACTGGGTGATAGGCCCTGTATTGCTCGTCCATATGTACCCTGAAGGTGACCGGAGATAATTGTTCAATTATCCTAAATGGTCCCAAATAGCGTGGACTAAGACTTCTTTCGGAGTCTTGCCAGCTACGGGCGTCAACGAGAACTTTGTCGCCGACTTTAAACGGTACCGAGCGCTTATGTTGATCGTAGTACCAAGACCAGCGTTCAGCAGCCAATTTCATAGCTGCCTTAGCTTGTTCTTGTGCTGACCATCGTTCGTAAGCAATGACATTTAAGTCCGTGTATTGTGTTGGACGTAAATTTGTAGGTCCTGCGTTAGGGTGCCTTCCTAGTTCGACAAAGAATGGGCTATTCTTTGTTGTCTCACTAGCCGCGTTGTTGTACGCGAATTCAGCCGTAGGGAGAAACCATGACCAATTATCCTTTTGAATAACATCGATGTAACATCTAAGATATTGTTCCAGGATCTGGTTAACTCTCTCCGTCTGGCCATCCGCTTGCGGGTGATAGGCGGTTGTCATTGACCGTTGGATTCCCAATTGTTCACACCATCCCTTGAATAAGGCGGCTGCGAATTGCGGGCCTCTATCCGAAATGATTTGTTTCGGAAGTCCGTGGTTCGGATAGATCCGAAGGTACAGGAGGTTCGCTAATTCTTTTGCCGTTATCTTGTCTGACGTGGGAATGAAGTGCGCTCGCTTGGTAAGCCGGTCCACTATTACCATAATAGCATTGAATTGTTTCAATTCGCCGCTGGGCGGTAAGTGGACAATAAGGTCAATTGTGACGGTGTCCCAAGGTGCTTCCGGAACTGGGAGCGGTTGCAGGGGTCCGTACGGGGTCTGGTTGTGGTTCTTCATGCGTTGACATGTGTCACAACCTTCCACGTATTGCTTTACCATCGTGGTCATTCCAGGCCACCAGTAATTACGTGATAGAAGTTCATAGGTCTTCCATCGTCCGAAGTGTCCGGCAGTTACATGGTCATGATGTAACTCCAGAATCTTCGTGCGCAATTCCTTAGGCTCTTTTGGAACGTACACTTTTCCTCGTCTGAGGAGTAATCCGGCCTCCATGTTCCATTCCTGGAGATCTTTACCGAATTCCTTGGGACCACTTTTCAGTAGTTCCTGGTAATCCTTGGTAATTTGATCGTCCATGAGGGCTTGTCGGATTTGTCGGAGGAGGTCCTCGTCGCCTGATTGTATCTCCTGCTGTGACGCTTCTAGCGCCCTAACCGTAAAGTATTCCGGTTTCAGCAAAATTTGATCGCGATTGTCGAGTTCCACCCCCTCTTCATGGTCTGGCCTCCGTGACAGAGGATCAGCCGTAAGCATTGTTTTACCGGGTTTGTGACACATGGTGAAGTTGAACCTTGTCAGGTAAAGACTCCAACGTGCCTGTCTCCGGGTTAGCCGTTGTGCCGATTTGAAATATGTCAGATTGAGATGATCCGACCATACTTCAAATTTGTGTGGGTGTCCTTCGAGGTAATGTCTCCACTCCTCTAGAGCGCGGATGATTGCGAGCAACTCCTTATCGTAAATCTCATAGTTCCTTTCGGGTGCTGATAGAGATTTCGAGTAAAAGGCTACCGGGTGCCAGAGCTTATCCTCCGAAGAGTATTGCGATAGCACTGCACCAGTTGCGTAATCGGAAGAATCCGCTTCCACGCGGAACGGGGACTCCTGATCTGGGATCCGGAGTATTGGAGCCGATGTGAAAGCTTCCTTGAGAGTTTGGAAGGCTTCCGCTTGTTCGGGTCCCCAGTTCCATTGCGTGTTTTTCTTGGACAGTTCGGTTAACGGCTTAACCACTTTGGAGAAGTCTTTAATGAACCGACGGTAGTAGTTGGCGAAGCCAACAAAGGCCTGGACGTCCTTCACCTTGGCAGGTGTAGGCCAGTCCATTACGCCGGCTACCTTCTTAGGGTCCATTTCGACTTTTCCTTTGGAAATGATCATTCCCAGGTATTCAATACTGCTTTGTTCGAAGAAGCACTTTTCAGGCTTTGCGAACAAGTCGTTGTCTTGCAAGATTTGTAATACTTGCTTGACAATACGACGGTGTTCCAACAGGTCGTTTCCGAACACAAGGATGTCGTCTAGGTAGACAATGACCCTTCCTTCTCTGATAAGGTCACCTAGAATATCGTTCATCATGTGTTGGAACGTGCTGGGTGCATTACAAAAACCGAAGTACATGACTACAGCTTCGTAAAGGCCGTTAGGCGTAATGAATGCGGTCTTCCATTCATCTCCCTCCTTGATTCTTACGTTGTTGTAACCCCAACGCAAGTCGAGCTTCGTAAATATCGAAGCCTGGCTAAGCTTATCGATAAGCTCGTCTATGCGTGGGAGAGGGTACCTGTTTTTAATGGTCAAGTCGTTTACTTTCCGGTAATCGACTACCATTCGGGCTCCGCCGTCTTTTTTAGGGACGAAGAAGACCGGGCTCGCGATCGGGGATTTCGAGTGTCGGATGTAGCCCTTCCGTAACTCTTCCTGAATCCACTGATCTAGCGAGTTCGCTTCCTGAGGAGACATTTTGTATGCCTTACTCGGGGGCGGTAGTATCGCGTCATCGGGGAAGTCGATGGCGTGATCGTATGGTTTCCGTTCGGGCATCCTTTCGGATGCGCGCTGAGAAAATACCGTGGGACCAAACTCCTGGTATTCCTCTGGAACCAAGGATTTCCATTTCTGGAGATCCGCATCTGTCAGGAATTCATCGTCCGACTTCTCCGTTATCGACTGAATGGCATCGATAAGGAGTTCCGTTCCTTCGTCAAGGGTGTTCACCCAAGCGACAAAGGGATTCTCAGGCTCCTCTAAGCCGAGAAAATCTATTGGAAAGTCGTTGATGATCTGATAGATGTTGCGGGGTTCGATTTCGTCTTCTTCCTCAGAAATCGAAACCCGTTTACCATGTTTGCATTTTTCCGTAC
This sequence comes from Wolfiporia cocos, assembly GCA_029448655.1. Lineage (NCBI taxonomy): Eukaryota > Fungi > Basidiomycota > Agaricomycetes > Polyporales > Phaeolaceae > Wolfiporia > Wolfiporia cocos. The sequence goes on along the minus strand of JACCLO010000008.1, from coordinate 71,620 downwards.
ACCGATATGTGAAGGTTCCTTCCGGCCAATTGAAGTCCGGGTTGTGTTTCAGGAACCAGTCATATCCGAGGATCACATCCGCATTCTGTACGTCCATTACGTACAAGAATTCGGTGGACTTGTGTTCCTCGTGCACCATATAAGCTTTTACTGCCATATTGATATTACCGGCGGTATTAGAGGTACCGTCGGCGTTACGAATCTCGAGAGGTGAAGGTAGTTTTTGAGTGACTAACTTTTCCTCATGTACGAGTTTCTTATCAATGACGCTTATTGATGCACCGGTGTCGATTAATGCCATGGCGTTGACTTTCTTTCCATATACCCACAGTTCCACTTCGATAGAGAACGATTTATTGTCGTCTCGAGAATCGTTTCCATGTACATTATACAAAGTGAAAAACTTCAGCGCGAGCGGGTCAGGATAAAAGTACTGTACAGGAGGGGCACGTGTAGCTAGTGTCCTTGTCCTCCGGGCAAAGTCCATTGCCGAGTTACCGAATATACCGAGATGGGATACCGGGTGACGTACGACCGTCTTATCTTCCCACAAGATAAGGGGTCTCTGTGAAGCCTCTTCGTAGAGGTGCGCTTCTTCGGGGCGCTGTACACTCCCAGCCGCTGCGGGGCTGGTGTGTTCTTCACAGAACGTCTTTGAGACGTGTGGTTGGGGCGAGAGGAACCGAGATGGTCCCGACATTGGCGACGGTGGTGGCGGGGGCCGAGGGTCCTGCTGAGCTTGAGTCAGCTGTCACTTCTTCCCAGATCGTTCGGGCACAATACGTCTTGCCATCCGCGGGGGGCGCCGAGTACGGCTTCTTGCCAGAAGCCTGTCCCTTTCCACTACCCGAAGGAGCAGCCGTGGTCTTTCCAGACGCGGCAGCTGCATCCTTCGCCCTTTGTTGCTCGGCCCGCTGAGCGGCAGGCACGAATGTTCCCGCGGCCTTGTCTGCCGCAAGCTTAGGACATTTGTTGAAGTAATGTCCTGTCTGCTTGCAGTATGTGCAGACGGCGTTGGCGGTGTCGGCGGGGGCTTTGGCGGGCGCCTTTCCCTTGTCCTTCTTTTTCTCCGACTTCTTCGCAGAAGCGGAGGACGTCTCCTTCTTTTCGGCAGGGGCCGAGTCCTTCTTGCCGGCCTTCTCGAAGATCGAGCCCTTGATCTTGTCTGGATATGACGTTTGGTACATTTCCAGAGCGAAGTCGATCAGAGGTTCGATGTCGGTCGGGGCCTTGAAGAACGGCGTCTTGCCGAGGACGTTTAAGGTGTCCTTAACCTTTTTGGGGAGAGTCTCGGTGAATTCCCACACCAGAGTCTCGTTGGCGGTTTCGGAGAGTCGGCCGAGGGTGTGGAACCGTTCGCAGTAATTGAAATAGTTTGATTCTGCCAGTTCCTTGCCCTTCGTGCCGTAGTAGCCGCGAATTTCCTTCTTCGCGATCTCCTTATCCGTCATCTTCCCATATTGCACCATTACGGATTTGGTGAAGTCCTCCCAGGTGCCGAGAGGTTCACCGTTTCCTGCCTTCTTGATGAGAGGCGAGAAAAACTTGTATGCGTCCCCTGTGACGCGGAAGAGGGCCGTGGTGATACGGTCATGGTCGTCGTAGACCCTGAGCGTACCGAAGTACAGGCCCATCTTTTCCACCCATTCCTGCGCAGTCACCTTTCCAGATGACCCGGAGAATTCGGGGGGAGGGGGGATTTTCAGGTTTTGAGGCAGACCTGGAATCTGCGGGGCGACGGCTGCTGCGGCAGCGGCTGCAGCTTGTGCGGCGGCAGCGGCCTCGGCTGCACGGGCTTGAGCATGACCGGGGGCCGGTGCCGGGTCTTCCGGGGGCGTGCGGATGCCGGGAGGGTTGGGAACGGAGGGATTCTTGCGAATTCTCCGAAGTTCCTCGTCAACCTTCTCCATGCGCTCTGCGAACGCATCCTCGAGGTCGTCCAGCCGGGACCGGTAGTCCTTTCGGAGCTGCTTCTCCATTTCGGAGAGCTTGGCGGTGTACTCCTGTTGGAGTTCCTTGCCGAGGTCCACCATGGTGGACAATACCTCGTTCCGGACCGAATTGACCGCTTCGTGTAGCTCGTCTTGGGCCTTCTGTTCGATTGCCCTGGATTGCCCAGCCAGGGAATCGATTCGTTCATGGATACGCTCCAGGCGGGCGTGCACCATTCGACCTAGGGTGTCGGTGGTATCATGGCTTATGGCCGCACTTCGTTGTACGGCGGCATCGATGATTGGCCCATGTATGGACCCATCCACCTTGTGGTGTTCCTCCTCAGGAAGGTACGCCTTGAGGTTGTTCTCGACAGCGACATTGGTCTGTCGTGTCGGACCCGAAAATTCCATTTCCAGGGTGGTGGCGGGCCCGATAGGGCGAGTTCGACGAGCCGGTGGGTATCCGGCAATGGGGGAGCCTGGGCGTGTACCCATGGGGTTGGTCGGAGATTCCCTTTGCGGGGGAGCGAACTCCGGTATTTCCTCTTCTCCTTCCTCTTCCTCTTCTTCTCCCTCGCTTAGGTGCTCCAGCGTCACCAGTTGCTGGGTTCCCGAGGGACCAGCTACCGGTGTCACCGGGCCTTCTGAGCGGAGGCGCATCTTGCGGGGAGCGAGGGGAGTGCTGACGGAGGAGGTGGAAGACATTTTTTTTTTTTTTTTTTGTGAATCTGTTTGTGACGAATGTTAGTTTCCGGTTACTCATTGTCTTAGATTCTTAAGAAGGGATTGGGTTTGAAAGCTGCAACTTTCGTTATAGATCACACTCGCACTCTATTTCAGAGTTAAAAGATGATAGTATTTCTACTATACAATCGCGAGTATATCCTCTTCTACCGAAGTAGTTGAGGGCCCTGCCACCTTGTCAGGTGGTGTTACACCGAAGGCAAAAGTAATTTGTAGCGCTACGCATTCTGCTACGATACGAGCTAAGTCCGTACGCCAATCCAAAAAGGAAATATTGCCGAGCTGTTTGCAATACTTTTTCATAATTCTCCAGTCTCTATTGGTGATCCTCCCTCGTCTCGCTCTATCCTTTACGTTATCCACCAAGTCCTCCAATTCTACTACCATAGTATGGAAACGCATGTCGTTTTCCATATGGAAGCCTGGGTAATTAGGGGGGTGGTTGGCGAGAGGAGTGAGGCGAGTGAGAGTGCCTTCTAGCATGGGAATAACTTGATCGCATGCTTGGAGAGGCTTCTTCTTCCCGAAGACGAGGGAAGGGTCGAGAATCTTGTGGTTGGCCGGAACAGAAGGTCCGGCCGCCGGGCTGGAGAGACGGAGGGCCAGTGAAGAAGCTGCTTGCTTGGCTTCCTTGGCGGCTTGTTTGGCGGCGATTCGCTTATTCAGCTTATCGCGGGCGAGCTTGAGCTTGTTGAGTTCGCGGAGTTCGATTAGGTTCTCCATGGCGGTAATGGAAGCGGCTAGCTTCTCTTCCTCTGTCCAGATTCGCTTGGCGAGTGGAACTGGCTTGGGAGGTCGAGGAGCGGGTTTCCCAGCCTCAGCGATGTGCTTTGGCATGTGGACGGGAATCTCCCAAAGATGGAGCTTCCCGGTGTAGTCTTCCTTTACAGGAAGCGTGTAGGTGACGTCCTCTGCCCGAGGAATGTCGGTGGTGTCGATGCGGCTGAGAAGTGACCGCTTCGCCGGCTTAACGTAAGGGGCAGTGGAGGAGCCACGGGTGCGACGGGTAACGCGGGGCATGATTCTAGAAAGTGCAGCCTTCATGAGAAACGAAGTTTCCCAGTGATACGTCCAAGAACAGGAATGAAAGGGATTATGTAAGGTAGGGTAGTGGACTCCTTTTCAGGAGCAAAGAAGGTGTACTACGGGGCATAATTACTCTTATGTTGCGCGCAAACCCTGTGCCGAGACGGCGCGGATATTCGCATGACCCTAACGGTCAGAGGCGCCGACTCCAGGGGTAGAGTTGCTGACTGCCAGGCCGGTTCCTGGGTCAGATGATTGGGATTCGGATGCACGACACCGCCCCGGAGGGACGATGCCGGAAAGTGGCTGGGATTTTACATCCCTTAGCCTGTCCATGCTTCAACAATGAGGTTGCCGTCTGTAGCCACATGGGTGTCACATCAGGGCTAAAAAACCATTGTCGATCTAAGATCGCGAGACAGCAGCGCTCCACATCCCGAAGGAGTGGGCCACGCGCTTCTCTTCCAATGGGGCCCCAAATCCGTTTGACCCATGCTCGCACGCCGAGCTGCCCGGAGGACTTATGCTATTGGCTACCGCGAGTGACCTGTGGCAGGGTGATTTTTTACGTCACCCCCCTCACTGCTTTTCCCATAACGGGTTCAAAGCAGGTCCCTTACGCCTGGGAGGCGGCTTTGGAAAATTCCCATGCCATCATAATGATGACCCTATGGATAGTGATGGGGCGCTGAACAACGCTTGCCATGACAGGGGGTTGGGCGCACACAGGCAGACCGTCCCCTTTTCTCCACAGGCGGGTCTTAACCGCGCATGGTCCAAGCTTGTCAGCGAGGATCATGTCTCCTTGACCCTGGAGTCCGGGTTAGGTAGGCCTCCTGCCTAAAAAGGCGGTGTGGCTTCCCTGGTTGCCAATCCTCTGCCGAGGATGGCGCTGTATCCCCCAGATCTCAACTATCACCCCAATCGCCTTGTCAGGCAGAAAGGGATGTGCGCAGCAACAAGTAATAGCCCCTGTAGGATAGAAACCCAGACCCAAGCGCAAGCGCAAGGGCGGGGGTAGGGGGAGATTTGTTCTTATGACACAGACTAGACTGTGGGACTCACACTATAACCTAATAAGCGACTTGAAGGAGTTGCTGGAGGTTGGTGAGGAGGACTAGTGGGCGCAAGCAGAGATGATATGTAACTGTGCGAATGCAGAGAACAAATCTAAGGCTTATCCGCAGTGATAGCCCTACTTATATACATGCTTTGTTTGGCTACTCGAAGAGGAGCCAAACAGTTAGACGGTCTGTGCGCAGACATAACTAATACAGCTAAGTCGTAAACTACAATAGACCATGTGCGCCGGTAATGGCCGCACCAGTAAGAACGTTTGTTTGGACCGTAGGTCCGTGTTGTGGAAGTGGCTGTAGCTACGTTAGTAAGCCATGCATGTGATTCTTATATACCAGTATCGGGATATGAGTAATCGTAAGGGCATTGGCATGTGATAACGAGCGGGCCGCTTATCCAATTGTACTGACATAGCCCGGTATCGGGATACGAGTAAGGCGCGTGACACCGGAGGTTAGTCCGCTGAGTCATTGACGCGTACGAGCGTATTATGTACGTGTTGTTATGACAGGTGGACGTATACCTCGTTGTGTACGTGTTGTTTGGTTGCGTGTACGTGTAGACGGGCGCTTAGCAGCGTAAATGTCTACAAGGTCGTAGAAATACCAGATAAATAGGTAAAAATACGGGAAAAATAGTGGCATGTCCCAAATCTGTGACACCAATAGTTGCGGCTTAGCAATTCGTACGTTTTATAGCGTCCGAAATGCCCAGCTGACTTGTGATCGTGATGATACTCGACCACTTGCCGTCTGATATCCGCTGGTGTAGCTGGAACGTAGACTTTGCCTCTTCGGAGGAGTAACCCTCCTTCGTAGTTCCATTCTGCTAGGTCTTTTTTGAATTCACGAGGGCCGGATGAGAGCAGCTCCTTGTAGTCTTTTGTGACCTTGTCGTCTAGCAACGCTTTGCGAATCTCTCGGAGTATCGATTCGTCTTCCGATTGTGGGGCAGCATGGGAGGTATCAAGAGCCATTGCCATGTACTCTTGCTCGAACCACTCAGGTTTCAGAAGAACCTGATCGCGATTATCGAGATCCACCCCCTCCTCATGGTCTGGCCGCCTGGACAGAGGATCCGCGGTTAGCATTGTTTTGCCAGGTTTGTGCTTCATTTGGAAGTTGAAGCGTGAGAGGTACAGTGCCCAACGGGCTTGTCGTCTCGTCAGTTTTTGCGCCGTTTTGAAATAGGTCAGGTTCAGATGATCCGACCATATCTCAAATTTTTCAGGGTGTCCCTCTAGGTAGTGTCTCCACTCCTCTAGAGCCCTGATGACAGCCAACATTTCCTTGTCGTAGATCTCGTAGTTCCTTTCCGGGGCACTTAGCGATTTGCTATAGTACGCCACGGGGTGGAATTTTTTATCCGTAGGATCTAACTGAGATAGTACTGCTCCGGTAGCGAAGTCTGACGCATCTGTTTCTACGCGGAAAGGCTGATCGTGCGACGGAATTCGAAGCACGAGCGCTTTGGTAAATGCTTCCTTTAGGGTTTGGAAAGCATTTTCCTGCTCGGCGTCCCAATGCCAAGCTTCTGACTTTTTGGTCAGCATGGTGAGTGGTTTGGCTATTTTTGAGAAGCCTTCTATGAATCGCCTGTAGAAGTTGGCGAATCCAAGGAAGGCTTGAACCTCTTTGACCTTAGTAGGTCTGGGCCAGTCCTGAACTCCGGCGTACTTCTTCGGATCCATCATGATGTTACCGTCGGATATGATCATTCCTAGGTATTCGATGGAAGATTGTTCAAAGAAGCACTTTTCGGGCTTCGCATACAAGTCCGAGTCCTTCAGGGTTTGGAGAACCCCTTTGGTAAGTCGCCGATGTTCCTCCATATCATTCCCGAAAATCAAGATGTCGTCTAGGTAGACAACCACCTTGCCGGTCCGAATGAACGGTGCGAGGATAGAATTCATCATCGCTTGGAACGTTGCGGGGGCGTTGCAGAAACCGAAATACATTACCGTTGCCTCGTATAGTCCACGGTGTGTAATAAACGCCGTCTTCCATTCATCACCTTCCTTGATGCGGACATTATTATATCCCCATCTAAGGTCTATTTTGGTGAAGATGGTCGCATGGGACAATTGATCGATGAGATCATCAATCCGAGGTATCGGATAACGATTTTTCACGGTTATTTCGTTTAGCCTCCTGTAATCGACAACCATCCGCAGTCCTCCGTCCTTTTTATGGACAAAGAAGACCGGGGATGCCATTGGACTTTCGGATGGTCGAATGTAACCCTTCCGTAGTTCGGTGTCTATCCACTCATCCAAGCTATTACGCTCTTGGGGAGACATTTTGTATGGTTTTACCGGGGGAGGAAGCTGCGCATCTGGTTCAAGCACTATGGCGTGATCCCAGGGCTTCCGTTCCGGCATCCTCTCTGACGCCTTTTGTGAGAACACCGTTGGCCCATACTCTTGGTATTGTTCGGGCACTAACGATCGCCATTTTTCAATGTCAATCGGTGGTGTGTTTTCCTCACGGTCGTCTGCTTCGTCGAGGTCTTTGTCAAGTACCTCGGCTACCAACTGTGTCAGCAGGTTCATTTCCTCGTCGTCAAGGGTTGCCACCCAAGCGATCAAGGGATTTTCGGGGTCCTCCTCTCCTAATATGTCCACGGGAGTGTCCCAAATCGAATTTACTTCGATGATTTCCTTTTCTGGGAGTTCGACTGCTTCCTCCTCAGAAGGGCGGTTACCCTTTTTTCTGGCATAGGGTTGGTCGTGTGTACAGCGTGCATATTCCATTTCTCCTTTCCTCCAATCAAAGGTAGGATTGTGGAGACGCAACCAGTCATAGCCAAGGATTAGGTCTGGTTCTAGGTGCATGACCGTCAGACCTATTTTTTCCTTGTGTGTGCCATGTTGCATGAATGCTTTTACTGATTGCGTTAAGCGGCCGGCGACGTTTTCTGTTCCGTCTGCGTTTGTAACCGTAATAGGAAACGCTAGTTTGTCGGTGACCAGCTTATGTTTATCGACCAATCGTTGTGATATGACCGATATGGTTGCACCGCTGTCGATTAAAGCCAGAGCCTGCACTTTTTGCCCATATACCCAGAGTGTTACTTCGACACGGAATGATCGAGCGAAGTCGCGCGCATCGTTGCCAAAAATATGATACATTGACTCGAATACACTCTTTACAGCGGGTACGGGACTAAATTTACACGGGAGCACAAGTGGGCAGGTCATCACATGTACTCGGTGGGAAAACCCGAGGCAGAGCTTCCGTAGATGCCCAGGGTGTTCGCGGAGTCGGCTATCCGCTTGCGAAGCCAGGGCAGATGTGTCCTGATGGAGTCGCCCGACGGTGTAGGCGCAGTCGAAGTCGAACCAGTCGACTGGGTCTGGACGGGGCTGGTGCTTTCTGCCGATTGCACCGGGCTCCCGCTTTTCTCCTCATCGCTGATGCGCGTAGTGGGGGCCAGAGGAACCACCTCTGGTTGCTTTGGAACGTTGGTCCGGATGGTCCCTACGGTGGCTTGGGGGGACTCGTCTTCGTCGTCAGTCACCAGTTCCTGGGTGCTGACGATTCGGACCTTGTATTTTTTCTTCGGGTCCAATTTCTTCTGGCCCGACTGTTGCGTTCCGCTCGACGAGCCTGTCGGCTTCGTCGTTCCGCTTCCACTACTGGCCGGCTTGGCTTCCTTCGGCTTGTTCTTAGGGTTCTCCGGACAGTCGCCCCATTTGTGTTGTCCGGGGTGCTTGCGACAGTCCTTCCCGTAAGAGCCGGTTTCCTTTGCCTTGCCTTTGCCTTTGTCATCAGCCTTGGCAGGCTTCGACGTAGCTTTGTCGGCGGTCTTGCCAGACCCCGACGACTCCTTCTTCTTTTCTTCCTCAAAGATCTTGCCTTTGAGTTTATCCGGGTATTGCCTCTTGTAGAGGTCAATGGCCATATCGAGGTATACCTCCCAGTCGGTCGGCATGGTAAAGCCGGGGACCGATTCTAAGGTAGCGAGGGTCTCTCGCACCTTTTCCGGGAGAATCCGTTTGATGTGACTGAACAACGTCTTGTTGTCAGTCTCGGCCAGGCGAGCCAGGGTCCTGAGCTTCTGTGCCCAAGAAAAGAAGTCCGATTGGAGCTTCTTTTTCCCTTCGTCTCCGAAGTACCCTTCAATCTCCTTTTCGGCAATCTCCTTGTCCGTCTTCTTGCCGTACACCTTCTCGATCGTTTCCGCAAACGTTTTCCAGGTGTGCCCCGAGGTTTGTCCGGCGGCGATTTTATCAACTACCGGCGACATGTATTGGTAGGCCTCGCCCGTAAGCCGTAGCAGGGCTTGGCGAACCTTGTCTTCCTCGAGGGTTACCTTGGCGTCTGCGAAATACATGCCCATTTTTTGGATCCACTCTTTCGACGAGATGGAGTCCTTAGGGCCCGAGAATTTGGGCGGCTGAGTCGGTTTGGTCTGTTGGAAGTTGACCGTTGTGGCGGCTGCTGTCGCGGCTGCCGGTGCGTTTTTTAGAGCGGTTAACTCCGCTTCGAGTTGGTCAATTCTATTAATTAGTGCCGTGACCTGGGCACCGCTGGATCCCGCGGTTGGGACTGCCGGACGCTTTTGCAGTACTGCGATGTCTTTTTCTATGCGGACGAACCGATTTTCGGAAAGGGTATCCAATTGTTGCCGCAAACTCTCCGCTTCCTCTAGTGCTTCTATTCTATTTTGAAGCACCTGGTTGTGACTCCGAATCTGGTTGGTCTTGTTCCAGACCATCTCCATATTCGTGTCTACCCGGCTTTTGTATGCCGCGAGGTTGCTGTAGAGGTGGTTCTTGGCTTGGTACAGCGCCTCTCTGTAAGCTTCTTTTCCCACCTGCAGAACTTCGTCTGGGGCGGCCACTTCCAGAGTGCGCTGTAATGTCACAAGAATTCTCCTAGTTTCCCTATATTTCTTACTATTTTTCCGGCAATTCTACGAATTACCTATGACTTTCTAGACCAATAACTAGCTTATCTGGTTCATAAGTTTACGGTTACATACGTGCCGAATGATGGCCGCGTTATCTCCCGTAACGACGGTCTTATCTTATCACTAGTAGTTACCATCAGTCACATGTCTAGTTCCAGCCAATCGGACGTTCCGTCCGGAAGCAGTCAGCGTATAAACGTCAGCGGACCGGGCTTTGGTCACGCCCCGTCTTTGTAATGACAAGAGCGCAAAACGCCATTCGTGCGGCCTACGCCGCCTTTCTATATCCCGGTTTGATCGGCATATGTATTTATCGTATATTACTAAGTACTTAGGTACCTGGGGACTTGTACATACGAATACGGACATTAGTATTATCTAATAAGACTGTTAGGGGTCTTATTTGTCATGTATATATACTAGACTTGCTGAGCGCTATTGCCTCAGTTCTATTCATTGCATTCATACTACGAGTTAACCACTCCGCGTATCCTGCTTAACTCTTACAACTATCCTGCCTAACCAGCAAACCAAGCTACAATTACAAGTAAGTGTTATCTTGTGTTATATGAATAGAACTCGCTTTCGCCCCCGCCCCCTTTGGGGGTCTGGGATTTTTTCTTCTTAGGGGTTTTCGTCGCCGTCTGCGCACCCCTGCTCGCCGCCAGGCAGCGGGGTATCCTTAGTGGGCTCTGGGGGATCACCGCCTTCGGGCAAATAGCCGGACCGTAGGCTTAAGCGGAACCAGGGGACTGGCTGCCAAGCCTTTCCCCACATGTTGGGAATCGATGGCAACGGTGTAACTTCTTGACCGGGCCGGAGACGACCTTCTCGCCTATCCCCAGGCGCACAGGGGCCACTCTATTTAGAGTTGGGATGGTGGGCACGAGTTGCCCTGCCTAGAACCGCCGCCGATACGGCTTCAGAACGATAGAGTTCTGGCCTTGGCGCCCTCTAAGTCCCTCAGGGCATGGGTTTGGTTTAAACACTGGCAGCCACCTAACTGGAGTGAGGCGTGGGCACATGCGGGGTGTAATACCCCAAATCCTGCATTCCCAGGCGTCAAGGGAAGACGACCTGCTGTATCCCCCACCTGGTAGCGTGAGAGAGACGCAATCCAGTCGCCGACACTAACTCCGGTCGAGGGCGGAGCGCCCATTGACGCCGGAGGATAAGCGCACGACACCTCAAGAAGCGACGATAAGCCCCGACAGAAGACCGCGTGATTTCCACTAGAATAGCTCACTTAGACTTCTTTTTACGTAGTCATGCCGAAAGCACCACGTTTCACGGTAACCCCGAGAAACGCCGCCACGGGGGAGCGCGAGGAATGGCACATTGCCTCCTCTAAATCGCTCGAAGACCGCATTTCCGCGGTCACAGCCCCAAAGCGAGGAAAGTCCCGAAAGGGCAAAGACGTCTTCTACAAGAAGCCGAACCCCGACCCGGAGGAGATCCGAAGGGTCAACCACGAGGCTGCCCTCGACGACATCAGGCGGAAGAAGCTCGACAAGCTTCTCCGACAGAGGGAGAAGCTCGAGGCTCGGATCCAGAAACAGAGCCTGGATCAGCTAATCGCCGAGGCAGCCAGGAAGAGGGTTGAGGAAGAGAGGATGGTGAGGAGTCTTCGGGAGCGAATTGAGCCCCCAAAGAAGTCGCTGTTAGAGAGAGTGGAGGAGCTTAGGATGCCAGCCGAGTGGGTCGAGAAACGGGGTCTTGCGAACCCCAGGGACGTCCATTGCACGGAGAAAAAGTGGGACTGGTTCTTGGACGTCGACAAACAGATGAACGCCGCCCACAAGAATCTTTTCCGCCTATGGAAGGTTCCCGACGCAACCACCACGGCCCCCATCATAGCAAAATTCACCACCCTCATCACCGACTTCGACGATCTCTCCACACACCTGGAGCAAAGGGTCCGTCAGGACTCCATGAAGAACGAAGACCTCCGCCGCCTCGAAAAATATCTCAGGAGGGTGGAGCACGTTTTTGGAGATCTAGACGTGAAACAGCACGTGACGTACTTAAAGACACATTTAGTACATAGCGGTCTCAACTTCAACCTCGGCAAACCCGAATTGTAGTAGATAGAAAGTCCTGAAAAGGCATTTTCTTTGGTGCATGGCATTGATTGCGAAAAGTCCTGAAAAGGCATTTAAGTCCTGAAAAGGCACTCTTTTTATCGTTTAAGGAAGAAAATAACTCAAGCTGACGAATACTGTCCAGCAATGGTGTCTTACACGATCGTACAAGGCGCTCTGTACAACACCCACAAGGTGGCTACGGCCTACCGCCCCGCCGTCGGCAAGCATGCATGGCCCGGAGAGCAGACATGCTTGATGGACTATCTGCGAGTCGTATTCGGCATCAGAGTTAGGGGGAGTGTAACCTCCTTCAACTCAATTCCGGCGCATGTGCGCCCTTTCCTGAACGTGAATCACACGGCGTACATCAAGTACTATGGGGAAGATTCGACCAGGAACCACATCTCGTGGTGGAGGTGGGACAACTATTGCACCGCCATCCCCCTGTCGGACCTCATAGTCCTGTACGGTGACGTCCACTGGTACTCTCAGGAAGAAGCGTCGCCACGCACGAGAGCCGCCAGGCTCTTCAACCCGGAAACACCCGCACGCCGAGCAGTCATCACCCCCGAAGGCAGCGAGACTCCACGGCCGGAGGAACCAGTCGACACGGAGCCCCTATTTGGGACGCTCCCCGATCTCCTCCCCTCCTATGAAAGAGGAACCCTGGAAATAGTCGCGCAGCCGGAAAGAAGCGAGAACGAATTGATGGGAAGGTTGCAGCGCACTCTGGAAGTGGCCGCCCCAGACGAAGTTCTGCAGGTGGGAAAAGAAGCTTACAGGGAGGCGCTGTACCAAGCCAAGAACCACCTCTACAGCAACCTCGCGGCATACAAAAGCCGGGTAGACACGAATATGGAGATGGTCTGGAACAAGACCAACCAGATTCGGAGTCATAACCAGGTGCTTCAAAATAGAATAGAAGCACTAGAGGAAGCGGAGAGTTTGCGGCAACAATTGGATACCCTTTCCGAAAATCGGTTCGTCCGCATAGAAAAAGACATCGCAGTACTGCAAAAGCGTCCGGCAGTCCCAACCGCGGGACCCAGCGGTGCCCAGGTCACGGCACTAATTAATAGAATTGACCAACTCGAAGCGGAGTTAACCGCTCTAAAAAACGCACCGGCAGCCGCGACAGCAGCAGCCACCACGGTCAACTTCCAACAGACCAAACCGACTCAGCCGCCCAAATTCTCGGGCCCCAAGGATTCCATCTCATCGAAAGAGTGGATCCAAAAAATGGGCATGTATTTCGCAGACGCCAAGGTGACCCTCGAGGAAGACAAGGTTCGCCAAGCCCTGCTACGGCTTACGGGCGAGGCCTACCAATACATGTCGCCGGTAGTTGATAAAATCGCCGCCGGACAAACCTCGGGGCACACCTGGAAAACGTTTGCGGAAACGATCGAGAAGGTGTACGGCAAGAAGACGGACAAGGAGATTGCCGAAAAGGAGATTGAAGGGTACTTCGGAGACGAAGGGAAAAAGAAGCTCCAATCGGACTTCTTTTCTTGGGCACAGAAGCTCAGGACCCTGGCTCGCCTGGCCGAGACTGACAACAAGACGTTGTTCAGTCACATCAAACGGATTCTCCCGGAAAAGGTGCGAGAGACCCTCGCTACCTTAGAATCGGTCCCCGGCTTTACCATGCCGACCGACTGGGAGGTATACCTCGATATGGCCATTGACCTCTACAAGAGGCAATACCCGGATAAACTCAAAGGCAAGATCTTTGAGGAAGAAAAGAAGAAGGAGTCGTCGGGGTCTGGCAAGACCGCCGACAAAGCTACGTCGAAGCCTGCCAAGGCTGATGACAAAGGCAAAGGCAAGGCAAAGGAAACCGGCTCTTACGGGAAGGACTGTCGCAAGCACCCCGGACAACACAAATGGGGCGACTGTCCGGAGAACCCTAAGAACAAGCCGAAGGAAGCCAAGCCGGCCAGTAGTGGAAGCGGAACGACGAAGCCGACAGGCTCGTCGAGCGGAACGCAACAGTCGGGCCAGAAGAAATTGGACCCGAAGAAAAAATACAAGGTCCGAATCGTCAGCACCCAGGAACTGGTGACTGACGACGAAGACGAGTCCCCCCAAGCCACCGTAGGGACCATCCGGACCAACGTTCCAAAGCAACCAGAGGTGGTTCCTCTGGCCCCCACTACGCGCATCAGCGATGAGGAGCAAAGCGGGAGTTCGGTGCGATCGGCAGAAAGCACCAGCCCCGTCCAGACCCAGTCGACTGGTTCGACTTCGACTGCGCCTACACCGTCGGGCGACTCCATCAGGACACATCTGCCCTGGCTTCGCAAGCGGATAGCCGACTCCGCAAACACCCTGGGCATCTACGGAAGCTCTGCCTCGGGTTTTCCCACCGAGCACATGTGATGACCTGCCCACTTGTGCTCCCGTGTAATTTTAGTCCCGTACCCGCTGTAAAGAGTGTATTCGAGTCAATGTATCATATTTTTGGCAACGATGCGCGCGACTTCGCTCGATCTTTTCGTGTCGAAGTAACACTCTGGGTATATGGGCAAAAAGTGCAGGCTCTGGCTTTAATCGACAGCGGTGCAACCATATCGGTCATATCACAACGATTGGTCGATAAACATAAGCTGGTCACCGACAAACTAGCGTTTCCTATTACGGTTACAAACGCAGACGGAACAGAAAACGTCGCCGGCCGCTTAACGCAATCAGTAAAAGCATTTATGCAACATGGCACACACAAGGAAAAAATAGGTCTGACGGTCATGCACCTAGAACCAGACCTAATCCTTGGCTATGACTGGTTGCGTCTCCACAATCCTACCTTTGATTGGAGGAAAGGAGAAATGGAATATGCACGCTGTACACACGACCAACCCTACGCCAGAAAAAAGGGCAACCGCCCTTCTGATGAGGAAGCAGTTGAACTCCCAGAGAAGGAAATCATCGAAGTAAATTCAATTTGGGACACTCCCGTGGACATATTAGGAGAGGAGGACCCCGAAAATCCTTTGATCGCTTGGGTGGCAACCCTTGACGACGAGGAAATGAACCTGCTGACACAGTTGGTAGCCGAGGTACTTGACAAAGACCTTGACGAAGTAGACGACCGTGAGGAAAACACACCACCGATCGACATTGAAAAATGGAGATCGTTAGTGCCCGAACAATACCAAGAGTATGGGCCAACGGTGTTCTCACAAAAGGCGTCAGAGAGGATGCCGGAACGGAAGCCCTGGGATCACGCCATAGTGCTTGAACCAGATGCGCAGCTTCCTCCCCCGGTAAAACCATACAAAATGTCTCCCCAAGAGCGGAATAGCTTGGATGAGTGGATAGACACCGAACTACGGAAGGGTTACATTCGACCATCCGAAAGTCCGATGGCATCCCCAGTCTTCTTCGTTCATAAAAAGGACGGAGGACTGCGGATGGTTGTCGATTACAGGAGGCTAAACGAAATAACCGTAAAAAATCGTTATCCGCTACCTCGGATCGATGATCTCATCGATCAATTGTCCCATGCGACCATCTTCACCAAAATCGACCTTAGATGGGGATATAACAATGTCCGCATCAAGGAAGGTGATGAATGGAAGACGGCGTTTATTACACACCGTGGACTATACGAGGCAACGGTAATGTATTTCGGTTTCTGCAATGCCCCCGCAACGTTCCAAGCGATGATGAATTCTATCCTCGCACCGTTCATTCGAACCGGCAAGGTGGTTGTCTACCTAGATGACATCTTGATTTTCGGGAATGATATGGAGGAACATCGGCGACTTACCAAAGGGGTTCTACAAACCCTGAAGGACTCGGACTTGTATGCGAAGCCCGAAAAGTGCTTTTTCGAACAGTCTTCCATCGAATACCTAGGAATGATCATTTCCGACGGTAACATCATGATGGACCCGAAGAAGTACGCCGGAGTTCAGGACTGGCCTAGACCTAATAAGGTCAAAGAGGTTCAAGCTTTCCTTGGATTCGCCAACTTCTACAGGCGATTCATAGAAGGTTTCTCAAAAATAGCCAAACCACTCACCATGCTGACCAAAAAGTCGGAAGCTTGGCATTGGGACGCCGAGCAGGAAAATGCCTTCCAAACCCTAAAGGAAGCATTTACCAAAGCGCCCGTGCTTCGAATTCCGTCGCACGATCAGCCCTTCCGCGTAGAAACAGATGCATCAGACTTCGCTACCGGAGCAGTACTATCTCAGTTAGATCCTACGGATAAAAAATTCCACCCCGTGGCGTACTATAGCAAATCGCTAAGTGCCCCGGAAAGGAACTACGAGATCTACGACAAGGAAATGTTGGCTGTCATCAGGGCTCTAGAGGAGTGGCGACACTATCTAGAGGGACACCCTGAAAAATTTGAGATATGGTCGGATCATCTAAACCTGACCTATTTCAAAACGGCGCAAAAACTGACGAGACGACAAGCCCGTTGGGCACTGTACCTCTCACGCTTCAACTTCCAAATGAAGCACAAACCTGGCAAAACAATGCTAACCGCGGATCCTCTGTCCAGGCGGCCAGACCATGAGGAGGGGGTGGATCTCGATAATCGCGACCAGGTTCTTCTGAAACCTGAGTGGTTCGAGCAAGAGTACATGGCAATGGCTCTTGATACCTCCCATGCTGCCCCACAATCGGAAGATGAATCGATACTCCGAGAGATTCGCAAAGCGTTGCTAGACGACAAGGTCACAAAAGACTACAAGGAGCTGCTTGACACAGACTAGACTGTGGGACTCACACTATAACCTAATAAGCGACTTGAAGGAGTTGCTGGAGGTTGGTGAGGAGGCTAGTGGGCGCAAGCAGAGATGATATGTAACTGTGCGAATGCAGAGAACAAATCTAAGGCTTATCCGCAGTGATAGCCCTACTTATATACATGCTTTGTTTGGTTACCGGTAAGGGAGCCAAACATGAAGGTGGTCTGTGCGCAGACATAACTAATATGGTTAAGTCGTAAACTACAATAGACCATGTGCGCCGGTAATGGCCGCACCAGTAAGATCGTTTGTTTGGACCGTAGGTCCATGTTGTGGAAGTGGCTGTAGCTACGTTAGTAAGCCATGCATGTGATTCTTATATACCGGCATCGGGATATGAGTAATCATAAGGGCATTGGCATGTGATAACGAGCGGGCCGCTTATCCAATCGTACTGACATAGCCCGGTACCGGGATATGAGTAAAGCGCGTGACACCGAAGGTTAGTCCGCTGAGTCATTGACGCGTACAAGCGTGTTATGTACGTGTTGTTATGACAAGTGGACGTATACCGCGTTGTGTACGTGTTGTTTGGTTGCGTGTACGTGTAGACGGGCGCTTAGCAGCGTAAATGTCTACAAGGTCGTAGAAATACCAGATAAATAGGTAAAAATACGGGAAAAATAGTGGCATGTCCCAAATCTGTGACATTACCCCCTCTTCAGGTTTCATTGTCCCTAATGGAACGATTATTTTCCTGTGGAGCCGAATCCACCAGTACCGCGCTCAGATTTAATCTTTTCAAAGTAAGATTTTCCGTGTAGCGTAATGTGCGGGTCCTTAGCAACTTCGCAGATGAGCTGGGCAATCTTATCACCGGCCCGAATATCGATAGATATATCGGAGTGATTCCGGAGAATGATGATTACTTCGCCTTGATAATCGTGGTCGATAACGCCACCCATTACGTCTATGCCTTTGCGTGCGAGACTAGAGCGGGGGGCGATACGTCCGTAAGTGCCGAAAGGTACCTGGATTTTCAGTTTGGTGTTGTATTCTGTCTGCCCGTGAGCTGGCAGAACGTCGCCTGTTGCAGTGTACAGGTCAAACCCAACCGAGTCCTTGGTTCCTTTTTCCGGCATTCGGCCGCCTTCACCGACTACGATTTTCAAATCCGCGTTTTGGTTAATGTCCGCTGACATCCATCCCCCGTCGGGGTGTCTAACCATGCGTTGCTTAGGATCCTTCGCAAATTCTTCGCGATACTGCGGCCAGTCGTCTGGCCACGTGCATTCGTCGGCTTCCCAGTCGTCGCTGTCAGGGTCGAAGACGTGAACTGCTTCTTTCCTTCTAGCTGAGCGCCTGAGGGGGACATCCTGCATTGGAATGGCGTGTGAAGCCTTGTATTCCTGCAGAATGTCGTATGCCGTGTCGAGATCGGCTTCGCGTACCCAGGAGTCGTCATTGATACCGAACCCTTTCCATCGGATTCTGTATTCAACTCTTCCTGCACGGAGACGATGATCTAAGATCTTCTCGACTTCCCATAACTCCTCGCCGTTGACCATTTCTGGTTGAGGCTCTGGTTTTTTCTGATGCACCGGGTCCTTGTACATGACCAACTTGGAAGCGTGAAATACTGGGTGATAAGCCCTGTATTGCTCGTCCATGTGTACCCTAAAGGTGACCGGAGATAATTGTTCAATTATCCTGAATGGTCCCAAATAGCGTGGACTAAGACTTCTTTCGGAGTCTTGCCAGCTACGGGCGTCAACGAGAACTTTGTCGCCGACTTTAAACGGTACCGAGCGCTTATGTTGATCGTAGTACCAAGACCAGCGTTCGGCAGCCAAATTCATTGCTGCCTTAGCTTGTTCTTGTGCTGACCATCGTTCGTAAGCAATGACATTTAGGTCCGTGTATGGTGTTGGACGTAAATTTGTAGGTCCTGCATTAGGGTGCCTTCCTAGTTCGACAAAGAATGGGCTATTCTTTGTTGTCTCACTAGCCGCGTTGTTGTACGCGAATTCAGCCGTTGGGAGAAACCATGACCAGTTATCCTTTTGAATAACATCGATGTAACATCTAAGATATTGTTCCAGGATCTGGTTAACTCTCTCCGTCTGGCCATCCGCTTGCGGGTGATAGGCGGTTGTCATTGACCGTTGGATTCCCAATTGCTCACACCATCCCTTGAATAAGGCGGCTGCGAATTGCGGGCCTCTATCCGAAATGATTTGTTTCGGAAGTCCGTGGTTCGGATAAATCCGAAGGTACAGGAGGTTCGCTAATTCTTTTGCCGTTATCTTGTCTGACGTGGGAATGAAGTGTGCTCGTTTGGTAAGCCGGTCCACTATTACCATAATAGCATTGAATTGTTTCAATTCGCCGCTGGGCGGTAGGTGGACGATAAGGTCAATTGTGACGGTGTCCCAAGGTGCTTCCGGAACTGGGAGCGGTTGCAGGGGTCCGTACGGGGTCTGGTTGTGGTTCTTCATGCGTTGACATGTGTCACAACCTTCCACGTATTGCTTTACCATCGTGGTCATTCCAGGCCACCAGTAATTACGTGATAGAAGTTCATAGGTCTTCCATCGTCCGAAGTGTCCGGCCGTCACATGGTCATGATGTAACTCCAGAATCTTCGTGCGCAATTCCTTAGGCTCTTTTGGAACGTACACTTTTCCTCGTCTGAGGAGTAATCCGGCCTCCATGTTCCATTCCTGGAGATCTTTACCGAATTCCTTGGGACCACTTTTCAGTAGTTCCTGGTAATCCTTGGTAATTTGATCGTCCATGAGGGCTTGTCGGATTTGTCGGAGAAGGTCCTCGTCGCCTGATTGTATCTCCTGCTGTGACGCTTCTAGCGCCCTAACCGTAAAGTATTCCGGTTTCAGCAAAATTTGATCGCGATTGTCGAGTTCCACCCCCTCTTCATGGTCTGGCCTCCGTGACAGAGGATCAGCCGTAAGCATTGTTTTACCGGGTTTGTGACACATGGTGAAGTTGAACCTTGTCAGGTAAAGACTCCAACGTGCCTGTCTCCGGGTTAGCCGTTGTGCCGATTTGAAATATGTCAGATTGAGATGATCCGACCATACTTCGAATTTGTGTGGGTGTCCTTCGAGGTAATGTCTCCATTCCTCTAGAGCGCGGATGATTGCGAGCAACTCCTTATCGTAAATCTCATAGTTCCTTTCGGGTGCTGATAGAGATTTCGAGTAAAAGGCTACCGGGTGCCAGAGCTTATCCTCCGAAGAGTATTGTGATAGCACTGCACCAGTTGCGTAATCGGAAGAATCCGCTTCCACGCGGAACGGGGACTCCTGATCTGGGATCCGGAGTATTGGAGCCGATGTGAAAGCTTCCTTGAGAGTTTGGAATGCTTCCGCTTGTTCGGGTCCCCAATTCCACTGCGTGTTTTTCTTGGACAGTTCGGTTAACGGCTTAACCACTTTGGAGAAGTCTTTAATGAACCGACGGTAGTAGTTGGCGAAGCCAACAAAGGCTTGGACGTCCTTCACCTTGACAGGTGTAGGCCAGTCCATGACACCGGCTACCTTCTTAGGGTCCATTTCGACTTTTCCTTTGGAAATGATCATTCCCAGGTATTCAATACTGCTTTGTTCGAAGAAGCACTTTTCAGGCTTCGCGAACAAGTCGTTGTCTTGCAAGATTTGTAATACTTGCTTGACAATACGACGGTGTTCCAACAGGTCGTTTCCGAACACAAGGATGTCGTCTAGGTAGACAATGACCTTTCCTTCTCTGATAAGGTCACCTAGAATATCGTTCATCATGTGTTGGAACGTGCTGGGTGCATTACAAAAACCGAAGTACATGACTACAGCTTCGTAAAGGCCGTTAGGCGTAATGAATGCGGTCTTCCATTCATCTCCCTCCTTGATTCTTACATTGTTGTAACCCCAACGCAAGTCGAGCTTCGTAAATATCGAAGCCTGGCTAAGCTTATCGATAAGCTCGTCTATGCGTGGGAGAGGGTACCTGTTTTTAATGGTCAAGTCGTTTACTTTTCGGTAGTCGACTACCATTCGGGCTCCACCGTCTTTTTTAGGGACAAAGAAGACCGGGCTCGCGATCGGGGATTTTGAGTGTCGGATGTAGCCCTTCCGTAACTCTTCCTGAATCCACTGATCTAGCGAGTTCGCTTCCTGAGGAGACATCTTGTATGCCTTACTCGGGGGCGGTAGTACCGCGTCATCGGGGAAGTCGATGGCGTGGTCGTATGGTTTCCGTTCGGGCATCCTTTCGGATGCGCGTTGAGAAAATACCGTGGGACCAAACTCCTGGTATTCCTCCGGAACCAAGGATTTCCATTTCTGGAGATCCGCATCTGTCAGGAATTCATCATCCGACTTCTCCGTTATCGACTGAATGGCATCGATAAGGAGTTCCGTTCCTTCGTCAAGGGTGTTCACCCAAGCGACAAAGGGATTCTCAGGCTCCTCTAAGCCGAGAAAATCTATTGGAAAGTCATTGATGATCTGATAGATGTTGCGGGGTTCGATTTCATCTTCTTCCTCAGAAATCGAAACCCTTTTGCCATGTTTACATTTTTCCGTACACCGATATGTGAAAGTTCCTTCCGGCCAATTGAAGTCCGGGTTGTGTTTCAGGAACCAGTCATATCCGAGGATCACATCCGCATTCTGTACGTCCATTACGTACAAGAATTCGGTGGACTTGTGTTCCTCGTGCACCATATAAGCTTTTACTGCCATATTGATATTACCGGCGGTATTAGAGGTACCGTCGGCGTTGCGAATCTCGAGAGGTGAAGGTAGTTTCTGAGTGACTAACTTCTCCTCATGGACGAGTTTCTTATCAATGACGCTTATTGATGCACCGGTGTCGATTAATGCCATGGCGTTGACTTTCTTTCCGTATACCCACAATTCTACTTCGATGGAAAATGATTTATTGTCGTCTCGAGAATCATTTCCGTGTACATTATACAAAGTAAAAAACTTCAGCGCGGTGGGGTCAGGATGAAAGTATTGTACAGGAGGGGCACGTGTAGCTAGTGTCCTTGTCCTCCGGGCAAAGTCCGTTGCCGAGTTACCGAATATTCCGAGATGGGATACCGAGTGACGTACGACCGCCTTATCTTCCCACAAGATAAGGGGTCTCTGTGAAGCCTCTTCGTAGAGGTGCGCTTCTTCAGGGCGCTGTACACTCCCAGCCGCTGCGGGGCTGGTGTGTTCTTCACAGAACGTCTTCGAGACGTGTGGTGGGGGCGAGGGGAACCGAGATGGTCCCGACATTGGCGACGGTGGTGGCGGGGGCCGAGGGTCCTGCTGAGCTTGAGTCAGCCGTCACTTCTTCCCAGATCGTTCGGGCACGATACGTCTTGCCATCCGCGGGGGGCGCCGAGTACGGCTTCTTGCCAGAAGCCTGTCCCTTTCCACTACCCGAAGGAGCAGCCGTGGTCTTTCCAGACGCGGCAGCTGCATCCTTCGCCCTTTGTTGTTCGGCCCGCTGAGCGGCAGGCACGAACGTTCCCGCAGCCTTGTCCGCGGCAAGCTTAGGACACTTGTTGAAATAGTGTCCCGTCTGCTTGCAGTAGGTGCAGACGGCATTGGCGGTGTCGGCGGGGGCTTTGGCGGGCGCCTTTCCCTTGTCCTTTTTCTTCTCCGACTTCTTTGCAGAAGCGGAGGACGTCTCCTTCTTTTCGGCAGGTGCCGAGTCCTTCTTGCCGGTCTTCTCGAAGATCGAACCCTTGATCTTGTCAGGGTAAGACGTCTGATACATTTCGAGTGCAAAATCGATCAGAGGTTCGATGTCGGTAGGGGCCTTGAAGAAGGGGGTTTTGCCGAGGACGTTTAAGGTGTCCTTAACCTTTTCGGGGAGAGTCTCGGTGAATTCCCACACCAGAGTCTCGTTGGCGGTTTCGGAGAGTCGGCCGAGGGTGCGGAACCGTTCGCAGTAATTGAAATAGTTCGATTCTGCCAGTTCCTTGCCTTTCGTGCCGTAATAGCCGCGAATTTCCTTCTTCGCGATCTCCTTATCCGTCATCTTCCCGTATTGCACCATGACTGACTTGGTGAAGTCCTCCCAGGTGCCGAGAGGTTCACCGTTTCCTGCCTTCTTGATGAGAGGCGAGAAAAACTTGTACGCGTCTCCTGTGACGCGGAAGAGGGCCGTGGTGATACGGTCATGGTCATCGTAGACCCTGAGTGTACCGAAGTACAGGCCCATCTTCTCCACCCATTCCTGTGCAGTCACCTTTCCAGATGACCCAGAGAATTCGGGGGGAGGGGGAATTTTCAGGTTTTGGGGCAGACCTGGAATCTGCGGGGCGACGGCTGCTGCAGCAGTGGCTGCAGCTTGTGCGGCGGCAGCGGCCGCGGCTGCTCGGGCTTGAGCATTGCCGGGGGCCGGTGCTGAGTCTTCCGGTGGCGTGCGGACGCCGGGAGGGTTGGGAACGGAGGGATTCTTGCGAATCCTCCGGAGTTCCTCGTCAACCTTCTCCATGCGTTCAGCAAATGCATCCTCGAGGTCGTCCAGCCGGGACCGGTAGTCCTTCCGGAGCTCCTTCTCCATTGCGGAGAACTTGGCGGTGTACTCCTGTCGGAGTTCCTTGCCGAGGTCCACCAGAGTGGACAGCACCTCGTTCCGGACCGAATTGACCGCTTCGTGTAGCTCGTCTTGGGCCTTCTGTTCGATTGCCCTGGATTGCCCAACCAGGGAGTCGATTCGTCCATGGATGCGCTCCAGGCGGGCGTGCACCATCCGACCAAGAACGTCGGTGGTGTCGTGGCTGATTGCCGCCCCTCGTTGGACGGCTGCGTCGATGATTGGCCCATGTATGGACCCATCCACCTTGTGGTGTTCCTCCTCAGGGAGGTACGCCTTAAGGTTGTTTTCGACCGCGACATTGGTCTGTCGGGTCGGGCCTGAGAATTCCATTTCCAGGGTGGTGGCGGGTCCGATGGGGCGGGTGCGACGAGCCGGTGGGTATCCGGCAATGGGGGAGCCTGGGCGTGTACCCATGGGATTGGTCGGAGATTCCCTTTGCGGGGGAGCGAACTCCGGCATTTCCTCTTCTCCTTCCTCTTCCTCTTCTTCTTCTTCTTCTTCTCCCTCGCTTAGGTGCTCCAGCGTCACCAGTTGCTGGGTTCCCGAGGGACCAGCTACCGGTGTCACCGGGCCTTCTGAGCGGAGGCGCATCTTGCGGGGAGCGAGGGGAGTGCTGACGGAGGAGGTGGAAGACATTTTTTGTGAATCTGTTTGTGACGAATGTTAGTTTCCGGTTACTCATTGTCTTAGATTCTTAAGAAGGGATTGGGTTTGAAAGCTGCAACTTTCGTTATAGATCACACTCGCACTCTATTTCAGAGTTAAAAGATGATAGTATTTCTACTATACAATCGCGAGTATATCCTCTTCTACCGAAGTAGTTGAGGGCCCTGCCACCTTGTCAGGTGGTGTTACACCGAAGGCAAAAGTAATTTGTAGCGCTACGCATTCTGCTACGATACGAGCTAAGTCCGTACGCCAATCCAAAAAGGAGATATTGCCGAGCTGTTTGCAATACTTTTTCATAATTCTCCAGTCTCTATTGGTGATCCTCCCTCGTCTCGCTCTATCCTTTACGTTATCCACCAAGTCCTCCAATTCTACTACCATAGTATGGAAACGCATGTCGTTTTCCATATGGAAGCCTGGGTAATTAGGGGGGTGGTTGGCGAGAGGAGTAAGGCGAGTGAGAGTGCCTTCTAGCATGGGAATAACTTGATCGCATGCTTGGAGGGGTTTCTTCTTCCCGAAGACGAGGGAAGGGTCGAGAATCTTCTGGTTGGCCGGAACAGAAGGTCCGGCCGCCGGGCTGGAGAGACGGAGGGCCAGTGAAGAAGCTGCTTGCTTGGCTTCCTTGGCGGCTTGTTTGGCGGCGATTCGCTTATTCAGCTTATCGCGGGCGAGCTTGAGCTTGTTGAGTTCGCGGAGTTCGATTAGGTTCTCCATGGCGGTAATGGATTGCGCTAGCTTCTCTTCCTCTGTCCAGATTCGTTTGGCGAGTGGAACTGGTTTGGGAGGTCGAGGAGCGGGTTTCCCAGCCTCAGCGATGTGCTTTGGCATGTGGACGGGAATCTCCCAAAGATGGAGCTTCCCGGTGTAGTCTTCCTTTACAGGAAGCGTGTAGGTGACGTCCTCTGCCCGAGGAATGTCGGCGGTGTCAATGCGGCTGAGAAGGGACCGCTTCGCCGGTTTGACGTAAGGGGCAGTGGAGGAGCCACGGGTGCGACGGGTAACGCGGGGCATGATTCTAGAAAGTGCAGCCTTCATGAGAAACGAAGTTTCCCAGTGATACGTCCAAGAACAGGAATGAAAGGGATTATGTAAGGTAGGGT
This sequence comes from Wolfiporia cocos, assembly GCA_029448655.1. Taxonomy (NCBI): domain Eukaryota; kingdom Fungi; phylum Basidiomycota; class Agaricomycetes; order Polyporales; family Phaeolaceae; genus Wolfiporia; species Wolfiporia cocos. The sequence goes on along the minus strand of JACCLO010000008.1, from coordinate 46,763 downwards.
AGTGGACTCCTTTTCAGGAGCAAAGAAGGTGTACTACGGGGCATAATTACTCTTATGTTGCGCGCAAACCCTGTGCCGAGACGGCGCGGATATTCGCATGACCCTAACGGTCAGAGGCGCCGACTCCAGGGGTAGAGTTGCTGACTGCCAGGCCGGTTCCTGGGTCAGATGATTGGGATTCGGATACACGACACCGCCCCGGAGGGACGATGCCGGAAAGTGGCTGGGATTTTACATCCCTTAGCCTGTCCATGCTTCAACAATGAGGTTGCCGTCTATAGCCACATGGGTGTCACATCAGGGCTAAAAAACCACTGTCGATCTAAGATCGCGAGACAGCAGCGCTCCACATCCCGAGGGAGTGGGCTACGCGCTTCTCTTCCAATGGGGCCCCAAATCCGTTTGACCCATGCTCGCACGCCGAGCTGCCCGGAGGACTTATGCTATTGGCTACCGCGAGTGACCTATGGCAGGGTGATTTTTTACGTCACCCCCCTCACTGCTTTTCCCATAACGGGTTCAAAGCAGGTCCCTTACGCCTGGGAGGCGGCTTTGGAAAATTCCCATGCCATCATAATGATGACCCTATGGATAGTGATGGGGCGCTGAACAACGCTTGCCATGACAGGGGGTTGGGCGCACACAGGCAGACCGTCCCCTTTTCTCCACAGGCGGGTCTTAACCGCGCATAGTCCAAGCTTGTCAGCGAGGACCATGTCTCCTTGACCCTGGAGTCCGGGTTAGGTAGGCCTCCTGCCTAAAAAGGCGGTGTGGCTTCCCTGGTTGCCAATCCTCTGCCGAGGATGGCGATGTATCCCCCAGATCTCAACTATCACCCCAATCGCCTTGTCAGGCAGAAAGGGATGTGCGCAGCAACAAGTAATAGCCCCTGTAGGATAGAAACCCAGACCCAAGCGCAAGCGCAAGGGCGGGGGTAGGGGGGAGATTTGTTCTTATGACACAGACTAGACTGTGGGACTCACACTATAACCTAATAAGCGACTTGAAGGAGTTGCTGGAGGTTGGTGAGGAGGCTAGTGGGCGCAAGCAGAGATGATATGTAACTGTGCGAATGCAGAGAACAAATCTAAGGCTTATCCGCAGTGATAGCCCTACTTATATACATGCTTTGTTTGGTTACCGGTAAGGGAGCCAAACATGAAGGTGGTCTGTGCGCAGACATAACTAATATGGTTAAGTCGTAAACTACAATAGACCATGTGCGCCGGTAATGGCCGCACCAGTAAGATCGTTTGTTTGGACCGTAGGTCCATGTTGTGGAAGTGGCTGTAGCTACGTTAGTAAGCCATGCATGTGATTCTTATATACCGGCATCGGGATATGAGTAATCATAAGGGCATTGGCATGTGATAACGAGCGGGCCGCTTATCCAATCGTACTGACATAGCCCGGTACCGGGATATGAGTAAAGCGCGTGACACCGAAGGTTAGTCCGCTGAGTCATTGACGCGTACAAGCGTGTTATGTACGTGTTGTTATGACAAGTGGACGTATACCGCGTTGTGTACGTGTTGTTTGGTTGCGTGTACGTGTAGACGGGCGCTTAGCAGCGTAAATGTCTACAAGGTCGTAGAAATACCAGATAAATAGGTAAAAATACGGGAAAAATAGTGGCATGTCCCAAATCTGTGACACTGCTCTCATCCGGCCCTCGTGAATTCAAAAAAGACCTATCAGAATGGAACTACGAAGGAGGGTTACTCCTCCGAAGAGGCAAAGTCTACGTTCCAGCTACACCAGCGGATATCAGACGGCAAGTGGTCGAGTATCATCACGATCACAAGTCAGCTGGGCATTTCGGACGCTACAAAACGTACGAATTGCTAAGCCGCAACTATTGGTGGCCCGGAATGTTCGTTTACGTCAAGAAATACGTAGACGGATGTGACACATGCCAACGTATGAAGAACCACCCGCAGAAGCCGTACGGCCCCCTGCAACCCTTACCGGTGCCGTCAGGCCCGTGGGAAGTGGTGACAATAGACCTGATTACTCAGCTACCCCCATCGGGAATGCATGACGCGATCATGGTCGTAGTGGATCGGTTGACCAAAAGAGCAAGGTTTTTCCCAATCGAAAATACCTTCTCAACAAAAGACCTAGCTACGATACTCTATCAAAAGGTATATCCCTTACACGGGTTACCGAAACAGATAGTATCGGACAGAGGGACGCAATTCGCCTCAAAACTATTTGGTGAATGGTGCACCCTGCTGGGAATTCAAAGGTCAATGACTACTGCGTACCATCCGCAGGCAGACGGACAAACCGAACGAGTGAATCAAATACTCGAACAGTATCTACGGTGCTATATTAACACGTACCAAAAAGATAACTGGTCGGAGTTCCTGCCGACAGCGGAATTTGCGTACAATAATGCAGCCAGCGAAACTACCAAGGAATCTCCGTTCCTGGTGGAATTAGGTCGTCATCCTATTGCAGGACCAAGCAGTTTCGAACCAAGCCGAAACAAAGACTTAGTAGAAATTGCGAACACGCGGTTCTCTGCGCAAGAGAAAGCTAAGGCGGCAATGAAAATTGCAGCCGAAAGATGGTCCTGGTACTATGACCAAAAGAAGCAAGTCGTCCCTTTCAAAGTAGGCGACAAAGTACTCGTGGACGTGCGAAGCTGGCAAGACACCGAAAGAAGTCTAGCCCCTCGCTACATCGGCCCATTCCGAATCACGGAGAAATTGGGACCGGTAACGTTCAAAGTGTACATGGATGCACAATATAGGGCTTACCACCCTGTGTTCCATGCTTCAAAATTGGTCATGTACAAGGAATCAACCATCGAAGGTCAGAAAAGTCATCCCCCAGCGGCCGACAGGCCAATGGAAATGGAAGACCCGGAAGAATGGGAAGTGGAAGCCATTCTCGACCATCGTAACCGACGCGGCCGGTGGGAATACCTTATCCATTGGAAAGGCACCGGACCTGCGGAGGACACGTGGGAAATCGAGGAACATCTGGCTAACGCTAAGGAGATATTGGACGAGTACAAGGCAAAATATTCAGCCCTTAGTACCGACCCAAATCAACCCCTTCGCCGATCAACTAGACTCGGCGGAACACGGCAAACGATAGCCGTCTTCGACCCTGATTCACCAGATTGGGATTCGGACACATGTGTCTGGCCCGATGACTGGCCCCAATATCGAGACGATGTTGATCCTACACAACCGAAAGTATACTACAAGCGCGACCCCTTTACAGGGCAATGGGTACATTCCGATGTTGAGTTCAACGAAGACTTAGAAATCGAAGTAGGAGTCAATGGCAAACTACCGACCAGGGGAACAACCGATGCGATCGGCTATGATCTATACGCCGCGCAGGATATCCTAATTAATTCATGGAAATCCGCCTCGGTTCCCACCGATATTCGTATCAAAGTTCCATATGGGACATACGGTCGGATAGCGCCAAGATCTGGACTTGCGAAAAAGGGCATCGATGTCCTCGCAGGAGTAATAGACCATGACTACCGCGGAGAAGTCTTTGTCATGTTGATGAACCTCACTGGAGACCCGTACCAAGTGAAGAAAGGCGACAGAATTGCTCAGCTAATTTGCGAAGTAGCGATCACGCCCGAAATACAGGAATCCATGACCAAGGAGAAGTTCGAAAAAGACATTCGACCTCACCTACATGGAAGTGGGCCCTACAACGAGCAGTTCAACAAACCAACCAAACGCGGTACACAAGGTTTTGGATCGACCGGACGATAAAAGTGGAAAAATCGTAAAACCCTTCAATGGGCTCTAGCACCATTTCTACTCTCAACGGGGTCGTTGAAATCTAAGGGGGGGGTAATGTCACAAGAATTCTCCTAGTTTCCCTATATTTCTTACTATTTTTCCGGCAATTCTACGAATTACCTATGACTTTCTGTCACAGATTTATCTGGGGCTTACAGCATTTTTCCTACGATTATAGCAATTTACCTGGGATTTATACGTCTACCTACAAGTTATCTACGGGTTAACTCCCATTGCCACCACGACAAGCTCTTAACTGGGCTTATCACCACATGACTAGCTTACATAACGCTACGGCACCTTCCGGTCCAATAGCATAGTTACAGCTACGTCATACAGGTCTCGCCCGTCAGAGCAAGACCAGCCACGTCATAGATACTAGATCATAATGATAGGCCGAGCGCGGCACGCTCGCATAATAATGTCCACAAGTACAAACAGTGCCTCGCGGCCTTGTACTATTGGGTCGGCCTTCCCGGCTTCCCACCGCCATAAGATCCTTGATCACAATGGCACCTCAGGCGCGCCACGCCTTCGCATAATAATGGCAACACGGCCAAATAGCACTATATTAGCACCAAGGCAATATCGCTATAGGCTCGGCCTCCTCGGCCATCCCACGGACTCGGCGGTCTCCAAGTCCCGGGCTTCTGTCATCACGGCGTTGCCCAAACACCGGTCCTCGCCTCACGGCTAAGACCACCATATGTTCCGGTAACCTTCCGGACCGGACATATCACATGCTACGGTGCCTGCTGGCCCAATAGCATTACGACCTCGGCGTTCCGCCTTGGTCAGCACACGATGACCGGCCAATCGCCATTATACCTCACGGTATCCGGCAACCGGCATCCCTTATACCCGGGCTGCGCCCGTCTTCACATGTCCATCTAACGATGAGACCACACGCTCTCTCTTTTACCATTGGCTCGGCCATTACCGGCGGGTCACGGCCTTTGTAGAGTAGTCGTATCACTTGGTCGCCCTTATGGCAACCAAGCCCACACTCCTTATCGGGCATGTACTATACAGTAGCACATGACCCGTTAAATATGTGTATATAAGTAGGGCCTTGACGGCCTATAACCCTAGTTCTATTCTTCTCGGCGTGCGCCGTAGAAGAACCTTCCACCTACTACCGTGCCTGATAACCTCTTCCTCACCTAAGTCGCCTAGTTCATCGCAGGATACTGGCTTGGTGAGTCCCACAGAGCCATCTGTGTCATAAGAATAGAACTACCTACCCCCCTGCGCCTCCTTAACTGGTGGCGCCTGGGTTTTTCCTCCTACAGGTGTCTGAGATAGCGCAGGGGCCGCTGCTCTCCTGCAAAGGGGATGCATGCTCCGTGGTTGCGGTTATGGGATACATCGGCGGCGGGCTTAGCGGCCTGCTGCCACCCAGTGGGGCGCTGCTTGCCTAATCAGCAGCATGCGTCCTGCGAACCCGGACTCCAGGGTTAAGGAGAGACGGCCGCTTCCTGACAAGGTTGCGGCTGTCAGCGGTTGAGACCCGCCTATTGGGAAAAGGGGACCGTCTGCCTGTGTGCGCGCAGCCCCCTGTCTTGGCAATCCCTGTTCAGGGACCCAACACTACCAGTAGGATCCCCATAGGGATATGCGCTTCGGCGTATTCCCTTAGTTGGGTGTGGGAATCTTCCAAAGCCGCCCCCCAGGCGTAAGGGGCCCGCTTGGGATCTCCTTCGGGGAATCCAAGTGGTGAGGTGGTGCGGCTCGCAAGGCCAAACCAGCCGAGGTCACTCGCGGTAACCAATAGCGTAAGTCCTACGGGCAGCTCGGTGTGCGAGCCTGGGTCAAACGGATTTGGGGCCCCGTTGGAAGAGGATCGCGTAGCCCACCATCTTTGATGTGTGGAGCGCTGATCTCTCGCGATCTTTGATCGACAATGGTTTTTTAGCCCTGATGTGACACCCAGGTGGCTATAGATGGCAAGCCTTACCACTAAAGCGTGGACCGGTCGCGGTGTAATACTGCGACCACTTTCCAGCTCATCTCCGCGAGGAAATGGGCTGTGTATCCTATTCCCAACCATGTGACCCAGCCTGTCAAGCGCTGGCAGTCACCGACTCTCTTTCTAGAAGGAAGTCGCGCGCTTCGATGAAGACACCTGTCGGCTAACTTCCGCGCGGCGTCCTGACAAGGGCGCCCCTAACCATGCCCCCGTTCTTCTTGTGTTTGACATGACCACTCAGCGTTGATCGCTGATGACGAGCTCTCTTTCAGGTACCCTGGTATCCCAGTCCATAAGTAGATAAATATGTAGTTTTAGTGGCGGCTCCTAGTAAATAGCAATACTTGTATTAGCTTAGAAACCGTCCAATAGCATTTGTATTCGCCTTTGGAAATCCTGCGTCACCTGCTGGTTCCCAGGTTATCTAGCCTGGTTAAGGTCGCCTATGTACATAAAAGGCAACCTTTACGTCTTACGGGTACACTTAGTCAATCGAAGAACGATACTAGTACCTGTTCCCTTAGACGTAGGATCGCGTACGCTTGGCAAATATATGCTTATAACTATTATTACTGTGGGAATAACCTAGTACCAAGTCGATTAGGATTCACATAATCCGTCGGCGCCCGTTTGACTTCGGTCTTCGCTCCTGAAAAGGGGATTCGGGTTATTGAGCATCTGGTCACATGTCATAAGAACCTTTGAACGGGGGCACCCCTTTCGGTAATGGAACTCCTGAAAAGGAAATTACCATCCGTTTGGGAAGAGACGTCTGACAAGCGTCTATAAATAATTGGGTACAGCGCTGTTTCCACCAGCCACCCACGTACAAACAGATCGCAACAAGATTACTTCATTGAATCTTGCAATCTGGGTTAGAGGAAAGGAAAACAAGGGACACACGCTATTGATACGCGTTCCCTTGAAGTGTAGCGGAGGCCGCAAGGCTTCTAGAATCACACTTCATTCGGCATTCTCGCACAATCGCCGAATTCACAACCGATCTCCAATCGGTTCCCCCCTGTATTGAAATCGACAATTTCGCACGCCACTCGCAAAATTCGTCACGAGGCTCGCTACCTCACTTTTGATTTCACTTCGATTCAACTTTTCTCTGTGGGGAGAATAACCGAATTCGAAAAATACACCTTAGCAATTCAATGCGATCGTCCGCAAAAGGTCTCAAAGAAGCACTCGAAAACTTCCAGAGATAACAAGGGAGCCCCCCTTATTAGGACAATCAAGCCGATTTGGCAATCGGTTATCATTTATTTGCTTGGTTTACGGAAACCTGCGTCGTCGAGACACGCAATAAATAAATCCGGATCTGTATCCTTACGCCAAGAAAGGATTACATCTCGTCACTACATCGAATATGGGCCTGGAAAACCCTTCGATTCCGACAAACTAGGGCTTGGAAACCTTAGTATAAAAATCTGGTCGCATATGCGAGCGACTACACTGGATACAGCCGTATATGGATATACGTTAAGAATACCTTCGGCCCACATCCACCCACCCTTATCTGGGTATAGAGGCGGTTTAACCTCTTTAAAAACCAAAACCATCTGGATAGGTTTGATCGGGAGATCAAACGTGAAAGAGGGGGTGGAAACCCTAATTTCGCATCTAGGACCTTAACAAGTCCACTATCCCACGCTTACAAATGTACCATAGGGTCATTAAAGCACCAAACGACATGCACTAAGAGGCCTGATTACCCTCATTCATGCTCGTACTGTCCTATTCGTATATGGACGACAACCCTGTAATAGGAATATAGTAGCTACCTATCCAATAGCGAAACATATCCTTCCCCAACGATCATCGCAGTTCCCACGCTTACAATGTCATACTCAATCGAAGAACGACTTTAACGACATACAAGCACATTGGAAACTACCGTCATCGCCACCACGTGACCTCAACCCTTACGGGATATACCCTTACGAGACAACTCCTGACAAGGATGTATGTTCTCACGGTTACCCAATAAGGCCTCACTACGGCAACGACACTACAGTATTAGGGAATACAATCATAAGCATATAAACATAATGCACAATGATTAGTACCTATACTATGGGGTTTTACACGAGAAGCCTACTCGTTAATAAATAGTGCATACAACCACGAAGGCACAGCTTCATTCCGGAACTTACGACTCCGAAGAGATCGCTACATAGAAGCAATCTAACTAGGGGACACAACCCCTGTAACAAATGGGCATTGACAAATGTCACACCCTTAGTACTTGCGATACTAGGGAGGCGACGCCTCATAAACGTTCATAAGGCGACGCCCTTTAATAACCGTTCACCCGCATAAGTCGTACAAAGTAGGATTACCCCTGTACAAGCACAAAGCCTAAGACACCCGCCACGCGAATGAAGGAACTTGCAATCCCATTCACCGCTAGGCAATAGACGTCGAAAAAGCACCGCTATGCTACATTCAATGGGTACTACGCATAAGCACCATATCCGCAAAAGGGCTCGAAGAGACACTAGAAAATCTCCAGAGCTAACAGTGAAGCCCTCACTCTAAGGAATATCGCACAATGCTATCCGAAAACTGTACAACGACACAATGCACCCTCTAATACGCTTGGCAAGCTATTGGAGTACAGATTACTAGTAGACTCAAAGGCACTATATGAGGAACATTTCCATATCGCCTTCTACTACGAGTGAAGTCATAAGCAAAAGCAACAATCCGACAAAGGTCGCGAAAAGGCACTAGAACACCTTCAGCGATAACAGGAAAGCCCTTCCTCTTAGGATCCGCGTGCACAATGACAACACACTCTAGTAACACGACTACAATTCCCAAACAACGGCATTTGACCTTTCGGTCATCACGCGTTGATAATCGCTAGTAACGGCATTTAGCACTTCGCTATCACGCGTTACAAATCAATAAGGAATAAAATCGCCTTCCACGCTCAGGCTCCATCTACAAGTCCTGAAACTCCCATTTATCCCTGTTCAATTAACAAAATTGAAGCAGCAACTTAACGGCATTTGACACTTCGTCATCACGCGTTATACCGCTCTTGGGACGTACATAATGAGGAATAGTTTCATCAGGGACGATGAAACCTAAAGCGGGGGTAATGTCACAGATTTATCTGGGGCTTACAGCATTTTTCCTACGATTATAGCAATTTACCTGGGATTTATACGTCTACCTACAAGTTATCTACGGGTTAACTCCCATTGCCACCACGACAAGCTCTTAACTGGGCTTATCACCACATGACTAGCTTACATAACGCTACGGCACCTTCCGGTCCAATAGCATAGTTACAGCTACGTCATACAGGTCTCGCCCGTCAGAGCAAGACCAGCCACGTCATAGATACTAGATCATAATGATAGGCCGAGCGCGGCACGCTCGCATAATAATGTCCACAAGTACAAACAGTGCCTCGCGGCCTTGTACTATTGGGTCGGCCTTCCCGGCTTCCCACCGCCATAAGATCCTTGATCACAATGGCACCTCAGGCGCGCCACGCCTTCGCATAATAATGGCAACACGGCCAAATAGCACTATATTAGCACCAAGGCAATATCGCTATAGGCTCGGCCTCCTCGGCCATCCCACGGACTCGGCGGTCTCCAAGTCCCGGGCTTCTGTCATCACGGCGTTGCCCAAACACCGGTCCTCGCCTCACGGCTAAGACCACCATATGTTCCGGTAACCTTCCGGACCGGACATATCACATGCTACGGTGCCTGCTGGCCCAATAGCATTACGACCTCGGCGTTCCGCCTTGGTCAGCACACGATGACCGGCCAATCGCCATTATACCTCACGGTATCCGGCAACCGGCATCCCTTATACCCGGGCTGCGCCCGTCTTCACATGTCCATCTAACGATGAGACCACACGCTCTCTCTTTTACCATTGGCTCGGCCATTACCGGCGGGTCACGGCCTTTGTAGAGTAGTCGTATCACTTGGTCGCCCTTATGGCAACCAAGCCCACACTCCTTATCGGGCATGTACTATACAGTAGCACATGACCCGTTAAATATGTGTATATAAGTAGGGCCTTGACGGCCTATAACCCTAGTTCTATTCTTCTCGGCGTGCGCCGTAGAAGAACCTTCCACCTACTACCGTGCCTGATAACCTCTTCCTCACCTAAGTCGCCTAGTTCATCGCAGGATACTGGCTTGGTGAGTCCCACAGAGCCATCTGTGTCACTTTCTAGACCAATAACTAGCTTATCTGGTTCATAAGTTTACGGTTACATACGTGCCGAATGATGGCCGCGTTATCTCCCGTAACGACGGTCTTATCTTATCACTAGTAGTTACCATCAGTCACATGTCTAGTTCCAGCCAATCGGACGTTCCGTCCGGAAGCAGTCAGCGTATAAACGTCAGCGGACCGGGCTTTGGTCACGCCCCGTCTTTGTAATGACAAGAGCGCAAAACGCCATTCGTGCGGCCTACGCCGCCTTTCTATATCCCGGTTTGATCGGCATATGTATTTATCGTATATTACTAAGTACTTAGGTACCTGGGGACTTGTACATACGAATACGGACATTAGTATTATCTAATAAGACTGTTAGGGGTCTTATTTGTCATGTATATATACTAGACTTGCTGAGCGCTATTGCCTCAGTTCTATTCATTGCATTCATACTACGAGTTAACCACTCCGCGTATCCTGCTTAACTCTTACAACTATCCTGCCTAACCAGCAAACCAAGCTACAATTACAAGTAAGTGTTATCTTGTGTTATGTAACCTTCCCATCAATTCGTTTTCGCTTCTTTCCGGCTGCGCGACTATTTCCAGGGTTCCCCTTTCATAGGAGGGGAGGAGATCGGGGAGCGTTCCGAATAGGGGCTCCGTGTCGACTGGTTCCTCCGGCCGTGGAGTCTCGCTGCCTTCGGGGGTGATGACTGCTCGGCGTGCGGGTGTTTCCGGGTTAAAGAGCCTGGCGGCTCTCGTGCGTGGCGACGCTTCTTCCTGGGAGTACCAGTGGACGTCACCGTACAGGACTATGAGGTCCGACAGGGGGATGGCGGTGCAATAGTTGTCCCACCTCCACCACGAGATGTGGTTCCTAGTCGAATCTTCCCCATAGTACTTGATGTACGCCGTATGGTTTACATTCAGGAATGGGCGCACATGCGCCGGAATTGAGTTGAAGGAGGTCACACTCCCCCTAACTCTGATGCCGAATACGACTCGCAGATAGTCCATCAAGCAGGTCTGCTCTCCGGGCCATGCATGCTTGCCGACGGCGGGGCGGTAGGCCGTAGCCACCTTGTGGGTGTTGTACAAAGCGCCTTGGATGATTGTGTAAGACACCATTGCTGGACAGTATTCGTCAGCTTGAGTTATTTTCTTCCTTAAACGATAATTCAAGAAAAAAGTGCCTTTTCAGGACTTAAATGCCTTTTCAGGACTTTTTCGCAATCAATGCCATGCACCAAAGAAAATGCCTTTTCAGGACTTTCTATCTACTACAGCTGGGGTTTGCCGAGGTCGAAGTTGAGACCGCTATGTACTAGATGTGTCTTTAAGTACGTAACGTGCTGTTTTACGTCTAGGTCTCCAAAGACGTGCTCCACCCTCCTGAGATATTTTTCGAGGCGGCGGAGATCTTCGTTCTTCATGGAATCCTGACGGACCCTTTGCTCCAAGTGTGTGGAGAGATCGTCGAAGTCAGTGATGAGGGTGGTGAATTTTGCTATTATGGGGGCCGTGGTGGTTGCGTCGGGGACTTTCCATAGGCGGAAAAGATTCTTGTGGGCGGCGTTCATCTGTTTGTCGACGTCCAAGAACCAGTCCCACTTTTTCTCCGTGCAATGGACGTCCCTGGGGTTCGGAAGACCCCGTTTCTCGACCCACTCGCCCGGCATCCTAAGCTCCTCCACTCTTTCCAACAGCGACTTCTTTGGGGGCTCGATTCGCTCCCGAAGACTCCTCACCATTCTCTCTTCCTCAACCCTCTTCCTGGCTGCCTCGGCGATCAGCTGATCCAGGCTTTGTTTCTGGATCCGAGCTTCGAGCTTCTCCTTCTGGCGGAGAAGCTTGTTGAGCTTCTTTCGCCTGATGTCGTCGAGGGCGGCCTCGTGGTTGACCCTTCGGATCTCCTCCGGGTCGGGGTTCGGCTTCCTGTAGAAGACGTCTTTGCCCTTTCGGGACTTTCCTCGCTTTGGGGCTGTGACCGCGGAGATGCGGTCTTCGAGCGATTTAGAGGAGGCAATGTGCCATTCCTCGCGCTCCCCCGTAGCGGCGTTTCTCGGGGTAACCGTGAAACGTGGTGCTTTCGGCATGACTACGTAAAAAGAAGTCTAAGTAAGCTATTCTAGTGGAAATCACGCGGTCTTCTGTCGGGGCTTATCGTCGCTTCTTGATGTGTCGTGCGCTTATCCTCCGGCGTCAATGGGCGCTCCGCCCTCGACCGGAGTTAGTGTCGGCGACTGGCTGGCGTCTCTCTCACGCTACCAGGTGGGGGATACAGCAGGTCGTCTTCCCTTGACGCCTGGGAATGCAGGATTTGGGGTATTACACCCCGCATGTGCCCACGCCTCACTCCAGTTAGGTGGCTGCCAGTGTTTAAACCAAACCCATGCCCTGAGGGACTTAGAGGGCGCCAAGGCCAGAACTCTATCGTTCTGAAGCCGTATCGGCAGCGGTTCTAGGCAGGGCAACTCGTGCCCACCATCCCAACTCTAAATAGAGTGGCCCCTGTGCGCCTGGGGATAGGCGAGAAGGTCGTCTCCGGCCCGGTCAAGAAGTTACACCGTTGCCGTCGATTCCCAACATGTGGGGAAAGGCTTGGCAGCCAGTCCCCGGTTCCGCTTAAGCCTACGGTCCGGCTATTTGCCCGAAGGCGGTGATCCCCCAGAGCCCACTAAGGATACCCTGCTGCCTGGCGGCGAGCAGGGGTGCGCAGACGGCGACGAAAACCCCTAAGAAGAAAAATCCCAGACCCTCAAAGAGGGCGGGGGCGAAAGCGAGTTCTATTCATATAACACAAGATAACAACTTACTTGTAATGTTCTTGGTATTTGCTGGTTAGGCAAGGGATAAGCAGGTGTTAAGCAGGATACGTTGAGTGGTTAACTCGTAGTATGAATGCAATGAATAGAACTGAGGCAATAGCGCTCAGCAAGTCCAGTATATATACATGATAAACAAGACCCCTAACAGTCTTATTAGATAATACTAATGTCCGTATTCGTATGTGCAAGTCCCCAGGTACCTAAGTACTTAGTAATATACGATAAATACATATGCCGATCAAAACCGGGATATAGAAAGGCGGCGTAGGCCGCGCGAATGGCGTTTTGCGCTCTTGTCATTACAAAGACGGGGCGTGACCAAAGCCCGGTCCGCTGACGTTTATACGCTGACTGCTTCCGGACGGAACGTCCGATTGGCTAGAACTAGACATGTGACTGATGGTAACTACTAGTGATAAGATAAGACCGTCGTTACGGGAGATAACGCGGCCATCATTCGGCACGTATGTAACCGTTAACTTATGAACCGGATAAGCTAGTTATTGGTCTAGAAAGTCGTAGATAATTCGTAGAATTGCCGGAAAAATAGTAAGAAATATAGGGAAACTAGGAGAATTCTTGTGACACTTATCTGATGTTTAGTTACTCTATCTAGAATGGCCGTGGAAGGCCCTAATGGCCGACCCAATCGTAATAGAGGGATTATGTCTTTATTGTGATGCTAACGCGGGCGCAGCCCGGGTATAGGTGAAGCCGGTTGCCGGATACCTTGCGGTATAATGGCGATTGGCCGTGCTTCGTTGGATGACCAAGGCGAGGCGCCGAGGTCGGTATGCTATTGGGCCAGCAGGCACCGTAGCATGTGATATGTCCGGACCGGATGGTTACCGGAGCATATGGTGGTCTTAGCCGTGAGGCTAGGACCGGTGTTTGGGCAACGCCGTGATGGCAGAAGCCCGGGACTTGGAGAACGCCGAGTCCGTGGGATGGCCGAGAAGGCCGAGCCTATAGCGATATTGCCTTGATGCTAATATAGTGCTATTTGGCCGTGTTGCCATTATTATGCGAAGGCGTGGCGCGCCTGAGGTGCCATTGTGATCAAGGATCTTATGGCGGTGGGAAGCCGGGAAGGCCGACCCAATAGTACAAGGCCGCGAGGCACTGTTTGTACTTGTGGACATTATTATGCGAGCGTGCCGCGCTCGGCCTATCATTATGATCTAGGATCTATGACGTGGCTGGTCTTGCTCTGACGGGCGAGACCTGTATGACGTAGCTGTAACTATGCTATTGGACCGGAAGGTGCCGTAGCGTTATGTAAGCTGGTCATGTGGTGATAAGCCCAGTTAAGAGCTTGTCGTGGTGGCAATGGGAGTTAACCCGTAGATAACTTGTAGTTAGACGTATAAATCCCAGGTAAATTGCTATAATCGTAGGAAAAATGCTGTAAGCCCCAGATAAATCTGTGACACTCAGGAGACAAGACGCCGCCAGAACCTGAAGACAACGGAGAATACGAAGTCGAAGAAATCCTAAACCATCGAACGACACCCACAGGAAGATTACAATTCCTAGTGCGATGGAAGGGTTTCACAGCTGAGGAAGACACATGGCAGAATGAGGAAACGCTCGGGAACTCCAAGGAAATTGTGGACGATTATAAGAAGACTCACAATCTCCACACCCAAGGACGACCCAAGCGAAAGACAAGAACTAACCCCCGGGTTTGCGTAGCAAGCCCAGAAGACGACCCAGACTGGAAAGTTGGGGACTCCATTCTCTGGCCCGACGACTGGCCTCTTGAGTTCGAAAGTTTCTCACCAGAAGAACTAGCGAAAGAACGCAAGTGGTTAAAACGGGACAAAAATGGCAACTTTGTAGAAGTCAAAGCGAAAGAAAATAACTACCTAGAATTCGCAATCGACCCAAGTTCAGACACCAAATACCCAACCAAGGGTACTCCACACTCAGCAGGTTACGACATCGCCGCAGCAGAAGACGTCACCGTTCCACCAGGAAAAGTAACCACCATATCCGCAGGATTGAAGGTGTTACTACCCTACGGAACATATGGACAACTGCAGACATGATCTAGCATGGCTAAGAAAAGCATACTAGTCGTAGGCGGTGTAATCGACTGGGATTATCGTGGAGAAGTAAAAGTAATGTTACTAAACTTGGGCACGACAGAATACGCGGTAGAAGAAGGTGACCGTATTGCACAACTTCTGGTCTTACCATTAGACCAGTCAGAAGAATACCTCACCTCACACGACAGCTACAAAGCCAGACATGAGAAAGAAGACAACGGAAGAGGAGATAAGGGTTTCGGTTCTACAGGTCGTCGCATTACATTCGAAGCATTTCCAGAACTGGACACCTCAAATATGACACCTGAAGAACTTGAAGAAATGGAACTCCTTCTCCGGGACGTCGAACCTTGAAGAGGGGGTAATGTCACAGATTTTTCCTTATTTTTAGCTATTTTTCCTGCTTTTACACTTCAATATCTACGTTGTAGCATAGAATACGTATAACTAGCACATCACGTGACCAAGCGCTTACGTCCATGGAATTTACCGGAACCTTCTAGCAGGTTCCATACCAACCAGAATCACATGCATCGTCTATGCTCACATGATCGCTGACTGATGCTCTTACCTAGAATCACATGTCGAAGTATTAGATCACATGTAGCGTTACTCATCCTTAGGTACCGTAGGTCCTAGTAGTATTAGGGGTCTCGCGACGCATGTATATATACTAGGGCAGACTGAGCGTTAAACCTCAGTTCTGTTCTCCTCGATATTGAACTACAGCCTAACAAGCTACTTCATCGCCTCACCACTTTACTTTCTACCCTCTAAGACACCCCCCAAAGGATCTTAGTAAGTATTGTAGTTTGGTTTGTGTCATGCACCGTGGTCTGTTACCGGTGCTGTACACGACGCTCAGGGACCGTCTTTTGGTAAGCCATCCCTTCAGCTATCCGTAGGACGACGGCTTACTTTCCGACCACGACAGCTCAATCAAGATGCCATGCAAGAGCGGGATGCGGCCATTGCCCGCGCGCGACAGCTCGAGACTCGTCTTGCGGAAGTTTCCCGCGAACTTGCCGACGCTAACGGTGCGGCGGAAGCCGCCAATGCTCGCGCGGTTCTAGTCGAAGGTCTCGACCAGCAGGCTGAGGACCGTGTCCGCGCGGTTGAGGATCGTGCTCGCGCGGCTGAGGACTGTGCTCGCGTGGCTGAGCAGGTCGTTCGCCAGGCCAGTGATCGCGACCGCTCGGCGGAGGAGCGCGAACGCGCAGATCAACAGCGTACGCGCGACGCTGAGGACCGCGCTCAAAGATCTGATGAGCGCAAACGCGCGTTGGAGGAGCGTGAACGCGCGTTGGATGAGCGCCACCGTGGAGTCAAGGAGCGCCACCGCGAGGCCGAGGAGCGCCACCACAAGGTCGAAGAGTGCGAACGGGCGCTGCAGGATCGTGAGCGCGAGGCAGAGGAGCGCGACCGCGCATCGGAGGAGCATGCCAGCAAGGCCCAGGAGCGCGTTCGTGAGGCCGAGCAGTGCGTTTCGGTGGCCCAGGAGCTCGCTCGTCAGGCTGGGGAGCGCGAACGCGCATCGGAACAGCGTGCTTGCGTAGCCGAGGAGCGCATTCGCGAGGCCGAGGAGCGTGTTCGCGAGGCTGACAGGCGCGACTGCGCATCGCTAGACCGTACTCGTGAGGCCGAGGAGCGCGAGCGCAAGGCCGAGGAGCGCAAGCGCGCATTGGAGCAGCGCGAGCGCAGGGATGGGGAGCGCGAACGTGCGCTGCAGGATCGTGAGTGCAAGGCAGAGGAGCGCGAGCGCAAGGCAGAGGAGCGCGAGCGCAAGGCAGAGGAGCGCGAGCGCAAGGCAGAAAAGCACGAGCGCGCATTGGAGTATCGCGAGCGCGAGGATGGGGAACGCGAACGCGCGCTGCAGGATCGTGAGTGCAAGACAGAGAACTGCGAGCGCAGGGTTGAGGAGCGCGAGCGCAAGGCTAAGGAGCGCGAACACACGTTGGATGAGCGCCACCGCCTTCTCGATGAGCGTACTCGGGAGGCTAACGAGCGCATTCGCGGAACTGAGGAGCGTGTTCGCGAGGCCGAGCGGCGCGCCCATCCGTCGGTACAGCGAGCGGGAGAACGCGTTCGTGAGGTTGCGCGTGATGGAGAGATGGCTGCCAGTTGCGCGGTCGCGCAGCCCCTTGTCGAACCGCAAATCTCCAAGCAAACCTCGTCGACCTGTCACGGTTTATTACCGTGGCATGGGGTCGAACCCCCGTACCCTAGTGTTGTAGTCACATGACCTCGTTTCAGTCGTAGTACAGTGGTCAATGCGCCCCCATAGCAGCGTAACCACTCACGTGTATAGGTCGCCTTTGGCTCACGCTTACTGTAGCACATGATGTAGACTGCGCACGGACTCTTACTGTAGGGTAGGTAGTACCGCGCGCCTCTGTGTCTGCACATGTATATAGTCTACTGCGCTGGGGCCTTACAGCCCCATGCTAGTTATTCTCGACGTTGGGGCTTGTCCCCCTGTATACCACCTCTACCACTGTGTGCGACTGCTGGCTTAGCCACCTCTTAGACCTGCTCGTCTGCGCCTCGTCACTGCGGTGTGGGGTTACCCCCAAAGGACTTGCGTGTTAGGTTGAGGGATACTAGGATAGCGGTACACAGGTTATACGGTATGAGCGTATATCTGTGTCACGACCATCCCCGCAAAGCGTACTCACTGCCGCGACAGTTCGCAAGAGTACTCTGACGGCGATGATGAGGAATCAGAAGACAAGGCGGTAACAATCAAGAGGGCGAAGACTTTGTCCGGCGCATCTGCGGGTCCGTCGCGTCAAAGCGAGCCTGACCCAAACAGAGAGCCATTGGTCCCATCAGACTGGCCGACTGAAGTCCGTCCGCCGCGCAATTCCCCTTGGGCCGCTGCTGGCCCCTGGTTTAATCGCTTCCCCCGCCACCCCGCCGATGCACGGCAGATGATCGCAGCAGCCAAATTGGAGAATGGCCCCGCCCGCGCTCGCGTGTGGGAGCTAATCTTGCAGGCTACCAATGATTTAGTTTTACGAAGCGTGACGGGCCTTTCAACGCTAGTGGAGAGGTGGCAGAATCCTAACAAGGTTTTCGACCCCAAGACAGGTAGATGGATGTTCATCTCTGAGCCACGCGCAGAGTATGCGCCCAATTTTGTGGGTTCCGAGCCCTCTCGTACCAGCACACCGTCGTACTGGTATTTATGGTTCCTGCAAGACCAGTCTCGCGCCCAGGAGCTCATCTCCGGGCTCATCTCCGTTTCATTCACACCGTCCGGCTTCCCACACGCTGATGACGTTCAGATGTGGGTGCTCATCAATCAGGCACTTCCGGTTTCTGGCGACCAAACGTTGTTCCTCAAGCAGCTGGTCAAGCTTTTTTCAATCGAGGGGCTTTACAATCACATCGTTCAGTGCATGCAATGGCTTCGCGGATCACTCCCTGCTCAACTGCAGCCATACCCTAGTTCCGTTGAGCGCGAAGTTGATATTTACGATATTGCGCATTGGTTCGCGTCACAGGGGCTGGGGTCGGACTATAACCCCCACACTGAGATGACGCTTTCAATATGAAATCGTTCTGTAGTGCCCAGCGAGCAAAGCATGACAGGTGCCAGCGCATCGGTGCGCCGTGGCCGACGTGGCCAAAGTGCTTCGAGGAGGTGCAACACGATACAATACCCGAGCGGGAGTACGCGTGGCCCACCTCACCTCACACGATCAATCTCGAGCCACGGGTCTCGTCCCAATCTCAGCAGCCAGGGCCCTCCCAATACAAGCGGTCACAGCCTCGACGTTCTGCACATCGTCGTTAGTATGTTTCCCTTGCGTCCTCATCCACGATGCCTCTTTGGTGTACAGTAGAAATCATATGTACATATTTGTCTTTGCAATTCAATGATCTGTTTGCGCATGGCGAAGATTGGTAAGGCTGCACAACGCAGTCACTGTTTGTCCCCCTCACGGACACCACGCTCATATTGCTGGACGGTGTATAGGTCTTTGCACAAGGCACAAGTCGAAGGGCGTGAGGATGTACAGAAGAAGCTGCAAGCAAGGGACGCATCACGACGGCAATGGTAGGATGAATTCGCCACAGACCTCTCTGGCAAGACATCTGCATCAGGACGCTGCTATAGCTGCTTGATCGTAGTGTCTGTCTGTTCCTTGTATCATTGCTGCAGGTTGTCCTATTTTGCTGCTCGATGATGTCGACTTTGTGCCCATGCCGTAGCTCCTGCTGTCAATACTTTTCTTGCTTACTTCCACTGACATTGTGGGATCTCAACTCTGCGGCTCGACAGTGTCGGCTGTGTGCGAGGCCAGTGCCTCGGCAGTGCTGTCGGCTTTGTGCCCACATCGTTGGGACAGAGGTTGGTAGATCCTTACATTCTCAATGCCTCCCTCGGCTCATATTTAAGCACGCCCAATTAATATCAAATGAATCCTCATCGTAGTGGCAGACCTAGCACATAATCTCTGACATTAACAGCCAAGAGCTATTTGAAATATTGCACCATGAGCATGAGATTGCATCGCCTGCTACGCAAGATCAGATCAACATGACGCAGAAATACCGTCATTGCCTACAAGTCACTAACATGGCTTGAGGACCGTATAGAGGGGCGACGTAACGGCCACGGATGGCTGTCGCACAGACTAGCGGTCTAAGAATGAAGCCAGAGGTTGTAGACAGAGACCTTGAAGGGGCCAACTAAGGCCAGAGGTCGATGTCGAGGTGCACAAGCAGACGCAGATGGCATAACCGGGGGACTAAGCCCCAAAGTCGAGAATAATCGTTCTAAGGCTCTAAGGCCAAAGAACGAGACATATAAGTACATGGATGGACCACTATCTAAAGGTACTACCCTAAAGTAATGGTCTGTGCGCCTGTAAGGGCACACGTCACATGCACTGACATAAACATAGAAGCCTGGACCATAAGGGCCCAGGCTGGAGGCCTAAGTATCTAGGGTCATCCCCATAGATACAAGGCTGTGCATAATGTATGACGTCAGCTGTAAGGCTGACGCCGGTAGGACAGGCGCTAGGTTAGTGCCGACGCTAAGCTAACGTTAAGATAACGCTAGGCTAACGATAAGCCAACGCTGTCTGGGGTGGTGCTACTATCTAATCTATGGTGTCACGTGACGTCCTGGCTAAGGTACGCGTATGACAAGGACATGAGAACTAGGGGATTGGGGGTGCGAGGCGTACGCTGAAGGCCTAAAAGAAAGGCGAAAAGATAGGCGTACCCTTAGTCAACGGTAAAAACCGTGACACAACACCTGGCACAACATGAAAAGGGAGATTGGACCTGACGAGAATCTCTTCCGTATGGACTGGGTATGTTTCAGTGACTATATGCGCTATAATAACTTAGCTAATGGTCGTCTAGCTACCAGAGAGCAAGACAGTTACGATTCAGCTTATTGGGAATGAAGACTCGAGTTTTGACGACCCAGAGGTATTGTCCGGGCGGTGGGAAGCATACATAGAATCGTTCATGAAGGTGAATTATAAATCTGCACCAGTGTTTCCTCGTTGACGACTTTGTAGGACGAACACACAAAAGGCATCACCGCCTCCATGGCTAAGAAACGACTGTTCCTTCGCCGGCTAGTCTCTGTTTTTGGCTGACTGGTTCGGTCTCACTGTATGATTGTAGGACTTTGCACAAGTGCAGTGCCGACGACAGTTCACCGGATGTTGTCACCAATGGTCGACTAGAGATAAAGATATGTGTGTGGACATATCACCTTTTCTTCACTTCACATACAGAGGACTTCCTCTGGCACATTGTGGGACGAGAAGAGGATGAGGATGTACAGAAGAAGCTGCAAGCAAAAGATGCATCACGACGGCAATGGTTGGACAAATTCATCACAGACCTCTCTGACAAGACAGCTGCATCAAGTGGAAGCAAGGAGTCTCCAACAGACCTCACCGAGTCGCTCATAATGCTGTTTGTTCTAGGATGTCCAGGATCTCCTTGGAAGTACAACAAAGATTAGTAGATGACTAATACCATGGTCTCTTACTATACCAAGTAGTATTGGAAACATTAGTTAGGAAAGCCCTTAGTCACTACCAATACAATGTCTCATTAGATATAAAGAAAAGAAATCAGTCTTGCTATCATTTGCTTGAAAAAGACACTGCAAATCCACATTTGTACAAATCCAATGATAAGAAAAACTGAAGTTTGCTTCAATGTTTCTTATTCAAGTTCCTTTAGGGAACTCTACATCACTGGTTCAGTTTCCAGGTTATTAAACCTGTCTCCTCTCATTACCGAGGGAGTTTATCAATGTATTACCTAAAGGAATACAACAATGTAGAGAATAAAGGAAACAACAGATCATCATAAGATGCTCTCACAGTCTCTAGGATATAACGAATACTTGTGGAAAGATTGAATCCCAGTATTACATCTTTGTGTATGATCCAAAAACCATTACTGGTTCATTTGCTTACACAAATGGAGACACATTCATCGATCAATTCTTACAAAGAATTGTCTTCACCTCTGACAAGAGGAATGAATGCCTATTTTAACAAACTATAAAAGCATCTTAGTAAAATAAGACATATGAGGTCCTAGAAATCACTCATTTATGAGCTTCTGGAAGAGGCAATGACAAGCCTATAAATATTGCTTCAATTCTGACAAGAATTAAAAGTCACACAAACAAACTGTTTGGTTCAGTTTACATAAGCCAACTAGATAAACATCACATATTATAAACTCAATGAAAAGAGACCAAAATACATATGGAATTTGAGAAGAAAAACAAAAAGAGGAACTATTGGTTTATCAATCAGTAGAGTGTTCTTGACATCTTGGCAATTCTTAAATTAAATTTTCCCAATGGGACATCAAGAACCAAACCAGTATATTTTGCAAGAAGAAATATCTGGATTATGTTGGAGATCCATCCTGATCTCTTCACATGCTGTGTGGAAGTTGGCACCACCTATAACAAAAAATGGAAAGGCACTTATCCCCAGATGATTGTGATCAAAGCAACAAAACTTCAGAGCCCATATACTTGGTGGAAGAATATAAACAGCAAACACACCTCCAATTTATTCCATCATCATGCCAGTAACTTTTGATACTAGACGATAGAATTAATCCCTAGAATAGATGCCACTCATAGCCATTCCAACCAATCCGAATCTTTTCCTCAGAAATCCTGATTCCATTCCAAAAAAGACCCATGTGAGATCTGAGCTTATGTTTGGATCAATGGATTCTAAAAGATTTCACAACACTGTCACAAGAAATCCCGGAATAAAGGGGTTTCCTGCTGATTTATTAACCTTTATTCCCCAGATATTCGCTACGTTATACCTAGCCGCCCGGGACTGCACGTGCATGGGAAATAGATAAGCGTTCATCATATCTTATCTCTTACATAGGTCATGTGGTACGTCACTGGAGTTACCCGCGTTACATAGTCATGTGCAGCGTAGTCACAGTGTGCACAGACCACGCCATTAGGGCAGGTCTTGTAGCTACAGGAGTCTGCGTTTACATGTATATATACTAGGTAGCGTTCTGAGGTACTCCTCAGAACTTATCTTCTCGTCGTTGGGGGCGCGTCCCCTGGCAACCTTTAATACCCTCTGCCTGCTTGTCTCTTGCGTGCAGGGTCCTTGACGACAACGTGCTGCGTCCTACTTGGGCGTGGGGGCCTCTATTCATTGCATCTACTTGTCTCTACTTCTTTACCTGCTAGTCTGGGCAATACGGCAGGACGTCTCAATAGACGTGCCTTCTTGTTCTCCGCCTATGGAGGATGGGAGGCTTTAGGGGTTAAGATAGGTGGATATAGAGGTTCCCCGCTGGGGCGGGTGGCACGGTGGTTACCGTGACAAACACACATATACCTATTTTCCCCAAATTTTCGGTCGAAAATTACCCATTGCCTCCACCAAAAAATTGGTACTCTTAGGCTATAAGAGATGATACTACAGAAAAGCAGCACTACAGATCATTCACATGAATAATCTAGTCAGATATCATATGCACCCCATTGACCCTTGGAAAAGTCAATCACAAAGGGAACCACCTTATAAAAATGGTAATAGTTCATACAAATCCTGACAAGGATTTGGAACAATGAGGAGATCACCTTGTTAAAAAGTGACATGATGGCCAATCCATATCTTTATCGGTCAGTATAAAGGGAATTAGCATGCCATAACACCCAGGTATTTGATTGGGAGGTCAGACTGAAAAAAAGGGGGTGAAACTCCAAATATCAACCACAATTACAACCATTCCACAAATCGTTACAACAATTTAACTAGTATTAGAACATGAGGTTCTCTGCTACAGAATACAATGCTATGGAATTATTCCTCTCCTAGGAAAGTCGGCCTAGACATTCTGGCCATGCAGTCAGAACAATTGCCAACAGCCTACAAATGTAACAAACATTAGTAGAACATGATGAGGATAGGCTTCAGGCATAATGAACCTGCTATGCCGTTCTATGTACATTTTTGGATGAAGAATAACAACCAAACAAATACCCCTAGCCTCATATTCTAATGGCTTTAAGGACTCAGCAACCATATCTTGAATAGCCTACGATCTTCTTATATCAAATAAAGAAGAAAGCTAAATGTTACAACAAGTTCATGAGACCTTTAGTTAGTCAAACTAAGGCACTAGAAAATCAATCATCATGCTTCCACCAATATGATTATACCACAAGGTTTAGCATGGAAACAGTACAAGAAACATGATTACCTTTCGACTATCTGTTCTAGGATCATCATCGAACTTGGTAACAACAACACTTACTATAGCTGGAATACATTCATATCCTCCCCCTATTCTGTATGGATATATACCTCCAGCACATACTACACAGCAAGCTGTAGCCCATGCAGTTTACTCATAGTGTTTGTAACTCAGTGCTAGTAGCACATTGTAGCAGCCCATAGCACAGGAATGCCCAAAGCTGTGCAGTATGTACTCTCTACAAGAGGAAAACAAGAATACTATTACTTCTGTGCACTATACTGCTATAATAAATGTGTCAAAGTCACTCGCAGCACATACTTCGGCTACAAAAAGAAGCAAACATTATTGAAATAAGGGAACCCTTCCAAGACTATTAGGCCTCCCCCAAAGAGAAGAATTGATCTGACAGCGAGTTTGAATGGTACATATCTCCAAGATGTGATGCACACATGGCAAAAAAATGGACTCGCCACACATATGATTTAGCCTGAGAAAAATGCCACAACAAGTGCAGGGGGATCCAGCTCTGTATCTAGAGCAGATGCAGGTGAATATCAGTTTACTCTTACTATTGCCTATCATTCTGAAAGTGGCACACATACATAGGACAGCCTCTTCCAAGATGATACCAGTTTATGGAAGCTGGAGCAAAGTCACAGCATTGTACACAATGCAACCAGTATGTATAGATTTTATGTAACTAATCAGTTTACAGCAAGCTGGATAGTGTAATTAATGTGATGAACTATGCTTTGAGGAATGAAAACAAAGACACAAGTGCAGACATGTTCTGAGAAAGCAGTCAATGACTATTCCCATTGCTTCTATGATTCAGGCCATGCAATGCTTGACAGAGGGGTTCTGTGCAGCTGAGTACTGTGCCACTGCTACTCAGCAGGCTCTTGCTTCATCTCAGAAGACCAATGGCAAGCTTGAGAAAAAATAGCAACTATATGCATGGTAAAGACTATCCCGAAGCCGTCATACATGGTGATATCTGTCACGGATATGCCCGGGGGGCTACTGTACATCCCTTTCCTATTGTTGTATGGGCGCCGCTGCACGCGCGCGCGCCCCGCTCACTTTACGTTTCCTCTCGGTCGCGCCCTAGTTACCTCCAAGATCACCTGACCCAGTAGGCGCGCGCTAGTCAGGCAGCGCGCGTGCCAGGTACTCACATGCTAGGTCACCATATAGTTACATGTTACGTTACTTGTACGGTCACGCTTACATTACATGCGCACAGGCCATTACTGTAGGGCAGGCTAGATACTTAGCGTACCAACACATGTACTTATACTGCAGCGATGGGGGCTTACTCCCCCATCTTTGAGATTCTAGTCGTTTGGGCTTAGGCCCCTTTCTTATTTGCGCGTGATGCGTCTCTGCCCCGGGGGCCTCTCTTGCCGCGCTTGACTGTGTGCCGCCACCTTACGTCGCCGTTAGGAGTCCTCGGGTTGGTGCTGCCCTTGGTACAGCCGACTCGGTCACCGCTGTCGCGGTCGCACACAAGCCTCGTTAGGCACGTTAGGATTCCCCTGCAGCGCAGGTCCTCACAAACAGTAAGTTTGTGACAATATCAAGGATGAAGATACCTGTCTCATGTTTTCTATTGATGGCACACAGCTCTATGCTAGCAAGCTTTCAGACTGCTGAATGTTCATCTGAATACTTCTGAATTATGCACCTGATGTTCACTGTAAAAAATGCATATAATGCCTGCCAGCTTCATTCCAGGCCCCAAAAAGCCAAAGAATGTATAGTCTCTGATATATTGCTAGTTTTATGGGACAGCACAAGAAGCTCAAAATCTGGTGCAGGTGGTATGGGCTATATGAGTTTGAGCTCTATGTTGTTTTTGGTGCTGCTGATGGTCCTGCAATGGCCTATCTCAATGACACAGTAAGACACTCTGAAGATCAGGGTTGCTGACTTTATTGTCCACTGAAGGGACATCACAAGCCCAGCAAAAGCCATTCCTATCCTACATGCCAGCTTCCCTGCAACTACTCTGTTCCTAATTGCACCCATCCAGATATATCCCTGCATGGCACAATCTTGGACTCTGAGCAAGCCTCTTCTCACTATCATGCCAACCTAGAACCTACTATGCCAATCTAGAACACCTGCTGGATGTATCAACTTGATGTGAGTACAAAAATATTTGTCAAATGCCCCTCTCAGAGGAACAAGGCTCTACGGAATCCATTTGTGGCAAGAAATGTCCTCTAGAGCCAGATCATTTTGAAGGCTACATGAGCAAGCATACTAGCCAGCTCATAATTAAATTGGCTTTGTACTTTTTTTGTTGCTCTGTGCTTCACTAACTACAATTAGTAGGAGTTGGACTCAAAGAGGTGCCACAACTCATACAAGATCACAGTCAAGCATAACATTTGCATTAACCACAGCTAATGATGGCTGTGCAGGTGAGTCCTTGTTCCATCTTCTGCTTTAACAGCTTTTGAATGTTTCTATTTACACACTCCCTCATCATCAAACATGCAGAGCCAGGTACATGTCTATTCATATGTTGGTAAATTTTGTTGATGTTGTCTGCAATGTAGGTAACAAAGATACAATCTAAGAATTGGAGGCTATAAACAATACAACATCAGTGGATATGTCAGCGGCCAGCACCTTCCATTCCTCAGCTGCCTCAACAACTGTGGCTGCTATCAAGGCTTTTCGGGGTCACCACTACAGACCTAGGAAGGTTATAACTGCTAAGTAGGTCACAAAAAATTAAACAAATTTTTCTTCTCGTCACATATGAGCATCAATCTCAAGCCAGTGTTTGAACTAATCCCTTTCTTGAAAGTGTTTCCATGAGATATGCGAGAATTGCACTGTGTTCAGTACAGCATCATCAATAAATCCATTTGAGTTCCTGAATAGATTAAACTGCACAATGTTACTGGTATTGCATATCAAGTGTTTATGAAAACCTTGAAGTTGACGTTACCTGGCATACTGATCTTCATCAATAATAAACTCAGCTCCAATCAGCAGTAGCAGTAGTGTAGCTCCCTGTTCTGTAAGTAGCTGGACTTTATTATCATAGAGGCTGTCTATATTTAAAATGTGAACCAGGGCATTGTCTGAATACCACACAGAGGCAGCTCTCTGGATTTTGGACTTTAAAAGTGTACCAAATGAAGCTCCTTGATTGGGCAGCATGTGCCTTTGGTAGTGTTACTTATAAAGAATAATCGTGTAGTGTAAAGTTTCTCAAAACAACGTATTTCAATCAGAAGAAATCACATGAAGTCTCACGTGTGAGAAATATATTAAAACTTTATGTTTCTTCAGATGTGTTGCACCTCCGTGAATCCTAAGTCAGGGTTTGAGCTGTTTTCTTTTCTGGAAAATGTTTTCATGAAATCTACAAGGGGTGTACTTTGTGCAGTGCAGTGTTGTCAACGAATGTGTCCTTGGATAGATCGAGCGGTATTATTTCCATTGAATCTGAACAAAGTATATACAAAAATTAACATTGTTGGAAACATATTAGTCTTGATCAGACGTTCTGCCAGCACACGTGCTGCTTGGGAGCACCTGAGCGGAGATTGAAAAACCAAAAACAAAGCGCACTAACAGAACGTCTGATGGATTTTGATGGGGAGGATATAGGTGACCCCTGTCTCGTGATCGCGAGACGGGTGTCTACACATCTACACATTGCACAAAGTCAATGGCATGCCAACGATGTTAGAATACATTAGCACCTTGCCCTGTTGTAGAAGTATTCTAAAAATTTTAAATCAATACAATGGATAATTCTGCCAATAGCAGTAATTTTTTTTACTAGAAAAACAACAAAGACAGGGCTGAAGGAGCACGTTAATACCAGCTTGAAGACGCCACATTAAGATCATATGCGACGGCTATGCAACAATCTCAATAAATCAGGCGACATAGCTCTAAAGGGACTTATGAATACTAGCATATATGCACTCCAAAGATCTAGACTGTCACAAGCCGATTTTCTAATGCTTGCAGATGACTAGGAGTACTCTTATCTTATCTAAGCGCCCGCCTATCAGTCACGTGCAGGACCCCGGACACCCACACGTGCCAGACCAGACCCCGGACACTCTTCTCTCGGCTCTACCCCTAGGTTAGGGTTAGACACGGACTATTAGCTTATGTAATAACTGTACAGTAGCCAAACCTGTACAAACAGTCAAGTAGCATATATACCAGCCAGGAGCAGGGAGCACCCCAGACTCGTCTTGGCCTTTGTTGCCTTGAGTAGCTGACGCAGAAATACCGTCATTGCCTACAAGGCACTAACATGGCTTGAGGACCGTATAGAGGGGCGACGTAACGGCCACGAATGGCTGTCGCACAGACTAGCGGTCTAAGAGTGAAGCCAGAGGTTGTGGACAGAGACCTTGAGGGGGCCAACTAAGGCCAAAGGTCGATGTCGAGGTGCACAAGTAGACGCAGACTGGTAGGACTAGGGCACTAAGGCCCAAGGTCGAGAATAATCGTTCTAAGGCTCTAAGGCCAAAGAACGCAGCATATACATGGACAGACCACTATCTAAGGTACTACCCTAAAGTAATGGTCCGTGCGCCGATAAGGGCACACGTCACATGTAAAGAGATAAACATAAGGCCTGGACCCTAAAGGTCCAGGCTGGAGACCTAAGTATCTAGACTCATCGTCATAGATACAAGGCTGTGCATAATGTGTGACGTCAGCTGTAAGGCTGATGCCGGTAGGACAGACGCTAGGTTAGTGCCAACGCTAAGCTAACTGTCACGGTTTTCACTGTGGCATAAGGGTACGCCTTTCTTTTTGCCTTTTCTTTAGGCCTTCAGCGTACGCCTCGCACCCCCAATCCCCTAGTTCCCTGTCCTCGTCATACACTCACCCTAGCCAGGTGGTCACGTGACACCATAGATTAGATAGTAGCATCATCCCAGCCATCGTTATCTCAGGGTAGGCACCTGACCTTAGCGCTTGGCCTTACCGGCGTCAGCCTTACCGCTGACGTCGTCCATTATGCACAGCCTTGTAGCTATGGGGATGACCCTAGATACTTAGGCCTCCAGCCTGGGTCCTTATGGTCCAGGCTTCTATGTTTATCTCAGTGCATGTGACGTGTGCCCTTACAGGCGCACAGACCATTACTTTAGGGTAGTACCTTTAGATAGTGGTCCATCCATGTACATATATGCCTCGTTCTTTGGCCTTAGAGCCTTAGAACGATTATTCTCGACTTTGGGGCTTAGTCCCCCGGTTATGCCATCTGCGTCTGCTTGCGCACCTCGACATCGACCTCTGGCCTTAGTTGGCCCCTTCAAGGTCTCCGTCTACAACCTCTGGCTTCACCTTTAGACCGCTAGTCTGTGCGACAGCCATTCGTGGCCTTTACGTCGCCCCTCTATACGGTCCTCAAGCCATGTTAGTGCCTTGTGGGCAATGACGGTATTTCTGCGTCACTAACGCTAAGGTAACGCTAGGCTAACGATAAGATAACGCTGTCTGGGGATGATGCTACTATCTAATATATGGGTCACGTGACTACCTGGCTAAGGTGAGCATATGACGAGGACAGGGGGAACTAGGGGATTTGGGTGCGAGGCGTACGCTAGAGGCCTAAGAGAAAGGCAAAAAGATAGGCGTACCCTTAGTCAACAGCGAAAACCATGACAGTAGCCTCAGATCAGTAATATGCCTTTGTGCAAGTCATATTATCCTGAGCAGTTACTTGAGATGGTGCTTGTGTCATAGACTTGCCACTGTTTCTATAAGCTGCTTCACGGGCTGTCTTTAGCAGAACGCCGGAGTGCTTGTTGTTGAGATCATACATAGTCTGTAAAAATGGCTTGCGAGGGATTCTATTGGTATGTAGAATACAGTGAGCATGCAGTGGCATATTCATCACCATTTGGGGAGGACTTGCAACAATGCGTAGATGTATGGACATGCACCTTGCGGTCATGGGATAGGGTCATCTACATCCGTACTAGGAAAATCCGTCAGATGCTCTACAGCACTTCATTGTGTTTAGTTTTTCAATATCCACTCGGCTGTGTCTGTGGTGCAGCCACACCGCTGTAGAGCATCTAATCAAGACTAGAAACATATACTTTGAGATCAGCGAAAAGTTCATAAACCTTATCTAAGTGATAAGCATGAGTCAATGCATACGTGTGGGATGTACACTTCATGCGTCATTTGTGAGATTAAAGAAATGCTTATTGTGTCAATGAACATTGCACAGGCTCTTGACAGCAGAAGGAGAGAAGTAAATGAATAGAAGTTTTGATGAAGGACCTCAACTTTTTAAGGAGTCGACTTGGCTTAGAAGCAACGGTGAAGGTATTGTAACAACTCCTAGGGATGTACGTTCTGACATTTTGAGGGCTGAAAAAATGATGAGCAAGTGTTGTATTTTCTGAACAAGGAGCAACATGTAGATGTTTTCTATGCGATGACATTTGGGTGCAAAGATTTTGATGAAATTAAACTCTGCAAATTCTTGGATGAGATTATATTCTGGCATCTCAAGGGGTGTATGGATGGCAATGGTGATCAGATGTAATATTTTACAAAGAGATGGCAGAACATTATAGGACATTTGCGATTGAAGACCGATCATTGAAACTGGACAGACAGTTGTAAATTTGGTTTTAAGATGGGTTTCAAAGAAAGAAGCATAGATACAGCAGAGGACGAGACATGGTGTGATATGTTTTATAGGCTATAGGCTGCGAAAGAACATTGGTCAGATATGTTTAGTCAGATATGTAGACAGTAGAGAATAGAAGGAGGATAGAAGATAGGATAAAGGAGAATGGGAGAGAAGAATAAGAGAGACAAACAAGACAGGTTAGAAAAAGTTAAAGAAAGAACAATGATAAAAAACGACAAAACAGCAGCCAGTGGGAAGGAGATGCAGATGAATGCAGGAATATTAGAAGAGCAGTGGAATAAGAGGAAAAGAAAAAGAAAAGACAAGGAAAGAAAAAAAAAGAAATAAAAGAAAATCAAAGAAAAGAAGAGCGGGATAAGGAGGAATAAAAAAAAGAGAAGAAGAGAAAATAAGAAGAAGTTAAAGAAAGGAGAAGGATATTAAGAAAAAAAATTGAGAAGGGATCAAAGATAGAAAGAATAGAATTAAGAAAACAAGAAAGCATCAAGAATGAGATTGAAAAAGGAAGTTTTTTTTGAAAAGCAGACAAGGATAAAGAAAAAAAATTAAAGGAGAAAGAAAGAATATTAAGAAGAAGAAAAAAGGAAAAATTGTAAAATGAAGAAAAAAAAAGGAAGAATTTGAATGGGAAGCAGAATGAAGAAGGAGTATGAAGAGAGATTAAGAAGAAATAATTTGGAGATGAGAGGATAAGTTGTAAATGTAAAGAGTTGTTGTAGAGATTTGTGTATAATTTTGTGAAAAAGGAATAGAGTTATAGGGATGGAAGGAGATTTGAAAGGATGTAAGGGGAGATTTTGGGGAATTATAAGATGTATTAAGGGGTTAAAGGAAAATAGAAGGTGTTAGAGAGATTTGAAGAAAATGAATGAATTATGTGGTAGATTGGTGGGTGAGATGAGTGGTACAGAAAAGAAAGGTGGACAGGAGGCAGGAGAATGGGCGAGGAGAGGGAAAGTTTTGGAAAATGTGATTGATTTGTATATAATTTAGTTTTAAGTTTCAAGTTTTTAGTTTTTAATTTTTAGGGGTTATGAGATGCCATAGGGTGTCTAACCCTGCAGTCTCACCACTAGGGTGCCATCCCTAGCTAGGGCATGACCCCTACAGTACTACTGCCTTGTTCACTACTGTATCTATTTATCCTGCAGTAGTAGCACAATTGTGCGCCCAGCTATTCTGCAATTGGACGTGCCATGTATTCAACCAGTGGTGCCTACATGGCAGCTCACACACTGTGTCCGACCATGTTGGACGTGGATGTCCACTGCTGGGTGGGGTCACATGCGGCTATGGGTAGATAGACGCTCACCCAGCGGTGGACATCCACATCCGACATGGCCGGACGGACAAGGGTGTCAAAGTTGATGTCACAAAATATTGAGTCATTCTGCTTCAGCAAGCCAGATATCATGCTTGGATCCTCTCACAGTGAATCTGAAGGGAACACAGGACCAGTATGAGAGGGAGGAGGAGGAGTGGAGGCTGCACAGATGGAGATGGGATGAGGACTCAATGAACATTGATGATGATGAGAGCCCTGTTGCCAAAGACTTTACCGATGAGAGTGGGGATGCCGAGGTGGATTTGGATTTAGTGAAGGTGCTGAAGGTATTCAAACCGTGAAGCCAACTCTGACAGGCCAAAAAATCCGACAATGTCGGATGCTCATGTCCACCACTGGGTGGGCGTCTATTATTCAAACCACGAAGCCAACTCTGACAGGCCAAAACATCCAGCAATGTCGGATGCTCATGTCCACCAATGGGTGGGCGTCTATTTATTGCAGTAATATACAGGCCAATAGATCACCAAAAAATCACAGAAATGCGAAATTATGCAGCAGAAATACCTGGATTAGAAGAAATTTTTAAACCGCGAGGCCAACTCTGACAGGCCAAAAAATCCGGCAATGTTGGATGCTCATGTCCACCATGGGTGGGCGTCTATTTATCGCAGTAATATACAGGCCAATAGATTACTAGAAATGTGCAGAAATGCAAAATTACACAGCAGAAATACCTGGATTAGAAGAAATTTTTAAACCGCGAAGCCAACTCTGACAGGCCAAAAAATCCGACAATGTCGGATGCTCATGTCCACCACTGGGTGGGCGTCTATTTATCGCAGTAATATACAGGCCAATAGATCACCAAAAAATCACAGAAATGCGAAATTATGCAGCAGAAATACCTGGATTAGAAGAAATTTTTAAACCGCGAAGCCAACTCTGACAGGCCAAAAAATCCGGCAATGTTGGATGCTCATGTCCACCATAGGTGGGCGTCTATTTATCGCAATCATTTACAGGCCAATAGATCACCCAAAAATGACAAATATGCGAAATTATGCAGCAAAAATACATGAATAAAACAGAAAATTAAAGCTGCAGAGCCAGATGCAGTAGGCTCAAAGCCCCAGTCATGTTGGATTCATTGTGCATCCAATATAGGACACCCATTCATTGCAGAAAATAGAGGCAATTTATTTTGATCTTAACCTTCTGCTAGATTCATTTGGTTCTGCTTCATAATTTTGTGTTTCTATGGATCTGTTGGCATAGCAAGTGCACTGTTGGCTGTGTTAAATAGGTCTCTTGAGTGCATAGTGTACTCAACCTGGTCTGATCCATTTGTCTGTTGTGTCCAGTATGACACAGACATACCATCTGTGGGACTGGCCCATAGCCATGGTAGTCTTAATAGCCCTACGCCGTATTCCAAGGTCCATGGCACCTGTGGAGAGGCGGGGGTGACAAGCGAGTCTTGATGGCAGTACGCCGGGTGACAAAGCTGACGTCCCTAGACAAGCGAGCCAAGGACTAGGAGAGGAATGGCAGCCCACAAGATAGCATGAAAGAGGGTGTCATTACCCTACGTCGAGAATGCTAAACATGAGGATGCAAGTCCTCATGCTAGCGCATATATACATGGGGGTGCACCAGTACCTACGAGCCTGTCCTAAGGCAGGAGGGTCTGTGCGTGTAATGCAGAGAGAAGGTAACATAATGACAAGGCACCAGTAATGGCGCAGAGTCATGTGGCATAGGGGTGGAGACGCCAGTAATGGCACTCTGGCATAACATGATGGAAGACGCCTGTAGGGGCGCTTCCACATAGAGGGTGGTGTCGGTAATGGCGCCCATGCATAAGGTGAGTGACGCTACTGAGGATAGCTACTTACAAGGCGTAGAATGGCGTAATAAATCCTATAAAAAGTAGCGGCGACATCCCAGAATAATCTGTGACACAGTACTGCAATTTCAATCTGCTACAATTTTTGCATTTCTGTGCTACACAGTTTTGTATTTTGTCAGTCTATTGCCATGTGAAAGATGCCATTTACTGCAGGAATAGGTGCCCAAGAGCATGTGCACAGAATATGCAGCCATGTGGAATCCCTTTGTTGTGCTGTGTCTGGCTCTGTAATTTTGACCTTTTATTCTATGCATGTTTTACTGCTGCATGATGCATTGGCATGAAAGGTAGACCATTTGCAGTGATAAATACTCACCCTACAGTAGGTGCACATGGCATCCAACCATGTTGAATGTATTCGGAGGTTCTATGACACTCTACAATTTCAATCTGCAGCCATACATGTATTTCTTTCGGTACACAATTTCATGTTTTTGTCAGTCTATTGCCGTGTGGATTAGACCTTCCATAGCAATAAATAGGCACCATAGAGTGGTTCACGGGGCACTCAATGATGTTGAATAGATATTCTATATTGGTTTACAATTTCAATCTGCACTCATATTTGCATTTTTCTGCTGCATAATTTCACATTTCTGTAGGTCTATTGCCATATGAATTGAACCATCTACAGCAGCAAATAGACACAGTAGAGTGGGTGCACAGAAAATGTAACATGGTTAGATGCTATGGGTATATATTGAAGCCGATTGGATCTACCATAGTTTTTCTAGAGTGTACTGCAGGCATTTGAGGGTCAGAGAGGCTACAGAATGGGGAGGTGATGAGTATCAGCACCATCATGTGACTTGATTGACATACCTTTTGGGCTGTGGCTGAGCTTCCAAGATAGGTAGTCCAAACTTCCAGAGGCTGTTCTGGGAGATCTGGTTGGCAGATTTTGATAATTGGAGTGTTGTGACAGTTATTGTCAGGATTTTACATTCAAAAGACTTGTGTCTGGGATTATCTTTTACATTTTATGCTTCAACCATCACATACCACACAGGCACTTATGTGTCACATGATGGTTTTCTTAAAGGGCTACAATATTGCATATCAACTTGTGGCTGTGGGAATAGCTTAGATAAGCATTATCATGGTACCAGATTGTATAACTATATTTACAAGCCACCAGAACGCGCCTAGGTTAGAAGTACAGTCTAGATCACAACAAATTTGAAGGTACATGAGATACACAGCGACACAGAGCTACATCTGTGTCTGTTGCCTATCTTCAGAGCCTATAAGGTAACACCAAAATGGCTGTCTTGGTTGCTAAGGTTGCATCACAGACTAGCAAGGGTATAAGGTAGAGAATGTGTTGTAGATGAGCAGACATGGTAATGAGATGCAAGACTGGGAGCACATGCACCCCAAGTCGAGTATATTCAGACTGAGGTTGTAAGACCTCAGCATATGGTATATATACATCGGGGATCACTACACTAAGTAATTGGACCAGCCCTAAAGGCATGGTCTGTGCACGATGTATGATACCCTGTATGTAAGCAGTCACATCTAGATGACCAGGCTGAGGTATATCTAACTCTGCTACTTACAATGTAATCTACTGTAGGTTCAAGCTGGGGTAGAGCGGCTGACCCATGTCACAGGATCTGTGCCACATGGTCACTTGATTATTGTTACGGATCAAATATCTGTTTAGCTGAAATAACCAAGTGGAGTTACTCAGCATATTGAGTAGTGCACTACTCATTGGACTCCACAGAGTCAGAGTGTGGATATAGAAGCTGGGCACTTGATTGCTCAAGCCTTTGAGAATGAGTATAAGATGCTTGTTATTCAACAAGGTTGAGCTGAGGAACTTGATCAGTATGTACATCAAGTTTTATACTGTGATTCGATAATCGGGGTCATAGTGTCCTTGGTACTGCTACTATTAAGTCCATCGAGCTAGCATTCTAAGTAACAAATGAGAAGTGCTGCAGTTGAGCATGACAAGGAATGAAACAGAGAAGACATATGATTAGACATAGGATATCAGCTAGAAGGCAACGAGACAGTAAGTAGACTATGGGCATAGGATTGTTATACATGAAACAGGGGCCTATGGTTGAGTGGAGGTCCGTAGAATAGAGCACACAGTGGAGCGGTTGAAGGCCAAGTCCTGATACACAGTGAGGTGTCAAAGGAATAAACTGAGTGTACCTGCAAAGACCATAACAATTATCAGACACATCTCAAACACACTACCAAGCTGGTTTATATCAGTGGTCTGGGTACATTTTCATGGCCTGCTAACTAACATCTTTTGTCATACTGGACAAACAAGGACCTACAGTCCCATACACGACCATGATTTGGATCATTCATTATAGGGCGTCCAAACAAATGTGTGCTTGTCATTACTTGCTTATGCACAGACCATCTAGCTTCAGGGCAGACGATTACTGATCGCTGCACCTTATGTATATAAGCTTGACTTCTAAGGTGTACTTTCCTTAGAACCGTTTTGTCACACTAATCCAATGTCTTAGTTGTGTCACAGAATTCTCTGTGAGGGGTTCTCGACATCCCTTTCTGTATTGTGGAAGTGCCCCTAGGCATGGGGCTAAGTCTTAGCGTACAGTTTCCTCTCGTCCGCTCCTTGTTATCTTATCAGACCACCCGACCCAGTAGATTAGCACTGTAGGGTAGCACGCGTCTCAGGTACTTACATCACGGTCACACTATGTACATGTTACATTACGGTAGTTACTCATCATGTGCTCCCTTAGTTACTGCACACAGGCTATGACTTTAGGGCCAGCCATTAGATAGTTACCTCATGTATATAAGTATGTCGACTTGTTGCCTTATGCCTCAAGTCTAAGATTCTCGGCATTAGGGCTTGGCCCTCTTACTCCTTACCTCTCTGTGTGCTGGTGTGGTCCTTACTGGCTCTTTGACTGCTAGTCCGAGGGTCACCACCTTGTTATGTCACCTTAGGCCTGGGGAGGCCTATGCAACCTCTGTCACATAGGTTCTAGGATCACTGCTGACGGCGCGGTCGCACCTCATCTGACGGTTAGGGTCCCCAGCAGGACCGGTCCCACAGATGTGAGTAGTATGTGTCAAGTTGACGTCTCAAGCTGCCAGTACATAGTATAACACCAAGGGGTAAGCCTCAAATCAGACCATAAGTCATCCAGCAGGAGGTTAGAAGAAAAGTAGGGGAAACGCCCCCATAGAGAATATGGATGCCCTAGCGGCAATTGTTAAGTCTAGCGCTGTAGGATGCTAGATGTTCGGTTATATACATGATGTATACTATTCATGAGTAGACCTGTCCTAATGGCTTGGTCTGTGTGTAGTGCTAATATGGTGTGACTATGGTGTGATATGGCATGTACCTGGTAATGACATTCGTGAAGGTTTCTAGGCCTTCTTGTCATGATGGAAAGTAAGCGGGCTATAAGGCCACATTGTGATAGTGGAGTGCTACGCTAATAATAACACTTGATATATGGAACTGCTAGGCTTCTAGCTGGAAGGGTTGTCCTAATGGCTTCTAATGATGTTGATGATCATGTTTCAGGTATTTGATATGTAACGTATCAGAATGTCTTCTGATGAGCTTTTCTATGGTGTCATGACCTAGTAATAGTGTTGTCATGATGATGTCATGGTCTGGTCCAGTAATGGAACCTGATGTCATAACTTGTACAGATAAGATAAGAGATAAGGTCACCTGGTTTGGTGGCTATGATTGGACTTAGTGGCACATATCTAATCTGATGTAGTTGAGTAGGTCACATGACCTGGAAGGTCATGTGACTTGGTAATTTCTAGTGCATCGGAAAGCCCTTGGTCATGTGATTCTAACAATGTAGATGAGAAGACCTGTACTAGTAAAGGGGCTGCACGACTTCTATTATGAGAATAGAGAATGTGGGAAATGCCTTGTAAAACTGTGACACATTCACTTTGTTTACTACTCTTGCAATTCCTGCTTGACGGGTCACTTGTCTTATTGACTGCAACCAACCCTTACAACTGCATTAGCAAGTCCAAGCCTAGACTTGCATCAAAGATATATGGATTCTATTAGCCTTTCAGTATTTTATTCTGACGTTATCTTTACGTGAAACAATTTATTTGTCAGACACAATGAGAATAGACCAATGCAATGACAGTTTATTTTATATTCTCACATATGACACAGATTGTGGTCACCCTAACCTGATGGATCTACATCATACAAAACACTTTCTTCATACCTCAGGAATCGTAACCTATATGCAGTCAGATAAGTGACAGTAGATTGTTAGGCCTTATTGTCACAATCCTGTCTCTGTGACATCTCAAGCTGCCAGCACAAGATAGAGTTTTAAGAAGAAGAAAAGAGTTCCCAGGCAAGCACACGATGCTCAGCAAGAGTAGAAAAGAGTAGGGAAATGCTCCAAGTTCACATTGTTAAGTCTAGGAAAGTAAGTCCCTATGGTGCCAACGGCCTAGTCACTGCCTCTTTTGTACAAGTCTTACTGCTTGCTCAGATTGGTGCCTAGAGACAATCGGTCTAGCCAAAATGCTTAGATTGAACATAGGAACAAAATGGCTAGGCGGATTTCTCTGAAAATCAAAATCGAGAAATTTATATGTCCAAATTTGGCCAGTTGTGGGAAAGCAGTACTATATAAGGAAAGTATTGACATCTCTACCTATCTGACTAATTTAAATATAGTATATCAGTCAAGCTGACGTGCGAGGGTCTCTGGAACACGATGGTGAGACTTGTATCGACGAGAACTGAATGCCTGCACCTGTAATTGAGCATCTTTTGTGCCCAATCCTGAGTGATAAGCATCCATCCACCTAACAACCCGGTGCTCCCATTTCCAGATTGTCTCGACACTTACCGATGCCAGTGCATCTGGCATATTGGCTTGTAATATTGGAAACGTATAATCACAGTGGTTGCGGAGATACTTCTTGACAGCACCCCAGAAGTATTCAATGAAATTCAGCTCACAGTGAAATTTTGGTAAAAATATGCACATGTGGCCTGCATTCTCAATGACTTCCTGGACAAGAGTTTTCTGTTCCTTGAAGTCTGGCTGATTTTCGAGTATGTGCTTGGCACAGCAACTGATCACATCTGGGTCACATTTCCTGTGACACTGCATTCGCAGTCCATCAACCCGGAGGCTTCGCTTGATGAGAATTTGTCGAATCCCTTTGGGAAGATTGGGATGATCAGGATGATTGTATGGAAAATTCATTTGTTGGATAATTTTCTGATCATTCTTCATGAACCAGCCATCACGCATTTGTGCCTGCTTTCCACCAGGGCACAGATTCATGCGTGACACAAGAAGTGCATCCTCAGCGAAGGCAGAATGTCCTTGTGAGTGGTCAACAGCAATTAAGGCTTGGAATCCGGGGCCATGCAATTTTTCATATGTCGGAATGATCTTTGTTTTCAGCTATGATCAATTATTTTGTGAGTCAAGTCTGCTACAGATTTGTCATGGCATACCTGGTTCACAAACATCTCACCGTTCCAGAAGCCATCATGATTTTTACCATATTCAAGGCCTTGTCCCGCATCCTTCAACCAACCGAATGTGGAACAGATTACGTCGCTGCGGTGAATGCCCCTGCCGGGACCCTTTTTTTGTAGTGGCTGCTCACCTTTGAAAACCCAGCTTTTTTTGACACCATCATGTGCTTGGGCAGTCATTTTGTCATGCACCACAAACACCAGATGGCACTCGACATAATTTTCTGTTTGCTTGTTGACCTCTTCCGCGACATTTCCAACGACATACTCGATCATTCGTTTTTGATGCTGTGCCATTGCTGGCAGGAAGACTTCTTGACGATACCTGACAACATCTGGCCACTCATGACCATCATAATAGAGGCTCTTCTTGTGCTCGATGTACTGGAAGCCTTCTCGATGAAGCCAATCATGCGCAGTGCTCAGGGAGATTTCTTGGCCAACCTTCAAGTGAATCCATGGGAAGAGTTCAAGCTCCATATACTTCTTTAACCCTGCTGGCATCTCCTTACGAATGATCTCTTTCAGATACTGCTGAGCAGCTGCTGGTACCATGCTGTTTTTGGTGAATTTGGTGAGTTTTTTGGGATTCATGGCCCATTTGTTTGACTGCACGTATGAGCGTAGCTCCACTTGCACCACAGGGTCCTGTAGCAATGTATAGGACTTGATATGCCGGCCCTTCAAGGATACGGGAAGTTCTCGCGCATTCAACCATCTTCGAGCCCACTTCTGCACCATCCTTACACCCCATTTTGCAGAAAAGCCATGGCTTTTTCGCTGCACATTCCCCTGCCACAGTCATGGAGTGCTTGTATTTGACAATCAAGTGCAGATAGCTCTCAATACAGTGCCTGCAGCAGGCCTGTAGACTGTTATCGCCTGAAATAAAGGTATGTCGCTTTGATTTAATGAATTTCTGGATTGCATCAAGTCCATTCTCGAAGGTCCGCATACGGTTCTCCTTGATGTGAGAGCGGGTAATGCGTGCTGGCACTTCAAGCTTGCAGTGCTTTGGAGGGGGGGTTGTCTGGTTGGAGCGGACAGTGCGCTGCTGCTGTGAGGGGCTGGAATCCACAGTAAGTTCAGCCTCGTCCATTTTGCTCTCTTCCTCCTCCTCATGCATGAGTAACTGTAGCATCGCACTTTGATGCTCCTGGCTATTGTGGATGTTCTCTTCACTTCCTTCTCCACCTTCAGCACCCACATCTCCGGTTTCGTACTCATCCTCTGATGATGAGATATCAGAGAGATATCCACAGAAAATCTTGTCTCCACTCAGTGCTGGCTGGCGAACACTTGGAATGGTATGTAAACCACCCTGTTGCTCATTTGACTGCTGCTCTGACAGCTCAGGACCCTTCTGTGTCGAGAAAAACGAGTGCATGAATTGCGCACCAGAGCTGTGCCCGAAACTCGTCAACACATACATTTTGCCCATGAATTGTGATAAGTACCTCTTACGGTGAGCCTGTTCATCCCGAAGCTTCTTATCGTGCCTCCGTTTCGTTCTGTCTGACATGCCATTGTAACCCAGAGCCCGGTTGCTCTCTGCTTGCTTCCAGACGCTCTGAGACATTGGTCTCATTAGGATACCGAAGGCATCCCTGTTGCGTTCTTTCCTCTGCTGTGCCATCTCCAGACTCTGATGCAGCTCATCACCCTTCAACTCAGACAAATCGTTGTTGTTGTCATCATCTCCGTCATCATCTCCGTCATCATCTCCGTTGTTGCCCTCGTCATCATTCAAGTCCTCTCCATGTTCATTCTTGTCCGAGGAGATCATGTAACTCACATCCCCCATCCATGACGTGCACTCGTCATCCTCATCTGAGCTTATGCAGAGAACATCTCGCACAGCTGATACTTGGGCTTGTGATGTGCACGACTGCTTCCTGGCGCTGGCGTGTGTGCTCAACTGCTTCCCAGTACGTGCACGAGCAGCGGCAGCTTTGCGTGCTTTCTGTATCTTACTAGAGCGCGGCATGTAGTGAAATAGTACATACACAACAGGCCTGCGCCGTTGCCGTATCTACACCACAACGAGTGTTCAAATGTTCTCTCCGTGCCGTACTATACCCAAAATGTTTAATCTCAGGGTGCCGCCAGGTACCAGCACTTATGTAAACCCTGCATTAGGGTTAACGTGAAGTTGCCCACAGGATTTGGCTACTGTACAAAAGAGGCGGTGACTAGGCCGTTGGCACCATAGATGCCTAGACATATAAGACCTTATACTACTACTAATGTCTACCCTAATGCAGCTAGTCTGTGCACATGTTGTGGTATCATAGTGATGCCATAAGGCGTCATAATATGGTGCTATCTAGGAATAGTGCAGTATGTCATAGAGATGACACTGGCTCTGTAAATATGCCTTGTATGCCATAAATGTGGAGGAAGCAGGCCGCTATGTCATACCTGTCAGATAAGCAGGCCACACTAAGTATAGACCTATAATAATAGGCATGATGTCATAGACTGGGCCAGTATGGGCGCTGATGTTGTAAACGATGGAATGTGGGGCCTTGTAAACTAATAATAGTTCTGACCTCATAGTGTCACAGATTATTGTCACAGATTTGGGACATAGCACATTTTTCGCGCAATTATAGCACCAATTCTGGCCTTATACAAGCCTCTACAAAGTTATCCGGGACTTATCCCATCATGCCGAACCTGCCGAGGTATTATAACGGAACCTTACGGCCGAATAGGCCTTAACCTACACGTGACCCATAGCACTGGCCCAACGCTACACCACATGACTGATTACGTCATCACTAAGGCAACGTGCTTCGCTGTGCCTCATCCTGTGATCCACGTCATACGTCTAGGTCATAGCACCGCCACCGCTACGTCACAACCCCGTCATAGAGTCTAGAGTCCACAAGTCGACCAGCCTCTCCCTGTCAGCAGCGAGCGCCACTCGCATAATAATGGCAACATGGCACAACAGCTGACTAAGCTCTGTGCCCATCGGTCTACTACGCTGAGAAGCCTAACGACCACCACATGCATCATCGGCACTTCCTAAGCTCCGTGCTTCCCTCAATAGCACACGCTTCTATCACCGGCCTTATGCAACCCCCGGACTTTCAGTCCCAAACATCCCTTGTACAACTCCACATGCCATTGCAAAGAATCGTTCCTGTCCAACTGCCACAGCATAAACGTCAGCGTGCTGCGTTATTACCTCTTCGAGGTTCTCACCCTCCTGTAAGCTCAGCATCACCGACCCCTCTGTCACGACATTCTCGACTGCCTCTTTCTCATCTTCAACTGTGGCTATCCAAATTGCTTGTGCCACAGATCCACCTACCTCCTTGCGCGTCTTCGTGAGTGCCGCAAAACGCTTCTGCAAGGTAGGCAAAATTCCTATTATCTGTCTCAGTTGCAGCGTTAGCTTCTGATCAAGTATCTGATTAGCGACGTTGTCGGCGGACACCATATCCTATACGTCAGACGTGAACCTCGTCTGCTTCAGATGAGGAGGCATGTCCCTCTTGTGCGCAGTTACCTGATCCTTCTTCCTAGTCTTCCAACCCTCTTCCATGTTCACGGCTGGTGGCTTCTCGCTCGCAGCCTTACCATCCACTTTCGCTGTCGGCGTCATCTTCGTAGCTTCAGACAGCCCCACAACCTTACCCTTCGACCTATCGTTAGTGTGCCTGTATTCAAACCTCTTGGCTATCGGCTCTTCATTGCTTGACTCCCCATCCTCTGCTGTCGACTTCTTGGCTTGTGCTCGAGTAGCTGCAAAAGTGTTCAGCACCCTCAATGAGTATGCGTATACGTCACCTTCGATCAATTGTTCGCCGTCAACTAACACCCCTAGGCTCGAACAGGTACCTGAGGGACCTGCAACATTAGACATGTCACGGTC
The DNA here is from genome assembly GCA_029448655.1 of Wolfiporia cocos. NCBI lineage: Eukaryota > Fungi > Basidiomycota > Agaricomycetes > Polyporales > Phaeolaceae > Wolfiporia > Wolfiporia cocos. The sequence continues at coordinate 3,922 of JACCLO010000008.1, read as the reverse complement.
CTTTTCCTTACCGAAACAGATCTCCTCTTGCAGCACCACTGCAATGCCGCCACGTTGCCCGGCAGGCATCATCAGTAAGTTTGCTCCGTTCGCTTGAATGACCTTCTCAGTTGCTGGCAAAAACTGACACATCTTTTCTGCAATTAGTGCTATCGTCTCTGGACACTTACCCATCCCAATCGGATGATCGAGATTGACACCCTCCGTCTTGCCACACATGAAACATGTATGTGGTGCCCTTTCCATCTGGCCAGTCGATACCTGATGCATATGCTGATGCTGTGTCCTTGGTTGTTCCTGTCGTACCTGTGTCGCTACCTCCTGATTTGCGATCGTCAGCTGTAATTTAGTCAATGCTTCACTCAGCTGTGCTATCTTTCCGTCTGTTCGTCTTTCTCGTTAGCCTTCGACTTCACTTTCTTACCACATTACTCTTTCTCAGCTCTCTTTCTAGCTCTACGCCTCACCTCCTTCCCGGAATCCGATTCGTCAGATGACAACTCCTTGTCGTCACTCGTCTCTTCGTCAGAACCTGAGTTCAATGTACCTAGACCATACTCAATGTTATTTCTGCTAAAATACAATCTTACTGCTTCAATCGTCATGCTTTGATCCGGAGGTGCATCCATTGTGATGTCTTTACCTATTTTCCTGCGCAAACTACCTGCAATACGATGCCTCACAGTCACCGGTAAGCCTTGGTAAAATAACAAATCTCTCTCTGTCTCTGTCATCTTACTCTTTCTCACCAGGTCCCCCTCTTTCAGAGCAAAGTTCCTAACATATCTGTCGAAGGAGCTACACAAGTTCACTCGCTCGTCCTCTCAGCAACGCCTTGAGAACTCACATAGACCCTCCGGCGTAGGTACCGTTTTCTCCTCCTCAGAAGGAAAATAATGATAAAATACCTTCTTAGTATCTATCCAAGTCTTGTTCCTGAACAGCTCATGATTCTTGATGATCTGTCTAATGCTGGACTTACAATACTGTAGAACCTTGTCTGACCACTCGGTATACGGAATACCAGCAGCGTAAGCCTGTGCTTCAAAAACTAACAAGAAATCTGTTACGTTCTTACCGTCAAATTTAGGTGCATAGCGTGACCCTGCGCTCATCATCGGAACGACGAGTGCTGAAGTGATTGCCGACATGGTGTTTGCGATCGATGGTATGTTCGTTGTGTTTGTGTTTGTGTTCACGTTCGTGTTGAGGGGCTGCTGATTAGTAGAACTAGTGGATGACTTTGTCATGGAGCGGGTAACTGGTCTATTATTAGAGGGTACGGTCTTATGCCCTTGCGCAGCGGCGCTAGACGCTTGTGTACGCGACGTTGCAGTCTATCTGTGCTGAAAGAACTAGTTGCAGCAAACAGGCTCAAACTCTTTTACTACAGAGAGGATCATCAGACCATCGAGACGTCACTCGTGCTACAGCGTGATGCTCCGAACTTCTCCATCGGCACTCGAAACTTTCACACCCAATATCACTGCATTGTATCCGACACCGCGTACATCCGCGAGGCACACCAAGCCGGTTCAATCACACTATACAACTCCACCGAAATCCGGGCAACATCATGCAAGTATCACACCAACCTTGACAAGTTGTATCCACTGGTACACTGGAGTAGCATGAAGCCATGGTTCTAGCCGATGAGGTCGCAGGGATGAATTGGTCTTAAGGTCAAGACAAAAAGTGTCGTCCTCTTGTGGAGGGGTAGCGCGTTTCTATACTCAAATCCGTATAAGTCACAAGATCACCATTCGAACAACGATTACAAGATAGCAAGCTCAAGTTCTCTACACTCAAACTCGCAGAAGCTTTAAGAATCAAGCACATACCAAAAACTTTATCGAGCGTACAGCATTAGTATGCGATTATACTCTTCGATCATGCATACAGGTCGTCGTCCTGCATGTATATTTTATTTCTGGTATTTTTGATTATTTTCCTTACTGTACTAAAACCTCTGCACCGACTCTAGCAGCGCGTGAGACATGTCCCAAGGGAGTGGTACGCAAAAGTGAAGTAGGATCTGTGACGTTCCAGACTGACGTTTCTGCGCTCGAGGGTGGCAAGATGCGCACGTAAATTGGATGTGGTCTTGACATTGTTGATGGAGTCCGAGCCATTGCGCGTTTCGTACGCCAATCCTGACGGTATGTCGGATGTGTCTGTGCCGACAACGTGGCCTCCATCTATTTTTTCTCCACTACTTCACATAGATTCATAGGCACAAGACTGTTATGGTAGTCATTTTTCCTTATCGAGTTACATGATCACTCGCTTCTGTCGATCGCATATCACTACTTTTTCTTCTGTCGTATTTCAGTTGGCTCTTGAAACTGTGTCGTTTGTAACATAAAACAGCTGCCATACCCAGGGTGCAATCCATCTCTCTCTCCTTGCATTTTCTGTGTGACGCTGTCCTCTAAGTCTTAGCGAGGCGACGCCAAGCTCAACCGTAGCTGATCAAGTCTTTGTGGTGAAGAGATCACCGGTGAGTCTTGAAGTTTTTAGTCGTTTTGTCTCGTAGTATCTCCTTGTCGTTAGCAAACACGATCATGTGTTAGTATTCGTCATTGCGCGCACATTAGTTTGTGGCCAATCGGATATTTTGTTGTGGGTTGTTCTTGCATTCCCACACATACATTTTGTTCTCTCGCGCTATGTATCGGCGATCTGCTATTCGCTGCATTTTTGCACTGCCCTTCCACACCACTCAGCGACTTCTGACAGGTTACTAATGCTTGGTGTTATCATCACTCTGCTTGTAATCGTGTGTGCAAAATGTAATCCCTCCCTGTTATTTATTGGGATTTTCTGTTGGGTATCTACAGGCCAGTTACATTACAACAGCTACAAATTCCCATAGGGCAGTGCAGGAAGAAGATGCGCAACACAAGTTTTTGTCAAAGGGATTTGAAGATGTGCGTTGCAAGCACCGGGCATGGGAATTCACTGGCCAACTCTGTGGGTCAGTGGGACATGCCCTATGGGATGAGGGATTGGACGTGGGGAATGTGGCTGGTATGTGAGCATTGTCACGGGTGGCTGGTTTAGTAATGAGATGTATGGTATGGAAAGTTGGGGTATTTTGCAACTGTTTTCTACTGTTGGTGAGGATTGTGGAGTTGGCTAGCAACTGTTTCGTTCTTAGCAGAAGTCTATGTTGTGTCAGCAGGTTGAGATGTGACAGAGACAGAATTGTGAGAGATAGATAAGAGATTGTGAGAGCTGAGATGGTATGTGTGATGATAGGTGATGGGACTATGTAGGAGTGTAGTACGTGAGATGACACGTGATGGGACTATGTAGGAGTGTAGTACGTGAGATGACACGTGATGGGACTATGTAGGAGTGTAGTACGTGAGATGACACGTGATGGGACTATGTAGAAGTGTAGTACGTGAGATGACATTAGTTAGATGAGTGACTGAGATTTAGTTTGTTGGATTAAGGGTAGGTATGGACGATGAATGTGATAGACATGATAAAAGTCTGTGTGGTACTTTGGGGATGATTTGATTTTGGGTGAATTTATTTGGAGTTGTGGGAATTTTAAATGAATTTAGTGGGGTTGTGTGAGTATTGTATATATTTATGTGGGGATATGTGAGTATGAAATGAAATTATGTGGGGTTATGTGAGCATGAAATGAATTTATGTGAGGTTATGTGGTGTTGATTGAAATTATATGGTATCATATGGAGTTAGATTTAATTAGTTAACGTCAATTAAATTTTAAATTTAAATTTGATTTTGCATTTTAGGGGTTAGGGGTTAGGGGTTAGGGGTTAGGGGTTAGGGGTTAGGGGTTAGGGGTTAGGGGTTAGGGGTTAGGGGTTAGGGGTTAGGGGTTAGGGGTTAGGGGTTAGGGGTTAGGGGTTAGGGGTTAGGGGTTAGGGGTTAGGGGTTAGGG